>CM066031.1:1246624796-1247828381 GCA_033557465.1 Ichthyophis bannanicus | reverse complement strand
AGATTTTGCCTGTGTTGTGTTCAGAATAGTTGACTAAAATCAATTGTGGTATTATAGGTTGTCAATGAACATGCACTGAAATTGATCTGTCTGAAGAATGCAATCTGATAACATTTTGTAGTGCGGATGGATTGGTCATGCATGTATTTAATCTTTGAGAATTAGGATACCCAGCCCCCCGCTTTAAGGATTGTAGAGTGTAGGATTCATCTTGGATTTCCTCCTTGTAAGAAAAGGGTTCTGGGTTCTCTGAGATCCAGGATAGTGGTTCTTTGGGAAGATGAAGTTGGTCCTGTGAGAAGCCCGATTTTCTTGCCTATGGCATTGTATTGCTGTGAGGTCTGCGAGTCCATGTTTAAGGGTGGATTTGGGAGGCTGGGTGATGCATCTAATTTAGTAGCCCGTTTTCACAAACTATACATTTCTGACCCAGAAATCTGGTGACATTCTCTCTGGATGGAAGAAGATCTTAACATCACCTCCCATCCCCTCGACATTGAGCCAATTGGAGGCAGAGAGGGTCTGTAAAGAGGTCCTAGAGGAAACTGCTGCTGCGTTGCCGGCTCAAGCTGTCGCCTGCTTTTGGTTAACAACCCTCTCTCTTGTTGACGCTTTGAGCACAGGCTGCAAGATGTTTTTTGTAAAGGGCTAAAAAAAAAATCCTCTCAAAGTAATAAAAAAAACAACCCCCTGTTTTTGTGTTATTATAGAAGCTCTGTAACGTTGGCAATGTTAGATTGTTTAAAGGTCAAGCAGCATATATTTTTTCAAATGGTATATTAAATATACACACTGAATTCTTTATAGAACCAAGAACATAAGAAATGCCATACTTGCTCAGATCCAGGTCCATCAAGCCTAGTATCCTGTTTCCACAATGGCCATCCAGGTTACAAGTACCTGTCAGATTCCCCAAAGGCAGTTTCCACAAAAGCTTATCCCGGGGTAAGCAATGGATTTCCTGATCCTCTTTACAATGGTTTTATGGACTTTTCTTCCAGGAACTTGTCCAAACCTTTTTTTTAATCCTTTACCACACACGTGGGGTCATTTGACCCCAAGCCCTTTTGTTATGTCAAATTACTTATTCCAGCCATGACTTAAAACTTCCGGTAGCTTCTCAATATTGACAGCCATTGAATTTCCTGTAGAGTGTTATCATTTAATCGGAACAGTAATTTTATGTTAACATTTTTATGGTGTATATACCTATTTATCCACACCTGGGGTCAAATTGACCCCAGCTTAGCGAAACCAGTGTTGTCAGAATTCCTGTTTCAGGTTCATGTTGTAGTTATTATTGTTAATATGACATTGCTAGGCTATTTCACCTGTAGGCTACTGTGATCTTCATGTGAAATTAAGGTGACATTTTTTAAGCGTTTGAGTTCATACCAGGCATGTGTTCGTATTAGACCTATTCATTTGCTGTTAGAGGTAATGGCGCTTTGCCACCAACATGTGTTTCTTTTTCCTGAGATATATTTGATTGGTAATAACAGTTATTTATTATGATTTCAGTTATTTTATTGTTCCAAGGAACTGTTTCCATCAGTTTGTTTTTTTGCAAAGAGATCACACTAGTGAGTTTTATGTTCCAAAGAAAAACAAAACGGTCATTGTTTTGAGCAGCATGCATCATGACAGGCGATAGACGACAAGAATGAAAAGAAGCCTGAGATGATTCTGCACTATAATTCTACTAAGTCTGTAGTAGACAATCTGGATAACTTGTGTGTACATATACATGCAAACGTGGCACTAGAAGATGGCCATTCTGCCTGCTGATGAACATGTATGATGTCGTTGGTGTGGCAGCTTACATAATTTGGGTGCTGCAAAAACCCAAATGGCAAACAGAAGTGTCCCACAAACGGCGACTGTGTCCTAACAGAACTGGCAAAGGAGTTTAGTTTCTGCCACAGTAGACATTGCGATTGCAGAACCCAAGAACACTTTCAGAAAGGCTCTGCCTGCAACTACTTGGATTCAGCTTACCTGGTCCTACAGGCTGTGAATCCAGAGGGGCACGATTGCGCTGCCAGCTTTGCACCAGATCATCAGATAAGACAACATTAAATACTTCAAGCGATGTGGTACAGGGCCATATGCCCAGAACATTGCCAGCTATTATGCAATGAATGTGCTGACTAAAAGACGCCTCGATAGATGATTATACTAGAGGTGTCAAGAACTTAATTACAATTAAGTGATAAACTGAAGTTAATTAGACTACTTTTATATCATAAACACTGAATATTTGTAAACAGCAAAAAACTGAGAACTGTTTTTAATAAATGCATTAAAATACCAATCCTATGTGGATGAAATTGTTAACGGTTTCTGGTCATTTACTGATGGGGTCAATTTAACCCCACGTGTGTAAAGTCGTCGCGGTATAATTTTAACGTGTGTGATGACGGATTAAAAACAGAGCCTGCACTAACAGTTTATACTATAACCTCTAGTAACTAATTTCCAGAGTCTGATTACTCGTTGAGTGAAAAACTATTCTTTTATTAGTCCCTAAATGGGCTACATTGTAGCTTCATTGAATGTCCCCTAGACTCCTACTTTTTAAAGCAAACAACCGATCTGTTTACCTGTTTCCACTCCATTCATTAATTTATAGACCTCTATCATATCTCCCCTCAGCCATCTCTTTTTCCAATTTGGAGACCTAACCTTTTTAAGCCTCTCATCATAGGGTATCCTGTAGGAGATGATATCAGTAGCAGATAAATACACATGTATAAATACTCAGTCTATCTAGGGGATGCTGCTATACTCCTTTTCCCAGGATTCCATAGGACTACCTGGCCAACAAACCACGTGATAAGACAAGAATTAGCCCTGTTTGTATAAAAATTATACTTTATTTCTGATGGCAAATATAGTGGAAATATTAGAATACATTAGCTTTCTGAGGTAGTATATTATTCAGCCCTATGTTACAATTACCAAGATATCTAATCTCTGTTTTAGAAACCAATGTCACTGATTCGCTTACACTCAGACATACCATGAAGTATCTGTCTGTCTAAGCTAGCCCTAACCTCAGGGAGAAATTAAAGACCAGTACCTTAGCTCGTGCCAAAACACTCATGGCTGGGGTCAGAGGAATTCTCAGGAACAGCACAAAGTCAAAAGTATGGCAGAGGTCCAACATCAGCTGAAATAAACTGCATAGTCAGATACTGGAGCTGCCGATCTGTGGGAGAAATTCACTCCATTCAGAGGTTTTGACCTTGAACACTATCTGACTTTTCAGCCAGAGAGAGGCAGGCAAACAGTCTGTATCAGAAGTTGGAGTTCCCAGGTATTCTGCCAGCCAGCCTCTGTTTCTCCTCTCTCTCTCGGGTTAGTGTACAGCCATATAATTCTTTGTCCTGGTGATTGGCTAGTCTCAAACCCTGTAGGTGGTCCTTCTGCAAAGGTCCCTGGTGGCGAAAGTTGCTGAGATACCAGTTCATACATTGCTGAGACCCACTGTGCTAGCATTCACAACAATGTTGTTCTGCACATAGCTGGAAAAATACTTCTTCTGTGAAGTATCATAAACTGGCAAAATTGCTTTATTTGCAAGTTTTAATGTTGAGTTATAACAAAACAGGAATCCATCTTGTTTAATTTCAGCCTTTGGTTCAGAATAGGCCCTATCTTGTAACAGGAAGCAATGCTATTGGTTCAGACATTAGTTTCCTGAACAGTCCCACAATCCTTCCATTCCCTTTACTATTTTGGTGGCTCTTCTCTGTACCTTTTTCTAATTCTGCTATATCCTTTTTAAGATATGACAAACAGAATTGCTCACAGTATTCCATTCCTTTCCTTATGAGTCCTAGCATTCTATTTGCTTTCTTGGCTGCTGCTGCTGCACACTGGGTAGAGTGTTTCAATGTATTATCCATGATGCCTAAATCCTTTTTCTGGGTGGTGAGTCCTAATGTGGAAACCTTGCATCCTGTACCATAATGTGGGTGGTTCTTCCCTAGGTGCATAACTTTGCACTATTCCACATTTAAATTTTCATCTGCCATTTGGGTGTCCACTTTTCCAATTTATCAAGGTCCTTTTGAAATTTTTCACAATCCCTCTTGATTTTTAAACAACTTTGAATAATTTTGTTTCATCTGCAAATTTGATCACTTTCACTTGTGTCCTATTTCCAGGTCATGTATGGATATGTTAAAAAGCAGCGGACCCAGCACAGATCCCTGAGGTACACCACTATTAACCTTTTCTCCACTGGCGCAGCATGAGCCGGGCAGAGGCAGAGTTCCGGCCCTGAACCCTGTCGAGGGGGAGCATGGCCTGGACCATGTCTAGCAATGCCCCTATGAATTCCAGGCTTTGGATCAGTTGCAGGTGGGATGGGGTAGTTGATGACAAATCCCAGGTGCTCCAGAGTGAGCATGGTGCGGTGTGCCACATGCTGCACTTCGATGGCTGTGCTGCCTCTGACCATCCAGTCATCTAGGTAGAGAAAGACGAACACCCCCCTGCAGCCAAAGGTGGGGTGGAAACCTCTGCTAGGCACTTGGTGAACACCCTTGGGGCTGAAGCCAGGCCAAAGAGCAGAACCCTGTATTAGTGGCTTCTGCTGATGACAAATCAGAAGTACTGTTGGTGGTATGGATGGATGGGAACGTGCGTGTACGTGTCTTTTGAGATCTAAGGCGCATAGCCAATCTCCCTGGCGGAGGTAAGGCAGCAATGTTCCAATGGGACAGCATCTTGAACTTCTTTCACCAGGAACCTGTTTGATATTTCGAAGATCCAGGATAGGATGAAAGCCACTGGCCCTTTTGAGAACCAGGAAGTACTGTGAGTAAAACCTCTTGCCCTTGTAGTGAGGCAGGTATTCCATCGCCTTGTCGGCTAGAAGCCTGGTGGAGCTCTCGCTGGAGCATTTCTCGGTGAAGGAGTCATCGGGCGTTCCTCTGGAAAGAACGGGGGTGGCGTCTGAAATGGAGGTGGTAACCCGCCCCCGCCACCTGGACGACCCAGATGTGCATGGTGATGCTGGACCACCGCCTGACAAAAAACACCAGATGGGGGCCCCCCCCCCCCCAATGTGCTGCGGGGCTAGGCTTCTCCAATTTAGTTTCTGCTTGTTCATTCACCCATGTTTCAATATCTTCCACCTGCTGGCTGAATTCAGCCAGCTCCACCCAAACGTCTACGTCCAAACTAGCAATATCATTGCAGGCTGTGCCCAGGTCCTGCTTTAGATCCCAGAACCACTGGCAGAACTCTCGAGTAAATTTGTTATTCCTCCCTGGAATTGGGCTTGCAATCCCTCTCCCACCAGCCCCCTCTGGCTTTTCATGCCTTCAGGGACTCATCAGCTGCCATCTTCTCTCTCTCGCCATGGTTTGCTTGTTCTTCACTCATTTATTTAGTGCCATCCAGTTTCTCAGCTCCAAGCAGGAGTGGCCCCAAATAGTGCTCAAGACCACTGCTTCCATGAAGTTATCACTCAATTCACTCAAGATAGAAAGCAGAGGGTAGGGCTAAATGGCCAATTTTCCCAATGGAGAAATGTGAATAGTGGAATTCCCCAGGGATCTGTGCTGGGTCCACTGCTTTTTGACATATTTATAAATGACCTGGAAAAGGGAATGAGTGAGGTTATCAAATTTGCAGATGAGACAAAACTATTAAAGTTGTTAAAACCCATGAGGATTGTGGAAAATTGCAAGAGGATCTTGATAAATTTGAAGACTGGGCATCAAAATGGCAGATCAAATTTAATGTGGACAAGTGCAGTGTTTATGCACCTAGGAAAGAACAACCCAAACTATGGTTACACGATGCAAGGTTCCACATTAGGAACCACCACCCAGGAAAAAGATTTAGGCGTCATTGTGGATACATGTTAAAGCCCTCCGCCCAGTGTGCAGTGGCAGCCAAGAGAGCAAAATGGAATGCTAGGTATCATAAGGAAAGGAATGGAAAATAAAACAAAGAATATTATAATGCCTCTGTATCGTTCCATGGCGCAACTGCACCTTGAATATTGTGTGCAGTTCTGGTTGCCGTATCTTAAAAAGGATATAGCGTTATTAGAAAAGGTACAAAGAAGAGCCACCAAAATGGTAAAGGGGATGGAAGGATATCCCTATGAAGAGAGGCTAAAAAGGTTAGGGCTCTTCAACCTGGAAAAGAGACAGCTGAGGGGAGATGTTTATTGCTCCTTGTAAATAGTTCCCTGAAAATAGTTTTTTGTTAATGTCCCATGTAATATTACCTGTACATAGTTTCAATCACCGTTCTATGTAAAGTATACAGAAGTATACAAAATTAACTGTTCCATGTAAACCGCCCTTGATCTCTTGAAGGGGCGGTATAAAAGAAATTGATAAAATAAAATAAATAAATAAAATATGATAGCGGTCTATAAATTAATGAATGGAGTGGAACGGGTAAATGTAGATGAATTGTTTACATCATCAGAATATAGAAAGACTAGGACATGCAATGAAGCTACAGGGTAACCTATTTAAGACTAATAAGAGAAAATACTTTTTAACTCAACATGTAATCAAACTCTGGAATTTGTTACCAGAGGATGTAGTAAAAGCGTTACTGTAGCTGGGTTTAAAAAAGGTTTGGACAAGTTCCTGGAGGAAAGGCCCATAAAACATTATTAAAAGGGACCTGGGATATCACTGCTTGACCCAATACAAGCATTGTGGAACCTGTGCCTTTTGGCGAAACTGCTAGGTACGTATGACCTAATTGGCCACTGTTGGAAACAGGATACTGGGCTTGATGGACCTTGGTCTGACCCAGTATGGCATATCTTATGTTCTTATACCTCAAACTGCTAGAGTAGAAGCAATTTCCGTTTTCGGAAGTACTGGTTGAGTTGGATTATGCGCATCGGACACTTGGGTTCCCTCTGGTGAATATGCCTAGAGATACTGTAGTAGGCTTCCACAAGTATAGCCTGAAGGAAAATGTGGCTTGAGCTTGTATGACTGAAGGATTTAAGTGGAACTCTCGTTCTGTTGAGATTAAGGACTTGCCGGGAATGACACTTCGAAGGGGATGGGACCTGCACGATATCACCAGAAAATTGCAGGAGAAGCAAGTGAAGTATGTTGGCTCTTTCCATTCGCATTGGTAATTACCAAGGACAGGAAAACTCTGCATGCCCTAAATCGGAAAGAGGCAGTAAAGGCACGCCGAGAGCTGGATACTGCTGCTGTGGAGGATATCAGTACTGCAGAGAAGTAGAAGTCTGCTGGTGACGGCTGGAGCGAGGACGCATCCTGCCTTCACACAACTTGGAATGCAATGACTGATTTGGCTGTAAAGCCTTCCATAGGACCGACTATTCCAATCGAGGAGCCAAGGCTCTGTTTACTAATTTTTTGCTTTCTGTACAGTGGAAATTGTGTGGGGAGGTATGAATGTGGTTTGGGCGAGTGTGCTGTTGGGGATGTGAGGCTCCAACCGAAGGTAGCTGATTGCAGTAGATTGGAGTTTGCATGAGGAATAGGGTGCATGAACTGGGTGTGGAAGTGCACAGGTACTGAGGGGGAGTAACGACTGTGATGGAAATGGGAGGGAGGAGGGTGTCGAATTGTGTTGGGGTAATTGTGATTGATGTGTGGGGGTAAAGCAAGGATAAGGGCTGAGGTATGACAGGAGAGAAAACAAGTAATAGTAGGAGGGGATGCATGGTATGTTTGGGGGTTTATGGGTGTAAATGTAGTTGTGCAAGTGATGAGTGTGGATTGCTGCCAGAGTGGGTATGTTGGTTGTGATGATGGGGGGAAGTGGGGTTATCTCTTGTTGTAGACCTTCCTGGAGTGGCATGTGGGGACTGGAGGTTCTATGGAATGTCACTTCCTCATATGGTGTGGGTACCTCATGGGTGGAGGTACCGTGTTGATATGGAGGGCAGGGAGTGGGTGGTGGGTAGAGGGAGACTCTAGGGCTGGCTATAGTATGGACCTTATTCAGTTTGGATTGTGTCAGATGGCAGCTACCTATAATGTTAAGAGCTTGAATGCACCAGTGAAGCACGATTCTTTATTGAAAGAACTGGATTGCCTCCAAGCCCATGTAGTTTCACTTCAGGAGATTTATTTATTTAGCTGTGCTTATATACCGCTTTTCACCAGGTCAAAGTGGTTTACAATAAACAAGAGGGGATACGTTAAAACTGGCCATGACATATTTACATATGGGGGGGGGTGCTGGAACCATTACCAGGGGAGTTCAAACATATTTACATTCCTGAAACTGGTATGCATTAGGGTTTTCATATCTTATCTACAGCTCTCATCTGTCTGTTTGTCCAATGATCATCATGGGCATGGCTTCAATGGGTGCTGCTCTGTTCTGATCCCAGGTGTTCCTTGAATAAATGGGTTTTTAGTTGTTTCCTAAATGAGGAGAGGTCCTTGCTCTGGATTTTTTAGTTGTTTCCTAAATGAGGAGAGGTCCTTGCTCTGGATTTTGGCTGGAAGAGTTCCATAATGAGGAGGTGTACAAGTCAAATGCGTGGTTACAAGTTTGGTGATTGTACCATATGAAAGGATTAAGTTTAATCAGTAAATTGCTTGTGGCCTGCGGTGTTGGTCTTCCAGAGTTTGGTCGTGTTAGTAGGGTAAGAAGTTGTGAAGTTTGTTGTTAAAGCACTTTATGGATCAGTACCAGCGTTTTATACTT
Source organism: Ichthyophis bannanicus (assembly GCA_033557465.1). NCBI lineage: Eukaryota > Metazoa > Chordata > Amphibia > Gymnophiona > Ichthyophiidae > Ichthyophis > Ichthyophis bannanicus. The sequence continues at coordinate 1,247,819,693 of CM066031.1, read as the reverse complement.
GATCCGTGCTTCTAGAGGGAGGATGTGGATATTTTTCAGGATTGGTGTGATGTGGTCATATTTCTTCCCCCTTTGGAGATCCTAGCTGTTGTGTTGAGGGCTGTCCTGTCCATAGTGGGTTGAGTGTGGTGGTCGAGAGTCCATGGTATATTGCATTACAATAGTCCAGGTGGTGGAGTGTCATTGCGTGACTGATCTGAAGTCCTATGGGTCTATGAGTGCTCTGAGACGTTGTAACATCTTAGCTTTGAAGAATATTGTCCTTGCTGTTTTTGCAATATGTTGCTTAAAAGATAGTGTTTTGATTAAAGAATGATTCATAGGTATTTTTGTGTGTGTTTGGACTTCTATTCAGGTTGTTCCTAGGGTGAGGTGTGTTGGGGGGAGGGGGGTGGTGAAGGTTTGATTCTTTGTAACAAATAAGGCTGCTATTTGTTTGAAGTTTATCATGAGTGGGTTTCCTGGAGCCATCTGGAGACATCCTGCTAGAGGACAGCAACCTTGGGCTGGAAGGACTGGGGTTTCTAGTCCCACAGGTGCTCCTTGTGGCTTTGGGCAAGCCACTTAACCCTCTGTTGCCTCAGGTACAAAAACACAGATTGTGTGCCCTTTGGGGACAAGGAAAAAAAGATATATACAGTACCTGAATGTATACCGCTGTGGTAGAAAAGCAGTCTATAAGCCTAGTTAAATAAATCGTTGAAGCAGTCTATTAATTGTGGGGTTCGTTGGATTTGCGGTTGTGATGGGTCCATAAAGCATTATGTCATCTGCATATGTATGGAAGTTGACATTGTGGGTCCGTATTATAGAGCAGAGTGGTTGAAAATAAATGTTAGAGCATAGCAGAGAGCCCTGTGGTAATCCTTGAGTTTGTTGAAATGGGGAGGAGGTGGCAGTGTGGGTTCGAATTAGTTGATACCTGTCTGTTAGGTAGGACTTGAACCATTGTAGAACTTTGTCTTGTATGCCTGTTTCTTGTAATTTGTGTAGGAGAATACTGTGTGAGACGGTATCGAATGCTGCAGATATGTCCAGAAAGATCAGGATGTATCCAGTATGTGTAGTCTGCATTTCTTTGGTTAAGGTGTTTATTAATGAGATCATGAGGGTTTCGACTTCATGAGAAGGTCTGAATCCATGCTGCTGTGGGTCAAGTGTGTTGTTTTTGTCCAGATGGTCCTGGAGTTTCTGTTGAACTATCTTAATGATTTTTGCGGTGAATGGAGGCTTGCTACTGGTCTGAGGTAGGATCCAGGCTTCTTGAGGGTTGGGCGGATAATTGACATCTTGAGGTTGTTGTAAACGAATCCCTCAAACAAGGTCAGATGCCCAATGTTGGCAAGCACTGGGCTTAACTGAGTTCACCGGGCAGGGATCGAGAGGGGAGGTGATTGTGTTGAGTCCTGATACGGTGGTTTTGATCCTTTCTTTGGAGATTGTCTCAAACATAACCCAGTTGGTGCCAGGGGTAGCATTGTGGCCATCTTATTGTTATGGGTTGTAAGTTGGGTTTTCTGTTGAAGCTGCTTATATTGTGCTGCAAGATGTTGCGGTGGTATGTTTGGGAGTTGGTTCGAGTAGTTAGGGGTTTTGGTTAGCTGTTTGACAATGTCAAAGAGCTTGCGTGGTCTGATGTATTTTGTAAGCTTTGCGTGGTAGGCTCTTATGTTTAAGTGCGGTAGTTTAGAGTATCCATGTATCTTGCCCTGTCTTTCATTTTTTGTTTTTCTCCACTTCCTCTCCGTTCTTCTAAGATGTGTTTTCAATTTCTGCAGGGCGGGTGTGAACCAATGTGCTTTTGCTGATCGTACTTTGCTTCCTTTGGATGTTGTTGATTGTGCTGCTGTGGTGGTTATGGTGTTCCAGTTGTTGGTTAATGCTTCAAAGGCAGATTGATCTGATTGTATGTTTGGTAGGACTTGGTTAAGGAAGTCATCTTTGTTAAATGGTTTGCATCTTCTTGTCGGTTGTGCATCTTCTCTGACGGGTGTGGGTTGATAGGAGCTGGTGAAGATAATGAGATAGTCGGACCATGGGACAGCTGTGATCTTCTGGTTCTTGTTTGTGGTGGCATTTTGAGAATTAAGGAATATGAGATCGAGGGTGTTCCCCTTCTCATGTGTTGGTGCACAGATGATTTGTGTCACTTCCATTGCTTCCAGGAATGCATCGGTGTGTTTCTCTTGTACGGATGGGAGGTTGAAGTCACCAAGATTATATGCTCTTTCATAGTGTTGGTGCTGTCAGACACTTGTTTGAGAATGTCTGATAGGTCTGAATTTGCTGTAGATGCCCTAATATTAGACAGATCGAAAGGTGTTTGGTGATTGTGAGTATATCTGCTTCTTCTGTGGTTTCTGTTGCATAGTTTGGGAGGTGGAGGTTGGATTTCACTATTATGGCTACACCATCTCCCCTGGAATGCATTCGGGAGCAGTTGTATAGGCTATATCCATTGGACGCTAGCTGGTTCATGAGTACAGTGTTCCTTCTAACCATGTTTCTATTATACAGAGGATATCAATCTGTTGAGATGTGATGAGGTCTTGGAATATGGGGAGTTTATTCTTCATTGACTGTGCGTTTATTAGGGAGATATGTAGTGTGTGTGTGTGTGCTGGAGTTGGTGTGTCCTGGTATGAGTGGGATGGGTGTGAGTTTCCGTAGTGGATGTGGTTTGGAGGCGCTTTGTGCCATTTGTTTCAGGGGGTGCTATGTGAGGAGCATTTTGGGTTGTGTCTAGCATTTGCTTTGTTTACTGTGTAGGGCTATGCAGGTGAAAATGCTGCTATCAAATATGTTGAGGTTAGAAAGGGAGGCATGAGTTCTGCTGTACCCTTTTGTCTTGGTAGTTGCTTTGGTTTGCCAGTTATCCTTCCTGTTGCCTTGAATTTATGCTTTTGGAGTCTGTTGGATGTTCAGTAATGGTCCAGTTGTGTCTTCACTGCCTGTGATCCGCTTTCTTTTTATCTGCTGTTGCTGTGTCCTCTATGATGGTGAGGGTGCTCCGATTGACTTGCGTCAGAGGGGCAAGAGAATCCTGTGTTCCCTACCCCTGTGCTGTGGGACGCCGAATCGGGGCAGCAGTTATGCTGTTACACTCACCCAATTAGCCATGTGTGGTGGCAGCCTCAAGTGTACGAGAAAAGAAAAAATTGGGGAGGTGGCCCTGGTAGACACGTGGAGGCTTTTGGCACCCAAGTGGGAGGTCCTATTCCTATTCCACGGTCCACAATATATCTAGGATTGATTTATCGTGGTAGATGAGGCCTGGTTTCTGAGATACAACAGGCTAATATAGAAACCATAGCGTGGTCCAATCATGCCTAAATGTGGGTGGAATTAAGGGGGAGGAGTGACACAGATAATTTACGTTTCTGGAGATTGAATGATGAGATTTTAGGGGATCCATTGGTAATCTGGAACATAGAGGGAGCATTTGGGAATTTTTTGATTGTAATGGGGTGGTGTGGCACAGACTGTAATATGGGATGTTTTTAAAGCCTTGATCAGGGGGAGACTATTGATGTGGGCTAGTCTGTTAAAACAGCAGAGGAAGCAGCGAGTAGCTGTCGTTCTGTGTAAAATAGAGGCTAAAGATGCAGAGAACAGACAGGCGCCCTCAAGGCAGCTTGGGCTGGAGGTAGGGAGACTCCGCATGGAACTAAGGGATTGTTTGAGCAGGGTACTGCAGGATCTGGAGAAGACAAAGCAACCCTTTTTTGAATTTAATAGAGCAGTGAGGCTATTAGCCTACCAGTTTAAAGTGTGGAAACAGAAGAGCCAAATTGTACAAATACATAAACGGGGGGGGGGGGGGGAGAAAGAGGGTGATTGAGTCTGAGGTAATTAGGGAATGTTTTGAGTTCTATTTGGACCCTATATAGGTTGAAAGGGTCTGGATCGGAACAGAGTAGGACCGCCTTTTTCGCAGGGTGTACTCTTCTGTACTAGAGCAAGAATAGAGGGCATTACTGGAGGCAGAGATAAGGAGGGAGGAGATTCTGGTGGTTATTAGGGGTTTGAAATCTGTGAAAACTCCTGGGGTGGATGGATTGACTTCTCTGTTCTATAAAAAAAAAAAAATTTCAGGAACAAGTATGTGGCCCATTGGTGGATATCTTTCATGCCATCTTGTAAGCTGACCCTCTCCCAGAATCGATGGTGTTGGCAGGTATTACTATTATCTCTGAGGGTAAAGACCCAGCTCGGTGTGGATCTTACTGGCCCATTACCCTCCTAAATTTTGATGCTAAATTACTAACGAAGGTCCTGACCAGCCACTTGTCACGGTTGGTGGGGGTTGAACAAGTGAGTTTTGTCGGGGGGGGGGGGGGGGCCGGGCAGGGACAAAATTAAAAAGGAGTTCTGGCTGATGTGGTAGGTGCACAGGGCAAACACTCCCTCCATCCTATTGGCAATAGATGCAGAAAAAGCCTATGATGGAGTGGAGTTTCATATTTGATGTCCTGGGAGTTATGGGATTTGGGCCTAATTTTACTAAGTGGGTCAAGGTATTATACAGGAGTAAGGAAAGAGTTGAAGAGAAAGGAGGGGGGTACTCAAGGAAATTTCAATTGAGCGAAGCACTCGCCAAGGGTACCCACTCTCCCCCTCCTGTTTGTTTTTGTCTTTTGAACCTTTAGCTGCTAGGATCGGGTCTAGAATGGATATCCAACAGTCAAGTTGGGAAGGGGGAATTACAAATTGGCTTTATTTGCTGACTATCTTGTTCACAGTGAGGGACTTGGTTAGATCGCTCTGGGATAGTGGATGAATTGCAGGAGTTTGGGGCCTCTCTGGGTTTCAAGTGAAGATGACTAAGTCAGATTTTTTTGAATGTGTCTGTCGGAGCAAGAGCTGATGTTGGTTAGGAGGGGCTTTCCCTTTAGAGAAACGCGGAAGGGAGTGACGTATTTGGGGGCACACGTGTGCAGATCTGGGCGAGCTGTATGACCTCAACTATCTGATGCTGTTTAAGTGCATTTTGGAGGACCTGGAGAGGTGGGAGAGAAAGAGTTGTTACTCACCTGTAACAGGTGTTCTCCAGGAGCAGCAGGAATCAGTCATCACATATGGGTGTCATCTGTGCCGTTGAAGCCCCAGTGGAGCATTTCCCCAGCTTTCCATGAAAGCCTTTGGGAATGCTGGCACGCATGTGCGGTTCCCTTCCCGCCTAAAGGTGCCATCTCAGTCTGTTCCAGGATTCCATGTCAGGGAGTTCAGGCCAGGGATGCCTTCTTCCTTCATTGGGGGCAAGACTTCCTTTATGCCTTTGCACCTATTCCCCTAATCCCCAAGACTCTGTTAAAGCTTCAGAGAGACAAAGGGACTATGATCCTCATAGCACCACTTTGGCCACACCAAGTGTGGTACCCTCTACTTCTACATCTCTCTCAAGCTCCCTCCCTAGACCTGGGGTCTGCTCCAGATCTCTTCTCCCAGGAGGAGGGAACCTTGTGGCGCACAAATCCTCAGTCTCTTCATCTCAGGGCCTGGTTGCTGAAGGCCTAGACCTTCAAGATTTACAACTTTCTCAGCAAGTGAAGGATATCCTTCATGCTTCCAGAAAGCCTTCCACCAGACGTTCATATGCTTTTAAATGGAAAAGGTTTTCCATTTGGTGTGCAGAGAAGGGTCTCAACCCTCTATCAATACCTTTGCATTCTTTACTAGACTATTTGCTGCATTTATCCCATGCAGGCCTTAAAACAAATTCAATCAGAGTCCATTTGAGTGCTATTGCAGCATCCCTTAAGCCTCTCAATGGACAACCTATTTCCTCTCATCCTGTTATAGCAAGATTCATGAGAGGCCTTCTTTTGACTAAACCTCCCATTAGACCACCTCCAGTGGCCTGGGACTTGAATCTGGTTCTTGGCCAGCTTATGAAGCCACCCTTTGAACCCTTAGCCACTACCTCTTTAAAATTCCTTTCTTGGAAGGTTATTTTTCTCATTGCAGTCACCTCAGCTTGCCGTATCAGTGAGTTGCAAGCTTTAGTGGCTAATCCTCCTTATACAAGGTTCCATCATGACAAGGTAGTCCTCAGAACTAATCCACACTTTATGCCTAAAGTGGTCTCACCTTTTCATCTGAACCAGGAGGTCTTTTTACCTGTCTTTTTTTCCAGGACCTCATGCATCAAGTGCAGAGAGGAATCTTCATACCCTGGATTGTAAAAGAGCACTTGCTTTCTACTTACACAGGACACAGCAACATAGAAAGTCCTCTCAATTTTTTGTTGCTTTTGATCCTGCTCATTTAGGACTTCCAGTCTCTAAGAGAACTCTGTCCAATTGGATTGCTCAGTGTATTTCCTTCGCCTACCAAAGTAAGAACCTTTCTCTGGAGGGCCATGTCACAGCTCACAATGTGAGGGCCATGGCAACCTCTATGGCTCATCTAAACTCTGTGTCCATCGACCATATCTGTCGAGCGGCCACTTGGGCATCGGTTCATACCTTCACAGCCCATTACTGCTTGGACAAGGACTCCCGCCGGGATGCCTTGTTTGGTCAGGCTGTTCTCAAACACCTGTTCCATACCTAATCAACTCCTACCCTCCATCCCTGAACTGGATGCCTGAGATTCATGGGTAGAGGTAGAGCCCTTCCCAGGGACTCAAAATCTGGGTGATCTCCCAAGCATCTCTAGCTGGGGAGTCCCCATATGTGAAGACTCATTCCTGCTTGTTCCTGGAGATAGCACAGTTACTTACCTGTAACAGGTGATCTCTGGGAACAGCAGGAATAAGTCTTCACAACCCACCCACCTCCCCTAGGAGTTGTATCTCTCTATCTATCTTTCCTTCCCTCTCTCTCTCTCTTTGTCTCAGCTTTAAAACTCGAACTGGAGAGAGGCAGTTAGGAAAGGCGGGAAGGCAGCACGCAGGCGCTGTGGGATGCTCCCAAAAGCTTTCTTTCAGGACGCTGGGGAGCGTTCCCGCGCAGGCCTCGTCGGTACCGACGATACCCATATGTGAAGACTTATTCCTGCTGTTCCCAGAGATCACCTGTTACAGGTAAGTAACTGTGCTTTCACTGACACAACCTCCACTGGTAGCCCAACAGAGGGCAGGAGGGCAGGAGTTGCCTAAACCTCAGAGATTTCGGAGTACTGCTTGGCCAAAAGCACTGTCCCTATGGGACTCCTTCTCCAGACAGTAATGGGTCGCAAACGTCTGGCTTGAAGACCAAGTTGCAGCCCTGCAGATGTCTACCAAGGGCACAGAGCGGAGATGAGCCACTGAGGCAGCCATTGCCCTGACACGATGGGCCGTGACCCGACCCTGCAAAGGAAGGTCAGCCGCCTTGTAAGCCCAGGTGATAGTCAGCCACCCAGATGGACAAGGTACGCTTGGACACACAGCCAACCCCAACTTATTGGGGTCAAAGGAGACGAAGAGCTGAGTAGCCCTTCGATGCTCTTGCGTACGGTCAAGGTAGAAGGATAAGGCCCTCCTACAGTCCAGGGTATGCAGAACTGCTTCAGCCTGGCTGGGATGAGGCCTAGGGAAGAATGTTGGAAGAACCACCTCTTGATTGAGGTGAAAAGAGGAGACAACCTTTGGGAGGAACTTTGGATGAGTCCTGAGGACTACCCTGTTCCTATAAATCCTGGTGTAAGGCCTATCACAGACCAGGGCCTGAAGCTCACTCACTTGCCTAGCCGAGGTGAGGGCTATCAGGAAGAAAGTCTTCCAGGAAAGGAAGTGTAGAGGGCAAGTAGCCATCGGCTCAAAAGGTGGGCGAGTCAGTTGCTGCAAGACCACATTCAGCTCCCACTCAGGAGCAGGACGACGGATGGGAGGCTTGAGCAAGAGCAAGCCTCTGAGAAACCTGGACACCGAGGGGTGTCCCGACAGGGAATGTGCTTCCACCAGTGAGTGGTGAGCTGCTAGAGCTGAGAGGTGGACCCGAACAGAATTGGACTTAAGTTCCTGATTTGATAAGTGCAGTAAGTACTGAAGCACGACTGGCACAGTACAAGAGAAAGGATCCTCTGTACACAGCTGACACCACACAGAAAACCTCTTCCATTTGAGAGCATAGGTTTTTCTAGTGGACTGTTTCCTCGAGGCTAGGACAACCTCCTCAACTTCCTGAGGTAGGCCCCAGGGAGCCAAAACTACCCTTGCAGCCTCCAGGCCATCAAATTGAGAGCTTTGAGATTGGGGTGCAGAAGGGAACCCTGCTCCTGTGAGAGACGGTTGGGTTGCAACCCCAGAGGTAGTGGGGAATCCACTGCCAGCTGAAGCAGAAGTGGAAACCAAGGCTGTCTCGGCCACCTGGGAGCTACCAGCAGGACCGAGGCCTTGTCCTGAAGAGTCTTGAAAAGAGTTCCGGCCACCAAGGGCGTGGGAGGAAACGCATATAGGAGGCCCTGAGACCAGGACATCAGAAAAGCATCCGGTGCTATCCTCAAAGGATGCAGCTGCCTGGAGCAGAACTTGGGCAGTTGCTTGTTCAGCGGACTGGCAAACAGATCTATCCAAGGGAGACCCCACTTCAGGAAGATCTTCTGAACCACCAAGGGATGCAGCTGCCACTCGTGGGGCTGCAGAATTCTGCTCAACCGGTCGGCCATGCAGTTGTCCTGGCCTGGAAGGTACACCATCCTGAGAAGCATGTTGTGCTTTAGGGCAAAGGAACACAGGTCTTGAGTCTCCTGACAAAGGAGCTGGGACCCAGTCCTGCCCTGTTCACATAAAACATGGCTACCTGGTTGTTTGAATCAAGACTGAGCGTTGAGCCAGGGCAGGAGAAAAAGCCTTGAGAGCTAAGTGGATAGCTTGAAGCTCTAGGAGATTGATCTGTTGGGCTGCTTCCCAAGGAGACCAGAGGCCTTGGGTGCACTTGTCTAGACAATGAGCACCCCAGCCCCGCAGAGAGGCGTCGGTGGTGAGGACCACCGAGTACTCTGGCATTTGGAAGGGCATCCCCTTCAGCAGATTGGGTGGATGTAGCCACCAGCTGAGGGAGGCCAAAAGGGGTTTGGACACCCTTATCCTGTCTCTGAGGCGGCCTGAGGCCTGTGACCATTGAGTCCGAAGGCACCACTGTGCAGGCCTCATATGGAGCCTGGCATTGGGCGTCACATGTACTGTCGAAGCCATGTGGCCCAGAAGCCTGAGGCAGAGTCTGGCGGAGACCAGAGGCTCGTTTAGGAACTGTTTGGTCACGTCCATCAGTCTTTGGGCCCTGTCTTCTGGTAAGAATGCCTTTGCCAGTTGAGAATCTAACCTTGCCCCTATGAACTCCAAGTTCTGGGAGGGGGGGAGCAAAGTGTACTTTGCGAAGTTTGACAAAGCCCACGTTTTGAAGCAGAGCAATGGTTTTGAGGGTGCCTTGTCTGGCCTCCAGGCACGTCTGACCCCTGATGAGCCAGTCCAGATAGGGAAAGACAAAGATGCCTTGATTTCTCAGGTAGGCCGCAACCACTGCCAGGCACTTGATAAAGACTCTGGGAGCGGAGGTCAGGCCAAAAGGTAGTACTCTGTACTGATAATGGTTTCCTCCCACAATGAACCTGAGGTACTTTCTGTGGTCTGGATGAATGAGGATGTGAGTGTACGCATCCTTTAGATCTAAGGAGCATAGCCAATCTCCCTGCTGAAGGTAGGGCAGAAGTGTCCCAAGAGTAAGCATCTTGAACTTTTCTTTCTCTAGGAACTTGTTGAGGTTCCTGAGATCCAGAATGGGCCGAAGGCCACCTGTCCGTTTGGGTACCAGGAAATACCTAGAGTAGAAATCGTGACCTTGGAAGGGAGGAGGCACAGGCTTCACCGCCCTGTCCTCCAACAGGCCCTGAAGTTCCTGAAGGCGAAGGGCAGTATGCAGGGGAGGCCTCAAGGGCTCCCCTGGGAAGTAAGGAGGAGGCAGTTGATGAAAATGTAGGGCATAGCCCTTTTGGACTATGTCCAGCACCCAACTGTTGGTGGTAATGAGAGGCCACTGGTGGGCAAAGAGTACAAGGCCTGTGCAGGGCTGGGAGAGCAGGGACGGAGTGGCTATGCTCAAGGAGTCAAAAAAACCCCACCCTGCTGAGTGGAAGCAGGGGCAGAAGGCTTGGGGGTCCTCTGCCTACAGGGCCCATTACCCTGGCCCTTGGCTTGCTGACCCTGGGGGGCAGCTTGGGCAGCCTGATACTGAGGGTACTGTTTGTAGGCAGTGCCCTTTCTCAGGTAAAAGGACTTTTTACCCGAGCCCTTCTTGTGTGAAGGGGCAGAGGTCTTCCTCGACAGCCTTGTCCGGGTAAGGTGCTCGGTCTCGAGCTGAACGGCCTTCTTGGTCACAGGTTTGCCAAAAAGGTTCTCACCTCGGCAGGGGACATCGACCAACTTGTCCTGAACCCATGGCTTGAGGTTCGATGACTGTAGCCACGCCTGGCGTCAAGCCACGATGCCGGCAGCCGCAACTCAGGTCGAAGCCATCGTAGGCGGTGCGGGAAAAGAACTTTGAGCATTCCCGAATCCCCGAGGACAAGGTCTTAAATCTCTGCAAGGGTTCCCCGGAGAGACCAGCGGAGAATCCGGCCAATTCCTTGGCCAGGTCTCACAAGTACATGCCCATGTACAGCTGGTAAGACTGGACACGGCAAGCAAGCATAGACCCCTGGAAGCACTTTCTACCGACGCCATTGAGGTGGTGGGCCTCCCGGCCGGGGGGGCACCGCAGAGTGCATCTTCTGACTCTTCATACAATGCATGGCCGATTCCACAACCATGGAATGGTGTGGTAGCTATGCTTTCTGGAAACCAGGGCTTTTACGGAGTCGATAGATGGAATCGACTCGCTTGCTCAGAACCGGCGCCGAGGCCGGTGCCTCCCACATCCGGAAGAGGAGCCATTCCAGCATCGGAGGAACCGGGACAGTAAAGGCCTCCTTCGGAGGAGAGTCGTACTATAGAGCATTGAGCTCCTCGGCTCGAGGCTCTTTGGGGTCAGCAGGGATAGCCAAGGCAGCGACCATATCCCAGACGAACTCCGAGAACCTAGTATCCTCCGGAGGGGATCTACTCCAGGGCTCAACCACGTTGAGTCCGACGGGACGCACCGAGTCTTAAAAGTATCGGGAGACTCCTCGTCTTCTGTCTCCCAGGTGGACTCATCCGAGGAGGAGTCAGGTTCCAACCCTGCGGGGCCCCGAGGCACCAGCGTCGACACCCTCGGTCCCGAACGGGAGGTCGAGGGAGACCTCGACCGATGACGACCTCGAGCCACGAGGGTCTTGAGTATCGGCTCAGTCTCCGGGGTTGACTTCGAAGTCGACGCCCCGGAGGTCGGGGCAGATGCACCAAACAGGCCGGCCATCAGTGCCCGCTGCTGCTCCATGAAGGCAGACAATCTGCTCTCCAAGGCTGTCATCCTGAGACTCAGCTCGGGAGACGCAGCAGCCACCGACTCAGGCCCCGGCGGCTCTCTGGGAGGAGAGTCCACGAGGACTATGGGGCTTACGTGTCCAGCAGACTCCGGCTCCATGCGAGGAACTTTGGCAGGCTTCTCTTGGTCCACAGGCCCGGGACGGCGGTCGGGGGTCTTAGACCTGGCCCTCGAGGGACCAGGGACCTCCTCCGATGCCACCCTCACGAGCCGCTTCTTCCTCTTGCGTGCCCGGTCAGGGGACCCCCTGTCTGAGGAGCTTCGGCGCTCGGGATTGGAATCCCGAGATGTCGAGGCCTCAGACGAGGTCAGGGCCCAGCCGGAGGCTGAGTCCAAGAAAAGCCGTTCCTTCTGATGCTGTTGACTTCTGAGTGCCTTGGAAGACATCTTCCCACATGGCGCACACGACTTGGGGTCGTGATCAGGGCCGAGGCACCGAAGGCAGCAGTCGTGTGTGTCGGTGAGAGACATAAGTTTCTTACACCGATCACACTTTTTGAAACCACTGGAAGCCATCGGGGGGAAAAAAGAGCCCCTGCGAGGTCAAAAGACTGGCCTTCCAGGGAAAAACGAAAAAAAAGGCGCGAACGCCAGCCACGAAGGGCAAAAACCGAAAAGAAGATAAACGGGCTCGATACCGGTGTACCGAACCCGGCGGGAGGGGAACCAGCGTCGAACTGAAGAAAAATATCGAAAAATCGCCGAAGAAAAAATCACTTTTATCCGGGAGAACAGGACACACGTCCGGTGGGCTTCTCGGGAAAAAAAGAGACTGAGGTAAGATGGCACCTTTAGGCGGGAAGGGAAGCGCGCATGCGTGCCAGCATTCCCAAAGGCTTTCATGGAAAGCTGGGGAAATGCTCTGCTGGGGCTTCATCGGCGCCGATGACACCCATATGTGAGGACTGACTTCCTGCTTGGTCCTGGAGAAATGAGTATTCATGGATGGGAAGAATGGCCATCCTGCAGATGGCGGTGTTGCCCTGTTTGTTTTTGTGTGTTTATGGCCTTACTGGTAGAGATCCCACAGATGGAGCTGCGCAGGATCAACAAAAAACTGTTTGCCTTCATTTGGCATCACAGACCGCCTAGGGTATCGCAGCAGTATTTAATAGTCCCCAAGAGAGGAAGGAATGGGGGTAGTGGATATTCATAGATACGTTTTTGCGGCATAGTTGGCAGCAGTGATGAAATGGAGGTGTACACACAAGAAGCAATGGGTGAATATTTTAGAAGCGATACACAGAGAACCTGCAATGCAGCTTTTGTGGAAAAAGGTAGGGAGATTTAGACAAAGGGGACCCCTTTCTCAAGTGTATTATGTGGATCTGGGGGCATGTACATGGGCTGTTACTGGGGGGAGGGGGGAACCGCCTTGTCTATGGCCCCTAGCCATGTCCACCAGTTGGGAGGGGTCTTGAGATGGTAGAGAAAAAAAGGCATTACCCACTTGATAAACCTGTATGAAGAGGGGATCTTACAATCCTTTGAAAAGCTGTGGCAGAAATATGAGTTGAGTAAATCCAGATTTTTTTCGCATATTTGCAGATCTGCCACTTCTTGAACACCACTCTGGCGGGGGCCAGAGCCCCACAGAAGGCTTGGTTGTTTTCGAGTGATTCCTTTTGAGCAAGCTGGGCTTAAAAAAAAAAATTGCAACCAGGATCTATATAGTTAGCTGGAGGCACCAAGGGTAAATGGCCCTATATAATGGGAGTGCTGGGGAAATCTTTGGAACTTGAGGATTGGTTGAAAGTATGTACTAACGTTTCTAATGTGTCTATTTCAGCAAATATTATTTAAATAGTTAAAGTATTCTTACACTGGTACCTCACATCTGATAGATTAAGTAAATTTTATAAGCATTGCTTAAATAAATGTTGCCTAAACTGTGGGGGCATGGAGGACATGCTCCACATGTGGTGGAGATGCCAGCATGTTCTGGAGTTTTGGAGGGTGGTACAGGCTTTCATGGAGGGGGGGTATTGTGTGTTTTTCCAGGAACAAGCAGGAAGTCAGTCCTCACTTATGGGTGCCGTTGCCACCGACTGAGCCCACGCAGAACAATTCCCCAGCTTTCAAAGAAAGCCTTTGGGATTGCTGCCACGCATGGTGGTCCTCTCCCCCCCCCCCCCCCCAAAGGTGCCATCTTGCTCAGTCTCCCTTTTTATGCAGAGCCCTTCGGAAGCATGTCCTCGTCCCTCCGAAAAAGTGTTTCGTTTTCGGCCTCTGGCCTGTGTGATGTTTGTTTTTTTTTTTTCTTTTTCCAGTTGCACCGATTCTCTACTGTCCTCCCCTGCTTTTTCCCTTGAGTGAGGGGACATCCTTTTCTGTAAAAGTTTTCCTTTTGCGGGCTTCGTGCCCTTTTTTCCCTCAACTGCTGGCCGCAAAGTTCTTCAACTTAGTGGGGGCCCTTTTTGCCCCAATTGCCACCGGTTTTAAGAAATGACAGATGCTCCAAAAAAAAAAAAATGTTGCTCACGGACACCCATGACTGCTGTCTTCGGTGTCTTGGGGCCGACCATGACCTCGAGCTCTGTTTTCTTTGCAAGAAAATGTCCTCCAAAGCCCTGCTAAGTCATAAGCAGAAGTCTGATGACATTTTCCGGAAGGTGGCCCCAGAATCCCCGGTGGCACCCTCAGTCGTCCCTCCGCTGGTGGGATCACCCAATTCAGACCCGCGCTCTTGGCAGCACTCTGACCAGGGATCCCCTGAAGCGGAGAGGCATAAGAAAAAGACCTCAAAGTCGATGTTGGGGGCTCCAGACAAGCATGAGTGCTCCCGCGCTTAGTCGCTCAGCCCCGGCATTCCCGAGAGTCTGACAAGGAGCAGCCTTGAAAGGTACCTCGTGTAGATAGATGCCTCCAGTGATGGCGCCCAGTCTCCTGAAGGTCGTCCTGGTGAGGACTCCCTCGCCTTCTCCACGCCAGACCTGGTAACCCCGGGGTCAGCATCACAAGGACCCATGTCCACGTGGGAGTCTGTATGCTGGCACCTAGAGCGCAGCGTTTCTGCTTTCTTAGCTGATCAGCAGGCGCTCATGCCCAGCACGGCTGTCCTGCTCCTTGAGACCGAGGTTCCCTCGAGAGGGACACTGAAACCCACCCTGGAAACCCCTGAGAGACATGGGCCTCGTGAGAGTCCTCGGCGTCTGGCTCACTTGTCTTCCTGGTCCTTGGGAGCGCGAGATCCTCCAAGGCTCCAAGTGGACCTCGGCCTCTGGATGGGACAACCAACCTGAGTTGGACTCCTTCTCGGACCTCTCGGGCTGGGAGTCAGACAGGGATACTTCCCCGGAGACCCATGCCCAAAGGACCTCCCTTCGGACCCATCCCCGCCCGCCTCTGAGGCATTCGCCGTCTGAGGACCTCATTCCTAGTGTTCATTTATTTATTTATTTAACGCTCTTATATACCGCACTTTTATCATCAGCGCGGTTTACAGTAAACTTAGAATACTCACCGGTTGGCAACAGGCTGTCGTGAGTTTACATATAACAGGAAGTCTAACAGGATACAACATAGGGTAAAACTTTGTACATATAATTATTTAACTATATACAATGATATTCTTCTTGTTATACAAGGAGTGATAGAGCATTTAAATATTGGTTTGTGATGGGGTTTAGGCTAAGTTGGGGTCTGGTATTGAGAGAAGTATGAAAGGAACAGGTGGTGTTTTATGGCTTTTCTAAATTGTTTGAGGTCCTTAATTTCTCTTATGGTGGGTGGAAGATCATTCCAACATTTGGGAGCGAAGTAGGCGAATGCTCTTGCAGTGGTTGTGTGTGTACATTTTGTGAAGTCAGTTGGGATGATTAGGGTGTTAGCTGGGACATGGCATGGGCCCTCAGCCTGGCTACATAGGCTGGCTACATAGGCTGAAAAGGAGCCACAGGCTGAAGAGCTCGATATTCTACAGTATGAGTCCCTGCCTCGGGAGTCTTCGTGTTCCAGTTCCTCCCATTTTTTTCAAGGCTGCTCCTCCACATGTGGGAGACACCTGCTTTGGTCCCCATTGTGAGCAAGTGCCTCAATGCCATGTACAGGGTCCAACGCGGCCCAGGGTTCTGGAAGACCCAGCATCCACATGCCTCCATGGTAGTGGAGTCGGCGATGCAGAAGCAAAAGAGCCAGAAGTCACACTCTTTGGTCCCCCCCCGGGCAGGGAGTCGAGAGCCCTCGACACCCTTGAGCGCAAAGCCTATCAAGGGTCCATGCTCACATGCCGCATCCAGGCATACCAATTGTATATGGGCATGTTCCTGCATAACCTTGCCAAGGAGCTCAGCAGGTTCTCTGCAGGCCTCAGAGGTGAACCCCTTCTCAGGTTCCAAACCCTCCTGAGATCCATCGTGGAGTGCTTGAAGTACCTCTCCCGTGCCATATATGTTGGGTTTGAGTCCTCCACCCGAGAGGCAGCAGCCGGCATTGGGGCCCAACACCAGGCATGGCTCCAGTCCTTTGACCTGGAGCAGTGGATCTAGGAGAAGCTCCTGGACAATCCCCTGCCTCGGTGAACAACTGTTTGGTAAACCTATGGAGGATAAGGCCGCTGAGATAGAAACTGAGTTTGTGACTAGAACTTGTCTCTCATGTAAGACCTCCTCCCTCCCTCGGAAGAAGCAAAAAAAACAAAGAAGCCATTCTTCCAAAGAAAAGGGCTCCCCTACCGGGGTTACCCACCCTTCCCGCCCACCCCCATGCCGGCTCCTGGCACACAGGGGAAGTGAGGTGCGCATGGCCACCGCAAACCTAAAGGGCCTAAGGCCCAGCCACCGGTGCCACCCCAGCCTGCGCATGGGTTTTTGATGCCGATGGCATAGCCTCTCGCCCCCCGAAGCACTTCTGTCGGTGGGGGGACGTCTGTCCCTGTTCACCCCGCAGTGGGTGTCGATCATGTCAGACACCTGGGTCCTCTGAGTGAGTGGTCTGAGACTGATACCGTCTCCACCTGGACAGGCACCCTTCTCACCAGCGGAGCCTACTCAGCTCCTTGCACACCAGACCTTCTTGCAGTGGGAGCTGTCCAACCTCCTTGCCCAACAGGCAGTCCAGAAGGTACCACTGCACCTTTGAGGCCATGGGTTCTACTCCCACTACTTTCTTGTTCTGAAAAAGACAGGGGGTGGGGCCTATGCCCCATCCTTGATCTCCGGAACCTAAACAAGTTCCTGGTGCGGGAGAAGTTCAAAATGTTATCGCTTGGCATCCTGCCCTTCCTTCAGCAGGGCAATTGGCTATGCTCCTTGGATCTCAAGGACACTTACACCCACATCCTAGTCTACCTCCAACACGGGCAATACCTGCGCTTCAGGGTGCAGGTGGAACACTACCAATACAGAGTGCTCCCCTTCAGGTTCACGTCTGCACCGCGGGTTTTCAGTGTCTCTCCGCAGCCGCCGCCTCCCTCAGGCGGCAGGGCATACCAGTCTTCCCCTAACTTGATGACTGACTCGTCACGGGGACTCGTCACGGGGACCAAGCCCGCCTGGCATCATCGTGCATGATCCTTCTCGAATGCCTCCGCTTCTTGGTCAACTACTCCAAGTCCCACCTCAAGCTGGTACAGACCCCGGAGTTCATCGGCGTGCACCTCGACATGGAGTGAGCGACTGCCTTCCTGCCCGCAGACCGCCTCCGGGCCGTGTCGGCCCAGGTCCAGAACAGAGCTTGGGTTATGGCACCGTCCATGTGGTCCCCCATGCCCACATGCACATGTGGGCAGCCCCAGTGGTGCTTCAGGGCACAATGGAGCCAGGCCTTCGGCCAATTCAGAAACCCTATCTGGGTCTCCCGCAGTCTCCACAACTCTCTGGATTGGGGGTGAGACCCCTGAAGTCTCCTTCAGGGAATGCACTTTCAGACCCCACAGCACGAGCTCATCCTGACAATGGATGCTTCCCTGTTGGGGTGGGGAGCCCACTGCGGTGCATTGTGCACCCAGGGGCAGTGGTCGCCCAAGGAGTCTCAGCAGCAGATCAACCTGCTTGAGCTTCGGGCGGTCCAATGGGCCCTGAGGGCCTTCAAGGGCTATCTGTGGGGGAAGTCGGTGCTTCTGCAGACCAACAACAGGGTAGCCATGTTTTTACATAAACAAGGAGGGGGGAACAGGATCCCACTTCCTCTGCCGAGAGGTGATCCTTCTTTGCCCCTTCGCGTTTTGCCGGGGGATGACCCTACGAGCGGTCTACTTCCAAGGCCAGGAGAATATCCTCGTGGACAACTCGGCAGGATCCTCTGCCCACATGAGTGGTGCCTGGATCCGGAGGTTGCCGACCTCTTGTTCCATCGGTGGGGGACCCCATCCATGGACCTGGTCACCAGCCTGGTGAACCTGCAGCTTCCCTGTTTCTGCAGCCCAGTTCTGCACCCAAGCAGGATGGCCCTAGATGCGTTCCTCTTAAGCTGGACCTCCGGCCTTCTTTACGCGTTCCCTCCCACTCCTCTCATTCCAAGGACCCTCCATAAGTTTCAGCAGGACCGAGCTTCGGTGATCCTCGTGGCTCCAACAGCCTTGGTTCCCGCTTCTGCTCCAGCTCTTGTCTGAGCCTCCAGTCCCCCTGGGCTGTGCCCCTGGGGCTGTTAACGCAGGAGGGGGGTTGTGTGCTCCACCCAAACCTGGCCTCACTGACCCTTACAGCCTGGTAGCTGAACGGGTCGCCTTAGCTCTGCTACACCTCTCGGAGGAGGTCAAGGAGGTTCTCTTTGTGTTGAGGAAGGACTCAACGAGACCGGCGTACACCTTTAAGTGGTGACACTTCTTGGTCTGGTGCTCCGAGCTCCAGTTCTTCAGTATCTCCTCCACCTCTCGAAGGCAGGGTTGAAATCAATTCAGTTGGGGTATACCCGAGTGCCATTTCGGCGAACCACCTCCCCGTTGAGGAAATACCCCTCTCGGGGTAGCCCTCTGTCTGCCGCTTCATGCAAGCTTTCTTGCTTTCCAAGTCTCCCATCCGGCCTCCTCCAGCAGAGTGGGACCTCAACGTGGTGCTTATGCAGCTTACACGATCACCCTTCGAGCCGATGGCGATGTGCTCGCTTCGGCATCTCTCCTGGAAGGTGATTTTCCTAGTGGCTTTGACGTTGGCTCGCTGAGTCAGCGAACTTCAGGCCCTCATGGCTGAGGCTCCATACACCAGGTTCTACGGGAACAGGGTGGTCCTTCGCACCCATCCTAGGTTCCTACTGAAGGTGATCTCAGACTTTCATCTCAGTCAAGAGAGAGTCCTACCGACCACCTTCCCGAGACCGCATGCCAACCAGGCATTGGCGATATTACATACACTCGACTGAAAGAGGGCTCTTGCCTTCTACCTGCAGTGTACCCAGATTCATTGCAAGTCCAACCGCCTGTTTGTCACCAATGATCCCAATCGCCTGGGGCAGGCAGTCACCAAATGCACCATCTCCGTCTGGGTGCCGGATTGCATCGCCATCGCTTAGGCAAAGGCTGGATCCCCACTGGATCGCTGAGTCACCACACGGTATCTGGGCCAAGGCGGCTTTGGTGCACTCCGTGCCTCTTATGAACATCTGCCGGGCTGCGACCTGGTCTTCTGCGAATACCTTCGCTTCGCACTACTGCCTGGAGAGGGAGTCCCACCGGGATAGTGCCTTCTGCCAGGCTGCACTCTGTAATCTGTTCGGGGTATAAGCAGATCCTGCCCTCTGACCCTTCTTTGACAGCTACCGAGAGCTTCGCCCCGGGGACCCAAAGACTTGGGCTCCTTCGGACATCGACTTCTGCTCACGGCCTCGCGGAGGTGTTTTTTTGGGGTACAAGTTCGATAGCCTGTAGCTGGGGAGTCCCATAAGTGAGGACTGACTTCCTGTTTGTTCCTGGAGAAAGCATAGTTACTCACCTGTAAGAGGTGTTTTTCCAGGGACAGCAGGAATCAGTCCTCATTACCTTCCCACCTGCCCTGAAGAGTTGCTATTTTTGTCCTTCCCTTGCCATCTGCTTAGTAGATCTCTAGCTATGGGATCTGACTGAACAAGATGGCACCTTTGGGCAGGAAGAGGACCGTGCATGCGTGGCAGCAATCCAAGATGCTTTCTTTGAAAGCTGGGGAAGTGCTCCGTGCAGGCAGTCTGTGCCGACGTCACCCATAAGTGAGGAATGATTCCTGCTGTCCTGGAGAACACTTGTTACAGGTGAGTAACTACGCTTTCGCTCCTAACTGCGGATCCTTTACTGTATCTGCTATTACATACGGTGAGGATTGGTCACCTGAAATGAAGGGGGTGCATCATATGATGTATAATGCAGCAGGATAGCTAGGGCCTGGAGGAAACCCTCTGTGCCCAGCCTGATGGAGTTTCTAATCAGGTTGGAGGGAATGTGGAAGCCCCATCTCACATGGAAGGGGGAAAGGTGATTTGGGTGTTCTTCTCTGGTGGGTGGTGGGGGTGGCTGCTGTTGATTTGGGGTTTTAACATAGGTCTTTCCTAGTCCCTGGGGAGAGGAAGGGGGAGGAGGGAAATATACTTGATGGTTTGGATGAGCCTTCATCCGCCTACAAACTGCAATTGTGGGTGTGGCAGGGGGCTTGGTTGTCTGTCTACTGTCTGTTTTGGTAGATAGGGTGAACTACATTGTTCAAAATGTTTGTAAGCTGTCTTCCTGCTCCAATAAAGTTAAAAAAAAAATCCCTTCCCTTCAGGCCTTTGCAAGCAGGTGGCAGTTGCACTGTGGGCCTGGAAACCCCTCAATAAAGCATGCACCAGTTTTTAAGTGTGATCTGCAAGTCCTCTTGGGCTTTTGAAGCCACTGTTCCAGGAAAGTAGAAGGTGGTTCTGTAATAAGATTGACATATGCAGAGAGCTCAGATTAATGCACAGAGGAGACCCTCTTGATTCTTCTGTGCCTGAAGCAACTTTTTCTTAGCTTCATAGTGGTTATGAAGGTAACTGAGGCAATCTTTGCAAGCTTGAGGAGGCACATGAGCACAGTGCTTGCAGTCGCTCCAGTTTGTGATCCACGCCCAAGCAGATGACACATTAAAATGTGTGTCGAGGTTTCTGCCATACTTCAAGCAGGGTCTGAACTGACTTTGGGTCAATTTTTTTTTTCCCCTTTTGGCATGGTCACCTAACATAAGGAAACTTATGTAGACAAATTTTATCAGGAGAGCTTTGTTTAGCATCTCTTCAGCTGAGTGGAAAAGAAAACTGAGGAGCTGAGGAGACCGTTGCATCTGTGAAGAGATGCACAAATTTGGAATTCTGAGCTCTGGGAGAACTGTTTTGTCCCAGTGACATGCGATGTCACTTGTGTGATTGACTCAGTCCTGCTTATCCATGGAAAAAGTGTGTAGATAACATTAAGTAAATGGTCACTATTTAGCCATTTCTTTCCTTTCGGGTCATGACCCTGTTTGAGGTACCTCCCAACGTTTCTGCTAAACTTCATATTTTAAGATACCAGCAGGATTTAATGAAACATGGGAATTTGCCAAGATTGAGTTTTTCACTGTAGCTAAGGATATTTTTTAAACTGATGATACATTTTGTTTTACTTAACCTCCTCTTCTCGGCTTGTATTTCTGCTAGCAAGAAGGTGGTAAATCCAAATAAATCTGTCATTACAGGGCTCTAGCCTATTGGGCACTGGCTGAGCCAGTTCCAAGTTTATCTCCAATGCATAGATTCTAATACTGATTTCTTTTTAAAGGAAAAGGGTCTTCAAGCGAGTGCCATTGTGCCATTTGCTACAAACTGTTTTATCCCTTGTAGTATTGTCAAACTGTTTTATTGCAGTAGTCTGCATTTTGTGCTCAGTGCTGCTTGTTTCTCGCAGCCATTCTGATCCTCTACAGTTCTGAGCTGCTCTGCTCGTCAGCACTCCCCCCACGGCTCTCTCGCTGCAGGCTTCTTCCTGTGGTGCTTTCTGAGCCACTGTAGTGATACATGAGCAGGGTAGTATACGGAATCTCACTGTAAAGGAGAAAAGATGAAATGATAGCAGTGTTTATCAGTCTACGTTTTCAAAAATGTGTGGCATACCAGCCTGCACAAAGCAGGCAGTGTAGACATGGGAAAGGACTTACATGGACAAAAGAAAAGTGAGGGAAAGATTCAAAGGAGGCGATTGAGAAGGGGGTCAAGTATGTAATGTGTGCACTAGGCAAAACAGAGTTGAACTATCCATACTACCCCATATTAAGGTGCACAAGTTCAGCCCTTGAAGGCCACAACGGGCCAGGTTTTCAGGCTATTCCTAATGAGTATGCATAACAGATTATTTGCATACAATGGAGATAATATGCATGTAGCTCTGTCTTGGCATATTCGTTAGAGATATCCTGGAAACCTGGTCTGTGTGGCCCTCAAGGCCTGAACTTGTGCATTCCTACCCTACATACTGCCTATTAATTCTCTCACTCTGGGGCTTATTCTATATCCAGAAAGGAGAGGCTTGTGAGCTCAAAAAGGAACTTCTGCGTGTTTAGAAATCTCCACTGGGGCATACTGTTCCTATGAAGTGTTGGAGAGCAGAGCCCTAGGGCTGCTCGGGACCTGAGTATTAGGCAGTAGTGACTTTTTTTTTTTCCAGTGACACCTGAACAGATGTGAAAGCACCCCAAAAATACTGGATTAGAGAATAGTCCAAGAGAACAAGAAGCACTTTTGGGAAGCAAAGAAAAAAGATAGTGGTAGAGAATGGGTTAAGAAAAGGGAGAGAGGGAAGAGTAAAACATAAAAGGAGAAGCTGAGAAATGTAGGGGCATGCTTATCAAGTTAATGGGCACAGTGGCACTTAATTTGCACAGGAATGAAATCTATCATGGTGGCACTTAGTTGAGCATTAACACATTTGGACTATATCTGGGAATTTTGATTTTTTTTAGAAAATAACTCGCTGTAAAAGATTGTAAAAGGCTTTGTGTGTGTGATCAACATAAGCAGATTTATGGCGGCACAGAACCTTAAGTTAAGCCTTGTAAATAACTACATAGTTTGTGAAAACTTCTTCATAGAAAACCAATATCATTCATGTATTTTAATATAACATTCTTGTGCTTCTTTCTCAGTAGATGTGCTGTTGAGCAATTCGGACCATGGTTCAACATCTGTGACAAGCCTCTCACCCTTGACCTCACCAACTAACCTGCTACAGCAGACAGAGGACCAAATCGCCCTGAATCTGGAGGGGCCGTTTGTGAACTTGCTGCCCCCCTTACTGCAGGAAGACTATTTGTTGAGCCTCGGGGAGGAGGAGGGCATCAGTGACCTCTTTGATGCTTATGACTTGGATAAGTTGCAGTCCCTGGAGGATTTCATGTGCAGCTGATTTTGTTGGGTGTGGTGGATATTCTTCAGAAGCAGTCTGCGAATGGTGGTAATACAGCTGAGGCTGTTCCTGTGGTCCCTCCTGGACCCCTTCCCAAGAGCAAGGCGAGAGAACAACCATTTGGGTTTATAAACCCCAAGACTGTAATTCTACCAAGTACCTGGTAGTCAGTCTGCCACAGACGGAAACTTGGTTCAAACATAGGCTCCAAAGAACAATCATGGGAGGTGATATGTAGTCAGATGATTGTAGAACCTGCCATGCCCTGCCCCCTCCTCTCCTTACCTGTCCTTGACTGGGTTACTACATGGGGGGGTGGTTGTGCAAGGAAGGACTTAATGACCTGGTCTGCACTGAAGCCAGGATCCTTTACTAGCATTTCCAGCTGTGCCTTCCATAGAGGATCTGTGTTTTGGGTCCCCTTTTACAGGCTGACACAAACTGCTGCAAATGTCCTTTGGATACCTTGGCAATAGTATTCTTTGGGTTTTTTATGACCTCCTTGGTGGCGTTAGGACTGATCATAGCTCTTGGCTTGAGGCATGTACTATATTATCCTGGAGGGAAGGATAGAGTACATAGTATCTCAAGAAATTTTTAAGCAAGCTTGAATGAAAAGTATAAGGATCTTCCGCTAAGTAATAGATTCAGAGGTTTTTTTTTTGTTATGTAAATAAGAGAATATTCACCAATGTGTGTAGTTTAATTGTATTGCCCTACAGTATACACTAAAATTGGTACATAATTTGTGGTACGAAATATGAAGTCTTGAGACTTGCTTTTAAGTGCCTACTTGGAGAATCTGGGTGGGTGTAGTGTGTGGGGGTGCACAGCAGCAACATTCATACAAAGCTACATTGGAGTCTGCCGCCGCACTGCTGCTAGTGAGGGGGAAGTGCTGCGATATCGCACATCCTGCTCCTTGTGCCTAAAAATGCGATACTGTACTGTACCAGCTCCGTGGGCAGAAGACACCTGCACAGTTTTGTGGAAACATTTCAGAAGAGGCTTGTGAAATTGTGTGCGTTGCTTAATGTTTTAGCTGCATCGTTCAACAGACTGTGGTTTGATTTCACCCAGCCCTGCTGCTTCTGCTCAGTCTCTTCTCCAGCTTTGACTTTGCTGTGGGAGGGAAGAAAAAAGCGATGTGTGGATTTTGTGATAAGTTGAAACCATTATAAATTTTACTTATGGTAATTTTGGTACCAACATTTTTTATATATTGAAAAACATAGTCCCAACCAGTCTCTGGGGAGGCCTGAGTATCGTTTGCAGTTCTTGGCTTCAGATCATTATTCTGAGTGGACTACTGTTTTTTGCCTTATGTATCCTCTGGAAGTAGAGCAAGCTAACACTGTACCACTGAAATATTCTATGCAGGCTTTCTGGTGCCATTGAGATGCTGCTATAAAGGCTCATGTGTGCTTATGGATTGGGCACCATGTTTTAATAATGGGATTTTGCCATGAGGCACAATGGGGGAGAAACTTTCTTGTCGAATAAAGCTTTTTACCTGCCAGTATACAGTTGTGTGACTGGGGTATGTTTAAGGGTGTATAAAGGGCAACACCTTAGGAACTGTCAGACAGTGTTATATATGTGTGTGTTTGGGGTTTTTTTTGTATATACAGATTTGTGCATAGTTTATCTAGTGATGGTCCTATTTAAAGTCTGTTCACTTTTTACCCTTCTAACAACAAATATTTGCTTCATACAATTCAATTGAAGTTAAGTTGTTAAATGCTGCCAGGATTTTTTCTAGCTGGTCTGTAATTTTTTTAAGAAGCTTTTTTTTTTTTTTTCTTTTAATGTGCATCTGTAAATAAAATTGATGCCGTATTTAAAATTAGTCCTATTGAAGAGAAAGCATGAAGGCTTTGTGTGTGCGTGTGCGCGCGTGTTTGTATTTTGAGGGTGAGGGAAGAAAGCAACTTGAAACAAAATTTAAAGAGAATTATAGATTACTGTGGGGGGAGGAAGGGTTGTTTTAAAGTTTTAGCTCTGAATTGTACAGAATAACCCCTTTGTAGGGACATTGTTGGAGGTAAAAATATAAAATACTAACGTAATTTAGCTTTGCAATGTATGCTAGTAGAAAAACTGTAAAATGTTTAAAAAAAATGCTTTTATGGTGTGTGTTTTGTAAATAAATTTGAGGATGACCTTCCATCTAGCTGTGGTATTATCCATTCAAATGGATGTCTTTGAAATAAATTTTGTATGACAATGAACCAATAAAGAACTGATTTTTCCAAAGAGTTTATATTTGCTTGATGCTTTCTTCTTGCTATTTGTTCTTTAAATGGCAATTCTTTTTATTGTCAAACAGTGCAGAACACAGATTGCCTGGTGTATGGGGCTCCCTAAACATGCCAGGCCCAATGAGCCTTCCAAACATTTTTCTGTTCTCCCCCTCCCTCCTTCACCTTCCCTCCCAAATGGTTTGTCCTTCAGTACTCACAATATGAATAGTATGACAATGGACAGATTTGGATGAGATGACCCACAATCAACTACTGCAAATCAGAGGCAGCCGAGCACCTCTTTGGTTGGTGGTTCCAAGTTCTACCCCCCAAGCTCATGCCACTGATTTTAATGTTCACTCTTCCATACATTTTTTATAACACACAATGCAAACTACAAAATTGTTACAAAAAAATGGGTTCCTTAACATCCCTCCAGTCTAGTCCCAACATCTGGGTTTAAGCTCCTCCTCCAGCAGCTATAGAGACTGAAAAATGTCATTCTTCCAATGACCCTGGTATAAATACTCCTGGGACTGCCTCCTCTGTCCAGTAATTTCAGTCTCCATAGCAGCTGGAGGGTGGTGAGCTCGAACATTGGGGCTCACAGAGAAACAGTTAAGGAGTTAGTTCAGAGTAGTTTTAGTAAAAGGAAAAAAAAGGAAGATTTGGTGATATAAAAAGGTGCTGGAGTGAAACTGTGCTGAGGCCCCCTTCCTGGCTCTTTCCCTCTATTGGATTGGGCGAGCAGGAGAGGAAGGAGATTGGTGGCAGAATCAAGGGCCGAGCTCCGGTTACCGAACCCACGATTTGGGTGAGGAAACGGCAGCAAAAGTGAAGGAGCACGATTGATGACCCACGGAGAGAGCAGTGCACAGCAGGGCTCTAAGGTACCGGCTCCTCGTTTGACAGTTTTTTCTCCCGTCGCCGAAGCCACCATTCGGCTGAGCGCTGGGGAGAAAAGCAAAGCATCAGGAGGTAAGATTTTGGGCTCTCAAGGGGTAGTGGCGCAGGGACTGGTGCGGATACGCCGCTCTGTGGAGGAGAGCTGAGGCCGCGTGGTGACAGCATGGGAAAGCTGTGTGAGCGTTGGCCGGCACATGGGTTGCTGCGCAAGCATTGGCTGCATGCGGCTTGCCGCGCAGACATGTTTAAAGGCAGTAGGGGTCAGAGGTTTTTGCCTCAGCGGTAGGACCTTTTCGAGCTCTTGGCTGGTGAGTTGTGTGGCTTTCTCTATGTATATAGAGATATATATTTAGGTATATATATATTTATATAGGTAGGAAGAGTGTGCAGACATATTGATATATATTGGTAGATTTCTGAAAGCACTGGAGAGTGGGCTACTCTGTAGGGTGCAGTGCATAGTAGGGACAGCAAAGTGGGGCAGAGATGCCTTCTAAGACTCTGTGTAATGTGTGGAGTGAGACATCTGACACTGGGGTCTGTAAACAATGCTCTCGGGGCCAGTCCAGTGGAACAAGGGGTTGAGGTGGCCGGTGAGGGCCAGAAGGTTCAGGGGCCTGCTCTGGGGTCTCCCTCAGTACCTGTGTGGGAGCCGGTGGTGGGGCCCTCCTCAGCTCCGGATAGGCCTTTTACTCAGCCTGCATGGCCAGGTGGACTTGCAGCGATCTTTTCTCTGGATTTTTAACTTTGCTGCAGCAGGCTCTCAGTGGCACTACTAAGGGCCCTGAGACAGCGTCTCTGGAAGCGGGCCTAGGTGGAAAGCGTCCGGGGACTCTGTTAGACTTCGGAAATTTGGAGGTTCCTTCTAAGAGGTGTAAGAAGGGGAACCATCTTCAGGAGCAGTCGGTGGCTTCTGAGGGGCCTTTGTCAGAAGACTGAGAACAGGATGCAGAATTAGAAGAGGAGTTAGAGGAAGGTGAGTTAGCGGAGCATGAAGATCAGTCAAGGGTAATCAGGTTGTTTCGACGAGAGGGGATTCCTTATTGGGGAGTCTTTGAAGACGTTGAATGTGCCTACTGTTGAGCCAGCAGAGGATGCTTCTCTAGAGGATCCTTTGTTGCAGGCATTTCGTAAGACTCAGAAGGCATTCCCTGTTCACAGAATGATGAGAGAAATGATTCAGGAGGAATGGGATATGCCGGAGGCAGGACTTAAGGGTTCCAGGGTTATGTCGTGCCTTTACCCGTTGGTAGATCAGGATTGAGTTGTTTAAGTTGCCCAAGGTGGATGCAGCAGTTTTGGCAGTGACCAAGAAGACTACCATTCTGGTTGAAGGTAGTGCTGCTCTCAAGGATGTGCAGGATAGGAAGCTAGATATCCTCTTAAAACAGGTATTCGACATCAGCGCCCTATCGCTGCAGGCCTCGGTTTGTGGGGCCTGGGTAGCATGGGCATGCCTCCGCTGGTCTCAGCATATCCAGGGTGATCAGTTGCAGAGTGAAGGTGAAGCGTCCAAGTTGGAGTTGGGGACGGCTTACCTGGTGGACTTCATTATGACCTCATTAGTTTTCAAAGAGTATGGCGTCGGTAATCGCCACTAGGCATTATCTGTGGCTGCGTAATTGGGCAGCGGATGATTCCTCCAAATCACGTTTGGGTAAGATACCTTTTAGGGGTAAGCTGCTTTTTGGTGAGGATTTGGATAAGTTAGTAAAGGATTTGGGGGAGTCTAAAGAAGGGAGACTTCTGGAGGATAAGCAGAAGCAAGGAAGACAGTTACCAGCTGGTAAGAGTCAGAAGAGGGAGTTTCGCCGGTTTCGTCCAGCTAGGTTTGGCCAATTTCGGAGGGGGCGTTTCTCCTATCGAAATCAAGGGTTTCGAGGTTTCACAGTGGCAAATAGAGATTTCTCGTCTTCTTCCTCCTCGAACCTCAGGAAGCCACAATGAAGCCAGGAGGGCCCAGGGGGAGGTGGTAACCGTGGGAGGTTGGTTATGGGAATTTTATCCTGCTTGGGCCCAGATTACCACTGACCAGTGGGTGTTGGAGATCATTTGGGAGGGTTATGCTCTCGAGTTCCAACACCCTGTGGCCGACACTTTCATGCAATCACCCTGCAAGACACCTCTAAAACTTCAGGCAGTAAGAGACGTTGGAGAGACAAGTGAAGCTCAATGCGGTGGTGCCAGTACCAGAGGCGCAACATGGGTTCGGTCGGTACTCCATTTATTTCGTGGTGCCCAAAAAGGAGGGAGCCTTCCGTCCGATCTTAGATCTCAAAAAGGTAAATCGGTGTCTGTGTCACACTTTCGTTTGGAAACTCTGCGGTCAGTGGTGGTGGCCATCAGGGAAGGGGGGGGAGTTCCTTACGGCGCTGGATTTGACGGAGGCGTATCTTTGCATATCCATACGGCAGGAACATCAGACGTCCTCGGATTTTCCCTTCCGATGGGGCATTTCCAGTTCCGGGCGTTACTGTTCGGGTTGGCGACGGCACCGCAGACTTTCACAAAGAGTCATGGTGGTCGTGGCAGTGGCCTTGAGGAACAAAGGGATTCTGGTGCACCCCTATTTAGACGATTGGCTGGTGAGGGCAAAGTCCAAGTCAGAGAGCGAGGCGGCAACAGCCAAGAGTTGCTGCGGAGCCTAGGTTGGGTAGTCAACATGGCAAAGAGCAGGCTAAAGCCTTCTCAAGACCTGGAGTATCTGGGGGCAAGATTTGATATTCAGGTAGTGAGGGCATCAGATAAGGACCTGACCCTCAAGACAGTATTTCCAGTAGCGATTTGCTCAGCGTGCAGAATTTCGGAGCTGCAGGCACTGTTGTGTCGGAAACCATTTTTGACCTTTTTTTAAAGCAAGGTGGTCTTGCGGCCAGTTCTGTCATTTTTACCGAAGGTGATGTCACAGTTTCATGTGAATCAGGTAGTGTCGCTCCCAGTTTTCGACAAGGAGGAGGTAGGGTCTGACTCCAGGTCCTTGCATGTGCTGGATGTGCGCCGGACATTGAAAAGGTATCTCTAGAGGACGAAGAGTTTCAGAAGGTCAGATAGGCTTTTTGTTCTGTTTGGGTGACCGTGAAAGGGGGAAGCAGCTAGTAAAGCTTCCATTTCTCGGTGGCTCAGGGAGGCAATAACGTTGGCTTACATTCTAAAGGGGAAGTTGGTGCTGGAGGGCATTAGAGCCCATTCGATGAGGGCGCAGGTGGTGGTGTGGGCAGAGTGTAGTTTGGTGCTGGCTATTGATATTTGTAGGGCGGCAGCTTAGTCATCCTTTAATACTTTTGTTAAGCATTACTGTCTTGATGTGCAAGCAGAGAGGGATACTTTTGGGTCAGTGGTGCTTCCGGCTGGCTTAGCAGGTCCCTCCCGGTAGAAGGAAAGTCTAACTGCTCTGTTATATCCCCAGATGTTGGGACTAGACTGGAGGGATGTTAAGGAAGGTGAAATTAGACTTACCTGCTAATTGTAGTTCCTGAAGGAACTCCAGTCTAGTCCCATATTGCCACCCTTTTTTTGAGTCTGCGGTTTGGGCCTGACGCACGGCATGGCGGTTAGAGCATAGGCTGTAGAGCTTAAGATAAAGGTGCGGGCCATAGAACCTTTATCTTGGGGGAGGGTTTTGGGGAAAAATACTAGGAGGTTAGGGGACGTCACATCCATTCAAGGAGCGAGGAAGGGCAGATGTTCTTGGCACAGTTTTGCATGGGTAAGTACAATTGCCTTTGTTCAGGGCTCTGATAGCCTGATGTTTGCCTGTTACTGAGTTAAGGTTAATGCAGTTAATTTGCTTGAATATTGCTACTTGCTTGTTTCTTGGGGCAGTCTACTTTGTCAATAAGTTACTGGACAGAGGAGGCAGTCCCGGGAATATTTAGACCGGGATCATTGGAAGAACGATGATTTTTAGTCTCCATAGCTGCTGGAGGAGGAGCTTAAACCCAGATGTTGGGACTAGACTGGAGTTCCTTCAGGAACTACAAGTAGCAGGTAAGTCTAATTTCAGCTTTGCTTCATTTTATTTTTAGTTCAGTGACCAAGCAGGACATAAGTCCTCATATATTCTTTGCTTCGGTCTTTACTGAGGAAGATGTAGGGATGTTACCCATGACTGAAGTGGTATTTAAAGGTACGGAAGAATTGAAGGCAATATCGATACATCGGGAAGATGTATTACAACTATTAGATAAACTAGAGTAGCAAATCACCTGGGCTGGATGGTATACATCCAAGGGTGCTGAAAGAACTGAAATATGAGATTGCAGACCTGCTATTAGTCATCTGTGAACTATCACTGAAATCATCTCTAATTCCTGAAGATTGGAGGATCGCCAATGTAACACCAATTTTTAAAATGGGTTCCAGGAGTGATCTGGGAAAATAGACCGGTGAGCCTGATGTCAGTACTGGGAAAAATGGTAGAAACCATCATAAAGAATAAAATTACTCAGTATGTAGATAGTCATGGCCTAACAGGAGACAGCCACCATAGCTTTAGACAAGGAAGATCTTGTCTTACTAATTTGTTTTTTTGAAGGTGTGAATAAACAGATGGACAAAGGTGAGTCGGTTGATATAGTGTATCTGGACTTTCACAAAGCCTTTGACAAGGTCCCTCATCAGACTTTTGGCAAAACTAAGGAGTCATGGGATAGGAGGCAGTGTACTATTCTGGATCAGGAACTGGTTAAAAGATAGAAAGAAGAAGGGTAGGGCTAAATGGCCAATTTTCCCAATGGAGAAAGGTGAATAGTGGTATACCCCAGGGATCTGTGCTGGGTCCGCTGTTTTTTGACATATTCATAAATGACCTGGAAAGTGGAATAATGAGTGAGGTTATCAAATTTGCAGATGACACAAAACTATTTAAAGTTGTTAAAACCCAAGAGGATTGTGGAAAATTGCAAGAGGATCTTGATAAATTGGAAGACTGGGCATCCAAATGGCAGATGAAATTTAATGTGGACAAGTGCAAAGTGATGCACCTAGGGAAGAACAACCCATCTATGCTTACACGATGCAAGGTTCTGCATTAGGAGCCGCCACCCAGGAAAAAGATTTAGGCTTCATTGTGGATAACATGTTAAAACCCTCGGCCCAGTGTGTAGCGGTGGCCAAGAGAGCAAATAGAATGCTAGGTATCATAAGGGAAGGAATAGAAAATAAGACAAAAGATATTATAATGCCTCTATATCGCTCCATGGGCAGACCACACCTTGAATATTGTGTGTAATTCTGGTCGCTGTATCTTAAAAAGGATATAGCGTTATTAGAAAAGGTTCAGAGAAGAGCCACCAAAATGGTAAAGGGGATGGAAGGATACTTCTATGAAGAAAAGCTAAAAAGGTTAGGGCTCTTTAATCTGGAAAAGAGATGGCTGAGGGGAGATATGATAGAAGTCTATAAATTAATGAACGGAGTGGAATGGGTAAACGTAGATCAATTGTTTACGTTATCAGAATATAGAAAGACTAGGGGACATGCAAAGAAGCTACAGGGTAAACTATTTAAGACTGAGTGAAAAAATATTTTCTTTTATTAATGTGTAATCAAACTCTGGAATTTGTTACCGGAGGATGTGGTAAAGGCTGTTAGTGTTGCTGGGTTTAAAAAAGGTTTGGACAAGTTCCTGGAGGAAAGGTCCATAAACCATTATTAAGAAGGGACCCAGGATATCAATGGTTGACCCAGTACAAGCATTGTGGAACCTGTGTCTTTTGGGGAAACTGCTAGGTATGTATGACCTAGATTGGCCACTCTTGAAAATAGGATACTGGGCTTGATGACCTTGGTCTGACTCAGTATGGCATATCTTATGTTCTTAGGTTGTTTTGGGTACTAGCATTTGTCTCTTACAGAGGATAACATAGTGCTGGGGCAGGTGCAAAGGCAGTACGGGGCTCTGTCAGGGATGTTACCCATAGGTGAGGATTTATTCCTGCTGTTTATGGAGAACGCATACTACAGGTGAGTAACTAAGATTTCTCATCTGAAAGAAAGAAATGAAAAAGAATGCCTTATGTTCTGGTCCTGCCCGTAAGGTCTGACCTTTTCCTCAGCATCGGCAAAAGACTATTATGATCTCTATAACTGAGCTGCGAGTCCTTTAAAGAATTTCTTTTAGGATTTGACTGGCTGAATTTGTTATAATTCCAGTTACACTGACACAAACTCTTCCCAGAAGCGAGAGTGATAGTTATGGCCCAGGCCAGTGGTCAAAGTGGTTTACAGCAAGCATAGGAAAAAAAAACCTGGTAAAACAGACTGCTACTGCCAGTGTGGGTTTTTTTTGTAATTTGTCCTGTGTACTAAAACCAATAGCAAAGAGGGGCACTTTACTTGCTTCGGTCTCCCTGTCTGCCTCCTCCTTGGTCCCATAGAACGGATTCCCTGCTCCCTTGCTTATACTCTGAGTTTTGGAGAGAGGATTTTCCTTCTCTTATTTATACTCTCTCTCTCTTCCTCTAGCCTGGGGCCATGATCCCTGTGCTCCCTTTCCCTGCCTTTGACCTCCTGGGTCTTGGATGCTCAGCTATGGGCTCATAACCTTTCTGTTCAGGATCTAGGAGGAGGATATTATTCTGCTGACCACAGCCAAGAGACCCCCTACACATACTACTAATCTTCTGTTTCCAGCTTTTAATGTGAAAAAGTCTACAGTCTTTCCATGCATTCTTTTTTTGACCACAAGTCACTTTTCTCTTCAAAATCTACTTTGTTGGCAAAACTTTGCCTTTTACTCAGTCTATAAAGACTTCCATCATGCATAGGATGCTATCGAACTAATTGAATATTTATTCTATGTATATAGTTCTCCCATGTTATCCAAGTTTATACTCCTGTTATATGTAATACCGAACAGCCTGTTGTTCTGGTCTTTGTGTTCATCTGTAAACCGCGCTGATTATAAATAGTGCGGTATATAAAAAACTGAAATAAATAAATAAAATAGGGAATAAAAAAAAATTCCTTCAGTTTCCAAAGAAAGAGGATCTCACTTTTAGTAAGTAGGCCTTTTGTTTCATGTAAATAACACTGTTGCCTAGAATATTTCTGCCCAGTAATTGTCTGACTTTTCTTCTGTTGTGTTGGACACTGCAGAGGGGGGGGGGGGTGGGCAGGGTTTAGGGCACAAATTGCAGGCCAGTCTGGAGTAGTAGCAATGGCAACATGTCTGTCCTGTGGGCTGCCATGATCTTCCTGCAGCAGTGAGGCCCAGGGGGGTAGCAGCAGCAGCAGCAGCAGCAATCTCCCCATGGGAGTTGGGAAGCACTATCAAACCCAGGGCGCCACTGCCTCTAAATGACTTGGTTACTGCTGCAGCAAGCTTAGCAGGAGGAAGAGGTGGACTTGGATGGGAACCATGCACAAGCAGAATCTACATGGACGTAATCAGCTACTGACAGGAAGTTATGGGTCTTAACTTCCTTCTGATGGGGCTAGGGCTCATGTGGCTGAGCCCATTTTGACACCTATGCTGCAAATACTTTGGCATCCAAAAGCTATAGCAAAAATCCAATAGCCCCTTGCTCTCCCTCCAGCTGCCTATTCCTTAACC
Source organism: Ichthyophis bannanicus (assembly GCA_033557465.1). NCBI lineage: Eukaryota > Metazoa > Chordata > Amphibia > Gymnophiona > Ichthyophiidae > Ichthyophis > Ichthyophis bannanicus. The sequence goes on along the minus strand of CM066031.1, from coordinate 1,247,786,306 downwards.
GTAGCCTTGTGTTTCTGCTGGTACCTGCTGACAAGGTCAAACGAATGGTTCAGAACCAAACAAGTTTCATCTTTGAACTTCAAGCATTTGAGAGAGTTGGGCTCCCCCAAAGTTTGCTTTCTCCTAAAACTTCATATATGATTTCCAGTGACAGTATGGATGAAACCAGACTTAGTACAGAATTCAGAAAATTCATCCACTACTTCTGAAGCACACATTGATTTTGATAATGTTTAACAACCATCAGAGTTGCCCCTACAAGAAGGCAATTACTTAGGGTGCCAGAATTTGGGGGGTGAGGGAGGGCAGCCATTTCACTGATACGAACAAGTTCAAAATGCATGCTTATGAGGCCAGAAGTGCTGATACTGATCTTGTGTACTGAGAGAAATAGCAGAAGATGATGTTGACACTGAGACCATATGTTTTGAAAGCACAGCCCTTAAGGAGGAAGAACAATGGAAAGCAGTAAATTAGTGGAGTGTGCCCAGTACCCTAGCACTAGCCTTGTAACAATTAGTCTGCAGCAGTAAATATTTTGTCAGTCTATGGAACAGGGCCAAGCTGTCTCACTAGTCCCCTACTTCATCTACCACTATGTTCTGGAACACATCCAGACCCTCAGAACAGCATAAAACCAAATGGTTTTGTTATTTTAATTGGAGGGGGAAAGATATAGAAACATGATGACAGGCCATGTGGTCTTTTTCTATCTAATCTGTCCTTCCATAACAACAACAGTCCACTTTTTACCTTTAGAGATCCTCTGTGTTGATCCCATGCTTTTTTGAATTCAGTTACTGTCCTCATCTCTACCACCTCCACTGGGAGACTAGTCCATGGATCCACTACTCTTTCTGTAAAGAAATATTTCCGCATATCACTCCTGAATCTATCTCCCTTCACCCTCATCCCATGTCCCCTCGTAGCAGAACTTGCTTTCAATTGAAAGAGTCTCTCTCCCTGAACATTTATGCCATGGAGGTATTTAAACATCTCAATCATATCACCTTTATCCTGCCTTTCCTCTAAGGTGTACATATTAAGATCATTAAGTCTGTTCTCATATGCTTTATAATGAAGCCCATTAAATCATTTTAGTAGCAACCCTCTGCACCGACTCCATCCTGTTCACATCCTTTTGAAGGTGCGGTCTCCAGAATTGCACACCATACTCCAAATAAGGTTGCACCAAAGACTTATACAGAGGCTTTATCACCTCCTTTTTTTCTGCTAGCCATTCCTCTCCGTATGCACCCAAGCATCCTTCTAGCTTTTGCCATCGCCTTTTCTAACTGTTTAGCTACTTTAAGATCATCAGACACAACCACGCCTAGGTCCTGCTCTTCTTTAGTGGACAAAAGTACTTCACCTCCTATACTGTATTGCTCCCTTGGATTGCTGCGGCCCAAATGCATGACCTTACATTTTTTAACATCAAATTCTAGACCATTCTTCAAGCTTAGCTAGATCCCTCCTCATGTTATCTATACCTTCCTGGGTGTCTACTCTATTGCAGATTTTGGTATCTTCTGCAAAGAGGCAAACCTTACCCGACAGCCCTTCTGCTATATCACTAACAAAGATGTTAAAAAGAATCGGACCAAGGACAGATCCCTGCGGCACACCACTGGTAACATCCTTCTCCTCAGAGTGAGCTCCATTTACTTGTACTCTTTGTCGCCTCCCACCCAACCAATTTCTAACCCAAGCAGTAACTTTAGGGTGCATCCCTAGGGTGCTCAGTTTGTTTATAAGTCGCCTGTGAGGAACAGTGTCAAAGGCTTTACTGAAATCTAAATACACCACATCTAGGGCTCTCCCTCAGTCCAACTCCCTGGTCACCCAGTCAAAGAAATCAATCAGATTTGTCTGATAAGACCTGCCTCTGGTGAATCCATGCTGCCTCGGATCCTGTAATCCGCTGGACTACAGAAACCTCACTATTTTCTCTTTCAGCAGCGTTTCCAATCATTTACTCACCACCGAAGTTAAACTAAACCGGCCTGTAGTTTTCAACCACATCCTTACTTCCGCTTTTGTGTAAAGGCACCACATGAGCCTCTCTCCAGTCCTTTGGCACCACTCCCGACTCCAACAAGGCATTGAAAAGGTCAGTCAGTGGAGTTGCTAGAACGTCCCCAAGTTCCCTCAGTATTCTAGGGTGTATCCCATCCGGTCCCATCGCTTTGTCTACTTTAATAGAATGTAGATGGTAGGAGGGGCTTGCCCAATCTAAGTTTTGTCATGCATATTCATTGTAGTGGTTATAACAACCTGACTTGCTAGTTATAACTGAGTTGAGAATCACTAATGTAGAGTGTAATGTCACTCCCAAACTTCACCTTTTATAAAGTGTATCACCTCTGGTAAAGGATAGTGAAATATGGATGTTGTAATATTGCTTCTGAAATTTTGATTTGGTGTATTATAAATGGTTATAAATAAATACATTTAGTGTCTGTAGTGGGATCTCCACCCCTATAAAGAAGTAGAGTTTAGCATAGATTAATACATGCTTGCTTGTTCATGATTATCTTTTGAAAATGTCCCCCAAACCTTGATTGATTTAATAAATTGATTTTTTTTAACCATATGCAAGAAAAGATAATGGATGCCATCAGCATAACTATGAAATTACAGGCCATAGTTTTTATTTATATCAGTTAATTATTTCAAAGAGATATTAAACAAAATGCAACAACACTGAGTCCTGTGACACCCCATGTTACAAATGGCATCAGTCTTTCAGAAAAGAAGAAACAAGGTTAAAATGGAATTGCTAAATCATGGATTATCGGCCTTTCTAGTAAGATACCATGCTCAATGGTATCAAAAACTGTACCTATCTCCCATTGTTCCATGTAACACAGTTAAATGCTTTTGTTATGTATAAACTGCTTTGATTCCCAGAAAAAGTGGTTATAGAAAAACAGAAAAAGAAATATTTCTTGAGATATCAGCGGCATTTGACTAAGTCTATCACACCATTTTGTTATCATACCTACAAATCCTAGGATTATAGCACACAACCTCATAGTCTGACAATGGGTGAAGATAGGGCCACATCAATCCACACTCACGTTTAGTATTATCCTCTATTATTTAACATCTACTTATAGCCAATATGTTCGCTTACAAAGTCTACTTACCCCATCTCTGGTGATGACAAGCTCTATGCACCTTTCTCCCCAACCAAGTCTATCTATGCCACATTAATAGATTGCTTCAATGCAATTACATAGTGGCTCTTAGAGTACTTTGTATTTTTGTAGTTTACTGCTAATAGGTGTTCTATGTAACTAGCAATACAACCTTTGACCAACTGGCAATTCTAAATGTTAGGGATACAGAAGTAAGAGATCCTATCCAGTTTGCTACCTGCATGTAACACTTCATCAGCAACTAATGCAATTTGCACACTAACGCAATTAAAGTGGTATACTAGAGGTGAAAATATTTTGACATGCATTCATATTACTTGATCACCACAGCTTCTGTATAGTGTTTCCTGGACTCCAGTTTTTCCACACCTCAACTAGGGCAACATCATCTACCAGGAATTACCAAAATAAGCCCCATACTGTTGCCCATACTCTTCAAGGAGCATCCAGATCTGATCACATCATGACTCTATTAAAACAGTTATACTGTCTTATCGTAAATACAAAATTTTATTAACTATGCAAAACTTCCCACAACTTCTCTTTGGATAACCTCTGGTTCCTACTGCACAAGATATCATAATAGATCTAGGAGATCCTGTACACAGAACACATTCATCATCCTGACATTAAGAGCAAAAAGCAGTCATGGTACCGGTACCGGTACCTGTACCTGTGCATTCTCATTTTATGCACCTGGCTTCTGGAATGCCCTCCCTGAGAACATATGAGCCATGGCAGATGTTGCAAAATTCCACAAAGAGCTAAAGACCCATCTATCTCTAAAACATTTTGGGGTCCTTTTACTAAATGTTTTGACACATGTTAAGTGCTCACAGCCCAGGGTGGAATGGTACTTAATGCATGTTAACTTTCATTAACATGGGTTCCAACCAAAACATGGAGCAGAAACCCTACTCACCTCTCTTCTCAACACCAGAATCACAGGCACAGAACAGCCCTCGCAAGGATACGTACTTCTATTCCTTGACATATCAGCATCATTTGACACTGTCTCTCACCAACTCCTCAACAAACTATGTGAAGAGAGTTTCGGTGACATCCGCCAGGCATGAATGGCTAGGGCAGTAGCTTTGCTGAAAAAGAAAAATAAAAAAGTAAAGGATCGCTTCCAGGTGTGGAGAGTGTCCCCTGCTACGTTATTAAAAGCTGTGGAATACACCAGCATGAAAAATTACCACAACACGCAAAAAAACAGCAGATTTAAGAGACTTTGCTTTTGCAAACAACTGAACTGAACTACAGGAGAAGGAAAAAATGGCAGCGGAAGAACTAGATGAGAGTGTGGCAGCGAGCAGGCAAAGTAAGAGGGAGGAGCAGAATAATGCCAGGGCTCTATTACCCATCCCGAAAGAGAAACTATGATCCTGGGTTACAGAACTCAAAACAGAAATAGCTAGGTTTAAAGCAGAGGTGGAGGAGATGTTCTCACAACTCCGGACGGATATAGAGTCGCAGAGGGACGCATAGAGGACTTAGAAATGAGAATTGACACACTGTAAATGACGGTACAAGAATTGGAAGAAGTGAAAGAGGCCCTCACTTTAAAAATAGAGGACTTGGACAATAGAACAAACCGAAATAATCTAAGAATAAAGGGGGTACTGGAGAATGAATGCTATCGAGACTGCATGAAAATGGCGAAAGAGATCTGTGGAGCAGAGCATGATAACATTAGATAGCGCGCACAGAACACTCAGACTAGGACGAAATGATCTACCCAGGGACATTATTATATGTATACATGATTATTCCATAAAAGAAAGAATAGCAGCCAAAATGAGAAACATGGAGAAGTTCACTGGCAAGGTAACACAATCGCTATTTATGCAGATCTGACAACTGCAACCTTGCAAAGACGTAAACTCTGGAGGGAATATACAGCAAGGCTGTGGGAGGAAAACATTAGATATAAATAGTTGTACCCAGTGGGCCTGGCGTTTACCATAAATGGTATCACGCGCAGAGCAGTGACTTTAACTGAAATAGCAAAGGCCATGAAAGAGGTGGGAATCCAGCGCGTCCCAGCAGCTGAGCAGACAGTGGCAAGGCAGAGGCAAGACAAAGGGACAATGTGGCAGCGAGTGGAACGGAAAGAGAGAAGAAACACAAGAACTGAGCTGAATAAATACCCAAAAGGGTGAAAGACTATTAAAAGGTCACTGTAACTGCAATATGCAGAAGGACAAAGTTGGTGAAATACGGGTAACAATTACAGATAGGAAAATGGAAGAGAAATATATATTGTAAAGAATGAGTGGGGGTATGAATTGGCAATAGAATAAGGGGGAGAGAAAGAGAGGCTGACTGGAAAAATAAAAGGGGGGAGAGGGACATGAGGGATGGGAAAGTAACGAGATTAAAGGAAGCGCTAGGGTAACTATGGTGGGTAGGTGGGATGACATCACATTTGAAGGAACATTAGAAGCAGAAGGGGGAGAGGGGGAAAGAGTGTTCATTTGAAGGTGGGGAATTCTGGGGGAACATACAATAAGGATACATGATACTAGTAAAAGGGATGAGAATTAAAAATATTAACATTTAATATGCAAGGCCTCAATACATGGCAAAAGAGGAGAGTGCTGGTGCGGGAAGGTATCCACACTCTAGTGGATGTGATCCTGATGCAGGAAACACACCTAAAAGTATCCCAAGGAGCAGGCCTGTGCCAGGGAAGATGTAAGGTCACCTTGGCAGCCAATAATATTAGCCCAAAAAAGGGTGGAGTGGGGATTTTGTTTGTAAAAGATTTGCTGGTCGAAGTGAAAGAGATAATAAGAGATCAGGAAGGTAGATATATTATTTGGGTTGGACTTGTGGAAGGGAAGGAGGTCACAATATGCAGTGTGTATGCGCCCAATAGTCCACAGGGATGATTTTATGATAAACTACTACCACAAGTGAAGGAACACTAGAGGGGGGCCCTGATTATTGGGGAGATTTTAATATCATAATAAATCCCCAAATTGATACCTGAGGGGGAGGGAGGACAGGGGAGCAGGCAGCAAGATGGAAAAGATAATGGCAAGCCTCGGGTTGATGGATACATGGAGGCAGTTTCATGGAAATAAATGGGAATACACCGTCTACGCTCATCCACATTAAACATATAGTAGAATTGATATGATATGGATAGAGCGAATTTGATGGATAGGGTGCAAAAAGTGGAAATGGGGACTATAATCTGGTTGGATCATGCTCCAGTCAGAGTAGATATTGACATCCATAGGGGGGGGGGGCGGAGTCTGTGCTTTTGGCGCCTAAATGAAACCTTATTAGACGATCCAGTGGGGGTTAACTCCATGAAGATGGTCATTAAAGAGTATTTTGAAAATAATAGAATAAAGATACATCCCGAGAAGTGGTGTGGGATGGTATGAAGATGGTGGTAAGAGGCCACTTAATTACTCTAACCACAAAAAAAGAAGAGACAGGCAGACTGGGAGGAAGAACGCTTGAGAACCCAATTGAAAAAAATGGTAAAAGAGCACCAGGAGAAGGGGGGGGGGGGAAGCACAGTTACTTACCTGTAACAGGTGATCTCTGGGAACAGCAGGAATTAGTCCTCACATATGGGTACGTCGGAACCGACGGAGCCTGCGCGGGAAAGCTCCCCAGCTTCCCAGAAAGGAAGCTTTTGGGGCCTCCCACAGCGCATGCGCGCTGCCTTCCCGCCTTCCTGACCAACTCTCCTCAGTTCGAGTTTAAAGCTGAGACAATAGAGAGAGGAAAGGAAAGAGAGAGATACAACTCCTTGGGGAGGTGGGTGGGTTGTGAGGACTAATTTCTGCTGTTCCCAGAGATCACCTGTTACAGGTAAGTAACTGTGCTATCTCCAGGAACAAGCAGGAATAAGTCCTCACATATGGGGACTCCCTAGCTAAGATGCCGGGGAGATCCCCCCCTAGGGTTCCTCATCTTCCTATGGATCTCAGGCATCCATTCAGGGAAGGTGTGCAGGAGTTGTTTAAGAATGGAACAGGTGTCTGAGGACAGCCTGACCAAACAAGGCATCCCGGCGGGAGTCCTTGTCCAAGCAGTAATGGGCTGTGAAGGTATGAACCGAGGCCCAGGTGGCTGCTCGACAGATCTGATCGATGGATACAGAATGAAGATGAGCCATAGATGTGGCCATGGCTCTCACATTGTGAGCTGTGACATGGCCTTCCAGAGAAAGGTTCTTACTCTGGTAAGTAAAAGAAATACACTGAGCAATCCAATTGGACAGTGTTCTTTTTGAGACTAGAAGTCCTAAATGAGAAGGATCAAAAGCAACAAAAAGCTGAGAAGACTTTCGATGTTGCTGTGTCCTGTGGATGTAAAAGGCAAGAGCTCTTTTACAATCTAACATATGTAGGTTCCTCTCTGCACTGGATGCATGAGGAGCTGGAAAAAAGACAGGTAGATATACCTCTTGATTAAGATGAAAAGGTGAGACCACTTTAGGCATAAAGTGAGGATTTGTCCTAAGGACTACCTTATCATGATGGAACCTTGTATAAGGTGGATTAGCCACTAAAGCCTGCAGTTCACTGATGTGGCGAGCAGAAGTGATTGCAATAAGGAAAATGACTTTCCAGGAAAGAAATTTCAAGGAGGTAGTGGCTAAGGGTTCAAAGGGTGGCTTCATAAGCTGACCAAGAACCACGTTTAAGTCCCATGCCACCGGAGGAGGCCGAATGGGAGGTTTAGTTAAAGTTAGACCTCTCATGAATCTTGCAGTAAGAGGATGAGAGGAAACAGGTTGTCCATTGATAGGCTGAAGAGATGCTGCAATAGCACTCAAATGGACCCTTACAGAATTTGTTTTATGTAAATCATTTTTATTGGTTTCCATATAAATGAACATAGTGAGAAAACATTCAAACAAGCCTAAATACAGAAGAGCACTCTAAAAACACAGCAACCAACATTCAAACAAAGGTGCAGCAACTTATTCCAAAGACAAGGAGGCTAAGAACATAGATTGGTACTAACACCACTGCCAAGGTCAGCCCCCCCTAAGCGTCACATGTCACCGAAGAAGCACTCAGGCCAGTGTCGTCTTTATAGCTCTGGACAGGCCTGCAAGAAAAGAAAAGAAAAGAAAGCACAGACAAGCTTCCCCCCCCCCCAACCCCTCCCACTCTCCCCACCCCCTCCCACTCTTCCATCCTCTCCACCCCCCAAATCTACTCCCCTCTAAATCCCCCCTCCCTCTAGACCCCCCCTCCCCTCCCTCCCTGTGAGCAGAGATGACCACCAATCGTACCATACATCTTGCTGTGTATGAAGCAGCCCCCCCCCCCAAGGGGAACCCCCCTACTTCCCTCCCGTCATACCAGATCCTGCGGGGCTCACCGCAATCCTATTATTGTAAAGCAACTGCAGAGCCAATAGCGGGCGCACGTATCAGGGGTGCCCAGACCAATTGGAATCGGGACCAGACTTTACCCCCAAGGATCTGTGCTGTCTGACGCTCCATGCGCATAAGGTCCCCAAGCTGTCCCTCCCAGGCTCTTAGGTCAGGGCCCTCCTCTGACAACCAGTAACGGAGGATGATCTGCTTAGCCACTAGGAATCCCTTCTCGCAAAACCGCCGGTGAGCTCCTGATCCCAGGGCCTCCGAATGTACCACATGAAACAGACACCACTCAGGGTGTAACTCTATCCTGTCTCCCACCCAGCAGGTCAATTTGGACCCAACCCTCTCCCAAAAGGTATTGATCACAGGGCATAACCAGAATCTGTGCACAAGCGTACCCACATCCCCTTTACAGAGACCACACACATCCGATTCCAACAGACCCATCCTATAAGCGCCGACCTCCGAGACGTAGGCTCGCCAGATCAACTTAAATTGCATTTCCCGATAGCGCACCGCCTCCGAAAGCTCCCGCACCCGACGAAATGCTGCCCCCATCAGCTCCACCGTGAGCTCCGGGAGTCCATCCTTCCTCCAGCGCTCCACCAAGACGAGCAAAGCCGCCTCATTGCCAGCAGGGGTCAAGTCCCCCTTCAAGGTCCTGGCCACAGTGCTCTCCTGAAGCTTCAACAGCAACGACCATAGACTATGAGCTCGAGAAAGCAGCTCAGCCCTTCCGGGCATACTATGAACATAGTGCCGCACCTGGAGGTAGTAGTAAAACGTCGCAGTCGGCAGCGCATAACGCCTCCCCAATCTTTGAAAGGAATCCAGCTGGTCCGAGGTCTCCATGCGTAGTTGACTGATGTACTCGATTCCGGCCTTCGCCCATGTCTTTCCCGCCCCACTAACTACTCCCAGCGGGAACTGTCGATTTCCCTGGAGAGGCAAACAATCAGTGACCCCCCAATGAAGCCCTCGAATCCGACATATAGCCCGCCATGTCACCCGCATCGTGCTCAAGTAACCCGAGTCCCTCCAGGCTCGCGGCAAGAGTGGCCCCCTACAATGCAGCAAAAACGTTCTATGCCAATTCTCGGAAAATTGATCAATGAGAGTGACCGGTATCCGCTCTGCATTGCCCACCACAAGATCGCTCAATCGCCGTGCTGCATAGCAAAGGTTATAGGTTCGCAGGGAAGTCAGTCCGAGTCCCCCCTCACTTACTGGACGCATAATCGCCGCCATCGCTATGTGCGCCCTTCGGGATCTCCATAGGAATTTACTGATCTGCTTGTATAGATCCCTCAGGTCACATCTAAGAAGCCAAATGGGCAGATTCCGCAACACATATAGCCAGCGGGGCCACTCGACCATACGCACCAACGCCACCCGGCCCATTAATGAAAGCGGGAGGTCCTTCCATTTCTGCAATTTCTCCAACGTAGAAGATAGGAGAGGACGAACATTAACCGCATAAAGATTCTGTAGGCGCGCAGGAATCTGGACCCCCAGATAGCGTATCTGCCCCTCCGCCCACCGGAGCGGGAAGTGCCCCCGCCAATCGCAACGAGACCGCCCATCCATGTCTAAGACCATCGACTTTGTCCGGTTAATACGAAGGCCAGAAAATCGACCAAAGTGCTCAATGACTTCCAACGCCGCCGGCAATGACTGCATCGGATGGGTGAGACAAAGCAAGATATCATCTGCAAAAGCGCTCAACTTAATGCTCCCTCCACTCCAATCAACTCCCCTGACATGTGCAGATTCAAGGAGGGAGAGCAGAAGCGGCTCCAATTGTAGGACATATAGCAGTGGGGATAGAGGACACCCCTGACGCGTGCCACGCAGTAGAGTAAAGGGCGACGAGCGTACCCCACCGTCCTCAACCACCGCCAGGGGAGAGGCGTACAGCGCCTGCAGCCATTGGAGGTATAAACCGTGGAAGCCAAACCGCCTCAGGGCCGCAAACATATAGCGCCAAGACACTCTATCAAAAGCCTTCTCCGAGTCCAAGCTAACGAGGATCATCGGGTCCCGCACCAACGAAGTCAATTCCATTCCCAGCAGCACCCGGCTGATGTTCGCGCACGCTTCTCGGCCTCGGACAAACCCTGCCTGATGGGGGCCCACCAGCCCCGGAAGAAACAATTGAAGGCGGGCTGCTAAGACGGAGGCAAACAGCTTCTGATCCACATTGATCAGCGAGATCGGTCGATACGACGCAGGTTCCTCAAGATCCTTTCCCTGCTTTGGGATGAGAATAATGCTAGCAGTACGCATATCTCTCGGGAAGGTACCGAGCTCCGCAGCCTCCTCGAAGACAGCTGCCAATGTGGGCACCACTGCCCGCTCCAGCATCTTATAAGCTTCATAGGAGTAGCCGTCCGGGCCGGGCGCCTTATGTGCGGTCCCGGCTTTAATCGCCCGCTGGATCTCTTCCCCAGTCATGGGGTGATTCAACTCCGCCCGTTGCTCTTCCGTAAGTTGTGGGAGCGACACCCGATCCAAAAATTCCTCCATTAGGGGTTCATCACCCTCCTCCGAGGTGTAAAGCTGCTCGTAAAATGAGCGGAAGACCCGCACCACCTCCGCAGGTCGTGTGTGGGAGTGGCCGTCCGAATCACGAATCACCACAACCCCACGGGGACCGGCCTTTTCTCTCACCAGTCGCGCCAACAACTTCCCTGACCTATCCCCATACCGGAAGAACTGATGCCTGTAGTAGTGCTGGGACTGAATAGCACGCTCCTGCAGGAGCTCATTCAACCGCTTTTGGATCTCAAGATAACCCTGAACGCCACTGCGCTGACAAAGAGCCGCAGCCTTAGCCCTGCGTAGGTTGTTGGTCAGTCGAAGCACCTCCCCATTAACCCTTTTCCGTTCCGCACCCACATAGGCTATTATATGACCCCGAAGGACAGTCTTTCCAGCCTCCCAAAAGGAAGCCGCTGAGCTGGCCGTTCTCTCGTTAAATTCCACATACTCCGCCCAGTGTCGGTTCACATAGTCTCAAAACTCCAGCCGCTTCCATAAATAACTGGGGAAGAGCCACTTACCTTGTCTTGCCCGCTCACATCGCCAGACCACAGTGACCATGGCATGATCAGAGACAAAAATGGGCCCTATCTCTGCCTCACTCACCTTCCCAAACCACGATTTCGACACCAGTATATAATCAATTCGTGACCACGTTTGGTGAGCACGTGACAGATGTGTGTAGTCTCTGCTACCCTGATGTAGGATCCGCCAAACATCAATCAGCTCTCCCAGATCGCAAAGATAACCTACCCCCCTATGACTCCAGCCCCCTCCCGGATGCGGATGGGATCGGTCCAAAAGGGGATCATGGGGACAATTAAAATCGCCGCCAAGAAGAACCGGAACCTTCGGGGCTCCCAGAAGCTTGTGCAGGATAAGCTTGAAAAACCCATGGTCATAGGTGTTTGGGGCGTAGATATTCCCTAGAAACAGCTCCTCGCCCTTAATCTTAACGTGGGCGAATAGGTACCTGCCCCCAGGGTCCTCCTCCACCGACAGCACCTCACAGGGCAGATTCTTATGAATCAAGATAGCAACCCCCTTGCGTCTGACGGTGGATGAGGCAGACAGGACCGCACCCACCCAGTCCCGCCACAATTTACCATGTTCTATGGCAGTTAAGTGTGTCTCCTGCAAGAGGGACACCTGCGCCTTTTCTCTCTTTAAGGCCTGCAGGATTTTGGCGCGTTTTACCGGCGTGGAGATTCCCCCAACATTCCAGGACACTAATTTTAGATCAGGGGTGGAACTGTAGCATTACGATGCTCAAAGCTAACAAGTGAAAGTGTATTCTAATGGCACAGGGCAGCCCAGCCTCCACCTCACGCCTCTGGAAAACCATTCCGTGGTCTGTAGGTCCCCGCTCAATTAACTGGTCCCCCGCAGTGGGAGGCAGCTGCCAGCGTAAACTCCCCCCTCCCTGGTCATCCCTAGCCCCCCCTTCCCCCCTGTCCCCCCCTCGCTCCCCTCCACCCCCCCACACCCTAATCGTACCCGCTCCCCAACCCCCCTTAAAATCTCCATATCCAAACCCTCAGTTCCCAACCCTGAGGCCTCGGTCAATGTGATGCCTTAGGGCAGCCACAGCCCCAGTGAAAAATGAAAAAGGAAATCCCCCCCCACCCCCATTCCCCGAGCTCCCTCCAGCTGACGCTCTATCCTGCAGGCCAGAGGCCCTACCACAGCAAGAAACAGTAGAAAAAACACATTGATCAACTATTATAATCAGACAGAGAGAAAGATCAAATACTCAGTCCAAAAATGCAGTAAAGTCCAAAGTAATACCGCCTGGTTCCACCAGGCTCCAGCCAGCCAGTGTACGCTCATCAGGCCCGCTTCTAAGGCCGCTGGTCGGTGGAGCGCCGTACATTCGAACCGGCACTTAAACCCAGCGGGCGTCCAAATACAGCCCTCTTCACTCCACATGGAGGGCCCAGATCAGCTCGCTCCGTTTTCCCCACACGTGGTGGGCAGTTGTGCCACAAACTGCTTTGCCAAATCCGACTGCTCAAAGGAGTGGGTCTTCCCCTGTATGGTGACACGCAGAGTGGCCGGGAAGGCCAGGGTAAATCGGGCCTTCCGTTTGAACAGCTCAGCACAGATGGGCGCGAATTCTCTTCTTTTTGATGCCACCGGAGCCGAGTAATCCTGAAACAACAGTATCTTCTGGTTTTCTAGCATCAGATCTGGTGTTTTACGGTAGGCTTGCAGAATCAGGGATTTGTGTTGGAAGTTGAGCACTCTGAAGATCACCGCTCTAGGCCGGTCTCCCTTCTCTCGCCGCGCCCCGAGGCGATGGGCACGCTCGATTTTGAAGTGGCCCTGCAAGTCAGCCAGCCCTAAGGCCTCTGGTAACCAGGTCTCCAAAAATGGTAGCAAGTCTCGATCAGCTTTCTCCTCTCCGAGTCCTATGAGCCGCAGATTGTTCCGTCGGGAGCGGTTTTCCAGGTCGTCTAGTTTTTGTTGCATTTCCTGGAGTAGTTGTTTGTGCCGGGCCCATTCTCTATCGCGGCCACCCTCCTCTTTGATACTGGCAACCCGGTGCTCGAGCTCATCGACCCGCTTGCCGAACTCTGCCAGGGAATCCTCCATACCTTCTAGCTTTTTTAAGAGCAGATCAAACTTCGGATCGAGCAGCTTTACCACCTCTTTGGCTAGCTCCGCTGGGGCCGAATCGATGCTGTCTCCGCCTGGCGAGGGCGGCTGTGGCAACGCCGACGTGGCAGACCCGGCCTTCGGCAGCCGCTCCCTCTCTTTCTTCGACGCCAGCGGCATCACAAAGCGGCACCTTCGCCCACCTTGAGCCACCCACACTCACGCAGATAGTGGCAGAGGTTAGGAGGATTTTTAGGAGCGGTAAGGTGGATATTTTGCAGATTATTTGCTGTGGCTGCCCCAGAGCGAGCAGGAAGCGTCCGCGCTCACTCACGCATCACGTGACCTCCACAGAATTTGTTTTAAGTCCTGCATTGGAAAGATGCAGGAGATATTCGAGTAAAGAATTCAAAGGTAGTGCTAGAGGGTTAAGACCCTTTTCAGCACACCAAATGGAAAATCTTTTCCATTTAAAAGCATAAGAACGCCTGGTGGAAGGTTTCCTAGATGCATGGAGGATATCCTTCACCTGTTGAGAAAGATTGAAGTCTTAAAGGTCTAGGCCTTCAGTAACCAAGCTCTGAGGTGAAGGGACTTGGGGTTTGGGTGCCACAAAGTCCCCTCCTCTTGAGACAGAAGGTCTGGAGCAGCTCCCAGATCCAGGGAGGTTGCCTGGGAGAGATGCAGAAGTAGAGGGTACCACACTTGGCGTGGCCAGCGTGGAGCTATGAGGATCATAGATCCTTGATCCCTCTGGAGTTTGAACAGAGTCTTGGGAATCAAAGGAACGGGTGGAAAGGCATACAGGAAGGCCTGACCCCAATGAAGAAGGAAGGCATCCTTGGCCTGAGCTCCCTGACACGGAATTCTGGAACAGAACCGGGGAAGTTTGGCATTGCACGGACTTGCAAACAGGTCTGTGTCCGGGGTTCCCCATTTCTGAAAGATTCTGAGTACCTGATCCATGTGCAGGGACCATTCGTGTGGAAGCAGAACTCGACTGAGTCTGTCTGCCCAAGAGTTTTGGATTCCTGGGAGGTATACTGCCAGGAGATGGATTTGATGCTCTCTGGCGAAGGCCCACAATTTTAGAGCTTCGTTGCAAAGCGACAGAGAGCCAGTCCCTCCTTGTTTGTTTATGTAGAACATGGCTACTTGATTGTCGGTATGAACAAGGACTGTCATGTTGATGAGGAGGGTATGAAAGACCTTGAGAGCAAGGAAATTGCTCGCAGCTCCAAAAGGTTGATATGAAGGGTGGTCTCCTGTGGAGACCAAGTGCCCTGAGTGGAGAGGTCTTGGAGATGAGCTCCCCAACCTGTTTGGGAGGCATCTGTAGTGAGAGTTGCTTGGGGTAACAAAGGTTGGAAGGCGGCCCCCAACAACAGATTTTGAGTGGATATCCACCATTGGAGAGACTAAAAAAGACGTTTTGAGGTTGCTATTTGGTCTGAGAGAGCTCCTGATGCTTGGGTCCATTGAGCTGCTCTCATATGTAGGCGAGCATAGGGCACCACATGAACTGTGGATGCCATGTGGCCTAGCAGTTGTAGCATCTCTCTGGCAGTCAAGTGGCTTCTGGACTGAATTGGAGAGGCCAAGTGCACCAGACGGTGGCAACGGGCCTGAGGAAGATAGGCCCTTGCAGTGGTGGTATCTAGCCAGGCCCCTATAAATTCTAGGGACTGAGTAGGGGTGAGTTGAGACTTTGGCAGATTGATGACGAGTCCCAGATACTGCAGTATGCGTCTGGTGTGGTCCAGGGAAGTCTGAGCCTCGGACTGAGATGGAGCTCGGATGAGCCAGTCGTCCAGGTATGGGAAGACAAAGATTCCCAGAGTGCGTAGAAATGCAGCTACTATTTTATTTATTTATTTATTTATTTAACAGTATTTCTAAACCGCCTTATCTTAATAATCAAGGTGGTATCACAGCAAGCAATCAGGTAAAGTGTGTGTGTTGTACATGCAGTGAGGATGAAACTTAGTTGTGTGAGGGCTGTGTTGGGTGCTTGATTTGTTTGAGCTATGTACAAGGTGGGCTATTTACAGTGACAAGGTGGGCTATTTACAGTGCATTTGGTAAATACCCTTGGAGCAGAGGCTAGACCGAAGGGAAGTACTCTGTATTGGAAATGTTTTCCCTGGAACAGAAACCGTAGGAATTTTCTGTGGGATGGATGGATGAGTATATGTGTGTACACATCCTTGAGATCTAGAGAACAAAGCCAGTCCTGACTCTGTAGGTATGGAAGGAGAGTGCCTAGAGAAACCATCTTGAATTTCTCCTTGTATAGAAATTTGTTCAATTCTCTGAGATCCAGAATGGGTCTGTACCCCCGTTTTCTTGGGAATGAGAAAATAAGGGGAGTAAAAACCTGACCCTTGTTGAGGAAGAGGAACCTCTTCTATTGCCTTTTGGGCGAGAAGAGTGGTCACCTCCTGACCCAACAGGTACAGGAGAGATGGGGGAGAATTGAATTGTCTCACCATGGTATGGGGAGGAAGGCTGGAGAAATGTAGTTTGTAGCCCTCTCTGATGATAGAGAGGGTCCACTGTTCTGATGTGATTTGTTCCCATCTGGGAGCAAAATGAGTTAACCTTCCTGGAATGGTGAGAGGCTCTGGTTGTTGCAGAGCCAGAAAGGTTAAGTTCTCTAGAATCAAGTCAAAAACTCTGAGGGGGTTGGGACTGCTGGACTGTAGCAGCCCCTGTAGACTTTGTTCTGGCCTGTTTAGATTGCTGACGCTTAGGAGCAAAGCGAACTTGGGAAGATTGCTGGCCAGTATTTGTGGAAAATCTGGTCTTTTTATAGAAAGGCTTCTTAAAAGGCTTTCTCTTGGCAGGGGTAGAGGTAGACTTAGAAAGTCTATCTAAAGCAGCATTCTCTGCATCCATTTGAGTGGCTTTGATTTGCCACTCCTTGCCAAACAGATTTTCACCTGTACAGGGCAGATTGCCCAAGCCTTCTTGTACCCAGGGTTCCAAATCAGAGGCCTGGAGCCAAGCAAGTCTGCGAGCAGCTATGGCAATGCCGGAGGCTCTGCTAGCTCCCTCAAAAGAGTCAAAGGCTGCTCTGTTGGAGAACTTTGAAACATCTTGAGTTTGCTTTAGCAAAAGAAGGAACTCCTCCTTTTTATCCTCTGGGATAAAGGGGAGAAAATGACGTATCTTCAGTGCAATCTCTTTCAAAAACATGCCCATATAGAGGCTGTATGAATTGATTCTGGCAATAATGGGTAAGGTGGCTGCCTCTTTGGGAACCTTAGAGTATCCTAAAATATCCAATTATTTTGCTCTAGGTTCCTTTTCAGAGGTTACAGATATGGAGAGTCCTTTAGCTACTTCAATAATGAAGTCTTGAAAGGACAAATCCTCTGGAGGAGACATTCACCTTTTTGGAGAAGAGGGCTCCTCAGGAAGAGTAAAAGAGACATCAGCAGAATCATCTGAGGTATCAGAATCTTTAGAAGATTCAAAGTACCGCCTATTAGCTTCCAGAGATCGATACGTGTACCGACCGGTATCGACATCGGGCGTACCGGGAACCGGATCGGTATCGAGAAAATCTCCAGAACCGGAGACCGGAACCAGCATACTACTGGAAGTAGATGCTCTGGGTACCGGTATCGGTTGTGGTACCGGAACCGGAGTCGGAACCGATTGTCGTGGTACCGAGGGCGTTGCAGCGTTAATGAAAGCCAGTATGGCCTGCTGCATAGATTGTACCGTAGTACCCATAGACGCCACAACTGCCTGGATGTCGGTACCGGTGTTAGCCGGTACCCCAGAGCAGTCTAACAGGTGATCGGTCGAGGCCGTGCCATCGATGTCTACCTGTAACCCCATAGGAGGAGCTTTGGAAGCCGGAGCTTCCCGCCGGGGTTGTTTGGCTGGGGCAGGGTCCTCAGGGTCAAAGCCAAGGGCCTCTCGATGCTTAGAGGGAGATTTGCCCTTTGAGGACCTGCCTGAAGAATGTTTGGTTACCTGAGATCCATCAGGAGAGGAAGACCTGGAGGATGTTGATGCTGGAGTATCTGCAGAAAACAGCATATGAAACTTGGCTGCTCTATTCTGTAAGCCCCGTTTGGACATCAGAGAGCAGGATGGACAATCCGGAATGGAATGGTCAGGCCCCAAACATTTAAGACACCATTCATGGGTATCTGTGACTGAAATAGTACTGGTACACTTGGTGCATTTTTTAAAACCAGAGGCTGGTTTCTCCATGAGGGAGAATCTGAGAAGGCCTAGAGGCCTCACAGAATAAACACACCAAGTGAGGAAAAAGTAATTATTTTATTTTATTTTTTTTAAGAAATAAATGAAAAAAGACCGGCGGTACCGGTCCGGAATCGGGGAAGGCAGACACGCGGTCAAAGAAACAAATTAAAATAACAATTTCTTCAGCGGTGACAGGAACACGACCTGCTGGCTCCGTGGAAAAAGAAGAACTGAAGTGAGTTGGTCAGGAAGGCGGGAAGGCAGCGCGCATGCGCTGTGCGAGGCCCCAAAAGCTTCCTTTCTGGGAAGCTGGGGAGCTTTCCCGCGCAGGCTCCGTCGGTTCCGACGTACCCATATGTGAGGACTTATTCCTGCTTGTTCCTGGAGATTGAATATTAAAGCAAATAGAGCAGATACAAAAAGATTTGGAAAAACTAAAGGTCGAAGAGTGGGCTTTTCAAATGAAAAAACTCCAATCAGTTTATTTTGTTGGAGGCAACAAGCCAGGTAGATACCTTGCTAGACAACTTAAAGAGAGACGTACACAGCAACAGATTATTAAACTAAAAAATGGGCAAGGCGGATGGTAATATGGGATTGCTAACATTCAAAAAATATTCTGCAATTACTATGATAAATTATATCAATCAGAGCAAAAGGGGAATTCGACAGAAAAAGAAGAATACCTGAAGGAAATTAGTCTCCTGGGCCTAGACAGAGAAGTGAAGCGTGGCTAGACCAAACGCTTGAGGGAGAAGTACTTACAGCCATAAAGGCACTTAAAAAGTGGAAGGCACCAGGATTGGACAGCCTAACAGCAAGATTCTATAAAACCTTTTATAAAGAGATAGGAAGGGAGTTAACAGAGATGTTTAATGATGTCATTCAGGGAGGGGGGCTGCCAAGTTCTCCCTGGACAAGCAGGATGTCGTCAGCCACACTTTGTGATGTCATCCGACGGCGCCGGGGATGGAGTGCTCTCCTATAGCTCAGAAAGGCAAAGCCTTTCTGAGCATGCTCCAGTGCCCCCACCCTTGAGCCCGCCCCTACCTGGCTCAGTTTTTTCTTCGTCCGCCTGCCTGTAGGACGGAATCTACAGCTCTCCTGCGTAATTCTTCAAACATGGAAAAAAAATCAACAAAGAAAAGAAAAGCTCCAAACCTGGATTCAAGAAGTGCCCCAAATGTGAAAGGAAGATGAACTCCGAGGACTCCCCCGATGCCTGTATCTGCTGCCTGGGGGAAGCTCACCCACGTGAAGGACTGCCCCCACCGTGGCCGCATGTCCCCCAGACCTCTGAAAGCGAGGAACTACTCTCTAAAAGAATTCCTCTCTTCTGCAGAAAGCACTGGCAAGCAAAACTCTTAAACCAAAAACCGGAAAAGAAAAGGCACCGGGAAAGGAAAAATCCACATCTGCCAAGGCTGGTACAAGCAAGAAGGAGGTGAGCAACGTGGCTGCCGCCATCTTGCCCACCGCCGGGACTCCCTCCTTCGTAGCTTCCCTGGATGCTTCTCTTTGCTCCTGAGCTGCAGCGACTCCACCGTGCTCCTCTGAGCCTTCCCGACTGAAAACAGGGACTGCCACCGCTGCCGGCCGCTCCCCCGAGCCTCGGCCTTCTCACAGACAAGCTCTCCGCGCTGAGAAACACAAGCATGATGAAGCTCCGCCCACCTCTGATGCCGTATCACATCACTTCCGCCCCGACGAAGAACTGCACGGCGCCAGCTCCACAAGGTCTCGCAGCTCCCGCGCCGCAGAGTGAACAGACCACAGCTCCGCCAGGCTCTCCAGCGAGAATCGCAGCAGCTACCGTGCCGAAAAATACAGCAGGGAACCCTGCTCAGACTCGCAATGCAGAGCACATCGGAGGGACCGTGGCAGCAGATCACACAGCACCAGTTCTTCCCACAGCCATCATGGAAGCAGGAAACGCCACAGAAAAGCCTCCCCACACAGATCACGCTCAGGCACGCTCACCCCACCAGCAAAAACACTCCAGAACCTCGGGGAATACCGACAAAAGAGGTGGAGATGCCCGGCACAACTCCCGTGACAGCCAGCAGCCAAAAGACACGCAAGCTACACTCATAGAGCTCCTGTCTAAGCTCATTACGCAGCAAGACTCCAGCCAGCACTCCACACAGAACCGCACCCTGGATCCACCAAAGCGTGACCCATCGCCCTCTTCAAGGTTGGTTTCATCACAACCTAGGACGCCTTCTCCACTGGGGTCCCCGGTGCTACCAGGCTTTTCGCCAGAGCCGTTAACGGACAGTGATGAGGAACACGTGGCGGGACCATCTCCTTCAAGCCACTCCCACCGCTCCTCCAGCAAATGGCCCCGCTCTCCCTCACCACCAACCCCGACACCACCACCTCTGCCGCCATTTCCACTAGAGGACTTCACGAACCCCAAGTTTCTACAAAAGATATCAACACGTCTGGTACTCATGCCTACGGACATGCCATATCCCAGAAACAAGGCCCTCGGCCTCCTCAAATTCCTTAGCACACCCAGGTCCATAATCTCCATCTCAGTGCATCACTTGCTCCTGGAAAACCTCACCAAGCTTTGGCTAACCCCAGCGTCCAGCGCTACAACCTCTCGGAAACTTGACGCAAAATACCAAGTCACTCCTACCCCAGGCTTCGACAAAACTCAGCTCCCACACCAATCCATTGTGGTGGAATCAGCGCTGAAGCACAACAGAAGCACACGGACACACTCCAACTCTCCCCCGGGCAAGGACTATAAGATGCTAGATGACTCTGGTAAAAAGACCTACCAAGCAGCCATGCTGAGCGCAAAAATCGCCTCGCACACCTTCCAACAGGTGCTATACATGGACACAGTGCTTGACAACCTCAAGGGGGCGATCGAGGGACTCAGCACCGAGGCAAAAGCCCCCTTCCAGACCATCCTCAATGACCTGAAAGAATGCGGCAGAAACCTAATCCGTGCCACCTTTGATTCCTTCGACTCGACGGCCAGGACAGCTGCTAACGGCATCGCCTCCAGATGCTGGGCATAGCTATGAGCTTCTGGCCTTTGGGAGTACACCCATGAAAAGCTGGCGGATGCACCATGCGCAGGGGACAACCTCTTCAGGATGAAAGTTAAGGAAACAGTGGATGATATGAAAGATCGCTGCTCCCCCTCAAGACCTTAGCCTCTGAAGGCATGGAGCGCAACCCTAACTCACACAACAAACAGGGTCCTTACCAATGCAGAGTTTTTACAGCCTCCAAACACTACCAGCCGTACCAGAAATGGCAGCCCAATCGACCCAACCAAAAGCAGCACCAGTACCAATCCTACCATCAGAAACCACAACAGAAGGACTGCAGACAGCAAAAGCAACCTTCTTCGTCCTCTGGAAAGAGCAAACCTTCCTTTTGACGCTCCGCCAAGCAGGACCCCACAGGTGGGGGGCACCTCTCGGCATTCATAAAAGCCTGGGAGAGCGTCACAACCAGCTCCTGGGTCCTACAGATCATACGCTCAGGATACAGGATGCGCTTCTCCACAACCCCAGCCCAGTGCTCACGGCCCTCCAACCGCACAACGGACAAACTCCTAGCCACTATGGTTGCAGAAATCTGAACCCTCCTAGCAGCGTGAGCCATCAAGGAGATACCCCCGGCTCAGCGGGGATATGGGTTCTACTCAAGGTATTTTCTCATACCCAAGAAATCCGGGGGCCTCCGCCCTATCCTCGACCTCAGGGGCCTCAACAAATTCATCCGCAAAGAATATTTCCAGATGTATTCTCTGGGGTCTATCCTGCCGCTTCTGCGACCGCACCACTGGCTGGCTTCGCTGGACCTCCAAGACGCCTATGCCCACATCCCCATCCACCCCTCTCACGGATGGTTCCCGGTTTCAGCTGCAACCAACAACACTATCAGTACCGGGTACTCCCCTTCGGCCTCTCCCCAGCACCAAGGGTCTTCACAAAATGTGTGGCCGTAGCGGCGGCACACCTACAAAAGAAAGGAATTTGCATATTTCCCTACCTCAACGACTGGTTCATCTCCGCTCCTTCGAAAGACAAGATGCACAGAGCGGTGCAAGACACTGTGTCACTGCTTTCGAACCTGGGGTTCCTCATCAACTTCCAGAAGTCCCAGCTACAACCCACGCAGACCCTGGAAGTCATCAGAGCCTCCCTCCATAAAACCATGGCAAAGGCATTTCTTCCCACGCCAAGAGCGGACGCCATCATCTCCCTCTCCACGTCAGTTGCCAATGCCAACAGCGGGTCGACCAAGATGATGCTACGTCTACTAGGCCACATGTCAGCGACTACACAAGTGCTACCACATGCCAGACTCCACATAAGGGCCATTCAGTGGCACCTGAGAAAGAACTGGAATCAGAGAAAGCAACCGATGTCCACAAGGATCAACGTCAACCACAGGACACGAAGCGCCCTCCACTGGTGGCACATCAGGGCAAACCTGGCCCAGGGAAAACCATTCCAGGCACCCCGCCACGATATGGTCCTAACCATGGATGCCTCCAACACAGAATGGGGAGCGCACCTCAGTCACTTGCGCACACAAGCAACATGGACAGGGACCGAGCGTGATCTGCATAATCAACCTCCTCGAACTCCGCGCAATCCATTATGCCCTCCAGACCTTCTCGAAGTGGCTACGCGGAACCACTCTATGTGTGCAGACCGACAAACAAGTTGCGATGTTCTACGTCAACAAACAAGGGGGCATGGGATCTCTACCCCTCTACAGGGAGGCCCTCCAAACTTGGACCCTTGCACTCCACATGGACTGTCAACTACAAGCTGTTTATCTACCGGGCATGGACAACCAGCTGGCGGACAAACTCAGCCGCCAGCTACTACCACACAAGTGGTCCCTCAACAAGGAGGTGGCAGAGAACTTATTCCGGCAATGGGGCCGCCCACAACTGGACCTCTTTGCTCACCCTTCCAACACCAAATGCCACCAATTCTGCTCTCGACACCCGTCTCTAAAGAGGACGGCAGCAGATGCTTTTGACCTACACTGAGGGGAGTTCCAACTACTATACGCCTATCCCCCCACTCCGCTGATCCCCAAGGTGCTACAGAAGATCTTGCACGACAGGGTCACGGTCATCCTTATCGCGCCCTATTGGCCCAGGCAGATGTGGTTCCCCAACTTGAGCAAGCTCGCAGACAGGATGCCCATCTGGCTACCCTCAAAACTGAACCTTATCACCCAGGACGAAGGGAACACCCTTCACCCCAACCTGGCCACCCTCGCACTGACTGCTTGGAGCTTGAAAAGTCCCAGCTATCCTCCATGTACCTGACAGTGGAAGTCCAACAGTTGATGCTCGCAGAGACTCCACACGCCGCTCTTACCAGATAAAGTGGAGATACTTCGACGCCTGGTATGTGGGAGAGGGCCTCCACCCTATATCCTGCCCCTTTCTGCAAGTCCTCCGCTACCTGACCACCCTCGTCCACAAAAGACTCAAAGCATCGTCAGTGAAGGTACACCTCTCAGCCATTGCCTCCTTCCACGACCAGGTGGCAAACAACCCGGTCTCCACCCATCCATTAACCACCAGGTTCATGAAGGGCCTCTCCAACCTACACCCACCACTACAGAAACCGGTACCTGAGTGGGACCTACCCAGCATCCTCAACGCACTCACCGACAGCCCCTTTGAACCTCTAAACAAGGCACCGCTGAAGTTCCTCTCCTGGAAAATCCTCTTCCTGATTGCTATTACATCTGCCAGAAGGGTCAGTGAGCTGCAAGTCCTCGTAGCACACCATCCATACACGGTCCTGCACAAGGACCACGCCTCACTACAGACACATCCCAAGTTTGTGCCCAAAGTGGTGTCAACCAGAGCATTGAGCTCCCAGACTTCTACCCCCGGGTCGCCCCGTCACAAAAAGAACCTTCTCCCACTGGATCACGTCGTGCATCACCTTCTGCTGTTCCCAGGCGGGGACGCAGCCACCTATGGCGCATGCACACCAGCTCAGGGCCATGGCCACCACCATGGCTAACCTCCATGCCGTGCCTATACAGCACATCTGCAGGGCCACCACGTGGTCCTCGGTGTACATTTTTCAGCGGCACTACTGCTTGGACCAGCTGGCCCGCAGCGACGACGCCTTCAGACGGACCGTCTTGAGTACCAGCACGGACACAGGACAGCCTTTGGGCCCTCCCTTCTAACCCTGCCCTCTATTAGATTGCTCAGCGCAACTGGGTTACTCTGTTCTCTGTTATACGACACTTGTTGAAGGATACATTATGTTTCTATTGCAGTGCCACAACCATTGTTGTTACATTATTATTCTTGTGCGAGTGTTAATAAATTCCACATGACCACACTCTGGTCTCAGTACCTCTGTACTCTACTAATGACTCTCGAGCCACCTGCCCGCAGCAACGATAGGCCTCCGGCCTTGCTAGGGAGTCACCAAGTGTGGCTGACGACATCCTGCTTGTCCTGGGAGAAAGTGGGATTACTTACCTGGAACGTAGGTTCTCCTTGGACAGCAGGATAAGTTAGCCACACATTCCCAACCTTCTCCCCTACGGATGGCCCATCTGTCCATTGACAGCAAGGCCCGCACCTACCTGCCGGAGATGCTTACTCTTGGCACAAACTGAGCCAGGTAGGGGCGGACCCAGGGGTGGGGGCACTGGAGCATGCTCAGAAAGGCTTTGCCTTTCTGAGCTATAGGAGAGCACTCCATCCCCGGTGCCGTCAGATGACGTCACCAAGTGTGGCTGACTTATCCTGCTGTCCAAGATGAACCTACGTTACAGGTAAGTGACCCCACTTTCTATGGCTATGGCTGGGATGGCAGTAATACCAAAACCGGGGAAAGATAAAGGGGAGAGTGGATCGTACAGACCTATATCCCTGATAAATCTGGATGCCAAAATAGTAGCAAAAGATTTTGGTGGCTAGACTCCAAAACTTATAAGAAACGATCAGGGTTCATACCAGGGAGGCAGGCAAGTGACAATATTTGAAAGCTATTGAATGTAATTTGGGCAGCACGCTGAGACAAGAGCGAGGCACTGGTGTTTTATTTATTTAATTTTTATATACTGTGCTTTTCAGATCAGTGATGGCTGTGGATGCCAAAAAAGCATTCAACAGAGTTGAATGGAACTTTATATTTGAGGTGCTACAGGCAATGGGGATAGGACAAGGTTTTAGGAAATGGATACAAGTATTATATATGAATCCCAAAGCTAGGATCCGAGTAAACGGGACATACTAACGGGACGTTCTGCTAGGCCGGAGCATTAGGCAGGGCTGCCTTCTCTATTTGCCTTGGTGATTGAGCCACTGGCTGAACGGATATGAAATCAGGTGCATATTAGCAGGATCCCGGTGGGAAATGGGAAGTATAAGATATCCTTATTTGCTGACGACATTACATAAAAGTTAAGCAACCCGCTAGTCTCCCTCCCGAATTTACTAAAAGAAATACAAATCTGTAGTGATATGTCAGGCTACAAAATGAGCCTGGGGAAAACTGAAATACTGAGGATACATATGGAAGCTGATTTAGAAAACAGGCTAAAAGCGGAATAGCCTTTTAAATGAGCGAAAAAGCAGATTAAATAGCTAGGGGTGCAAATAAGTTGGGACTGGAAGGAGTTGAAACGATTAAATTATAACCCTCTAGTGACTATTTATTGTTTCTTGATAAAATCGCCCTTCTCCAAAATCAGAGCGATGTACAATTTTAAAAAATCAATAATAAAATGGCCAAAGCCATGAAAGGGAAAGAGAAAATGAAGTTACAAATTCTTTATAAAACCATAGTATAAGCAGGAAAGATAGAAGAAAGGATAGAAAGAAGACAGTTAAAAGTTCTTTATAAAATCATAAGTATAAACAGGAGAAACAGCAAGGGGTAGGAAAGGAAACAAAAGGAGGGTAGGAACAGGGGAATGGAAATCACACAAAAGGGGAGGGCACATCATTAGCAAGGGAAAAAAGGTGGGTTTTCAGATGTTTTTTGAAGGTGAGGTGGTGAGGTTCTAAACGGAGGGAGGAGGGTAAGGAATTCCAAAGGGCAGGGCCAATAAAGAAGAAGGCAGAGGAACGTGTGGATTGGAGATGGCACGGGAAGGGGAAGGAAGAGTGAGACGGTTGAGGTGAAAAGAACGAGGGGTGTACTGAGGGGAGCGAAAGGAAAGAAGGTCGGCAAGATATTGAGGAGTACCGGTGTGAAAAACTTTGTGAACCAAAGTGAGTAGCTTGAACTGAGAACGGTAAGGGAAAGGCAACCAGTGGAGATGAAAAAGCAATGTAATGTATTGACATATGATGAGATGGGACAGACCCACATTTTCCTGGCTAGGAAGAATAGCTATCATAAAGATAAACATACTCCCTAGGTTACTATTTATGTTTCTCTCACTACCTACAGAAGTACCGGCAGAACAGATAAGACTACTACAGCGAGGGACAGAACAGAAGCGAGGGACATCTTGAACAATTTTCAGAAGACTGTGTTCGTGAGAAACTAGCTCAACTTAAAGTAGACAAAGCGATGGGACCGGATGGGATACACCCTAGAATACTGAGGGAACTTGGGAACGTTCTAGCAACTCCACTGACTGACCTTTTCAATGCCTCGTTGGAGTCAGGAGTGGTGCCAAAGGACTGGAGAGAGGCTCATATGGTGCCTTTACACAAAAGCGGAAGTAAGGGTGTGGTTGAAAACTACAGGCCGGTTAGTTTAACTTCGGTGGTGAGTAAATTATTAGAAATGCTGCTGAAAGAGAAAATAGTGGGGTTTCTGGAGTCCAGCGGATTACAGGATCCGAGGTAGCATGGATTCACCAGAGGCAGGTCTTGTCAGACAAATCTGATTGATTTCTTTGACTGGGTGACCAGGGAGTTGGACCGAGGGAGAGCTCTAGATGTGGTGTATTTAGATTTCAGTAAAGCCTTTGACACTGTTCCTCACAGGCGACTTATAAACAAACTGAGCACCCTAGGGATGGACCCTAAAGTTACTGCTTGGGTTAGAAATTGGTTGGGTGGGAGGCGACAAAGAGTACAAGTAAATGGAGCTCACTCTGAGGAGAAGGATGTTACCAGTGGTGTGCCCCAGGGATCTGTCCTTGGTCCGATTCTTTTTAACATCTTTGTTAGTGATATAGCGGAAGGGCTGTCGGGTAAGGTTTGCTTCTTTGCGGATGATACCAAAATCTGCAATAGAGTAGACACCCAGGAAGGTGTAGATAACATGAGGAGGGATCTAGCTAAGCTTGAAGAATGGTCTAGAATTTGGCAGCTGGGATTTAATGTTAAAAAATGTAAGGTCATGCATTTGGGCTGCAACTATCCAAGGGAGCAATACAGTATAGGAGGTAAAGTACTTTTGTCCACTAAAGAAGAGCGGGACCTAGGCGTGGTTGTGTCTGATGATCTTAAAATAGCTAAACAGGTAGAAAAGGCGACGGCAAAAGCTAGAAGGATGCCTGGGTGCATACGGAGAGGAATGGCTAGCAGAAAAAAGGAGGTGATAATGCCTCTGTATAAGTCTTTGGTGCGACCTCATTTGGAGTATGGTGTGCAATTCTGGAGACCGCACCTTCAAAAGGATGTGAACAGGGTGGAGTCAGTGCAGAGGGTTGCTACTAAAATGATTAATGGGCTTCATTATAAAGCATATGAGGACAGACTTAAGGATCTTAATATGTACACCTTAGAGGAAAGGCAGGATAGAGGTGATATGATTGAGATGTTTAAATACCTCCGTGGCATAAATGTTCAGGGAGAGAGCCTCTTTCAATTGAAAGCAAGTTCTGCTACGAGGGGACATGGGATGAGGGTGAAGGGAGATAGATTCAGGAGTGATATGCGGAAATATTTCTTTACAGAAAGAGTAGTGGATCCATGGAATAGTCTCCCAGTGGAGGTAGTAGAGATGAGGACAGTAACTGAATTCAAAAAAGCATGGGACCAACACAGAGGATCTCTAAAGGTAAAAAGTGGACTGTTGTAGTTGTTGTTATGGAAGGACAGACTAGATAGGCCATGTGGTCTTTTTCTGTCATCATGTTTCTATGTTATAAGGTGCTGTACCGTACTTATATAACACTGAAGAGAATAGCAGAGATAGGTAAGGCAAAGAGCTCATTATGTTGAAAAGGGTGTGGAGCAGTGGGCACTTATATACACGTTTGGTGGATGTGCCCAGTAAACCAGAAGATTTGGCAATGGATGAAAGAAGAAGCCCAACTGATGTTGGGTTGGAAAGGAGCTATGGCCCCAGATCAAGTTCTATTGAATGAATGGGGGGTAGGGGAGGAGAAATTAGGGTATATGGTTAAGTTCTTGGCAATTGGGGTACAGATGGATATATCATGTAAATAAAGAAAAAGGACCTAACAGAAACCAGATTTTGAAACATCTTATATACCAGATGTCTGAACTAAGAGCTTGAATGAATCAAAATTAAGTAATTTTCAGCAGTGGTGGGCACTGTATGTTCAATGGAAAAGCGAAAAGGAGATACAAAAGGTGGCAAAGAAAAAAGTATAAAATAGAGGCCATGAAAACAGGTGTAAACTGACATAATTAGGTAAATACTGGTGAAAGAAGGTATCGTTAGGTATACAGACGGTTGATGAATACAGTATATTTAGTCCCTATATAAAAATAGAGGGGGATATTGGGGGGGGGGGGGTGAGGTGTAAGGTCAAAGAGTAAGATGATATGTTAATATTAAAAGTAGTACTATATATAAAAAGCAAGGGGCTATAGTAAAGAAGAAAAATATACAGAATTAGTGATACAGACCCCAAGTTTTTGTTACATTATACATTTTTATTTTCTTGTAAGTAAAGGAGGAAATAGTAAATTACCTGTGGGATATCAGATTGGTTAATGGAGAAGGGAAGTCTATGTATGGAGTCTCATATAATGGAAGTGTACAACAATGTTGATATATAAGAGTTGTTTAATAGAAAAGTTTAACATACAAAAAAAAATCCCTACACGACATTGGTATCCAAGGCAACATCATAAAAAGGTTCCATTCCTACCTATTGGAACAAATTCAACAAGTGAAAATTGGACCTCAGAAATCACTTCCATACATCCTTCACCAAGGAGTGCTACAAGGCTCAGCAATCTCATCAAACTTAATCAACATATACATACAACCCCTATGCAACATCATACAAAAACATATCCAATATCAAATATACACGGACAATATGATTTATATCCCCTTCTGTATTACTACAGCAACCTACTCTACTATAAACGCATGCTTCACAGAAATGACCAAATGGCTACAAGACCACAACCTCACCATCAACTATAACAAGACAGAAATCCTGCGCGTCGTAAGAGTTCCCACTTTCAAACCACCAGCAATGATAAAACTGAACAATAAGGTCCCGATTCCCGATCCCCTCTGTATGTCCAGTCTGAACCGGACATACAGAAGGGATCGCGATTCTGATCCCGCGGGGCACATTAGCCCCATGGGATCAGAATCGCGAACAGTCCTGCATGTGCAGGCTGGGACTGTGATTTAGTCTGGCCTGCATGTGCAGGACTGTCCCCAGCTAACTCAGTCAAGGCTCCTCAATGGAGCCATGGCATCATGTTGCCATGGCACCGCGGCTCCATTGAAGAGCTGTGATGCTGGCCGCCGCAAAATAAAGCAAATTCCCCGCAGCCCGACCCCTGATCTGGCCTCCTAAGGCCAGGGTCGGGCTGCGGGGAATGCCCCCCCGGCCCCCACTGCCTCATCCGTGCCCCAGCATTTACAAAAGGATATGTCCAGGGAAGTTATTCCACCTTAGAGATTGAATAACTTCCCCGCACATGTCGCCGGCCCTAGACGTATAGGGCCGACATTAGAATCGGCCCTGTACATCCAGGGCTGACAACCGCCCAGACTCTGCCCCCGAGCCACCCCTTCCCTGCCCAACCTCTCCGCACAACCGGCGGGGAAGTTAGTCGAGGCCGGGTGAAGGCAGGAATAGCGGGGATGGACATCCCGTTGGGCCTTCCGTCCCTGCTATTCATGGCACAGAATAACCCCCTAAAGATATAACAGTCAAGACCAATGTTAAATACCTAGGATTCATTCTAGATCAAGAGCTAAATCTACAAATTCAAGTAAAACAAGTAACGAAATCAGTGTACCTCAAGCTCAGAATCCTAAAAAACCTGCAACCTCTACTAAACCCACCAGACTTCAGAACAGCTTGCCAAGCCACCATTGCACCCATACTAGACTACTGCAACTCAATCTATCAGGGACTTTCCAAGCACACCACATGTTCACTACAACTAGCACAAAATATGGCTGCAAGACTCATATATGGCACCTCCCGGTACACTCATGTCACTCCGATCCTCAAACAGCTACACTGGCTACCAATTGAATCAAGAATCAAATACAAAGTCATTATCAACACATACAAGATCATAAAGAAGCAATCAGCAACCTGCCTCTAAACTCTCATAAATACACCCAACTGTGATAGACCCAGAAGATGTCACACAACCAATCTACTAGAAATACTGGCCATCAAATTCACAAAAAGCCAAAGGACATGCAACAGAGCCTTTGCCCTATATGCCCCGGCCATCTGGAATACTATATCAACCCCACCTACGAGGAACTGAATCCACAAGCGAGTTTCATAAAATATTAAAGACTCAGTTATTCCTGGAACACTATGGAGTGGATCCTCACTAGCCCATTCCCCCTGCCAACACACAGACACTATTCCCACACCAGCATGCATGCTGTACATAATTAACCTGCAACCCCAATCCCCCCTTTCACTTTTCAATGTAATGAGCACATCTGTTCAAATGTGGTTGTTGACTTACTTTGTTAAATGTAAACCGCCTTGCCTTGTAGAAAGGTGGTAAATAAACACTATTAAATAAAATAAATAAATGTGCGTTAACTTTTAATAAAAGGGCCCCTTTGGGAATGAGACATAACCCCACCCAGTGTTTTATATTATTTATTTTTATTTTATTTCAATTTTTTATATACCGCGCTATTTACAATCAGCGCGGTTTACAGAGAACCAAAGACCAGAACAACAGGCTGCTCGGTATTACATAAAACAGGAAAATAAATTTGGATAAGATAAACATGGATAATATGGGGGTACAACTATATACATTGAACTATATACATAGAATATTGATCTGCTAATTCGATCACATGAGAGAAGTATTTATGTAATATTATCAATAATGTTTGGAAAAGGAGGGGATTCTGTTAAGTTTGTGGTGAATATTATGCACTTTATGTGGGGTAGTATTTGATGAATAAGTTATGTTTGAGGGCCTTTCTGAATTGGACTATGCCGGTTATGGCACGAATTTCAGGTGGTAGGGAGTTCCAATGTTTTGGTGCGCAAAACATGAAGGCTCTATTCGCTGTTGCTTGGCTACAGGTTGTTATGGCCTTCGGCATTATTAGGGTGTTTGTCGCTATTTTTCTTCTGGTTCTAGTTGGAGGTAAAACTTGTGTGAGATCAGTTAGAGAGTTTGCAGATAAGCCATGTATCGCCTTGTATGTGAGAGTTAGGGTTTTGAATATGATTCTGCCTTGTATCGGGAGCCAGTGAAGATGTTTGAGAATTGGTGTCATGTGATTACTCCTGGATGCTCCTTGTAGAACCCTTGCAGCAGTGTTCATGGCAAGTTGAAGAGAACTAAGGGTGGATTGTGGGAGACATTGTAGAATTGAATTTGCGAAATCGAAATGTGGTAGGATGAGCGCTTGGAAGATGGTTCTAAAATCGTCTGGGTCCAGTAATGAGCGTAGATGCCTGAGCGTGCGTATCTTGAAGTATACAGCCTTTGTTATATTGTTAACGTGTGATTTCATATTGAGACGGTGGTCCAGTGTGACTCCAAGGTATCTTATTGCTTCCTTGGTGGATAGATCAGCTCCTTTGACGCTTATTTGTGCTGGTGGAATGAAGTTAGGGTCTCTTGTAACAAAGAGAACCTCAGTTTTCTTATGTTGGATGCGGAGGTTCTGTGATAGGAGCCACTCTGATACGGCATTGAAGCAATTTATTATGGGAAGTAGATCCAATTGCATTGTAGAAAATGGCATATAAAGTAGGATGTCATCTGCATATATCATACCTTCCACGTTATATGCTATGAATATATGTTATCATCACCCTTGTTATATATTAGACATTGTCTATTGTGTCCCATGTAAAAAATGTAAACACTGTTAATGTTCCTTATAAACCGCTTTGACTAAGATAAAGAAGTCTATAAAATTGCTAATAAAAAGAGGAAAATGTAAATGCCCAAAAAATCTAACAACGGCACTAAAAAAGGAAAAAGATAGTATAAAGGATGGTGGCACAAAATTAACCTAATGAGCAGGCAAAACCATAAGAGCTACATGTATAACAAGAAGCATATGGAATACGTCCATGAGATTCTACAGAAAAACTAACACTTAGGAGATGAGGGTGCCGCTGCAGCAGCAGGTGTGCATGGTGCATTCTAAAACCTTCTGAAAGGAGCAGAGAATGTTCCCATGAAGGGTTCTGCGGGTGATGTCTCCCATATGTGAGGATATTATCTTGCTTGTCCACAGAGAAATAGTAGAGACTCCAGGAATTTGTGCTGGGTCCATTTCTTCTTAAGTTGAAAGTGGTGGAGCTGGTATTGTGGGAGGCCTGTGAAAATGATTTTACAATTGTCAAGTCAGGACATGGCAAGTGTTAACAGGATGGCCAGGAAGGAAGAAGAGAGAAAAGGTCATATGGTGTGGATCTGGCAAAGGGAATGGAAGAAGTGGCAAATAATGGCGGAGAGATGGTCATGAAAGGTCAGGAAAGAATCTAGGATGATGCCCAGATAACAGAGGGAGAGGACTAAGGGGACGGAAGTATCCTAAAGCATTGGGGTGAGTGAGGGGCAGGGGCTCCCAGCCGTGAACCAGATAACAGAGGTATTCCCATGATTCAAGAGAAGGAAATTAGCAGATATCCAAGCAGAGATTTGAGAGAGACAGGCGATGAGGGATGAGAGATCCGGGAAGGATGGGTCAGTGTGGTGAAGGAGTATATCATCATTAGCAAAGTAGTAGGCTGAATTCTCGCTTTGCTGAACCAGAAGAGTGAGGGGGTCAAGAAAAATACTGAACAGCAAGGGAGTTAACACCGAACCTTGTGGGACATCACAGAGAAGCGGAATGAAAGGGGATGAAAAAGTTGGAAAGAATGGAGAAGAACCTGTGTGAGAGAATTGAGTGGAACTAAGGTAAAACAGCACTGTATATGCTAAAATCATGAAGACTGGTGAGCAGTGTGGTGTGGTTGACGAGGTCGAAGGCAGAGGACAGGTCCAGGGAGACTGTGAGGGAAATATTGCCTTTGTTGTGGGATTCATGGATTTCACTGAGAAAGGAAAGAAGGATAGTTTCAATGCTATATCCTGGGCAAAAGCCGAATTGAAAGGGGTGCAGGATGTGTGTGACATCGAGGTGTGCAATAAGTGTACGAGGCGGAAGGTCAGCTGGACTGTGGGCCAGACAGTTCCCAAGCCGACACCTTGCTCCATCCAGAAGGGGAAACAGGGAGGACATATCACTTCCCGATAAAAGAAACATCAAAGAGAGGACCAACACTTCCCAATAACATCTCACCTTATGCAGGACAACATGTTCGTACATGGTAATAACTATCTCACAGATTTTTCTTCCAAAAGGATCATTTTATTATTTCCTATCTTACAGAAACAGAAAACTAAGAACAAAGGAAAACAGTCCAGTGGAATTACAGATCTTGCCACTTCTCACAGCAGGCAAACAGAGTCATTCTGTCTTATCTCAGATGCAGATTTCTAAACAACTACAAGTCAGAATGTCTGGTCCTGCCTGCATGATTCTGTCTTACTTCCTGTCTCAACAGCAAGTGAAAGAATGTATGACTGGCTTTCCTGGACACAAGAAATCAATGTAACAGACATACACAAGACAAAACAGCATGCACACAAAACTCTCAGACACGACAACAGGGATACTGGGGCCATAGGGAACCCAGGGAATCCATAACCCACACAGCCTTCACTGCGCAGGAGACAAACTCCTCGTATATCTGATCCTGTCACATTATATATCCTTGCTCAGGACCATACTTACTATTCAGGCATTCTTCTCTAATTAGCTAATTCTTGTTCCAGCTGTCTGGGGCCCCACTTGTGTGATTTGTCATGTTATTCTACTTATATCTGTACCCATCTCCATTGACCTTCTTCTGAGGCCCTGGGCCTTATCAGATTTATATTGTTATCTGACCTCTGCCCCCTCACACAATTCTTTACCTGATTCTCTTGCTTGGTTCTCACCCACCCCTCAGTTTCCAAGAAATATATCTCTTCAACTCCCGTGTTCTGACAACTATATTGGGGGCCATATGTTCTTTTTCATGCTAAGCTGGCATGTTTATCTCTCATGATTGCCTTTCTACCCTCTCTCAAGGTCCACCATTTACTGATAAGTGTGTTTTCACATCTTTTCCATATGATGTCATATACCTCTGAAAGCTTCAAATACGCACCTCAGTACAATTCCAGCATTCAGACATTTGTGTTACAGTGTTAACTCCTTCTCTGCTGGCTCTCACATAAGCTAGGTGAATACTATTTTCTCCATGAACAACAGGAAGTAAGTTCTCATGTATGGATGACATCACTGATGGAACCCACGCAGAATGCTCTGTAGCTTCTATTGGAAGCTCTTGGGAGCTGCACCACGAATGCGTGCTTGCCTTCCTGCCTGTTGTGGCACTATCTTCTCCAGGCTCCTTTTTTCTGCGGAGCCTAAAGGACATGTCCTACACTAGCAGAAAACTTCTTCTCTGTTGTGGTATCTGCCTTTTTTAGTGTTTTTCACCACCTGTCATTAGCTCCCAGATGATATTTTTTCTTTTTTTGCTTTTGTTTTTTTCCCCTTATCTGGGCCTTTTTCCTGCCTTCGCAATCAAGGCCTTCGACCTTGCTGAGACGGTGCTCCTGGACATGTTCAAGTCAGTGAGTGGATTTAAGAAGTGCAAAAAATGTGACCACACCATTTTGGTCATAGTTAGGCACAACTGGTGCCTGCAGTCCCTTGGGCATGATCACCAGTCCGTGTCCTGTGACCTTTGTCTGCAGATGACGAGGAGGGGTCTGAAGGGCTGGGAAAAGTGGGAGTCCCTCTTTGGAATGTCAGATTCAGCATCCTCTGCTCCAGCATCAACACTGTCACAGAGCCGAGTGAAAACTCGACATCTGACCTGCAGTGAGGAGGGACTTAGTTCCGGTCTCGTCAGCGCTGAAAGGGGTCCCTGAGCACTGGGACAAGCCCAAGGTGCATTGGCACCGTAGCCCTACTTGGCGTGACACAGACACAGAGGGCTGGGAGTAGCCTGCCAAGCTTCCCCTGCTGCCAGATGTCTCCCAATGAGCCTGTCATCGTGGAGACCCCGCTGGAGGTATCAACACCAGTGGCTAAACTTCATATTCCAGACCTGGTTCCCTCTGAAGCGGTGGTACTGGAGGAATGCTTGTGGGCCCTCGAGGCTTACATGGCAGAGGTTCTGGCCTTGCAAAATGCAGGCCTTGCAATAACTTCAGCATCTCCGCCCAGCCCATTTTGGAGACCCATGCACTGCTGGCAGAGGTGGGCGCATTGAGGGGGAGATTGGACATTCACAAGGCAAAGATCCTCATCCTTCCCCCAACACTGCCCACTAGAGGAGGGAGGCAGGCAAACCATCTGGTTCACATGAAAGAGAAAGATTACCTTAGATGAGAAGGAAGGCACGGGTTTAATGGCATGGCCTCCTCAGAAAAAGATAGGCAAGGAGCTTGGCAAGATAGAGCCTGCAGCTCGGAAAACTGCTTTGTGGAACAACTGCAACTAAGAAGACTGTCTTGAACGTCAAGTCCTTCCGAGTAGTGTGCTTCAATGGCTCAAAGGTTCTGACATCCTGGCCCTGAGCACCAGACACCAATCCCAAGAAGGGACCACAGATTGAAGGCGGGACACAGACGTTGAGCCCCTTGAAGAAAGTGCAAAACATCCAGGTGTAAGGCTGGAAACTAACCACCAGACCTCTGAAACAGGCCAAAGCTGCCACCTGAACCTTCAGACAGTTAAGAGAAAGACCTTTTTCCAAAACATCCTGCAGAAAAGGCTAACAAGGGCGGCGCCTTGGCTGCTTCAGGGACCAGCTGCCATGCACTGCACCATTACTCAAAGAGGCACCAGAACCACATGTATACCAGGTTTGTAACTGTCTCCTTTTAAGAGCCAAGCTGTAAGCAAGAAGGGAACCGGGTCTTCCAGGACGATCGGTCACAAGAGGCCCTGAAACAGGGGCAAAGAAAGAGGTGGAGCTTGCAGAAGCTGCATCAGATCTCCAAACATGCTTTCTTCAGTCAATCAGGCACCACCGGAATCACTCTTGCCAGGTAGCGTTCTATATGCCAAATGACATGACCTACTAGGAGCCATGGAGGAAACATATACTACTACTACTACTACTGAACATTTGTATAGCACTTCTAGATGTGTGTAGTGCTGCATAGATACATGTAAAAGACAGTCCCTGCTCATCAAAGCTTACAATCTAATCAAGACAGTTAACACAGTAGCTGTAGACATAGAATACATCTAAAGGGAATGGTAAGGAAACACAAAGGAGATTAGGTGAATCAAGATCTGAAAGCGGCAGTGAAGAAGTGAGTTTTCAGTATGGATTTGAAAAGGGCCAGAGATGAAGCCTGGTGTACGGATTCAGGTAGTTTGTTCCAGGCATAAGGAGCAGCAAAGTGAAAGGAGCGAAGTCTAGAGTTAGCAAGTGAAGAGAAGGGCACAGATAGAGGCGATTTCCCAGAAAAACAGGAGTTCCCGAGGAGGGGTGTAGGGAGAGATAAGAGATGAAAGGTAGTGAGGAGCTGCAGAGTGAATGCACTTATAGGTCAGCAGAAGTTTGAACTGGATATGGAAATGGATAGGAAGCCAATGAAGTGATTTGAGAAGAGGGGTAAGAGGAGCATGACGAGGCTGGTGGAAGAATAGCTGTGCAGCCCAGCCTTGACTTGGCCAAGGCTGGGCCAGGACAATGACGCCTTTTGACCCCATCTCTGTGTGGTGACTAAAGAAATGGCACACTTTCGCAAAGGAGCGGGTCACCATAAGATCCATATCAGGGCGACCCCAGCAGCGCAGAATCAACTGAAACACCTCCTGACTCAACTCCCACTCTCTTGGATCCAGAGAATGTCAACTGAAAAAGTCCACTGCCACCTTGTCCACCCCAGCAATGGGCTGAGCCAATCAAGCTAGGAGGTTCTTCTCCGCTCAGGCAAATAAGAGAACCATCTCCAGGGCACCCTGGCATTACCTGTGCCACCCTGCCAATTGACATAAGCCTCCGCCATGGTGTTCCCTGCGAACACTGAAACCGCCCAGCCCTCAACCAGGGACCGGAACTCAGAAGAGCCACCTGATGGCCCTTGCCTCGAGGTGGTTCATGGACTACACTGCCTCCTTGCAGCTCCAACAGTCCTGAGCCATTTGGTCTTGGCAATGGGATTCTCAGCCCAAGAGATTCACATCCGTCATGAGTAATCATCCAGTGGCACGCCTTCTTCAGATAAATGGGCTGCTGCCACCACCATAGGCTGGGCTTCACCATCATCAGGAGCAGAAGCCACTGAACTCCAGAGAACTCGGGACCACTCAGTCAGCAAGGGACCGTTAGAGAGGTCACATATGCGCACACATCCACGGCGCCATCTCGACTGTCACCATCATCAATCCGAGGAGCTGAAGTTAATCCTGGACTCTGGGAGCCTGCTACGAACAGAACAGTGCCAGGCAATTCAACAACCTTTTGACTTTCTCCACTAGCAGAAAGACTCTGCCCACTCGAGTATCGAAACCTACTCCCAGGAACTCCGGGGACTGGGAAGGCAACAAATGGCTCTTTCCCCGAATGATCACCCAGCTGAGACTTCCCAAAACAAGGACACCACTCTGGTCACTACCTGAGACGCTTCTGAAAGAGAATGGGCTTGGAAGAGACAATCGTCCAGATATGGGTGCACACAGATCCCTTGGCACTGTAGCGCCATAACAACCACCACCATGACCTTGGAGAATGTCCTCGGGGCAGTGGATAGTCTGAAAGGGGGGGGGGCAGCAAAATGAAATTGAGAGCAAAGTATGGTAAACCACAAATACTTTTGCTGATCCCCCCCCCCGGATTGTGATAAGAAAATACACCTCGGCCAATCCAGAGATGCCAGGAACTCCTCTCAGTGCACAGCTTGAATCATGGATTGCAATATTTCCATCCTGAAGCGCAGGATGGCAAACACTCATTGATACAATTGAGATCAAGAATGGGCCAGAAGGATCCATCTTTTTTCTGCACCATGAAATACATGGGAAACTTGCCCTTGCCCCAATCGTCCGGGGGAATGGGCACCACTGACTTCAGGAGCAGTAACCTATCAAAGGTGATGCACACAGCGGCTTTTTTGTCTGCAGACCCACAGGAGCAGAAGAGGGTGTCCGGGAGGGGCTCTTTGCATTCCAGGACATAGCTGTACTGAATGGTGTCTAGCATCCAGTGATCCTTGGTGACCCAGGCCCATTCCTGAAAGAAGAGGCAACGCCTGCCCCCACATGGCAGAAGCAGGGAATGGACCCCCAAACCTTTATTGTGCAGCCAGGGAGAGCTCCTCTCTGGAGGGGACTGAGTCCCTGTGCCCCACAAAAGGGCTGAGAATGAGTCCAAGGTCCAGAAGCAGAGGGAAAGGCAGGTTTTCCAGGCCAGTAGTGACAGGAGTCCTGAGATCCCATGGAGTCCGACCAGCGCACCTGTGAGGAGCAGATGGAGGCTAACGGAAAAGGGACTCCTACCCACTTCACAGGTCCCTCCAGAAGGCGGTAAGATTTTGTCTCGCCCAAGTCCTTCACCAGCTCCTTCAAATAGGACCCGAAAAGAAGCTTCCCTATAAAGGCCAATTGGGCAAATTGGGCTTTGGAAGATACGTCTGCTGCTCAGTGTCGGAGCCAAATCCAACAACGTGTCATGGTCAACAGCACACAATCTTTGGCCGCTAAATGTACCAGGTCGTACATGGCATCAAAAAGGAAAGCCGTAGTTGACTCCAAAAGAGTAGTATCATCCAGCAGAAGAGACTGAATCCACTGGAGCAGGGCACGAGATGTCAGGCCTGCACATACCATCAGCTGAAGAAAAGCAGCCCCTGCAGCAAACTGGTTCTTCAATAACAAATTGACCTTTTGGTCCAGAGCATCCTTTAAGGCCGATCCGCCTTCCAAAGGAATGGTGGTCTGTCTGGTAACCGCCATGACGTGCGCATCTACCTTAGGAATATCAAACCACACAATGCACTCCTTCTCTGGGAGAGTGTACATCTTCTTAAGTACCTTTAGCCCCTTAGGCGAGGAGTTGGAGGAATCCCACTCCGACTAGATCATGTCCTTGATCACCTCTGGAAACGGGAAGACAGTAGTGGATTTCCACACCCCTTGCAGGAGTGGATGCACCTTCGGCTCCTGCTCCGTGCCTGGAGCATCCACCAAGCCCAAGGTGAATGCGACTCTAGCAATCAATGCCACTAGTTCTTTCTTCCAGAACAAATGGACAACACTGGCCTCTGCACAATCCTCCGAAGGCGAGAGTACTTTTTCTTCCACATCAGAGCCCAGCACCAAGACATCTGACTCCAAAACACAGTCCAAATCTCAGGCAGATCCCAGCTGACCCCTATCTCCAGAAGGTGACTTTTGCCATGTCACACAAGCTTGTGGCTAAATTTAAATTATCCACAAGCAACCAAACAGGGCTTCCATCTCAGCCTGCCCCTCACGAGATAGCAGTCACGGGCACCCAGAGGCTGCAGGGTCTCAATTTCTATGCCAGAATAACCAGGCCTGTTGTAAAAAGAAAAGAATTCTGGGGAGGACAATTCAGAGTCTGGAATCTCACCTCGGAAATGAACCACCCAACACCAGGGGACATAGCTGCTGCAGATCCTCTAGAGGAATGGGAGTAGCCCACAGCACAGGTACCAGAAACTTTAGCTGGCTGGTTATTATTACAGCAATACACATTACAGGTGTTAGGGTACGAAAGCATATTGGAGCCGCTTGGGCAGACTGCTCATGGACCGCACGACCACCAGGCGCAGAAAAAAAAAACAATACTAACGTGTGTACAAAACAGCAGGAAACCCTCACACCATGCCAACGGTCACTAGTGATCTACCCCGAATTGCACCCCAGACAGACGGAATCGGGAGCTCCCAACAAGGACAATGACGAGGTCAAGCCTTAGTACACACCCCCTGAGAGCAGAGATCCATGCCGGACTCAGCCCTATTCCCCTGAAATTGTTTTTCCAGCTTTGCAGGCACTGCATTTAAGGTGTCTGGCAGGTAGATCCCTCTGAGAGTCTTCTGCAATCTTCGAGAGAGAGCAGGGGTGTTGAGGTTGTGTGAGGCTGCTGAACTCTTCCAATCCTTCCATAATCTTTCAATTTTTCTGGCTGCTCAACAGGCTCTTTATCAGGGTAAGAGCATGAAGCTGGACCAATTTTCCTTCCTCCTCTGACTACTGAAAAGACTACAGTTTAGTGGAGTCTCCCACATCATCCTCAAGTGTGAGAGTCACCCTCAATGTGGTCGTTCACGAGAGTTTTAGATCAATCTTTTTTTCTTCTCAAATCTTCAGAATTTTCTTCAGAGAAGAGAAAATCCATCCACCATCTGCTGGAACAAAGAAATACTGAGACCTTTAGTGGCTGAGACCTAGAGATACATGGGAGTGATGTCATTGAAGCCTGGGCTTTGCATTGGTTCTTTGTCTCCACCAATCTGCTGATAGGGGAACACAACCTACTTGCCTGGACTGGTCTAGTCGGACAATATGGAAAATATAAAAATAAAGCAGCAATTCAATAGGTTCACTGGTGAGGGTTTTCCTAAGGCACTTATAGAAGGAAGAAAAATAGAAGGGAAAAAAACCTTAAACAGCCAGAGGGACAGCAAAACTGATAGAAACAGATAAGATAATGACTACTAAAACCCACTCAATTTAAAAAAGATATAAAAGACATCTTAGTGCTACCTAAAAAAACTAAGATTATAGGAAATAAAAAGAAAAAAGCTAGCTACATTAAATCCTACCTAACCCTGCTGCACCTTACGCCTGGAACAAACTACCTGTGTCCGTACGCCAGGCACAGTCTCTGACCCTTTTCAAATCCTGCATGAAAACTCATCTGTTTGCTGCTGCTTTTGGATCTTGACTCATCTGATCTCCTTGTTTCTTTACCATTTCCCCTTGTTTTATCCCTGTCTACACCTTCTGTGTTGTCTATCTTGACTAGACTGTAAACTCTGATGAGCAGGGACTGTCTCTAACATATCTGTGCAGCGCTGCGTACATCTTGTAGCGCTATACAAATGCTCAGTAGTAGTAGTAGTACTAACAAAAATAGGTGCCTGTTCCTTTAAATTTAAAGACTAACGTCAGACAAGCTTAGAGATACCTAAAAATTATTTGTGTTGATGACTTACATTTAATTGGTAGGTATCCCTAGGCTCATCCGACCATGGTATGACAAAGAAAAGAAACATGCATAACTTTCTTCCTTGTGCTGACTGCAGAACAATGAGCTAACCCTTCATACCTCCTTCCTTGAAGTAAAACCCCAGCATTGCGCTTAGCCTTCTGATCTTTTGTGCACTTCTCTGCATCGGTGCAGAATGGCTTAGCTCATTTGATTTGATTTTTCTTAGATGCTGTGCTTTCTGGATGTTGAACACATTGAATAAGATAACATACACATTATCAATAATGAACATGACAAACAAACTTGACCCTAACCTCCTTCAGGACCATGCTTCATTACCATGGATTTAAAATGGAAATTAGACTTACCTGCTAATTGTAGTTCCTGGAGGAACTCCAGTCTAGTCCTGAACTCTGGAGTTAAGCACCTCCTCCCGCAGCTTTGGAGACTGAGCACTCTTTTGGTGACACTTCCATAAATAGGCCAGGATCTGCCTCCATGTTCCAGTACCTATTGACAAAGCAGACTCACGAGAGCAACAACAAGTAGTTAACAACAGTCATAACTAACACTATAAGTAACAGTAAATTACTAATACTTTAGAAGGCTCACAAACTAGACCTTCTTTCCCCACCGCCTACCCGCAGTAGGCTGACACTTCAATTTTGCTGGGGCTAACCTCCCCTCCGAGAAACCCCAGGAATGTCCTACCTCCCAAGCCAACCTCTACTTACCTCACCTCATGGCTTGCCACTTGCACCGACACGCCCGTCAGCGACCTAGGCCATCGGCCTCTGCTTCAGGTCGTAGATCAAATCTATATACACCAGGGAGGGATCCAGGACTAGACTGGAGTTCCTCCAGGAACTACAATTAGCAGGTAAGTCTAATTTCCATTTCCTTCTCGGTCCTCCAGTCTAGTCCTGAACTCTGGAGATGTAACAGAACAGTAAACCAAACTAATCAACGGGAGGGCCCTGCTAGACCCGCCTGAAGCACTGCTGATCCGAAACAACCATCCCGTTCTGCCTGAACATCCAACCGGTAATGCTTCACAAAGGAATGAAGCGAAGACCACGTCACCGCCTTACAAATGTCTACCGCTGGTACCAAACTGATCTCCACCCAGGAAGCTGCCTGCGCCCTCGTCGAATGAGCTCTCAGCCTGACCGGAACTGGCTTCCCCTTCAAGATATAAGCCGACGCAATCGCTTCCTTCAACCATCTTGCAATAGACGACTTCGAGGCCGCCTCTCCTCTCCTCGGACCTCCAAACAGGACAAACAACCTGTCCGACTTCCGAAAGGACGCTGTCCTCTGCAATACTTACGCAACACACGGCCAACATCCAGCCTATGCAACCTACCACCGGACTCCGGCTTGCTCTTGCAATCGAAATTGGGCAGTACCACCGCCTGATTTAGGTGGAACGCCAACACCACCTTAGGCAAGAAGGACGGCACCATTCTCAAGACCACCTTCTGACTCTGAAAGGACAAGAAAGGCTCTCTGCACGACAAAGCCTGCAACTCTGAAATCCTTCTCGCCGAACAAATGGCCACCAAAAAGACCACCTTCAGCGTAAGATCCTTCAAGGTTGCTGAGCTCAACGGCTCAAATGGCCCCCGCACCAGAGCCTCCAACACCAAATTGAGATCCCAAGCGGGCACCGCCGCCCTGTTCGGCGGTCTCAGCAACAACGCCGCTCTCAAAAAAATGCTTCACATCTGGATGTGTCCCGAGACTCTTCCCTAATACCTTTCCACGAAAACAAGCCAGCGCTGTCAGCTGGACCCTCAGGGAAGACGCCGCCAAGCCCTTATCCAAACCCTCCTACAAGAACGACAGAACTTGCGGTACCGTAACCTTTAAGGCAATCGCCCCCTTGCTTTCACACCACGACTCAAACAGCCGCCATACTCTAATATAAGCTAAGGAGGTACAGCGCCGCTGGGACCTCAACAAAGTCGAAATAACCTGAGGCGAGTAACCCTTCTGCCTTAACCTTGCCCTCTCAAGAGCCAAGCCATAAGTGAGAACCGACCCACCTGAGGCATGCTCAGCGGCCCCTGCACTAATAGATCTCTCCTCTCTGGCAGCCGCAACGGGCGTCCCACCAGAAGCCGCATCAAGTCCGCATACCACGGCCTGCGAGGCCAATCTGGAGCAATGAGGATGACCTGCCCCCTGTGCCTCTCTATCCGCTGTATTACCCACCCTATTAACACCCAGGGCGGGAATACATAAAGCAGCTGCTCCTATGGCCACACCTGTATTAAGGCATCCAGGCCCTCCAACATTCTTTCTCGCCTTCTGCTGTAAAATCAAGCGGCCTTTGCCGACGCGAACGTTGCCATGAGATCCATCACCTGCGTGCCCCATCGACGCACCACCAAGTCGAACACCTCCTGATGCAGAGCCCACTCTCCGGGATCTACTCTGACACGGCTCAAATAATCAGCTGTCATGTTGTCTACCCCCGCTACATGTGCCGCTGATAAAGCCACTAGATGTTCCTCGGCCCAGCCTAAGAGCTCCTCCGCTTCTTCCTCCAGAGCT
Organism: Ichthyophis bannanicus; assembly: GCA_033557465.1. NCBI lineage: Eukaryota > Metazoa > Chordata > Amphibia > Gymnophiona > Ichthyophiidae > Ichthyophis > Ichthyophis bannanicus. The sequence goes on along the minus strand of CM066031.1, from coordinate 1,247,742,224 downwards.
ACACTGCCGGTGCCCCCTTGGTGACTGATGTAGGCTACCGCTGTGGCATTGTCTGAGAGCACTCTGATGGCCCTGCCCTGTAGCCTGTGCTGCAAGGCCAAGAGCGCTAACTTCACTGCTCGCAGCTCCAACCTGTTGATGGACCACTCCTTCTCCGTCGCAGTCCACTGGTCCTGTGCGAACTGTCCTTCGAAGTGCGCCCCCCAACCGAACAGACTGGCCTCTGTCGTCAGAGGCCTCCAGTCCAGTGACTCCAAAGGCATTCCCTTTTGAAGATTTGCCGGCTCGAGCCACCACTGCAGGGCCTCCCGCGGGCAAGGCAACCTCTGCGACAACCGACCGGACTGAGGCGACCATCTTCTGAGTAAGGCCCTCTGCAGAGGCCGCATGTGAGCCCATGCCCAGGGAACCACTTCCAGGGTCGCCGCCATCTTACCTAACAGCTGCAGATAGTGCCACACCGTGGGAGCCCCTCGCATCAGAAAAGCCCAGACCAATCCCCTTAGATCCTGCGCCCTGTGGAGAGGAAGAAAAACCTTCCCCACCCTTGTGTCGAAACGAGCTCCCAAGTACTCCAACTCCTGAGACGGCACTAACCTGCTCTTCTCTGCATTGACTACCCAGCCAAGCCCCTGCAGAAACTGAACCACTCAGCGGGTAGCCTCCTCGCTTTCTCCTTCCGTCTTTGCCCTGATTAACCAATCATCCAGATAAGGATGCACCAACACTCCTTCCTTTCGCAATGCCGCTGCCACCACCACTACCATCACCTTGGTGAAGGCACACTGAGCCGTTGCCAGCCCGAATGGCAATGCCTGGAACTAAAAATGTCCCTGAGGGACCGCAAAGTGCAGAAACCGCTGATGTTCCGAGCGAATCGGTATATGAAGATAGGCTTCTGTCAGATCTAAGGACGTAAGAAACTCTCCCTGTCGTACTGCTACTATCACCGATCTCAGAGTTTCCTTAAGAAAGTGCGATACCCTGAGGCACCGATTGACCTCTTTGAGATCCAGAATTGGCCGAAAGGTACCCTCTTTCTTTGGGACCACGAAGTATATGGAGTACCAACTGCAACCGCACTGGTCCTCCGGTACCGGCACCACTGCTCTGAGCGCCTGAAGCCACCCTAGTGTCTCCTGAATCACCCTCCGCTTTACCCGGGACCTGCCGGGAGAAAGAACGAAGGCGTCGACCACTGGGCGCTGGAATTCTAGGGCATAACCCTCTCGAATGACCTCCAACACCCACTGGTCCGTTGTAACTCAGATCCAGGCAGGGTAGAACTCCCGTAACCGACCCCCCACGGGAATCACCCCTGCCTGGATCCCCCTCACTTCATTGGGGCTTCTTGAAAGTTGAGGACGAGGAGGCCCCAAAACCTCTGCCTGCTCCCCTAAATCCTCGAAACCCCGGGGCTCTATAAACCGACCGACCCCTCTGAAACTGACCAAACCTGGTAGAGCGAAACCGATGGAACTCCCTCTGCTGATTCCTCGTCGGCCCCTGGACCCGGCCCGGCTTCTGCTTATCCTCCAGCAGCCTTCCACCCTTAGACTCGCCGAGCTCCTTCACTAACTTATCCAAGTCCTCCCCAAACAGGAGCTTGCCCCTGAAGGGAAGCTTACTCAACCGTGCCTTAGAAGAACCATCCGCAGCCCAGTTACGGAGCCACAGACATCTCTGCACTGCTACCATCGACGCCATACTTCTGGCCAGGCCCCAAATCAGGTCATACTGGATATCCGCCAAATAAACCGCCCCGTCTCCAACCGGGCGGTCTCCTCAGCGGCGTCCTCTAAGTGAGCCACACCAATCCTCTGGCACCATCGCAAGCACGCTCTCGCCACCCATGCCCCACAGATAGAAGCCTGCATGGAAAGAGCATTGATATCAAATACCTGTTTCAATAGAGAATCTAAGCACCTGTCCTGAGCATCCTTAAGCGCTGCACTCCCCTCAACTGGAATGGTAGTCTTTTTGGTGACGGCAGCCACTGCCGCATCCACCTTAGGAGCCTTAAAAAGGTCCTTATCCTGATCTGCCAGTGGATACAGCCGAGCCATAGCTCTCGACCCTTTCAACCCCGACTCCGGCATGTCCCATTCCTCCTGTATCATCTCCCGAAACACTCTATGTACCGGGAAAACCTTCTGAGACTTGCGCACCGCCTGCAATAACGGATCCTCCAACTCCGCCGCTTCTGCCGGATTTGAAACTGGCATGTTCAACGCCTTTAGCGTCTATGTAATAAGCGCCGGCAACTTTTCCCGCCGGAACACCCTAACCACTCTCACCTGATCCTCCTGCTCAGGGAGCTCACCTTCCTCCAACTCCTCTTCAGCCTCGAATTCCTCTAAATCCTCCAACTGCTCCTCCTGCTCCACTGTCTTCTCACTCGCCCTCCTAGATCTTTTTGAGGGGACACTGTCTGCACCTGAATCCAGAAGAGAACCCGGGCGCTTACCTCCCAGTTCCCCCTCTACTAACCCCGCTGAAGCACGCACCCCTCCTCCGAGTGCCTGCTGCAGCAGAGCCATGAACTGCTGGGAGAAAATCGCCGCCAAGCCCCCCTGGATCAGAGAAGGGGCAGTGGGGACGTCTGGCGCCAAGGACAGCCTGGCCACGGGCTCCCGGAGGGGTTCTGCATCCCTCTGCTCAGGGAGACCAAGAAGTTCTTCCTTCTGGCCCTCCCCCGCAGCCCCCGAGGCCTGCTCTGCCAAGGCTGCTTCTTGCAGACAGACTTTACACACCCCGGCCTCAGTAAGCGAGCTCCTTTTCATTCCACACATCAGACATAAAGCCTTAGAAGGCATAGCTGCCTACTGGCTGCTACCTAAACCTACAGGCCACCACAAATTGTATTCTCAAGCCTTCTCACTCCTTATTTCCTTCATTGTCTTTTCTTTTTTTTTTTTCAACACAAACCAGCAAAACTTCTCACTCCCTACAAAATTACACCAAACGCTAAAAGCCTGTATTCACCTGCTAGCTCGCGCTCTAATAGCCTCCCGCTGACAGCCACAACGCTCCCGCACCATTTCCCGCACTCACCGACCACGCGGTTGCGGCCTAGCCAGGCCCGACGCCTTCCTGCGCTTCCCAACGGAGCCGGCAAACTCCTGCCGCACTCCACTAGCCTAACTAGTACCACCGCACTCTGCCTACTTACAGAAACGGGTGAAGAAACCCCGATCCAGCCAGGCTAGATGAAAGGGATTCCTGTCTGAGCCGTCGCTGCCTCCAACGAAGCCACGATACTCTGCAGCCGCTGCCTCTTCGCTGAAGCCGACGCTGCTCCTTAACTGGCTCCTCACCCACGCGGTGGGTTCGGGAGCCAGATACCCCGTCCTGCGCTCCCCACTCGCTTGTATCCAAGACTAGGGCCAACACAGAGGCGTCTGGTGGGGGAGAGCACTGAGGCAGCCCCTGCAAATCTAAAGCACCCTTGCAGGCTGAATCCTCTCCAAATCCCTGCAGATCAACACTGCGGTACCCCTTTAGCACTTTAATATCCGCTAGACTACCTCTCCTTATTTATTACTCCTGTGAGTCCTGACCTCCTAGGTCAATACTCCTTCCGCTGCTTTGGAGACTGAGCGTACTGGAACATGGAGGCGGATCCTGGTCTATTTATGGAAGTGTCACCAAAAGAGTGACATGCTCAGTCTCCAAAGCTGCGGGAGGAGGTGCTTAACTCCAGGGTTCAGGACTAGACTGGAGGACCGAGAATGAATGGCTGTATACGGAGGCTTTGACCAGTTAATTAATGTCTAAAACTTGATGTTAGATTGGGCGTTCAAGTTGTGCACACATATGTACGCAAAAGCTTAGAGCACAGGACCAGTGCGACCATTAGACAAACTAGGTTGTTGCCTGGAACACTAATAGTCCAAGAGCAGCCCATTGTCGCCACTACCCCCCCTCTCTGGGACCTACAACAGTGGCAATGACTTCAAACAGCCCTGCAGCACTTACCTAAACCTGCAGAGCTGTTTGTGCTTCTGCCTCCTCAAATGCAGACTTCCTTTTGCATGGGGACAAAAGTGGGCTGTTTGAAGTCACTGCCTTCACTGCAGGTGCTGGAGAGGTGCGGCAGTGGGAGCAGGGGACGTGAGGAAGGTTTGCCAAGGGTGCCTCACATCCTTGCACCGGCCCTGCTAGAGCACTTTATTGCTTTGGGCCCCTCAATGAGAGCTCTATAGTGCAGCAAGAAAACAGAATCCATGCTCCTCAGATGGTGTTGGTAGAAGGGTCGTAGCAAGGTCTGTGTGAGCAGTGCAGTCGCATAGGGTGTAAGTGAGGAAGAGGTGCTGTCATCATTGTAACTTCCAGGAAGCTCTATAAAAGTGAGTTCCTGTATGTGGCACCAGTTTTGCAAGTTGCATAGGATGTATTTCTGGCTTGCTATGGTGTTGGCCACTAGCGAGTGTCTGGAGAATGTGAGGGACTTATAAATCAGGACAACTGCTTTGGGGGAGATAGGGCCAGGATGGTGGGGGCTAACTGGTAAGAGAAGCAGTTGGAGGTAAAAGACTGGCTGGCGTGGAGTTGGGAAAGAGAATATATTGGACAGAGTATGTGAGAGAGGTGTCAGGGGAAGATGTTCTCAGGGCAGAATAGGTAGTGGAGCACAGGCTTGAAGTGGGAGGGAAGAAAGTGGTATAGAGATGGGCTGTGTAAGGGGATCAGGTATGGCAGGCAGCAAAAGCGTGAGGGACAAGACTTGTTCTAGGCTGGATCTATTAGAGAAATAACCTAGTAGTTAGCGCAGCAACCTGAGATCGGAAAGACGAGTATTGAAATCTCACGGATACTCCTTGTGGCCTTGGGCAAGTCACTTAACTCTCCATTACTTCAGTACAGCCTTAGATTGTAAGCCCTCTGGGGACAGAGAAATACCTAGAGTACCTGATTGTAACTCGCCTCGATGTACTACTGAAAAAGAGTGAGCTAAATACGACTAATAACGTCCCCAGGGCACTTTTTAGTCACTTTGAAATTGTTTAGCCAATGACCCCTGTCTGAGACAATGATGAAGATGACCGTTCTAACAACTGACGTCAATGGTCTTTGCGCTTTCTATCACAGTCAGAGCTCCCCCTGTCACACCATGGAGAAATAGAAGCGACATCAATAAGTTTGTCCATAGCGGGCTCCCCTTTCTATCTGCCCACCTTTACCGGAAGAGGCGGGGGTTCGGTGGGATGGAACATGATGGCGGACTTCATCTGAGTTTGGCAGATCTGGGAGGAAGGTAGTAGTCAGAAAGAACGACCTGGCAGCAGGGAGAGTCGTTAGGTGACAGCGATATACCCTTGAAGCGACGCGGACTAGCTAGAGCCATTAGCAGGTAAAAGGGACTCCCGGATGATGCCGGAGGAACTTCAGCTTGCTTGCAGGCCTTAGTGTTTTGATCCAGTGCGCCAGGAACTAATATTCACCAATCAGCGCCGAGCCCGGGAGGGGGGTGGGGCTCGGAACTTGCGGTGTTCATGGAAGCCGTAACCAAATTCGCGCGCCTGGCTAGCGTCCCGCCCACGCTTTCTCGCGTGGGCTCTGAGCCGGTGCTGTGTGTAATGTAGTGTCGTGTCGTTTCACATTCAGGTGCGGTTTAGGGAAACGTGCACTCTGGGAATGGCCAGGATTAGGTTGAGCTTTTAAAACGTGTTGCTTTTTAAAACATTAAACAGATAGTGCGATTTGGTATATATGTTAGAAACATGACGATTGATTAAAGACCATACGGCCTATCCAGTCTGCCCTTCCATACTAACTACTATCTCTCTTCCCCCCCCCTCCCCCCCCCGCGGATATCCTCTGCGTTGGAGAAGCCTGTGCATTTTATTTATGATTTTATTTGCACTTTTTATTAGGATTTTTTTCTGCAAAAAATGCCTCGTGGTCTGACGGTTTTGGTAACATATATAACAAACCTAAATGGAATCCTCCGGGTCCCAGGTGGGGAGTAGGGGCACTAGTGGCAAGGCAAAAAAAACAAAACAAAAGGCAGCTGGGGTTTTGAAAGCACTGCGCGGACCAGTATCTTAAAGTGGGTCTAGAGCTCCTGGGGGCTGTTGTTTACATTTGGACTCTCCCCCACACAAACATTCTTTCCCCTATGTTCCAAACCCAGCTGACAAGAATGTAGTAGGTCCAGTAGTCTAATCTGCTCTTCTACCACCGATGCCTCACCTTTCCATTTATGTGACAGCTCAGATCAGCTGTTTGCCCGGCCTGATTCTCTCAATATTTTCTCTATGCAGTATTGCTAGATCTCAAATATTTCCAGCCGAAAGTGGGTTAAAAAATAGCCCAAAAGTGTGACTTACCCTCCCCATCCCTCCCTGATTGGCTGGGCAGTTCATCATGTGTGGTCACACCCATTATGCCACATGTCTCTTTCCTCTCCTTCCCTGACTGACTGCCAGACTCCAGCCAATCACTCCCACTTTGCCATATCCTATTGGTCAGTTCCAGATGATTATTTATTTATTTTGTATGTGAGAGCTCTCTTTTTTTTTTTTTCCTGCGGTTTTCTTGCTAAAAGCCATACCGGAAAGTAGCCCAAAAACCCATGACCTACAAATTTTCCCATGACCTAGGTCAAAATAGTGAATTGGGCAGGAAAAATGTGGAAGTGGCAACTCTGGTGCTGTAGGAGAGATGCCAGTGACAGTAAGATGTGGTTAAACGAGCTCCAGGTCTGCCATGTCAACAAATTATCTGCTGTTGTCAGCAGGAATTGGGCAGCAGGATGTGAGAAGGAAAGTAGAGAGGTGGTCAAGAGAGAAGGTGCTGAACAGCACTTTAGCTAAAGGCATTTCTAGGTATTTAATAAGCATGTGCATTTTGGGCTTGTTTGGTCATTCGTTTATATGGCTAAAAGTTAAGTGTGCATGCAAATAGCTTGTGCATTTGTATATTGCTTGTGCGTGTGTAAATTTGTAGGTATTAAGGTGCAGTAGGTGCACAGTTGAACAAAAATAAGAAACAATTGGTTTGTTTTGCACAAAAATGTTGATAATCTTGGGCCTGCACATACTTAGTATTTAAATAAAGTTCTTAAAAGAAACAGGGCTCAGGCTGTTAGTGTATCAACTCAAGATTGGCTATCGGTGCAAGTATCGGAGACATTCTAGGCAGGCTCTTCATCCTGCCGCACCTCATTGTCGCTGCTGCCATCCCTCTCCAGGGCCAGCAGTGTTGGCAATGGCATTTACCTAAGATTTCTGTTCTGCTTCCGCAAAACAGGAAGTCTGCGTCAGAGGGGGGCAGAAGCTGCAGATAACAGCAGGCAGAAACCACAATACAGAAGGACGGTGCTCTAGGTGACCGCTAGTTTGCTTAAGGGTAGCACTGGCCCTGACTACTGAAGTAATAATCATGACTCCCTCATCCTCACCAAGAACGATCCTGTAAAAACACATAATTAAATGTTAGACTTCATATTAATTTAAAGTTTAATAATATCTTAATTTTGGTGACACTTCAGTAACTGCAGCACAACTTCCTTCTAGTGCCAGCTAACAGATATGTTGTTGTTGTTGTTGTTGTTAAATGCTGTAGAGTCTGTGTCGACTCATGGCGACCCTCTGGATAGTTGTCCTAAATTGTGTCCGGTCTTCAGTCAGGCGGCTCATTGTTGACAGACTGGTACCCGTAGCTGCTGTTGTATCGATCCATCTCATTGCTGGCCTTCCTCTTTTGCATTGATCTTCTATCTTGCCAAGCATGATGTCTTTCTCAAATGATCTCTGTCTTTGCATGATGTGTCCAAAGTATGAAAGTCCAAAGTCTTGTCATCTGTGCTTCTAAAGAAAGCTTAGGTTTGATCTCCTCTTGTACTCACTGGTTTGTTCTTCGGGCAGTCCATAGTATACGCAGTATTCGCCGCCAGCACCATAATTAAAAGGCATCAATTTTCTTCCTGTCTATCTTTTTTACTGTCCAGCTTACGCATCATATGATATTGAAAATACCATGGCTTGAATGAGTCGAATCTTTGTATGGAGAGAGACATCTCTGCTCTTGAGAATCTTGTCTAGGTCTTTCATAGCCATTTTGCCAAGAGCAATGCGTTGTTGGATTTCTTGACTGCTTGTTACTTCTTTATTGATAGTTGATCCAAGTAGGTTAAAGTTGTCCATGATTTCAATTTCTTCTCCTTCAACAATGAACTTATTGATTTTGCCAGTTGTCATGATCTTTGTCTTCTTTACATTAAGGTGCAGCCCATTTTAAGACTGTTCCTTGATCGTGAGAAGCAAACGTTTCAGATCATCTTCACTTTCAGCCAGTAATGTGGTATCATCAGCATAATGAAGGTTGTTGATGAGTCTTCCACCAATCTTCACACCTCTGTTATCTTCATATAATCCTGCTTCTCTGATGATTTGTTCTGCATATAAATTAAACAGTTGGGGGAAAGTATGCAGCCTTGTCGTATATCTTTGCTGATTTTAAACCATTCTGTTTCTCCCTATTCCGTTTGAACTGTTTCTTCTTGATCAGTGTAAAGACTGTGCAAGAAGACGATCAGGTGTTCTGGTATATCCATGCTTCTTAATGTGGCCCAGAATTTCTCATGGTTTACACAGTCAAAAGCCTTGCTGTAGTCAATAAAGCACAAATAGATATCCTTTTGGTATTCATTAGTCTTTTCAAGGATCCAACTCACATCTGCGATGATGTCTCTCATTCCTCGCCCTTTCCTGAATCCTGCTTGCACTTCAGGGGTTTTCTTGTTCCAGGTATGGTTGTAGTCTCTGTTGAATAATCTTCAGTAGAACCTTGCTGGCATGTGGGATCAGAGCGATTGTGCGATGATTTCCACAGTCAGTTTGATCACCTTTCTTTAGTATTGGTATAAACACAGATCTTTTCCAGTCAGTTAGCCATGATGATGTCTTCCAAATTTCCTGGCAGAGCCTTGTAAGTATGGTAACAGCTGCATCAGATTGCTGTAATGCTTCTATGAGAATGTCATCAATGCCTGGTGCTTTGTTATTTGATAAGGCTTTCAATGCTGCTTCAACTTCTTTCATCACCAATGGTTCTGGATCATAAGGTACAGGTTGAAACGGCTGTTGATCCACTTGATCTTTATCATATAAAAACTCTGTATATTTTTTCCACCTTTTCTTGATCTTCTCAGCATCATTCAACATAGAACTTTGAGCATCTTGTAACATTCCAATTCGAGGCTGGATTTTTTTTTTTTAAACTCTCATAGCTTTAGGAAAGCCGATCTTGTTCTTCCTCTAATAGTTTCTGCTTCTATTTCCTTGCATGTGTCACTGTAGTACTTTTCCTTGTCCTGTCTTGCTGCACGTTGGAAATCTCTGTTGAGTTCTGCGATTGTCTTTCTTTCTCCTCTGGCTTTAGCTTCTCTGCGTTTCTGGGCAATTTTCAGAGTTTCTTCCATCATCCATTTTGGCCGTTTTTTGTTTTTTCACCTTTTGTAGAGACTTCTCGCTTTCTTCCAACACAACTTTCTTGATGTCATTCCATAACTCTTCTGGAGTTCTGTCATTTGTATCTAAAGCAGCAAATCGATTTTGCAGGCAATCTTTAAATTCCAGTGTTATATTCTCAAGGTCATATTTTGCTGCATTCATGAGTGGCTTGCTCTTTTTCAACTTTAGCTTGAGTGCATACTAGTAGTTGGTGATCTGTACCACAGTCAGCTCCAGGTTTTGTCTTTGTTGATGTTATAGAGCTTTTCCATTGTTGACTTCCACAGATGTAGTCAATTTGCTTTTTGTACAATCCATTGGGTGAAGTCCATGTGTACAGTCGCCGCTTGTGATGCTGGAAGAAGGTGTTTGAGATGAATAGATCATTGGTCCTGCAGAGGTCTATCGGTCTTTCTCCAACTTCATTTCTGTTGCCAAGTCCATATTTTCCAACCACTTTGCTGCCATCTTTGTTGCCAACCTTTTGCGTTCCAGTCACCCGTGACTATCAGGATATCCTGTTTACATGTTCTGTCAATTTCAGCTTGTACTTGTTCATAGAACTCATCAATTTCATCCTCTTCTGCAGCTGTTGTTGGGGCATATACTTGAATTATAGTTGTGTTGATAGGCATTCCTCGTAGATGAATAGAGTTTAAGCTTTCACTGACTGCATTGTGTTTCTTCTTTATGATAAATGCAACATAATTTCTTCTTTGTCTTTCATTTCCAGCATAGTAGACCATGTGATCATCTGATGCAAAGTGCCCGATGCCAGTCCATTTCAGTTCACTGACACCCAACAGATCAAGTTGTACACGTTCCATTTCATTCTTGACCACCTCCAACTTTCCTTGGTTCGTGCTTTGTACGTTCCATGTCCCAATATGTAAGACATCTTTACAGCTTCTGACTCTCATTTCATGCGCAGCTACATCAGCAGTCAGACTTCCTGAGGGCTTTGATCCAACCACATCATAAATGCTGGCTTTACTCCTGAAAAGTCTTCAGCTCCTCCCCAGTAACTAATCGAGTGCCTTCCGACCTGGTGGTCTTATCTTCTTAATAGCACCAACATTACAATTATTACACTAGTCCCTAGAACATCTATACATTTCTTACTGAAAACAACAGAACAAGCAGGACTACTACAGAAATCGACACAAGATGATATACGCTACTAAATCCTTCATTTTTGCTCACATGCAGAGTGCAGGCAGACCCTCAAAAAATTTAGTAAGAGGCTACCACAAAGAAATAGAAGCATGCAGACAAAAGTTGCACTGGAATCCCCAAGAAGTCAACTTGCATGCAGTGCAACATTGGACGGTATATATGCAGAAATACATTTCACCCTGTACTGAACAATATTTGGGTACCCGTACTCTTTACTTCACACAAGATGCCAAACTGCAATGGAGGTAATCTTATATAACTTTTTTGCATGTGACATGCTTATTCATTCACATAAAAGGCCTCTTATATAGTTAGATTGCACATAAAAGTACTTGTAGAATAGGTATGCTCGGGAGGAATTTAGACAGAATGTGGGCAGAATTGCGATTTACGCACATACTTTACAAGCCAACATTTAGGCCTGCTACCAAGCTGATATAACTGTCAGCGCCTATGATCTGAATCAAGATATTTCTTCAAGGTTTATACTGTGTCTTTATAAAACTAGTGTAAAAAAATAAATGTCTTCTCCATCTCCAAACCTAGTCACCTTGTTAAAAAAAAGACCATCAATGTGTTAATAATTTATACACCAAGATCATCTTCCAGCTTTCCTAATTGTGAGGTTCACAGCTTTTTCTTGTAGCTGTATTGATTTGATTATCCAAAATAGGTGAGATGAACGTTTCCCAAAGCTGACATATTCCATGTTATAGGAAAAAATACATTTTCAGTTTTAACATTTGATGTCTGAACATTTTGTTTTTTTTCAATTGTGTTGGTCCCAGTTTCTGCTTCTGCATTCCTCTCTCTATCTACTCTTAAATCTTTCCATGGATTCCTATCCAAGCAAAATATTATGTCCATCTGACTAACTCGGGGCAGACAGCAGCAATTTAAAAGGAGCGCCATCAGGCGCACCCGTTCCTGAGGGCCTCGCCCGAGAGCCCTTTGGTGGGGCCCTTTGGAGGCGGCCCTTATCCCGCGGCCCAGCACACACTAACAACCAAAGCTTGAGCTCCCCTCCCCGGGTTGAGCTCGCTTACTGCAGATACAACCAGCATCGGACACACCACAACCGGTCTGCCTTAATCTCAAAGTCTACCTGTGAGTATCTTTATCATTTAAGCTCTAGGAACGCTTACCGTCTAACAGTACCTCATTGTTAAATTTAGAGTGCAACACAAGTATCTGTATTACCGACCTTACTACTACTTGTCAGACGGCTGCCTGGGTGAGAATCTTCACAGTCTTGACAAGTGCATATCTCTATATGATTTGCAAGGTATTGTGGACAATGTAGTTCATTCACACCAGACACAGCTGCTGACAATAATTTAGTTGTGCTCTTGGGTAAAGCCAATAAGATATTTATTTATGGGGTTATTTCTCCCAACACAGATATGCTTGGTAGCACATAAAATCAGGTAACTTGCTTTCAGTGTTAACTTGGAAAAACAAAGTCAAAATCAGGAAAACAACAAATGAAAAGCCACAAAGCAAGAAACAAACTGTTCTTTTCAGATTAACTTCTGATTACTTCCCACATAGATTCAGAAGTGATTCTCTTTCTAGCTCACAAGCAATTAGGTAAGGCTTAATTGCTAGCAGTTATCCAGCTGAAACCCCTTTAGCTGGCTTGCTTTCTACTGTGTGGGTCAAATCCTGCTTCAGGAGCTTTTCTGAGTAGATTAAAGAACAAATTTGTATTTTCTTTGTGATGGTTGCTGTACTTTATAACAGAAAGTTACCAACGGAGTTTTGATAGAGAGCAATCCATATAAACACATTCTTCATCTGCAATCATTCCCCCATCTTCAACAAGCATAGGTTCAATATCATGGATTGGCACAGATGAATCTCTCAATGGAGCAGTTTCAGGAGAATATTTGTTTCCCTGCTGTCTTTCAAGGTTATAGCTAGGGCATAGATCAGTGTTCGTACCTGAGCTTCCATTGCTGCTAGAGTTCCTCTCTATATAGCCTGGCCAATATGTAGTCCAGTTCTTATGTCCAGCCTTCCAATCCAAATCCCTGGACACTGGATCTCTCTTCACATACCTTCTGGCACAGGTCTTAGGGTCCCTTCCACGTGCAGCCGTCTCCCTCACAGGTAGCCTCTGGTGATTCCAAGCTCTGCAGCACCATTCCTCTGGCTTTCCCCAGTCCAATGGTGTATGCTGGCCCTTGGAATACCTCCCAGTATACGTACTGCTTTGGACTCTTCTAGACCTCTCAAAGGCTTTTCTCTTCCTTCTTCCAAAGGGTCTCTTTCCCTCTCTGTCCGTCCGGTTTGGCTTCTGCTTCTGATGATCCTTCAGATGAAACTGATGATCAAACTCAAGCTGATTCTCAGGATACTGAGGACAATTCTCTGGATATCCAAGGTGATCATGAAGATGGTCATCTGTAGAATAAACTCTACTCTTATTCTGCTTGGATGAGTGCTCCTCCCTAACACAGCGCAGCTGTGCTGAATCAGGCCCTGCCCTTTGAGATGAGTGCTTAGGGATTACCTCATAGCCCTCCTGATTGAACACACATTTCCCCATTTCAGCTCCTCTAATGGCTGTTGGAAACCTGGTGCATTCTGGGACTGGTAGCCTTTTATGGGAAAATTCTGTTTTCTTATTTCTACCAGAACTGACAGGTTGCTTGTTCAGTCACTTCACCTTTTCTATAGCTCCTTCCTGAGCTATGATAAGCTTCCTTATCACATACTGCAACTACCTGCACTGCCACATATCTGTATTACCAACCTTACTGAGTTCTGCAAGTATCTGTATTACCAACCTTACTGTGTACTGAAAGTATCACCAACTGTATTATATACTGCGAATACCTGTAACTGCTAAGTATCTGTACGATCAAAATCACTGTGTACATCAAACCTCAGTACAAAATGCTCCCCCCCAGCATTATCCTAAGCTTTCTATACCTACTCAGCAACGCACACAATGGCTCCCTCTCCGCTGCACCTAACCACTACCCAATTATGATCATACGAGGTCAAGGAAGGAGAGACCACAGCAACACACACCACTCACCAACTGAGCCCTCCCAGAACTCCCATCCTCGCTTGATCCACATACTGCTTCTATGCCCCACGAAATCCAAGCAACCCCAAAACCCACACATTTTAAAATGTGCCCTCATAAATGCATGGTCCGTCCGTAAAAAGTGGCCAGTCATCCCTGACCTCATATCACACCTCGACCTAGACATGCTACTAGTGACTGAATCATGGCTCAACAGCTCAGACTCAGTCCTCATCAACCTTCTCAATCCACACCTGCCATAGAGCAGACCGCAGAGGAGGCGGTGCACTCATTCTGGTTAGGACAAACCTCCATTACCAGACAATCAGCTCCACCAGCTCAACTCATCTTGATACAATTACTATAGCTAACAACTATAATACCGTTAACCTGATCTACAGATCTCCCTCCTCATCCACGGATGATCTGGCAACTATAATTGAACTAGCCTCAAACCCTCAACACACGCAACCCAAATTGGATACTTGGAGACTTTAACCTACCAGCCCTATAAGATACTCACTCACTCCAGAGCTTTCCACGAAGCACTCGGCAACCTGGACTACGAACAAATAGTCGACGCCCCCACACACCAAAAAGGAAACACACTAGACCTTATCTTCAGCCCTAGACCTGAGGTCAGACCAGACCATAATTTCAATGTAACCATCTCCCCGGTACCATGGTCTGACCACAATCTAATCAGGTTTCAACTACCTATGCATCAAGACAGAGAACAAACTTCGAAACTAACCGAAATAGGAGTAGCCAACACCAGACGCTTCAGACCCTTCGACAAAGAGGAGATTATCAAAAATGTCCTTCCCAACATCAGGACTACATCACCGAACCTTGAAGATGTGTTAGCCTCATGGAATAACAACCTGAATTCCTTTGCACACATACCTATCCAAACAAAGCCACATATCATGGATAAGCAACCAAAAAAGAAAAAACCTGCACGCTGGTACACCACCGAACTAAAGATCTCACTTAGAGCACTGAGGAAACTAGAAAAGAAATGGCGAAGAACCTGGTCCCCAACAGGCCTGACGTTCTACAACTTCCACCTGCAAGCACATTGGAATCTAATATCCACTAAAATTAAAGAACACCACTCCGAACTGCTAAGCCGTTCCTTGAACAAACCCCACAAATTGTTTAATATAGTGAAGAATCTAATAAAGGAACCTTCTTCTTCCCAATCAACCTTGATACATCCTCAAGACTATGCAGACTACATGATAGCCAAAACCAACAACGTTAGCAAAGTTAAGCTATCCTGCCCCACTAAGAATCCACCCAAGCAACTCACCTCCTTCTCGACACCGACGGATACAAGCATCGAGAGCATCATAGCTGACATCAACGCCACCACTGCCCTTGTCCAGCTTTCTGGATAAGGTCACTGCGTAACGAATTCAGCCCGATAATAGCTAAAATCATTGACCTCTCCTCCTCTTCAGGTCAATTCCCTTCAAGCCTTAAGCAGACATCCATTAGACCCCTCTTGAAGAACTCCAAATTAAACTCCCAGAAGGTGGAATCATACCAACCTATATCGAGTATCCCGCTGCTAGCAAAGATAATTGAGAAGGCTGTCCAGCGGCAAATACAGGATCATGTTGACTCTACAGCTCCCCTTGACCCATGCCAACACGGCTTTAGGGAATCCCATGGTGTTGAAATGCTTCTCACCACACTCATCAACACGCTTATAACAGGGATTGACAATATCAAATGAGGATATGCTTTAATTTTCTTAGACATCGCTGCCGCATTCGATTCTGTAAACCACGAGCAACTCCTAATACATCTCCATGATACAGGGATAAGTGAATCAGCATGGCAATGGTGTAAATCTTATCTAACCAACAGATGTCAGCAGGTTCGGACAGGAACCACAACATCCCAACCTTTCCAACAACAGCATGGTGTACCTCAGGGCTCGTCTCTCTCTGCTCTCCTATTCAACATTTATATGCAACCCATATGCGAAATAATCCGCTCATTTAACATCTCATGTCTGCTCTACGTGGACGACGTGTTACTCTTTACCCCATTCACGATTGAGAATCAGGACTTCTCGCAACTGGTAAAATGCTTTGACGCCATAACCGACTGGCTCCACTCACAGAGCCTCAAGATCAATTTCAACAAGACGGAAGTACTATTCATTACTAGAAACCAGTCCTTGTCGCCTCTGCCAACTTTAAAGACAAGAGACGCAGAACTCTTGAGCAGACCCAGCATCCGCTACCTAGGCGTTACTTTAGACCAGCAGGTCAACTTCAAAGCACACATTAGCAACAACATCAAACAAATCTACCACAAAATACGAACTCTACGACATCTTCGACCCCTATTGCAACCTGACGACTTCAGATCAGTTTTTCAGGCACTGGTGACCCCCCACTTTGATTACGCCAATGTTATCCTGCAGGGCTTACCCAAAAGCACCTTATACCCCCTACAGTTGGCAATGAATGCTGCCGCATGCGTCCTGAGCAGAGCCGCCAGAAGCGATCACATCACCCCAATCCTTAAGGACTTACACTGGCTACCAATCTACTGCCGGCTATCCTGTAAAGTAATCATTATAACCTTCAAGGCCATCAACAAAATAGCCCCAACAGCCATAACTGACCTTGTTCACCCCATGTCAGTGAACAGAGCAAGGAGAACATGCACTGCCAATACCCTACAGATACCCAGTGAAATAACAAAATGCACCAAGACAACAAGGAACAGAGCCTTCAAGTTCTACGCTCCCAGCTGTTGGAATGCACTCCCAACTACCATCAGAGCCATAACAGATCTTACCCAATTCAGAAAGGCACTAAAACACCACCTCTTTCTTTTGCACTACTCTCAACCCACCAACCTAACATCACTTATCACACATCCAACTAGTAACACGTGAGTTACTGTCAACGCATGTACATACTGTAGATAAATTGAAATTGATGTACATAGGTCCCCCAGTTGAAACCAAGTTTTACTTCCTGTTCTTTGTAAGAGCCTAATAGGAGCCTATTCGGCACAGATCCGTTTTATGTAAACCGCGCTGATTTTTAAGAGTGCGGTATATAAGAACAAAAAAAATAAATAAATAAACAACTCTCTTGCCTCCAATCTTCTCCGTCTCTTTACAACTCTTAACTCTCTTCTCAAAGTGCCTGTGTCTGTGGACAGGCAATGTGGCCCCCTCCTTTCTGATGCCCTCTAGATTTCCAGTATCTGAGGGGGCCATGACCGGCCCCTCATTTATTTATTTATGTTGTTTTATATACCGCTTTTTCTTAAATCAAAGCAGTTTACATTGAACAGAAAAAAGCATAACTGAATTAGGGATTTACATATAATTTAGGGTACATATACAGTAACTTGGAGTTAAAAGGGGGGTAATTGTTTGTTTGGTATGCCACTGGTTTGGACACAGGTGTCCACCTGATACTGTAGTGGGGAAAAATCCACACAAGCAGATGGACAGATGCAAGCGTTCAGAGGAAATAATCCATGGAGTCCTATAAGTTATCATTGCAGTGTGTCTCTTTCTAGACTAGCAACTATACTAGATTAGTGGCCAGTTCCGTTTTTATGTTGGCTGTTAGCTGCCTAATTTTGGAAAGGTCCCATAGGACAACTTGGAGTGGTCTACAGTAAATATCTGTTCCTTATTGTTCCTCCAGTTCAGTCCTCCACCTTTGGGTAGTGTTCATCTTCCTGCAGCATGGAGACTGGACCAATCAAAGTTGTGACATCACTGGATATCCTTCAATGACTCACCCATCAGCCCCCAGTGTGTCCAGTGTCCATGCAGCAGGAGGCCTTAGTGAGCCTAGGTTTTGGGCTCACTGGAGAAACAGATAAGGAGCTGTTAGGCAGTTTAGGATTGGAGTTGTGATTTTTGTTTTAATTTGTGCCTGTTTCTTTTATTTGGGTTAGAAAAAAAAAGAATAATAAGTAAATATCTAAATTCGTGGGGGGACTCGGGGCTTGAACCAGCTGTCTCCCTCCCTTTTAGCTCTGCTGTGCTGGGGTTCCGGCCGGCGCTTTCTTCCCTCACATTGGAAGCACTGCTGACTCTGACAGCCTGCCTTCTCTGCCGCCGTGTGCCGGCATGCTAGAGGGATGTCGGATCCAGCCTGGTCAGCCAGAGCTCTCTCCGCAATTACTGCTCAGTAAGGCCGTAAAGCAGCATCGTGGATCGCAGGGCACTCCGGCGCACACACCCGCCGGAGATTGAGTGGACAACCAGACGAGCGGAAAGCGGCAGGAGGTGAGTGTGCCGCGTGAGCAGAGCTGCTGTGTAGCCGGGGAAGCAGGCCGCGGTAGCACCTTCCTTCAGGCCATGCTTTGGAAGAGTGGCGTTTTTTCCCGCACATTTGGCTGACGTGGGCAGGTCGCGGCTCCATGGTTGAGCGGCGGGCCTGCCTCGAGTTAGGGCACAGCCGGTTTTGTTTTTTGTTTTCCTGTTTCAGTCATTTCTTATCAATTTTTATATGCTGAACACGAATATGACAGTGAAATTGCAAAGTTGGCTCTAGTTTTTTTGTAATCTACAAGAATTTAATGTTTACATCACGAATTGCATGACAATAGTAAATACAATAGGCCTTCGGTTAATACCTGTAAAAAACCAAGTCATAGACTACTTCTTAGATTTTTTTCGCCTGTCTCTTGTACAGCTGTTCGGGAGCTTCTCTGGGGAGTGTCCAGCAGTAGTCAGACAGCATTGTAGTGGACCGTTTTCCCTGGTATCTTTGCTCCATCATTGTGATATCCTGGTGAAAACGTTCGCCCTGTTCATCACTAACCATACCACAGTTGTCAGGAAAGAAATCGAGATGGGAATCAAGGAAATGGATCTTTAGAGACATATTGCAGCCAAGTTTCTGATACTGCATCAGCATGTCTTCTACTAGTTTCTTGTAGTTTTCTGCCCTAACATTCCCGAGAAAGTTTGTTGACACTAGGCGAAAAGCATTCCATGCTTTTTTCGCATCACCCTGCAGCAAGTTGTTGAACCGGTCATCTTTGAAGAGCTCTCGAATCTGAGGACCCACAAAAACTCCCTCTTTAATCTTTGCTTCGCTGAGTCGAGGGAATTTTTCATGCAGGTATCGTAAAGCTGGTGAAGTGCGGTCCATGGCTTTCACAAAGTTTTTCATCAAACCTAGTTTGATGTGAAGGAGTGGTAGCAGGATTTTGTGAGCCTCAACCAGAGCTAGGTGCTGGATATTCTTCTCTCCAGCTGATTTTGTCTGCAATTCCATTCCTTCCGCAAGTATTGCCAATCCCTTGCTCGGCTATCCCACTCACGTAAGAAACACATGTATTTTATATATCCCTGCTGCAGTCCGATTTAAAAGGGCAACTACCTTCAAGTCATCACAGAGATGCCAGCTGTATGTTTGTTTATTTATTTGATATACCACCCTACTTTATCAATCAGAGCGGTTTACAATTCACAAACAATTGGAAACAGGCACAGGGCCAGAAAGGAGAAAAGGAAGTTACAATTGTTGATATAATAGAACGAGAGAAAGGATACAGGACTATACGTAGGGGACAGGATCAGACAAGAGGGGAGGGAAGGTCATAGGCCAAGGAAAAAAGGTGGGTTTTTAGGTCTCGCTTGAAGGTGGCGTGATGGGGTTCTAACCGGAGGGAGGTGGGGAGTGAATTCCAGAGTGTGGGGCCAATAAAAAAGAAAGCAGAGGAGCGGGTGGATTGAAGGTGAGCGAGGGAGGGGGAAGGGAGATTAAGGCGGTTAAGGTGGAAGGAGCGGGGAGTGTGTCTGGGGGTGTGGAATGTAATAAGGTATTGTGGAGTACTAGTGTGAAGAGCCCTGTGAACTAGAGCAAGTAACTTTAAACTGAGTGCGAAAGGAGTGGAAGTCAGTAGATGCTTTAAGTTATCGTATGTCTCTTTCATGTGGACGGCATGTGCTACTGGAATAGATGGAAGACGGTTTCCATTGTTCAAAAGCTCAGCCTTCAGACTCAGTTTCGAAGAGTCTATAAATAGTCTCCAGTCTTGTGGGTCATGAGTGATTTTTTAAGGCATTCATGAGGCTTTCAATATCGGAACAGAATACCAGATTACTTTCCTTTCCGACTGCGTATAGTACACTGCTGATGTCAGATGGCTTCAGCAGCCGTCTGGCAGTAGTATTGCATTGCATCAGAAAATGATGCAATCAACTCTGGATGATGTGTGCATGCTGGTATTATGCAATGTGATGCAATATTACATCATTCAAGGCAGGGGATGTTGTTGATGTCCTACTGGATAAATTTACACGGTGAAATGTCAAAAATGAACTACATGCAATATCTTCAAAACGAGAGCCAATAACATTTTTTTTAATGTTATATTCATGTTCAGCTCACCAAGGTACTACAGATTAGGGCCTTTTAAAGTCAGTAACAATTTCAGTGTTGACCAGTGTAAGCAGAAGGAATGTTTTCGATCGCCGCAAGTGGATGCGGCGGTGTCGGCAGTTACAAAGAAGACAACTATCCCAATTGAGGGTAGCGCAGTCCTAAAAGGATGTGCAGGATAAAAAGGTGGACGGTTTATTAATACAAGCCTTCGAGGTTAATGCCCTGTCATTGCAGGCGGCCATTTGCGGGCCGTGGGTGGCCAGGGCGTGCCACTGGTTCCAGCGCTTGCAACAGCCATCCCAAGTGACCCAGGAGGGGTCATTAGATGCTACCCGGTTGGAGTCCGGGTCGGCATACCTGGCGGACGTCAACTATGACTTGATTAGGGCGCTAGCAAATAACATGGTATCTTTGGTTGCGTAATTGGGCGGCGGATGTCTCCTCCAAGTCTAGGCTAAGTAAGCTTCGGTTTAAGGGAAAGCTGCTGTTTGGAGAAGATCTTGATTAGTTGGTTAAGGACTTGGGAGAGTCCAAGGGCGGCAGGCTGCCGGAAGACAAATCTCGTCAAGGGAGAGCCCAGCCTTCCTCCCGAGGGCAGTTCCGCGATTTCCGACACTTTTGTACCTCAAGATTGGGAGGTTTTCGGAGGGGACGTTTTGCATCCAGAGTGCAAGGATTTCGTGGCTTCAGAGGGGCCGGCCGAGGTTTCGTAGCAGCCTTGACCGCGGTTCCAAGGAAATCACAATGAAGAGAGGCGGGCCCAGGCGGGAATTCAGCAGATAGGAGGACGACTTCAAGGGTTCCTTCCTGCCTGGGTCCAAATTACCTCTAATCAATGGGTATTAGAGGAATCCAAGGCAGTTATGCTCTCGGGTTCGCTTGACTGGTCTTGGACTCCTTTTGTCCTTTCACCCTGCAGGGGACAGTGGAAAACAGTAGAGATCCGTCAAACCCTAGACCAGCTCTTACAGTTAGGGGCGGTAGTACCGGTGCCCCGAGACTCCTACGGCATCAGTCGCTACTCCATCTATTTCATGGTCCCCAAAAAGGATGGGGCCCTGCGGCCCATTCTGGATCTGAAAGGGGTAAATCGAGGCCTGCGGGTACTTCATTTCAGAATGGAAACCCTGAGGTCCGTCATAGGCTTCGGTGAGGTCGAGGGAGGTTAAGAACTCCCCTTGCCATACAGCCACTATCTACATACCCCGATCAGAGAGGCTCATCAGAAGTTTCTGCAGTTTGCCTTTCCTTGGGGGCACTTCCAGTTTCAGGCCTTACCCTTCGGTTTGGCAACGGCGCCACGCACCTTTACCAAGATCATGGTTGTGGTGGCGGTGTTGCGAAAGCAAGGCATCTTAGTCCATTCTTACCTGGACGGCTGGTTGATTCGGGCAAAGTCCAGGATCGAGAGCGTGCAGGTAACGCACATTGTGGTGCACTTCCTTCAAGACCTCGGCTGGGTGGTCAGTGCGGCAAAGAGCAAGTTGGTGCCTACTCAGGTGCTGGAGTACTTGGGCGTGACATTCGACATTCAGCGGGGGTCAGTCTTTCTGCCAGGAAGATGGGCGCTGGCGCTTCAGCAGCCTGTGCGCATATTTTTGTCAAGCCCAGCCCCGTTGGCGTGGTCCTACATGCAGGTCCTAGGGACGATGGCGGCAACGCTGGAGGTGGTGCCGTGGGTGCGAGCTCACATGCGTCCTCTGCAGCAGGCACTGCTTCGGCGTTGGTTGCACCAGAACGACTCGTTGAACAAGCGTCTTCCCTGTCCTCTGCTGGTCAGACGGTCTCATCAGTGGTGGCTGGCGCCGGAACACCTAACGGTGGGCTTGCCGTTGGAGCAGCCGATTTGGCTCCCACTAATGATGGATGCCAGTCTCGCAGGCTGGGGAGCTCATTGCAGGGAGCATTTCGCTCAGAGGGAATGGAGAGTACAGGAAGCACAGTGGTCAATCAACCGCTTGGAGCTTTGAACGGTGTTTCTGGGATTGCGAGCGTTAGACTGCGGTGCAGGGCCGAGCAGTGAGGGTTCTTTCGGACAATGCCGCGATGGTGGCCTACATTAATCGTCAGGGCGGTATGGGAAGCGCTGCCATGGAGGAAGAAGCGGCGGCTCTCTTTTCTTGGGTGGAGTCGTATCTTCAGGCAATCTTTGCAGTACACATCGTGGGTACCGACAACGTGATGGCGGATTATCTCAGCAGGATCCGGGTAGATGCCGGAGAATGGGAGCTCCACCCAGACATCTTTGCCCAGATAGTTCTCCGATGGGGTCCGCCGATCATGGATCTCATGGCGACCTTTCGCTCGGCCAAAGCACATCGCTTCTTCAGCAGGCGACAAGAGAGGATGTCGGAGGGAATAGATGCCTTGTTGCAACCCTGGCCGGCGTCCGGTCTGCTCTGTTTTCCCGCCGTGGGCCCTCATAGGTCGAGTGGTTCAACGCATAGAGGCCCATCCCTGGAAAGTGGTATTGGTGGCTCCGGATTGGCCCAGGCATCCATGGTATGCCAATCTCATTCGCCTCCTCGATGGGGAGCCTTAGCGACTTTCGGCATTTGGGGACCTCTTGCTTCAGGGGCCGCTGAGGATGCCTCAAGTGGATCAGTTCTTGCTTACAGTCTGGCCATTGAAAGGGCATGTTTAAGGAAATGCGGTTATTCTGGAGCGGTAATAGAGACTTTGCTGCGTGCGCGTAAGCGATCCACGTCCTTGGCATACGTACGAGTGTGGCGGATCTTTGAGGATTGGTGTTCGCAACGTCAGATCCGAGTTTCTACGGTTTCCGTCCCGACAGTCTTAAGCTTCTTGCGAGATGGGTTCGACAAGGGCCTAGCGGCCAGCTCGCTAAATGTACAGCTGGCAGCCCTGGCTTGCTACAGGGGCAAGATCCAGGGGGTGGCTCTGGGCGCCCATACCGATGTAGGGCGCTTTCTAAAGGTGGTATCCAAGCTTCCTCTCCATAGGATGGTGGTGCCTCCGTGGGACCTCAACTTGGTTTTGGGGGTGCTGGCTAGAGAACCGTTCGTGCCCTTGCATCGCGTGTCCCTTAAGGACCTGACATTGAAGACGGTGGTTTTGGTGGCCATCTGCTCAGCTAGGAGAGTTTCGGACCTTCAGGAGCTTTCATGTAGGGAGCCATTCCTTTCCTTTTCTAAGGAAAAGGTGGTGTTGCGCCCAGTTCCTTCCTTCCTTTCTTCCCAAGGTGGTGTCCCCCTTTCACTTGAATCAAGCAGTATTGTTGCCGGTTCGCGGCGACTTGGAAGGGGGCGCCTTGGACCGTGGTCGTCTTCGGTTAGACGTAAAAAGGGTCCTGTGGCGTTATTTGCAGTTCTCCGAACCCTTTCGGAAGTTCGATCGTCTGTTCGTGCTTTACGGAGTACCTCGAAAAGGAGAAGCGGCGGTGAAAGCATCCATTTCCAGATGGGTCAAGGAGGCCATTGCATCTGCGTATGTTTTGCAAGGCCATCCAGTTCTATTAGGGTTACGAGCTCATTCTACCAGGGTGCAGGCTGCGTCTTGGGCAGAGCATAGTTTTGTTCCGCCGGTGGAGATTTGCAGAGCGGCCACCTGGGCTTCTCTGCATTCTTTCAGCAAACACTACCTGCTGGATGTCCAGGCAGCAAGCGATGCCGGTTTCAGTTCTGCAGTGTTGCGAGCCGGGTGGAAAGGGCCCTCCCAAGGTTAACTGCTCTGTTACATCCCAGAGGTGGGGGACTGAACGGGAGGAACGATAAGGAAAGAGAAATTAGACTTACCTGCTGATTGACATTCCTTGAGGAACTCCAGTTCAGTCCTCATTCCTGCCCAGGATGGTAAACTCAGTGGTTGATTTGTGGTCTACTGAGGGGGGGGGGGGGTCGTCAATCCCATGGCTCACAGAGTCAGGAATAGCATCCAATGTTCTGTACCTTTCAGCTGGCTGTCTCTTCTTTCGCTACCCTTCTGTCCGCCCCTTTTCAGTTGGTTCAGGGCCAGAGGGTAAGATATTTCCTACAGAGTTTAGTTCGTAGGAGGGGATTTTAGGTCAAATAGTTGAGGTTGAGTTTGGTTTGATTTTTAGTCAGTTGTATTTAATTCTCTGGCTACTTATTTGTTGCTCCTTTAAGTCTGCTTTGACAGTAGTTCACTGGGGGGTGATGGGTGAGTCAGCGAAGGATATCCAGTGATGTCACAACTTTGGTCCAGTCTCCATGCTGCAGGAGGACGAACACTACCCAGAGGTGGAGGACTGAACTGGAGTTCCTCAAGGTAAGTCTAATTTCTCCTTCTCCCTCTCTCATGACCCTCTCCTTTTTCATCATAGCCATCATCAAGTAGAGGAGTAGCAGCAGGCTATGGATTGAGGAAATCGGGGTTCAGATAATTCACACTTGCCTTAGGTACCAACTTGTGGTCTGATGTAATTAGCTATGTGATGGAATTGTGCAGTAAATTGGTGGCATGTAAATTTATGTGGCATTAAAATAATGCAGAGACAGGAAAATGCACACTGCTGAGGTAATCTGCCAGTTTCCTGCATCAAGCAGACATCCTTTTTTTATTTTCCTTGTCGTAGCGAAGCGCTCTGCTGTTTCCTCTTCTGCCATTTTGGAAAATGGTGATGCCAGACTCTTAATGATAGATTGGAACAAACCACTAGGAGTCAGCTTTCCAAATAGGGGAGTGGACTACTGGGTCCACTCAGAGACACCAGCAAGTGGGCATAACTCCTGCTCCTAGTTGAACTGTGGATGGAGTTGCTTATCTTTGTTTTGCATTTTCTATATCACCTCTCACTATTAGGGTAGCAAGGCAATTTACTATAAACTATAATAAGTAAATTGGAAAGGAACTACAATCAAATAAGAAAGGGGTAGTACAGAAGGAAGGCTAGGAGAGAGCAGAAACGGGCCACTGGCCTGGCTGTCCACTGGGACTATCCACAGGAGGGGAATGTAGATATTAATTTACAGAATCCCATTATAGGCAGACTCAGAATAGTGAGTCTTTAATGGTGTTTTACATGAGCTGGCTTTCAATATCATTCTTATGCTGATGACTGGTAGTCTATCTACATCTGATATTTCTCTTACACTCCAAGCCCGTATATCTGTCTGCCTATCTGACATCACTGTCTGGCTGTCTTGCTGCTGTTTAAAATTAAACATGGCCCAAACCAAACTTCTTATATTTCCCCTAAGCCCTCTTCCCCTCCCTTCCTCCCTTCTCTCTCTCTTGATAACACTCTTCTGCTTCCTGTTTCCACAGCCTGCAACCTTGGAGTTGTTTTCTTCTCTTTCCTCTCTTTCTCCACACATATCCAACAGCTAGCAAAAAAAACCTGTCGTTTTGTCTCTCCAGTCCAGACCCGCACCTCTGGGTAATGTACCTCTTCCAGCAGCTTGGAGACGTTTTGATGACACTAGTGTACTTATGCAGCTGGCACCGCCTACCAGCCACAGTATGCTCGGTCTCCAAGCAGCTGGAGGAGGTAGTGAGCCAGGGTGCTGGACTCACTGATGGAACAACTAAGGAGATAGGTTTAGATAGATTTTTATTTCCCCTGTTAAGGTGCAGGTTTCTTTGTTTTTAAAGGCAAAAGAAGAAAAAAAAGAAAAAAGGATCAGAAAGAACCTGGGGGACAACAGGGCTGAGGGGAGGATACTCCTTCTCCCTCTCCCCCCCAGGATTTTGGGGGAGCAGTTCTGTGGGGGCCTTCATCAGTCCAAGACTTCCGGCAGCTCTCGAACCTGTTTATCGGATGAGGAGCCGCCACAGGAGCGGAAGTTGATTGACAGGAGTGAAAGCTGGCAGTGCCGAAGCCAGGAAGAAAGGCTGAGCGTGAGGGGTAGAAAATGGCAAAGAGGCTCTAAGGTAAGAGTGGCCGGGG
Organism: Ichthyophis bannanicus; assembly: GCA_033557465.1. Classification (NCBI taxonomy): domain Eukaryota; kingdom Metazoa; phylum Chordata; class Amphibia; order Gymnophiona; family Ichthyophiidae; genus Ichthyophis; species Ichthyophis bannanicus. The sequence goes on along the minus strand of CM066031.1, from coordinate 1,247,716,292 downwards.
GGGGGGGGGGAGAAGGACAGCAGGAACCCCTAGCAACTGCCGGAATATGAGGAGACAGAGAGCGGCCTGCAGCTGCGTGTTTGGGAGCCTGCAGTGGCGCGGGAAACTCCCCCCACTGTGTTTAGGCACGATATATTCTACTTTTAGGCCCGTGTGCGTTTTAATCCCCCACTGTGTTTTGGGTGCCCAGGAGAGGCAGCCACCGGAGAATAAAGCAGGACAAAGCAGCTTCTTCCTAGGGGGCCATTTGTAGTTTCCTTTCAATTTCAGTTTTTATTTTATTTTTATTTTTTTAGTTCATGTACTTTAGTGCTCTGTGCCTGAGCCTGTGGAGGTGCACTGTGCTAGGGCTTCTTTTACCTACCTGGGTGCAGATTGAGGGCGTTCCTGGGGAGTACCCCCAGCCCTTCCCACCATCCCGGTCAGACCACAGTGCCTGGTATGGGATGGTATCAAGGGGATGAACCCCACTTCATTCTTAAGCATTCCTTGTGTTATACAGTTCAGAACGTATTCAGTGCACAATGACTTGATGCAGATCTGTAGAAAAAGCCTAACTAAATATGCCATTGTTGTTGGGCAGATTTCATAGTGCTGTTGTGCCTGGTTAGGTGATGTAAGTGACAGTTTGTTGAGACATTGTGACTTTCTCTTGAAAAGGGTTAGGCAAAAAGTCAGAGACAGAAATAAATGAAAGATAAGTGGGAAAAAGTGCTGCACATAGGTTTGTAGCAGCTACACTTTTGTTCTTTGAAAAATAGAAAGTACCTGCATACAAGAAATGTGTGTAACTAGAAAGATGGGCACAGTGGATAGGAGGCAAATGAAATCCTTCTATCTATCTATGGTCAGAGAGTAACTTGACATGATCATCCCTTATCTCTTAGCCCAGATTACGTACGTACCTATTAAATTTGTAATATTGCTTGTAAGGAAATCTGTACTCCTTTATAGCCATTTGTAGTACTTATAATAAAAATGTAAACTTTACTTGGAGAAAGTGTCAGTTTGATTGGATCAGTGCAAGGTCCATTTCATATCTTTAAGGTACAACATGACAGCGCAATCTAAAAATCCTCAAGATATGTGGCCCCCAGTGGGGTGTGATCTTGGAGGCAGGCGTCTGCCTAGACTGCATGCAAGAGACTAAGTCATTGGAGCAGGGCCTGCAGGATGAGACGAGGCAGGAAAGTCCCTCCTGGTTGCGAGAGTCCCTGGAGGCGGGGGGTGCTGTGTTACCTTCAGTGGATCCGGCCCCCGGTCCCTGCATGATGCCTGGCCATCCACCCCTCAGACCCAGGGAGCAATAGGGCTCCCAGGGGAGTTCTTACCGGAGTCTGTCTTATTTTTGCATAAGGCATTTGCCTACATCAACAGGGCTTGGCAAGTGGCTCCTCAGCCCCGGAACGCAGGGCTAAGAGGGCGTCAGACCCAAGAGTCAGGAGCAGTGGTGGCTAAGCGGGCTAAAGGCTTAGAGGAGTGGCAGTAATCGCCATTGTCAGAGGGGCTGGGTGGGGAAGACCTCGACACAGGACTAGATCTACAGGAGGAGTTGGAAGAAGGAGAGATCCCAGAACAGGGGGATCAGGCCCGGATTGTAGGGTCTTCCGCTGGGAGGAGCTATCAGCGCTCATCTTTGAGTCCCCCAAGGCCCTGAATATGCCTGCTAAACTCATGGCAGAGGAAGAGGTGCTGTAGGATCCGCTGTTCCAGGCAGTGCGGAAATCATAGAAAGTCTTAAAGGACTACAAAAGGGGATTGCTACTTCTGGAGCGAGATCTGCAATTGTAAATATTTACTTCAGGGAATTTTTCTAAATCTTGGGGGAAAAAGGAATTCTTTAGATAAAAGTTGATTAATCTGTGAACCCAGTGTATTTGTTAAATCAGTCAGGGCCTAGTAGCAGCAAAGAGCTTTAATTTAAATCAAATCGGAATATAATTTAGCATAAAAGGCAAAACAGGCTCGGTATTCTTTGAGCAATAAATTATTTCTAGAGACCTTTACAAAGAGGCCTTCTACACAGGGGGCAAGAGACCTGTGAAATTTTTAAAATGGGTGTTAAAGCCCGATAGCAGATCAAAGGACCATTTTGAAAGACTCCTTCTGTCCAAGCAAGGGCTGTGGGACTCCCCCTGGATATTGGTCACAGATTACTTTAGAAGCACAGGACAGGGTACTGTGTAGCAGCCAGCTTTTAACAAGTCTTTTTTCCTCCCTCCCCTCCCCTCCCCAGGATAATTGTAGCTTTATAGGTGCATAAACCTCTCAAAGGAAAGGAGGTACCATATTCACTCTCAGGTGCAGCTGTTTGTCCACATCAGGAATACATTAAGGAGCTGAGATTAATCAAGCTTCAGGTGAACAAAGTACATTGTATCCAGTACCTGCTTATAGTGATTGTAAACTGCTCTGATGCCCTTCAGCAACATTCTGGGGAAAGGAGGGGCTCTTCCAAAGGGATGGGCTTCACCTTAACCGCGATGGAACCAGGCTGCTGGCATTAACCTTTAAAATGGAGATAGAGCAGCTTTTAAACTAGATAATAGAGGAGAGCCGACAGTCGCCCAAGAGCGCATGTTTCGGAACAATGTATCCTTGAAGGATACTAGCAAAAGAATGAAGTTAGGGCATATCAGCAGAGAGGTTCCAATAAAGACAAAAGTAGCCCAAATGCTCGTGCGTATGGAGCAAACAGAGCTTAAAGATTCCAAATTACCCCTGCCTACCAAGAGTTGATTAATATGAATAAAATACAGTCTTTAAAATGCTTGTATGCAAATGCTAGAAGTCTAAGAAATAAGATGGGAGAATTAGAATATATAGCACTAAACGAGAGGTTAGATATGATTGGTATCTCAGAGACATGGTGGAAGGAGGACAACCAGTGGGACACTGATACCTGGGTACAAACTATATCGTAATGATAGAGCTGATCAAATTGGTGTAGGGGTTGCACTCTGTTAGAGAGGGCATTGAGTCAGAAAGGATTAAAGTTTTGCAGGAAACAAAATTTGCTGTAGAATCTCTTTGGATTGAAATTCCACATAAAAAGGGGAAGGCGATGGCAGTGGGGGTGTACTATCGACCGCCTGGCCAGAATAAACAAATGGATGATGAAATGCTCAAAGAATTCAGGGAAGCTAACAAAGGTTACAGCACAGTAATGGGTGATTTCAATTACCCTGGTATTGAATGGTTCAGTGTCATGGCAGGACATGCTAGGGAGATAAAGTTCCTAGATGAAATAAATGACTGCTTCTTGGAGCAGCTGGTTCATGAACTGACCAGAGGGGAAGCCATTTTTGGACCTAATCCTTAGTGGAACACCAGATCTGGTGCAAGAGATAAGGGTGTTGGGGCCACTTGGCAATAGTGATCATAGCATGATTGCGTTTGATTTAATTAATGGAGGAGGGATGGTAAGGAAATCCACAGTACTACTTTTTAACTTTCAAAAGGGAGACTATGATAAAATGCGGAAAATAGTTAATAAAAAACTAAAAGGAGTAGTTGCAAATTTTAAAGACTTAAATCCTTAAATCAAGCTTGGGTGGTGGTTAAAAATACTATTTTGGAAGCCCAGACCAGCTGTATTCCATGCTTTAAGAAAAGTGGAAGGACGTCCAAAAAACTGCCAGCATGGTTTAAAGGTGAGGTCAGAGAGGCAGTTGCCAAAAAAGCATCTTTCAGGAAACGGGGAAAAAAGAGCCAAATGGCGAAAACTGGAAATAGCACAAGCATTGGCAAGTTAGATGCAAGGCATTTGATAAGGCAGGCAAAGAGAGAATTTGAGAAGAAGCTTGCTGTGGAAGCAAAAATGCGCAATAAAGACTTTTTCAAGTACATTCGTAGCAAAAAAAACCTGTGAGAGTCAGTTGGACCATTAGAGGGGTAAAAGGGGCACTAAGAAGGGGACAAGGTCATAGCGGAGAGACTGAATGAATCCTTTGCTTTGGTCTTTACTGAGGAAGATGATATAGGGATGTTACCCATGACTGACATGGTATTTAAAGGTATACTGTGGAAGAATTGAAAGAAATATTGATACACCGGGAAGATGTATTACAACTATTTGATAAACTAAAAAGTAGCAAATCACCTGGATCGGATGGTATACATCCAAGGGTATTGAAAGAACTGAAATATGAGATTACAGACCTGCTGTTAGTAATCAGTGAACTATCATTAAAATTATCTGTAATACCTGAAGATTGGAGGATGGACAGTGTAACGTCAATTTTTAAAAAGGGTTCCAGGAGTAATCCGAGAAACTACAGACTGGTGAGCCTGACGTCAGTACCGGGAAAAATGGTAAAAACCATCATAAAGAACAAAATCACTGAACATGTAGATAGTCATGGCTTAATAGGAGACAGCCAACATGGCTTTAGGCAAGGAAGATGCTATCTTACTAATCTTTTATGTTTTTTTGAAGGTGTGAATAAACATGTAGACAAAGGTGAGTCGGTTGATATAGGGGTCTGTTTACTAAATGGTGGAAGTGGACTCCGTGTGATATCGGAGGCGCGGCCCTTATATTGCATGGAGTCCGCTACCGCCATTTAGTAAAGAGACCCCATAGTGTATCTGGACTTTCAGAAAGCTTTTGACAAGGTTCCTCATCAGAGACTTCTGGCAAAACTAAAACGTCATGGGGTAGGAGGCAGTGTACTGTTGTGGATCAGGAGTCCTTAGTGGAACACCAGATCTAGTGCAAGAGATAAGGGTGTTGGGGCCACTTGGCAATAGTGAACATAGCATGATCGCCTTTGATTTAATTAGTGGAGGTGGGATAGAAAGGAAATCCACAGTACTACCTTTTAACTTTCGAAAGGGAGACTATGATAAAATGAGGAAAACAGTTAAGAAAAAACTAAAAGGAGCAGTTGCAAAGGTTAAAGACTTACATCAAGCTTGGGTGTTGTTGAAAAATACTATCTTGGAAGCCCAGACCAGCTGTATTCCATGCTTTAAGAAAAGTGGAAGGAAGTCCAAAAAACTGCCAGCATGGTTTAAAGGTGAGGTCAGAGAGGCTGCTGTTGCCAAAAAAGCATCTTTCAGGAAATGGAAAAAAGAGCCAAACGACAAAACCTGGAAACAGCACAAGCACTGGCAAGTCAAATGCAAGGCATTGATAAAGCAGGCAAAGGGAGAATTTGAGAAGAAGCTTGCTGCGGAAGCAAAAACGCAAAATAAAGATTTTTTTTAAGTACATTCGTAGCAAAAAACCTGTGAGAGAGTCAGTTGGTCCATTAGACAATAGAGGAGTTAAAGGGGCACTAAGAGGCGACAAGGCGATAGCGAAGAGACTGAATGAATTCTTTGCTTCGGTCTTTACTGAGGAAGATGTAGGGATGTTACCCATGACTGAAGTGGTATTTAAAGGTACGGAAGAATTGAAGGCAATATCGATACATCGGGAAGATGTATTACAACTATTAGATAAACTAGAGTAGCAAATCACCTGGGCTGGATGGTATACATCCAAGGGTGCTGAAAGAACTGAAATATGAGATTGCAGACCTGCTATTAGTCATCTGTGAACTATCACTGAAATCATCTCTAATTCCTGAAGATTGGAGGATCGCCAATGTAACACCAATTTTTAAAAAGGGTTCCAGGGGTGATCCGGGAAACTACAGACCGGTGAGCCTGACGTCAGTACCGGGAAAAATGGTAGAAACTATCATAAAGAATAAAATTAATCAGCATGTAGATAGTCATGGCCTAATGGGAGACAGCCAACATGGCTTTAGACGAGGAAGATCTTGTCTTACTAATCTGTTATGTTTTTTTGAAAGTGTGAATAAACAGGTGGACAAAGGTGAGTCGGTTGATATAGTGTATCTGGACTTTCAGAAAGCCTTTGACAAGGTCCCTCATCAGAGACTTTTGGCAAAACTAAAGAATCATGGGATAGGAGGCAGTGTACTACTGTGGATAAAGAAATGGTTAAAAGATAGAAAGCAGAGGGTTGGGCTAAATGGCCAATTTTCCCAATGGAGAAAGGTGAATAGTGGTGTACCCCAGGGATCTGTGCTGGGTCTGCTGCTTTTTGACATATTCATAAATGACCTGGAAAGTGGAATAACGAGTGAGGTTATCAAATTTGCAGATGACACAAAACTATTTAAAGTTGTTAAAACCCAAGAGAATTGTGGAAAATTGCAAGAGGATCTTGATAAATTGGAAGACTGGGCATCAAAATGGCAGATGGAATTTAATGTGGACAAGTGCAAAGTTATGCACCTAGGGAAGAACAACCCAAACTATGGTTACACAATGCAAGGTTCCACATTAGGAACCACCACCCAGGAAAAGGATTTAGGCATCATTGTGGATAACATGTTCAAACCCTCAGCCCAGTATGCAGTGGCGGCCAAGAGAGCAAATAGAATGCTAGGTATCATAAGGAAAGGAATGGAAAATAAAACAAAAGATATTATAATGCTTCTATATCGTTCCATGGTGAGACTGCACCTTGAATATTGTGTGCCATTCTGGTCGCCGTATCTTAAAAAGGATATAGCGTCATTAGAAAAGGTTCAGAGAAGAGACACCAAAATGGTAAAGGGGCTGGAAGGATACTCCTATGAAGAAAGGCTAAAAAGGTTAGGGCTCTTTAGCCTGGAAAAGAGACGGCTGAGGGGAGATATGATAGAATTCTATAAATTAATGAACGGAGTGGAATGGGTAAAGGTAGATCGATTGTTTACGTCATCAGAATATAGAAAGACTAGGGGACATGCAATGAAGCTACAGGGTTAACTATTTGAGACTAATAAAAGAAAATATTTTTTCACTCAACGTGTAATCAAACTCTGGAATTTGTTACCGGAGGACGTAGTAAAGGCTGTTAGTGTAGCTGGGTTTAAAAAAGGTTTGGACAAGTTCCTGGAGGAAAGGTCCATAAACCATTATTAAGAAGGGACCCAGGATATCAATGCTTGACCCAATACAAGCATTGCGGAACCTGTGTCCTTTGGGGAAACTGCTAGGTACGTATGACCTAGATTGGCCACTGTTGGAAACAGGATACTTGGTTTGACGGACCTTGGTCTGACCCAGTATGGCATATCTTATGTTTTTATGTTCTAGGAACTGGTTAAAAGATAGAAAGGAGAGGGTAGGGCTAAATGGCCAATTTTCCCAGTGGAGAAAGTGAATAGTGGAGTACCCTAGAGATCTGTGCTGGGTCCACTGCTTTTTAACATATTCATAAATGACCTGGAAATGGGAATAACGAGTGAGGTTATCAAATTTGCAGATGACACAAAACTAAAGTTGTTAAAACCAATAAGGATTGTGGAAATTGCAAGAGGATCTTGATAAATTGAAGACTGGGCATCCAAATGGTAGATGAAATTTAATGTGGACACTAGTGTCATCAAAAAGATGACATGCTCAGTCTCCAAGCTGCTGGAAGAGGTGCACTACCCAGAGGTGCGGGACTGGACTGGAATTCCTCAAGGAACAACAGTTAGCAGGTAAGTCTAATTTCTCTTTTCTTTTACGGAAAACATCCTCAAAAACCAATCGCAGTCAGATGGTAACGCAAATGTTACCAAACATATATCCAGGACGAGAGAGTCTGAAATAGAACTCTCCAAGATTGCGGGAACATTAAGCAAGTCAGCCTATTGGAAAGCGGAATCTTCGGCAGTAGCAGAAAACTTTTTCCCAATGGGTAGATAATAATTCCTTATCGTCCCTCCAGTTTAGTCCCGAACCTCTGGCTTTAGCACCTCCTCCAGCAGCTTTGGAGATTGAGAAACGTCATTCTTGTGATGACACTGGTACAAATCCCCCAGGGACCGCCTCCTGACTCCTGTTCTCTGTCTCCTAGCAGCTGGACGATGGTGAGCCTAGAGATCGGGGCTCACTTGAGGAACAACTAAGGAAAGACTTAGCAAGATTTTAGTAGAAATAGTTAAAGGCAAAACAGCTTGATAAGTTGTGGAGTGAGAGCTGTGCTGAGGTGTGCCCTCCCCCTCCCCCCCCGATCTTCTCTCTCCCTCCTGATGTTTTTAACGGAGCAGAGGAGAATATGGAGCAAGACTGCATCGGGGAAAGAAGATTGTAAGGGGACAGGGCTCCGACTCCCGAACCCACAGTTTGGGTGAGGAGTCGGCAGCAGAAGCTACAGAGCAGGCTAGCAGTTTTCTTATCCACAGCACGCTGACAGGCAAGAAATGCAGGAAAGAGCTTCTCTGCACAGCCGTTCCTTAACCTGATGCTGAAGCCGCTATTTTCGGCTGAGCGCGAGTAGGGAAGCAGGTAATAGCCGTGAGAGAGTTTTGTATCAAGGTAAGAGGCCCTGAAGCGACCGTTTTGGATGGGTGTGTGTGCGCCGTCGGGGTTGTGTGTGCCGGGGCATTCAGGCCGCTCCGCGTGTCAGAAGCGCGGGAGGACAGGAAGGCGCTGTAATCTGTGCAGGCAGTTCGTTTTGGCCTTGGGAGCCCTCGTTTTTTGACGGGGTAGATTTTTTTTATTGGGGTGACTCAGGGTTAGCTCCAGATACTTAAAAAAAAAAATTGGTTAAATTTAAGTTTTTTGGTGTTTCTCTCTGCGGAGATTTATTTATTTATTTATACTTTTCTTCTATACCGCTTTTTCCCAAGATCAAAGGCGGTTTACAAATAACATAATGAACAGTTTACAATTAACATAATGAACACTGTTTTACATAGAACATAGTATTTTCTTTAAATTATGTACAATTAACTTTTTATGAACAATAACATTAACTTTTCATGAACAATAACATGGCGCATATAATTATACATATGCTGAACTATTTACATCAGTCAAATATTTACATTAGTCAGTTATTAATCATGGTTTCGAAGGGTTGTTTTTCTTATGTGTGTTGAGGTTTGAGGCTTTTTGATCTGTGTTTAGGGAGGATTTTTATGTAGGTGTGGTGAGGAGGATGGAGGGGGTTCATTAAGGTTTATGAAGTGTTCTTTAAACAGATATGTTTTTAGTTCTTTCCGGAATGTCTGAAGATCCTTTATTTTGCGGAGGTTTAGTGGGAGTTTATTCCATATGGTGGGGGCTGCATATGAGAATGCTCTTGAGCTTGTGGGTTTTTTTGTTTTTCGAATTGATTTTTTTATGTCTAGTGAGTGGGTTGCATTTTGTCTGCGGGTTCTATGTTCTTTTGGAGCATGTAGTAGAGTGGTTAGATGTGAAGGTGATATGTCATTGATAAGTTTAAATGTGGTTAAGAGTATTTTGTATGATATTCTACTATTTATGGGAAGCCAGTGTAGTTCAGCGAGGATGGGAGTTATGTGGTCAGTGAGGCGGGCTTTTGCTGTTACTCGGGCACAGATGTTTTGAGCTCGTTGGAGTAAGTTAATATTTGTGAGAGGGAGGCCGATGAGTAGACTATTACAATAGTCAAAGTGAGGAGTGATGAGTGTGCTGATAACAGATCTGAAGTCATGTGTGTCTAGTATTGGTCGTAGGTGTTGAATGGTTTTGAGTTTATAGAATATGGTTTTCACGGTTTGTTTTATGTGAGGGATCATACTAAGTGTGTGGTCTATTATGATGCCTAGGTATTTTACTTCCTTTTTGATTGGGATTATTGTATCGTTAATTGTTATTGTTTCTGGGAGAGTAGTATCTGGTTTTCTTGTTACGAACATTGCTTCAGTTTTTTTTAGGTTGATGCTAAGGTTATTATTTTGTAGCCAGGTATTTGCTTCACTGATACAGTTTAGTAAGTTCTGGTAGTTGGGGTTATTTGTGTTTATTGGTTGAGTGAGCATGATGTCATCTGCGTATATATAGTGTTTGACTTTATGTTTTTTGAATATATTTGTGATGGGTTGGAGATATAGGTTGAAAAGGAGGGCCGATAGGGCCGAGCCCTGTGGAATACCTTGTCCTTGTATGAATGGCTCAGAGGTGTCTTGACCCAATTTAACGCGTATTGATCGGTTTGTGATGTATGATATAAACCATTGTAGAATTGTTCCTCCTATTCCTAGGCTTATGAGTCTGTTAATAAGTGTGTTGTGGTGGACATTGTCAAAGGCACCAGCTATATCAATGAATATGAGGATGTAACCTTGGTTGCATGTGTCAGTGCCCTTTATGAGGTCATCCATGAGTGTTATAAGTAGAGTTTCGACTCCATGTGAAGGGCGGAAGCCAAATTGATGTGAGTCAAGTGGTGCATGTGTGTCAATAAAATCTTGCAGTTGAAGCTGTATGATTTTTTCTATCACTTTGGCAATGAACGGTATGCTGGCTATGGGCCTGTAGGAGTTTGGGTCTGTAGGATTGAGTTTATTATTTTTTATTATAGGGCGTAAGGATGTGAGTTTTAGGGCATCTGGCATGATGCCTTTAGATAGTGATTGGTTTACTATATTTTGTATATGTATAGCTAATTCAGTTTTAGTGTTTTTTATCCATGACACCGGACAAGGATCTAGAGGGGAGGTAGTGGTGTTGATCAGTGATATGATATTGAGGAGGTGTTTTTGTTCAATATCTTGAAAGTTTATCCATTTATTTGTTGGTTTTAATTCAGTGGGTATGGTTATGATTGTGCTGGATGATTTGTTTTTTAATTTGTTAGCAAAATGAGTTGCAAGTGTTTGTGCGCTTATCGTTGATTGTTCAGGCTCTGGAGTTTGGGTTTTTGTTAGTGTCTTTATAATTGTAAATAGTTCTCTTGGTTTATTGAGTGCCATATTTATGACTTTTGTGTGGTATTCTTTTTTTGATCTGTTAATAGTGTCTTTGTATTTGTTAAGGAGACTTAAGTATTGCGCCTTATTATCGCTTGTTTTAGATTTCCTCCACCGTTTTTCTTGTTTTCTTAGTTGCTTTTTTATAGTGGAGAGTTCTCTATTAAACCATTTTTCTGATTTTCTTTTTGTGAATTGTTTTTGGGGACCTTGAGTGGGAGTTGCTGCTTCTTTTATTATTGAGTTCCATTGTTCCATTATGGTGTTGATTTCTGTTGTGTTATTTATAAGGTTAGGTAGTACGGTTTCTAGGAAGGTGTCTTTGTTGAAGTGTGTAAAGCGAGATTTATAAGGTGTTGAAGTAATCTCTGTGTTAGTGTGTGATAGTGAGATTAAATTGAAGGTTATTAAGTGGTGGTCTGACCATGGTACTTCTGTGATGAGGTGGGGATTGTAGTTGGTGTTTATTAAAGGGAGTGGGGATGAATACAAGGTCTAGAGCGTTACCTTTTGTATGTGTGGTGTTTGTATGATTTGATTGTAACCCATTTCCTTCATTGAATCCATAAAGTTGATTGTGTGTTGTGGGTTGAGCGACGGAAGGTTCAGATCCCCTAATATAACAAGTGGTTTTCTCTGTGTAGCTGTACATGCGAGTTCTAGAATGGGGGTGAGATTTTTGTGGTCCGCTGAGGGGGGTCTATAGATGAGGGACAGTGCAAGGTTTTGTTTTCTATATTTATGATATCCATACCGTCTATGTTGTTCACATTTTTTAGTGAGTATTTGAGCTCTTTTTTGGTGATGATAAGGGCCCCTCCTCCCCTTTTTACTTCTCGGTGGCAGTTGAAAAGGTCATATTGATGTGCGTTGAGTTGATTCAGGAGGATTGTGTCCGTGGGTGCGAGCCAAGTCTCTGTGATGAGAAGGATATCAGGTTTTTCATCAGTGATTATGTCATTAATTATTGGTATTTTATTTCGTATGGATCTTGCATTTATGAGGATGAATTTTCTGATGGTGTTTGTTTCATGGGATTTGTTTATAGGTTTGACTTGTACAAGATTTATTTGTATTAGTCTTGAGTGTCTGGGAATGTTGGGGCGGTGTGTCTGGTTAAATGTGTGTGAGTATGGTTGTGGTGTGGTTTTGTATGGGTTGTGAATAATGGGGATAGTGTTGTATGCTGTAGGATTTCACTTGGGAAAGTAACTGTTGGTTCATAGCGTTCAGCTGAAGTTAAGGGCTGGATTGCAGTAAAAAAGGATACCTTCTAGGCCACAGTGCTTGGTCTGTAGTGCTAGGAGCAATTTCAGAGACAGGGGTGTGTAGAGGGTGCGTCCAGGAAGCAGCCTCTATGGAGCAGGCATTGGAAAGTGCTGGTGACGGTCAGAAAAGCCCAGCTGGGACCCTACCTGAGCCTATTTCTCCTTCGGTGCCATCTCTAGAACCAGTAGCGGGACCTTCTTCTGCTCCCGATTTTTTCTCCGGCACTGTTGCTGGGAGGCTTGGTAGCAATGTTTTCTCCGGATTCTGTGTGTCTGCTTCAGCAGGCCTTTGGGGGTGTGAAGAGAGGGATGGCAGCTAGTTCCACGGAAGGGGAACAGTGCAGAAAGTGTCCAGGAACCCCACAAGGATTGGGGGACACTGGATTTCTGTCTAAGAGGCCTAGGACAGTGAAGGATCGGCCGGACCAGTCTGTGACCTCAGAGGGGCTCCAGTCGGAAGATGGGGAACCAGATGTAGAGTTAGGGGACGAGTTACAGGAAGGAGATCTTACTGAGCAGGAAGACCAGGCTAGGGTGGTGTGCGTTTTTCATCACGACGAGTTGCCGGCACTCATTACTGAGACCTTGAAAGCTTTTAATATGCCATCGGTGGGGCCGGCAGAGGATTTCACCTTAGAAGACCCATTATTGCAGGCCATTCGAAAGACTCAGAAAGCCTTTCCAGTACACAAAATGGTACGGGAGATGATTCAAGAGGAGTGGGACATGCCCGAGGCAGCTCTTAAAGGGTCAAGGGTTATGGCCCGCCTTTATCCCTTGGTTGACCAGGACCAGGAGTTGTTTAAGTCTCCGAAGATAGATGCAGCAGTCTCGGCGGTGACAAAGAAAACCACCATGCTGGTGGAAGGTAGTACTGCTCTCAAGGATTCCCAGGATAGGAAGTTAGATACATTTTTGAAACAGGTTTTTGACATCAATGCCTTGTCCATTCAAGCTTCTATTTGTGGAGCATGGGTGGCGAGAGCCTGTCTTCACTGGTCTCAGCGGATTCAGGGTGAACATATGGAAGAGGCAGCCGGGGAAGCATCTAGACTAGAATCCGGGGCTGCGTATCTGGCAGATATTCATTATGACCTTATTCGTGGATTGTCAAATAGTATGGCATCGGTAATAGCGGCAAGACGGTATCTTTGACTGCACAATTGGGCTGCGGATGGTTCCTCCAAAATAAGGCTTGGTAAACTACCTTTCAGGGGTAAACTACTTTTTGGAGAAGACTTAGATAAGTTAGTAAAGGATCTAGGGAGTCGAAGGGCAGAAGACTGCCTGAGGACAAGCAGAAGCAAGGGCATCTGGTGCCGGCAGCCATGAATCAGCAACGGGAGTTTTGCCGTTCCCGTTCCCCACGGTACAGTCAATTTCAAAGAGGACGTTTCCCCTATAGGAATCAAGGGTTTCGAGGTTTTCGAGGGGCAGGCAGAGGATTTGGGTCCTCTACTTCCTCGAACCTTAGAAAGTCACAATGAAGGGAAGAGGATCCAGGTAGGGCAGGTGCCCATGGGAGGTCGGTTACGGGACTTCTACCCTGCCTGGGTCCAAATCACGTCAGATCAGTGGGTGTTGTAGGTTATTCGAGAAGGTGGTCGACTCTTACGTTCAGTCCCCATGCAAGGCATGGGTCAAGTTAGAGGTGGTGCGAGAGACCTTAGACAGGCTACTGAAGCTCAATGCTGTGGTGCCAGTACCCCCAGACCAGTACATTTGCGGTCGGTACTCCATATACTTTGTATTGCCAAAGAAGGAAGGGTCCTATCGACCGATTCTGGATCTAAAAAGGGTAAATCGTTGTCTGAGTGGCTCATTTTCAAATGGAGACTCTGAGATCAGTTATCGTGGCAGTACGAGAAGGAGAGTTTCTCACTTCTCTGGATTTATCAGAAGCTTATCTACATATTCCAATTTGACCGGAACATCAGAGGTTTCTCAGGTTTGCAGTCCTGATGGGACATTTTCAATTCCGAGCGTTACCTTTTGGATTGGCAACAGCCCCACGGACTTTCACGAAGGTGATGGTGGTAGTAGCAGTGGCATTGCGAAAGGAGGGAGTATTAGTTCACCCTTATTTGGACAATTGGTTAATTCCAGCAAAGTCCAGGAGCGAGGCGGCAACAACCAGAGTAGTGGAGCGTCTACTGAGTCTTGGTTGGGTAGTCAACATGTCAAAGAGCAAATTAACCGTTGCAGAGCCTAGAATATCTGGGTGCTCGATTCGATACAAGGGTAGGAAATGTTTTTCTGCCACAACTGAGGGCCAAAGGTTTGAGAAAACTAGTCCGCAAGTTTCTGGAAAAGAAGGCGCCTCTGGCATCTTTATCTTTATCTTTATTCACATTTGATAAACCGCTATTTGTAAAACAATTAAGCGGTGTACAATAAAAAAGTATGGATTTAACACTGCAACTCAGGAAAAGGAACGCCAATAATAGATAGGAAAGAAGGAGGCAGGACAGAGTAGTAACACATTATTTCCAAATCATAGGACATACATAGCCTGGCTAGGCTACACAGATAGACGAACTGGGGCAGACAGGTGACAAACTATAACGGAACAAAGACAAAGACAGGGTAGTCAGGGGGGGGGGCCTCGGAGGGAAGGTCGTATGCTTTCTGAAATAGCATTATCTACAGCTACTAGGGACCATGGCTGCAACGCTCACTTTAGTGCCGTGGGCAAGAGCACATATGCGACCATTACAGAGGGCATTGCTCAGAAGGTGGTCACATCAGGAGGATCCGCTGTCCCAGAAGCTATCCTGTCTGCCGGGGACATGCAGGGCTCTTCAGTGGTGGTTATGTTCAGGGGGTCTGGAAGAGGGAATGCCCTTGGAGTCTCCTCCCTGGATACCCTTAATGACAGATGCGAGCCTACTAGGCTGGGGAGCACACTTCGAAGGAAGTTTCGCTCAAGGACAGTGGAACGAGCTCAAACAGGTTTGGTCAATCAACAGGTTGGAGTTGAGAGCGGTAACGCTGGCACTTCAAGCTTTTCAACTTGTCTGCGGGGGAAGGTGATTCGGGTGTTTTCCGACAACACGACCACGGTAGCCTACATCAGCCGCCAAGGGGGTACCAGCAGTATGTCCCTGGAAGATGTGGCCGAGCAGCTGTTCGATTGGGCTGAAGTACATCTGCTGGCTTTGTCAGCGGCGCATGTGGCAGGAGTAGACAATGTGGAGGCTGATTTTTTTGAGTCGGGTCAGGGTGGACCCAGGAGAGTGGGTTCTCTATCCAGAGATGTTCGAGATGGTGGTGCGACATTGGGGGACGCCAGTAATAGATTTGATGGCGACCTTCGAGTCGGCAAAAGCCAACTGATTCTTCAGCAGAAGACAGGAAAGAATGTCGGAAGGCTTAGATGCGCTCATTCAGAGATGGCCAGAAGACCAATTCCTGTATGTGTTTCCACCCTGGGTGTTAATAGGTCGAGTGCTACAGCGCATAGAAGTGCACAAAGGTCTGGTGATATTGATCGCACCAGACTGGCCACGGCGTCCCTGGTATGTGGATCTGATAAGGCTCTTAGTGGAGCGGCCTTGGCATCTACCAAATCGCAGGGATCTGTTGTTGCAGGACCCCCTGCACATGCCTCAGGTGGATCGGTTCTCGCTTACGGCTTGGCTCTTGAAAGGGCAAGGTTAACAGTGAGAGGTTACTCTACAGCGGTGATTTCCACTTTGTTGAAAGCGAGACGGAGGTCTACTTCATTGGCGTATGTTCGTATCTGGCATATATTTGAAGCATGGTGTAAGGACAAGAAGGTGGAGACCTTGAGAGCTTTGATTCCAGAGATGTTTCCTTTTTACAGGATGGCTTTGAAAAGGGCTTGGCTGCAGCATCCTTAAGAGTGCAGCTAGCGGTGCTATCCTGTTACAGAGGAAAGATAAAAGGCGAGGCGCTGGGAGCGCATCCAGATATTAAGCATTTTTTGAGGGTGGTGGCTCTTTTTTGAGACCACCATGTAGACCGACAGTTCCGACGTGGGATCTGCAATTAGTGCTGGAAGCGTTGGTACACGAGCCATTTGAACCTTTATCGAAGGCATCAATAAAGGACTTGACTCTCAAAGCGGTGTTTCTGGTAGCTATATGCTCTGCTCGACGAATTTAAAGCCTTTTCTCTCCTTTTACGAGAGGAAAGTGGTATTGAGGCTGGTACCATCTTTTTTTGCCCAAAATGCTATCCGTTTTTCATGTAAATCAGGTGATTTTGTTGCCAGTTTTTGATGAAGATAGTGAGAGTTCTTCTGGAGCGAAATTGCATCTCTTAGATGTTTGTAGGGTGTTAAAGAGGTAACTTTGGAGGACAGCAGGATTCCGCAATACGGATAGGCTGTTTGTCCTGTTTGGGGGGCCAAGGAAAGGAGAAGCAGCATCAAAAGCCTCTATTGCTAGGTGGCTCAAGGACGCTATTGCGTCAGCATACATTTTGAAGGGAAAAGTAGTGCCTGACGGGCTTAGAGCTCATTCCACTAGGGCGCAGGCATCGTCGTGGGCTGAGAGTGCAGTTTGGTCCTGACTGTTGACATTTGTAGAGCGGCTACTTGGTCCTCTTTAAAGTCTTTTGTCAAACATTACCGTCTGGATGTTCAAGAGGAAAACGATACCTGTTTTGGATCAGCAGTGCTTCAGGCTGGTCTAGCTGGGCCCTCCCGTTGAATTTATCACTGCTCTGTTACATCCCCAGAGGTTCGGGACTAGACTGGAGGGACGATAAGGAAGGTGAAATTAGACTTACCTGCTAATTGTTGTTCCTTGAACGCCAGTCTAGTCCCACATCCCTCCCTGGTAGTTTCTTTTGGACTATTGCCTGAAGCGAAGAGATTTAATTTTCAGGACAGGCTGGAGGAACAGCTGTGCGGGTTGCGATCCGTAAGGGGAGGTTCATAGATGGGGATTCTGCTGGGGTCAACATCCTCGGTAAAAAGGGGGACAACGGACCTAAGCTATTCATAAGTAAGTATTTGATTCTCCTCGTACTCAGTTAATGTATAAAGTTAGTTACAAGTTGATTATAATGTTTACTACTTAATTGTTGCTCCGATGAGTCTGCTTTGTCAATAGATTACTGGAGTCAGGAGGCGGTCCCTGGGGGATTTGTACCAGTGTCATCACAAGAATGACGTTTCTCAGTCTCCAAAGCTTCTGGAGGAGGTGCTAAACCCAGAGGTTCAGGACTAGACTGGAGTTCCTCAAGGAACAACAATTAGCAGGTAAGTTTAATTTCGCTATTTTAGCTATCGGTGGATGGGTTTCAGGGAAGACTCCTAAAGCCTCAACCAGATAGTTCCTAAGCATTTTTTAGCAGAGGCAAACTAAGTCTTTGGAAAATTAATCAAACACAAGTTGCCCTGCCTGGATGCATTTTCCAAGTGTTCAATTCTTGCTTTCAAATGAGTCAAATCTTTAATGAAAGCTTCCACATAGTTCTCTATCAGCTCTGTTCGAGTTTCCAAGTCAGTCATAGATAACTGTAAACTGGAAATCTTTTCAGCGTTCTTCAAACAAGCTGCCTTAGCAGCCTGAACCTGAGCGTTCAAAGATTGTAGCTGAGGTAGCAAAGCTTCACCCAGCTACATGATTGCAGACCATATTGATTCTAAAGTTGTCCAGTCACTGAAGCAAAAACTCAAACGAAACAGCTCCTGCAAAGCCTTCATCCGAAGAAGAATGAGCCACATCAGTCATTTTTGCCTGCCCAACAGCCGAGTGTCCAGCCCCAGCCATTCCCACACACTCTGGTCTGGTGCTGCGTACATGCTGTTCTGATGGGGGTCTCCAGGGTTCTTCTGTCACATCCGGGAGCGCACTCCTGCCAACACACCAACTCTGGGCGCTGGCTACCCAGGCTCTCCACAACACCAGAAATCCTCAAAGGATGCCACTTATTGGGGATGGTGGGGAAGATCTACACCCGATGATGATGCCGAACTCTCTAGCTCTTATGCCACAACAGCCAGGTTTAACACTGCTCCCGCACCGATTGACTGCTGCTCTTGAGAGACAAGGAAGGAATCCAATGGGTCTTTAGCTGTAAGTAATCCAAAGAGAGACTCATGGCAGCCAGGGGCTGTTTGCCCGATTTTAGCTTTTCATTTCCCCATAGGAAATCTCGTTGGAGCACAAAGCTGCTGCATATCGCCATTTTGGAAACCCCTCTAGGGAGTCCATCTATGTCCTTTTCCCTAATTGCTGCTATATGGCAGGCCCAACTTCCAGCTTTATCCTTATTTTCAGCATAAGAGCTTATCTGTGCTTATTCCAGCCTTCATTAAGGCTGCTTTTCACTTTCTCAGTCGATCAGGAGGATTTTCCGTGCATCCATCATGCTTTCAATTAAGAAATACTTTAGATTATTCCTGTGGCTGTCTCCAAATTGATTAGTTGCATGCATATTATGTCAGTAGTGAACCTCACTCCTATACCACGGTGTGTGAAGTATGATCTCAGTCTCATATTTACTACTAATGCTCATATTTTGCCAGAGAGCTTTTTCTAAAGTTCATAGGTTGCTTCTATATATTACATCCTGTCAAGATGGGCTTGAAAATTGTATTTAATGAACCCTATGGCACTTATTTTTATTTTATTTATTTATTTGCAGTCTCTTTTATACCGTGCTATTCGACATCAGTGCGGTTTACAATGAACATAAGAGTTGCACATCTCAATTTCGTGATTTGTGCTTACAGTGAAACAGGTATAATAACTTGGGTATACATTAAACAGGAAAATTAAACTTGGGTATGCATTAAGCAGGTATAACAGGTAAAATAGGGTATAAATAACCAGTCCCTTAACAAGGAGACACGATGAATAAATACAGTCTACTTTATGCAACAATATAATGAGTTATGCGGCACTGCATAAGTTTCTCATGGTGGTTGGAGGGGAAGGTGTGATTGCGAGTGATCAGTCTGGGAATGTGACGTGCATGAGTTTGAGGTGCTGCATTGAGATGTGAGAGTGGGTGAGTGTGGGGAGAAGACTGCATCATCGTAGTGATGAAGAAAGAGGTGCCGTTTCAGTGCCTTCCTAAATTGGGAGAGTTCACTGATGGTTCTGATAGTTGCTGGTAGTGCGTTCCAGCAGGATGGAGCAAAGAAGGAGAAGGCTCTGGATCTAGTGAATTGAGAACACTTCGTGCTTGCCTTAGGTAATATGAGAGTATTTGCGGCATTCGATCTCCTTGCTCGATTGGGAGGTGTGATTGAAATTAGATCAGTAATGGCAGTAGCAGGGCATTTATTGATGGCTTTATGGGTCATAATTAGGATCTTGAATGAGATCCTGGCTTGTATGATGGGCAATATTCCTGTATCTTTCTACCACATTTTCTTGGTCTCTGACCACTTTATTTCATACTTGAATATCTTTCTTCTGTATTTATTTCATCATCATTTTGAAGGGGGAGTTACAAGTGCTCTGTTCAAACCCAAGGTCTAGCATGTGTTTGCAAGAGCATTTTCAGCAGACACTATATTGATTTATTTGATTAAACCAGTTTTTCTCAAGCCATTCCTGGGGTACCCTTAGTCGGTCTGTTTTTTGGGATACCTACAATGAATATGAATGAAAGAGAATTGCATATACTGCCTCCAGGACTGACTTGAGAAACACTATGATAGACAGACAGTGGCAGTGAAGTGGCTAGCGCATGCCCTTTTTCCTCTACTACTAGGCAGTGCGGAAGTATCAGCGATCTGTGCCTCATGCTATACCTGGGTGTTACAAGTGGTCAAGGAGGGTTACCTCCTCCACCTCCATCGGCCATCACCCTTGTACTTCCCAGGAGAACCCACCAGGACTCTCTACCACCAAACCCTGCTCCTCACCAAGTTCTCAGGCTACTCCAGGACAGAGCAGTGGAGCCAGTGCCACAATCTTTCTGGGGTATTGGCTTCTACTCCAGGTATTTCCTCATCCCCAAGAGGACTGGGGGGACTTGGGCCCATCCTGGACCTGCGAGAGCTCAACAAGTTTCTGGTCAGGGAGCAGTTCAAGATGCTTTCTCTTGGAACACTGCTGCCATTCCTCCAGCAGGGAGATTGGCTCTGCGCCTTTAGACCTAAAAGATGCCTACACTCACATCCTCATTCACCCAGCCACAGAAAATACCTTTGGTTCGTGGTGGGGTGACAGCACTACCAATACAAGGTGCTGCCCTTTGGTCTGGCCTAGTCTCCAAGGGTCTTCACAAAGTGCCTCGCAGTGGTCGCAGTCCACCTCGAGCTTCAAGGGGCCTTCATCTTCCCTTATCTGGACAACTGGCTCATAAAGGGGAACACAGCTGCAGAGGCACAGTGTGCCACTAGATGCACCATAAATGCCCTGCAGCACCTGGGATTTGTCATAAACTACCCAAGTCCCACCTCACCTAGAGTTCATAGGGGTGCATCTGGACATCCTTCGGGCAAAAGCCTTCCTCCCTCAGGAGAGGTCAGAATGCCTCAGGGAATTAGCCGTAGAAGTGCAACAGCACAGGACACTATCTGCCCTGCTCCTTCTCCGCCTGCTGGGACACATGGCCTCCATGGTCCACGTGACACCAAATGCCTGCCTTCACATGAGTGCAGCCCAGTGGTGCCTTCGCTCTGTGGGCCTAAGCTACAGGCAGGCTCAAGGACAGGGTGCAGGTGACCCATCAGTTAGCAGGCTCCCTCGGATGGTGGCAGAACCCATGCTGCCTTTAGGCCGGGATACCCTTCCAGGCACCCACCCCCACCCAGAATGTCCTCACCATGGACGCCTCTCTAATGGGCTGGGGAGCGCATTGCGAGCGCCTTCAAACACAAGGCTGCTGATCCCAGTGGGAATCCGAAATCCAGATCAACCTGCTGGAAGTCAGGGAGATATTCCTGGCCCTCAGAACCTTCCACCACCAACTACAGCACCATGCAGTGCTGATCCAGACCGACAATCAGGTTGCGATGTTCTGTGTGAACAAACAAGGGGGGACAGAGTCGTATCCCCTCTGCCAAGGAGGCAGTAACCCTCAGCTCCTATGCTATATGCAGAGGGATGCTCCTAATGGCGGTCTACCTCCTGTACCAGGAGAATGTCTTAGCAGACATACAAAGCAGAATACTCCAGCCGCATGAGTGGCGCCTGGACCCAGCAGTAGCCTCACGGCTGTTCCCGCTCTGGGGCATTCTGGTGATAGACCTGTTCGTCAGCCTGGACAAGGCATAGTTGCCCCATTTCTGCTCCTGCTGATCACACCCGTCTCGGGTAATGGCGGATGCATTCCTCATCCCATGGACGGAAGACCTCCTGTTGTATGCCTTCCCTCCAGTGCCGCTGATAGCCAAGACCCTGTTGAAGGCTCAGCGTGACAGTGTATCGCTAGTGCTGATAGCCCCTTGGTGGCCCAGACAACCCTGGTTCCCACTGCTCCTCTCCCTATCGACGGTACAGCCAGTTCCCCTGGGCCAAGCCCTAGGACTACTCTTGAAGAAGCAGAGAGCTCTCTCCTACACCCCAACCTGGGGTCCCTCTCGCTCACAGTTTGGTTGCTGAATGAGTAGTGTTAGCCCCCCTCAATCTCCCATGAGACGTGGAAGATATTCTCCTGGCCTCTTGTAAGGCCTCCACGAGAAGGGTGTATGCCTTCAAGTGGTGCCGTTTCTCATTGTGGTGCACAGAAAAGCAGACAGTCAGGCACAAAAAGAGCAGCAGCTCTTGCAGAGTCAGCCAGGGAACACAAGGAGCAAGAGTGATGATGACACAGATGCTTTATTCCAAATACCCCAACGCGTTTCGGCGAATGCCTTCATCAGGGGGATAACATAACTTACAAAAAAATAATAAAAACATATTAATAACGATTAAAAAGAATAAAAGAATAAAAGATCATATTTAAGCTGAACGGGCATCACAATAAAAAATAAAAGGTTATACACATCTACATCATGTGACACTCAAAACAATAAATAAATAAATATATTAATAGTAATAGCAAGTGTGCAGATAAGAATTCTTACATAAATATTATATACCATACATAAAAGTACACTTATATACACTGTAAAAAGTGACTCATATAAGAACTCAACAAAGAATAATAAGAAAGAAATAGAAGGCGCAGGGCAGAAGAGCAGTCGTAGACCAGCATTAAGGACACTCAAAAACACTTAAAACAAATGATACTCACTATAGTATCTCATGGGAAAATTTCCCATGTGGTGGAATACAAATAACTGTCACCATAGATCCAACAGATAAGGAGTCTTGTTTGTATATAAAATGAAAGGAACTATAGTGTGATAAAACCATAGTTAGAAACTATCTATTGATGAGAGGACTAACAAAGCCAATAGTGCATAAAATAGTAAAAAATGCTGAGCATGTTTCAATGCTGGCAAGGAAATCAACTATTATAAAGGAACTGACGTTAATTTATCAAAAACATGCCTAAAAGCCACATATGCATAGAGAAACTATGACTAAAAAGTCATAACATGATCAGTCTTTTATAAAACCAGCAAACTGCTAAAAATTAGCTCAGTATTAATGACGGAGAAGCATAGAAGACACATTGCCTAAGGGACGAGAAAAATCTGTAAAGGGGCCTTGTATTGCAGCTTTTTGTATCCTATGACCCTAGCTGTCTGGGCTCCTAGTGACTAAGCAAACCCTGTCTACTAGGGTGGCAGACTGCATTACTCATGCCTACGAGCAAGTGGGGATCCCACTGGGCCATGGCTACATCTGTGGCCAATCTGCGTTCTGTCCCCATGATGGAAATTTGCCGGGCCACCACCTGGCCTTTGGTCCATACCTTCGTAGCTCCCTACTGTCTGGAGAGGGAGTCACAACAGGACAGCACCTTCGACCAGGCCATACTCTGTAATCTTTTCGGGGTGCAGGCAGCTCCTGCCCTCTGACTCTTCTGTGTTTAGGCTGCCGGACTGTTGGTTTTCACTGGACACCTGGGTCTTGTGAGAGTCCCTCTCGGGTTTCAACTGCTGCTGATCATGGTTCACCTTTGCTGGTTGCCATGGCATTCTCTACAGATTTCGGTAGCCTGTAGCTGGGGAGTCCCATATGTGAGGACTGACTTCCTGCTTGTTTCTGGAGAAAGCGTAGTTACTCAGCTGTAACGGGGCACCCTCCTCCCCTTGGAGTTGCTTCTTTGCCATCTTAGTTATGTCATTTGACTGAGGCAAGTTGGCACCCTTGGGCAAGAAGTGGACCATGCTTTGAAAGCTGGGAAGATGCTTCCGCACGAGCTCAGTCAGTGCAGACGTTACCCATATGTGAGGACTGATTCCTTCTGTCCCAGGAGAGCACCTGTTACAGGTGAGTAACTACGCTTTTCGGCCCTGGAGGGGGATATTACATTTAAGGATTTGTGGAGGGCAGTTTGCAATATTGACCTTAAATTGTCTACAACAGTTTTCTCTATGTAATTTTACATGGGGGACAATAGAAAAATTACGTGAATTAGATGATAAGGTTGTATTGTTAGAAAAATTAATGGCATGGGTTGACTCTCAGGTTCAGACCTCTATGGCCTCTAATGTAGCTCATATGAAAGACTAAAAAAAATTGTGTTTTTTAAACTTTCCTGTTACACATCTTCTCTCCCCGGGGGTCCTGAATCTTCAGGACCCAATAGATGTTGCCCAGGCTCTCTATATCCCGCTAAGAAAGTGCTTGGCTGACTTTGGGAGAAGACAGTTTTGATATTCACCCAACGGTGAGCAAGCATTTAATCATTTTCTTGGAGGATTCAGCAGATATAATTACCAAACCAAATACCTTAATGGTGGTTTTTGGGTTAGAGTTTGTGAAGATAAAAATCTTGAAATTTTTATTTAAACATAAAGATGCCCTGTTTTGTGGACAAAAGTTGAATGTTTTCCCTGATATTACCCGGTCCACGCAAGTCTGGAGGAAACAATTCTTAGGGCTATGTTTACTAAACCGGGCTAACGGTTAACCCGGGCTATCTGCAACTAGGTCCCATTGAATAACATGGGACCTAGTTGCAGATAGCTCGGGTTAACCGTTAGCTCAGTTTAGTAAACATACCCCTTAGAGTTAAAACAGAGGGTTTTAGGACTGGGAGTCACCTTTTACCTTAGATTTCCATGTAAATGTATTATTACTTTGCAGGGGCAGACCTATGTATTTTTGGATGTGTCTCATCTTCAAAACATTTTTGTAGACAAGGAAAGTACAGATGCTGCAGTGGGTCATAGTTAATCAAATACTCCTTAAATTGGCACTGGTCGCCTTTTGTTTTTCCTAGTGTTTTATTTCTTAGAGTATGTTCAGGTGTTTCTCCTTATATAGGGGCTTTACCATTCTAACTATTTAATTTGTCTCTGTATTTTAAATTACATTTTTTTCCTGCGTTGAATGGTTTTCCTTGTTTAATGGAATGTAAATTTAAAAAATTCATAAATTAAAAAAAATGGTGACAGATATGTAAATGAAAAGGAAATCATTATTTCAAAGTCATGTACTGAAGTTTCATCTTTGCAGGTATCCTGTTGGAAGACTTCAGACAAGATCTCAATAAATACGGTAAGATAAGATATACGTATGGGACGTTTTTCTATTCAGGAAGCACTTAGGAAGGTTTGCTTTATTTTGTCACACTAAAGAGCGATCCAGGACTTGTAATTTTTTCCTGTGTATTTCTTTCATATGGTAGCTGTTGAACGTTTTGTAGGATTTTAGTGCGCTTTCAGCAGATCAAAGTTATACCTCAAAGGCAGTGGTTCCCAAACCTGGGGTCGGGACCCAAAATGGAGTCACATCATCAGTGGATGGGGGTCACAGAAACATGACCATTTCCCCATCTCTCTGGACGTTCACTGTGACCTGTGTCTCATCACCAGTCAGCATGTGGCCTGTGCTTCAGTGAATCTCCATAGGCCCTGTGCTGACTGCTGCTGCCTTCCTGCCTTTTATTTGTTAAAATGGGGTCATACAAGATAAAAGTTTGAAAAACACTGCTCAAAGATTTTCAGCTAATTTCAGTGTGGGAGGGAAGAGCTTGTAAGGGTTCTCTGAGTTAAAGAATTGCACAAAGCAGATAAGGGAGAATTCCAGGGTTGCTGAGTGAGGTTCTATATTCGCCCACCACTTTTCTCTCGCACTTGAGATTGGTGCCTCCTACTAGGGCCTAACTTGCCTCCATAAATAAAAAAAAATAAATTATTTGATATATACCATTGCCCACAATAGCAAATTACATTGCAGCGGTTCATAATATAAAATGTAAATTTCCAGTTCAATTTTTAACATTGACTTCAGTAATATCCAGCATCTGCATGATTTTTTTGTGAACAGTGATTGTAGTATGTTACGTTTTGTTCTTTGAGTAATCAGTGTGTGTGTGTACATGCCACTTACTGCCATTGATTCATTTCTTTCTTGTTTTGTTTAGTAGGTAATAAAAGATGCCGGCCATTTGCGATTCCCTGCTGGAGGACATTGAGGATATTGTCTCAGCACAAGACCCAAAGCCACATGATCGTCAGTTTTCAAGGAAAAGCATCGTTCCAAGAGTGCGGAAGGGGAATAAGCCAAAAAGAGTACAAGTGGAGGAGGAAGAGGAACCCCCAAGTGATAGGTAATTTCTGCTGTTACAGAACTGTTAATGAGGATGTCTCTATGATTTAAAAGTTGAGGAAGGAAAAGGTCAAGATTATCCAGCTTAGAATGGTATCAGGATATTGAGTTAGAGGGCACAGCTGGTTCTGTTTTTGTGTGGGGTCTGTGAATTGCATTCTTCTGAGAGATGACCTTGCTCCTCCTCCCCATCATGTACATTAAAGAATTTATCAAAGATTACTTACTGAAGTATACAGAAAAGGCATCATGGGTTGTATACAGTGCCTTGGAATTTGGTGGGAAAGATTTTGCTTCCATTGTTGACTTTTTTTTTTAATATCTTGCTTTTGAGCTGTAGGTTAGTACTGTTTTGGGAGCTGAGGGTGAAGGAAAACCTTAGCATCCTTAAGTAAAGCAAGAGACTTGAATGGTGGAAAATGGGGAGGTCTGACTAGAACTGTGGAGAGACCTCGGCATTCTTAGGGATGGGGGGGGTAGCAGATGTCAGGGTCAGAGACATGATTGCTGTGGCCATGAGAATAAGCAGTATTGACAACTGCTGGATCATCAGTAGTAAAACTAGGTGTAGTCTGAAAAATTTATATGCAGTCTCTTCTCTCTCCATTTTCCACTGTACCCTACATTCTGTTTTTCTGGTGTCGCCATTTCCACCCATCCGTATTTGACCTCTGTACCCCTCCATTTTCCCTTTCTCTCTTCATTCCTCTTGTGCTGGTTCTCCTCATCTTCCTCTTCAACACATATACAAAAATCATGGTGTTGGTTATGATTGGCAAGATTTATTGCGCCTTGTCAATTACTTTTTTTTATCAAGTTTATTTTCAAAATAAAAAGAACAATAATGACAGTGCAAATAGGAGGATGACCAAATTTTAACAATTACCATTTCTAAAAACCCCATTAAAATAAAAAATACCTCAGAGGTTTATTTGGGAATAAAATGACGAGCATTACTGTACCTATAGCAGAGAGACTGGGCACTATTTAGATTTATTTTATTTACTTAAGCTAAACTTATACCACTTAGTCTAAAAGTCAAAGCAGTGTACAGAAAACAAAAAGCCAAAGAAAGCTTACACAGAAAAATAACTTAAATTAAGGGAAAATAAAGGGGATGACATTGAAGGTTTGCCTAATTTACTTCTACTGCAAAACAACACACTGTCTGAATAGCCTCATCAGTCACTAGGTGGTTGATGAAGAGGAAAGGCTTTAGTTTCTTTCTGAACGTCAGCAAGTCAGTAGTGCCACGAAGTACGTTGGGGATAGCATTCCATAAAGTTGGAGCAAAGAGGAAAAAAATGCCCTTCTTGAATTTGAAACAGTGGTCTTAGCGTATCGGAATGCATAACATATTGGTGGAACTTGATCTTCTACTCTATTAGGTGGTGTTTTGTATGAGGGTTTTTAAGTGAACAGCTGAGAGGTGGTGTATCACTTTAAAAATTGTTAATAGGGACTTGAATTTGACCCTCTTAGAGACAGGAAGCCAATGCAGTTGCTTTAAATGGGGGTTATATGTTCAGATTTCGACTTACTGCAGAGGATGCATGCTGCTTTGTTTAAAGCCTGCTGTAGTGGGTGAGTTGTGGATTTTGAATGGTATTGCAGTAATCAACATATGGAAGAGTAAGTGTTTGTAGATATGTGTCCAGAGATCTCCAAATTCTCCTTGCCTGTTCAATACATTGAAATGACACAGATGCAGCACCTTCCATTTTCCTAACTACACAAAGGTAACATTTAAGAAAGACATGTCTTTCCAGTTACATAGAATGATATTCTGATTTCTGTTGCTGTACAATACAAATAGCATCCTATCATATTTTTCTTGAACAACTTGCTTGCATAGGGATCTAAACAGGACAACATGCTATGTTAATATTATGTCAAATTTGAAAACCTCACAAACACACCCCCAGACATCATCCCAGAAGGACTTTATGCAGTGACATTCAAGTAACAAGTGTGCTAGTATACTGACCATGTTCAAGCAGTGCCAGCACAAACTGGATTCCTGCAGGCCAGCCCTATGCATAAGTAAGGCGGACCAGACTGCCCAATGAGCAGCAAAATATAGTGACTGTACCAGACTGCTCGATGTGGTCGGTCTCGCCGTGAGACCCCAAAAAAATTCCATTTTATTATGTCCGGGGGAATACTCACATCAAATTCCCAGGTCCTGTAAAGTCCCATTAGGGAAGTCATTCAACCTAAGAAGTTTATAAAGTATGTTGTGACAAACATCATAGAGATCAGAAATAGGATATACTCCGTCTGACCAAAGGGAGCCCTATGCCAAGCTCCGTGCCAGGCAATCCAGTTTAGTTGCCTGTGATACTGACAACCCAAAAACTTCTATCAATGTTTCCTGACTAACTATATGCCCTCTATCAAATAATTGACCTACATAAAATATACCCTTTTCTATCCACCCCTTCTAAAAAAATGTTTCTCTCGTTGACCTGCACAAGCAAATTATACCAGAGGGATGAAGCTGCTGACAGTGAATTAAGGTGTCTTACAGAAAAGGTCAACAGCCCTCACAGCCTTAATAGTACTACTAATGTCGCTCTTAGCTTACATGTTGGAATACTCATTGAAGGTAGAGCTGATAGCTGAAAAGGAGAGACTAATGCCTTCTCCATTTCAAATCATGGTGCTGAAGAGACACCTAAAAACTACTTCAGGGAGGAAGTGACGTCATCGGCTAGTATGGCAGCCTAGTTGGTGAGCTCCGGAGGGCAGCCTAAGCCTTTAAAGTTTATCCCCTATTAAAGTCAGCGAATTTGGGAGCCCTTAGTCGGTGGTGGTACAGGGCATCCTGCAGCGTCGAATGGCGACGAGAAAGAAGGCAGCAGACCTCAAGGAGTTCGCCTATGGCGGTGGGAAGCCCGCGGCAGGGGAGAAGAAAATGGCGGGCCTGAGTGTGGGCAATGGAGAGACTCCAGTGGGCAAGGGCCGGAGGAGTGAGGTCCTGGAGCCGGCGGCGATGGTTGTGCAGAACGTCACGCGGGAAGAGTTGTGTGGATGGTTTAATGATTTTAAAACGGACTTGCACGCAGTAAAAGTAGAAGTGGGTGACATGTGCAATGCATTGAGAGAGGAGATGGTGGAGCTGGGGAATAGACTGGATGCTCACGATCAGCAGCTGGAGAAGCTAGCTACCCGGCAGAGCGCGACGGATAACACACTTCATAAACTGGAGGCTTGGAAGGACTCGCTGATGTTGAAAGTGGAGGACCTGGAAAACAGGTCCCACAGGAACAATTTGCGCATCCGCGGGGTACCGGAGGAGAAGGAGTTCGCCGACAGTGAGAAGGTGGCTAAAGCGGTGATTCGAACCGTCTTGGTGGAGTTGGGGCAGGAGACAGAGCCGGCGGAACCACGGGTAGTGAGAGCTCATCGTGCCCTTGGTCCGGTTAGGCCTAATCGGCCACGTGACTTGGTTTTATGTTTGGAGGACTATAAACTGAAGGAAAGAGTTCTGCATCTTACGCGCACCAGCAAGGATTTTACTTGGCAGGGGTATTATGTGCCCCTCCCCAAATTAAACGACCCTGAATAGCTACCATTTACCCTCACCCTGGCTTGTGGACCTGAATACATCGCCCGTATCCACCCTATAAATTGGGGCCCCAGGCCCACTTTTTCCAATACACTAAGCATAAAGGGCCACTCCACCCGATCAAATGCTTTTTCAGCATCCACCGAGAGAAAAACTGCCTCCTGACCCGTCCGCTGCACCTCCCAAGTAAGGTTACAAATCTTTCGAGTATTGTCCCCCCCTGCCTCCCACTTATAAAACCAGTCTGATCAGGGTGTATCACGGCAGGCATCACCCCAGACAATCTAGTGGCCAAAACCTTAGCCAGCACCTTAGCGTCTACATTTAACAGGGATATAGGCCGATACGACCCGCACACCATTACATCTTTCCCTGGTTTTGGTATAAGAGTGATTCCAGCCTCCCTCATAGAGCGGGGGATCTCCCCCCCTATCAACACCCCATTAAACACGTCCACCATGAAAGGCCCCAACTGGGATCGGAACACCTGGTAGAATCGCCCTGACAGCCCATCTAACCCTGGAGCTTTACCACGTTTTAACGCTCGAATCGCTACGTCTACTTCACTCACTGATATGGGGCTGTCCAACTTTTCCGATTCCGCCGGAGACACCGATGGAAGACCGCACTCATTCAAGTACGCCTCGCACAGGGCTTTTCCCCCCTCCACCTCACTAGTGTACAATTTCTTATAATAGTCCAAAAACAAAGCCCTAATTTCGTTGTTCCCATGTACCAGCTTACCCCCTGCACCCCGGATACCCCCAATGTTCGCCTTCTGGGCCTTGTTCCTCAACCGTCGGGCCAACCTGCGCCCCACCTTATTACCCCCCTCAAACCATCCCTGTTTTAACACCCTCAACTCATAGGCTATTTCTCCCGCCCTCAAATGCTCAAGTTCCTGCCTCAACTCCTTCAACTGCCTCGATACCTCCCCCCTACCCTTCCCCATCCCCATCCGCTCTAAGCCACGAATAGCCTGTAACAAGCGCTGTTCCCTCTCCCCCCTCTTTCGCCGCAGCCGTGCAGCTTCCTGTATTAAATGCCCACGAACCACCGCCTTGAGCCCCATCCCAGACCACCCCCAACTCCACCTCCCCAGTCAAGTTAAACTCTTGATACCCATAGAAAGGGAAATTCTGTGTGGTGAGATCACTAAGCGGCAGAACCTCATTCTTACCCCAGTTGACCTTAAATCTGGAGAAGCATGAAAAGTGGTTCACAACACTTAAGACTCCTTATGGAAGGCATAGGGTTGGAAAGGAAATTCAGGATATCATACGCAGCAAACTTCCAACGGGTCTCGCCAAACATTATGCAATGAATGTCATTTTCCATTTTGATATAAAGCAGCAAAAGTTCAAGAGCCAGGTCAAAAAACAATGGGGAAAGAGGGCAACCTTATCTAGTACCTCTGCCCAAACAGACAGGATCAGACAAAATGCCATTGATTAACTAAATGCAATCTAAGAGAGAAGGAAAGTACATCAACCCAGCAAACACTGTCAAATGCTTTCTCAGCATCTAAAGATAATGCAACCGCAGGCCTGCTCGTATGCCGAGAAAGCTCTCTAATAAGTTATGAAAGGACCTACATTGTCCCTTTATAAATCTCCCCCTAATAAAATCAGTCTGCTCCTGCCCAATTAGGCAATGAATTATCTTACTAAGCTTAGTTGCTAAAATCTTTGTTAAGATCTTGTAATCGGCATTAAGAAAAGACCTGGCTTAGCAATGGGCACAACATTAGCTTCTGCAAACTTTGAAGAGGGGACATTGCTGCTGAATAAACTTTGAAAGAACAGCTGCAATTTTGATGCAAGAATTTCTGTAAACTGCTGATAGAATTCCACTGTATAGTTGTCTGGACCAGATTCTTTGTTTCTTGATAAGCTTTTAATTGCCTCAAGAATTTCCCCAACATGTATTGGAGCTCCTAGATGCTCCTTTTATAAATCAGAAAGGACAGGGTGTTTAACTGCCCTTAAAAAGACCTCCCTCCTATCCTTATTACTTGCACAGGTAGATGTAAAGAGATCTTTGTAAAAAGTGACAAAGGCGTTCGAAATATCCTCCACACCCTTGACAGTGCCACAACCCTCCACATTTGTAGAAGAAATAAAATAATTCTTTTTCTGAACCTTAAACAGTTGCACAAGTAGCTTTCCCAATTTCACTACCTGCATAGTATCCAGTATGAGATATAACTATTTATTTTATTTATTTAACAGGTTTATATACCGCTTTATCATTTCAATCAAAGTGTTTTACATTGTAACTTAAACTTAGTAATGTACAATCTCCAGGAACAAACAGGAATGAGTCTTCACATATGGGTTTCGTCGGTACTGACGGAGCCTGCGCGGGAACGCTCCCCAGCGTCCAATCAGAAAGCCTTTGGGAGCATCCCACAGCGCCTGCATGCTGCCTTCCCGCCTTTCCCAACTGTCTCTCCTCAGTTCTTCTTTTTCCGCGGAGCCAGCAGGTCGTGTTCCTGTCACCGCAGAAGAATTTCCTTATTTTTTCTTTATTTCTTTTGTGTCGCGTCTGCCTTCTTCGACGCTCTACAGGTACCGCCGGTCTTTGTTCTTTTCTTCTTGTAAAAATAAAAACAAAAAACTTTTTCTTCAGGTGCACTTGCGTTTTGGACCTTAGGCCCAAAACCTTTTTTTCCTTAATATGGAAAAACCTGCCTCAGGATTTAAGAAGTGCACAAAATGTGGCGGTACCATTTCCGTCACCGACACCCATGACTGGTGTCTAAAATGTTTAGGTCCTGACCATTCCATAACAGATTGTATGTCCTGTTCTATGATGTCTAAAAGAGGTCGGCAGAACCGAGCTGCCAAGCTCAGTACCCTGTTTCCCTCTGATGCGGCTTCGGTGGCATCGACGTCTTCCAGGGCTGCTTCTTCCTCACATGGATCTCAGGTAACTAAACATAAATCCAGCCGGTCCTCGAAGGGTAGATCTCCTTCTAAGCATTGAGATGCCTCTGGCGTTACCCTTGAGGATTCTGCACCGGCAAAATTACCCCGGCGGGAGGCTTCGGCCTCTAAAGCATCATCATCGGGGTTCCAGGATGATCTCGATGGCGTGGCCTCGACAGATCTCCTGGTGCCATGCTCTGGGGTACCGGTGGTTTCCATCCGGTACCGACTTCCAAGCATTGGAGGGAGGAGTAGCCTAGTGGTTGGGGCACGGTACTTCAGGCCGGAAGGTCGGGGGTTCAAATCCCACTAGAGGACAGCAACCTTGGGCCGGAAGGACTGGGGTTTCTAGTCCCACAGATGCTCCTTGTGGTCTTGGGCAAGCCACTTAACCCTCCATTGCCCATGTTCCCTGTAAGTATTAGTGAATGTGTCTCATATCCCCGCGTGTTAAAATGTATCCCCCAATTGTGTTGTGACCGCTTTGATTGAGATTGAAGGATAAGGCGGTATACAAAACTGTCTAAATAAATAAATAAATAAAAATTGGCGGCGTCGATGGATCAGAGGATTCTGTCCATGGAACACAGTCTGGCGGCTTTCCTTGTGGCATCGACGCCCGTGGTACTGCAACAGACTACTCTGCTGGTACCGGCTCTAGCATCGCCATCGGTACTGATCCCAGTACCGGTGGCATCGACATCGGCATCGGTGTTCACTATGCCGGTACTCTGTCCTCTGAAACCCTCCGGTACCGATACCCCGGTACCGGTGATCCCCGATACCGATCCCAGTCGGTACGGGTATCAGGCTTTGCAGGAGCATCCGGACAGACGATACTTCGATTCCTCTGAGGACTCTGAGGATTCTGAAGAGTCGGTCGATGCAGTGATGCTTCTTCCACAGGAGTCCTCCTCTCCAAAACAAAGAATGTCTCCTCCAGAGGACTTGTCTTTTCAAGACTTCATCAGGGAGGTGGCTCGGGGCCTTTCTATCACAGTGGCCCCTGAGACAGAGCCCAGAGCCAAGGAGTTAGATATCTTACAATATCCTAAAACTCCTAAGGAGGCAGCTACCTTGCCTATTCATGAGATTATGTATGATCTCATGTTGAGGATGTGGGAAGCACTTCTGACCACCTCTCCTCATTCTCGCAGGTTGGATACCATGTATCGTGTCCCTCCTTGTCCTGGTTTCCATAAAACTCAACTTCCTCACCACTCTATTGTGGTTGAGTCTGCAATGAGAAAGACTAGAAGTGCCAAAAGACATGCCTCTAATCCTCCAGGACGTGAATGTAGAACCCTGGATGCTTTTGGAAGAAGAGTCTTCCAAGCTTCCATGCTTGCTGCCAGAATTAATTCTTATAGTCGCTACATGGGAATGTTCTTAAAGGAAGTCACTGACCATTTGCAGACTTTAAGTCCTTTTATGTCTGAAGATAAAAGGCAGGACTTTCTCACTGGGCTCAAACATGCCCAAGATATCTCCAAATTCTCCAACCGTGCAGCTTTCGACTCCTTTGAATGCGTAAGCAGAGCCTCAGCTATTGCCATAGGTGCACGTAGGATTGCTTGGCTTCAAGCATCTGATTTGGAGATCTGGGTTCGAGATGAATTGGGAAATATCCCTTGTACAGGTGAGAACCTGTTTGGTAAAGATTGGCAAGCAAAAGCCAATCAGATGGATGCTGAAAATTCTGCTTTGGATAGACTATCCAAATCCACAGCTGCTCCTGCTAAGAAAAGGTTATTCAAGAAAACACCTTTTTCTAAAAAGGGAAGATTCTATCCTACTTATGGTCAGCGGGCATCTTCTGCAGCTCAGTTCCCTAACAAACATCAGCAATCATCCAAACAGAGCAAAGCAAAGGCTGCTAGGCCTCCTCCAGCCCAGCAACCTCAGCCCCCTCAGGGCTTCTGACTTGCTGCTAGAGAACATAGCCTTCCTGGCCCTGGAAGGACCAGAGCCTTCCACCATTCCAGGAAGGTTATGTCATTTTGCTCCCAGGTGGGGGCAAGTTACAGCAGAGCATTGGACACACTCCATCATAAGAGAGGGGTACAAACTTCATTTTTCAAGCTTTCCCCCTCTCACAAGAGTGCACCAGTTCAATTCTCCAACCTCCCTCCTCAACCTGTTGGCAGGAGGTTGCCACCCTTCTCGCCCAGGGGGCAATAGAGGAAGTGCCTCTTCAACAACAGGGCACAGGTTTCTACTCCCCCTATTTTCTTATTCCGAAGAAAACAGGGGGTTTCAGACCCATTTTAGATCTCAGAGAGTTGAACAGATTCCTAGTCAAGGAAAAATTCAAGATGGTTTCTCTGGGAACTCTGCTGCCATACCTTTAGAATCAGGATTGGCTTTGTTCTCTAGATCTCAAGGATGTGTGCACTCATGTTCTCATCCATCCAACTCACAGAACATAAGAACATAAGATATGCCAT
Organism: Ichthyophis bannanicus; assembly: GCA_033557465.1. Lineage (NCBI taxonomy): Eukaryota > Metazoa > Chordata > Amphibia > Gymnophiona > Ichthyophiidae > Ichthyophis > Ichthyophis bannanicus. The sequence continues at coordinate 1,247,681,760 of CM066031.1, read as the reverse complement.
ACTGGGTCAGACCAAGGTCCATCAAGCCCAGTATTCTGTTTCCAACAGTGGCCAATCTAGGTCATATGTACCTAGCAGTTTCCCCAAAAGACACAGGTTCTGCAATGCTTGCACTAGGTCAAGCATTGATATCCTGGGTCCCTTCTTAATAATGGTTTATGGACCTTTCCTCCAGGAACTTGTCCAAACCTTTTTTAAACCCAGCTACACTAACAGCCTTTACTACATCCTCCGGTAACAAATTCCAGAGTTTGATTACACGTTGAGTGAAAAAAATATTTTCTTTTATTAGTCTTAAATAGTTTACCCTGTAGCTTCATTGCATGTCCCCTATCCTATATTCTGATAACGTAAACAATCGATCTACGTTTACCCGTTCCACTCCGTTCATTAATTTATAGACTTCTATCATATCTCCCCTCAGTCGTCTCTTTTCCAGGTTAAAGAGCCCTAACCTTTTTAGCCTTTCTTCATAGGAGTATCCTTCCATCCCCTTTACCATTTTGGTGGCTCTTCTCTGAACCTTTTCTAATAACGCTATATCCTTTTTAAGATACGGTGACCAGAATTGCACACAATATTCAAGGTGCGGTCTCACCATGGAACGATATAGAGGCATTATAATATCTTTTGTTTTATTTTCCATTCCTTTCCTTATGATACCTAGCATTCTATTTGCTCTCTTGGCTGCCGCTGCACACTGGGCCGAGGGTTTTAACATGTTATACACAATGACGCCTAAATCTTTTTCCTGGGTGGTGGTTCCTAATGTGGAACCTTGCTTCGTGTAACCATAGTTTGGGTTGTTCTTCCCTAGGTGCATAACTTTGCACTTGTCCACATTAAATTTCATCTGCCATTTTGATGCCCAGTCTTCCAATTTATCAAGATCCTCTTGCAATTTTCCACAGTCCTCTTGGGTTTTAACAACTTTAAATAGTTTTGTGTCATCATTTGATAACCTCACTTGTTATTCCACTTTCCAGGTCATTTATGAATATGTCAAAAAGCAGCGGACCCAGCACAGATCCCTGGGGTACACCACTATTCACCTTTCTCCATTGGGAAAATTGGCCATTTAGCCCAACCCTCTGCTTTCTATCTTTTAACCAGTTCTTGATCCACCGTAGTACACTGCCTCCTATCCCATGACTGTTTAGTTTTGCCAAAAGTCTCTGATGAGGGACCTTGTCAAAGGCTTTCTGAAAGTCCAGATACACTATATCAACTGACTCACCTTTGTCCACCTGTTTATTCACACTTTCAAAAAAACATAACAGATTAGTAAGACAAGATCTTCCTTGTCTAAAGCCATGTTGGCTGTCTCCCATTAGGCCATGACTAGCTACATGCTGAGTAATTTTATTCTCTATGATGGTTTCTACCATTTTTCCCGGTACTGACGTCAGGCTCACCGGTCTGTAGTTTCCCGGATCACCCCTCGAACCCTTTTTAAAAATTGGTGTTACCTGAATATTGGCGGATCGCCAATGTATTAGAGATGATTTTAATGATAGTTCACAGATTACTAATAGCAGGTCTGCAATCTCATATTTCAGTTCTTTCAACACCCTTGGATGTATACCATCCGGCCCAGGTGATTTGCTACTCTTCAGTTTATCTAATAGTTGTAATACATCTTCCCGATGTATCGATATTTCCTTCAATTCTTCCGCACCTTTAAATACCACTTCAGTCATGGGTAACATCCCTACATCTTCCTCAGTAAAGACCGAAGCAAAGAATTCATTCAGTCTCTCCGCTATCGCCTTGTCGCCTCTTAGTGCTCCTTTAACTCCTCTGTCATCTAATGGTCCAACTGACTCTCTCACAGGTTTTTTTGCTACGAATGTATTTGAAAAAATCTATTTCGCGTTTTTACTTCCGCAGCAAGCTTCTTCTCAAATTCTCTCTTTGCCTTCTTTATCAATGCCTTGCATTTATTAATTTATTTATTTATTTACACTTATTAAAAGAGGGCTGCTCCACAGTACCCTGTCCTGTGCTGCTGAGGTAAGCTATATTCTTATTTGATTTAAATTATAGCTCTTTGCTGCTGCTAGGCTCTAACTTATTATGAAATTTAAACTACTAGCTCTCTGCTGGGTTCTAAATTTAACCAGAAAACTCTCTTCTGTGTTTTAGTTTAAATTTAAAACACAGAAGAGAGCTTTCTGGTTAAATTTAGAACCCAGCAGAGAGCTTGTAGTTTAAATTTAATAGTCACTCAGGGCCTAGCATCAGCAAAGTAATTTTAGTTTAAATTTAAAAGTACTTTGCTGATGCTAGGCCCTGAGTGACTATTAAATTTAAACTACAAGCTCTCTGCTGGGTTCTAAATTTAACCAGAAAGCTCTCTTCTGTGTTTTAAATTTAAACTAAAAGTACTTTGCTGATACTAGGCCCTGAATGACTATCAAATTTAAACTACAAGCTCTCTGTTGGGTATGAAATTTAACCAGAAAGCTCTCTTCTGTGTTTTAAATATAAACTTAAACTGCTGCTACTAGGCCCTGACTGATTTAACAAAAAATAGTGGGTTCACAGATTAATTAGCTTTAATAAAAAGAATTCATTTCAGAAAATTCCCAGAAGTATATACTCACAGTTGCAGAGCTCTCTCCAGAAGTAACAGTCCCCTTTTCTAGTCTTTCAAGATTTCAAGAAGGTTCCTTCGGTTCCTTTTTCAAGAGAAGCACTATCAATACAGAGTGCTCCCTTTTGGTCTGGCCTCTGCACCAAGGGTGTTCACGAAATGCATGGCAGTGGTAGCTGCTTTTCTGCGCACCCTGGGAATATTTGTCTTCCCTTATCTGGACGACTGGTTCATTCGAGCTCCCACTCAGTCAGAGGCCAAAAGTTCTCTAACCTGCACAATGCGTATCCTTCAGTATTTAGGGCTGGTAATAAACATCCCAAAATCCAGTTTGATCCCTACTCAGTCCCTGGAGTTTATAGGGGCGTTGCTGGATACCACAAGGGCAAGGGCCTATCTCCCCCAGGCCCGCTGCCTTCGCTTGGTGCAGTTAGCTTCTCAAGCAGAGTTGAAGCCCCTCCTAACTGCTCGATAGATGTTACAGTTGCTAGGCCACATGGCTTCCACCGTGCATGTGGTACCATATGCTCGCCTTCACATGAGGTCAGCTCAGTGGACTTTATCCACCCAATGTACCCAGGCATTAGGCTGCCTGTCAGACAAAATAGCAAACGCAAATCGCCTCATTTTGTTCCTCCAATGGTGGAAGTCCCCTCAAAACCTGTTGCTGGGGTCCCCCTTTCAGCAGTCTCTACCCCAAGCAACTCTTACAACAGATGCTTCTCCAATGGGGTGGGGAGCTCATCTGCAAGACCTCTCCACCCAAGGCATCTGGTTCCCACAGGAGAGTTGTCTACATATCAATCTCTTGGAACTCAGAGCAATCTTTCTTGCTCTGCGGGTGTTCCACTCCCTGCTCAGCTACAAGACAGTCCTTATCCACACGGACAATCAGGTAGCCATGTTCTATGTGAACAAGCAGAAAGGAACTGGCTAGCTTTGCAACAAAGCTTTGTGACTGTGGGCCCTCGCCAGAGAGCATCATATTCATCTTCTGGCAGTTTATCTTCCAGGCGTTCAAAACTCTTGGGCAGACGGGCTCAGTCAAGTTCTGCTTCCACACGAGTGGTCCCTACATGTGGACCAGGTGGCCAAGAGTTTTCAAGTTTGGGGAACCCTGGACATAGACCTCTTTGCAAGTCCGTGGAATGCCAAACTTCCCTGGTTCTGTTGCAGAACTCCGGCTCAGGGAGCTGAGGCAAGGGATGCTTTCCTCCTTCACTGGGGTCAAGACTTCCTCTATGCCTTTCCACCCATTCCCCTAATTCCCAAAACCCTGTTCAAGCTTCAGAGAGACAGAGGCCACATGATTCTCATAGCTCCACATTGGCCATGGCAAGTGTGGTACCCTCTGCTTCTACATCTCTCTCAAGCTCCCTCCCTGGAGTTAGGGTCTGCTCCAGACCTCCTCTCTCAAGAGGATGGAAAGTTATGGCATCCCAACCCCCAGTCTCTGCATCTCAGGGCTTGGTTGCTGAAGGCCTAGATCTCCAGGATCTTCATCTTTCTCAACAAGTGAAAGATGTTCTTTATGTTTTCAGGAAACCTTCCACTAGACGTTCTTATGCTTTCAAGTGGAAGAGGTTTACTATCTAGTGTTCTGGGAAGGGTCTTAACCCCCTTGCCATACCTCTGGAATCTTTGCTAGAGTATCTCCTCCATCTGTCTAATGCAGGCCTTAAGACAAATTCAGTAAGGGTCCATTTGAGTGCTATTGCAGCTTCCCTTAAGCCTCTAAATGGACAACCGATTTCCTCTCATCCTCTTGTAGCAAGATTCATGAGAGGCCTCCTTTTAACAAAGCCTCCCATTAGACCACGCCCGGTGGCATGGGACTTAAATTTGATTCTTGGGCAGCTTATGAAGCTGCCTTTTGAACCTTTGGCTGCCACCTCCTTGAAATACCTTTCTTGGAAGGTCATCTTTCTCATTGCAATCACATCAGTACGTCGTATTAGTGAATTGCAAGCACTCCTAGCTAATCCACCTTATACAAGGTTCCATCATGACAAGGTGGTCCTTAGGACTCATCCACACTTTATGCCTAAGGTGGTCTCGTCTTTTCACCTCAACCAAGAGGTCTACCTACTTGTCTTTTTTCCAGGACCTCATGCATCAAGTGCAGAGGGGAATCTTCATACCCTGGACTGTAAAAGAGCCCTGACTTTTTACTTACAAAGGACACAGCAACATAGAAAGTCCTCCCAGCTCTTTGTTGCCTTTGATCCTTCTCACTTGGGACTACCAGTCTCCAAGAGAACATTATCCAACTGGATTGCCCAGTGTATTTCCTTCGCCTATCAGAGCAAGAACCTTGCTCTGGAGAGCCATGGCAGCCTCAATGGCTCATCTGAACTCTGTGTCTATTGACGACATCTGTCGAGCAGCCACTTGGGCCTCGGTTCATACCTTCACAGCCCATTACTGCTTGGACAAGGACTCCCGCCGGGATGCCTTGTTTGATCAGGCTGTTCTTAAACACCTGTTCCATACTTAATCAACTCCTACCCACCATCCCTCATGGGATGCCAGAGATCCATGTGGGGAAGTGCAGCCCTGTCCCAGGGACACACAACGTCTGGGATCTCTCCCTGGCATCTAAAGCTAGGGAGTCCCCATATGTGAAGACTCATTCCTGCTTGTTCCTGGAGATAGCACAGTTACTTACCTGTAACAGGTGATCTCTGGGAACAGCAGGAATAAGTCTTCACAACCCACCCACCTCCCCTAGGAGTTGTCTCTCTCTCTCTCTCTCTCTTTCCTTTCCCTCTCTCTCGCTCTCTTTCTCCTCAGTTGAGTTTTAGAGCTGAGACAGACAGTTGGGAAAGGCGGGAAGGCAGCACGCAGGCGCTGTGGGATGCTCCCAAAGGCTTTCTGATTGGACGCTGGGGAGAGTTCCCGCGCAGGCTCCGTCGGTACCGACGAAACCCATATATGAAGACTTATTCCTGCTGTTCCCAGAGATCACCTTTTACAGGTAAGCAACTGTGCTTTAAACAGGGACATTGATAACTTGGATTTTTCTGAGGCAATGGAGGGTTAAGTGACTTGCTCAAGGCCACAGGGAGTGCTAGTGGGAATCAAACTCTGGTCTCTGGGTTCCCAAGCCAGTGCTCTAACCATTAGGCTACTCCTCCACTCCAATATAAATATATCCTGCTTAGCTTGCTGCATTAAAATTTTATTATAATCTTATCAAAGTTTTGTCAGTCTCTGGAAAATGAAATTACAATTTGACCTAATATGGATCTGTTCCAAGTGGTTAATATCCTCCTCTAGTCTATTTGCCTCCTTCAATAGGGTTTTCTTCATCCAAGCCGAAAGTCTAATCTCGCCACGCAGAGTTGCCTTGAAAGCCTCCCTTATGATACCATGATGTATGTGCTCATTTCTTAAAAAGAAATCGTCAATAAACACCTTTTAATTTATCTATCATGGTGTATTCTAGGATAAGCTTATTCTGGAAACGCCGCAGTGGTATTTGGATACCCAGAGACCATGTTCGGAATTCAAGACTTATAGTAGCATGGTCTGATATATCTATTGGCTTAATATTACAACTGAGGATGTAGGAGAGGAGAGATTTAGATACAAGCAAGTAGTCAATTCTGGAGTACGATGAGTGTGCAAATGGAAAACAAAAGTATGTTCCCGAGCAGTCATATGGAGGCATTGCCAGGCATCTATACATAGTGAATTCAAAACATTCTGAAATGCACTTGTAGATCTTTTTTTTTTAATATGCACTCCTACCTACAGAACTCCTATCCAGGTTATTATTGAGGACTATTCAAATCTCTTGCTAGTATATCCCCCAACCCCAAAGACGAGCAGGGTCTGAAGTACTGTATCAAAAAATAAAAATGAAAAAGGTGAGTCCATTACGGGGGCATACACATCTATCAACATGCATCTATGCCCAGTTATGGACAGATTTACACAAACCCATCTGCCTTCATTATCAGTTTTCTGTTGTTCAATTTTCACAGACAAACCCTTCCTAGTAATTATGGAAACCCCGTTTTTCTTGTTCACCCCAGGTGAGAAAATATGACCATCAGCCCATCCAATCCAGAGCTTGATTCAAAGGTCAAGTGAATTTCCTGTAGGAATACATTATCAGCATTCAAGGAATTAAGATAATTCAATATTTTCTTGCATTTAACTGGGTGATTTAGACCATTAACATTCAGAAAAATAATTCTTAATACCTATCTAGAAGTTTCAGGTAATGTGATCTAACAAAAGATTTATACTGAAATAACATAGACCTCTGCCAATAAAAACTTAAAAAATTAAAATCCTAACAACCAAAGACAAGCTATCCCATGAAAAATACCCACCCACAATAAATCAATTTGAGCCAACAAGACAGTAAATGGCAACCCACCCCAAGTACATGAGAAATTTGAAACAAAGACCTATAACCCCCTGCCCATTTATAAGAATACTTTCAGACATACCCGACTCATTCTTCATACATGACCTTACACACACTCATGACAAGCACAGGCACTCCATTCTTTTAAGGCACAAACAAACAGAGCAGAAGGTGACAAGGGGACATATTATCATTATGATCTATTGCTGCTCTAGGCAGTCATGGCAATTCCGCAAATCATAGATAGCATACATTAAAACATCAGCAAGACTTATGAAGCATTTGTAGCATGAAAAAAGGTTGTGAATCCAACATGTTCATTTCAGAATCTTATCCTTTTCTGCAGATTTTGTACTTCAAATACATTCAGGGAGACCTACTCGGCATTAGTCAGTCTATACAATAAACTTTTTTTTGGTGCTGGCTTTTGAACATAATACCTATAGCATAAGTCAGCAACTTAATGAGACCCATTAACTTGAGCATCTCATCAGGACTATAATCCTCTGTGTCAAAAATCTGGCTCCTTGGCCAGGATAGAGAAGGTCACCTTGAAATGAAAAATCAAATATAAAAGGCAGGTGATCTTGCAATTACAGGGTACTATACGCACTCTTTTTAAAATTACATCTCAAAGATCACCTTCAGCCAAGGCATGCTTATTGGGGAGTCTTAGCCGACAGAAGCAGAAAATGTGCTGCCCATGCTGACCTCATTTGTTCACATTCTATGAAGGATACACAGAATTGAAACAATATTGCGAACAGCAATTATCTTCACAGCCGTTGCAATTAATTACAGCATGTTACCAAATGGATGCTCTCTTTCCAGCAACTATATGGTACTCTTCGAAGCCCAGCCAAAAATGCTTTTAGCGCTGTTGCATCCACATTGACTAATCTGTAGAGCGATTTTCATAGCACAGCTTGCACATTAAAGGAGAAGTGCAGACTAGATTCTGCAGAGTCCTAGGCAAGAACCTCGTATGTTACCATATTCATCTGAGCAGATCGTGCAAAAATAGGGCAGCTTCTTTTACACACCGATACAGGGAACTGTATTAAGGACTCTAGTATTGACTTAAAGAATTCTGTTACTATATCTGCAGCGCACATCCAGTCCGTCCGCTATAGGAGACGGATATTTCTGAGCACTTTATTTCTCCAAGGACTGTTACACTACCTACTACGGTCCATCTGTGGCAAGCAGCTCTCCGCAGTGAAGAAAAAGTTTTAAAAAACACCCAAAACCCCTAAGATCTTCCAACGTGCTGTCAGGGAGCGAGCCAAATTGAAAAGCAAAAGCAGTCCAAATCTTGCTGAAGTAAAAAAAAATATACTTGACAATGGTACGAATACCATGACTGCCACAAACAGCTAGAATCGGGTGCAAAGAAAATAACAGCTACATGAACTCATGTATCACAGCAGCACGCTGGAATTCCAAATCAAATCAAAGTTTACATAAGCATGCGCCTCCGAGTATATGCCAACTGACAAAAAAAAAGTCAAAATTGAGTTCTTTTTAGTATATGTGTAAAATTTAAAAGAAAATGATGATGATGATGATATTCCCTCGAAGAACCGTCAAAGCTAGTGACATGCCACCTGCTGTGATGTCATCATTATGTCCCAGTTGAATAAGTACTTCTCAGTGACATTTATTTTATGTTATTGAAATTCAGTAGTATTGAGGATTATTTTTTCGGCAAACCTCTAAGTGATAGTTCACTAACACTCATCAACATTTCTCAGGTGTTTCCTTTGTTTTCTACTGGATTTTTTAAAGATGTTCCCTATAGTGATATAGCACAGCTTGTAAATCAGGTCTTGACAAATTTTGTGCCAATTTAGGACCCGGGCCAAAATCTTAGGAGTCGGTGCTCGTGACCGCCTAGTGCCCCCCTCCCCCCGTATCCTAGTTCTCTTGCGCTGGTCTCGTGTTCTCAAGTCTCATGAAACCAGTATCAGAGTTCTACACTGTTTGTCATCTTTAGATAAAAAACGCTATAGCTTCACATAGCAAGTGGGCGTGTAGTGTGACGGTGGTGTGTCAGTCTGCGCCTGGGATGTGATGGTGAGTGCCTTTGGGTGGGTGGTGTGCAGGATGTGTGTGTGTGTGTGTGCGCTGCAGAACTGGGGAGCTTCTGTGTGTGCAGTGCGTAAATGAGGTTCCTGTGCATGTATGTGGTGTGTAGCTGGGGTAAATGTCTGTCCTATGGAAGTGGGGAGCCTGTGTGCGAGAGGCTGTGGTGTAGTGTGTGTCTGTACTCTCGAAGGAGGGGAAGGCACCTTTAGTTAAATAGGCATTGTGCCCTTTTGTCACCATGCATTCATCCCTTTAACTTTTCATTCTTTCTTCCCCACCTCCAGTTCCTCTGTACTCTGTTCTCCTTCCAGACACTCTCTCCTTTCCTCCTATCCTGGATGCCCTCACATTCTCTTTGCCTTTTTTTTTTTTTAAACTTTTCTGGCCCTTTAAGATTTAACATCACTCCCCTGACTGGCTCGGATCCCTTCGGGCAGCCTGCTTCCCCTCCTGTTCTGCCCACAGGGATCTGATCTCCTGAGGGCAGAAGAGAAGTGGAAGGCTACCATTGCAGCCCAGATGCAAGCTGTCTGCCTGCAGGGATCCAATCTCCCATGGACAGACAGCTTGCATTTGTGCCATGATCACGGCAATCTCCTTCTATTCTGCTTAATACATTCTACATTTCATTGATATATGAAAAAAGTATTTTTTTTCTTGCCTATAGAGAAGTGGGCCAGTTCATTTTCACTGAAAGTTCAGTGACATTATAGCCCATTTTAATGCAGCTAAATATTTTCAAAGCTGCTCTGCCATAATTTAGTGTTCATAACCACATGCAAATTTCTGAATCAAAGAAAGAAGGCATTGTGATGTGTTCATACATCTTATAAATGTTTGGTTTCTTCTAGAAAGCAGTATCATTTGACGCTTTTGAATATTCTTGCTTTTGTGAATAGTCATGCTTTTGTGAAGCCAGGCTGAGGATATGCTGCCCATCATTTACAGTATAAACCTTCACAAATCAGGGACCCCCAAACTGCCCTCTTGACGAGCCATGTATAGAAACCGACAGCTCACTCAAGGGTGACTATTCCCCCAAACAAGTGCAAACTCCTGGCTTTGCAGTTGGCGCAAGTCCCGAGTCAAGACCCGTACTGGTAGGGTCTGAAACAAATATAGCAACCGTGGGAGGATATTCATTTTCAAGGCAGCAACTCTAGATATCCATGACAACACTCCCTCCCTCTCTCCACAGGGACAGATCCCTCCATAGCTGACAAAATAACGGAGGATAATTAGCTCTGTACAGTTCCGCCGGCACAGTGGTGATCTGAACCCCCAGGTACTGGATAGACCCATTCATCCACCGAAAGGGAAAGGAGGCTCTTAAGTTCTGCTCCACATGTGGTCTCAAAGTAAGCGACAACGCCTTCGTTTTATCCAAGTTAACTTTAAACCCGGAGAGTTCCCCATATTTACGTAGCTCCCGAAAAAGAACCGGGAGGGAAGTAACTGGGTCTGTAATCGTAAAAGGTAAGTCATCCGCAAACAACGCTATCTTATGTTGAGAAGACATGCTATCCCATGAATGTCACCCAGAGAACATATCCTACCAGCCGGAGGCTCCATAACTAGGGCAAAGAGCAGCGGCGACAACGAACACCCTTGCCTTGTCCCTCGCCCCAGCAGAAAAAACTATGAATAACTCCCATTAACATAAACTGCCACTTTAGAGGCTGCATACAAGGCTCTAATCCAGGCCCAAAGGTTCATGCCTACGCCAACGTGCTTCAGAGCAGTCAAAAGGAAATCCCAGAGAACCCTATCAAAGGCCTTTTTCGCATCTATTGATGGAAGCATAGTCTCCGTTGCTCCCTATTTGCCAACCATGGAGCACTCTCCGCACCCCATCCGCTGCCTGCCACCCCTCGATGAACCCAGTCTGGTCCGGGTGCACCACCCCTGGCAACACCGGTCCCAGGCATTCAGCCAGTACTTTCGCCAAACTCTTAACATCGGTGTTCAATAATGAAATGGGATGAACCGACCCACATACCACTGGGTCCCTCCCTGCCTTAGTACCACCATAATTGCCGCTTGTCTCAGACGGTGGCAGGGCCTCCCCCTGTAAAACTGCATTAAAACTCTCAGCAAGATGGGCCCCAGTGCCTCTCAGAGTTTTTTATACAGCAAACTCGTAAAACCATCAAGTCTGGGCACCTTACTGGCTGCTAAGCGCTTAATAACCGACTGGACCTCCAAGTGTAATAACTTGCTCCAACATTTCACCAAGCTGTCCACAACCTTCTCCCCCATTCTGCAGGTAATCCAAAATAGTCGCAGCATCTCCCGGAGGCTCTGCCTCATACAAAGTCCTATAATGCTCCTGAAATTGTTCCCGAATGTCCCTCCCTTTAAACAGTTTATCCTGGGGCCCTTATATCTTCGCAATCGCATGTCGCTTAACCTGAGCACGCAATTTATTCGCCAAAATACAACCCGATTTATTATCAAACTCATAATAAATCTGCTTCGCCCGGTCCAACTGATACGAGATCCGCTCTAACTGGAGGGCATTTAACTGCCATCAAAGTTCTTCCAGCTGCCCACACGTCTTTGGGTCCCCCTGATGTTTATGGGCCTTTGGAAGGCACGCCAACTGAGCTGTAAGGTGCCAAACTTCTTCCTCCCACTTCCGCTTCCTCTGGGCCCCCAGCTGAAGGAGGTGCTCTCTCAACACTGCCTTCAACCCATCCTACAGGATCCCCATTGCTACTTCCCCATTAAGAACATAAGATATGCCATACTGGGTCAGACCAAGATCCATCAAGCCCAGTATCCTGTTTCCAACAGTGGCCAATCTAGTACCTAGCAGTTTCCCCAAAAGACAAAGGTTACACAGTGCTTGTATTGGGTCAAGCAGTGATATCCTGGGTTCCTTTTTAATAATGGTTTATGGACTTTTTCTCCAGGAACTTGACCAAACCTTTTTTAAACCCAGCTACACTAACAGCTTTTACTACATCCTCAGATAACAAATTCCAGAGTTTGATTACACGTTGAGTGAAAACGTATTTTCTCTTATTGGTCTTAAATAGGTTACCCTGTAGCTTCATTGCATGTCCCCTAGTCTTTCTATATTCTGATGACGTAAACAGTCAATCTACGTTTACCCATTCCACTCCATTCATTAATTTATATCATATCTCCCTTCAGACGTCTCTTTTCCAGGTTGAAGAGCCCTAACTTTTTAGCCTCTCTTCGTAGGGGTATCCTTCCATCCAATGTTCCCTCTAATTTTCTGTAGGCTGTGTGCGCATAAAATATCAGCTGTGCAGCTTTTGAAGGAAGGTTAAATTTTTTGTGCACTACATAACGACACTTGGAGTTATATATTTAAAATTTGACTACACATTAGAATACAGTATGTACACCACATTGATTTTAATAAAATTAAATGAAAATAGATGATTACTAAATGAAGCGGAAAATTTATATTAATTACAATCACAAATGTGGTATTATTTCAGTTAATTTTTATTGAAAGCCATTGTTATTCCATGTAAATAATTTATGTATGGAAGAAGAGTTCATTCTCAAAATTTTTCTCTTCGATCTTTCAAATGTACCCAGTCTGAATAAATTTTATCAAGGTCTACTGATCCGCCATCTTGAAGATGACTCTTAACACGCATCAGCATTTCGAAATGTTCTGAATGTAAGCGATTTCCTTATTTTGGTTTTTAAACTGTTCATCAAGCTGAAACCACGCTCACAATCTGCACTAGAAGCCAAAAGGTTTCCACCAATATCCATCAATTTCGCTAAATCTGCAAAGTGAGCATTCTGAAACGCCAAAGTCACCATATCCGGAAAACTTTTTAGCAGTTTGCTTTTGATTTTTTCTGTGACTAAAAACTTGAAGTCATTGTACTGCCGAACAACAATATGTTCCTCCATAAGAAATTGTTTGTGCTTTAAGCAGAGTGATTGGAAGTTTTCAATTCCATATTCATAATCACACTGTGCTATTGCTGTCAAGTCAAAAGCAGACCATTCCTCAATTTCATTTTCAGGAAATCTTTCCCATAAATGCAGACACAGCATATTAATGAAAATAAGTGTGGAACCAGTATCCACTGAAACGTCTCCAGGTATCTTGTCAAGAAGATTTTTAACATTATCACTCCATTTTACTGTGTCACCCAAGTATTGCATTCGGATTTTGTTCAGCTTACCCTGTGCAAGATGATATGCTTCCAGTGGTATTAGCCCACTTTTTTTAAATGCCATTGTTAATGAAGCTAGTTCAGATAAAACATCATTCAAAATTTGCAGTGTTATATGGAATTGATGGCTGTTTAGCTTTTTATAACAGTACTTTGCAATGGGATCATTATCCTTCTCTTCTTCAAAGTATTTTAATAATGGATCATAATTTCGAATAATTGAAGAGCAAAATGTCTAGATAACCACCGCACTTCGTTCAGAGGTCTAAAAGCAATTGACTTGCATTCAGAAGCATCTGCTAATTCTTTAAATTGTGACCTTTTAGTAGAAGATCGACAAAAGGTTGTGTAAACAGTTCTCATGAAAGTTTCAACTTCTTTCATCAACTTTACTTCCTTCCATGATTCATAGATTCCCAAATCTTCATGATGGGCAACACAATGCTGCTGCACTAAATGTGAAACGTTTTGTTTTAGCTGCGCAGCAACACCATTTATTCTGCCTGACATGACAGAGGCACCATCCGAAGTAAACATGACCATTTTGTTAAGGTCAAGCTTGTATTTCCCATAGAATTCCCGGAGTGCACTGACTATTGATGCAGCATCGCATGCTTCCAACTGTAGCATCCCACCAAATGAAGTTTTATACAGACATGAATTTACTGGCCAATATTTGAAGTACAGTATTAAGTATTTGTTGACAGAAATGTCTGTGCTTTCATCAATAGTTAATGTATGATACGCTGCTGATGCAACATCTGCTATGAGCTTATCTTGGACATTCATGCTTATAATTTCAAGAAATTCAAATGAATAGTTTTTGCTTCTCCAGCTTTCAGGTATGGTTATGTACTTGGACATGTGTTCATTAATATGCTTGAACAGAAAGCATGGAAATGTTCATCCGAACAGCCAGCAAAACACTATCAATTAGAATTTTAATTTCTTCTGGTGTAGAATGCTTCCGTTCATTACTAATTTGCCTTTTCGCTTTTTCAGCGGTGCTCTCAAGCAACAAGTTAAATAATCCTTCTCTTAAATTTGGATTTTTAGCTCTACGTTTCTTAACACTTTTTCAGTATGAGTCTTACTAGACAGATGTCATTTCAAAAAGTCCAGTTTCCACACATCATCCCAAAATTTGCCATTCGAAAACTCTCCGATGGTTTTTGCATCTCGGCAGTATAAACAGACTACTCCGTCATCCTCTTCGTAAGTGAATATTTCACGCAGTTGAACGCATTTTTTATCCCAAGATTTCGGTGTCTCCGTTTCAACAATTTCTTCAAGCCATTCAGGCTTAAAAGCTCTGGCCGTTCACTTACGGTTTGCACCTCTCATTGCTATTGGTTTCAACATTTTAAAAGTGGTGTGGTGGTCACAGGCACAGCAGGTGCTTTCTTATTCAAAAGAAATGCCCCAACGCATTTCATCCAAAGCCTTCATCAGAGGGCTTGGAAGTTGGAACTGCAAGCAATATAACAATATTGTTATAGTGGTAACAAAGAGAAAAAGAACCATAAGTATACATAGTAAAAAGAAGGCACAGTATTACTTACATGGATTAGCAGTTTAACACAAATCCAGAAAAGTGACTTAATTTTAAAACTATGGATTTCCATCTCCATCCAGTCCCACCGAGCCTTCTTCATCTCTATCCACCCCCCCTCCTCCTCCTCCAAGGCACCCACCACAGTTATTTATTTATTTATCTATATTTTTCTATACCGCCCCTTCCAGCGATCAAGGGCGGTTTACAAGGAACATTTTAACAATTGTACACAGATGTATACATTTACATTGAACAATCAGATTCAACTATTTACAATGAACGGTTGAAGTTTTGTTCAATGTAAATAGTTAAACTTAACTTCAAGATGTATTAGTAATACAAACAACCATTAAATTATTTACATTGGATATTTACAGTGGTTGTGTGTTGTGTCTATTTTGGAATTTATTTCCTTTTATGACGTAAATCGGGGATGTGTATGGGGTTTCAGACGGGGGGGGGTGAGTTATTTAGTTTTGAGTAATGGGGTTCGTGTGTATATCGTTCCACCCTAAACAAATGGAACAACTCCTGTTGTGGCAGGAACTGTTACTTCACCGTACAGAACTGTGTACAGAACAGCTCCCCATGGTTTCAACAGAAGTACTTACTTTGCCTCTGGCAACTTCAAAGGAAGAAAAAGCCTGCATCTACATTTATTGTTAACCCATTCCCCAACAGAGGGCTTTGTAAGCATAACTATTTGAACTACAAAGTTCAAAAGTAGGTATGACCAAAGCATCATAAGGGCTAGAGTGATAAAATCAAGATGGAAGACACCATGCATGATAAATTAGTAGTTCAAATAGTTATGCTTACAAAGTCCTCTGCTGGGGAATGGGTTAACAATAAATGTAGATGCCGGCTTTTTCATTGATAACACAGGTACACTAAAAAAAATTTTTTTAAACTGCCTCTAATGTTTCGATTGATTTTTTACGTTTTTTGGTGCGCTGAATCCAAATCTGGTAACCAATTTGCTCCATCACGTACAGATTTTTTGCTACATTGGGTTAGCAGTTTGAGGTGAACGTTTCAGATTGAGTGCGATCGAGATAAAAGTTTCTTGGATGAATTCTTTATACTAATTGTTTAGTAGTTATTCAAATAAGAATAAAGAAAATTGTAACAAGGCAGCACATAAGAATAGAGTAATGTCAACAAAACACACTGTGATGGTAGCAAAATTGTCTGCACTTAAAACAGCCACATACATGTGCACAAACATTGAGCATATAAGAGCGAGGTTAGACACAAAGCAAAGCAAAGAAATGTGCAAAAAATGTTGTACAGGTATGTATGTAAGAATAGAAAACGCAAACCGCACCATTGCAATACATGAAGACAAACACCCGATGGTGTGAAAATAAAATTCTAATAAATGAGATCCGACACTGTGGTAATAACTAGCAAATTTTTATTTCAAAGTTTAGTAAAAACACGATATTTGTCAACACAGTTTAGATTTTAAAGTCATTCTTGGGTCAATCAATCTCCTGGTGGGCCCGTTTCTTCTTCCCCCGAATGCTTCTCTTGGTGCGCTGCTTGGCGTATTTTTCATCTGGGGTTTCCCGCAGCAGCAACCAGCAGAAATCAGCCATCATAGTGGTGTTCCATCTTCCTTGGTACCTTCTCTCTGCGTCCTTGATGTCCTGGTGAAACCTTTCACCTTGTTCTTCACTGTACGCCCCCAAGTTTTCGGGAAAGTAGTTCACATGGGAGTGCAAGAAATGGACTTTCAGGCTCATGTTACAGCCTTGTTCTTTGAAGGCATTGAGCATCCTGGCAACAATATCCTTATAGTTCTCATCCCGCCTGTTCCCCAAGAATTTGAGAATAACATCCTTGAAGGAATCCCAGGCTTCTTTTTCCTTCTCAGACATCGTTTCAGCGAATGCTCCATCTGAAATGAGTTTCCTTATATCAGGGCCAACAAACACTCCTTCCTTTAGCTTTGCTTCAGAAAGTCGGGGGAACTTTGAGCAAAGGTACCGAAAGCACTCACCATCTTTTGGAAGGGACTTGATGAATTGCTTAATGAGACCCAACTTAATGTGGAGAGGTGGTAATAGAATTTTATCACGAGGTACCAAGCTCTCATGAAGAACATTTTTCTCACCGGGTCTCAAATACTCCCGAATTGGCCAGTCTTTTTTCCCCCAGTGTAGGTCGCGGGCCCGGCTATCCCACAAGCAAAGGAAGCAGGGATATTTGGTGAAACCGGATTGCTGCCCTAATAGCATGGATAGAATTTTAAAGTCTCCACAAATCATCCACTTATGCTCATCATAACGAATCTTCTGAAGAATCAGGGCCAAATTCTCGTATTTTTCTTGGAGAATAACAGAGTGAGCAGTAGGAACTGAAGCGAATGTGTTGCCATTATGAAGAAGAACACCTTTTATGCTGTCTTTTGACGAATCAATGAACAGCCGCCATTCAGCAGGATCATACTTGAGTTTAAACTTTTCCATCACTCCGTATATATCGTTGCAAAATACCAAATCTTCCTCTTTGCTGAAATACTTCAAAAATTGTGTCTCGCGGTTGCGGTACCAATAAAAAGTTGTTCCTGGTGACAATAGATTTTTCTGTTTAAGCCGAGAACCTAGCAGTTGGGCAGCATCTTTTGGGAGTCCTAAATCCCGGACTAAATCATTCATTTCAGCTTGAGAGAAAAGTTCAGGTTTCGGATCTGGTTCAGTTTCAAACTCGGAAGTACTGGACTCATCGGGAAAAGCCATCTGATGAGTCTCATCATGATCAGAACCGTCCACACAAATACGATCCAAAGATTTTGGTGGTTCAGGCACAGGTACTTCGTTGCTATGAGGCATAGGCCTAATTGCTGAGGGAAGGTTGGGGTAACTTATTACGTTCTTATTTTTTAAGTTGTATCCCTTCACAATGCAAGAGCAAAAATAGCAGTCACTGCTGTGGTCTCTTTGTTCACGCCACATCATAGGTATTCCGAAACGAAATGCTTGTTTTTTACCTTTCATCCATAAGCGTAGATCTTCCTCACATGTCTTGCACACTTTGTGAGGAGCCCACGGTTTGTCTTGATCGCCTAACTTCAAACCGAAATAGGCGAAATATACTTTTTTAATAAATGCAGAAATGTTCCTCTGCCGCTTTTTCACGGTATATTCCCCACAAATAAAACAAAAACTGTCCGGAGAGTTGACGCAACCTCTGGCTCTGTGAGCCATCACAAATACACAGCACTGCAAACTACAACTGTAGTGAACCACTTCGGAATAAAGCTGTATTACGACTGAGCAAACAAAAGGTAATAATGAACTTGCAAGAAACTGAAATTTGACAGGAACGTTCATGTCGCAACCACCGTGTTTGAGCGAGCGAACGAGGCGAGGCGAACAGGAAAGAACATGCGCCAGCGCGAGTACTGGATTTAGCCCCCCGCCTCCCAATTGTCCTGTTAATGTATAAAATGAATACAAAACACTCTAAAATATCATGAGGGAGTGTTTCTAGTTAGTTAACCATTACAACATCTATTTTGGGCCAAGAAAATAAACTGCAGTCGGCTAAAAAGAAATTATGTGAACATTCCTTATATGGGTAAGAAATCTAATTTTGCAAGAAAACGTGACGTGATGGAACATTTTGGCTATTTTTCCTGGATTCAGCACCCCAAAATCTATAGGAATCAGTTGCAAAACTGGAGGCAGTTTTTTGGTAGTGTACCTGTGTAATCAGATATACACAGAATTATCTTGGTTCACACCACATGGATTCTTGGAGTTACACTGTGCTCCCTCTTTTACCTCCAGATTCACGTGAAGGCAAATCGGTGACAAAAAAAAAAAAGAATTGGTCCTCTCTCCACTATCGAAGAAATTTCAAGCACCCACTCACTGCAGTTCACACATGGTTATTGCACTCGGGGCAGCTTCCAGAGAGCACACGTGGGAGCCAGCTCCTCTAAATCTAGTCCAGGCATTGCAGGGTGCAGTAATAGCAGTGAGCCACCTGACTGTGATTGCCAACAGTGCTAAGACCCAGTTCTGATCTGAGACTGTGTGTATTGTCTTGAGAGAGAGAGAGCGTGCATTTTTTAAAGAAAATGAGGTGAACGGACCGCCCTCTCCTCTCGCCGGCTCTCAGAGCGGCACACTCGGCGCTTTGCCTTTTTTCCTCCCCTTCTGGTGAGAAGCGGCGGCGCTTCGGTCCGTCGGTGAGGACGGAGGAGGGGAGGGTCGAGAGAGAGGCCGCCCTTTGTCTCCGCATCTCTTTCACGGGGTATCTCGCGCCAGGTTTTTTTTTCCTTTCTATCCCCCCTCCTTTCTCCTTCTCTGGCGCCGGCCTTCCCGACTCTCCAGACAGGGGCTGAGACCGCGCGCGGCGCCGCCACCACCCCCACCCCCACCCCCACCCCCACCCCCATTTCCTGGGAAAAGTCCTCGGCACTCACCTGCTCCGCTGCCGATAGCCCATCCCCGGCGTAGCCCCTCACAATTTTCAGGCAGCAGTCCCGGAGCACCGGTCTCCTCTTCTTCGCCGGTGCGGTGTGTTGCTCTCCCTTCTCCGCATTCAAGGCAGCACGTGGCACTGGAGGCTGGCTGAGGGAGGGATCAAAGAAGGCGCATGGCTGGCAGGCAAGCACAAGAGCAGAAAGTAGCTGGCTGCCCCTCCCTTTTATTTCCCTCTTTAGCCTGTGTCATGATTTGTCAATCGTCGGTCACATGTGAGAGGAGTGAGGACTCAGAGCAGAGAGGAGAGATTCGGAAGTGATTTCACGAGTCTTGGAATTACCCGGAAATTACAGAATGGCAGTAGATCGGCGACGCAGCCGCGGCCTTAAAAAAAACAAGGTTTTAATTTGAAAACCCAAGAACTCCGTAATTTTTGTGCGTTCCTTTGTAAGTTGTGTGCGCTCGCTCAGCGAGGTGTGTGCGCGCTGTGATGAGGAAGTTCATAGTGAGCCTATGGAAATAGGAGAAACTAAGGATTTTACCTTTAAGAAAAGTGACATCCCTGACGTGCACAGGTTTCAGCATTTCCCTAGAGAGAGCAAGCACAGGGAATCTGAACTTAGGCTGCCACACCCAAGCTCTGCTGACGTAGTTGCAGGCTTGGAAGATGATTATATGCACCTGTCTAGAGAGAGATAGACACGGCCCGAGAAGCAGAGATATAAACAGAGGTTAGAGAGAGTGAAGGGGGAGTCAGATCCACAGTGGAGAGGAGAGTCACATCCACAGTGGAGAGAGGAGCCACACCCACAGTGGAGAGGAGAGTCACACCCACAGCCAGAAGGAGGATTACACGCAGAGCTGAGGAGACAGCCAGGGAGGAGACGAGAAGGCCGTGGAGAGAGTCTGGGAGGAGAGAGACCAGGAGAGGAGTGCTCAGAGAGAGCGCACAGGGAAAGCTTCAAACCCCAGTGCCTGTTGAAAGGATTCAGAGAGTTCAGAGCTGGAAGCCCAGGACTCAGCCCAAGAATTCACAGAGCCCAGTCTGGAACAGGAATACGTGGCAGAGCTCCAGAGAGGAACGCAGGCAAGTAAGCCAGGGATTGTTTCCCAGAAGCTGGAGGGAGACGGCTGAGCACAGCCAGGGGGAAGTATCCACAGCCTCACAGATAACGTTGCCTTACCGGGGAGAGCTGTACTCCAGAGAAACGCAGGGTTCCTTAGAGAGGGTTTACCCTGGGACGTCTGTTGAAGCTTCAGAGCAGGGCACTGCATCACCGGAGCTAGAGGGAATGCAGGTGGACCTCATTGAGCAAGATTCTATACAGCCAGAGGAGCTCATGGACTGTACACTGTGTAAAGCTGATAGTGTTGAGTCTCTCAGCTAAGAAATAGCTAAGAAGATAAGTCTCCTGAAAAACTGAGTAAGGAAGCCTAGCCATAAGCAGAAGGTAGGAGCAGGCTCTTGTTAAGAGAAGAATACTTATTGTTTCTGTATTTGAGTGCTGAATGAAGACAAAGGAAAAAGAAGGTATTTTACTTTGGCTGAATGAAGAAGCTATGTTTTTTTTCTGTCTGTTATTTTGAAGCACTTGTATAAAAGAAAGGACTGTGAAACTAATACAGCCCAGTTTGTAAATGACCTGGAGCGAATACCTGGAAAAGTATCCTATTACAACATGCTTGAACTTTGTTTGCGTTTTGGGGAAATAAACCTTGTCATTTTTGCCTACACTCTCGGTGCATAACTACACTTCCTATTAGAAGGCTAGAACTACTATTCCCAGCATCCTTCACTGGAGAACAAAATATTCTGTTTAAGCTTTTACAAGGGAAGTTAATAGCATCCCTATCCCTCTAAGTCCTAGGCGGAGGGCTAGGGCATGACAGCGTGCACACACGCACAGCTTAGAGGGAACAGTGCTTCCATCCCCTTTACTATTTTGGTGGCTCTTCTCTGTACCTTTTCTAATAACTCTATATGCTTTTTAAGATACGGCGACCAGAATTGCACACAATATTCAAGGTGTGGTCGCACCATGGAATGATCCAAAGGCATTCCTTATGATACACCTAGCATTCTGTTTGCTCTCTTGGCCTCTGCTGCACACTGGGCGGAGGGTAACATGTTATCCAGAATAACGCCTAAATCTCTTTCCTGGGTGGTGGTTCCTAATGTGGAACCTTGCATCATGTAACCATAGTTGGGCTTTTCCTTTCCTAGGTGCATAAATTTGCACTTGTCCACATTAAATTTTGTCTGCCATTTGGGTGCCCAGTCTTCCAATTTATCAAGATCCTCTTGCAGTTATCCACAATCCTCATGGGTTTTAACAACTTTAAATAGTTTTGTGTCATCTGCAAATTTGATAACCTCACTCGTTATTCCCATTTTCCAGGTCATTTATGAATATGTTAAAATGCAGCGGACCCAGCACAGATCCCTGGGGTACTCCACTATTCACCTTTCTCCATAGGGAAAATTGGCCATTTAGCCCTACCCTCTGCTTTCAATCTTTTAACCAGTTCCTGATCCACAATAGTACACTGCCTCCTATCTCATGACTTTTTAGTTTTGCCAAAGTTTCTGATGAGGGACCTTGTCAAAGGCTTTCTAAAAATCCACATACATTATATCAACTGACTCACCTTTGTCTACCTGTTTATTCACACATTCAAAAAAACATAACAGATTAGTAAGACAAGATCTTCCTTGTCTAAAACCATGTTGGCTGTCTCCCATAAAGACATGACTGTCTCTACATATTCAGTAATTTTGTTCTTTATGACAGTTTCTACCATTTTTCCTGGTACTGACGTCAGGCCCACTGGTCTGTAGTTATCCCGGATCACCCCTGGAACCCTTTTTAAAAATTGGCGTTGCATTGGCCATCCTCCAATCGTCAGGTATTACAGATTATTTAAATGATAGTTCACAGATTACTAATAGTAGGTCTGCAATCTCATATTTCAGTTCTTTCAACAGCCTGTGATAAGGAAGCTTATCATAGCTCAGGTAGGAGCTATAGAAAAGATGATGTGACTCTGAACAAGCAACCTGTCAGTTCTGGTAGAAGCAAGAAAACAGAGTTTTCACATAAAAGACTACCAGTCCCAGAATGCACCAGGTTTCCAGCAGCCATGAGAGGGGCTGAAGTGAGAGAATGTGTGTGCAATCAAGAGAGCTATGAGGTAATCCCTAAGCACTCATCTCAAAGGGCAGGGCCTGATTCAACACAGCTGCGCTGTGTTAGGGAGCAGCACACATTAGAACAGGATAAGAATAGAGCTTTTTCTTCAGATAACAGTTACTACAAGCTCCAGCCCAGCTTCAGGGAGAACTTCAAGAACAGCTTCAGCAAAAGCCACAGAAAGAGCTTGAGGGAGAGCTTCAGCAACGGCTACAAGCACCAGTATCACCTGGAGAAACAGAAGCCAAGCCAAGCAGATAGAGAGAGAAGGAAACTCTCTGGAAGGAAGAGAAGAAAGGCCATTGGAAGGTCTGGGAGATTCCAAGGCAGTACTCATACTGGGAGGTATTCCAAAAGCCAGCAGAGTCCATTGGACTGGATTCAGCCAGAGGAATGGAGTGGCAGAGATAGGAATCACCAGTGGCTACCTGGAAGAGAGAAGACTGCATGTGGAAGGGACTTTCAGACCAAGGCCAGAAGGTATGTGAGAGAAGATCCAGTGTCCAGGGATCAAGATTGGAAGGCTGGACATCAGAATTGGATTACATATTGGCCAGGCTATACAGAGAGGAATAATGATAGCAGGAGAGGCTCAGGTATGAACACTGATCCAGACCCTATCTATAATAGAGAATGGCAGCAAGGGAATAAGCATTCTCATGATAGTGCCTTAATGAAAGACTCATCTGTGCCAATGTATGATATTGACCCTATGATTGTTGATGCAGGGGGAAATACAGCAGATGAAACTATTTACATGGACTGTTCTTTATCTAAATGCTATTGCTAGTTTTCTATGAGCAAACACATCAGCCATCACAAAGAAACCTAACTTTGTTCTTTATTTCCACTGCAAACGGCTCTTAAAGCAGGATTTGGGTTCACACAGTAGCAGCCAGCCAGCTAAAGGCTTTCAGCTGGTCCATTGATAGTAATTAGGGCTGCACCTGATTGGGTGTGTGAGCAAGGGAGAATCACTGCTGAGATCGGCGTGGAAAAATAAGCAGAAGTTAACCTAACCAGCAAAGTTTATTCTTTACTTTGTGCCTTTGTATTTGGTAATTATTTGCTAAGAAAACATTAGCTAATTGCCTGACAAGCTGAAGGTTGTTTCTGGTTTACTTTGTGACTTTTTGTTATCCATTTTAAACACTGCAAGCAAGTAACCTCATTTATAGTGCTATCAAGCATACATGTGTTGGGTGAATTAAACCCCATCAATAAAAGAAGTATTTTATTGATCTTACCACTTGGTTTCACAACTCAAATTATTGTCATCAGCTGTGTTTGGGAGTGAATGAACTACAATACCCACAATACCTTGCAAGAATCATATGAATATATGCATCGTCAAGATTGTGTAAGTTCTCACCCTAGGCAGCCGTCTGACAAGCCTTGGATGTATACCATCCAGTCCAGGTGATTTGCCACTCTTTAGTTTATTATATAGTTGTAATACATCTTCCCGGTGTAGCGATATTTTTCTTTCAGTTCTTCCACAGCATCGCCTTTAAATACCATTTCAGTCATGGGTAACATCCTACATCTTCCTCAGTAAAGACCGAAGCAAAGAATTCATTCAGTCTCTCTGCTATGGCCTTGTCCCCTCTTAGTGCCCCTTTTACTCCTCTATCATCTAATGGTCCAACTGATTCTCTCACAGGTTTTTTTTGCTACAAATGTACTTGGAAAAAGTCTTGCTTCCACAGCAAGCTTCTTCTCAAATTCTCTCTTTGCCTGCCTTATCAGTGCCTTGCATCTAACTTGCCAGTGCTTGTGCCGTTTTCTAGTTTTCGTCATTTGGCTCTTTTTTCCATTTCCTGAAAGATGCTTTTTTGCCAACAGCCTCTCTGACCTCACCTTTAAACCATGCTGCCAGTTTTTTTGACTTCCTTCCACTTTTCTTAAAGTGTGGAATACAGCTGATCTGGGCTTCCAAGATAGTATTTTTAAACACTACCCAAGCTTGATGTAAGTCTTTAACCTTTGCAACTGCTCTTTTAGTTTTTTCTTAACTATTTTCCTCCTTTTTATCATGGTCTCCTTTCGAAAGTTAAGAGGTAGTACTGTGGATTCTTACCATCCCTCAATTAATTAAATGAAACACGATTATCCTATGATCACTATTGCCAAATGGCCCCAACACCCTTATTTCTTGCACCAGATCTGGTGTTCCATTAAGGAGTAGGTCCAAAATGGCTTCCATATAATCTGCTATCCAAAATGGCTTCCTTATAATTTGCTATCATCCTCTCTAATTGCTGATTCACCTTCTCCCCCTGTAAAAGATACTCATGCAACCGCCAGTTCGGCTCCAAACCAGGCCTCCACTGGAGAGTAATCTGACCAGGTAGCAAGGCCAATTCTCACTTTATCCAGGGCCTCTCCCCAATACGTATCCCCGAAAAGGTAAATCAGTCCGACTGTAAAACGCATTCACAGCAGAGTAATATGTGTAATCCCACACCGAGGGGTTAGCCGTCCTCCAAAGATCACCCAACCCATACTCCTGCAACCACTCCTGGAAGCCCTTCAGACAAGGATCTTTCCCCCCTCCCTCTCTTGAGCCTCCGTCAAGCGCTGTATTACAGTCACCCCCACGCCAAAACATTTGCATGGATTTTCCCATCCAGCCACTGACGTATATCCTCCCAGAATGCTTTCTGGTCAACATTGGGCCCATACACCAACACTAGAGTTATAGTTTACCCGGATAACTTCCCCCAAATCACTAAGGTACTGCCATCCAATTTCCGAAACATTCAATGTCCCGATTTTCAAACTCACAGCCATTCTCCCTGCCCTCTCAATATAGCCAAAAGTTCATTTTGATTCTTTCCAGTTCCACATTGATTTAGAAAAATTTATCAGAAAATTAACTCTACATTCTTATTTTGATTCTATTTTTCTGGTGACACAACTCAACCTGATTTCTCTGTCAGGCTTAAACGTATATCATTACCTTTTAAGTCAATCTGGACACCACATGTGGCAATTGTCACATTAAAATAACTTGTTTTACAGGACATTACTCATTTAGAACAATCTTGATACAAGAAAACTTCTTTTGCCTTCTCTTGCTCAGAACAGGATGCTTTGAATCAGTTACGTGATAGATCAGAAATAATAATTAGAAGAGCTGTTAAGGGGGGAGCTATTTGTTTATAATGTATTACACTTTTTATAAAGCTGAGGTATCCCATCAACTTGCTGATGAGAATGTCTGTTAGGCCTACCAGTGACCCCACTGATGAAACAAATTAAAGGTTTGACTGAGAGTTTTAAATATATTAATAAGAAAGAAGTTAAGTTTTTGAATATTGTATTGATTCCTGGATACCTTATTTTTACATTTTACCTAAGATTCATAAAAATCTACACTACCTGCCAGAACGACCTATAGTGTCGTCTAATGGTTCTTTACTAGAGCCTCTTTCCATCTATGTTGACTCTTTTCTTCGTCCTTTGGTAGGAACAATACCATTTTATATAAAAGATATGTTTGTTTATTTATTTGATATACCGCCATTCGTAGTTACATCAAAGTGGTTTACAACATTCAAGTTATAGGAAAAAGGCCACTGGCCAGGAAAAAAAGAAAAGAAATCACAGTATTGACCGGACAGTTAGAGGACAGACATGCATAAAAGATAACAGAGAAAGCCAAGACAAGAGGGGAAAATGGTAGGGATGATATCACATAAAGGGAGAGGGGAGGTCAAAGGCTTCGGAGAAAAGATGGGTCTTCAGATGAGCTTTGAAAGTGCTGTGATGCTGCTCGAGTCCGAGTGAGGTGGGCAGGGAATTCCAAAGTGCGGGCCCAATGAAAAAGAAAGCAGAAGTACGGGTGGACTGGAGGTGAGCGTGGGAGTGGGAAGGGAGGTGAAGACGATTAATGTGTATGGACCAGAGGGAGCGACTAGGGGTATGAAATTGGATAAGATCTACCAGATATTGCAGTGTGTGTGTATATAGGACTTGATGGACTAGAGTGAGGAGTTTGAAACGAGTGTGAAAGTGAACGGGCAGCCAGTGAAGATGAATCAAGAGTGGTGTAATATGATCACGGGGAGCTGAGTAAGAGATGATCCGGGCGGCTGTGTTTTGGATACGCTGGAGCCTATGAAGTTGGGATTGAGATAGACCTAAAAAGACTGAGTTACAAAAATCGATGCGCGACATTACAAGGGACAGCATGAGGGTAGTGAGTGCTTGGGGAGTAAGAAAGGGGAGAATTGCTCGAATCTGTCTAAGAAAGAAAAATGAAGGTTTTGTGATGTGGGAGATGTGATCTTGAAAAGAAAGATTTGAGTCAAAGAAGACCCCAAGATACAGGAAACTGGACACCACGGGAATGGGGGAACCATCAAAAGGAGACAACAGTGGGGAGGTGCTACCATGCGTGAACCAAATTGCGAGCGTTTTGGAAAGGTTTAAGTGAAGACAATTTGATGTGAGCCAACCAGTTACAGCGGAAAGACAGGAAGTCAAAGGAGAGAAGTCAGGATAGAGAGAGAAGGTGTGGTGTAAGAGGACAAAGATCGTCAGCATAATAGAAAGCAGAAATCCCGTGTTGTTGAACCAGAAGAGCTAAGGGTGTCAAGAAGATATTGAAAAGAAGGGGGGCTAGTACAGACCACAGGGGGACACCACAGGATAAAGGGAGAGGTTCAGAGGAGGTCGCTGGGGTGGTAAGAGAGAACAGTATAGGAGTGGGAGAAAAGATAGGAATGAAACCAGCGGTATACTGTGCTACAGAGTCCAGCTTCCCGTAAGCGTGTAAGGAGAAGAGAATGGTCAACTAAATCAAAAGCTGCAGAAAGATCAAGAGAGACCGCCACCGAGAAGTCACCACGATCATGTGCCACATGCAGTTCGTTAAGAAAGGCAAGAAGGACAGTCCTCTACACTATGACCCGGGCAAAAACCTGATTGACGGGGGTGAAGAAAGTGCGTAGAATCCAGATGATGGGAAAGCTGAGTGAAAACTGCTTTTTCGAGTATCTTAGAAAGGAAGGGGAGATTGGAGACAGGACGATAGTGTGCAGGAACAAGAGGATCAAGAGAAGGTTTTTTAAGTATAGGGCGTACAAGAACATGCTTCCAAGAGTGGGGGAAAGTGCCGAGGGAAAGACTCGTATTAACCATAGTGAGAATGGAGGGGATAAGAGCAAGAGAGGGTGTAAGCAGCCAGGAGGATGGTATAGGATCAAGTGAGCAGCACGTTTTCTTAGAGGAGGAGATAAGTTGAATAAGGTCTGAGGTGGTGAGGGGGTGGCAGATTTCTTGACAATGTTAGAAGGGGTGGGTGATGATGATTTACAGTCGGAGGTGTTAGTGACCCTTCATGTAGCTTCATTATATATAAACATTCCTCAGGAAGAAGCTCTTAGAGTAATGGAACAACAATTGAGGGTTAGGCGAGATCTAGTGAATGGATTCATTGAATTCCTAATGGAATTGACTCAAATAATCTTTCAATAATTTTTTTTTCAATTTGAAGATCTATGCAAGTAGGTCTCTGGAATAACTATGGGACCCACTGTTGCCCTTTCGGTGGACAACTTTTATATGGCCACCTACGAGGAACAATGACTCTCTCAGTCAACATATCAGGATAAAATACAGTATTGCTTTGGAAGGAAAATATTCAAGAATTGAACAATTTTCATATGTGGGTAAATGCATGCGATTCTTGTATTCAGTTTTCCATTTTGTATGATGACACTAAAATCTCTTTTTTCGATGTTATAGTGTTTAAACAAACTGGAAAATTCTTTACCACTGTGTATCAGAAAACACTGATTGCAATACTTACCTTCATTATTCCAGTAATCACCCACTAGCACTGAAAAATGGCCACCTGTTCTCACAATTTATTCGGTTTTGTCGAAACTGTACTACACTTGAGGAATACCATAGGCAAGCTAAGATTCTGATTTTGAAGCAAGAGGATATCCAAAGTCTGTTTACAAGCGTATCGGCATGCTGCCTATAATAACTCTGTGGTTATTTCTCCCTCAAATATCTAAGATAGCTGAACAGTCAGATACACAGTATATTCACTTTTGGCCTGATTCTGTCCTGGACATAGATCCTCTATGTGTTTGTCTGAACTGGACACACAGAGGGGATTGCGATTCTGATCCCATGGGGCATTTATTTATTTATTTATTTAGACAGTTTTGTATACCGCCTTATCCTTCAATCAAAGCGGTCACAACACAATTGGGGGATACATTTAACATGCGGGGGATATGAGACACATACACTAATACTTACAAGGAACATGGGCAATGAAGGGTTAAGTGGCTTGCCCAAGACCACAAGGAGCATTTGTGGGACTAGAAACCACAGTCCTTCCGGCCTAAGGTTGCTGTCCTCTAGTGGGATTTGAACCCCCGACCTTCCGGCCTGAAGTACCTTGCCCCAACCACTAGGCTACTCCTCCCATGTCTAGCCCCGTGGGATCAGAATCACAAACAAGCATGTATGTGCAGGCTGGGACTGCGATTCAGTCCCAGCCTGCACGTACATAAGTAGCCCGATTTAACTCAGTCTGAGCTTTTAAATGGAGCCGCGGTGCCATGTTGTCATATTGTCATGGCACCATGGCTCCATTTAAAAGCCGCGACGGCAGCCGCCCAGTTAAAGTGATTATTTCCTGCAGCCCGACCCCAATCCTGCCTCCTAAGGTCGGGGTCGGGCTGCAGGGAATAAACCCTTGCAGGTTGTAATGCGACAAAACAGGACAAACACCGAGGGGATGAATACTTTCACAAGGCACTGTATATTGTAGAAATCCCGCTCAAGCAGTTGCCAACACATAGATCACTCTTACCATGCTTTAAAACCGCTGAAAAGTACCACGCTGGTGCAGTGTGATCACTTCTACACTAGTTTTCATTCTTAAAACTTTAGACATGAATCCTTAAAGGAACCGTGTACCTAACTTTACCAGTCAAATATAAAGTGCCATAGAACCATCATTAACCTTACAGTCATTAACACAGACATCTGCCAAAAAGATCAAAATCGTGCTGAAAGTTCTAACAATCGGAATCAGAAACCAGAAAGCTTAGTATTACAAATAAACTATAAAAGACCCACCCATCCTCACCATTAACCAATATATTATTATTCTGACAGGCAGAGATTTGGGGGCTAGCACCATGTGATTTACACAACATGCCTACCACTTTGAAGGTGCAAAATATCCTTTATTGTGACACAATAATTAAGACAAAAAAAAACAAAACAGGAATCAGGAGTGTGCATAGGTATCTCCCCCCCACCCCAAGATCAATACTTTGTAGAGCCACCTTTTGCTGCAATTACAGCTGCAAGTCTCCTTGGGGTATCTCTCTATTAGCTTAGCACATCTAGCCACTGGGATTTTCACCCATTCCTCAAGGCAGAACTGCTTCAACTCCTTCATTTGCTGTACACCAATGCATAGAAACATAGAAACATGATGACAGAAAAAGACCACATGGCCTATCTAATCTGTCCTTCCATATCAACAACTACAACAGTCCACTTTTTACCTTTAGAGATCCTCTGTGTTGGTCCCATGCTTTTTTGAATTCAGTTACTGTCCTCATCTCTACCACCTCCACTGGGAGACTATTCCATGGACCCACTACTCTTTCCGTAAAGAAATATTTCTGCATATCACTCCTGAATCTATCTCCCTTCACCCTCATCCCATGTCCCCTCGTAGCAGAACTTGCTTTCAATTGAAAGAGGCTCTCTCCCTGAACATTTATGCCACGGAGGTATTTAAACATCTCAATCATATCACTTCTATCCTGCCTTTCCTCTAAGGTGTACATCCTTAAGGTGTAGATCCTTAAGTCTGTCCTCATATGCAACCCATCTATCTTCAAGTCATGCCACAGATTCTCAATTGAATTGAGGTCTAGGCTTTGACTAGGCTTTCCCAAGGCTTTTCAATGTTTTCCTTTAAACCTCTCCAGTGTAGCTTTAGCAATATGTTTAGGGTCATTGTCCTGCTGGAAGGTGAACCTTCATCCCAGTTTCAAATCTCTGGCAGACTGAGACAGGTTTTCTTCAAGAAGTGCCCTGTTACTAGTGCCATCTATTGTCCCTTCACTCCTGACCAGTTTTCCTGTGTCTGTCGATGAAAATGATCCCCACAGCATGATGCTGCCACCCCCATGTTTGTGGTGATGGGAAGTGTTGAGTTTGTGCCACGCATGGCGTTTCCCATGATGGCCAAAAAGTTCAATTTTCCTCTCATTTGACCAGATAACCTTCTTCCATGTCTTTGAGGGGTCTACCACATGCTGTTGTGCAAACTCCAAATGTGTTTTCTTATTTCTTTCTTTAAGCAATGGCTTTTTTCTGGCCACTCTTCCATAAAGCCCCATTCTGTGGTGTGTATGGCTTAAAGTGGCCCTATGGACAGATAATCCCATCTCCGTTATGGATCGTTGCAGCTCCTTCAGTGTTATCCTTGGTGTCTTTGTGGTATCTCTGATTAATGCCCTCCTTGCCCAGTCTGTGAGTTTGGTGGGCGGTCTTCTCTTATCAGGTTTGTAGTGATGCCATATTCTTTCCATTTTGTTATCATGGATTTAATGGTGCTCCATGGGATATTCGGAATTTGGAATAATATTTTATAACCCAACCTTAATCTGTACTTCTCCACAACTTTCTCTCTGACCTGTTTGGAGTGCTCCTTCGTCTTCATGTTGATTGCTTAGTGTTGTTGCAGAGTCAGTGGCCTTTCAGAACAGGTATATTTATATAGGTATCATGTGACAGTGATTACACACAGATGGACCCCAATCAACTAATTACATGACTTCTGAGGTTAATTGGTTGGACCAGATCTTATTTAAGGGTTTCATAGCAAAAGGGATGATTAACTGTTATAAATGTGTTCTCAGATGTAACTCTGTAATGTAAATATGTTCTCAGTTATACCTCAGATGTGAACTCCCATAAAGTAAATGTATTCCTAGCTATATGTCCCTGGTTTCACCCCAGATGTATACCATGATTGTAAACCATTTTTTTTAAATTTTTTATTTATAACAATATATGAACTATTACATCCAGGTAAACACTTGAATGAAAAGAAAACAATAGGTTTGAAAATATCAATAAAAACATCAAGAAACTTAACAAAATTAACAAAGATAATATCACACCCATATCATTTAGACCTCAAGAAAGAAGAAATATAAGGGGGAGTATTAGGAAATTAACACCAGGCGAAAGTTTAAATAACCAACACCAAGACCTAAACAAATATACCAAGCGAACAGGTAAAGACTTAAGTGTCAGCCAGATGGGACGCTTTAGACACTTCAACAACAACTTCCTCCCTTGCTATCAAGAACTCAATAAGCTGCCTGGATTCAAAGAAAACATAACCTTCCTGATCGTCCCTCCAGTCTAGTCCCGGAATCTCTGGGGTTGTCGACCTCCTCTAGCAGCTTTGGAGACTGAGAAACCTCTGTGATATCATCAGTATATAAGGACTGGAACCGCCTCCTTACATCAGTTTTATCAGTCTCCAAAGCAGCTAGAGAGTGGTGAGCCCAAGGGGATTCCGGGGCTCACAAGAGGAACGATTAAGAAGTTAAAGAGTTTGAAAAAAATTTAAAAAAAAAAAAAAAAAAGGCAGAGAAGGAGTTTTTGCCTTCAATTGTTTTAATCGGATTGCCAGCTGCCCTGAGGTCCTCTGCTCCATTTTTTGTTGTTTTAGTTTCTTTTATTTTCCTTTATTTTCTTTTCCCAGGACATAGGCAAGCCATAGTGGAGATTTAGCTGCCTGAGGGGCAAGATCAACGGCGGGCTACCGTCCCGATTGGAGGGGGACTGGAGCCTTGGAGGGGAGACTCAGCGCATGCAGAAGTTTGCCTGCCGGCGCTTAAGAGCTCCCGGGGGACTGCTGCTACAGCTGATTAGAGTCGGCGTTGAGACATCGGCTTTGCAGATTTCAGCGATCTGGTTCTTCCGGGCAGGGAAGAGCAGATAAAGGCAGCCCCTATTCAGCGACAGCAGCTCTGAAGGTAAGAGGTGTTTTGGGCGCGAAACGGCTCGTCTAGCCGGGGCAGGCCGCAACGCGTGTGCAGAGCGCGGGAAAATCGCGGTTTGGAGAGTGGGGCTTGGCCGCGGTATATCTTGGCAGGGAAGCTTCGTTTTGGGTTCCTTCCTTCAGGTTTAGGCTCCGGTGCATGTCTCGGTGGTAAATTGCAAAAAAACCAACCCATTATTTTTGTTTCGTTGATTTCGGGGGTGCTTCTGCTCTAAAGCCTGTCAGAGCAGCATGCCTGCGAAGCAGCTCTGCCTCCTGTGTGGAGCCAGAAGGAGCTCAGTGTCTCCGGATGGGGTTTGTAGGGGCTGTGCTCCGGAGTTGGAGGCGAAGGAATTAGCCCCTGAATCCGAGTTGGTGGGACCGAACATCGTAGAGGAGATGGGGGTCCCCCTGCTTCCATCCCTGCCTGTTTCTGAGCCGGCAGGCGGAGCGCTGGTGGCGTCCGAGCCCCCGTTGTCCCAGCAACCGGTATCGGGGGACCTAGAGGTGATTTTTACGCCGGATTTTGTGGCACTGCTGCAGAAAGCACTGGCTGGCTCTCAAGGGGGGCCGGTAGCGAGTACTTCTGGGGCGGGCCTGGGGCAGAAGAGGCCCAGTTCCCCTCTGGCGGAGGACATAGCCGGCAGCGGTGCCAAGAAGTCTAGGTCTGATAGGGATCGTTTAGATCAGTCCATGCTCTCGGAGGACGTGCGGTCGGAAGAGGCGGACATGGACCTGGGGGAACTCGAGGAAGGAGAGAGTAGAGAACAGGAGGATCAGGCTAGAGTCGTAAGGGTGTTCCTTAGGGAGGAGCTGCCGGCGCTTATCGCGGAATCTCACAAGGCTCTTAATATGCCGGAAGGGGGCCCAGCGGAGGATTCTACCCTGGAGGATCCTCTGCTGCATGCCGTCCGGAAGATGCATAGGGCGTTCCCTCTCCATCGGGTGTTTAGGGAGATGATTCAGGAGGAGTGGGATACGCCTGAAGCCAATCTGAGGGGAGCTAGGGTTCTGGCGAAGCTCTATCCTCTATCGTATCAAGACCGGGAGTTGTTCAAAGCGCCGAGAGTGGATGCGGCGGTATCAGCGGTGACCAAGAAGACTACCATCCCGGTGGAGGGGTCGGCGGCACTTAAGGATCCGCAGGACCATAAGTTGGAGACCTTGCTGAAGCAGGTCTTTGAAGCGAATGCGCTGTCCTTGCAGGCATCTATTTGTGGGGCCTGGGTGGCTAGAACCTGCTTGAGGTGGGCGCAGAGAGTCCAGGGGGACCGCGTGGAGGAAGAGGCCGAGGAGGCGGCCCGGTTGGAGTCCGGGGTGGCGTATCTGGCCGACGTGCATTATGACTTGATCCGCAATTTGGCGAAGAGTATGGCGTCGGTAGTCGCTGGACGGCGATGTCTTTGGCTAAGGAATTGGTCAGCTGATGTTCCTTCCAAGGCTAGATTGAGTAGGTTACCTTTTCGCGGCAAGCTACTCTTTGGAGAGGATTTGGAGAAGTTGGTAAAGGACTTAAGAGAGTCCAAGGCTGGTAGGTTGCCGGAGGACAAGCAGAAGCAAAGCCGTTCTATGCCCGGATCTCGCGGTTTTCAGTGAGATTTTCGCCGTTTCCCTCCCCCGAGGTTGGGGCAAAGTCAGCGGGGCCGTTTCCCTACTAGGGCCTCCGGGTTTCGGGGGTTTCGAGGAGCATCCAGGGGGTTTGCCTCTTCCTCCTCGTCCGCTAGTTTCAAGAAGCTGCAATGAAGTCAGGGGGTCCAGGAGGAGTTAGGTCCCGTAGGGGGTCGGCTACGGGATTTTTATCCGGCTTGGACCCGACTCACTTCCGATCAGTGGGTGTTAGAGGGGATCCGAGAGGGTTATGCGCTGGAGTTTCAGCGTCCGGTCACCGATTCTTTCGTACGGTCTCCCTGCAACGCGCCAGCGAAGTGCCGGGCGGTGCGGGACATGGTGCGAAGGCTTCTGACTCTCAAGGCTATTGTCCCGGTTCCTTCCGACCAGTTAGAATGCGGTCGATACTCTATTTACTTCGTGGTGCCAAAAAAGGAGGGAACCTGGCGACCCATCCTGGATTTTAAAAGGCTGAATCGCTGTCTCCGCATGTCTCATTTTCGGATGGAGACCCTCAGGTTCGTTATAGTAGCGGTGAGAAAGGGGGAGTTTCTGATGACCCTGGATTTATCGGAGACATATTTGCACATTCCGATACGCCAGGAACATCAGAAATTCCTCAGATTTGCGGTGCCAATGGGTCATTTTCAGTTTCAGGCGCTTCCG
This sequence comes from Ichthyophis bannanicus, assembly GCA_033557465.1. Lineage (NCBI taxonomy): Eukaryota > Metazoa > Chordata > Amphibia > Gymnophiona > Ichthyophiidae > Ichthyophis > Ichthyophis bannanicus. Next base: position 1,247,647,013 of record CM066031.1, on the reverse strand, counting down.
TTCGGCCTGGCCACCGCGCCACGGGCATTCACCAAGGTGTTGGTGGTGGTGGCGGCGGCCTTACGGAAGGAAGGAGTGTGCACCCCTATCTGGACGATTGGTTGATCAGAGCGAAGTCCAGAGAAGAGAGTGTGTCTGCGACAGCCTGAGTGATAGCTCTGTTGCAGTCGCTCGGTTGGGTGGTCAGTGTAGCAAAGAGCAGGTTGGTTCCGTCTCAGGACCTAGAGTATCTGGGTGCTCGGTTCGATACGAGCGTCGGTCGAGTGTTTCTGCCGAAGCAGCGAGTGCTCGGTCTTCGAAACTTGGTGCGTCGGTTTCTCAGTCGACCGAATCCCACGGCCTGGGATTATCTTCAGTTATTGGGTACGATGGCAGCGACCCTGGAGTTGGTACCGTGGGCATGGGCCCACATGCACCCGTTGCAAAGGGCGCTCTTGAGAAGGTGGTCGCATCAGAAAGATCCGCTGTCATGAAGGTTATGTTGTCCGCTGCAGACGCGCTTGGCGTTGCGTTGGTGGTTGAAGCCGGGATCTCTCGAACAGGGGATGGCGTTGGAAGCGCCCGCCTGGTTTCCCTAACGACGGACGCCAGTCTGAGCGGCTGGGGGGCCCATTGTCAAGATCGGCTGGTGCAGGGTCAGTGGTCCCCTCTGGAGAAGGAGTGGTCGATCAACAGATTGGAATTGCGGGCGGTAGCGTTAGCTCTTCGGGAGTTGCGTCCATTTATTCAGAGAAAGGCCATTCGGGTATTCTCCGACAACGCTACAGCGGTGGCTTACATAAATCGTCAAGGCGGTACCAGCAGCGTGGCATTGGAAACGGAGGCGGAGAGTTTGTTCGAGTGGGTCGAGCAGAATCTGGAGGCCTTGTCCGTGGCGCACGTCGCGGGAGTGGACAATGTCAAAGCCAATTTTCTCAGTCGAGTGAGAGTGGACCCGGGGGAGTGGGTTCTGCATCCCGAGGTTTTCCAGGAGTTATTGAGGCGCTGGGGAACGCCAGTGATGGATCTCATGGCGACTTTCCAGTCGGCACAGGTCAGTCGGTTCTTCAGCAGGCGAAGAGAAAGGATGGCGGAAGGTTTGGACATTCTTATTCAGGAGTGGCCGGAACAGCAGTTGCTGTATGTGTTTCCGCCGTGGGTGTTGATCGGCAGAGTGCTGCAGCGTATAGAGTGCCACAGGGGGCCAGTGCTTCTGATTGCTCCGGATTGGTCGAGACGGCTGTGGTACGTGGACTTGGTAAGGCTTTTGGTGGAGGAGCCTTGGCGGCGCCTCTTTGCATGCCTCAGGTGGATCGATTCTCGTTTACGGGCTGGCTATTGAGAGGGCTCGGTTAAGGGCGAAAGGTTATTCTTCGGCAGAGGTTTCTACTTTGCTGAAAGCGCGCCGACAGTCTACTTCCTTGGCTTATGTAAGAGTGTGGCGTATCTTTGAGGCTTGGTGTGCGGAGAGGGAGTGTGTTCCCTTGCGGGCGTCAATTCCTCAAGTTCTCACGTTTTTGCAGGATGGCTTTCAGAAGGGTTTAGCTGCAGCGTCCTTGAAGGTTCAGTTGGCAGCTCTGTCCTGTTATAGAGGAAAGGTCAAGGCGTGTCGTTGGCTTGTCATCTGGATGTAAAGCGCTTCTTGAAGGCCGTAGGGGTACTTATGCCGGTGGTGCCGGCTTGGGATCTGCCCTTGGTTCTGGAGGCGTTGGGGAAGGCGCCTTTTGAGCCCTTGGCGGAGGCTTCTTTGAAGGACCTTACGCTTAAAGTGGTATATTTTTGGTGGCCATTGCCTCGGCAAGGTGCGTTTCGGAGTTGCAGGCGCTGTCTTGTAGGGAGCCCTTTCTATCTTTCTCCGATTCTAAGGTGGTTTTGAGACCGGTTCCGTCGTTCTTGCCTAAGGTGGTTTCAGCTTTTCATTTGAATCAAGTGGTTTCCGGGTCGCAGTGGGGGAGTTCGCATCTCAGGCGATAACCAAACCCTCGATGCACTCAGCACCGATGCTCCATCTACCGGCGACACAGCTTCTCCTCTGAAGCAGAAGCCACAATCACCCAAGGTTCGTTGTGCCAATGGAGGCGGAATGCTCACCCCGGGAAGATCCGCAACCTGCTTTCCCTTCTTCCTCCCCTTCCTAACAAGGAAGGAAAAAAGCGAACCGGCTCCAGTACAACCAGTTCAGAGCGTCCTGACGCTAACTCGTCACGCCCCTGATTGTAAACAATTTAAGCCATATAATCCAACCACTATGTTATCTGTAAGGGTTGATTGTAACACACACTCATGTTTCATGTAAACCGCACTGATCTGTAATAGCGCGGTATATAAAAACAAATAAATAAAGTGTCTCTGTTCTGCATTGTAAAGTACGTTATAAAAATTGTGTTTTTATAGAAATAGTTTATGTGGGTTTATGATTAATTTGGATTTAGCTACTGGGTGATTGATGGAGTTAGATATTTTGTTTCTTTTAATGACTGCAGAATAGAGACTTGGTTTAGTGGTGACTTCATGGTGCTAGTGTAACGCTCTCCACTGGTTTTAGAGGTCCGGTGAGAGAGAACTTGTCTGAATATAACGAGAATAAATTTTAATACCTTGATGTAACATGATATTTGTTTTTTTAAATTTGGTTTGATTGAAACAGTTGTTGTTTATAGATTCATGATTCGTTTATTATGAATTATTTTTTCACGCTCTCTCCTTATGTTTGGGATAATGGAAGGAAAAGACTGATTTGTAACACTTTTTTGTTTTGTAGGATTATTTGTGGGATGTGATCTCAAGTTATGGCTTTTCCCTGATGAAACTCCTGTGGGAGTGAAACGCTTGAGCACCAGAATTGATGTCTGGCTACTGGACGTTTTCTAGATTATTGTCTCCCATGTTGTTGTTAAATCTAGCCATAGTAGGGAAGAGCTGGGATAAAAGAAGATGCCATACTGTAGCGTTTGAGAAGTAACCTATTGCAGAAAGTGTGTAATGAGAAGACTTGAAGGTTTGAAAGCTCGTTTTTTTTTCCTGAGCTGTTTTCCTCATTTTTGTGAGTGGCTGTTATACATGATTTGTGGTATTTTTCAGCAACACTCTTGTAAATCGGATTTGTGTTGGTTCATTTTACCGACTGAATATATTTGCCTCTAGCAGTTGGAAAGGTGTGTGGACTGGTGAAGTATTGCAGATAGGCCTGACTTTCCTGGCCCACTCTATGGCATTGTCATTACGAGCAAGCCTGCTAGGGCCCAAGGTTGCTCAGAATGGGGTATGCTTATCTCCTGGAACTAATGGCTGCCCTGTTCCCAGAGCTGTATCTCATGGGTTCCAGCGCTAATGAGCCAAAGAGGAGCAGGAGGACCCCATGAGGCCCCTGAAGGGGGCTGGTAAATTATGTTGATGTCTCCCCTTCCCTCTTGCTGTTCTTTTAACTGTTTGCTAGGTTGTTTGAGAATTTTGGGTGGAATTTTTCCTTTAATTTGAATTCTTTTTTACCTGTTGTTCACTATGAAGTAGTGTTTGACTTTCTTTGCTTCTTAATAAAGCAGCTTCAAAGTAGAAAGTCTGGCCTTCGACGACAGCACCTACTAGATTTATATGGGCGGCTGGGGAAGCCTTGCTAAGGTTTCCCCGGCTGGCCTATCTGATGCTGGGATTTCCTCCTTCGGTTTTCCTTGTCGCTGTAGTGATACCATTTTACACATCCTGTGTTCTTATTTTTGGCAGATCGATTTTGCAGTCTGTGCTGTTTTTTTCGGCAGTTTATTTTTCCCCACACTGTGCCATGTTTTTCAGCTGTTCCTTTTTTTGTGGCCTGTGTATTTTTTCTCTGTGAGCCTTGCTCTTTTTGCCAGGTGGAACGTGTTTATCATTGCCACTGTCTGATGTTGTGCCTCATGAGACCAATTCTCTGGCGGGCTGCTTTTCTCCCCCTCGATGATGGAGCTGCCATGGCCTGATTTTTTCCCCCCTCCCCTTCCCTACCTGGCATTGTGGCGCCCTATGCTGACGCTGCCTCTGAGCCCGATGAACCCTTCCTTCCTGTGGAACAAGTGGCCCTCTTGGAGGCTAGGTAGGCATGTGAGCAGAGGCATGGAGGCTTTAGGCTCTGGCCAGCAGCTCTCCCTCAAATCCTTTGGGGCCCCAGGAGTCCTTTTCTGCTGTGTTCAGTTCTTTTTGGTGCTTAGCACCCAGCTTTGCATGGGTCCGAGGTCCAAGTCTCCTCTATGGGGGTCCCTGGGCTCTCAAGTACCTCTATCATAAGCAGTAGAGGGATCAAGGCTATCACATCACCCTTGTGCTCACCTGTTCCTCTGAGAACCCTGTCTTATCCCCTTCAGGGGTTGGTTAAGAGATTGAGGCAAGTCTGAAGAGGATGGGGTGATTTCGCCTGGTGGCAGGCTAGAATCTCCATGATCTGTCATGTTGCAGAAGAATACCCTTTTCGGCTCGCTTGGGACTATTGCAGCTCGGCATGTAGCAGAGCTTGTTCTCGGATAAAGTTACAGACCTCTTTCTTTTCCTGGAAGGTATTTTGTGGCCAGCTGTGTTTGATTTTTCCACCTGATCCTATGTAGCAGTGCATGCCTCTGCTGTATCCTCTGTCCCAGGATGAACTGGATCAGTCTTCGGACTCTCTAGAGTCGGAGCCCTCATCACAACGGTGGCAAAACGCATGTCCATCCCTGGGGGGCGAGAGGATGTGCAGCGCTCAAGGAGTCTCTGGTTCAGAGCATTGAGCCCCTTAAGAATGCTTTAGTAGCCACTGTTTCAGGCTTCAGCAGCACTGTGTGCAGGCTTGGTGCTAAGCCCTCCTATGCTGGATCCAGCTGCTGCTGGATAGCCTGGAGGCTACAAGGTTGAAAATAGATCACCTAGCTGGCTAGTGCCCTTTGTCTTTATCAGAATCTCTTCCAAGTCTATGGCAGTGGTGGTAATAACCAGTTGGTAGCTCTGGCTTTGTGCTTAGTTGGCAGGTGCTGCGGCTGAGAAAACTCTTTGCTAAGGGCTGGTTATCCTTGGGGGGTGAGCCTGGTGACATGGTGAAAGTCCTTGGAAGGCTCGCTCACAGCATTCCTGGAAAATAGGCATGGAGGTGCCAGGGGTATCTTTTGTGAGGCTGTACGTAGAGCCTGATATCTCCCTCAAGCACCTATGAATCTGGATAGAACCTGGTCATACTTTATCCCCCATGGCTTTTTTGGGGGCCAGTAATTCCCCAAAATGCATTCTGGCAGTCACTCATGAGGTGCAACTGGTTAGGATGTGGCTCTGACTGTTTCTTTTTGAGGCCAGTGGGTCCTTAGGGTCCTCAGTCTAGGTTGGTGATTATATTAGTTCCTTTTGCGATGTTTGCAATAGCCCACAAATGCAGGAGACACTGAAGAGCTATTTTTTACCCATGCCCTCTGCAAGGAGTGTTATTCCATTACCATAGTGGTATCCAGACTTATCTTGGATTTGAAGATGGTTGTTGCCAACCTCCATGTCCCTCATTTTTGTATAAGGACCTTGGTTTATCAGGCAGGGTATATTTTCACATTTCTATGTGAGAGCAACTTTGATGGTTTCTTTGCCACTGTTCTGTGCTGCCATTTCCAATTTCAGGCTTTGCCCTTTGACTTAGCTGTGTTTCCCCATATCTTTGCCAAGGTAATAGTGGTGGTTGTGGCATGTCTGTGCAAGCATGGAATCTGGGTATACCCATACTGGGATATCTGGCTGGTGCAGTCAAACTCTGGGGAGCTACATGGACTACATGGATCTAGTGAATTACTGCCAGAAAGGCCTGGGTTGATGGTTAGCTATACCTGCTTCTTTCTCAGGTTTTCAACTACTTAGGGGCTTGGTTACATACACTCCTGGGTCAAGTTTCCTCATGATGGAAAGGTTCCTCCTACTTCTGTCCTAGGCCAATAGAACTGAAAATATTCCATCTCCAGATCCTGAGGTCCATGACTTTGACCTTGGAACCGATTCAGTGAGCCAGAGCGCTCCTATGCTTGCTGCAAATGCATCTGCTAACCCTTTGTATTCCTAGCCTCAGTTTTTTGATCAGACCCTCCCTCTCCCACAGGAGATCAAGGAGCAGTTGAAATGGTGGTTGCAGTCCCACCATTCTGATGCCTGGATATAGTTGAAACACCAGATTGGCCGATTGCCACCTTGAATGACAGCCTGAAGTGCTGGGGTGTGAACTGCCTGGGCCAGTAGTCCTAGAGTCTCTAGTCCTCTTGGTAGGTCTCCTGGGCATTGCTTCACTTGGAGACTAGAGCAATCCACCTGGCCCTGGAGTGGTTCAGGACTCTTCTAGTGGGCAAAGTAATCTAGGTGTTCTTGGATGATTCCACTGAAGTGGCATATGGCAACAAACTGAGCAGAACTTGCACGGCTGGAGTGACTCTGAAAGTTGCTGAGCTGCTTTGTTGGGCAGAGGTGCATCTGTTTGCCCTGTCTGTAGTAGTGTACATTGCAGATATAGACAACATGCAGGCCTTCTTGAGTCGCAGTTCCATGGATCCGGGCAAGGGGAAGCTCAGCCCTTGTGTGTGCAACCTTATAGTACAGAGATAAGACCTTCCAGGATTCGGCTTGCTAACCACTCAGGATAGTACCAACATGGGGACCTTTTCAGCCATGAGAAGTACGTTCAAGTAGTTTAGAAATAGGTCGATTAATTAGAGGGACAGGAAGGGTCTGCTGAGGGTTTCTTGAGGAGAGGTGTGACCACAGCATGCTTGAAGGCTGCACAAACAGTTGCAGTGGAGAGTGAGAGGTTGAGAATATGAGAGATTTGAAGGGATGACAGTGGAGGAGATGGAGCTTAGGAGATGGGAGTAGGATCAAAGGAGCAGGTAGTGAGTTTGGAGGAGGAAAGATGAGTGGTTTCCTCTTCAGATATCTTAGAAAAGGAAGAAAGGGTGGCAGAGGTTGAGGGGAAGAAGAGGGGATAGAGTTGACCTCCATGAGGAATTGGAGTGTAATCTTGTGGAATTTGTCATGGAAAGAGTCTGCCAAAGCTAGGACAGAAAGGGAAGGAGGGGTTGGAGGCGGAGGCACTGTGATGAGAGAGTAGACAAAGCGATGGGACTGGATGGGATACACCCTAGAATACTGAGGGAACTTGGGGACGTTCTAGCAGCGCCACTGACTGACCTTTTCAATGCCTCGTTGGAGTCGGGAGTGGTGTCAAAGGACTGGAGAGAGGCTCATGTGGTCCCTTTACACAAAAGCGCAAGTTAGGATGTGGTTGAAAACTACAGGCCAATTAGTTTAACTTCGGTGGTGAGTAAATTATTGGAAACGCTGCTGAAAGAGAAAATAGTGAGGTTTCTGGAGTCCAGCAGATTACAGGATCTGAGGCAGCATGGATTCACCAGAGGCAGGTCTTGTCCGACAAATCTGATTGATTTCTTTGACTGAGTGACCAGGGAGTTGCCCTAGATGTGGTGTATTTAGATTTCAGTAAAGTCTTTGACACCATTCCTCACAGGCGACTTATAAACAAACTGAGCACCCTAGGGATGGACCCTAAAGTTACTGCTTGGGTTAGAAATTGGTTGAGTGGGAGGCGACAAAGGGTACGGGTAAATAGAGCTCACTCTGAGGAGAAGGAAGTTATCAGTGGTGTGCCCTTGGTCCAATTCTTTTTAAATCTTTGTTAGTGATATAGCAGAAGGACTGTTGGGTAAGGTTTGCCTCTTTGCAGATGATACCTAAACTTGCAATAGAGTAGACACCCAGGAAGGTGTAGATAACATGAGGGAGGGATCTAGCTAAGCTTGAAGAATGGTTTAGAATTTGGCAGCTGGGATTTAATGTTAAAAAATGCAAGGTCATGCATTTGGGCTGCAGCAATCCAAGGGAGCAATATAGTATAGGAGGTGAAGTACTTTAGCCAACTAAAGAAGAGCAGGACCTAAGCGTGGTTCTGTCTGATGATATTAAAGTAGTTAAGCAGGTAGAAAAGGCGACAGCAAAAGCTAGACGCATGCTTGGGTGCATAGGGAGAGGAATGGCTAGCAGAAAAAGGAGGTGATAGTGCCTCTGTATAAGTCTTTGGTGCGACCTCATTTGGAGTATTGTGTGCAGTTCTGGAGACCGCATCTTCAAAAGGATATAAACAGGATGGAGTCAGTACTAAAATGGTTAGTGGTCTTCATTATAAAGCATATGAGGACAGACTTAAGGATCTTAATATGTACACCTTAGAGGAAAGGCGGGATAGAGGTGATATGATTGAGATGTTTAAATGCCTCCTTGGCATAAATGCACAGGGGGAGAGCCTCTTTCGATTGAAAGCAAGTTCTGCTATGAGGGGACGTGATGAGGGTGAAAGGGGATAGGTTCAGGAGTGATATGCGGAAATATTTCTTTACGGAAAGAGTGGTGGATCCGTGGAAGTCTCCCAGTGGAGGTGGCAGAGATGAGGACAGTATCTGAATTCAAAAAAGTATGGGACAAACACACAGGATCTCTAAAGGAAAGAAGGGGACTGTTGATATGGAAGGACAAACTAGGCCATGTTGTCTTTTTCTGTCGTCATATTTCTGTGTTTCTATGAAAACATACAGCAAGGGTCAGAGGCAAGAGAGTTAGTCAGGTGGACATAATAGTCTTGTTCGGTGAGTGCTATGTCTGACTGGGTTAAGGAGAGCATGAATTTGAAGTATAGAGAGTCTGCAAGGGTGCAAGATTTGAGCCAAATGCTCTCAGCTGAGCAGGCACAGGAATGTAGATAGCGGGTAGTTGAAGACAGCCAGGGCTGAGGTGCAGTACTTCTCACAGGACGTGGCATGGGCAGATCAAAAGCATCTAGAGCAGATGAATGCAGTTATAGGAAGCTACTGCCTCATCATCAGATTCAGATGACATAGTGGAGGAAAGAGGCGATGAGACAGTAGCGAAGAGAGCCAGTGGGTCGATAATATGAAGATTGGCAATATTGATCATAAAAACGATTTAAGGTACATTCGTAGCAAAAAAAAAAACCTGAGAGAGTTACTTGGGCCATTAGATGATAAAGGGTAAAAGGGGTGCTAAGGGAGGACAAGGCCATAATGGAGAGACTGAATGAATGCTTTGCCAGTTGTCAAGATCTTTGTTGTCACGTTAAGGTGTAGGCCCATTTTAAGACTGTTGCTTGATAGTGATAAGCAGATGTTACAGATTATCTTCATTTTCAGCCAGTAACATGGTAACCATCAGCATAGTGAAGATTGTTTATAAGTCTTCCACCAGTCTAAAAACCTCAGTTTTCTTCATACAGTCCTGCTTATCTAATGATTTGTTCTCCATATAAATTGAACAGTTGTGAGGAAAGTATGGAACTCTGTCGTATACTTTTGCCGATTTTAAACCATTCTGTTTCTTTTTGTTCCATTCAAACCGTTGCTTCTTGATTAATGTGAAGAATGTTCATAAGAGCTATCAGATGTTATGGTATACACTTGTTTCAAAATGTGGCCCAGAGGTTTTCATGATTAACGCAAAGGCCTTGTAGTCAATGAAGCACATGTACATATCCTTTCAGTATTCTTCTTTTTCAAGGATCCAACTTGCATCACCATAATAATGTATCTTGTTCCTCACCCTTTTCTGAACTCTGATTTCATTTCTGGCAGTTCTAATTCCATGTATGGGTATAGTACCCATTGAGTGATCTTGAGTAGAATCTTGCTGGTGTTTAGGATCACAGCGATTGTGCAATCATTTCCACAGGGATCATGTTTCTTCAGTATTGTTATGAACACAGATCTTTTCCAGTCAGCCATGATGCTGTCTTACAAATTTCTCTGCAGAGCCTTGTAAGTTTTGTAACAACTGAATCAGGTTGCTGTAATACTTCAGTAGGAATGCCATCAATGCCCCATGCTTTGTTTGATAATGCTTTCAGTGTTGCTTTGACGTCTTCTTTTACCAACAGCGGCTCCTGATCATAAGGTATAGATTGAAATGACAGTTAATCCATTTGTTCTTTGATATGATTCACTCTAGTCTTTCTACCTTTCTTTAATTTTCTCAACTTCATTTAACATGGATTCTTGAGCATCTTTTATCAGAGAATTTGAAAAAGAGCGTGCCATTGAAGCAGAAACACTATAAAAACGTTTTCAAGTATATTCATAGCAAAAAAAACAAAACAAAACCCCATGAGAGAGTCAGTTGGACCATTGGATGATAGAGGGATAAAAGGGGTTCAAGGGAGAACAAGGCTGTAGTGGAGAGATTGAACAAATTCTTTGCTGCTTTCTTTACTGAAGAAGATGTAGAGAAGTTATCCATGTCTGAAATGGTATTTAAATGTGTTGTATTGGAAGAATTGAAAGAAATATTGATAATCCAGGAAGATATACAGTATTACAACTATTTAATAAACTGAAGAGTAGCAAATCACCTGGACCAGATGGTATATATCCAAGGGTGTCTAAAGAACTGAAATATGAGATTGCAGGCCTACTATTAGTAATCTGTGAACTATCATTAAAATCATCTGTAGTACCTGAAGATTAAAAATTGGTATTACACTGGCCATTTTCCAAAGGGTTTGAGGGGTGATCCCGGAAACTACAGACCGTTGAGCCTGACATTAGTACTGGGCAAAATGGTAGAAAACATTATAAAGAATCTGATGCATTAAACACTCTGACAGTCCCGAAAGAAATAACGAAATACACAAAGACAACAACTAACAGAGCCTTCAGTATTTGTGCCCCCAAAGCCTTGAATGCCCTCCCCCCAGACATTAGAGTTATCACCAACCTGACACAATTCAGGAAAGCCCTAAAACACTACTTATTCACAAGATACTTCCCTACATAGACATGTTAGGGAAATACATTCACCATGTAAATATCTGTAGATAATTGACAATGTAATAACTGTTGATGTTCATCCCTGTTTATCCTAGTTCTACCCTTGTTCATATGTAAATACATTGTAGTCTGCCTGCAATGTATATGTTTGGTTTGATGTACACTGCACTGATGCTAATAGCGCGGTATAGAAGAAATATGAAATAAATAAATAATAAAATTACTGAACATGTAGATAGTCATGATTCAGTGGGAGAAAGCCAACAAGAATTTAGCCAAGGAAGGTCTTGACTTACTAATCTGTTGTATTTTTTTGAAGGCGTGAATAAACAAGTAGACATAGGTGAGCCAGTCGATATAGGGGCTTGTTTATGAAGCAGTGGTAGCGGCCTCCGACCGATATCGGAGCCGCGGTCCCATTGAAGTCAGTGGGGCCACAGCTCCAATATTGATTGGAAACCGCTACTGCTGCTTAGTAAACAAGCCCCATAGTGTATCAGAATTTTCAGAAAGCCTTTGACAAGGTCCTTCATGAGAGATTCTTGGCAAAATTAAAAAGTCATGTGATAGGAGGCAGTGTAGTCTTGTGGATCAGGAACTGGTTAGAAGATCAAAATCGGAGAGTAGGTCTAAATGGCCAATTTTCTCAGTGGAGAAAGGTGATAATGGACTACACCAGGGATCTGTGTTGGACCCCATTGCTTTTTAACATTCATAAATGACCTGGAGATGTGAATAATGGATGAGCTGGTCAAATTTGTAGATGGCACAAAACTATTCAAAGTTGTTAAAGCACAAGAGGATTGTGAAAAATTGCAAGACTGTACATCCAAATGGCAGATGAAATTTAATGTTGACAAGTGCAGAGTTATGCACCTAGGAAATAATAACCCAAACTACGGTTACACAATGCAAGGTTCCATATTAGGAACCACCACCCAGGAAAAAAGATTTAGGCGTCGTCATGGATAATAGATTGAAGCCTTTTGCCCAGTGTGCAGAGGCAGCCAAGAAAGCAAATAGAATGCTGGGAATCATAAGGAAAGGAATGGAGAATAAAACCAAGGATATTATAATGCCTCTTTATCATTCCGTGGTGTGACTGCGCCTTGAATATTATGTGCAATTCTGGTCGCTGTATCTTAAGAAGGATATACAGATGTGGTCAATGTTATTGGCACCCTTGCAGTTCAACCTCTTAATGTCCAATATCTCCTTAAAAAAAAGTGGCCAGTGAAGTGGCTTTAGACTATATATGTGCACACATTTGACATATTTAAAGAAGGAAATAGTAGGAAATAATATAAAAACTGGGACTTTGCCAGGACATGATTATTCTAACAATAAGATGGTATTCTAATTATACCCTACTGCTCTACTAAGAACCAGAGTTGTGAACCAAGTAATTATTTTTTTGTTTTTTTGTCGGATCATCCACCATGGGCGGAAACCCCTCTCGCAGTGGATCCTCCTTTTTAATCATTTATAAAATCAGATACACTGATTAAAAGAACTGCCGCATAACAATATGCCGTTCTACCACAACAAATGAAAGTCTCTGCACATTATTGCATCCATGCGCGTTGCACATTATTTTAACACAGGACTTCCAAGAGTGTCCTTGCACAATACCCAAACGGCAAGTTTATATTCGCCCACTTATCTGAAGTCAGGTATCTCCATCAAACGTTTGGACAAACGACCGTCAATGAATCACTCCTGATTGTGCAGCCTTCATTATAGTCATGCATGGGACCAAAGCCCGCTTCGCAACAGGACCTCAAAATCCTCACGAAGACCGCACTGCCTGGTCGGGAGACTGAAGTGCATAAACAGCAACGGAAAGACTAGCGCACAATTAACACCAAAAGTATTTAAATGTATTTTAAATTACAGGAAAATAAGCAGCACATAATAATAAACTAGTATGTAAATATTGGCTGCACTCGATGCAGAGAAATGCATAGAGGATTTTGCAACCAGTCTTAGCAACAGTATCTCTTTATCTGGGTCTGAGATGGTTTAAACATCTAGTGCATGCCCCCTGACACTATTTTGATGGCATCTGGTATTTTCCCCGATGACTGGATCATCTTCCCCTAAGATGATCCAGGGGTGCACGTGGAGGAGATCAGGGCCACTGGGCCGCCAGGGAGTTGCTTTCTTTTGGGGGGGGGGGTTACTGGCCCCCGAAAGTATTTTGACATTGGGGACTTCCTCCAATGCCTGAATCATCTGAGGGAAGTTTTGTCATTAAAGTACTGTTGGGGCTCCTATGCAAATTAGTCACGTGGTACTCATTTTTCTGGGGGAGCATGCCAAACATGTGCCGACTTCTTGTGCGTATGTGTTTGGCTTGCTCTCCCAGCTTTAACATTGTCATTTTACGCACAATTTAACGGGTGGTTCATTTGCATGCTCTCCCCTTTCTACATGTCTGTGGTTAAGTCATGCAATATCGGTGTGCTGCAGATAGATGTTAAAAGTTGATAGAGTGTGGCTTCAGCACTGGCTTTCTGCATTGGCCTGATATTGTTTTTATCCCAGAAATTACTGCGTCTAAGTTGCACAGACATCTTTCTTTTGCTGTATACTTTTTAACATACTATTACAATATTATGATAACATATAGTTGGAATATTTCCAATTATTTCTTGAAATATTGTACACAACATACTAAAATGCAAGAGTGCCAGTAATGTTGACCACAACTGTAGTAGAATTAGAAAAGGTAGAGAGAGGAGCCACCAAAATGGTAAAGGGGATAGAAGGATATTCCTATGAGGAAAGGCTTAAAAGGGTTAAGGCTCTTCAACTTGGAAAAAGATGGCTGAGGGGAGTTGACAGAGGTCTATAGATTATTGAATGGAGTAGAATGGGTGAACATAAATAAGTTGTTTACTCCATCAAAAAATAGAAAGATTAGAGGACATGCAGTGAAGCTACTATGTAACCTATTTAAGAGTAATAAGAGAATTAATTTTATTTATTTGAACAGTTTTCTATACCGCCCCTTCCAACGATCAGGAGCGGTTTACAACAAACAGTTAAAGTTACATAGAACAATATTTAAACTATATACAGAGAAACTATAACATGCCAGCTACACCAGAAATGGGTATAGTATATACATAACAGATTTCACAACATGTGCAATGAACAGAGGTAGCTGAGAGGGGAGGAAGCTCAGCCTGGGAGGATGTGCTAGGGGGTAGATGAGTTGCTGGGGTGCGTAAATGTATTGCTGAAGGTGAGGTTGTTGTAGTGTTTGGGTAAATAGCAGTGTTTTCAGTTCTTTTCTGAATGTCTGAATGTCTTTTATTGATCTGATTGGGTCTGGGAAGGAATTCCAAAGAGTAGGCGCTGTATAGGAGAAGGCTGTACTACTGGTTGCTTGTTTTGTTTTGCGGATTGAGGAGGAAATTGCTAGTAGGTTTAACTTGCTTTTTCTCCTACTTCTGTTTTCTGGTTGGGTTTGTATCTTGGTTGTAAGAAAAGATGGGGAGATGATATTGATAAGTTTGAATGTGGTAACTAAAGAGTTGTATTTTATCCTACTGGCTACCAGGAGCCAGTGTAGATTGTAGAGAATGGGGGATATGTGATCTGTTAGTCTTGCCTTGAATATGATACTTGCAGTAATATTCTGGGCTAACTGGAGTGTGTGAAGGCTCTTTTTAGGAAGTCCTTGTAGTATGCTGTTAACAGTAATCCAGGTGAGGTGTGATTAGGGCCTGAATTACTATACGGAAATTATGGGTCTCTAGGAGGAATCTGAGGTGCTGGATTGTCTTTAGTTTATAAAATATAGTTCTTGCTGTTTCTCCAGGACCAAGCAGGAAGTCAGTTCTCACATATGGGTGACGTCGGCGCCGACGGAGCCCTCGCGGAGCAATTTCCCCAGCTTTCAAAGAAAGCCTTTGGGAATTGCAGTGCGCATGCGCGGTCCCCTTCCCGCCCAAGAGTGCCATCTTGCTCAGTCTTCTTTTTTCCGCGGAGCCCTACAGACGCTGTTTGATCGCCGCTGAAAAAGTTGATTTTATTTGTTTTTCTTTTCTTGGTTCGACGCCAGATCCTTTTCCCGCTCAGACCTGATACACCGGTATCGAGTCCGTTCGTAATTTTTTCGGTTTTTGTCCTTCGTGACTAGCGTTGGCGCCATTTTTTCTTTTTTCACTGGCAGCCCTGTCTTTTGACCTCGCAGGGGCCCTTTTACCCCCGATGGCTGCCAGCGGGTTTAAAAAGTGTGATCGGTGTAAGAAACTTATGTCTCTTACCGACACACATGACTGCTGCCTCCGCTGCCTCGGACCCGATCATGACCCGATGATCTGTGGTCCGTGTGGCAAGATGTCCTCTAAAGCGTTGAGGAGTCGGCAGCAACAAAAAGAGAGAATCTTCTCTGACTCCGCGTCCGGCCAGGCCCGGACCTCGTCAGAGGCTTCGACGTCCCGGGACTCCGGTCCTGAGCATCGTCGGAGTTCTTCTGAGCGGGGGTCTCCTGCCCGGGAACATCATCGGAAGAAGAAACCCGCGAGGGCGGTGTCGGTGGACGCTCCTGCTTCCTCGAGGGCCAGGTCGCATAGCCCCGATAGCCGTCCCGGGTCCTCGGAGTCGGAGAGGCCTTCGAAACATCCTCGTCTCGAGATGGAGTCTCCTAGACACGTGAGTACTGTAGTCCTCGTGGACTCACCTCCGAAGGAGCCGACGTTGGGCCTGACGCCGTCGGGGCCCGAGTCGGGGCTGCTGGGTCTCCTGAGCTCGGACTCAGGTTGACGGCCTTGGAGAGCAGTTTGGCTGCCTTCATGTACCAGCAGCGGGCATTGATAGCTGGCCTCGCCGGTGCATCTGCCCCGGCCACCGGGACGTCGACGTCCAAGTCGACCCCGGAGACTGAGCCGATCCTCGAGTCCATGCAAGCTCGAGTCCATCCTCGGTCGGCCACCCGTTCGGGACCGAGGTCGTCGACGCCGACACCCTCGGCGTCGGGGCGGAGGGCATCGGTGCCCGCCCGATGGGAGCCGCTCGATTCCTCCTCTGAGGAGTCAGCCTGGGAAACGGAGGACGAAGAGTCCCCTAGTACTTTTTGGACTTGGTGCGTCCCATCGGACTCGCCCGAGTCCGAACCTCGGAGACGGTCCCCACCGGAGGACACCCTGTTCTCGGACTTCGTGCGGGATATGGCCAAGGCCTTGGCATTCCCCGCGGATCCCGAGGAGGAGCCTCGAACCGAAGAGCTTGATGCCTTCCAGTATGACTCTCCCCCGAAGGAGGCCTTTACTGTACCGGTTCCTCCGATGCTGGAGCGACTTCTCTTCCGCATGTGGGAGAGCCCGGCGTCGGCGCCGGTGTTAAGCAAGCGGGTCGATTCCATTTATCGAGTCTGCAAGAGCCCCGGGTTCCAAAAGGCACAACTACCGCACCATTCCATGGTGGTGGAATCGGCCATGCATCGACTCAAGAGTCAGAAGATGCACTCCTCGGTGCCTCCTGGCCAGGAGGCCCGGAATCTGGATGCTCTCGGTAGGAAGTGCTTCCAGGGCTCTGTGCTTGCTTGTCGAGTCCAGACCTACCAGCTCTATATGGGCATGTATCTCCGAGACCTGGTAAAAGAAATTGCCGGGTTCTCTGCTGGTCTCTCCGAGGAACCTTTGTAGAGGTTCCAGGCCTTGTCCACTGGCATTCGAGAGTGCTCAAAGTTTATCTCTCGGGCAGCCTACGATGGCTTTGAAGCATCGGCTCGAGTAGCCGGAGCAGGCATCGGTGCCCGCCGACAGGCTTGGCTTCAGTCATCCGACCTCGAGCCATGGGTACAGGACAAGTTGGTCGATGTCCCCTGCAGAGGTGAAAACCTCTTTGGCAAGCCCATGGCTGAAAAGGCTGCATAGATCGAGACCGAGACTTTGACCAGGACTCGGCTGTCCAGAAAAACCTCTGCCCCTTCTCAGAAGAAGAAGGGCTCGGGGAAAAAGCCCTTTTACCCGAGGAAGGCGGCTGCCTATAAACACTACCCTCATTATCAGGCCTCAGCAGCTCCCCAACAGGGTCAGCAGGCCAAGGGATGGGGTAATGGGTCCCGTAGGCAGCAGGCCCCCAAGCCCACAACACCGGCCCCTGCTCAGCAGGGTGGGGATTTTTGACTCCATCAGCATAGCCTCTTCCCCTCCGCTGGTTTCTCTCAGCACAGGAGGCCGGCTGGTCCACTTTGCCCACAGGTGGTCATCCATCACATCAGATACCTGGGTGCTTCACATAGTTCAAAAAGGCTATCTTCTTCACTTTCACCAGGTACCTCCCTCCTACTTTCCAGGGGAGCCTCCAAGACTCCCTCTGCACAGGGACTTACTCCTTCAGGAGTTGGCAAGTCTTCTTCAAGAACAGGCTGTGGAACTGGTGCCCCACCACCTGAGAGGTCAAGGCTTTTATTCCAGGTACTTTCTGATACCAAAACGAACAGGAGGCCTCAGACCCATCCTGGACTTGCGAAACCTCAACAAGTTCCTGGCCAGGGAAAAGTTCAAGATGTTTACCCTTGGAATCCTGCTGCCCTACCTCCAGCAGGGAGACTGGCTATGCCCTTTAGATCTAAAGGATGCCTATACTCACATCCTTATTCATCCAGACCACAGACAATATCTCAGGTTTGTTGTGGGAGGAAATCATTAGCAGTACAGAGTACTGCCCTTTGGCCTATCCTCCGCCCCCAGGGTGTTCACCAAATGCCTAGCAGTGGTGGCGGCCTATCTAAGACTTCAAAGCCTCTTTGTATTTCCATACCTGGACGACTGGCTCATCAGGGCTCAGTCTTCCCAAGAGGCCACTCAGGCCACTCATCGCACTGTGTCTCTGCTCCAGCACTTGAGATTTGTCATAAACTTCGCAAAGTCCACTTTGCTCCCCTCTCAAAATCTCGAATTCATCGGCGCAAGGTTGAACACACTTCAGGCGCGGGCCTTCCTGCCTCTAGACAGGGCACACAGGCTCATGGATCTAGCCAGCCACTTTCGCAGCAATTCCCTGGTCTCTGCCAGGCAATTTCTGAGATTGCTAGGCCATATGGCTTCCACGGTCCATGTAACCCCCAATGCCCACCTGAACATGCGACCTGCTCAATGGTGCCTTTGCACTCAATGGCATCAGGCCACGGGGAGCCTGGCAGACTCAGTACAGGTATCCAACCTGCTGGTCTTTTCTCTGCGGTGGTGGCTTCATCTACCAAACCTGGTGTTGGGAGTGGATTTTCAATCTCCTCCGCCTTCTCAGGTGCTGACAACCGATGCTTCTCTCCTAGGTTGGGGAGCACATTGCCAAGGGACATGTACTCAAGGCCTCTGGACTCCTTGGGAGTCTGCTCAGCAGATAAACTTCCTGGAGCTCAGAGCCATCCGCCTAGCTCTGAGAGCCTTCTCCCACCTCACTTCTCACCAGTCTGTGCTGGTCCAGACGGACAATCAAGTTGCAATGTTCTACGTGAACAAACAAGGAGGTACAGGCTCCTTCCTTCTCTGTCAGGAGGCACGGAGACTGTGCTCTTGGGCCGTCCTTCACGGCATCCTGCTCAAAGCTGTCTATCTCCCAGGTCAAGAAAATTACCTGGCAGACAGGCTGAGCAGGATCCTCCAACCTCACGAGTGGAGATTGGATCCATTGGTGGTTCAGCAGATCTTTCTCAAGTGGGTCCTCCCCACCATGGATCTGTTTGCCAGTCCCCTGAACCGGCAGCTTCCCAAATTCTGCTCTCGACAACCGCATCCTTTCAGAGTGGCGGCGGATGCTTTCCTGATTCCATGGTCCACAGGCCTCTTGTATGCCTTTCCTCCCATGCCACTGGTGTCTCGGACGCTGTTCAAAGTTCTCAGAGACAGAGCCTCGATGATCCTAGTAGCTCCCCGGTGGCCAAGACAACCCTGGTTCCCGCTTCTAATGCAGCTGGCGGTGGACACTCCTCTTCCTCTGGGGTTTCAACCCGATCTCCTGTCACAGGATCAGGGGACCCTCCTACACCCCAACCTCCGGTCCCTTCATCTGATGGCCTGGCTGCTGAAAGGGTAGTCCTTGCTCCCCTCTTGCTGCCTCGTGAGGTGGAAGAGGTCGTCTTGGCCTCCAGGCGGCCCTCCACCCGGAAGTCCTACGCTCTTAAATGGCGTAGGTTCTCCGTGTGGTGTGCTCAGCAGGCTGAGAATCCCTTCTCCTGTTTGGTGGCAGTGGTCTTGCAATATTTGCTTTACCTCTCCAATCTGGGCCTTAAGTCCAACTCTGTCAGAGTCCACCTCAGTGCTCTCTCTGCACATCACGCACCGGTGGATGGCAGGCCTCTTTCCAACCACCCTTTGGTGGCTCGTTTTCTCCGAGGCCTCCTACTCCTTAAGCCTCCTTTGCGCCCCCCAGCCCCTGAGTGGGATCTGAATGTGGTCTTGCAGCGGATTACCTGTCCGCCCTTTGAACCTATGGCTACCTGCCCTCTTCGTTTTCTTTCCTGGAAAACCTTGTTTTTGGTAGCTTTACCTCTGCTAGGCGCGTTGGTGAACTGCAGGCCCTAGTGTCTGATCCTCCTTACACTAGGTTCTACAGGAATAGGGGTAGTCTTACGGACTCACCCTAAGTTTCTTTCTAAAGTGGTTTCTCCTTTTCATCTCAACCAAGAGGTGGTTCTTCCCACCTTCTTTCCCAGGCCACACTCCAGCCAGGCTGAGATGGTCCTGCATACCCTGGACTGTAGGAGGGCCTTGTCCTTCTACCTTGACCGTACGTGGGAGCATAGGAGGTTCAGCTCTTCGTTTTTTTTGACCCCAATAAGTTGGGGCTACCTGTCTCCAAGCGTACTTTGTCCATATGGGTTGCTGACTGTATCGCTTTGGCTTATGGGGCAGCCGGCCTTTTGTTGGAGGGTCGTGTCACGGCTCATCGTGTTAGGGCGAAGGCTGCGTCAGTGGCTCATCTCCGCTCTGTTCCGTTGGCAGACATCTGCCGGGCCGCTACTTGGTCTTCAAGCCAGACTTTTGCGGCCCATTACTGCCTGGAGAGGGAGTCCCGCAGGGACAGTGCTTTCGGTCAGGCCGTCCTCCATAATCTCTTTGAGGTTTAGGCAACTCCTACCCTCCTGCCCTGATGTTGGGCTACCGGTCAGGGGCGTTTTCAGAGAAGATTTCTTCCTTCTGTGCTACTGAGCTAGAGGGAGCTCATTTTTCCGCTTGAGGTCTCCGGTAGCCTTAAGCTAGGGAGTCCCATATGTGAGGACTGACTTCCTGCTTGGTCCTGGAGAAAGAGTAGTTACTCACCTGTAACAGGTGTTCTCCAGGAGCAGCAGGAATCAGTCCTCACAACCCTCCCTCCTCCCCTTGGAGTTGCAGTCATATGATTTATTTTGCTAATTTTTTGCTGTCTTTTAGCTATGTCATCAGACTGAGCAAGATGGCACCCTTGGGCGGGAAGGGGACCGCGCATGCGCGCTGCATTTCCCAAAGGCTTTCTTTGAAAGCTGGGGAAATTGCTCCGCGAGGGCTCCGTCGGCGCCGACGTCACCCATATGTGAGGACTGATTCCTGCTGCTCCTGGAGAACACCTGTTACAGGTGAGTAACTACTCTTTACTTACTTTGTGCTGGCGTAATCTATCTATTGTGATGCCTAAATATTTAACCTCAACTTTGATTAGAATATTTGTGTCTTGGAGTTTGAATGTTGGGGGAGGGGTAAAGCTTTGATTTCTTGTTGTGAGTAAGATCTCTGTCTTTTTTCACTCGGTGCTAAATTGTAGGTTGATGTCTTGCTTATGTAAAACTTTTCTCTAAGCAGGCTTTGGATTCTTTTTCTCTGTGATTTGGACTGCAAGATTATGAACTTGTGCTTTTTTCCCCCCTTATTTGCATGTCTTATTACCAATTTGCTTTTCTTTCTACTTTGTAAAAAGTTGATAAATTTCAAATAAACCTCTATGCTCCGAGCGGTCGGAAAAGACTCATTCTTTCTGGACTGGCTGAGTAAATTCGAGGAGGTGGCTAAAGGGGACTGGGTGGTGGCAGGAGATATTTATTGTGTGTGGGGTGGGGGGGTGACTGACCGATCCAAATACATGGGTGAGTTGCAGGAAAGTCTGCAATATTGGGATTTGGTGGATCTTTGGAGAGAAAGAAACGGCAGAAGTAGAGTACACTTGTTACACTCTAGGCACCAATACCTAGTTGAGACTTGACGATCTGCTGGTCTAGAGGACTAGTGTGATGAGATTTGGGGAGTTGCGGCATTACGGATTCATCCCATCATTCCATCAGATTGCGGGATGGTGGAGTGGCATTGGCTACTTCAGGGACTGAATGGGATGAAAGGGCGGTCATGGTGGAGGGCTAATGTTTCCCTTCTCCAAAAGGATGAGGTGCTGGGGAGGTTGAAACAGGAATGGAAGCACTATATGGATACTAATGATACAGGGGAGGCAGTAGAGGACAACCTTTGGGCTTCTGATGCACTTGGCCTCACAACAACAAAAAGAGCGGGAAAAGGAATCTGGACGCTTGCTAGAGCTTATAGGGCAGTTGTAAACAGAGCATGGGAATATGGAGTCTTCGGCCATACTGCGGCAGTTGATGGCCGCCAGGGCTCAGCTCCAAGCTTTAGAAGCAGAAAGGATAACTTGCCTCCTTTGATTAACTAAACATAATTACATGGAGCAGGGGAATAAGATGGAGAAGCTGGTGGTTTGGCAGCTAAGGAAGTAATGGGCTGCTCGTCTGGGGGGGGGGGGGGGAGGGGAGGAGAGAATGCACGATCCAGGGGATTTGTGCAGAGTTTGAGTTTTTCCAAACTGCTATATACCTCGTAAGGAACATGGGGATCTCATAATGGAGACCTATCTGGGGACAATTGATCTTCCCAGATTGCAAGGGGCTGAAGCTGATCAGTTGGGTAGGCTGATTAGTGTAGCTGAACTGAAAGAGGCAATTAAAGGGGAAGGCAGCGGGAAGGATGGCTACCTGGCAGAGTTCTACCACCTATTAAAGGAGGAGATTGCACTCTTATTGGCTAGGATATTTACTGGGGCTCTGTGGGAAGAGCCTTTGGATGCGCCATGATGGCCAGCATCTGATAGTGCTGCCCAAAGAGGGTAAAATAAAGAATTTGTGGGAGTTACTGCCCTATCGCTCTTATCAACTGCGATACAAAGCTCTTTGCTAAAGTATTGGCCCGAAGGCTGGAGAGGGTACTCCCTGTCCTTATTCACCCTGATCAAATGGGCTTCATTGGGGGAAGGGCTATTTTGGACAATGTGCATAGGGCAGTTAAACTGCTACAGGTTATTCAGAAAGGTGGGGAACCAGCAGTGTGTGGTGTTGGACGCTGAGAAAGCATTTGATAGGGTGAAGTGGGGATTCCTCTTTACTATGCTGGCTAACTTCAACCTGGGGAGGGAGAGCCCTGTACAAAGGTCTGTTAGCACGAGTCTTGGTAAACGGCTACCACTCTGAGGAGTTCTGGCTACATAGGGGAACCTGTCAAGGCTGTCTGCGCTCCCAGATGCTTTTCGCCATTGTAATTGAGGCCTTTGTGGCCCGGGTCCACCAAAATAGAGAGACCCCTATCTGGGTGGGGGCCGCCAAACATAAGATTTTGTTATATGCGGGTGACACGCTAGTGGTATTAGACAAACCACAAGACGCATTACCTAGCCTATTGAGTGAAATGGATAATTTTTTCGGGGCTATCCGGGCTCAAAGTAAATTCAAGGAAGACAGAGGCATTACATTTGGGAGGGTTGTCTTGGACGTAGCTTCCAGATTTCCCCTTCCATTGGGCAGACCAGAAGATCATATACCTAGGGGTTCATATCTCTGGGGATTCAGCAGATCTGGGGAAAGGGGTACCCTGGGGTGTTGCAAGTTGAGCTCCTGCTCGCAGCTCGAGCAGCGCTGGCATAGAGATGGAAGGCTCAAAGGGGTCCTCGATTACATACTGGTGGCTAAAGGCGAGGGAGGCCCTGTGGTTTAATAAAGTTACATATGAGTTTCAAGGGAGGGAATGGAAGTGGGAAAAGATCTGGTCGCCTTATTTAAGGTGATGGCCAGGAGTGATGTTGGGAGATGGGGGAGAACCGCCAGGGATCCCAAATTGCTGGTGACGTTGCTTCTTTGGGCTGGGGTAAGCTAGCAACACCATAGAGCAGTGATTCTTAACCCAGTCCTCTGGGACCCCTAGGCCTGTCAGGTTTTCAGGATATCCACAATGAATATGCATGAGAGAGATCTGCATGCCCTGCTTCCATTGCATACAGATCTATCTTGTGCATATTCATTGTGGATATCCTGAAAACCTGACGGGCTAGGGGGTCCCAGAGGACTGTGTCGAGAACCACTGCCATAGAACATAGTTGAGCATTGTTGTTTTATTAATGTTGTTTTACCAGTTGCACATGTTAATATGCAGAGGGATGGTAACAGGGAACATGGACAAGGGATGAGGAGAATGGACAAGCAAGCTGGGTTGGAAGACTGTGTACTAATGGTTTTTGTAGCCGGGGGATAATTGGAGTAAGTGGATGAGGATTGCTGGCTTGTATATTATGGCTTGTCCTGATGCATCATCCTCTTTTTAGTAATAAAAATATTTTTCTAAAAAAAAATTTGGCATTTAACTGTTAAATAACAAATGCATGCGTAGTCTGGATGTCTAGCTGCTGAACTCATACCAAATTTAGCAACAAATGATGTTGGCATGACTGTGGTGTGGAAGCCGAGGACAGATTTTTTTTTTAGATACTTTTTTCTCTTCCTGACAAACTGACACGGGTTTCAAGCTCAGGGGAACAATAGAAGGAGCTGTGAGCAATGCAAGTCTGGCCAAATAACCTAAGCTTGCTACTACTCATGCCTGGGAAATGGGGAGAGGAATATTACAGGGGTGTGCCATCCTGTTCACCTCACTTTTTCTCCCACCTACATGGGCAAAGATTAACATGTGTTGTATTTTAGGAATACAGAAAATAGTTAATGAGAGTACAGAATTGCAATTGACCCATATTTGCAAACTTAATTTAAAAAAAAATACAAATCAACTGTATGTTGAAGGTAAATGATTTAGTACTAAAGGAAGTTGATTTAAAATGTGTGGGGCTTTTTTGTCGTCTCACTCTTCCCCCCCCCCCCCCCCCCCTCTTCTCTGCTTATATCTTGTCTGTCTTGTAACTTTATTTCTTGGTTATCCTTTCCATTTTCTTTTCATTGTTTTTCTCCTATTTTTCATCCTATCTTATCTTTCTCTGGGAACAAGCAGGAAGTCAGTCCTCACATGGGGGACATCGGCACCAATGAAGCTTGCGCAGTGAACACTCCTCAGCTTTCACAGAAATCCTTTGGGAGTTAGACCATGCATGCATAGTCACTTTTCCTGTTCAAGGGTGCCATCTTACCTCTGTCGTCTTTTTTTTTTCTGCAGAGCCCATTAGATGTCTTCATCTGCACCCTGGAAAATGTTGAGGGTTTTTTTGCATTGGTTTCGTCTTTTCATCAGGTCGTGTACTGCCACCTTCTCAGTTCCCGGAATAGTTGCTGCTTTGGCGTCGCGTTTTTTTCAGGCTCCCTCCTTCCATTTTTCTCATATCTTGGGTGCATGTGATTTTCTCGCGCACCTTCCCTAACCAGGACATTTGGGTTTGATCTCGCGGGTATCATTTTTTCCACTATGTCCTCTGTTAGTGGATTTAAGCAGTATGACCGCTGCAGGCACATCATGTCCCACACGGATCCACATGCTGCCTGCAGTGCCTCAGAGCCAATCACGATGCCTCTGCCTGCTTACTCTGTCTCCAGATGACGAGCAAGGATTGTAGCAATCGTGAAAGGCAGTGGGAGACTCTGTTTGGCCACAAGACTTCTTCTTTGGCCCCAACTTCAAGCATGGAATAGACGCCCTTAGAAGTCTCCGTGGAGGCCTCTGACTCTCCTAGTGGCCGTGCCCACTCGGAGCCTCCAAGGTTGCGTCATGCATCATGATCATCTCATTGACAGGCAATCCCTGCCTGCCCATCCTCTCATTGCCCACTTCATGAGAGGTGTCTTGCTCACTCGGCCTCCCATTTGTCTGCTGACAGTAGCATGGGATCTGAATGTGGTTCTTGGGAAGCTCATGGCTCCGCCCTTCAAACCGCTTGCTTCTTGCCACCTCAAGTACTTTTCCTGGGAAATGATTTTCCTTGTAGCACTCACGTCGGCACACCATGTCAGTGAGCTTTAGGCGTTGATGGCTCATGCCCCCAATACCAGATTTCATAAGAACAGTGTGGTCTTCCATACCCAACCCAAATTTCTTAGGAAGATGAGCATCACCTTTCATCTCCCCACCTTTTTTCCTCACGCGAGCAGGGCAGAGGCCATTCTACACACCTTGGATTGTAAGAGGGCACTGGCCTTCTACCTAGAGCAGACTAAGACCCATCGCTGCTCCTCACAGCTGTTCATCTCCTATGATCCGAACTGGCTTGGCGTTGCAGTCTCTAAGCGCACCCTGTTTACCTGGGTGGTGGACTGCATCTCCTTTGTCTCTCTCTGAAGCGTCACGTTACAGCCCATAATGTACTGGCTATGGCAGCCTCTGTGGCGAACTTGCATTCTGTTTCCATGCTGGAGATCTGCTGGGCCGCCACCTGGTCCTCTGTTCACACCTTCACAGCTCATTACTGCCTGGAGGAGGACTTCTGACATGACAGCGTCTTCAGCCAGGCAGTACTCTGTCATCTGTTTAGGAAATAATACAACTCCTACCCTCCAGCCCTTCTGTGTGTTCAGGCTACTGGAAAATTGATTCCCTGGTTGAAGCTGTGGTCGTTCCTGTGGTCTTTTGGTCACCCAGCGTTCTCTGCTGTTGTTCACGGTTCGATTTTTCGACCGCCCGTGGCTTTTTACAGGATTTTTCTGGTAGCCTGTTGCTGGGGAGTCCTATATGTGAGGACTGACTTCCTACTTGTTCCCGGAGAAAGCATAGTTACTCACCTGTAACAGGTGTTCTCCGGGGACAGTGGGAATCAGTCCTCACAATCCTCCCTCCTTCCCGTGGAGTTTTTCATTTTTTGGCTTGATTAAGCTGTTGTCATACTGAGGTAAGGTGGCACCCTTGGGCAGGAAGGTGACCATGCATCCGTGATCTAACTCCTAAAGGCTTTCTGTGAAAGCAGGGAGTGTTGGCACTGACGGAGCCCATGTGGTAAACGTCACACATATGTGAGGACTGATTCTTGCTGTCCCCAGAGAACTGTTACAGATGAGTAACTACGCTATCACTCAGGTATTTCTTTAGTCAGGTATTTTTCCTCTCTTCTCCAACTGTTTGTCGTCCTTCATTAAAAATGCTTTACCCCTTTCACTTTTCTTTCATGTTATCTGTTTCTCACTCTTCCTCCTTCCCCTTGATGCTTCTAAACACTCCCTCTGCCCATTTTTGTTCTCCATTTGACTGTCCTTCGTTCTTGCCTCTATACCTAGCCTTCCGATTTCTTCTTTGACCCTTCCCCGCTTCCTGGCCCACCATCTCACAATCTGCGGCTCCCCTTCAGTCCCACCCAACACACCAACGTTGCATCTAACTCGCCTTCCCCTACTTCCTGTCCCGGTGTTCTCTGACTGTGTCTCCTCCCCATTCCTCTGCTCTTGCCCTATATCACTTCTGTTTGTTCTTTCCAACTCCCATCGTTTTTCTTAACTTTTCATACATTTCTTTCCCCCATCTCCCCAGTCAGTCTTACTCTCTCCCTCATGCTTATTGAGAAGCAGCAGCAAAGTAACTATCTCAAGGAGGGGAGAAGCAGGAATCAGAAGACAGGATGAGAGATGGTGAAAGCACCCACTTCTTCCTATCTCTGCAGCAGCTTTCTCTTTATAGCCCTGTAAGAGCTTCATTTATGAGGGAGCCCATGTGATAGGAGGACAGGAGGAGGAGCGAGAGAAGGGGTGGAGAGCCAGTGGTTAGGACAGGAAGCACAACTCCTTCTCCCCCCTCCCCCACAATATGGTGTCTGCTGTCACTAGTTCCACTCAAGGTGTCTCTCCAGCTTCTCTCATGCTAATAGTGGCTTTAAGACAGGGAGGACACCTGAGAGCAGCACAGTTCTCTTCCTGTACCACTGGAGCCCAATCTTTCTCCCAGCTTGGACATCCCTGTCTAGTGCAGCAGTGGTGGATTGGGTGTGTCCCCATGCCCCTGAATGAGAGAGAAACACTTCTCTGGTAGGCAGACTAATTCAGATGCAGCTTGTCTCTTTGGCACTGGATTTAGCAGGAATGAAGGCACTAGGAGTTGCTCAGGATCACATATCTTCTTGGTTTTAGACCTCAGTTGTTTTCTTCTCCCCCTAATATTCTGTGCAGTTGTTATGAAGTATCTTCTCCCCTGCATCCAATATGAAGAGATTTATATTTTAGGCACAGGGCACTTCTTCATGTCCTACTGCTGGCAGTAAATAAAATGTGGGCTCTGGATAGAAAACAGGCCCCTGTATGATATGGGCAGTGGTGGATGCAGCCTGTAATGGGGATTTCAGTTAGCTAAAGGTAGAATGTTGCATTAGTTTTATTCTTGTTACTCTCTTTGTTGGTGTATATGAAAATATAATATATATATATTTAATGCAGATAAATGTAAAATGTTGTAAAATGAAGAACAGTGGTTAATGAGCTGTATATAAATCAAGCCT
Source organism: Ichthyophis bannanicus (assembly GCA_033557465.1). Lineage (NCBI taxonomy): Eukaryota > Metazoa > Chordata > Amphibia > Gymnophiona > Ichthyophiidae > Ichthyophis > Ichthyophis bannanicus. Next base: position 1,247,619,552 of record CM066031.1, on the reverse strand, counting down.
TGACACATTTTCTGCAGATTTGGGAGCCAGGCCAAAATCTTAGGAGCCTAGTGCTCTTCCTCGCGCCCCTCTCCCCCCACGGTTCTCTCACGCTGGTCTCATATTCTCAAGTCTTAAGAGACCGGTGCCAGAGTTCTTACACCATGCATCATCTTTAGATAACAGCTATAGCTTCAGATAGCAAGTGTCTCTGTGGGTATGTGGTGCAACAGTGGTATGCCAGTCTGTGCGTGGTATGTGTATGGGTGGTGTGCAGAGCTGTGGTGCCAGTGTGTATGTGCTGCATAGCTGGGGCGTTTGTGTGTGTGCGGCGCGGAGGTGAGGTTCCTGTGTGTGCGCATGTGTATTTAGTGTGGAGCTGGGGTACGTGTCTGTCATACATAACATAACCTAGTATATGATGGCAGATAAAGACCAGTATGGTCCATCTAGTCTGCCCAGCAAGGTGGCAAGAGTAGGTGCACCTGCCGCTCCACGCAGGTCACCCCTTTGCATGCCTGTGTTTATGGGTGTACGGGAAGGGGTGACCTGCAGAGGTGGGGTGTATGAGTGTGTGATGTGAGATGCTCGTGTATATGTTCTTGAGGGGAGGGGAATGTATCTTTCAGTAAATAGACTTCCTTATCTTCCCTCCAGTCCCATCCAGATACGTGGGTTTCTCCAGGAACAAGCAGGAAGTCAGTCCTCACATATAGGTGATGTCTGCGTCAACAGAGCCCTCACGGAAGCATCCCCCCAGCTTTCAAAGAAAGCATTTAGGAGATGCCACCATGCATGCGTGGTCCCCTTCCCGCCCAAGAGTGCCATCTTGCTCATAAAGTGCTCAGAAGTGCAGCAGGCAACCGCATGTACCATCCAGGTCCTGCAAAATCTGGGGTTTGTAATAAACTACTCCACCTCCTCCCGACACAATGTCTGGAGTTCATAGGGGCAAGACTAGACACCCTCCAGGCAAGGGTCTTCCTTCCAGGGCTCTGGCCCTGGACATACAACGCCATCCCTCAGTGTTACGGTGGCTTACCTCAATCATCAGGGAGGCACAGGAAGTGCATTGCTGTGGACGAAGTGGCTCCTCTTATTTGCTGGGCAGAGATCAATCTCCTAGTGCTGTCAGCAGCTCACATGGTCGGAAAGGAAAATTTATAGGCTGACGTTCTCAGTCATCATCTCTTAGACCCGGTAGAGTGTGCTTTGGAGAGCTCAGTGTTTCAGAACATGGTATGCACTGGGGAGCACCAGTCATGGATCTGATGGCATCAGCATCCAATGTCAAGGGGGAGCGTTTCTACAGTCACAGGCAAGAGAATGTCCAAAAGGCCTGGATATCCTAGCACAGCAATGGCAAAGTGACTCTCTCCTCCGTGTTTCCTCCCTGGCCTCTGCAGGCTGAGTACTTCAGAAGATATAAGCACATCGAGGTCTGGTGATCTTAGTGGCTCCAGATTGGCCTTGCAGGCTGTGGTGCCGATCTGGGAAGGTTAACGGTGGAGAGCCTGTGGTGCCTTCCAGTAGTGGACAACCTGCTTTTGCAGTGCTCAGTCCTCATGCCAGAGGTAGTTAGATTCCTGCTGCTGGTTTGGCTCTTGAGAGGTCTAGGTTGAGTTGAAAAGGTTATTCTGCTCAAATCATTACTACTTTGCTTAGGATGCAAAAGCATTTAACGTCTTTAGTCTATGTTTGAGTCTGGCATATGTTTGAGAACTGGCTGAGGAGAAGGGTCTCCAGGCCCCCTCTTTCTCGCTACCAGAGATTCTGGCATTTCTTTAGGATGCCCTGGATAAAGGTTTGTCCTTTAATTCCTTATGGGTTCAGATGGCAGCCTTAGCCTGTTATCAAGGTCAGCTCCAAGAGGGCTTTCTGGCTTCCCACCCAGTTGTGGTTCTTGTTTTGAGGGAGTCAAAACAGATTTGGCCACTGCTGGGACTTGAATTTGGTTTTGTTGGCACTTATGGAAGCTCCATTTGAACCTCTTTCCTGAGCTTCGCTGAAAGATCTTAGATTGAAGGTGTATTTTCTGGTAGCTATATGCTCGGTGTGTAGAATTTCAAAACTACAGGCCTTGTCTTGTAGGGAGCCCTTTCTTGTGATCATCAAAGAAAAGGTGGTGGTTTTCGTCGGTTCTCTCCTTTTTACCAAAAGTGGTTTTGGTGTTCCACCTTAACCAAACAGTAACTCTCCTTGTGTTTTCCAGCTTGAAAGGGAGTTCAGATTCCCGTCAGTTGCATCTGTTGGACATTCGCAGGGTGCTGTGACACTATCTCGAGTGTACTGAAGCTTTTCAGAAGTCAGATCATCTATTTGTTCTGTTCAGAGGTTTGCTCAGAGGGGAGGTGGCTTCGAAAGTGACTCTTTCATGGTGGTTGAAAGAAGCTATTGCTTCTGCATACTTGCCCAAACAGAAATTTCTTCTGGAGGGTTTGAGGGCTCACTTGACTAGGGCTCAGGCATCGTCGTGGGCTGAATGTGTTCTCATTCCTCCAACATATCTGTAAAGCGGCAACATGGGTGTCGCTCCATTCCTTTATGAAGCACTACTGCCTGGATGTTCAGGCAAGAGGGGATGTGCGGTTCGGAGCACAGGTGTTGCAGACTGGGCTGTGGTACATCCCATGTGTCTGGACTGGACTGGACTGGGGGGACAATAAGGAAGGTGATATTAGACCTTATCTGCTAACTTTCTTTCCTTGAGTCCTTCCAGTCCAGTTCAGAGCCCACCTATTCTGGATGTGGAAGAAATCGAAGTGCATCTGTATGCTTTTCCAGGGTTTTCCTTCTGTACTGTTAGGGGTGGTGAGATGGCCTCTGTTCTTGGTTCTTTGGAGAGCTGTGACATTCAGTTATGTACAGTAATGTACATAGTTACTGTAAGTTGTTACGAATTGACATAACCTTTGTAGTTGTGGAATCTGCTTTGTCAATAGAATATTGGAGTGGTGGAGATGCACAGATCATATCTCCAGGAACAAGCAGGAATGTTCCTCTTCAGTTCTTCGTTTTCTGCGGAGCTGACAGGACACATACCCTGTCACCGCAGAAAATTTCTTCTTGTTTTCTTGTGGTCGTGTTTGCCTCCGCACGACACCTGCCGGTTCTTTTCTTTTCTCTTCTTCTTTTTAAAAAAAAAAAGAAATTCTGAATTGTTTCTCCTCAGAAACCTTTCTTTTTCGGTGCTAGGCCCCATTTTTCCTTAAAGATGGAAAAACCAGCTAGTGGTTTTAAAAATGCACTAAGTGTGGCGGTACCATCTCCGTCACCGACACCCATGACTGGTGTCTTAAATGTTTAGGCCCTGACCATTCTCCTTCGGAGTGTCTCTCTTGTATGGGGATGACTAAAAGAGGAAGACAGAACCGGGCTGCAATGGTTGGTACCCTCTTTTCTTCGGATGCCAGGTCCATTGCATCGACGTCTTCAAGAGCCTCTTCTTCCTCCCATGGATCTCAGGTAACTAAACATAAAAGCCGGTCCTCAAAGGGTAGCTCTCCTGCAAAGCATCGAGAGGCCATTGGCATTGCCCTTGAGGGAACCACGCCGGCAAAATAACCCCGGCGGGAGGCTTCGGCCTCCAAAGCATCAACGGGATTCCAGGATGTTCTCGAGGCCTCGGCAGAACTACTGGTGCCATGCTCGGGGATCCCGGCCGCCTTCACCGGTACCGATACCCAGGCATCAGCAGCGTCGATAGACCAGAGATTCCTTGCTATGGAGCGCAGTATTGCAGCTCTCCTTACAGCTGCGGTACCATTGACACTGATGGTTCAAAGGGCACCAACACCAACACCGATGCTGGTACTGGCACCGGTACAGATACTGGTACCAGCACCAATGGTACCGGCCCTGGTGGGAATTCTTCCCATGCCGTCTTTGGCTGGCATAGAGAGATCGATACCAGATCAACTCGGTACCGACTTTGATAGATACCGGGACCGTGCCTTGCATGAACATCGTGATCAGAGATACTTCGAATCCTCCGATTCCGATGGCTCTGATAATTTTGCCGGTACCAGAGTGTTTCTCCCGGAAGATTCTTCTTCTTCCCAACTCAGAATGTCGCCTCTGGAGGACATGTATTTTCAGGATTGTATTTGTGATGTTGCCACAGGCCTTTTAATCACGGTAGCTCCTGAAAAGGAACCTAGGGCAAATGAATTGGAAATTCTCCAATATCCTAAGGCGCCAAAGGAGGCAGCCACTATGCCCATTCATGAAATTCTTCATGATTTGATGCTCAGAATGTGGGAGACACCTTTTTTTTTTTCTTTTTTTTTTTTATTGAAAGGCTTCCAAAAGATACATATAAACAAGAACCACAAAGAACTTCTAGAAAATGCAACAGTAACAGCATAACTTCAGGTCACAATAGTATTCTACAATATGCCTTCATTTTTACAGGTTTAGAATAAGGAATCGGGGAGCAACAACCCCCCCAACCTCCCTTCCCCCTCCCCCCTCTCCAGAACCTCCCTAGCCCCGGATCCCCCCCCCAACCTCCCAGTATCCCCGACTATGGCTTAGCATTCGTGAAGCACGGAAAGACGGTGAGCAAAAATAAAAAGGGGAAAATACACACAAGGAGCAGACTCCCAGTAAAGTACGCATATTCCCCCCTCCTGTCCAGAGCATTCACGCACCATAACGAGAGACAAAAGGTGCCCACACCAACTCAAAGCGCGCCAAGCGCATCCTACTGACAGCCACCCCCCGCTCCATGGTATACATATCCCACATCCATTCCAACCAAGTCCGAAAGGAGGGGGCTAAAGCACGCCTCCAGGCTGCCGCAAGAGATAAGCGGGCCGCATTCAGGCCATGGCGTAGTAGAGCAAGTTGCAGAGTCCGTGCACCTGGCACCGAGGCCCCAAAGAGGAAGATCCCTGGATCCCAAGGTATGCTCACTCCCAGAAGCAATTGCAGCCGGAATTGCACACCCCTCCAAAAAGCGCGAATGCGGGGGCAAGTCCACCAAATGTGCCCCAGGGTACCCGATTGCCCACAATTACGCCAACAAAGATCCACAGCCCCAGGATATATACGTGCGATCCGCGCCGGGGTCATGTACCAACGGTACAGTATTTTATAATTAGTTTCACGGGCATTAATCGCTACCGAGCTCTTCCACAAGTGCGTTTCCGCCGTCTCCCACTGTTGCTCGGTATAGGAAAGATTCAAATCAGAGTTCCAGAGCTCCCTATGCCTCGCAGAGCGCGATTGAGATCCCTGCAGGTGGGCATAGAGGGTGGCCACAAGTCCCCTAGTAGTAGTACACCCCTCACAATAGCGTTCCAAATCGGTCAGGTCCCGAGCAACCTGGGGGCGAACCAGCCTAGATCGAACCCAATGCGTCACTTGCGTATATTGATAGAGATGCCTAGCCGGAATGTCAAATTCATCTTGTAACGCGCGGAAAGACCGTATCCGGCCGCCCTCAAAGAGGTGTCCGACTCGGCTAAGGCCTAAATGTCCCCACTGCCGAAAGACTGTAGCGCTTTGCCCCGGCGGGAAAGAAGCATTACCCACTATAGGGGCCAACGGAGTTAAATCCGTATCTCGGGACCGAAAGTGCTGGTCCCAGCATCGGAGGGTATGAAGAACATAGGGATTATTGGTGCATTTACCACACCGAAGTTTGGGACCAAGCCACAGCCAGTCTCCCAGTCCCGCTCCCCCCGCCAAGCTCATTTCCAGCTGTACCCATTGCTTGGTGCTGTCCGCAATCATCCACTCCACCCCCGCCCGACACTGGGCCGCCGCATAATACCAGTGCAAATTGGGCATGCCCATACCTCCAGAGCACATACGGGCATAAAGAACATGTCGCGCCAAGCGCGGACGACGGTAATGCCATATGAACTTCATAAGCAGCCGCTGCCAGGTCGCCAAAGTGGCCCGTGTAATGGGAATCGGTAGAACTTGAAAAAGATAAAGAAAGCGGGGAACAACCACCATCTTGACTACGGCTATACGCCCGAACCAGGAAAGGAGCAGGCCATTCCAAATCTCTAAGTCCCGCCGAACCTGACGAAGCAAGGGATCATAGTTGGCTTTAAAAAGGTCCACCCGCTCCACAGTCAGGTGCACCCCTAGATAACGCAAGGCTCCTGAGACCCAGCGAAGAGGATAAGCCTCTTGGAGTTCCGCACAGATCGCCCCAGGAACCCCAACATTCAAGATCTCTGATTTAGCATAATTAATCTTAAAACCAGATACCCGAGAGTAATCCTCAAACAGCTGCATCGCAATTGGAAAGGAAGCAGACGGATCCACCAGGGACAGTATGATGTCATCTGCAAAGAGCGCAATCCGATAATCCGCAAGACCGATATGGACCCCCCTGCAAGCCTGGATGTGCGCGAAAGCTCTGAGCCAGGGGTTCCATCGCGAGTGCGAAAAGCAGAGGCGAAAGGGGGCAACCCTGTCGCGTGCCCCTCCCCAGAGAGAAATGTCTCGAGTGTCCCCCATTAATCCGAACGCACGCCTGGGGCAACTGATAAAGGCTACGAACCCAACGGATATAGTTAGAGCCAAAGCCCATGGTCTCCAGAACGCTCCAAAGGTATTCCCAATCAACCCGGTCGAAGGCCTTCTCTGCGTCAATCCCCACCAGCAAAGCTGGTTGCGGTTCCCGCTGGGCCACGTGTATGATCTGCAACATACGCCTAATGTTATCCGCAGCCTGGCGACCCGGCACAAAACCAACCTGATCCGGATGAACCAAGCCCGGAAGGACCCGGTTCAGATGCGCAGCCAGCACAGTAGCAAATATTTTAACATCAACGTTTAACAGGGAAATGGGGCAATAGGACGCCGCATCATGCAAAGGTTTGCCAGGTTTGGGTATCATCACTATCAAGGCTTCACGTTGGGACGGAGGGAGAGAAACCCCCCCCCAAGATCTCGTTGAACAGGATGGTCAAGGTGGGCGCTAAGTGTGTCCGAAACTTCTTATAATATTCCGCTGGGAAGCCATCACTACCCGGTGCACTGCCAGTTTTCAGTCGCCGGATCGCACTCTCCACTTCATCTACCGTTAATTCAGAATCTAGCTGAGCTCGATCAGGATCCGAGAGACGCGGCAGTGCGGTCCTCTGCAAATAGTCCTGCACACGATCCCGATCAAAGGGCTCTGCCTTGTAGAGCCGCTCCAGGTAGTCAGCAAAAAGATCGCGTATCTCCCGAGAAATAACCCTCTTCTGACCCCCAGAGTCACGTAGCTCACGAACCCACTCGCGCGAACTGCTGCCGCCGCCGCCAAAGATGCAAAGCTAGGAAGCGGCCGGTTTTATTCCCATGCTCATAAAATGTTTGCCGTAATTTCCGGCTTTTATTATCTAGTTCTTTCTGCAAACACGTATCCAAATTGGCTCGAACAGTCCGCCATTGACGCAGAACCTGCCGCGAGCCGGTCCGAGCGTGCTCCAAACCTAGACGGGAAGACTCCTGCATCAACCGGTCACGGTCATGCGTCCACATTTTGCGCGTGCGGGCCGCCTCAGCCATGAGTTGGCCTCGAGCCGTTGCCTTGTAAGCATCCCACACCGTGGGGAGGGGAACATCCCCAGAGCCATTAAGCTCAAAAAATTCAGTGATAAAGCGGACATGATCCTGCACGGCACCCTGCCGCCGTAGGAACCTCACATCTAAGCGCCAAAGACGTTGATGCTCGCTATACAATCCGGCTGGAAGGGCAAGCCAGCACGGGGCATGATCCGACCAAGTCAACGCTCCATGTCCAGCCTTCACTCTCCCATCCATCAGGCGCTGATCCAATAGAAAATAGTCAATGCGGGTATGAACCTGATGGACCGGAGAGTAGTACGTATAACCTCTCTCTCCCTCATGAGTGTCCCTCCAAACATCCCGTAAACCCAAATCTAGCATAAAATGTTGAAGGGCTCTTGCTGACCCCCCCACTCCCCCCCCAGCACGGCCTGTGGAATCCAAATGGGGTACCAGAGGGGTGTTACAATCCCCGCCCAAAACAATGGGACCCCGTGCAAAATCCGCCAGTAAAGCCTTCAATCGTGTAAAAAAAGATCCCTGACCTGTGTTGGGCGCATAGACATTAGCTAAAGTTAGCAAGCGCCCTTCCAGACGAATATTCAAAAAGAGCCACCTCCCCAGGGGATCCCGTTGTATCTCCTCGATCTTTAGAGAGAGGCTCTGATGAAATAGTAAGGCTACTCCCCGCTTCTTCCGGCCCTGCGTATCTGAGGCCACCCGCACTTCAGTATATGGGGACCTCTTTAGCCAACCCTGCTTGCAAGCCTGTAAATGAGTTTCCTGTAGATAAACAATGTCCCCCTGCAACGTGCGCAATTCCGAGAACAGCAGCGACCGCTTCCTTGGGAAGTTAAGTCCCTTAACATTTAAAGAGATAAAGCGCACCATGGGTAGTTATAATCTAAACCCTCTTATCCTCCAGCTACCCGGGGCATCCCAGGGACATCCTCCCCCCAGCAAGCCCAGGGATTTAGTTATCCAGGCCCACCCTTTCCACCCTCCAGAAGCACAAGCCATAGACCCTCACCCCAAGCCCAAACATGCCCTCCAGTTCCAGATGAACCCCCCCCAACCCAGACCCCCCCCTTCCCGTCAGTACCACCTGCCTGTCAAGGTTAACACAGGACACGGTAAATTGACCACAGACCCCGTTTCCCCCAAGACCCCATGAAGCAGAAAGTCAACTTAAACATATAGAAAACATTCCCCGCACTACTCCCCCACCCACCCCGGGTCAGCACTCTCCCCATGCCTCCCCATCAGAACAGTATCATCAAAACATTTGCAGAGCATCCGCCGCCCCCTACATGTAGGGTAGTGTGGGCCCAGATCAAACCTTATCGGTGGCCAATAACACAATGAGAAATATTACTTCCATCAGTTATCCAGAGTTCGAGAGACCCACCCAATAAGGCTCCCTAAGGGGTAAGGAAAGCTCCTCAAGTGTACACAAAGGTCAAAAATCAAGCGGACTTGCCCACCCGAGTCCACTTGGAGTGCTGGGACTTAGGGGGCGGCGGATGAGGCTGAGCATTATCATCAACTAGTCCCGCCTGGCGTAGGGCTCGCCAAGCTTCAGTATGGTCCTTTGCGGAGATCTTTTTGTTGCCCAAAAGGAAGTTCATCCGAAATGGAAAGGACCAGGAGTAACGAATCCCCTTGCTGTTCAGGACCGTTGTCACTGGTTTCATCTCTCTCCGGCGCGCCAAAGTGAACGTCGAGAGGTCTTGGTAGATGGACACTGTCGCATCCTGGAAGCGGACCGCTTTTTTCTCCCGGCCTCGCCGTATGAGAAGCTCAGCATCAGAATATCGCAGAAATCTCGCAATGACATCACGAGGCTGATTGTTGGGAGGTTTTCCCAAGGCCCGATGGACTCGTTCTATCTCCATCCCGGAGGCCCGCGCAGCCAGTTCTTCCGCCGGAAGCAACTCCGCTATCAGCAGTTTAAGCACAGTTGGCAAATCTTCTCCGCCCCCTACCGCTTCTGGTATTCCACGAAAACGCACGTTATTGCGGCGGGAGCGGTTTTCAATGTCGTCAATTTTGTAAGTCAGTTCCATTGCTTGCGCTTGCTGCCGATCCAATGCACATTGTAAATCCATCAGGGTCCCGTCATGATCAAGCATTTTGGTCTCCACATCCTCTACTCGGGCTCCCAGCTCTTTCATGTCAGTCCGTAGGTCTGCAACATCTTTCAACAACTCCTCACGTAGCGAACGAAACTCACTGGCTAGCTCTGCAATACCTCTACGGAGTTCTTGCTTGATTAGAGCAGAGGAGAGTTGCTTATGGGAGTCCAATTCCTCTTCACTTACAGTCTCATCATCAGAACCTGACGGAGGAGATTGTCCACATGGGCTACTCGGGGCCCCAGACTTATGCAGTCGCTGGGAGGAACGCACTCCCTCCCGAGTTTCAGAACTTTTATCCGTAGCCGCCATCCCCCAGGGCCACTTGTGTCACACAGTGTTAGAAGAGAATTACAGTCAATGTCAGCAAAAGCAGAGATGTCAGGGAGAGAGCGGTGCACGAAGCCTCACAGTCCCGCAAAGCAATCACTTCCACACAGTGTTAGGAGTTAGATAGAATCAATGTCCGCAAGGCCCAGGGGACCGGAGAGAGAGCAGGGCCCTGAGATAGAAGCTGCCTCTGGCCTTCTTGAAGTAATAAGCTGTTAAAGGCAGTGCTCGCGGTGTTCTGCAGTGCTATGGAAGGATAGAGCACACAAAGTCCACAACCGCCAGAAATTAGGCTCCGATAAGAGACCTGAAGCCAAATAAAACACTGGAGCACTCTAACAGGGCGCCCAAAATCCACACCGCGGAGCCAAGGCTTCAGCAGAGCACCAGTGTGTGAAGAAGTGCTACAGACTCCAGCACCGTTCAGCCGACCAGAGGCATGAGGGCATAAAGAGAAAGGGTTTAGCCTCTATGCCTACCCCCCTCAGGGGGAGTCACACTGTCGAGAGGAGGGAGCGGGCGCCAACGAGAGCCACGGGGATTCCAGGCCCTCTCCCCAGTCCCAGAAACAAGACTCCAGCTTCTTGCACTGGCGCTCCAGCCCTGGGGGCAATGCTCCACCGGTCAACGAGTTGCTGCGCAGCCTCCGGTCCAGCAGCAGGGGCCCGACAGCGCAGCCCAAGGGGAATCCCCGCAAGTGTCGTCCGGGCCGCACGGGCCACCGAAGGCAGCAAGGGGGTCAGTCGGGCCCAGAGCAGGCAGCGAGGAGAGACACGTGGCAGCAGGCCGCACTTCGCAAAAGAGCTCCGCAGCGTCCCAGCTTCTTAGAAAACCATCCAGCCCGACTCCGGAAGGCACCGCTCGCTTAGGTAGACCCAGGGCAGGTAGGGGAGATAAAATGTGCAGCCGTTAGCGCATATTAGCTGGTGTTTCAGGGTAGTGGGGACGGAGCTCACTCACAATGCGGCCATCTCTCAGCGGGCTCACGAGCGCCCCCCCCTGGGAGACACCTTTTGACCACATCTCCTCATTCTAGGAGACTTGATACCATGTATCGAGTTCCACCATGTCCTGGATTTCAGAAGACTCAGCTGCCACACCATTCAGTGGTAGTGGAGTCAGCCATGCTCAGGATGAAAAGTGCAAAGAGACATGCATCCAATCCTCCAGGTCGTGAATGCAGGACTGTTGATGCTTTTGGGCGTCGAACGTTTCAGGCTTCCATGCTTTCGGCTAGGATCAGCTCATATATTTTATATATGGGAATGCTCCTTAAAGAGGTCACAGGAGATTTGGAGCTTATGAGCCCACTTCTCCCAGATGACAGACGACAAGACTTCCTTACTCTTGTCAGGCATGCTCAAGATGTCTCCAAGTTTGTAAATCGTGCCGCCTTTGATTGCTTTGAATGCATCAGCAGAACCTCTGCTATTGCCATTGGTGCACGACGGATTGCCTGGCTTCAGGCATCAGACTTGGAGATTTGGGTACAGGATAAATTAGGCAACATCCCTTGCACAGGAGAAAACCTCTTTGGCAAGAATTGGCAGGAAAAGGCTAATGAGATAGATGCTGACAATATCACCTTAGATAGATTGTCAAAATCTACAGCCACTCCAGCCAAAAAGAAACCCTATAAAAAACCCTCTTTCAGCAAAAAGAGGAAGTTTTATCCATCCTATACCCAGCAAAGCCAGGCTCATGCTCAAGTTGCCCAAAGGGGACAACAGCAATTCAAACAGCAGAAGAAGCCAAAATGCCTGAGAGCTCAACCAGCTCCGCAGGTTCAGCCCCCTCAAGGGCTTTGACTCCTTCCTAGAGAGCTTAACCTTCCTGCCTCTGAGAGGTCCGGAACCCCTAAATATTCCAGGCAGGCTGTGTCATTTTGCCAACAGATGGCACCAAATAACAACAGAAAATTGGACTCTGTCCATTGTAGGAGAGGGGTACAAGCTTCATTTTCACAACATGCCCCCTCCTACATTCCTAAGGCAGTTCAATTCCCAGACCTCTGCAGACAATCTGCTGGATCACGAGGTCTCAACACTTCTTGCCCAAGGGGCAATAGAGGAAGTGCCCATTCTCCAGCAGGAAACAGGTTTCTACTCCCCCTATTTTCTTATTCCAAAGAAACAGGGGGACACAGACCCATTCTAGACCTCAGAGAATTGAACAAATACCTGTTCCGAGAGAAGTTCAAAATGATTTCTCTAGGAACCTTCAAAGTCAGGATTGGCTTTGCTCTCTAGACTTAAAGGATGCATATACTCACATTCTCATCCATCCAGATCACAGGAAATTCTTACAATTCCTTTTCAAGGGAAAACACTTCCCATACAGGGTTCTTCCCATTGGTCTGGCTTCCGCACCAAGAGTATTCATGAAATGCTTGGCAGTAGTAGCTGCAATCCTGCGAACCCTAGGGATATTCGTCTTCCCTTACTTGGACAATTGGCTCATTCGAGCCCCCGCGGTTGCAGAAGCCAGCTCTGCACTGTCTCGCACAACGTGAATCCTCCAATATTTGGGATTGGTAATAAACTTCCCAAAATCCCAACTTGTTCCTTCCCAGTCTCTGGAGTTCATAGGAGCCTGTTTAGATACCAGACAGTCAAGGGCTTTCCTTCCACAGGTCCGGTGTCTTCGCATAGTGCAACTAGCTTCTCAAGCAGCGGGAAAATCCTCCCTAACTGCTCGAGAACTGCTACAGTTACTGGGACACATGGCATTCACAGTTCATGTAGTTCCCTATGCTCGCTTCCACATGCGAGCAGCCCAGTGGACCCTATCCACACAGTGGACACAGGCCACAGGACGTCTGTCAGACAAGATATCAAACTCTCATCGACTGATCTTGTCCCTCCAATGGTGGCAATCACTGGAGATTCTTTTAGTGGAGTCTTCTTTCCAAAAACCCCTATTCCAGGCCACCCTAACAACAGATGCATCACAGGTGGGTTGGGGAGTACACCTGCATCATCTCTCTACCCAGGGCACCTGGACTCCACAGGAGGCTTGTCTTCACATAAACCTCCTAGAATTAAGAGCAATCTATCTAGCTCTTCGAGTATTCCATGCCCAGCTCAGCTACAAAGACAGTCCTAGTCCAAACGGACAATCAAGTAGCCATGTTCTATGTGAACAAGCAGGGCGGAACAGGCTCTCTGTCGTTATGCAATGAAGCTTTACGACTATGGGCCCTCGCCAAAGAGCATCAAATTCACTTTCTCGTGGTATATCTTCAAGGGCATTCAAAACCTTTGGGCAGACAAACTCAGCCGAGTTCTGCTGCCTCACGAATGGTCTCTCCACCTAGACCAGGTGACAAAGATATTTCACATCTGGGGGACTCCAGACATAGACCTCTTTGCAAGTCCACTGAATGCCAAACTTCCCTGGTTCTGTTCCAGGATTCCGGCTCACAATTGCCAGGCAAGGGACGCCTTCCTCCTTAACTGGGGGTCAGGATTTCCTCTATGCCTACCTATCAATTCCCCTCATCCCCAAAACACTCTCCAAGCTTCAGAGAGACAGAGGTTGTATGATCCTCGTAGCACCACAGTGGCCATGACAAACGTGGTATCCCCTGCTTCTACATCTCTCTCAAGCTGCACCTCTGGAGTTAGGGTGTGCTCCAGATCTCCTTTCCCAAGAGAGCGGGACGCTATGGCACCCGAATCCCCAGTTTCTGCATCTCGCGGCCTGGTTGCTGAGAGCTTAGATCTTCAGGATCTCAACCTTTCCCAACAGGTAAAGGATATCCTTTAGGCTTCTAGAAAACCTTCCACAAGACGATCTTATGCCTTCAAGTGGAAATGTTTCACTATATGGTGTTTCTAGAAGGGGTTAAACCCCCTGGTGATACCTTTGGAATCCATACTAGAGTATCTACTTCATTATCAAATTCTGGTCTGAAGACCAAGAGTAAGAGTCCATCTTAGCGCAATTACAGCTTCCTATAAGCCTCTAAATGGACAACCAATTTCCTCTCATCTTCTCATATCCAGATTTATGAGAGGTCTTCTTTTAACAAAACCTCCCATCAGACCACCACCGATGGCATGGGATTTAAATCTAGTTCTCGGGCAGCTCATGAAACCGCCTTTTGAACCTTTAGCCACTACTATCCTGACGTTTTTGTCCTGGAAGGTCATCTTCCTAATTGCAATCACCTCTGCACGCCGCATTAGTGAATTGCAAGCATTGGTGGCTGATCCTCCTTACACTAGGTTTCACCATGATAAGGTTGTCCTCAGAACTCATCCACACTTTATGCCAAAGGTGATTTCGCCTTTTCATTTAAATCAATCGATTTATCTTTCTGTATTCTTTCCGAGGCCTCATGCCTCTAATGCAGAGAAGAACCTTCACACTTTGGACTGTAAAAGAGCCTTGGCTTTTTACCTACAAAGAACACAGCAACATAGAAAGTCTTCTCAACTTTTTATTGCTTTTGATTCTAGTCATTTGGGACTTCCAGTCTCCAAGAGAACTTTATCCAAATGAATTGCACAATGCATATCCTTTGCTTATTGAGAGTAAGTGTCTTCCTCTTCAAGGCCATGTCACAGCTCATAATGTGAGAGCCATGTCAGCCTCTATGGTTAACCTTCACTCTGTGTCTATTGATGACATTTGTCGAGCAGCCACCTGGGCTTCCGTACACACTTTTACAGCCCACTACTGCCTAGATAAAGCCTCCCGTCGGGATGCCGCCTTTGGCTAGGCTGTTCTTCAAAATCTCTTTCAGACTTAATACAACTCCTCCTACCCACCAACCCTGGTAGGATGCCAGAGATCCGTGGGAGGAAACATGGCCCACTTCACTATAGGTGGCAGCTTCCTAGGGTCATCTCCCTGGCCTCTTCAGCTAGGGAGTCCCCATATGTGAAGACTACATTCCTACTTGTTCCTGGAGATAGTGTAGTTACTCACCTGTAACAGGTGATCTCCGGGAACAGCAGGAATTTAGTCTTCACAACCCACCCACCTCCCCTAGGAGTTGTCTCTCTATCTCTTTGTCTTTCCTCTCTCCCTCTATCCTTTCACTCAGCTACAAACTTAACTGAAGAGGGACAGTTGGAAAGGCGGGAAGGCAGCACGCATGTGCTGAGGGATGCTCCCAAAAGCGTTCCTATTGGACACTGTGGAGCGTTCCCGCGCAGGCTCCGTCAGTACCGCCGATACTCATATGTGAAGACTAAATTCCTGCTGTTCCCGGAGAGCACCTGTTACAGGTGAGTAACTACACTTTATGGTTTGACCTCATTAGATATGGTTTGGATGTGTTGGGTGTGTGGTGCAAGCCTACAGGATGGTGTGTAATAGAATATTGGAGCCAGGAAGTGTCAATGCAAGGGCTGGAGGGGAGTTGACGCATAGAAGCTGAACAGGGTAGGAAGCAGGAGTGTGGAGTGAGTGATTAATAGGGTGTTCTTTGGAAAGGATATGGTCGGGAAGAGGGACAGAGGGGTTGGAGGTGGGCGTGAAGGGAAGGGTAGCACACCGGAATAAGTCTCCATGGGAGGGTGAGGTAGAGGCAGTGATGTCCAGCTGGGCGACATTGCCGTCGCATGTATCAATAACGTCAGCCCAACCACGTAAACTTTCCTGTCTCAACTTCACTTCACACTTCTTCAATAGATTAACAATACACTATTCAGACTCTATGACACTGTTATTTAAATAGTTGTTTTGTAAATAGTTGCTCCTGTTATCCTGTTATCCAAGTTGGTTTGCCTGTTTAACTGTAAAAAATCAGATAAATGTAAATTGTCTGAAGTTTCTTGTTCCATGTAAACCGCGCTGATAACGAATAGTGCGGTATATAAAAAATGTTAATAAATAATAAATAAATAAATAAATAAATAAATGTATGCAAAGCAACTCAAGAATTTGTATGCACTCAGGGAAAGTGTGGGGTCAGATAGGTTGTGGGTTTTCACATAATGTGGATGGTATCCACTCACCTGTTAAAGAGAATAGAAATCTTAAACTATTTCCACAAGGAGAATGCGGACTTGTGTTCTTACAGGAGATACACTTAAGTGCATTGCAAGCTGCAGAGAGGGTGGGTAGGGGAACTGTTTTTTTTTTCCTTCAGCAGCAGAAAGAGGGGCATTGCAACGCTCGTGCATAAGAGGATACCCTTCAACATCCATGAAAGCATTGCATATTTCGAGGGCAGGTTTCACATCATGGGAGGAGAGCTCCAGGGATGGCGCTTTGTAATATTTATGCCCCTAATGTTTACAGCCATTGTTTTTTTTTTCTCGTGGCTGATGGGCAGGCTGTTGGAATTCGAAAACTACCAGCTGATCATTGGAGGAAGGATTTTAATCTGCTGAGAGATCCATTGATAGACTGCAAACCGTCTAGGTCCAACCAAGTGTAGGCAGAACAATGGGGGGTTAATTTTCTCTTTGAGCTCAAATTGGTTGACACTTGGAAAACCTTACACCCTGGGGAAGTAGATTTTACATTTACTCCAGTGTTCATGGGAGTTATGCCAGGCTGGCTTATTTGCTGATTGCAGAGTCCTGGAAGGAGAACTGTTCGGTATGCAGGGCTTTCGGACCATGCAGCTCCACTTGGGGGAGGGACAGGTAGAGAGAGGAAATGGCTTGTGGAGCTTGAACCCAACTCTATACAAGGATGCTGAATTCCACTAGCATTTAAAAAAGGTGTGGACAAAATATTGGGGAGAGAATGCACAAGAAGGGTTTTGTAGGAGGCCGTGAAGGTGGCTATGAGGGGGAAATCATTACCTATATTGTGGGAACATGAAAGAAAAGGGATAAAGACCTGCTAGAGTTGTCCCGGCAGGTACAGTGTTTTAGGCAGAGACACACAAAAGGCCTGGCGGAAGAGGACAGGCTTCAATACAATAGGATAAGGAAAGAGATCAATATACTATTAAACAAACGGGCAGAAGGGAATATCAAGCTTTAGAAATACCAGTTAACCAGTGGGGTACAAATGTGGGAGGCTACTAGCTGTGACACAGTAGCTCCCCAGGAACAGATGGACACAAATGAGCATCCGGTGGTAGAAGCCGGTACTGCAGGAGAAAGCAGGGATTTCTTTGCAGAAAGAAAAAAACCCAGATTCAATCAAGCAGAACAGCTCACCTCGAGGGAGGAGAGTAGGAAAGCTTTTGATTGGGCACGCCCCAAGGGGAGGCGGGCAGTGCAGGCTAGAAGCACCTGGTTAAATACTCAGAAACCAGGAAGTGAAAAAAAACAGAACCGGGAGCAAGAGCAGGACCGAGAGAAGCTAAGAGGGCAGGAGCCAAGAGAGCAACGGAGGCTAAGAGAATTCCCAGAGGGAGAAATAAGTGCTTCAGAAGGAAAGTCTGAAAGGAAGTATCCTTGCTGTGGTAATTCCTCTAATAGTCTGCAGCTGGCAGGTAGCGTGGTGGAAGATTCAGATGAGGAAAGAAACTGCTGGAGGCAGAACTCTTTCAGAACGCTGAGAGATCCAAGGCTACAGGACCAGGCAGAGCTATGGAATAAAGGCAGGAGGACAAAGAATTCTCCAAAGGAAAAGCTTCTATATAAGGTACCCAGTGGGGGAGAAGTTTATGCTCTAAAGCCAGAAAGATTGTGTTCTAGTTTTAAAAGCCAAGTCAGACAAAATGGTGGCAGCTGTTGTCAGCAGGGAGAAGCTTTGAATAACACTAATTATTCCTTTAAGCTAGCTGAAACACCTAGCCAAGAAAGGGCTGACGTGAATGCTTTTAAGTACCCTCCTAGCACTGCTAAGTTTTTATGCACAGCACCCACGTGTAGAGAAAGGTGGGGAGATAACGGAAGCACAGCAAATGTTTGTTTTCCTGATACAAACAAACATGATAAGCAGCCTGAGATAGAGAGGCTCAGCCAACATTTGCTCACCGAGGAGAAGGGAAGACAGCTAAGTGAGGGGAAGTCACCAGCTGAGTCACTTCTCAAAGAATTCAAAGAGTTTTTAGAACCGAAGACAAGTTTTAACTACAGTATTCCAGAACCAGTTACTGGCTGTAATGAAGAAACGCCTGTTTCTAATTCTCTGCTTTACCCTGATGAAGATATATTAATGGACTGCTCTACATGCTTAATTGACAGAGGCAATTAAGGGAAAAGGATTTTCTGGTATATGAAGAAATATAGCAGTGGCACTTAACTTGACCTACACAAGAAAGCTTGTGGAAGGTGAATGAATTAAGGTACCAGTGATTGGTAGAACCAGAGCACTACTGTTAAAGGAACTTTTCTGTTGCATCCTGTATGTTTGAACCACATGAACTGAATGTGAAATAATACAGCATTGCAAGCCTGTTTGGCAAGTTTCAGTTAATCTTGTTTTTGGTTTATACTTCTGCACCGTCTGTAGCCTTTTTGAACTGCACAAATGGCAAAGTAAGCCTCATGAAAAATAAATTTCTCTTTGCCTGCCTTACTGCTCGAAGCACAATAACACAACTACAACTAACTGCCTCAAGGGCATCACAAGGCAACCCCTCCTTAACCCTCAAGGTTAGGGAGCGGGCGGTGTGATATAGCTAATTCTGGTGAGCCCAGCTAAGAAAAAAATTTACAGAAATGCTCAGGGGCAGTCTTTTGTAGAGGAGGGGGCAATTAGACATCAGTTTGAGCAATATTACTAAACTTTATATGAGAGAAGGCCTAGAAACACACATAAGAGGGATGAATTTTTTAAGGGGCTCCAGATACCAGACCTGGATCAGGAGCATTTGGACAGGCTAAATGCGCCCTTTACAGGAGCAGAAGTCCTAGAGGTGGTCAAGAATTTAAAATTAGCTAAGGCTCCAAGCCCGGGCGGGCTGGGAGCAGAGTTCTATAAGATTCTGGGGGTGGGGGGTGGAATGATAGCATCCTTCCTGGCCCAATATGAAAATGCGCTGTCAGAGAGGGGCTTGGGTGGGAGGCAGAATCATGCTACTATTGTGGTACTGCCTAAGCTGAGAAAGGATGCTACCCAGTTGGGGGTCATACAGGCCTATTTCCCTGTTGAACCAGGATGTCAAGATAATTGCGGCTGTCCTGGCGAAGAGACTGGGGAGGGTTATCATGTTCCTTGTGCACCCCGACCAAGTGGGCTTTGTTCCAGGGATGCTTGCCTCATCGAATCTTCTGAAGGCCCTCACGGTACTGTACAAGGGAAAAAAATAGGGAAGGAGATGAGATCATTGCTAGTCTAGATGCCAAGAAGTTATTTGAGTGTCTCTCCTGGGATTACCATTTTTGGGTGGTAGCTGCCTGTGGTCTTAAAGGCCCCCATTTGGAGTGGGTGAGGGTGCTGTACCATACACCCACTGCACAGATCTTGGTGAATGGTGTCCTCTCTGGGGCCTTTCAGCTGCAGAAAGGGACTAGGCAGGGATGCTCTTCCTGTTCTCCCTTGAGCTCTTGGCAAGGAAGGTGCAGAGCGGGGTAGAGTGGAAAGGCATAACAGTGGGAAAGGAAACCTACAAGATCAACTTGTTTGCAGATGTTATGCCCTTGTTTATCAGCCAAGCAAGTAGGGGCATTAAGTATGTGATGGAAACTATATTATGTTTTGGCTCCTTCACGGGCCTAAACATCAACTGGAGCAAGTCTGAGGCGATGCCTGTTTCAAGGACATGTGAGTGTGTCAGTATGGAGGGGTTTCTGCAGGCATGGGCGAGAGAATATCTGAAATATTTGGTCATCCATCTCAAACTCTGTCAGAAGAATGTCAGGGAGAAACTGGACAAGCTGAGGGAACTTAGTGAGAAGTGGAGGGAGTTATCCCTATCTCTTTTTGGAAGGATAGCATTAGTGAAAATGGTGCTGTTCCCACGCCTCCTGTATCCGTTGCAGATGCTACCGGTTTGTGTAAGGAATAGAGAAGAGCAGGCTTATAAAGGGATAATATGGTTCTTTTTGTGAAGAGGGAATGGAGCTAGGATTAGTTATAGGTAGTGGATCTAGCCAAGGGAGCTTTCCCTACCTTTGCCCAGGTAAGGGAGAAGTGTGACTTAAGCTATGTAGTGCACATTAGGTATTTTCAGTATAGGCACTATATAATCACATGTCTGTAAGCTGGGGGGAGAGAAGGTGAGATTCACATCTCTGGACAGGTTTTTCATGTGGACTCCTGTGATGCTGAATAACATTCCTTTGTAGTATAGGGTGGAAGGGGAGAGGAAAAAGGGGGTAGTCGCTGAGGCTATGGCAGTGGTGTGATCTTGGGAGTTGGGCAAAGAAGTGGGAGTGAATACTTTGGAAAGGCTTTTTGGATATTTACCAACTCACACCTAATGTATGTCTGCAAGAGATGCAATTTAAAATTTTACGCTGGGCATGTATAACAAGAGAGGGGAGGGGGGTACGCTTAAAGCTTTGGGACATGGTGGAATTTGTGAAATATAGGCCTCAGAGGGGTACTCTGGTTCACTCCTTTCTGGAGTGCATATCTCTGGCAGAGTATTGGGGGGATGGGAGTCGCTGTTGAATGGAACTACTGAACCCTGCTGCTGGGGATGATCCTCCCCTGGATGGTAAAGATGTTGCTGAGGGGACCAGCGGTTTCTATGCATGGCATTGATGCTGATGAGGAAAGTGATACTATCCCACTGGGTGGAGGAAGGTGCGCCCATAATCAGTCATTGGAATAGTTGCATGAGTGAGATGGCTGACTTTGTGGAGAGAACACATGGGGCATCCAAATCTATAAAGATGCGAAAGTACTATCTGCTGTGGAGGTATTATGGGCAAGGCTTTTTAAAAGGCCTGGAGTTTTTTTTCAACAGGTGCTAGCTTAAGGGGGAGGGGGAGAAGACAGTAGGGGAGGTAGAGAATGGAAAGAAAAAAAGGGACCTTAGTTCCCGTGGTTTAGATTTGTTTTGAACTAACCCACCGTTGCTCCTTCTTGGGTCAAGTCTGGTATTGTCCGTCTCCAGGTCCAGGATGCAAGCATCTGGTGGTTTTTAGGTCGCTGCTATAGTCGTCCTAGCTCAATCTGCTCACGAGAAGACCACCCTTTATGGTCTCCTCTGCAGGCAGGTCAATCTCCAGGGTTCCCCTGTACATTTGGGACTATTGGATCACTTACCTTAAGTCTACATTTGGTGGGATCCCTTCCCACGCTGGGATCTGACATCCTGCTCTGTGTTGTCCCCTCCTCCCCCCCCCCCCCCGGGTCCAAGTTAGCCCTCACCAGGGTCCTTCTTGGCAACACAAATGTAGATAATATGTAAATTAAGTAGCAAGTATGCAAATGACGTCTTACCAACATCCTTCAGATCAAGCAAACATACACATCAAATCTCATTGTAAACTCCCCCCCCCCCCTCCTAATAAATCCCTGGTTCAACTGGTATGCTGGACACCCCACCACCTCCCATGTAGCTTCTTATTGCTACATCTACCCCAAATCTGCCGGGCTGTCCACCGGTTGAGTATCCATGGGGGTTGCCTCAGGGGTTTGCTGTTCTTCAATCCCCCAGGTCCATCTCCTTCTCCTCCTTTTGGGTGTCTTCCATCTCCTCTAAGGGGATACACCTGTATCGGGGACTGGGGCATGTCCTCCACCTCCCTGGTGTGGTTGGGGAGTAGGGCCCTGGGTTTTCTAGGTGGGGAGGGAATAGGAGTTTGAATACCTTGGTCCCTTCCCTGACCCCTGGCTGTCCTTAGCTGCTGTTCCAAGGGGACCCTCTCAGATGATCTTGTTACCCCTAGAGCTGGGCATAACTGGGGTCCTTTGTGACTCTGGCTGTGACGGACGTACACCCCTTCACACCCATTTAGAACTGTTTGTGTTTATATTCAGAAATGATCTGCATAGGATTGACTGCTTAGAAAAGATTACTTGACACTGATATACACTGATATGTCATACCTGTTACTTTTGGAGGTATGTTGGGTACAATACAGGGAGGACACCCGGCGGGGATGGAGAAATATCTCGGTCCCTCCCATGTCCTGTATGTGTGCAGTTTGTGGTCTTGATGGAATTCATTGGAAATGTCTCCATCTGACATGATTTGCTAAGCTGTGTTTTGACTGTTGATTGATGTCTAGCTGAAACAGAGTTTGTTATATGGTTCTTCGACCTGGTGTATGTGGTCACAATAAAGATATTAAAAACAAAACAAACAAAACTGTTTATCAGTCTTCATGTGCTGGTGATAGGGCGTAAACCCATGCATCTGGAGGGACTCGAGGAAGGAAAATTAGCAGGTAAGATCTAATTTTTCTATAGTACCCTTTTGTCCCCATCTTTTAACCTTGCACTCTTCCTTCCCCCTCAAACCACTCCCCGACTGGAGCACGGAGAGAGGTCAGGGCAAGAGACACTATGGGGGGTCATTCAGTGGCATGAATAGCAGGGATGGACGTCTGGATTGGACGATCATCCCCAGCTAATACCTCCCAGTACGAACAGCTTGTTCATATAGGGAGGCTTAGATGGGGTTGGGAGGGGCTGTGTCTGAAGTGGAGTGACGGTGGGCTGCGTCCCTGAACATACAGGACTGATTCTGAAGATGGCCCTGTACATCTGGGGCCGTGAACATGGATGGGAGACATATTCCACCACAGAGGTGGAATAATTCCCTCTGGACGTTGGGAGATCATCCTGCCGGGCTAGGTCAAAGAGGTAGGGGGGTGCAGCAAGTTCCCTGCAGCTGGCCATAGGAGGCCGAATTGAGGGTCCGGCTGCGGGGAAAGAAGAGGGTCAGCGGCGTCTGGCATTTGTGGCTCTTGAATGGAGCCGCGGTGCCATGGCACTGTGGCTCCATTCAGGAGCCTGACTGAGGTAGCCAGGGATCTGCCATGTCTGCAGGCCGACCAGAATTGGGGCCCGGCCTACGTTTTCGGGCCGTAGACCCAATTCTGATCCTGTGGGCACATCTATCCCCCATGGGATCAGAATCGGGTCTAACTCTGGGTGTACTGCTTCTGGTTGGCTGCAGAGGGGGCTGGCTGGCCAATTCAGAATGTGCCTCTGCATGTATAGCATGGAGTGGGGTTGGGGAGGGGGCCTGAAGTGAGGTGCAGGCTGCAATCAAGGGTGAATGTTGGGATGAGCATGGGATAGGGTTGGAGTGGGAGCTTCCATGGAGCGTAAGAGATGAGGTTGCAGTGGGGGAGGCACTGATGGGATGCAGAGTAAGAGTGGGGTGAGAGACACTGGGGAAGAGCATGGGGATGAAGTCAGGTAGGAAGCACAGTGGGAGAGGGTGGGATGGATTTGGGGGAGCACGCCGTATGGTTGGGTTGAGAATGCTGGAGAGAACATATTATTTGGCAAAGATACTGCTGTGCAACTCTTACATTGCCTCATGGCAAGCCTTCTCCATGATCTTTCCCCACCCCCTTCCTTTGTTCTTGCAGTTAATCTGCTCTTTTTCTGTTGCTCTAACATTGGGGAAATTTAGCAACTGGAATAAACCAATTTCATGAAGTTCTCTGTGGTGGTGCGTGGTTGGTGGCAGTGGGGGGAGTATTGCTTTGGTCATGGTTTATATCACTTGCTGTATTTTTTTCATTTTTTTTGTTTTAATTCCTCTCCTGCTTCTAATTTTGCTTTGTTCCTTTTTTTTCATTTTGTTCCTTAAAACAGCATTATCCCTGGCACACAGAAAGTCTGGGTCCGCACCTGGGGTTGTTCCCACAACAACTCGGACGGCGAATACATGGCGGGGCAGCTGGCAGCATATGGCTATAAAATAACAGGTAGGGGATACTCCACATCTTTCTAGTTTTGGTAGAGGAAGGAGCGGCTGGCTACCAGGAGCTTGTGACAGAAGGCCAGGAAGGATCCTAGCAGTGCGCACAGCATTGCTGAGTGTATGCCCATGTAGGTGATGGGAGCGCTCATTAGTGCACTGTTAAATTAGCAAGCATGCTGTTGGTGCAGATCAGTGGCTGCAGACTGCGATGATGTCCCAGGGTGTTTGAGCTGCTTCATAAAGAATAGAGTAGTGGTTTGCACATATGTTGTGTACTCTCTGCCCCTTAGGTTTAGCATGTGGCTGTACATGTAACACACCAGGAGAGGCTAGCTCATTTTTCCGAGTTAACACAGAGTAAGGGGTCTTAGGGCAGAGGGTTTAAGGGAGTTTGCCTTGTAGATAGTGTTTAATTGTGAAGCACCACCACAGCCACCTCTAATTCCTATGTAAGGGGAAGCACCTGCTTTGTGGCTTTTGTATTTGAGTCCAACTGCAAAAATGGCATGTCATCATTCTCATACTGAGCTGGGCAAGATTGTCAGATGAATGGGGATACCTTTTGTATGTATTGTGCATAACAGGATATGCTGGAAATACATTGGAGTATATACTTTTCTGCACGTGTATGTGTACATCTAATTTATCGTATGTGTATGTTTAAATGACTTTTTAGGCCTGTGAACATCTCAGCACTCCTGCATTTTGTAGGCTCATGTCTGATGTAGGACTGACAGTCATTGAACCAGTAGCAGAGCTGTTGTAGCAAAGGAGCTCTTGAGACAGGACTGTCTGTAGAGGGCAGGAATGGGGAAAGGGAAGGGACAACTAGATGCTGTTAGTTCTGCATTCTGCCTAAGTCTTATTTTTTATCTTTAGTAGAAAATCAGGAAATATAGTGTCACAAATATTTGTACAGCAACTTTCAATTCCATTTATACTTTTAGGTCTATTGGATGTAATATTAAAACAAGGTTTCACTCTTGATCTATTGAGTAATTAATTTAGCCTTGTATAGTGCTCCTTTAAAAAAAAATGTTTCCTCCTACACATCTGAATCCTGCTGAAAACATTGAACTCTGGTTTTTGAGGATACTGTTAACTGGTGACTCCTTGGACTTTGTGCATTCCGAAATCGTCTCTGCGAATGTGTGCAAAAGGGATGTCTGGGGGGCTTTGCAAGCTGCACATAGAGCAAGGTTTCTTAACCCAATCTTCAGGATACACTTGGTCAGTTTGGTTTTCAGAATATCCACAGTCGATATGCATATGAGAGATTTGTGTGCGCTGCCTCAGTTGTGTGCAGATCCGTTTCATGCATATCTGTTTTGTATACTCTGAAAACCTGACTGACTGGCTGGGTATGTTCAAAGGGCTGGGTTGAGAACCCCTGGCATAGAGTGACTATGTGCTTTAAGTTTAGTTTTGCTGCTCCACCTGCAGGTGAGAAGTAATGTAATAGTGTGAAACAAATACCATACAAGCACTCTAAGAGTTGCAGTATTTTATTTTCTCATTTTCATGGAAAGTGAATGCTTATAAAGACCGGAAGAAATTTTTCCTTTGCTTTTTAAATCCTCTGACTGGTCTTTACTCTTTCCAGCTTTTAGATAGCTAGCTCCAGTAATCTCCAGGAACAAGCAGGAATGAGTCTTCACATATTGGTATCGTCGGTACCGACGGAGCCTGCGCGGGAACACTCCCCAGCGTCCAATAAGAAAGCTTTTGGGAGCATCCCACAGCGCCTGCGTGCTGCCTTCTCGCCTTTTCCAACCGCCTCTCTCCAGTTCTTCTTTTCCGTGGAGCCAGCAGGTCGTGTTCCTGTCACCGCAGAAGAAGTTCTTTATTTTTCCTTTTTTCTTTTGTGTCGCATCTGCCTTCTTCGACGTCGGACCGGTACCGCCGGTCGGTCTTTTCTTTCTTTCAAAAAAAAACGCTTTATCTCTACTGTGCATTTTCAGTTTTTGGGCCCTAGGCCTAAAAAGTTTTTTTCCTCATGGAGAAGCCCGCTTCTGGGTTTAAAAAATGCACAAAATGTGGCGGTACTATTTCTGTCACCGACACCCATGACTGGTGTCTAAAGTGTTTGGGACCTGACCATTCCATCACGGATTGTATGTCCTGTACCATGATGTCTAAGAGAGGTCGGCAGAACCGAGCAGCCAAGCTCAGTACCCTGTTTCCCTCTGATGCAGCTTCGGTAGCATCAACGTCTTCCAGGGCCTCCTCTTCCTCCCATGGATCTCAGGTAACCAAGCATAAATCTGGCCGGTCCTCGAAGGGCAGATCTCCCTTCAAGCATCGAGATGCCTCCGGGCTTGCCCTTGAGGATTCCGCACCGGCAAAATTACCCTGGCGGGAAGCTCCGGCTTCCAAAGCATTATCTATGGGGTCACAGGTTGACATCGATGGCTCGGCCTCGACAGATCACCTGTTGCCGTGTTCTGGGGTACCGGTGGCTCCCACTGGTACCGACATCCAGACTCTGGTAGCGTCGATGGATCAGAAGATTCTGACCATGCAGCGCACCTTAACGGCTTTCATACAGGCTGCGACGCCTCCGGTACCGCAACAATCCCCGTTGCTGGTACCGGCACCGATTGCATCGACATCGGCTTCGGTGTCGACTGCAACGGTACCCTGTCCTATGATGCCCATTGGTACCGAACCAGTACCGATTACTCCCGATGTCGATCCCACTCGATACGGTTATCGGGCTTTACAGGAGCATCCAGACAGGCGATACTTCGATTCCTCTGAGGACTCTGAGTCTGAGGGTTCTGTAGAAGCATCGATACTTCTTCCTCAGGAGTCTTCTTCACCTAAACGAAGAATGTCTCCTCCAGAAGACTTGTCTTTTCAAGACTTTGTTAGGGAAGTGGCTAGGGGCCTCTCTATCACAGTGGCCCCTGAGTCAGAACCCAGGGCCAAGGAGTTGGATATTTTACAATATCCAAAAGCTCCTAAGGAGGCAGCTACTTTACCTGTTCATGAGATTCTGTATGATCTCATGTTGAGGATGTGGGAGACACCTCTCACCACCTCTCCTCATTCTCGCAGGTTAGACACCATGTATCGTGTCCCTCCTTGTCCTGGCTTCCACAAGACTCAGCTTCCTCACCACTCTATTGTGGTAGAGTCTGCCATGAAGAAGATAAAGAGTGCAAAAAGACACTCATCTAATCCTCCAGGGCGTGAATGCAGGACTCTGGATGCTTTTGGCCGAAGGGTTTTCCAAGCTGCTATGCTAGCTGCTAGGATCAATTCCTATAGTCTCTATATAGGAATGTTTCTAAAAGAAGTCACAGATCATCTGCAGACTTTAACCCCTTTCATTTCAGAGGATAAAAGACGGGAGTTTCTCACTTGGCTCAAACATGCCCAAGATGTCTCCAAATTTTCCAACCCTGCAGCCTTTGACTCTTTTGAGTGTGTAAGCAGAGCTTCGGCTATTGCCATAGGGGCACGCAGAATTGCTTGGCTACAAGCTTCTGATTTGGAGCTTTGGGTCCAAGATCAATTGGGAAATCTCCCTTGTACAGGTGAAAACCTTTTTGGTAAGGATTGGCAAGCAAAGGCCACGCAGATGGATGCTGAAAACTCTGCTTTGGATCGACTTTCAAAGTCTACCTCTGCTCCTGTTAAGAAAAGATTGTTTAAAAAGACATCTTTTTCCAAAAAGGGAAGATACTATCCTGCTTATGGTCAGCAGGCATCTTCTGCAGATCGTTTTGCTGCAAAGCGTCAGCAACCACCTAAACAGGCCAAGTCAAAGGCAGCTAGACCTTCCACGGCCCAGCAGCCTCAGCCTCCTCAGGGCCTTTGACTTGCAACTAGAGAACTTAGCCTTTCTAGCTCTGGAAGGACCAGAGCCCCTTACCATCCCAGGAAGGTTGACTTACTTTGCTCCCAGATGGGAGCAAATCACAGCAGAGCAATGGACACTCTCCATAATAAGGGAAGGGTACAAGCTTCATTTCTTAAGCCTTCCCCCTCACACCATGGTGAAACAGTTCAATTCTCCAACATCTCTCCTCAACCTTCTAGGTCAGGAGATTGCCATCCTTCTTGCCCAAGGGGCAATAGAAGAAGTACCTCTTCTTCAACAAGGCACAGGGTTCTACTCCCCTTATTTTCTTATTCCAAAGAAAGCAGGGGGCTACAGACCCATCTTAGATCTCAGAGAATTGAACAAATTTCTATTCAAGGAGAAATTCAAGATGATTTCTCTCGGTGCTCTGCTTCCATACCTTCAGAGTCAGGACTGGCTTTGTTCTCTAGATGTCAAGGATGCGTACACCCATGTCCTCATCCATGCAACTCACAGAAGCTTCCTTTGGTTCCTTTTTCAGGGAAAGCACTACCAGTACAGGGTGCTTCCTTTTGGTCTGTCCTCTGCACCAAGGGTGTTCACGAAATGCATGGCAGTAGTAGCTGCATTTCTACGCACTCTAGGAATATTCGTCTTCCCATATCTGGACGACTGGCTCATTCGAGCTCCATCTCAAGCAGAGGCCAAGACTTGTCTAACCTGCACAATGCGTGTCCTTCAGTATTTGGGACTAGTGATAAACATCCCAAAATCCAGTCTCACCCCTACTCAGTCCTTTGAGTTTATAGGGGCTTTGTTGGATACCACAACTGCAAGGGCCTATCTTCCTCAGGCCCGTTGCCTACGCTTGGTGCAGTTAGCCTCCCAAATACAGTTAAAGCCCCTTTTAACTGCTCGAGAAATGTTACAACTCTTAGGCCACATGGCATTCCATATGCTCGCCTTCACATGAGGGCAGCTCAATGGACTTTGTCCACCCAATGGACTCGGGCATCAGGTTGCCTGTCAGACAAAATAGCAAACTCCAGTCGCCTTTTTTGGTCTCTCCAGTGGTGGAAGTTCTCTCAAAACCTGTTGCTGGGGTCCCCTTTTCAACAGTCACTTCCCCAAGCAACCCTTACAACAGATGCCTCTCCAATGGGTTGGGGGCTCATCTGCAAGATCTCTCCACCCAGGGCATCTGGTCTCCACAGGAGACTTCACTACACATAAATCTCTTGGAACTCAGAGCAATTTTCTTAGCTCTCAGAGTGTTCCACTCCCTGCTCAGCTACAGGACAGTCCTCATCCACACGGACAATCAAGTAGCCATGTTCTATGTAAACAAGCAGGGAGGGACTGGCTCTCTGTCGCTTTGCAATGAAGCTTTGCAACTGTGGACCTTCGCCAGAGAGCATCAGATTCATCTTATGGCAGTATATCTTCCAGGCGTTCAAAACTCTTGGGCAGACAGACTCAGTCGAGTTCTGCTTCCACACGAATGGTCCCTCCACAGGGACCAGGTAGCCAGGATTTTTCGAATTTGGGGAACCCCGGACATAGACCTATTTGCAAGTCCGTGGAATGCTAAACTTCCCCAGTTCTGTTCCAGGATTCCGTGTCAGGGAGTTCAGGCCAAGGATGCCTTCCTCCTTCATTGGGGTCAAGACTTCCTTTATGCCTTTCCACCCATTCCCCTAATTCCCAAAACACTGTTCAAGCTTCAGAGAGACCGAGGTTCTATGATCCTCATAGCACCACATTGGCCACGCCAAGTGTGGTACCCTCTACTTCTGCATCTCTCTCAAGCTCCATCCCTGGAGTTGGGCTCTGCTCCAGATCTTCTCTCCCAGGAAGACGGAACGTTGTGGCACCCAAACCCCCAGTCTCTCCATCTCAGGGCCTAGTTGCTGAAGGCCTAGACCTTCAAGTTTTCCATCTCTCTCAGCAAGTCAGAGATATTATTCATGCTTCTAGAAAGCCTTCCACTAGACGTTCCTATGCTTTCAAATGGAAAAGATTTACCATTTGGTGTTCAGAGAAGGGTCTCAACCCTCTTGCAATACCTTTGAATTCTTTACTAGAGTGTCTTCTGCATCTTTCCCATGCAGGCCTCAAAACGAATTCGGTAAGAGTCCATTTGAGTGCTATTGCAGCGTCCCTCAAGCCTGTCAATGGACAGCCTGTTTCCTCTCATCCTTTTATAGCAAGATTCACGAGAGGCCTTCTTTTAACTAAACCTCCCATTAGACCACCTCCAGTGGCATGGGACTTAAATCTGGTTCTTGGCCAGCTTATGAAGCCACCCTTTGAACCTTTAGCCACCACCTCCTTGAAATTTCTTTCTTGGAAGGTTATCTTTCTCATTGCAGTCACCTCAGCACGTCGCATCAGTGAGTTGCAAGCCTTGGTGGCTAATCCTCCGTATACAAGGTTCCATCATGATAAGGTAGTCCTCAGGACCAATCCACACTTTATGCCCAAAGTGGTCTTGCCTTTTCATCTGGACCAGGAGGTATACTTACTTGTCTTTTTTCCAGGACCTCATGCATCAAGTGCAGAGAGGAATCTTCATACTTTGGATTGTAAAAGAGCTCTCGCCTTTTCCTTACAAAGAACACAGCAACATAGAAAGTCTTCTCAACTCTTTGTTGCTTTTGATCCTTCCCATTTAGGACTTCCAGTTTCTAAGAGAACACTGTCCAACTGGATTGCTCAGTGTATTTCTTTCGCCTACCAGAGTAGGAACCTTTCTCTGGAAGGCCATGTCACAGCTCACAATGTGAGGGCCATGGCAGCCTCAATGGCTCACCTAAACTCTGTGTCCATCGACCAAATCTGTCACTGGGCCTCGGTTCATACCTTCACAGCCCATTACTGTTTGGACAAGGACTCCCGCCGGGATGCCTCGTTTGGTCAGGCTGTTCTCAAACACCTGTTCCATTCCTAATCAACTCCTACCCACCTACCCTGGTTGGATGCCAGAGATCCATGGGGGGAGGTGGAGCCCTTTTCAGGGACACACAACTCTGGGGTCTCTCCCTGGCATCTGCAGCTAGGGAGTCCCCATATGTGAAGACTCATTCCTGCTTGTTCCTGGAGATAGCACAGTTACTTACCTGTAACAGGTGATCTCTGGGAACAGCAGGAATAAGTCTTCACAACCCACCCACCTCCCCTAGGAGTTGTATCTCTCTATCTATCTATCTTTCCTTCCCTCTCTCTCTCTCTTTGTCTCAGCTTTAAAACTCGAACTGGAGAGAGGCGGTTGGGAAAGGCGGGAAGGCAGCACGCAGGCGCTGTGGGATGCTCCCAAAAGCTTTCTTATTGGACGCTGGGGAGCGTTCCCGCGCAGGCTCCTTCGGTACCGACGATACCCATATGTGAAGACTTATTCCTGCTGTTCCCAGAGATCACCTGTTACAGGTAAGTAACTGTGCTTTCCTTGCAAGTGCAGCTCCCCCCCCCCCTCGCTTCCCAGTCAGGCGCTTATGCAACTCAGTTGCTTGATTTCAGATGGATGCTTCTGATAGGCTTCTACAACTGAAAATCCAAAAAAAGTTGTTTTCACCAGAAGGCATGCACATAAGTAAATCTTAATTAAATTTAATAATCTCACCTACCATAAATTTCTAGGTGAGTTCCAAAGCTACATTCACAATTAAAATACACAACTTAATGCAAAAGTTATACAAGATAAATTGATAAACAATCTCAAAGCTCTTGGTTCATGATAGGACACACCATGATGATCTTTATTTTTTTCCTAAAAGTCCGATAATGTATGTCGGTGCATAAGTCTGTGGGAAGCTCATTCCATAATTGGGCTCCTATCACTGAAATAAGTCTTCCTGTTTTACTAATCGAGCTGTGTAAATAGGTGGTACCATAAAGTGATTATTTTAGATTTGTACACAAATCTCTCACTGAATCTTGACACTTCAGTATGTTCAGTAAATTGGAGGGTCAAGTTGTATATGTTTGATTTTAAACAGGAGTAAAATACACTTTGAACCCATTGTTGAATTGGTAGCCAATGCAGTTCATTCACTATGGAGGAGATGTGCTCATATATCGTTCGAGCTGTCTCATTTGGTGTCATTTGCAGGGAATGCAATAGTTGTTTAGGCAACTCCATATTAAAGGCATTACTGTAGTCTAATACTGGTAATACCAGTGCATGAGTTAAAATCCAGAATTTTTCAGATCTGAAGACTAGCTGGAAGCTGTCATCCATTGTTTCCTGACACATTAGTTTGCCCACTGCATAGCTCTACAAGGTCATCTCATAAACAGAAGCATGTGGTCATGCCAGTTCTTGCCACATTTTCCAGATTTTCCTCAAGGGACAATGTTCAACTTGAATTATCAGGTGTGAGTTACAACTTTTTATCATTTGTGACCTACATCCTGCTGTAGTTCAGAGATTTGTAAACTTCTCTGGGGGACTCTACATGCCAGTCAGGTTCTCAGGATATCCATAATAAATATACCAATGTTAAATTTGCACATAGGGCCCAGTAGCTGCCTACTACTTTGCCTGAATCCCTAAAGGGCACCTCATGTGTCTGCTGCTAGTTTGGTTCCAAGGAGCTGCCACGGTTTCAGCAGGCTCGGCCCTGATGGGAGGAGTTGCCACTGCTGAGCGTACTTCAATGCACCCCTACAGAAGAGAGAGAGGCTGCAGGGAGTAGGGGAGAGAGCAAGAAACAAAAATGCAAAAAAGCAGAAAGAAAAAGGCCAAACTGAAGCATATTAAATAAACTGTTTTCTCCTGGTTTTAAAAAATTCTTGTTTTCCCACACCTGCTACTCAGCGTATGCAGATTTCTCTCTTGCTTATTCATCTTGGCCATCCTGAAAACCGACTGGCTGAAGGGGTCAGTGGGAGAGGTTTTGGAATCGGTACAGCAGTGTTGTTGGGGAACAGGGGCTGGCAAGTGGCTGTGCCTTTCCTTGCATTTCTGAGCAAAGTGACCCCATTGGGTAGCTTTGCCTCACTGCCTGGTTACTGGGGCTGCATGCTTATCGGGCTGTTTTGTACTTGTCCCGTTAACACACAGTTTGGCACTTCTGCAGCATAAGCAGGCAGAGGCACCTAAGAGAATAAAATCGCTCACGGAATCGCTTTCATTAAGTGTATGTCAGCCCAGAGAAAATAACTAGAAGAGGAAATCTCTGTGTGGTGTGGGTGGTTTTTTTTTTTTTTTTTTTAATTTTTATGTTTTTTTAAGCAAGTGCATCTGCATCGTGTCTCAGCTCCTGAAGCCAAGTGGATTTCAGGGCTTGATGGGGGCATAAAAAACCCTCGGAGGACAGGAAAATGATAGTGTAGCAGTGGAGTTACTTGATGCTCTGCTCGTGTTCACTGTGGGCACTATGCTAGAAAACCCCTTCTATGTGTGCACACAGAATAGTGCCTTGTGTCAGAATAACTGAGTTGGATTGTGACGAAGGGCAAAAGTCCTGGTGCAGGTGTCATAACCTGCATCTGTATTGTTCATCCCAACGCCAAAGCAAATAGTTATGGTTTTTATAGGGTGTCGTCATTTTTTTGATGTTGAAATGCACCCTCCTTTCCATTGCACCTCAGTGCTCGACAAATCCAGGGTGCCAGGTTGCCATGTTGTGACTATAAATTGCACCTTGGTGTGCAGGATTTCATTGTCCCCCTCCTCCCACATTCATCAACTGATGACTCGTACCATTCCTGCACTGTTTTCCACTCCTCCACCACCACCAGCTCTTTTCATGAAGCTTGAGCTGTGTGGTGGAGGAAGTTTACTGATCTTGCAGCTTCAAGTCTCGCAAGACATGAATCTGTGAGATCATCCTGAGAGAATGGGTGAAAGCAGGGTGCGGGGGTTATGAGATTTGTTGGTATCGTTCTTTTTGTTTTTTGATTCATGTATTATCAGGCCATGATGATACGTGAAGCAAAAAGGAAGTTGACTCTGGTGCAACTGTAAAAGGTCACTAATATGCTGCTGACAACATACTCACTGGGGTTGGTGGGGAGGAGGAGGATCGCTGCTTTCTGTTGATACTTTGTCATTGCACATTAAGGGCCTGATTTATTAAGCTTTTGTTTGGAATTGAACATGAAAAAACAGTAAATCAGGCCCTTAAAACAGGAGCAGTGATACACCTTTTATGGGGGGAGGGGGGGCCCTGTGACCAAGGTCTCTATGATTGGTTCCTAAATGTTGCATGTGGTTCCTAGATTCCAAGAAAATTTGTCAAGGCCTGCATTACACCTTTGTGTTATATTGCCTAACTTCTTTCTAGAAGTTATTAAAGGGTGTCCTAGTGATCATTTGTAAATATTACAAGCTGTAACAGCTTTCCTCATTGGAGAGGGCTGGGCGAGTGCACCATAGTTCAGTGATCAGCGCTTGGGGCTGCCTTTGTACCAGGCATTCTAGCATCCAGAATTGCTGCTGTTGCTGGGATCTTGAGGACATGGCTGTTTCAAACAGCTCCATTGTTTTGTGGTAATAACATGGCTTTTCTCCCCTTGTAAGCTGATGTGCTAATTGTGTGCCTGAAGTGTGCTATTGCACCACCCACAGCATGGCCTGCTTAATTATCCCTATCTGAAGAGCTGAGGTTGTAAAATATGTTGTGATGTGGCTTGGGTGACAAGCACTTAACAAATGGCATTTTTATTTGTTGAAGAATTAACTTTTTGGTTGCAGTTTTTCTAACTCCGTTTTTCCTGCCCCCCACCCCCTATTATTCCCCAATTAAGACGGACCAAATTCAAGACTAGCCTGATAGTGGCACTGCTATGGACTGCAACATTTGGGACTCCTGTTCCGTTCTTAAATGTGAATTCCTCTCTCCAAGCTGGCTACTACTGGGGTACTGCAGAGGTACAGTAGTGATAGACAAGCACATGGTAGTGCTGATATCCTTAACAGTTTTAATAGAAATGATATTTCAGAATGTTCTTTCTTTTACAGTTTTGCCTCCAAATTCTCTATTTTGTAGCACTCAATTTTATTTCCCAAACAAAATGGAATTGTTCATCTTCGATTCTCTTTAGGAACAGCAGGTGGCAGCATAGAATAATGTTTGATCTTTACATTTCAGTCCACTGGCTGTGCCTGAATAGACCATCTGTGTCTGTCTCTCTCTCTCTCTTGTATGGTCTGGTAGAGTCACACTTCATCTTCCCCTTCAAGTGCCGTCTTGAATATGAAGGCTGGCATTCGTGGTACACCTGTTTCTTCTGTTCTTAACTTTCCTCTTTGCTTTACTCAAGTTTCCAGATCTTTGCCATATTTTAAGCTCATTATCTTTTCTGTCTCTTGTCCGCTGTCCTGCAGTGCTAGACTTCCCCATTTGCCACCATGACTGTAGCATATGACGACACATCTCAATTCACTTTTGTGTAGGTCATCCACCAGGGCCTTCCAGTCCTCAAATTCATCTCATGCTCCCTTTTTTTTCTGATAAAAAATAGCAGAGTATTTAATATAAATAAAAATTCTCCATTTGTAAACTATTCCAGTTTGGGTTTTTTGTACATCTCAAGCTGGAAATTTCAGGTTTCAGATTGTACTGTAACAATTTGCTCAGCACATTTGTGCTTTCAGTTAAGGTGGCAGCAATAACAGTCTTGTCAGCTGATCCTCTGGAGCCAGGAGTTTATGAATGTCACAGAACAGTACATTTCACAGGCAGTTTTGATAGCGGTATTGGAGGCTTCATAGCTGAGACAAGATAACCTTAACCACAAATCATTTCTTTAAAATTGGCCAGTCACTTGCACACAAGCTGTCAGTAGATGGCACTATTTAACCATATTTCTATTTGCTCTAGCTCTGAAAGGTGCAGCCTCTTCTGACACTCAGACAGTGGTAATATTAAAATTCAGCTGAGAGGAATGTAATTAAATTTTATTAGTTTTAATATTTATCAGTTCTTTCACTTTAATAGATCAAAGTGTTAGTGTTGAAGAGACGATACTTCGACGATGTCTTTTCATTTCAAGTAGGTTCATGGGGTTTGAAAGGCACCACGTACTAAGCAGAGGCAGCAAGCTGATCACGTATGTTATGGGTTCCAAGAAGAATAATAGCAAAATGGTAATATTTAGCTCTAGGAAATGTATATTGTGAGGAGGCGGAGGAGGGGAATTTGATGCTGGTTTCCCACAGACTACAAAAAACGAGATCTAAAATTTGAAAATAAATATATATGAGGTTTGTTGTGTTTTGAAATATCTGCCAAGGAAAACCAGACTTGAAGTATCTGGTTCAAGGAAGGATGCCCAGAGTTAAAGCGGCGTGTGCCGTAGAAATAATTGGCCCACATCCACAAACAGCATCTAAGCTCCATGCCCTGGGATCTTATTCTAGAAACCACGGGTGCCGTGAAGAGGGGTGAAATGAACCATTTCGGGATTTCATTCCCTCCTGGGCATAATGTCAGCAAGGCATGAGAAGAGTACTTTTTTAAAACTATGCTGCACTGCGTATGGACTCGAGGGGGGGGGGGGAACATTCATTCATGAGAGATCCTATGCAGATAAATCTTGGTGGTGCTGTGATGCTGGCAGCGCGCAGGCGAGTAGCTTGGGGTCCCTGTGTCCAATCATCGCACAGCACTAGGCTCTCTCCTCCTTAGGGAGAGAGTTACTGGTCTCCACTGATGTGCTTGCAGGTTAACTTCACTGTTTTCCTGCGTGTTACTGAACTAACAGAAAAGCTTTCTAAATGATTGCTCGGAGGGGGAGAAGGGAAATTAAGGAAGTCCAGACTTTCATAAATCTTTAGGTATGTATGCTACAAAATATTCTTTGTATTAAAAGAAAATAAAATGTTCTTTCTTCTAACCAGGGGGATACAAGAAATCCTTCAGCATGCAGCCCGTTAATGTTGCTAAGTTAAAAAATGATTTTTTTCACAACAGAGATGAAAAGGGGAAGAGGGAGGAATAAGGGGGACGCTGCTAGCTTCCAGTGGGAAACGGTAGATTTTATTTTCCAGGAGGCTTGTTGGCTGTGCAGAGGAGTGCGGCAAGCTCTTGCGTCACTCTGGGAGCCTGTCTGTTTGGTTGCTCAGTGGGCATTTTGCTGAAATGGCCAGGGAGGCTGAGTTGGCTTCTTTTCTTACAGCTTGGGCTCTGTGAAGACAGTTCAGTGCATGTTCCTCTCTTTTGCAGATGTGGTGCAGGTATCCATAGTGCCTCATGCTTCCTGCCTAACAGGTAAGCTACGGTGCTTGGAGCGCTGGGAGTCGGGCAGATGTGTGTGTGTATGTTCCCTTGTCTGCGGTGTTCGAAAAAGCATGCACCGACTCTGGTTTTCATGCAGGCAGCTCACTCTTGGCACTTGCTGCACAAAAGTGACTGTGTGCCATTTGCTGAAAGATGGCCAGGTTGTCTTTCAAATGATGCATTAGCAATTTGAGCTCCTTGCTGTCACCAGTCAGTAAGGAGAGAGCCATCCTGCTCGTTTTTTTTCTTGTGACGCCGGGAGAGTCGTCCTTGCTCTCGTGGCTGTGCATCTCTTTGTTTCTGGGCCGGTGTGTGAGAGGAGGAGGGGAGAGGGTTATCTGTCAGAGAAGATCCATCCAGCCTCTGTAGCTGCTGGGAATGAACTATGGACGGAGCTGGTTTTCCTTTCTCAGGTGCTCTCAGGGCAGAGAAGAATAGAGGAAGTTGTTGAGCCTGGCTTCCAAGGCTATCTATGCCCGAGATTGTATCACTACAGCAGGCTACTCTCCCCCCCGAATAGAGCAGGAAGCGCAGATGTGTAGCTGTACCTCAGTTAAGTAACCATGCAGCCCTCTACCTGCAGTAGTCATTTTGCGTAAACTGTGATGTGGGAAAATACAGCTTGTCTGACATTTGGAGAGCAGGAAAAGCGTAGTTCCTTCTGAAAATAATATTTCATGTAGAAGCTGATGCTTGGTTTCTTGGGTAAGGTTTGTACTTTCTCGTTAGGCTGCAGATGTAACAGGTGTGTGTTTGTGCTTCTCATAATTAAGAGGGCACTGCGTGACGGACCTGAACCTCATATTCGGGGGTAAGGGTAGAAACAAGATAGGGGGAGGGGAGAGGAAAGAGACTTGCCACTTGCTTTGGGCATGCTGCTTGCTTTCTTGGTTACCATCTGCAACGTGTCTGCCAGTGAACTGTGGAACACACACATTTGAGTGCGATGCTTCTTCATTTTCTAAAATCCTGCATGGGGGCGTAAGTAGGATTCCTCTGAAAGCCCAATTGCATATTCCTTGCACTAAATGAACTTAAAATGATGTAATTTGGTACAATATTATTAATGTGTATATGCAGACCAGTGTGTGCACTGGACACCTCTGGCCTGAAGGACCTAGGGGGTAAGCTTTTTCATCCCCAAGGACTTTAGCTGTGATTTGATGATGAGCTCCACTGAGCCAAGGACAGAGCACTGGAGGTGTAGCTAAACTGTAATGTAATGGGACAGCTAGCAGTGCTGCATCCGATTTGTAACTGTTTCTTTTTTTTTTTAATTTTATTTAGCATATAGCTTGATCAACATTTGCCAAGAGATTTTGAGGTATATAAAGTAGAGAACTTGTGTAATTCCTGCATCGAGAGAGAGAAAATTATTCTACTCACAACTGGATGTCTTACAAATGACTCTTCCTGGAATGAGTGTCAAGAGGGCATCAGCAGCTTACGTGCAATTTGATCTTCACATACCACGGCTCGCAGGGACCTGGCCACTTTTGGGCAGGGTGCTTGAATGAAAGTGGATGGCCCTTGGATTTTTTAGTTCTCCACCCACAGTTGTCAAGCTCAGCACCTCTGAAAGTGAAGCAACAGCAAGCTTTGACAAGGTGCCAAAACTGTTTGGACTTTTCAGCATGTACATGGGACTTTGTTGTTTTTTTTATAAGCTTCCTGTCAGTTCTGTTATAAACCTACATCTCTGATGCGGATTCCTGTTTCTCAATCCGCATGTTCATTATTGTAAAGAAAAATCTTCTTTCAGCATTTTGTAGTAGTTGACCCAGTCTATGGATATGATATACCAATTTCTTTCTGCCCTGCTCTGGAAGTGGAAACCTGCACATATGCCCTTCTGTGCTTTGCAGGGAGATGTGGGGAGGACAGATACGTGACTGCATCATGGGAGTATGAAAGAGCTGGTTTTCAGTGCAGTTGGAAGTGCTGCTGAAAGGTTACTTTGCGCTCTCTGGCCTAAAGCTGTGCTGCAGTATTTCTCGCTCATTATGGAGTGAATGGGATGGCGATGCAGCAAGATCCCGGCGATGCATGGGAACGCTTTGTGCCAGCCCCTCTATTGCCTGCCCTTCATTGGGAAGTGGAAGTGCTCTTGTTTTTGGATTCTCTAAGAAGAACTTGGTGGCATGGGATGTGAATTTTCTAGTCCCCTCTGTTATACAGAAAAGGAGTTTTGAAAGTAACCTACAGTGAAGTGGACCCAGCATTTCCATTTTAAAATGTCTATATATTTGTCTTGTGCCTGTTCACAAAGAACCCTCTTCAAGCTCTCTAATATGCTTTGTATTAGTCGAAAGCTTCTGTATTTGTAAAATCTTTTTGCTTGGGCATATTACACTTGTGAGTTTAGTGGTGTGCTATCAAGCTGCAGTGACTCTGCTGTCCTCGGCCTCAGCGTATATGCTGCCCTGTTGCCGAACTGCAGGAACCCATCTAGCAGCATGCGGCTGAGAAACCAGGGCTTCATCTTACTGTGACTTGTGGTATTCTCTGATTAGAAATAGAAGGAATGGGCTGGCTCAGTGGCAGTGCTGTGTGCCTCCATATGGTATGTTCTCCATTTGATTCCATGAGCATCCTGGGCTGGGGTTGCTGCAGAGATCACATCCACTGCTTTCTAGGAGACCTTCATAGTTAGGGTGACACCTGGAGGCTGGACTTAAGAAGTCCCACTGCATGGCCTCTGACCTCAAGACTATCACTGCAGTGACCAGATTAGGATCAGAGAGCCTTTTAAAATAAGGACAAATCCTTGGGTGCTTATGACACAAGGAATAGCATTTGAGCTGTAAAGAAAAATGAGAAAGAAGTGAGTACCAAGCCCAAAAAATGGAGGGGGAATTGAGTTTAGGCATCACAACAGGGCGAACATCACTTTTTGTTGTTGTTGTTTTTAAATTCACTTCACAGATGCATAGTTGTTTGCTGCTGTTAAGGTGGTTTGGATGAATTCCTAAGGTGATATACTAAATTTGTTTGTTGTAGTTTCTTTGACCCATTTTCAGTGTTTGCATTTGAATGCTGTGCATTTTTATAGTATGTGTGTGTGAGGTTCTCCCTTTAATATGGATCATTTCTCCTCCATCTCCCCCTTCCCTCCTTCATAATGTTCCTATTCTGCATTATTTTTCGCTCAGTCCTTCGGTCCTGTCTCCCCCTTCCTCTTCAAGAACAAAAATAGTATAATCAGACAGTCTGTAGGAACCCTTGAAAACAAGGATGCCAGCCTTTTACTTGCTAAGAGCCAAGGAGCCTGAATGCACACTACCAAAGCCACTTGTTTTTAAGAGACAGCGGGCTGAGTTTTCTTTAAGAATAGGGGGAGGGGAGTGGTCACCAGAAGCTGTGAGGTTTTCAGCTTCCCCCTCCTCATCATCACCATTTTTTTCTCTCTCTCTCTCTCTCTCTCCCCTCCCCCTCCCCCATCCCTCTGTTTTCCTGTCTTGTCCCCCACCAATAGCTCTCTGTGTCTTTCTGTCCATCTACTACCTGTCCCCATTTTGTCTCCAGCTTCTCATTCTCTCTCTTACTCCCCATATCCTTACAGTAGTCTCCCCATCTCTGCCCAGTTCCATCAGTATCCCTCTCTCGGGTCCATAAACCATTATTAAAGAGGACCTGGGAAATCCACTGCTTGCCCCAATACAAGCATTGTGGACTGTGTTGCTTTTTGGGAACCTGCCAGGTACTTGTGACCTGGATTGGCCACTGTTAGAAACGGGATACTGGGCTTGGTGGACCTTGGCCTGTCCCAGTAAGACATATCTTATGTTCTTATGGCCTTCATCGCTAATAGTTTCTTCCTCTCTCACCTTCCTCTCCATCTCTATCAAGCCCTCCCCTTCCCCTCTAATTTCTTGCTTAATATGGTCCATTTGAGTGGGCAGCAGCTTTCCTCTCTTTCGCCACTGACATTGCCTCTGAGCTTGCCTGCTCCAGTGCTCACGCTCTCACGGCTTGTTCCTCCCATTGACACATGTCGGTTGCCATCCTGGCTTCTGTCTTCTCCCCCTATTGGCCTACTGCTGGTGTCATTCAAAGAGCCACATCTTTACATTCAGGAAGCTGCATGCAGCCAGTTAGCCACAGCAGCTCTAAAATACCGCTCACAAAATCTCTACATGTGCCTCTCGCTCAGCTGATCCAAGCTCTGGGAAAAGCAGGTGGGGTGCTTTGAGTAGGACTGATCTCGGCCAAGAGTACCAGCTGCTGCAGCTTCACTGAGCTTTGTAATGTGTCCCTGCAGTAACCCTGCTCCCCACTTTCTGTGGGATTTCTTGTTAAGAAAGCCCACACCAGAAGGGGTAGCACTAATTCAGAGATTGCAAATGGATTAGTCTCAGTATTGCACTTGCTGAATGCCGCAGAACAGCCAGATGCAGGGCATCCTGCGTACCCTTACCAGAGTGGGGCTGGGCGAGGATGGTGTGCAGGCCGGAGAGAGGATACGAGTGAACTAAATCCTTGGCGATTGCTCCTCTGGTGGCATTACTTTGATGCCACTGGATTTCAGTACAGATTTGGTGGGAGATTCTAGCTCTGTTGGCTACATGTTTGGTTGGAGGAGATGTGTTGGCTGAGGGATCATGGCTGGAAGTTAAATTTGAAAAAATATGAATTGTTGTGGTGGTGTAGGGGAGTGCATGTCTTGCTTCTGTACCCTGAGATTAAGGTGGTGCGATTAGAACCCACAAATGTGATTCACGTCCTGGGTCTCAAGGCAGATGGTCCGAAGGTGGGGGGAGTACAAGAGGCTTCTTGTATGTTGCATGTCTTTGGAGAGTACAGCCTTATTAATAGCAAGGATCTTCTGACAGTTACTCATGCCTTGATTATATCTTGTATTGATTATTGTGATGCGATACAGAGTATCAAGTTAGGAGGCTTCAATATGTACTCTGCAGTGAAAATGATCTTTGCCAAAGGGCAATATGAGCACGCTACCCCTTT
The DNA here is from genome assembly GCA_033557465.1 of Ichthyophis bannanicus. NCBI lineage: Eukaryota > Metazoa > Chordata > Amphibia > Gymnophiona > Ichthyophiidae > Ichthyophis > Ichthyophis bannanicus. Next base: position 1,247,577,891 of record CM066031.1, on the reverse strand, counting down.
GTGTTCTTTGAGCATGTTACCCTTTTATTGCAAGAGTTTCATTCATTGCCCGCCTGGCAAAGAATCTACTTTTAAAGTTTTTTGTTTGCTGTTTTTAGATGTTTACACACAGGTCAGCCTGGGTACCTTGCCGATTTACTTTACCGCTATGTCCCTGGTCGCAAATTGTGATGGTCACAGTAGAGTGTCCTGGAATTGTCACGGTTCCTTATCGTTCCGACAGTTCAGTCCTCCACCTCTGGGTTGTGCACCTCCTCCTGCAGCTGGAGACTGGACCTGTCAAAGCGCTGACGTCACTGGATAAGGTCTGCTGCACACTCCCCTTTCCTCCAGTGTGTCCAGTCTCCATGCAGCAGGTGGATCTAGTGAGCCTAGGTGCTGGGCTCACTTGAGGAACTCATAAGGAGCCTTAGGGCAGTTAGTTTAAGGGTAGTTAAGTGGGGATTTTGATTTTCTTTCCCACTGCCTTTCTTTCTTTGGGGTTTAGCTACTATTACTTTAAAAAAAAAAAAAAACAGATCAAAGAGGACTCATGAACGAGCACTGCCTTAAGTGCCGGTTCCTGCCTGCCCCCTGATCTCCAGGGCTGTGGGCTCATCTTCAGGTCTCTCCCCCTAGACTGCACGGGGGAGAGCCCTTGAGCAGGACCGAGGCGGCGTCCTTGTCGGGTCAGGGAGCCGGCCTGCACTTCAGAGCAGCAGCAGCGGTTGCACGGGAGGCTCGCTAGCGGGAGACTGCTCTGCTGATAAGCAGTCCCGCTGGCTGGAGCCCCGTGGAAAGCACGTAAGTTCTTTTGCGGGCATTCTTCCTTTCCGTGGGGTTGGGGGGATCGTTGCCCTGGTCCTCGGCAGTGTGGAACGCCTTCCTTGCTCGCTCTGCTCACGAGGTGTGTTTTCGCGCCCTTTTCGGCCGTGCTTAGGTGCCGGCGGCCATCTTAACTCCGGGTGTGAGTTTCGGAGCGGCTCCGTTCAGCAGTTTGCAGGGGGAGTTCGGCGGCGGAGGCTCTGCGCTCCAACTTGCTTCAGCTACTTAGTTCTTTTTCATTTTGGTTTTTCTTTTTTTTCGGCGATTTGTCCCGGGCCGCGTTGGAGTGCAGTTTCCTTGGGCTGCCCTTGTCCCGGGGAGGGGGGGGTTTCCCTTCATTGGAACCTTCCTGGTGAACTTCATTTTTCGGCAGTACCAGCATAAAAAATAAAAAAAAACCCAGAGCTACTGAGCCCAAGTCTGCCTTTTTAGTGCTGGGATGGCTTCCCGGCCCCAGTGTGTCCTCTGTGGTTCTCGCAGAGGTACGGTGGCAGAATCCGGGGTTTGCAGGACTTGTGCCTCGGGGTCTGCGAGCATGGAACGGCAGATGGAGGCCAAGCCGTGCCAGGATAGCCAGCCGGCGGAGGCGGTCCCGGAGGAAGACTTGGCGATGGCTTCCTCGTCGGGGGCTCCCCAGGAGGCTGGGCTTCTGGCCACGTTGACTCCGACCCTTGAGTCTCCTGCCCCGGGCGAGGGTTTCTCCCCCGACTTTGTCTTGCTCATGCATCAGGCGTACTGCAGACACCGCCAGGGGTTTTTGCAGGAGCCCGTGGATAGGTTTTTGGCCGTCCCTCCGGCCTCAGGGGCTGGTGGCCCCACAGTTTCCCCCAGGCCCTCTAAGAGATCTCGGTCGGCCGACCTCTCCCCTTCCTTCAGGGAGGCGATCGCTTCGGATGGGGAGGACCGCGATTTGGAGGCGGATATTGAGGATCTCGAGGAGGGGGAGATTCCAGAGCCGGAAGATCAGGCCAAGATTATCCAGATATTCCGCAGGGAGGAGCTCTCTGCTCTTGTAACAGAATCCCTCCAAATGTTGAACTTGGCGACGGCTTCTCCGGCGGAGGACGTGGGGGTGGAAGACCCCATTATCTAAGCGGAGCGGCAAACACAGGTGGTTTTTCCAGTCCACAAGGTGGTAGAGAAGATGATCCAGGACGAGTGGGATCAGCCTGAGGCTGCCCTCAGAGGTGTCCGGACGATGAACAGACTCTATCCTTTGGCCGATAAGGATAAAGAACGCTTTAAATCCCCCCGCATTGATGCGGCGGTCTCGGTGGTTACCAAGAAGACCACTATCCCTGTGGAGGGTAGAGCTGCCTTAAAGGATGCGCAGGATAGAAAGGTGGATGGACTGTTGAGGCAGTCCTTTGAGGCTGACGCTCTGTCCTTACAGGCTTCTATTTGTGGAGCTTGGGTGGCCAGAGCGTGCCTCCGATGGTCTCAGCGGCTTCGGCAGGCTTCTGGTTTGGACCAGGAGGGGACTGCGGAGCTGGATCGCTTGGAATCCGGTACTGCGTACCTGGCGGATGTCCATTATGATTTGATAAGGGCCCTCGCTAACAGCATGGCTTCCTTGGTAGCGGCGCGCCGCTCCCTTTGGTTGCGGAGCTGGGCAGCAGATGGTTCCTCCAAATCCTGCTTGAGTAAGCTGCCATTTAAGGGCAGGTTGCTCTTTGGGGAAGATCTGGATAAGCTAGTGAAAGATTTGGGGGAGTCCAAGGGCGGCAGGCTCCCAGAGGACAAACCCAGGTCGAGTAGGGCTACGCCATCTTTTCGGGGTCAGTCCAGGGATTTTCGATGCTTTCGGACGTCTCGGCTGGGTGGTGCCCAGAGAGGTAGATTTCCGTCCAAGGGCCAGAATTTTCGTGGCTTTCGGGGAGCAAGCAGGGGGTTCGCTGGATCCTCCTCCTCCTCCCCGGCTGGGAGGAAGCCCCAATGAAGGTTTGCGGGTCCCGGTGGAAAGCGCCCCAGTGGGAGGAAGGCTGAGGGAGTTTCTTTCTGCTTGTACCCAGATCACCACAGACCAGTGGGTGTTGGAAATCATCCGCGACGGTTATGCTCTGGAATTCGCCCATCCTGTTCGCAATTCCTTTGTGATGTCTCCCTGCAGGAATCAGGTCAAGGCCCTGGCGATTCGTCAAACTCTCGATTGCCTGTTGCACTTGCAGGCCATCCGGCCTGTACCGTTGGAAGATTACGGCTTGGGTCGGTACTCAATCTATTTCGTGGTGCCCAAAAAGGATGGGTCCCTTCGCCCCATTCTGGATTTGAAGGGCGTAAATCGTTGTCTACGGGTGCCCCATTTCAGAATGGAAACTTTGCGTTCCGTTATTGTTGCAGTGCACAAGGGGGAGTTCTTGACCTCTCTAGACCTCACGGAGGCATATCTTCATATTCCGATCAGGGAAAGTCATCAACGGTTTCTGCGGTTTGCTCTCCCCTGGGGGCACTTTCAATTCCAAGCGTTGCCCTTCGGCCTGGCTACGGCTCCGCGTACTTTCACCAAGATTATGGTGGTGGTGGCGGCGGCGTTGCGAAAGGAGGGCATTTTGGTGCACCCCTATCTCGACGACTGGTTGATTCGGGCGAAATCCGCAGACGAGAGTGTGCGAGTGACCAACAGGGTGGTGCAGTTCTTGCAGCATCTCGGTTGGGTGGTCAACCCGGCCAAGAGTCATCTTGTGCCGACCCAAGAGCTCGAGTATCTGGGGGTGCGGTTCGACACCCGCTCGGGGTCGGTGTTTCTGCCCCATCGCCGGGCCCTGGGCCTGCGGCGTCTTGTCAGCCGGTTTCGTGCAGCCCCGGCTCCCTCGGCATGGGAGTACCTGCGCCTGCTCGGGACGATGGCTGCGACTCTCGAGGTGGTGCCCTTTGCTCGGGGTCACATGCGGCCCTTGCAGAGGGCGCTTCTCCATCGCTGGTCCCACCAGTCAGACTCATTGAGCAAGCGTCTTCCCTGCCCTCCGCGGGTCAGACAGGCGTTGCGGTGGTGGCTCGTGCCAGCTTCATTTCAGGCGGGAATGCCCCTGGAACAGCCCGTCTGGGTTCCGCTGATGACGGATGCGAGTCTCGCGGGCTGGGGAGCCCACTGCTGCGATCAGTTCACGCAGGGGCGGTGGTCCGCCCAGCACGGCGGTTGGTCCATCAATCGTCTGGAACTGAGGGCGGTCTTGCTTGCGCTCCAGGCCTTCGAGTCCTCCGTGATCGGCCGGGCGGTCAGAGTGCTGTCCGACAACTCCGCGACGGTGGCCTACATCAACCGTCAGGGGGGGACCGGCAGCGTGGCCATGGAAGAGGAAGCGGAGTTGCTGTTCTCCTGGGTGGAACAGCGTCTTCCGGCGCTTTCCGCGGCGCACATTGCGGGGAAGGACAATGTGACGGCGGATTTTCTCAGCAGGGTCCAGGTGGACGCGGGGGAATGGGAGCTCAATCCCCAGGTGTTCGCTCAGATAGTCCGTCGCTGGGGACCCCCGGTTATGGATCTCATGGCTACCTTCCAGTCAGCGAAGGTGAGCCGATTCTTCAGCAGACGGAGGGAACGGATGTCGGAAGGGATTGACGCCCTAATGCAGCGATGGCCGAGTCACAGCCTCCTCTACGTTTTTCCGCCTTGGGCTCTGATAGGACGCGTGGTGCAACGGATCGAGGCTCACCCCGGGAGGGTGTTGCTGGTGGCTCCGGACTGGCCGCGCCGTCCGTGGTACGCGGACCTCGTCCGTCTGCTGGACGGCGAGCCATGGAGGCTGCCGGCTTCGGAAGACCTCCTGCTCCAAGGTCCTCTTCGCATGACTCACGTGAATCGATTCTCGCTTACGGTTTGGCCATTGAAAGGGCAAAGTTGAGGAGGAAAGGATACTCCCGTTCGGTGGTGGCGACGCTGCTGCGCGCCAGGAAGAGGTCAACGTCCCTGGCCTATATTCGGATTTGGCGCGTTTTTGAGGATTGGTGTTCGCGGCGGCAGGTTCGCGCGGCTACGGCCTCCGTGCCTGTGGTCTTGAGCTTTCTGCAGGATGGTTTCGATAAGGGCCTGGTGGCTAGTTCCTTGAAGGTCCAATTGGCAGCGTTGGCCTGCTATAGAGGCAAGGTACAGGATGTCCCGTTGGGAGCGCACCCGGATGTGTTGCGTTTCCTGAAGGCGGTGTCGAGTATGCGTCCCTGCCGCCGGGTTATGGTCCCTTCTTGGGACCTCAACCTGGTCTTGCGAGCGCTAGTTCGGGAACCCTTTGAGCCTTTGGGTTCGGCGACGGTGAAGGATTTAACCTTGAAGACGGTGTTCTTGGTGGCCATCTGTTCCGCGCGGCGCATTTCGGAGTTACAGGCGCTTTCTTGCAGGGAACCATTTCTGGTTTTTTCGAAGGAGAAGGTGGTCCTGCGTCCCGTATCCTCTTTTTTTGCCTAAGGTCATCTCTCCGTTTCATCTTAATCAGTCGGTCTCCCTCCCAGTGCTTTCTTCGGGAGGGGATTCGTCTTCGGCGGACCTGTTATGTTGGTTGGATCTCAAGAGGGTGTTGCGGCGTTATTTGCAGGTGTCCGCGTCGTTTCGTAAATCGGATCGTCTGTTCGTGCTGTTCGGCGGGCCTCGCAAAGGTGAGGCGGCATCTAAAGCTTCCATTTCTAGATGGATTAGGGAGACCATCGCATCTGCATATCTTCTTCAGGGGCACGTGGTGCCCTCGGGCCTACGGGCGCACTCTACTAGAGCGCAGGCGGCCTCTTGGGCGGAGTTCGCTTCCGTCCCTCCGGTGGATATTTGCAAGGCAGAGACATGGTCTTCTCTGCACACATTCAGTAAGCATTATCGCCTCAATGTCCTCGTGGCGGGGGATGCCGTTTTCGGTTCCGCGGTCTTGCGTGCCGCGATGGACGTCCCCTCCCGTTGAACACTGCTCTGTTACATCCCAGAGGTGGAGGACTGAACTGTCGGAACGATAAGGAAATGATAATTACACTTACCTGGTAATTGTAGTTCCTTGAGTGAGGACAGTTCAGTCCTCATTCCCGCCCAGGTATATTGAAGGGGATGTTTTTTCTCTTGGATCGCCTGATTCAGTCACAGGTAGGTCCGTCTTCTTTCTGTCCTGTTTCTGTCTGTCTCTCTATTCTTGCTCTGAGGAGGGTTGCAGGAACCGGTACTGTGCAACGTTTGTTCCCTATTGGGGTTACGTTTTTAGATAGTTATGATATTATTCATTTTTGGCTACTTATTGGTTGCTCCTTTGAGTGTGCTTTGTCAATAGTTCACTGGAGGAAAGGGGAGTGTGCACCAGACCTTATCCAGTGACGTCAGCGCTTTGACAGGTCCAGTCTCCAGCTGCAGGAGGAGGTGCACAACCCAGAGGTGGAGGACTGAACTGTCCTCACTCAAGGAACTACAATTACCAGGTAAGTGTAATTATCATTTTTCTCAGGTTCAGTAGAGTATCCCCCAGTGTAAGAGCTTTCACTGTTCTGCACCTGCATTGTGGGGTGCCTTGCCATCAGGTGTTAAGAAGGAGTTGCAGTTTCGGAAAAGGGTGAAGGTTTGGTTATATTTGAAGGTGTTTGGGGAAGAGGAGGGGGTAGGGGGTGTGGGGTATATGGGGAATATTTGTTACTGTTGAACTGTGTTTGATATGTCTGTTTTTATTTTATAGGCCCTTTTAAGCTCTTGTGTGGGCATGAGCAGGATATCAAGCATCTTTAAAAAAAAAAATAATAATGAACCATGATTGTGAAGTTCTGGATGGAGCCTTGGTGCATGGCCCCCAGATTTGCACTGTCATTCTAATCACAAGACTAAAATGCATTGGGTTTGGGATATAAAATAGGGAAATTCTCGTCAGGGAGTTGAAAACAAAAGCTTATGGCAGCAGATCCCATAGCTTGATCACAACTTAAGGAAATGTAATGGAACCGGCTGGCATTCCTGATGATGTCATGAACTCTAGTGCACTTGTGCAACAGTGCCGTCAGGATGGAACCAGTTCTTCATTTATGGGATGTCTAGGGTTTTTAAAATTATTATTATTTAGCACCATTGGAGTTACTCAGCCCTGTACAGCAGAGATTTGTGTTCAGGTACAATGTGTCCCTAGCTAAAGGAGCTTAAAATCTAAGTGGGTACCTGAAGCCATGAAAGAGAAAATGACTTGGCCAAGGTCAGAAAGAGTATTGGTAGCAGAAGCAAGATTTGAACCCTGGCTTCTCTGGCTCTAAGGACGAGGCTACTACAGTTAAGTTGCTTATTTTCATGAGCAGAGTGCAAGTGTGGAATATTGTGATACACAGCCCTCACACTATCCTTTCCTGTTAGAGTACTGTAGAGTTGACTGATCTGGTTTTACCTTTATTTCCTTTTAACTAAGAGTACTCTAAGCTTATTCTGTACATTTTTGAATTGTTACCATTAGAACCTCCCCTAGGAGACTGTTCATTCAGTAGATCACCTTTATAGAAATCTTTTAATGTTGCTCTTGAGTTTACCTTCTTTGAACCTCTTATCATTACCACTTTTTTCACCTGGAAATGCATGCTGCTCATCCATTATTTGTACTGTTGAGGTAAATTATTTGGATAGCTCTGTCATATTCTTGCTTTCTCTGCTTTATTCTGAGGTTTGCATAATTAGGAGTTTGTCCCCTTTCAAATATTCTTTGGTGCAGTTTTGGTAACCACCTAAACTGCTTCTGCCCTGTGTATATGCATGTGAGTGTGTGTGTATTTATATAAATAATTTGCAAGATGTAGTTTCCAGAGTTAGATAAAGTTCTCCAGATGAGGTTTTGGCAATGATTTGGCCAGGGACATTCTTTCCATTTTTTTTTATTGCACCTTTTTCTGTCCTTTGGAAACCCCGCTCTGTGTTTAAACCTTGTTGAAGCTTTCAGGTTTTACAGGCTAAGCAGAATGAGGTGAGACTAGTATCTGGATAAGAGACGACAGGGAAAGACCAGGTGCTGTAGGCTGCAGAAAGCAATGGAATGCCTAAATCAAATGCTGGGCTGTGATCATCCAAGGAACATTATAACATTTATCTAGGTGCACCTGTATTCCTCTTGTCACTACTTACCGCACCATTTTCCATTGTTGAGATAATCAGCTATGAAAACCCTGAGAGCTCTTATTTGGTGCACATAACTATCCCGCCCACTTGGACTTTGTTACACCACGGTACTTTTTTTTGCATTGAATTCTAACTGCCAAATTCTTGATCATTCCTCACGCTTGTGTGTCTTTTTCTATCCTGTCTGATGTCTCCAATTGGTTGTAGATCTTTGCATCATCCATACAATGGCAAGTCTTTTGTACTAACTCCACTGCCTTAGTACTCATATAAAGTAATATTTTATAATTGTTGGCGAAAAAGGCAGAAATACAGGTCATAGCTAACCTGAGTGTCCTGTAAGTAGGCTTTATAGAACATGACGGCAGGAAAAAAAAACATATGGCCTATCCAATCTGCCCTTCCATACCAACTTTTATAGTCCCTATTTTTCCTTTAGAGATCTTCTGTGTTTGTCCCATGCTTTCTTGAATTCAGCTATTGTCCTGGTCTCTACTACCTTCACTGGGAGACTGTTCCACGCATCTATCACTCTTTTTGTAAATAAATATTTCTGCACCTTACTCCTGAGTCTATCCCCTTTCACCTTCATCTTTTGCCCTCTTGTTGCAAAGTTTTCTTTCAGTTGAAAAAGGCTCTCTTTTTGGGCATTTATGTCACAGAAGTATTTAAACGTCTGTCATAGCTCCACTCTCCCACCTTTCCTCAAAAGTATATATATTAAGATCTTTGTCTGTCTCATATGGCTTATAATGAAGACCACTGATCATTTTAGTAGCCACTCTCTGCATCGACTCCATCCTGTTTTTATCCTTTTGAAGGTGCAGTCTCCAGAATTGCACATAATACTCCAAATGAGGTCACACCAAAGACTTACACAAAGGCTCTGTTGCCTTCTTCCTGCTAGCCATGCCTCTCCATATGCACCCAAGCATCCTTCTGGCTATAGAAACATGCATTACTCCCCCCATGCACTTCCACCCTCTTCTGAGTCCCCCTGCTCGTCAGCATGCTGCTGGCTAGTTGGAGATGTGGTGTCCTTCTGAGCATGGTAGCATCTCTGCTGTCAGACTCTCGTCTTCCTCTCTGAAGGCTGAGTGTACTTCTGCTCAGGGTTCCCAGCCAGTTTCAGGGTTGAGAGACCCAGGCTCTTTCCTCAGCCTAGGGCCCATGGAAGTGCAAAGAGAATCTCTGCTTCCTATTCGTTTCTCCAGGCCAGTCCAGGAAAGGTAGGGTTGTCAGCCCCCTCCAGCAGCTGAGGACTGAAAGATACAGAGTTCTGCTGACACCCTATCCAGCTCCCCCTGGTGCCAAGGACTCAGTCTTTCAGTCCTCAGCAGCTGGATAGGACCATTTTTATTTTTGCTCCTGCTCCGTGTTAAAAAAAAAAAAAAAGAATGTAGGAGAGAAGCTCAAGTAGCTGTTTGTGTGGGGGGAAGCGAGGCTGGTTAGTCCTAGCTGGGCTGTAATTCCAGCATTAAATTGCTTTTGGAGCTGACAGCTTCCCTGAGTACAGGCAGCAGGGGCAGAGCCTGCCTCGCAGTGTTCGGAGCCTCTGTTTGGCCTCCCTGGGAGAAAGGGTCTGGGAGCACCAGATGTACCTTCCTCGAGTTGCAGATCTGCCGGGGTGACTTCCGCTAGCAGTGTCGGTGGATCTCAGGCTTGCGGTGTAAGCAGCGATCACAGTAAGTGCCGGTTTGGGAGCGCGGCAGTGCGTTGAGTGATGGCAAAGGGAGGCCCAGGTTCTGTGCATGCTGCCGGTCGTGTATGCCGGCGTGTATGCAGTGCGGAGGAGGACGGGGTTTGGCTGGGCCGGGGCTCTGCAGGTTGTGTCTTCGTCGCGGCAGCGATTTAAAGCGGTGTTTGGTTTTAATGGAGGGAGCAGCTTCAGGGGAGCTCTCTGGGAGTCCGCAAGAAAAGGCGGGAAAAGCTGCCATTTTGCCTGCAGCACTGCTGTCTCCCGCGGTAATGGTGAAAGAGCCTAAAAAGAAGGCAAAGTCCAAAAAGTCTTCGGGGCAGTCCTCAACCAGGGTTTCTGCGCAGCTTCAGGTGGAGGGACTGCACAAGAACATGGAGTCTTTATTTTCTGCAGACTTTATTCTGTCATTGCACGGGGCTTATTGCCTCAAGAAAGAACAGGCACAAGGCAGAGCGGGAGCTGCAGGGGTCCCGAAGGCGGATGGTAGGCTCGAGGCAGACCCGGGGAGGGTCCCTCTTATAGAGAGCCCGAATGGGTGCTTGGCCTTGACATATGGAGGCTGCAGGTACGCAATTAACAGATGTTGGTGAGGCCCTGTCGGATACAGGTGTTGACCCATGGGTCGAGGAGCTGGAGGAAGGTGAGATTGCTCCAGGTGATGATCCAAATTTGTTCCTAGTCTTCTGTAGAGAGGAACTGGGAGTGCTGATTGCACAGTCCCTCATGGCCCTGAACATCACCTCTCCAGTTACGCCAGAAGAGCCTCTGGAGGATCCGCTGCTTCAGGGTTTTAAAGCGGAGCAGAAGTGCTTCCCGGTACATAGAGTTATCAAGCAGATGGTAGAATCGGAATGCGAGTGCCCGGAGGCTTCGTTGAGGGGTAGCCGGGCTATCGGACGGATGTATCCAATCCCGAAGGACGAGAAGGAATTGTTGCGGATGCCAAAGGTGGACGCCTTGGTTGCAGCTGTGACAAAAAAGATGACTATTCCGATGGAGGGCGGTGCTGCCCTTAAGGACCTTCAGGATCGTAAATTGGAAGCTATTCTGAAGCAGACATTTGAGGCTAGTGCGCTGGCATTGCAGGCTTCGACGTGCAGGACTTATGTATCTAGGGCTTCCATTCGCTGGCTGTAGGGGGAGGGAGGTACGTCTTCGGAAGGGGCCAAGCTTGAATCAGCGGCGGCGTATTTAGCGGATGCCTTTTATGATCTCGTTAGGATCGTGGCAAAGATGATGGCGTTGGTGATTGCGGCCAGGAGGTTCCTCTTGCTGAGGAATTGGGCCGCGGATGCTGCTTCAAAAGCGCGGCTTAGCAAGCTGCTCTTTGGGGAGGCCTTGGAAAAGATTGTTAAGGATTTGGGCGATTCAAAAGGGGGGCACCTGCCAGCGGATCGTCCGAAGGGTCCGAAACCAGCAGGTCTGCAGCGTGGGCAAGGCAGGGACATCCGCAGGTTTCAGGTGACGCGATATGCTCCATATCTACGTAGACGTTTTCAGGCTAGAGGTCCGTCCTTTCGGGGAGCACGGGTGTTTGGTAGGGGTTACTCCTCTCCCCAGCAGGCCCAGTCCAAGAAGCCACAATGAAGTCAGGGGGGTCCAGGCGGAGGTTCCGGTCGGGGGACATTTAAAGGAGTTTTACTCCGCCTGGACTGCCATCACCTCGGACCAGTGGGTGTTAGAGATAATCCAAGAGGGTAACACACTGGAGTTCGACAAATCTCTGACAGATTCGTTCGTGATGTCCCCTTGCAAGGCTCAGGGAAAGCGTGAGGCGGTGGATTCCATGCTGCAGCGCTTACTGCAACTTCGGGCGGTGAGCCCGGTACCATTGCACCAGTGCAGGCTAGGTTGTTACTCCATTTATTTCATGGTTCCCAAAAAGGAAGGTTCGTTTCGGCCTATTCTCGATCTCAAGCACGTAAACCACTGTTTGTGGGTGCTGCACTTTTGGATGGAAACACTGAAGTTGGTAATTTTGTCGGTAAGGCCCGGGGAAGTGCTCTCGTCAATAGACCTTACCGAAGCTTACTTGCACATTCCTATCAGGCCGGAACTCCACAGGTTTCTGCGGTTTGCCCTTCCCATGGGTCATTTTCAGTTCCAAGCTCTGCTGTTTGGGTTGGCGACTGCTCCGTGTACTTTTACCAAGGTCATGGTCGTGGTGGCAGCGGCTTTACGGCAGGAAGGCATTTGGGTGCATCCCTATTTGGACGACTGGTTGATTCGGGCAGACTCCGAGGCAGAGTCGATGGTAGCAACCAAGCGGGTAGTAGAGTTTTTGGAACAGCTTGGTTGGGTGGTAAACAGAGTCAAGAGTTGGCTGCAACCAGTACAGTGGCTGCAGTATCTCAGAGCGGTGTTCGATACGGTTGTCGGGTCGGTTTTTCTACCCGAGGACAGGATGCGCAAGCTTCAAGGGCAGGTGTGGTGGTTTTTGCGCATGAAGGCTCAGACAGCGTGGCGTTACATGCAACTCTTGGGGTCAATGGCGGCAGCCTTGGAGCTGGTGCCTTGGGCCAGAGCGCATATGAGACCACTGCAGAGGTCTCTTCTATCTCAGTGGTCGCCGCAGCAGCACGAGTTGTCTCAGAAGCTGGTGTGTCCGCAAGAGGTGCGAGGTAGTCTAAATTGGTGGTTGGAGTCCGCGCATCTTCTAGCAGGCATGCCGTTGCAGCAGCCGGACTGGGTACGGGTCACCATGGGATGCCAGTCTCTCGGGCTGGGGGGCGCATTGTCTGTCTCAGGTGGCGCAGGGTGGCTGGACCTTGGAAGAGGCTCAGTGGTCGATCAATCGCCTAGAGTTGAAGGCAGTGCGCCTGGCGCTAGTACAGTTCGAGATTCTGGTACGGGGAAAAGCGGTTCGAATTTTCTCCGACAATGCGGTGACTGTCTCCTATATCAATCGCCAAGGGGACACCGGCAGCGCCTCCTTGTTGGAGGAGAGCCAGTTGTTACTGAAGTGGGCACAGTCCCATCTGGTAGCCCTTTCGGCGGCTCACGTGGCAGGAAAGGACAACATCCAGGCCAACTATCTCAGTCGGAACTTTCTGCATCCAGTAGAATGGGAGTTGAATTTGGCAGTGTTCCACGACATTACGCTCCAGTGGGGACAGCCGGTCATGGACCTGATGGCTACACTCTCGAATAACAAGGTGGCGAGATTCTTCAGCAGGCGCCGGGAGCACATGTCGGAAGGACTCGATGCGCTAGTGCAACCCTGGCCAAGGGACGAGCTGCTTTATGTGTTTCCTCCGTGGCCGAAGATAGGTCGAGTGGTGCAGAGGATAGGATTGCATGGAGGACCGGTGATTTTGGTGGCACCAGATTGGCCAAGGAGGCCTTGGTATACAGATTTGAGGCGTCTCATGGTGGATCGGCCGATGAGGCTGCCGGATCGAATCTATCTGCTGGGGCAAGGGCCGGTGTTGATGCCACAGGTAGCTCGATTCTCGCTTACAGCTTGGCTCTTGAAAGGGAGAGATTGCGCCACAGGGGGTATGCCACGGCGGTTGTAGCGACGATGTTGCAGTCCAGGAAGCGTACCACTTCGTTGTCCTATATTCGCACATGGCATATTTTTGAAGGTTGGTGCGCGGAAAAGGGTTTTAGGCCATTTTCGGCGGAAGTGCCGGATATATTGCTATTTTTGCAGGGTGGGCTGGTTAAGGGTCTGGCGCTGAGTTCCCTGAAGGTGCAATTGGCGGCCCTGGCATGTTATAGGGGTCGTGTGCAGAGGTGTACATTGGCGAGTCATCCGGATGTTCTGCGTTTTTTCAGGGCGGTAAAGAATATTACACCGCCGATTAGGCCAGTTGTTCCTTCTTGGGATTTGAACTTGGTACTGGAGGCGTTGTCGGTCCCTCCGTTTGAACCGATGGCTTCAGTGTCATTGCGGAATTTGTCTTGAAAGACTGCCTTTCTGGTTGCGCTATGTTTGGCAAGGAGGATCTCGGATCTTCAGGCGCTTTCTTGTAGAGTACCTTTTCTTCAGTTTTCAGCGGAGAAGGTGGTGTTGCGACTGGTACCATCTTTTCTGCCTAAGGTAGTTTCAGCCTTTCATCTGAATCAGGCTATTTCACTTCCTACTTTTCCAGCTCTAGATAAGGATGGCGAGCATCTAGCACTTCGGAAGTTGGACCTGGGTAGAGTGCTGCGTCGTCACTTGAACAGGACGGAAGTATTTCACAAGACGGATCGCTTGTTTGTACTGTTTGCAGGTCCACGGAAGGGGGAGGCGGCTTCCAAAGCCTCCATTGCTGGATGGGTGAAGCAGACTATTGGGGCTGCATATATAGCGAGCGGTGAGAATCCTCCTAAAGGGCTCAAAGCACATTCGACTCGTGGGCAGGCGACGTCATGGGCAGAGTTCGCTTTGGTTCCTCTAGTGGAAATTTGTAGCGACTTGGTCGTCCCTTCATAACTTTGCGAAACATTATAGATTGGATGTACAGGCACGACAGGATGCAAATGTAGGAGCTGCAACACTTATGGCGGGGCTTGCGGGTCCCTCCCGAATTTAGGTACTGCCCTGGTACAACCCTACCTTTCCTGGACTGGCCTGGAGAAACGAATAGGAAGGAGAAATTAGACCTTACCTGCTAATTGTCTTTCCTTGAGTTTTCTCCAGGCCAGTCCAGGACCCTCCCGTGTCATTTGCGTGAGTCGGAGTTGGTGAGGGTATGTTAGATGTAGGCAACAGGCTGCTTCTCACAGCCGTTCAGTTCGCCATATGTGTCTTTAAGATTGCAGAATAGAGGTACTGCTGGCCTGAGGGTCAAAGCACTCTGTCCTTCTGTTGTCTCTCTCGGATGAGGGGGAGAGATGGGAGGGCAGGGATTTTTGGTTAAAAAACAAAAAAAAACAAAAAACCCCAATGGGGTTTGGTTTAGCATGCTTAGGTTTTAGAGTTGATTAATAGGTGTTTGTGAGCATGGAGCTGCTTTGTCATTAGAAGACTGAGTCCTTGGCACCTGGGGGAGCTGGATTGGGTGTCAGCAGAACTCTGTATCTTTCAGTCCTCAGCTGCTGGAGGGGGCTGACAACCCTACCTTTCCTGGATTGGTCTGGCAAAAACTCAAGGAAAGATAATTAGCAGGTAAGATGTAATTTCTCCTTCATTGGGCTCTTTGTTTGGCGGCATTAAAATTATTTTAGATAAAATTTGGATACGTTTCTTAAATACGGTATGAACAACCCTTTATTGGTAAGATGGAGTCCCAAAAATATCAAGGAACCACCACATGGGCACAGTTCCCCTTGAGCCAACAGCTTTTATTCCTCTACATTTTATTTATTTATTTATTTAACAGAGCTTATATATGGCTTTTCACCGGGTCAAAGCGGTTTACATTGAACAGAAGAGATTCAAATTACGTATAACAGCGTATGTACATGTGCAAGTTAAAACATTTTTGTCTCTTTAAACACAGCAGTGGAATTGTATTATTCATAACTTAAAACGTAATGTTGCTGGCCTGGTGGTAGAGTATCTGTGTTTTGCATTGCCATGTGGAGAGATTGTCCTCCGCTTCCCTTTGTGGCATTTATTTATTTATTTAGCCGTGCTTATATACTGCTTTTCGCTGGGTCAAAGCGGTTTACAATAAACAAGGGGGAATACATTGAACAGGGTTATTTGTATTTACAGGGGGAAAGGAGTATACCATCACCAGGGGGAGTATAACATATTTACATTCTCGCGAGATGTATCAGTCATGGTTACATTTCTGACTCTCTCTTCAGTCTTATTCATAGATTGGATTTATTTACAGGGCATGGGCTTGGAATGATGCAGAGGTGACCTTGAATACTTCGGGGGGGGGGGGGGCGGGGAAGAGGTGAGTCATTTATTAAACAGCAGTAACGCCCAGTGGCTTAATTTTATGGTCTTCAGTTACAGAGATCCTAGAAAGAGCCCTGATACAGGCCCCTGCCTGGGGATTGTCACCACAATGAAATAATATGGGAGAGAAAAGAAAGGGGACAATCTCAGATCATTAGTTACCAATGAAGGTTCATAATGTCAGATATTATTCAACTGATCTGGAAGTCCAAAGGGTGCAGGAGCAGAACATTATTGAATCGGGAAAACCCATGGAATTATAAACGCTTTTAATGTTATGTTTTTTTGACAGCTTTGAATTTTTACAACTGAGAAATTAATTTAAAAAGGTAGATATTTGCTATTAAAGAACCCAGTTCTTCTCACAGCATTTATTATTTCACCTAATCTATTATAAAAATTCTGCCAAACACTTGGTTATACAGCAAATTCAACTGTAATAAATATATTGCCTATAGAAATAAGATGAGGAATAAAGTGTATTTTGATATGGAATGCTTTGTCTCTTTTTTGCAGGCAGGAGGAGTGTATATTGGTGGGATGAGTATGTGATTGAGAGCAGTGCAGACTTGATATCACACTTCAGCTTTTTGCATGAATGGAATTGAGTCCCCACATTGGAGGAGGAGGATAGAGGGCTCTGCTCTTACTCAGACCTACTAGGGATGTCTCTACATTTGCTTTGGAGTTCCCTTCAGATTTCTTCAAGGCATGACATTGTGTGGTCCTTAAAGAAAACAGGCTGAGAAAAGTAGCCAAAGCTTTTGGTCACTCCAAATTATTTTTGACCCTTGAAGGATGAATATCAAGGAATATTTGTTTTTGTGAAATAGCAATGATCATAAAAACAAGAGGTTGGGCAAAAAAGGAATTTTGTGGCCTCAAAATTGGAAGTGAAGATAAACTATTTTGTTTTCATTATAATCAGGAATTAAAAATGGGGTTAAATTGTTAAAATGGGGTCATATAGGATAAAAATTTGGGATGCACTGCTTTTAAAGTTTCCAATTGCAAAAGTCATCATTAAAGGGCCAGTGCTGCTTTCCCCACCCATGCTTACGTTTTATAAAATGCTTTAGTTTGCACCAGTGGTTCTCAACCCAGTCTGCAGGACATATCTAGTCAGTCAGGTTTTCAAGATAACCACAATGAACATGCATGAGAGAGATTTGCATATAATAGAGGTAGTGCATGCAAATCACTCTCATGCATATTCATTGTGGTTATCCTGAAAACCTGACTGACTAGATATGTCCCGAGGACTGGGTTGAGAACTCCTGCATTGACCTGTACAACATTACTACTGTCCCTGTTATGCTAATGCAAAGCCATTTTTCTTTCTGTCCATAATGACCACTGCTTCTCTCGGATTTACATACCTCTGTTAAACCTCGTACACGCTCACTTCATGTACTTTCTAAAATAACTCACCGCTTTCTAACATAGATACTTTATAGCTTGTCAAATAGCACATATCTCAGCAAAATGTCTTCTTAGGACTGCAAGGAGATGAGTAGACACAAACGGCATAAATTAGCAAGCATGACTTGCTTTAAACTGAGCACCACTGAAAGAAGACGTTACTTGTGTAACACAAGCTAATGTGCACAAGCTGCTTAATTACGGCTTCATGCAATGCAACACATTTGAGCCTGTTGGTATTTTACATAAGAATTTATTTTTTGCTGAGTTTGAATATTTTCCACCTGGAAACTTGTTCTAAATTTTGCAGTTGGGTGAATTCAGTTCTAAATGAATTCCATGCTTAGAAGCAGAGTGAGATGAAATTTTCTCAGGCATTGGGACATGGAGAATTTATTTCTGATATACACTGCTATATATACATTGCTGCATACACGCTACAACATCTGGACACAGTTGGTACATTTACACTGTGCCCAGGTAACAAACAAAGTACAACAAATATGTGACATTGTCATACAGTTTCCTGTCCCCCAGACGCCCTCCTCGCTCCCTCCACACAATTATCCATTCATACTCTATTCCATGGTGTTTCTACTCCCGTGGCCCTACCCCCTTTAATGGCTCTATATACCTTTAGTCTAAGGTCCCACCCCCGGCCCAGAATCCTTACAAAGTCAAGAGTTCATTACGGGCTCGGGGGTGTTAATGTATTGAAATTCCGCTCCCACATCCCTAGAAAGATTTCCCACTTGTTCCCTTTAGCATCTAGTCATTCCAGAAGCATCAGTTGGTGGAAACTGCTCTGCCACTCCCAGAAAGTGGGCACCCTAGATTCCCTCCACCGGCTTATAAGGGGCTACTTACCCACCATGTAGTCTTTCCATATTAGCAGTCTGTTCCCCCATCCCTTAGGGAGTGGAGTTGCCAGCTGATCAAATATACAAGAGCCCGGTCCACTCCACCTTTTGGCCAATTATCTGACTTAGGAAGTTGTGAATCCGATGCCAATACCTCTGTATCTTTATCTTTATTAGAACATTTGATAGACCGCCCATGACCTCACAAAGCCACCACATATGGTCAAGACCTGCCATCAGCATGGAACACCATGGATAGCTACCATCCTGTGTCAAGCAGCCCCACAGTGCCCAATGCAGAGAAAAATGCTTACGACATACCACCCAAACCTGCAACTCCCTTAATTTTTCCAACGGAACCAAACCCAGGATATGTCATGTCATGCCTAGCTCAGTACCCGGGTCAACCGGAGATTTCCATTCCTCTGCCCACTTTCGCTCATTCCTGGAGAGATCCAGAGAACCAGCTTATCTGAGAACTTGGGGACAACCCCGGTGACTTTTAAGTAGAGTTAAGATTGCAAATCAAAAATATCTAAATTAAAAAAAACCCCAAAATTATCTCCGTTAATGTTGTAAACACAAACAAAACCCATACTTTGAAATACCTGTATATAAATGATGGGGGAATTGGGTTATATATCACTGAATGAAAAGGTAGATATAATGGGCATCTCAGAGATCTGGTGAATGGAAGGATGACCAATAGGACATTGATATCAAGGTACAAATTATGTTGCAAAGATAAGGTCATGACCCACATTGGTGGAGAGGTGGTGCTATCTATCTATGTCTACCTATTTATCTAAAGAGAGCTTTGAGTTAAACATGATGAAAATTCTGCAGGACATAAAATACAATGTGGAATCTTTGACTAGACATTTCATATGTGAAGGGAACGACAATAGTGGTGAGGGTATAGTACCGTCTGCACAGACAGATGATGAAATGTTGACAAATTAAGGAAGCTAACAAATTTGGCATCACAATAATGGGTGATTTCAGTTATCTCAATATTGACTGGATAAATATCACTTCAGGACATGCTAGGGAGGTAAAGTTCCTAGATGAAATAAATGACTGCTTCATAGAGCAGTTGGTTCAGGAACCAACACAAAGGCGAGCTATTTTAGACCTAGTCCTTATTAGAACAAAAGATATAATGTGGGAGGTGATGGTATTGAGAGTACTTGATAATAGTGATCAAAACACATGGAATGAGGACATTAAATAAATCTACTGTGCTAGCATTTAGCTTTCAAAAGGAAGACTATGATAAATGAGAAAAGTGATTAAAAAATATAAAAGGAGCTGCTTCAAAGGTTAAGAGTTTATATCAAACATGGACTTTATTTAAAAATAAGTCTTGAAAACCCAGACCAAATGCATTTCAGGTATTAAAAAAAGATGAAAGGCAAGCCAAATGACAACTAGCATGGTTAAAAGGTGAGGTGAAATAGGCTATTATGGACAAAATAGCATATTTTCAAAAAATAGAAGGATTCAAATGAATAAAATAGAAAACAACTTAAGCACTAGCAACCGTAAAGGTTAAGAGTTTATATCAGGCCTGGGTATTATTTAAAAATACTATCTTGGAAGCCCAGACCAGATGTATTCCATGCTTTGAAAAAGGTGGAAGGAAAGCCAAATGACAGCCAGCATGATTTAAATATGAGCTCGAGAGGCTATCATAGCTAAGAGAAAATCTTACAATGGAAAAAAAGAGCTAAATGACAAAAACAGGAAAAAGCATAAGTACTGGCAAGTTAAATACAAGGCACTGATAAAGCAGATAGAGAGAAAATTTGAAAAGAGGCTTGCTGTGGAAGCAAAAAATGCATGATACAAACTTTTTCAAGTATATTCATAACAAAACACCTGTGAGAGAGTCAGTTGGACCATTAGATGATGGAGGGGATAAAAGGTGCACTGAGAGAGGACAAAGGCTATAGCATAGAGACTGAATGAATTTTTTGCTTCAGTCTTTACTGAACCCAGTGTAGCTGGGTTTAAAAAAGATTTGGACAAGTTCCTGGAGGAAAAGTCCATAAACCATTATTAGAGGACCAGGGAAATCCACTGCTTACCCTGGGATAAGCATTGTGGAATCTGTGTACCTTTTTGGGAACCTGACGGGTACTTGTGACCTGGATTGGCCATTGTTGTAAATGGGATACTGGGCTTGATGGACCTTGGTCTGGTCTATGATGGCATTTCTTATGTTCTTATATACTGAAGATGATGTAGAAAACATACTCATGCCATAAATGATATTTAAAGGTGATGTATCAGAGGAATTAAAACAAATCTCGATAAATTGGGAAGATGTAATACAGCTGATTGATAAACTAAAGAGTAGCAAATCACTTACACCGGATGACATACATCCCAGGATGCTGAAAGAATTGAAATATAAGATTGCAAAACTACTATTAGTAATCTGTGACCTTTCATTAAAATCATTTGCAGTACCCAAAGATTGGAGAGTGGTCAATGTAATGGCAATTTTTAAAAAGGGGTTCCAGGGGTGATCTGGGAAACTACAGACCAGTGAGCCTGACATCAGTATTGGGCAAAATGGTGGAAGCCATTATAAAAAACAAAATTACTGAACATGTAGATAGTCATGGTTTAATGGCAGAAAATCAACATGGATTTAGCCAGGAAAGACTTGTCTCACCAATCTCTTATATTTTTGGAAGGTATGAATAAACAGGTAGATTAAGGTGAGCCAGTTGATGTAATATATCTGGACTTTCAGAAAGCCTTTGACAGAGTCCCTCATGAGAGACTCTTGGGGAAATTAAAAAGCCATGGGATAGAAGACAATGTACTATTCTGGATTAGGAACTGGTTGAAAGATAGCAAAAGGAGAAGAGGACTAGATGGCCAGTTTTCTCAGTGGAGAAACGTGAATAGTGGAGTACCCCACAGATCTGTGCTGGACCCGCTGCATTTTAACATATTTATAAATAACCTCGAAATGGGGAAAAACGGGTGAGGTAATGAAATTTGCAGACGACTCCAAGTTATTCAAAGTTGTTAAAGCGTAAGAGGATTTAAAAAAAAATAAATAAAAAATTGGAGCTTGATAAACTGGGGGTCTGGGCATCCAAATTGCAAATGACATTTAATGTTATGCACTTAAGGATGAGCAACCCAAACTATAGTTACATGATGCAAGGTTCCACAATTAGGAACCACCACCCAGGGAAAGGATTTAGGCATCATTGTGGATAATACATTCAAAACCTCTGCCCTGTGTGCAAAGGTGGCCCTAGAAAGCAAATAGAATGCTAGGAATCATAAAGAAAGGAATAGAGAATAAAATGAAGGATATTATAATGCCTCTGTTACTCCCTGGTGAGACCACACCTTGAATATTGTGTGCAGTTCTGGTCACCATATCTTAAAAAGGATATAGCAGAATTAGAAAAAGTACAGACAAGAGCGACAAAAATGGTTAAGGGGATGGAAGGATATCCCTACAAGGAAAGCCTTAAAAGGTTAGGATTCTTCAACTTGGAAAGAGATGGCTGAGGGGAGATCAGATAGAGGTCTATAAGATGATGAATGGAGTCTAATGTATAAATGTAGATCGGTTGTTTACTCCTTCAAAAAGCAGAGAGACTAGGGAACACGCAATGAAACTACAATGTAGCACATTTAAGCCTAATCGGAGAAAATATTTTTTCACTCAACGTGTAATCAAACCCTGGAATTTGTTACCAGAAGATGTAGTAAAATCTATTAGTGTAGCTGGATTTAAGAGAGGTTTGGACAAGTTCCTGTAGGAAAAGTCCATAAACCATTAAAGAAGACTGGGAAAATCCCACAGTTTACCCATTGGACAAACAGCATGGAATCTGTATACCTTTTGAGAACCTGACAGGTACTTGTGTTCTGGATTGGTCACTGTTGGAAACAGGACAGTGGATTTGATGGACCCTTGGTCTGACCCAGTATGGCATATCTTAGGTTCTTAAATAACATACATTGATCAGGAAGAGAATTTTGAAAGAAGCTTAACTGTAGAAACAAACTCATAATAACTCTTTTTAGGTACATTCAAAACAGGAAGACTGTGAAGGAGTCGGTTTGACCAATGGATAATCATGGGTAAAAGGAGCACCCAGGGAGGACAAAGCCATAGCTGAGAGACTAAATTGAATTCTTTGCTTAGATCTTTACTGACGAAGATATAAGGAAGAGGAAAGAATAAAATCAGTGAACGTATAGATAATCATACTTTAATGGAGCAAGGCCAACATGGATTTAGCCAAGAAAAATCTTGCCTTATTAATATGCACCATTTTTCTTAAGGAATGAATAAACATGTAGATAAGAGTAAGCCATTTGATATGTGTATCTGCATTTTCAGAAAGCATTTAACAAAATACCGTGTGGGAGATTCCTGAAGAAATTAAAAGGTCATAGGTTAAGAGTCAGTGTCCTGTTGGGGATGGAAAACTGTTTAAAGATAGAAAACGAAAGAGTAAGATTAAATGGTCAAGTTTCTTAATGGGAGGAAAACGTGAATAGTGGAGTACCCCAGAGATCTGTACTAGGACTTAGGCTTGCTTGTTTTAACATATTTTATAAATGATTTAGAAATGGGAACAACGAGTGATGTGATCAAATTTGCATATGACCCAGAACTATTTAAGGTTGTTAAATCTCATATAGATTGAGAACTTGCAGGAGGTCCTTGCGAGGTTGTGAGTCTCTTCATCCCAATGGCAGATGAAATTTGATGTGAACAAGTGCAAAGTGATACACATAGGGAAGGATGACCCAAATTTTAGGTACATGATAATAGGTTTCATATTAGGAGTCAGTGATCCACCCAGGAAAAGGATCTCGGGCAAGCCACTTAACCCTCCATTGCCCATATTCCCTGTAAAATAGTTATCTCCAAGTTATAATACCCTGTTCGATGTAATTTCAGTTTGTTCAATGTAAACCGCCTTAATATTATGAAAGGCGGTATATAAGAAATGTTAAATAAATTAATTAATTAAATCTAGGTGTCATCGTGGATGGTACATTGAAATCTTCTGCTCATTGTGTGGCGGTGGCCAGAAAAGCAAACCCAATGTTAGGAATTATTAGAAAAAGAATGGAGAAGAAAACAAAAAATATCATAATGCCTTTGTGTAACTCCATGGTGTTACTGTGCTTTAAATATTGTGTAAAGTTTTGGTGGCTGCATCTCAAAGATACAGTGGACCTAGAAAAGAGTGACCAAAATGATAAAGGGGGTGCACTGACTCCCTTATGAGAATAGACTAAAGAGGTGAGGGTTCTTCAGTTTGGAGAAGAGACAGCTGTGAGGATATGATAAGAGGTTAGTAAATTCCTGTGTGGAATGGAACTGATAGACGTGACTTGTTTACTCTTTCAAAAAGTACAAAGACTAGGGAACATGTTATGAAACTAATAAGTTGAAGCACATTTAAAAAAAATTGAGAGAAAATGTTTTTTCCACTCAACACATGATTAAGCTCTGGAATTCTTTGCCAGAGGATATGGTAACAAAATTTGGACAAATTCCTGAAGTGAAATTTGAGAGAAATCAATTGCTGGAAATAGGATATTGGACTTGACTGATGCACCATGTTGCCAAGGTCAGTTGCTGCCATTTTTCACTATAGTGGTACAAAGGCAGGGAGTGAGCGAGCATTGCTCCTATCCTCCCATCTTAGTGGCAGCGAGGTATGGGAGGGGAGACCCACTTGGGCCCCAGAGTCATTTATGGGGGTGGGGTGGTGGGTCTAGAGGGTCCACATGGGCCCCCACTCGGGCCATAGATATGTTTTTCTACATTGGTATGGGAGTTGGGGGGGGGTAAGGGGCATTGGAAAAAAGTTAAGAGCCCGGGTGTTTTTCTTTTTATCTCCCTTCCCATCGTTGCTTGAGAATGTCTTTTCTTGCACAGACAGGAAGGGAGATATTTACTCATGATACAGCAAACGGTTGCGTCTTACCTTAATGTACACAATTTTTTTTTTTTTTTTTACTGACCGCTCACACTTTGATGCAGTGGTAAACTGCATGTCATTAATTTTCTGCATTTGGGAGTGAAAATATTTTCTAGCATATGTGTTAGAATGCCGTGTGCAGGAGCTTAGCGCAGCATTCTAATGCACAGCTTTCTGCATCAAGACCAAATCTCTTCATTCTTTAGCTATTCTGTGGTTGATTTACTTGAATGTTTAGGGTCATTGTCTTGCTGTATAATCCAGTTTTGGATTACATTCAGCTTGCATATGGATGATGGCCCGAGCGACCTGCAGATCTTAAGATGTTAGTTTGGAGTTCTTTGTGACTGTGTACAAATTTCCGGGTTGCTCTTGAGGTGATCTTGGCAAGAAAACCATCTCTTTGTAAGTGTTCTTATAGTCTTCAGCTTTTCGTATATATAGAAAGTCTGTGGATGGAGGGGGAGCCTCAGATCTTAAGAAATGGTTTTATAACCCTGCCGAGACAGATGGACATCAGCTATTCTTATGTAGATTCTCTGAAATTTCTTTTAATCGTGGCATAATGAGTTCCCACTGACACTTATGGTGAAGACCAAATTCAAAACTTCTGGGACCTGTATATAAGACAGAATGGCCAACGTCAGTCATGCAGATCTACTCTGCAGAGTTATTTAGTCGATACTCAGTAATGTAAATGCATGAATCCAAGTAGCCAATTGCTTGTGCTAAGGAAAGTAAGGGTTCACTGAATATTTCATACAGATTCTGAATGTGTCTTACTGGAATTGTTTAATTTTATATCCTGTTAATTGCATTAGAAAAGACTAGTTTCAATTGAATAACAAGGCTATCACGGTAAAAATTTGTAAAGCTGATGATTATACTTGAGGTTCATGTATCTTTTCACTGTATCTAATGCAGCTGTTTCAAGGCTTCCTGTGTTTGCGAACTGTTGTGAAGTGATAACCCAGGTTGAATATGGTAATGCGCACTTTTTTTAATGAATATCTTATGTGGGCCACCTGCTGAAGCACAGTCAGAGTGGCTTCTGACCTGCAGTGTATACACTTGTTTAGTATTAATACTGTCTGTCTGAATGCAGACAGCCATCTCTTATTTGAGCATGCATACAGCCCAAGTAGATTAATTTTTAAAAACCTGAGCACTCTAGGTTCAACTGAAGTGTGCTTTCACGGTGATCCATCTAAAGCACTTTAAGTAATAAGAAGCAGCTGCTGCAGCTGGGAAAGAAGTAGAGCGCACTGAAGAGAAGTTGATGGTTCATGCCAGAGGCACAGAAGGCGGTGGGCATTGCAGGGTTTTGGCGACTGGGCTGATGGGCGCTTTGTGTGAGCACCGTGGCTCTGAAGGGCTAATGATCATAAGGCAGCATGGAGCAAAGCTTTGGTGTCCCAGATTAATCACATTTACTGTTCTGTGGAGTGTCTGACTGAGGTTGACTATAGCTGATGATTCATGGTAATGCACGTCCTGCTTCTGTCTCTTTGTGTGTGTGATGTCTGGCGCTCTAATCTTGTGTCTTGCAGCAGTATAGAGGACATCATTGTTTGTGCTGTTTGGCCCATGATCATAGTATTTATTTGCCTCATAACATGAAAGTGTGCATCAGCCATGCCTATAGTGAGATTGAGGAATGCAAACCATGTGAAAAGGCATGTCTTCCCTGTGCTAGACTAATTTCAGAAACACATCTGCTGTCTAATGGTATCTCTGCAAGGAAGGCACCCTGACACAGAGCAAGAATTTGATGCAGCATTGTGTTCTCTAATAAGGCAGCAGACTGACATGAGTTTATCTGGTAGAGAACAGGCTGCATCTATTTAAACCAAGCATTAGTGTGACGATGGGCTAGCCATGGGTTATGTCAAAATCTGTCCCAAGAATTTTTTCTTGTTATAACACCTCCATTTAAATGACAGTAATTCAATGATAACACCAACCTTCTGTTCTTTTTGCTATCTACTTGGCGTGCTTAAATCAACCAGCACTTGATCTGTTTAATCTCTGATCGAAACTGCAACAGATGCTTTATGTTAGCAGCATAAATGAATCTTTGTCATCATCCCCGCAACCTTTACTTTTTTACTTTAAACTTGGTGCACTCTATTTCCTCAGTTCTCTTTTGCAATTGAAAACAGAGTGCACCAACTCTAACGTGAACGTTGCGGGGATGATGACAAATGTTCATTCTTTAGCGTTCCTCCACTCCAGTCCCATTACCTATGGGTTGTCGCCTCTCACCAGCTTGGAGACTGAGCATGTCAGAAATTTTGACCTCGCCCTAGAAGGACAGCTGGCACCTCCCACCAGCCCCCAGTATCTGTCTCCAAGCAGATGGAGAGAGGTGACCCCATAGTTAAGGACTCACTGAAGGGGCAACTAATTTCTGCAGTGGAGGATAACATCTGGCCCTTTGGGTAATTAGAGGAGCAGGAGGAATAAAGCTAGTAGGAGTTTATATACAAAAAAAAAAAAAAAAAGATAAAGCACTAAAACTGGAGCACAGAGAAATAGGCAGGAAAAAAACCCTTTGGGGGGAGAACCAAGCAGTCAATGGCTCCGGCAGCTCTCAGGAGCAGGAACTGCTGTGAAGACTGAGGCGGTAAGCAGAGAGGGTGAATAGCTGTCTGGCATGCTCAAGGGGGGGAGGGGTGTGATGGCACCGCCAAAGCTGAAGCAATCTGCTGAGTGGCGGCCGGGCAACAGATTGCGGAGGACAGCGTTGCTAGCAGAGGGGCCCTCCTGCTTACCGGGAGCCTGAAAGAGTGTGCAGTAGACGTGGAAGTGCTTTTAAAGCTCACAACTGACTTCGGGATGGCAGGGAAATGCTGTTTTTTGAGCAGGAACTGCTGCCATTTTTTCAGAGGCCTTCACCACATGCAGGGGACACCAGGTGTGGCCGGACCCTGTGAGTGGCTGCATTCGTGTTTTGTTATTTTATATCCCCGCTCTAAGGCCCTTGGACAGTTTTCCCTGCAGGCGAATAAAGGACGTTGGCTAATTAAGTGATTTTACCCAGCATCAAGGGTTGGTCCCAGACCAAGGGTTATTCTGGCCTGACGGATGGCTCCAGGCAAAGGAAATCTATTGTGGCAGGAGTATGACCACGAGGCCCACTTTTAATGTGTGGCTCTCATCGGGGATCAGTTTTGGCCATGGGTTTCTGCCATGACTGTCAGGCAGAGGACAGGGCTGTTGAGGAATGCTTAGGGAGAGGAAGAATGCACTGACCTACTTGGAGAGCAGTAGATCCATCCCTGCCGGATGAGCCAGATTCCCCAACCCCAGATAAATTGGCCTCAGCTGTCCAGGGGGGCAGGGGAAACATGGTCCATCCAGCACTGGAGCCTAGGTGCCAAGGGGGTTAGGTCACCCAGGCCGTCCACTTCTAGGGAGGCCCTGGTGGATGCACCCCACAGGGGTTTTTCACCAGAATTTGTTCTGCTCATGCACAAGGCTTTCTGCGTGAAGCAGCATGATATAGAGGATTCACTTGGCTTCCAGGGGCAGACGAGAAAATGAAGCCCGTCCAAGAATAGTCTGGGATCAAGGACAGACAGAGAGTCAGGCCTTGTAGACCACGTTTGGAGAATAGGCCCTGGGAGGATCTGTCGGATGTGGTCGAAGACCAGAGTATGTAGACGGACATGGACGAGGCGGTGGAGCAGGAAGAAAGTGAGATCCCGCAGGGAAAAGAGTCTCGTATAGTGCGCATCTTCCGCGGAGGGGAACTTGTGGATTTGTTCACGCATTTGGCCAAGGCCCTTAATATGGCAGCTGACAATCCTAGTAGAGGACGAGCCACTAGAGGACCCGTTGTGTCAAGCGGTCAGAAAATTGAAGACTGTTTTGCTGCATCGGGCATAAAACAGATGATTCAGGATGAATGGGACTTGCCTGAGGCAGTTCTCAAGGGTACACAGGCAATGGCCAGGCTCCACCCGCTTCTAGATCAGGATAAGGAGCTCTTCCACTCCCCCAAAGTGAAAGCTGCAGTGGCGGTGGTCACAAAGAAGATCACCATCCCAGTGGAGGGGGGTCGACTATTAAGGATGTACAGGATAGGAAATTAGAGACCCTCCTTAAGTAAATGTTTGAGATTAATGCACTAACATTGCAGGTCTTGGTGTGTGGGGTCTTTGTGGACAGGACCTGTCTATGTTGGGCTCAGATGGTATTGGAAGGGGCAGCAGACTTGCAGTCGCTTCCACCCAAGGCAAAGGATCAGAGGATTCTCCAAAGGTTGCAAAATTGGGCAGCGGATATTTCCTCCAAATCCTGACTTAGTAAGCTGGCCTTTCGGAGAAAGCTGCTGTTTGGTGAGGATCTGGAGAAGTTGATGAAGGATCTGGGGGAGTCCAAAGGAGGCAGGCTTCCGGAGGATAAGCAGAAGCCCAGTTGGTCAGCAGACCCGGTGAAGGACTTTTGCCATTTTCAGGCAGTACGGTTTGCGCCCTATCAGAGATGACTGTTTCCTTCTAGGATCCAAGCATTCTGCAGGTTCTGAGGGGAGAACAGGGGTTTTTACTCCACACCCTCGGCAGCCATAACCCAATGGTGCCACGGAAGTCCAGGGGGAGTCGGTTCCTGGGGGGGGGGGTTTGGCTATGGGATTTTTACGATGCCTGGATCAGGATCACAACCGACCAGTGGGTGCTAGAGATCATCAGAGAGGGGTACACTTTGGAGTTTGCTCATCCTCTCGTGGACGCTTTTGTCAGTTCCCCATGCAAGGCACCTCGGAAGCTGGAGATGGTGCAGAGCATGCTAAGGCACCTAGTAAATCTGCAAGCAATAGTGGAGATGCCCAGAGACCAGTACAGGTGTGGTTGATACTCCATTTATTTTGTGGTCCCCAAGAAGGAAAGTTCTTTCTGCCCCATTCTGGATTCAAGCATTTAATTGCTGCCTAAGTGTGTCCCAGTTTCACATGGAGACTCTCCGCTCAATGATAGTCACGGTCTGTGCAGGTGTGAGTTCTTGACCTCCCCCAGTCTCATGGAGGCATACTTAAACATCCCTATTCAGTCTGAACATCAGCGGATCCTAAGGTTGCAGTACCCATGGGGCATTTTCAGTTCCGAGCCTTCCCCTTTGAGTTGGTGACTGCCCCCGTATGTTTACCAAGGTGGTGGTGGCAGTAGGTCTTCGGCAGGAGGGAATTCTAGTACATCCCTACCTGGATGATTGACTTATCTGGGCAAACTCCAAAGAAGAGAGCACCCGGGCCATGGAGCGAGTCATAGCTTACCTGCAGAACCTGGGCTGGGTCATCAATTTTGCCAAGAGCTGTCTCCAGTCTCAGGACTTGGTATACCTGGGAGCATGGTTTCGGACGGGCGTGGGGAGAGTGTTCCTACTGCAGGACAGGATGATCTCATTACAGAAGCAGATATGGCAATTTTTAATGATGGCCATACCTACGGTGTGGCGGCATCTGCAGGTGCTGGGCTTCATGGCGGCTTTGATCAAGATGGTACCGTGGGCTCAAGCATACATAAGACCCTTGCAGAGAGTGCTGTTGAGACGATGGTCAATGCAGCACCAAGAGCTCATTTCATCTACTGCCTTGCCCAAGCTTCTGACAGGAATGCCCTTAAAGATGCCGGGGTGGTCCCCCTGATAATAGATGCGAGTCTGTCGGGTGGGGGGGGGGGGGACATGGCGAGGCCCAGATAGTCCAGGGGTATTTGTCACAGACAGAACAGGGGTAGCTAATCAACTGGTTGGAGCTGAGAGTGGTATTCCTGGATTTACAACAATTCCAACACTTCCTGCAGGGGAAGGCAGTGAGAGTGTTCTCAGACAATGCCACAGCGGTGGAATACATCAGTTGACAAGGGGGCACAGCTAGCATTCAGCTGGAAGTGGAAGCAGAGCCATTGCTAGAATGGGCAGAGGCCAATCTCCAGGTGCTGTTGGTGGTGTACGTTGCCGGCAAGGAGAATGTAGCGGCTGACTTCCTCAGTCGGGTCTGGTTGAACCCAGGAGAGTGGGACCTTAAACGAGGAGGTCTTTGCTCAGCTTGTATGGCATTGGGGTGCCTGATCATTGATCTGATGTTGACCTTTGAGTCCACCAAGGCAGAGCGTTTTTACAGCAGGAAACAAGAACATATGTCGGAAGGGCTGGATGTGTTGATGCAACAGTGGCCAGCAGAAGGTCTCCTTTTTCTTTCCCCAGAGGTGCTCATAGGCCGGAACGTACAAAGAATCAAAGCACATTGCGGGATGTTTCTTCTCATTGCTCCCGATTGACTGAGGTGACCATGGTACGCCGTCTTGATCAGGCTGGCAGCCGATCATCCGTGGCAGCTGCTGGTGTGGGACAAACTTCAGTGGCAGGGTCCAATTCTAATGCCAGAGGTGGCTCGATCCTCACTTACAGCTTGGCTCTTGAGAAGGCTCAGTTGAGAAGGTGGGACTATTCGTCTGCGGTCATCTCCACCTTGCTCAAAGCCTGCAAGTGCTCCTCGACGCTGGCATACATTCGAGCGTGGAGGGTCTTTGAGGGCTGGTGTTTGGAGCAGGGCTACCACCCACTCTTAACTTCTGTGCCCATCATGTTGGGCCTTACAGGCAGGGTTGGACAAAGGATTGGCCTGCAGCTCTGTTCGCATGCAGATAGTGGCCATTGCCTGTTATGGTCTGGTGTAGGGGGCTTCCTTATCGGCACACCTGGACATTACCCATTTTCTGTGGACGGTGAAGCAGGTTCGTTCTCCGGTGTAGGAGGTAATTCTGCCTTGGGATTTCAACCTGGTGGTAACTGAGGAGCCCTTTGAACCAATGAGTATGTGCTCTTTGAAAGATCAAACTTTGAAGACAGTCTTTTTGGTGGCCATCTGCTTTGCCAGGAGGATATCTGAACTTCAGACACTGTCCTGCTGTGCCCCTTTCCTGTGTATCTCTAGGGAAAAGGTCGTGCTTTGACCGGTGCCTTACTTTCTTCTTAAGGTTCTGTCAGTCTTTCACCTCAAACGGTGACTCTTCTCATATTTTCAGAGGCAGACAATCCGCTGTTGCAACGTCTGGATGTGCATCGGGTATTGCGATGTTATCTTAAGCGGATGGCGTCATTTCACAGGTCAGATCGGCTTTTTGTATTGCTTGGAAGACAGTGTAAAGGAGAAGCGGCTTTGAAGGTTTCTATCTGCTCTGTGTACTTGCTGAGGAGGAAGGAGCTACCCAAGCGGCTGAGAGCATATTCCGTGTGTGTCCAGGTGGCGTTGTGGGTGGAATCCTGTTTGGTGCCACCAGCAGATATTTACAAAGGGCAATGTAGTTGTGTCTGCATACCTTTGTAAAGCATTATTGTCTAGTTATTTAGGCAGGACAGGATATGCGGTTTGTTTCAGCAGTGCTTCAGGCTGGGCTTGTTGGTCCCTCCCAACATTAGTACTGCTATGATACATCCCATAGGTAATGGAACTGCATTGGAGGAGTGCTAAGGAGGGTGA
Organism: Ichthyophis bannanicus; assembly: GCA_033557465.1. NCBI lineage: Eukaryota > Metazoa > Chordata > Amphibia > Gymnophiona > Ichthyophiidae > Ichthyophis > Ichthyophis bannanicus. The sequence continues at coordinate 1,247,546,752 of CM066031.1, read as the reverse complement.
AATTAGGCCTTCCCCTCTAATTGATGTTCCTTGAGTTCCTCCAGTCTAGTCCTGGACCCTCCCTGATGCATATACCTTAAGTTGCAGAGTGATGGCATTCCTGGGCCTGAAGAAGTTCAATATTCCATTAGGTCCGGGAGTTGATCAGGAGGCTATCGGAGAGTGCAACTCCAGGAAAAAGGGTCGAATTCCTTGACTTCAGAGGAATAGGCGTTCAGAGTGTACAAACAGATATTCACGTAAGTCCTATGGCACTACGGGAGTCAGGGCGTTCAGAAGTAACTAAATAAATAAAAAGACTAGATCTATTTTTAAATCATAAAAAGATATGAGGTGTGTTTTTCTGCCTTTTGGGGCTTAGACGTTTTAAAATGTTTGCATTGATAAGTTACGTATTTGTTGCTTCTGTGAGTCTGCTTTGTCAATAGGATACTGAGAGCTGGTGGCAGATGCTAGCTGTCTTTCTAGGGAAGATCAGAATTTCTGACATGCTCAGTCTCCAAGCTACTGGTGAGAGACAACAACCCATAGGTAACGGGACTGGACTGGAGGAACTCAAGGAACGTCAATTAGCAGGTAAGGCCTAATTTCACCATTACGCTGTTTAAATAAGGCATCTTCTGCAGTTTCGATCTGAGATTGCATAAATTATGCAAGATACCAAACTCTTCCTGGAGGAAAAAGATAATGAGTTGGAGGAAAAGCATGTTTGGTTTGTTACTATTCTACTTCATAATATTTCTCGTGGTTTGTAGTAGTTCAGTTTGCCCTCATTAGCTCATGGTCTGTATCTTCCTGTGTCCCAGTGTAGAAGGATCATTCTTATTTTGTAGACTTTCTGTGAAAGTGTTTTATTGGCTGGGGAGGGAAGATTAAGGTGTATATATAATGATGCAATATATTGGGTTGAGCAGAGAATTTTTTTTCATTTGGGAAAGGGATGATTTGAAAAAAATTCACATTTTCTATTTAAGTTTTCTAATTCTTTTTGGGTGGTTATGCTATATGGTGGCAGAGGAAGGCATGGGTAAAGACTGCATGCCTTGGTATATGGGTGTATTTGTGTGGCTTCGAGTCTATGCTGACTCCTGATGACCCAGTCTCTGGATTTTCTTGGCAAGCTGAAACTGACTAGTAGCACTGCACAAATGATCAGCAGTGGTAATATATGTTTACTGTATATGACTCCTTCCCTGAAAACTTCATCCATCAGACCACTACTGAAAAACAACACCTCTGACTCAACCTCTCCTGCTTCTTATCGACCCATATCCAGCATCCCCTTATTATCCAAGCTGATTGAGAAAACTGTACAACACCAGCTCCAGGACCATGTAGACACTACTGCCCCACTCGACCCACAACAACACGGGTTCCGAGAGAACCACGGAGTCGAGACACTACTGACCTCCCTTCTAAACACAGTAATAAAAGGAATCGAAGACATCAAGAAAGGCTTTGTCCTCATATTTATCAACATAACAGCTGCCTTCGACTCAATAAATCACCACACACTACTAGATAGCCTAACCGAAATAGGAGTAAGCGGCACACCCCTGGCTTGGTTCTGATCTTACCTTACAGACAGACAATCCTGAATCAAGATAAATCACAACGTATCGAGATCCTTCTTCCAAAAACAAGGCCTTCCCCAAGGATCTTCCCCCTCAGCTTTACTCTTCAACCTGTACCTAAAGCCTGTTTACAGAATACTACAAACCCACAACATTCACTACCACCTATATGTGGATGACCTAGTGATCTACACCACTCTAGACACAAAGAACCCCGACTACTCCACCATCTCATCCTACATGACAGCAATAACCGAATGGTTAACATTAAGGAACCTTGAGATCAACTACAATAAATCGGAAGCCCTCATCATCACAAAGAACTCCTCATTCAAACCCCCAGACAGCATAACAATTGGAACAATCCCCATAAAAAATGAGGTAAAATACCTAGGGATTCACCTCGACCAAAGACTCAATCTTCAGACTCACATCAGCAAGACCACCTCCAAAATATACTACACGATGAAATACTTGCAAAACCTACGTCCACTGCTCGAGCAGAACCATTCCGAACTGTGTGTCAAGCGCTCATCACATCACTCCTTGATTACTATAACCTAATTCTAGATGGCCTTCCAAAGAGCTCAAGCCACGCTTTACAGCTAGCCCAGAACGCAGCAGCTTGCTTAATCACAAGATCCAATAAACATGACCACATCACCCCATCCTCAAATCCCTCCACTGGCTCCCCATCATCTCCAGAACAAAATATAAAAACATAATGCTAGCATTCAAAATTCAAAATAACCAATCTGCCAGTTGCATAAACGAACTAATCCGTAAAACTCCTGACAACAGATCACGAAGAACACAGCATCAAAATTCACTTGCAAGATCCACATCCCACACAAGAATATCTCAGAACACTCTAAAGAGAGCCTTTGAGATCTACACCCCCTCACTCTGGAATTCCCTCCCCCACCACCTGAGAGCCACCACAGACGTTTCTACCTTCAGGAAACTCTTGAAAACACACCTATTTACTGAATACTTCTACAGCCCACCATCTTCATAACGAACTGCCTTCCACCTCACAGACTGAATTCTAGGCACAAGCAAGCAAAGCTTATGTAAATAGTTAAATCTAAGTACAGTAAACACTGCTATATATAGTTTGAAAAGTTTGATGTAAACCTGTATATAGTTTTGAATACTTTCTATGTAAATGAAGTTTTGTTCTATGTAAACCGCCTTGAGATTATGAAAGGCGGTATATAAAAAATGTTAAATATGATTTTCATAGCTATATACTGCATTACTAGATGCATGTATGCCTGTCTATTAGGCCCTTGTACTGAAGCGCGGCTAAAATTTGTAGTTACTACACATTAGTTGAAGTTACCATTTGGTAAATGCAAAGCCTCTTGTGGTAACTGGGGTATGGTCAGCATCTTCCCATAGAGTTAACACAGAGACAGTATGTGTACCATGCATTAACTGCATTGCGGATGATGTGGATGGATTTAACGCCACCTTTTGAGATGGTGTTACGTTATCTACATTATCTGCTGTAGTAACAATTTAATACACGGTAAGTTACCATGTGTTAACTGCTAAGCGTGGTCCATGCCCATTCCCTACCCCATTCCAAGCTGTGCAGTTAACATGGGAAGGGGCAAGCAAACACTAATTTCTGTTTTTTATATTATCCTGCTAGACCAGTCCAGACAAGTGGGTTGTGTTCCGCTACCAACAGATTGGTGGAGGCAATCAATGAAAAGCCCAGGTTTCAGTGACATCACTCCCATGCCTTTATTCCCTTAGGGGGTTATTCGTGCCGGCGGCAGTCCTTGACTAATTTCCCTGCCGGTTGTGCAGGGAAGTTAGTCGGTGGTGGGGAATGGGCAGCCTGGGAGCAGAAAGTGGGCGGACGCCAGCCCTGGATGTACAGGGCCGATTCTAATGTCGGCCCTGTATGTCCAGGGCCGGCGAAATGTCCGGGGAAGTTATTCCACCCCGGGATGGAATAACTTCCCTGGATGTTACCTTTTAGCGATGCTGGGGCATGGATGGGGCTGGGGGGGGGCCTTGGCTTAGGAGGTGTCCGGCATCGCAGCTTTTAAATGGAGCCGTGGTGCCATGGCAATGTGACACCATGGCGCCACGGCTCCATTTAACAGCCCTGACTGAGTTAGCCGGGCTGTGGCTGTAGCTGTACGTGTAGACCAGGACTGGATCGCAGTCCCGGTCTGCACGTACATGCTTAGTCACGATTCTGATCCTGCGGAGCTAGAAGTGCCCTGTAGGATCAGACCAGACGTACCAAGGGGATGTATATGTGGGTCAGAATCGGTCCCTTCAGTATTTCTGTCTCCAGCAGATGGTGGATGAATTTTCTCCTCTCTGAAGAAAATCTGAGGATTGAGAGGAGAAGATTGATTGAACGCTTGTGAACAACCACTTTGAGCGTTACTCTTTCACTTGAGCGCAACTTGGGAGGCTCCACTAAACTGTGGTCTTTTCGGTAGCTATAGCAGGAGGGAAAATTGGTTCAGCTCCTTGCTCTTATGATAAGAGCCTGTTGAGCAACCACAAAATTGGAAGGATTTGGAAGGATCTGAAAGAGTACAGCAGAAGCGCACAACCTCGATGCCCCCTCCTCCTCCTCTGTTCCCCCCTGCTCGCTCTCGAAGATTGCAGAAGACTCTGTATATTCTGATAATGGCTCTCATTTCCGAAATCATCTTATACACCTTTTCTCCACAACTCTCAGAGGGATCTTCCTGCCAGACATCTTAAATGCAGTGCTGTAAAAGCCAGTGATACGGTCTCATGGGAGTAGAACTGAGCCCGGCATGGATCCTCTCCCTGGGGCTCTCAGGGGGCGAGTATCAAGGCCTGACCCCGTCATTGTCCTTGTTGGGGGCTCTTGATTCCATCTGTGTAGGATGCAATTTGGGGTATACTGCTGATAACCGTTGGCACAGTATGGTATTTCCTGCTGTTTTCTGCACACATTAGAAGCGTTCTCTCCTCTTGTGCGCCTGGCGGTCTGTACACGCATTCTGCCCAAATGCCTCCAACGCACGTTCCTACCTTAATGCCTGTAACGTGCATTGCAGTAAAAGCCCAGTTAACATGTGTAGCAGTGAAAGCTGTGTTAGTGTGTGCCTTAAGGCCGCTGCAGCCTTATCACATGCTGTTGTGATACTTGCCTTAACTCTGTATGTCATCTTCTAGGAAACGTTGCTTGACCTGTGGCAAATGAGGTGCCTCATGTCCAAATTTTGGATTCTGCTCTTCTTGCATGGCAGTTTGAGTTGCCCCTGGAGGTCCTGCTCCCTCTCTTTCAGCCAGGGGATGCGATTAGTCTGGCCTTGCCTGCCTCAGGGCAGGAGGTTACAGATTGCGCTATGAGTAAGGATATCCAGCTGGCCAGAAGATTCGGTGATTTGTGTTGTGAGACGCTCATCATCCTCTAGGGCGTCTGTGTCAGCTGTGCCCCCTGGTGTTGAGGGGTCGTTTCTGAGGGGAGAGCTGCTGGACTCCAGAGTATCCTCCCTGGATATTTTTCTTTTTTGCAGCAGGCTTGGTCCTTCTGGTGTGGAAATTCAGACCCTGTGGCCTCTGGGTGCCCCTGGGTGCAGTCTGTTATGCCGGTTGATACTAACCCTCTTTTGGAGTCTGCTATGGCCTTCCTTTCTAATGCCATGTATGACCTGGTACGTTTAGTGGTCACGGATGGTGCCTTGATGGTATCATGGCATTGGAGTTTTCTCCAGCATTGGGCGGCGGACTCATCTTCCAAAGCCTGGTTGGACCAACTGTTTTTTAAGGGGAAGCTTTTGTTTGAGTTTGGAGAAATTAATGAAGGACCTGGAAGAAACAGAATCTACTGCCTTCCAGAAGAGTGGTCCAAGGGACCTGTGAAGCAGGCTGGTGCTCCTTCTTGTCAGCCTCTGCCCTTTCACCAAGAGTGCTCTGGCCGGATTCCCCAGGGCCTTGGGACTCTTTGTCATTACTGACCTGGAAAACCCTTCTTCCCCTCCACGTCTGGGCTTTGGGCTCATAAGTCCTTTTGTAGAGTGTGTAGGCCCAGGGACTCTGTCCCTTCCAGAGGAGGACCCTCCCAGGCCGCACAATGATGGTTTTAGGCCCCATTCCCTGGTTCCTCCAGTTGGAGACAGGCTTTGCCTTTTATTTCAGGAATGGGCTGAGTTACTAAGGATCACTGAGTGCTAGACATTATTCAGTTCGGCTGTGTCCAAGAGTTTATTCCGGATGCCGCCTTCATCTCCTCTTGTGGGTCTGTGATCAAAAGTGCTGCTGTGCAAAGGCAATGGTGCCCTTTTCGCTGGATGAGTGGGGCTAGAGCAGGTACTCCATCTATTTTGTGTTGCCCAAAAGGATGGTTCCTTTCTGCCCATTCTGGACCTCAAGGGGGTTGACGAGCACTTGTCCATCCTGCACTTCTGGAGGGGATGCTTGCACTCTGTGATTCAAGCAATGTGCTGAGGGGAGTTCTTAACTTCTCTGGATCTGGCCGAATCATATTTTCTTATCCCGATCCTGGCAGATCGGCAAAGTATCTGCAGGTTGCCATGCTTGGCTCTCGCTATCAGTTTGCCACCCTCCTTTTTGGGCTTTCCACCACCCTGAAAATGTTCTTCCAGGTCATGGTGTTGGCAGCTGCAGCGCTGAGGGATCTGTGTCCTTCTTAGAAAGCCTTGGTTGGGTAATAAATCAGGGACAAGCCAGCTGTGGCCTTCCCAGACCCTAGCGTTTCTGGGAGCATGTTTCGACTCTTGAGTGGGCAGAGTTTTCCTGCCAGAGGAGAACGTCAAAGTCTGATGGATTGCCTGGCACTGTTCTGTGCTCAGCAGGCTCCCAGAGTCTGTGATTATCTTCAGCTCCTCGGATTGATGGTGGCAATTATAGAGACTGCGTCATGGGCGCATGCTCACACGCAACTGCTCCAGCAGTCCTTGTTTACTCAATGGTCCCCAAGTTCTCAGGAGTTTGAGCACAGGCGCCTGCTCCCATTGATGGTGAAGTCTAGCCTGCGGTGGTGGCTACAGCCTTGTCATCTGAGGAAGAGTGTGCCACTGGACGATTTCTTCTGGATCTTCCTGACAGTGGAAGCCTGTTGCCATGACCATATGGCTTAGGGCCATTGGAACCATCAACTGCCCCGAGGCTACGGATCTCGGGTTGGCTCTTCTGCGTTTCTGGCCTCTGATTGAGGGCTGGGCAGTTCAAGTGTTTTTTCAGACAATGCCACAGCGATGGCTTATGTCAATAAGCAAGGCAGCACAAGGAATGCCGAGATGGCTCTCCTGTTTACCTGGGAGAAAAAGAACCTCCAAGCTTTGTTGGCTCAGCTCATTGCTGGGGAGGACAGTGTGGAAGCAGACTTTCTCATCTTGCACTCTCTGCATCCTGGAGAGTGAGAGTTGAGTCTGGAGGCATTTCAGTTGATTCTGTGCCTCTAGGGTTGCCGCGAAATGGATATGATAGTGAGCTGCTGCAGTGCTGAAGTTTACCGTTTCTTCAGTTGCCACATGGAGACGGTGTCAGAGTGCGTCAATGCCCTGACCTAACCTTGGCCAAGTCAACATCTGCTGTACGTGTCTCCTCTGTGGCCCCTGGTGGGGCATGTGACTCGGTGTATAGAATGCCTTCCGGGCAGGATTATTCTGGTGGCTTTGGTTTGGTCAAGGAGAGCGTGGTTCAGAGACCTGATGTGGCTCCTGCGGGCACCTCCTCTTAAGTTGCCTCTATCTTGGGGCCTATTGTGGCAAGGACCGATCATTTTGGAGGATCCGGTTCCCTTCTCACTTATGGCTTGGGTCTTGAAAGGAGACTGCTAGCACATAAGGGTTACTTTCCAAAGGTGGTCTCCACTCTGCTCGAAACCTAGAGGAGGTCTACCAGGTTAGCATATGTGCAGATCTGGTGCCTCTTTGAACGATGGTGCGGTGCTCGGCAATTGGCTCCTCAGGTGGCCAAGCTGCTATATCTCTGTTGACCTTTCTACAGGATGGCCTGAAGAAGGGCCTTTTCCTTAGCTTCCTGAAAGCTCAGGTAGCAGCTTTGACCTTTTTCCGAGGTCCGATGACCGGTAAGTTTCTAGCCTTGCACCTGGATGTCTCATGCTTTCTCCAGGGGGTTCGATGTTGGCATCTGCATCCTCCCCTCTGGTCTGTGATCCCTTCCTGGGATCTGTATCTAGTACTTAAGGCCCTGATTGTGGTGCCCTTTGAGACGTTGAAGGATGCTACTTTAAAGGATTTGTTACTCAAGACGGTCGTCTTGGTTATGATTTGTTCCGCAAGGCAGATTTTCGAGCTGCAGGCTCTGTCTTGCCGAGATCTTTATCTGTCAGAAGAGGCCATTTCCATTTGGCCTGTGCCTTCCTTACTTGCCTAAGGTGCTTTCTTCCTTTCACTTGAACCAGGTGGTGTGTCTTTCCTCTTCCTCTAAGGAGTAGTGTCGGGGGAAGGATATGGATCTTCACCTTGTGGTTGTCCGGAGGGTGCTTTTCTGGTACTTGGAGATTACGAATTCCTTTTGTAAGTTGGATCATCTTTTTGTGCTGTTTGCTGATGTACACAAGGGTGATGCAGCAGCTAAGTCGACTTTAGAGTGCTGAATTAAGGAAGCCTTTGCCTTGGCGTATCTGTTACAGATCCAGCTGGTTCTGGAGAGTTTGTGCACCCATTCTACCTGAGCTCAGGCAACCTCAGGGTGGAGTGGAGCTCGGTTGCTCCTGCAGACATTTGTGGGGCAGCAACTTGGGCATCACTTTCCACTTTTGTCAAGCATTACTGCTTGGATGTACCTGTGATGGTGGACACACCTTTGGCTCAAGGGTTTTGCTAGCTGCTGTGTCGTCTTCCCGCTTTGGTACATCGCACTTATCTGGATTGGTCTAGCAGGATGATTTGGGAAGGTGACATTTTACATACCAGTTAATGCCTTTTCCTCGAGTTCTTCTAGACCAGTCCAGGGCCCACCCCTGGAACTGTATTACTCTGTTCTTCTGCTGTAGTACCTTTGGGTCTGCTCTTATTTTTATATTTGACTGTGCAGGTTCATTGTCTACTGACAGCCTTATGTTTATCCTTTCCTGTACATAGTTCTCTTCTGTTGATCACTCATTGTTGCCCACGACTGAAGTTGTGTGAGGCTTGCCATGATTATACTTTGGGATGAATACTGAAGGGACCTCTGATGGCTGAGGTGAATAGAGGCATGGGAGTGATGTCATTGAAACCTGGGTTTTTCATTGGTTCTTTGTCTCAACCAATCTGCTGGTAGGGAAACACAATCCACTGGACTGGTCTAGGAGGACGACCCAGTCAAACAAACGTGGATAGCAAAGGAAAGATTGCTTTTATTGATTTAACTTAAGCCATTGGCCCGGCACAGGCCGTGTTTCATTCCGCCTTCATCAGGGGCTAAAGATGGCTCGAATACAACATATAAAAACACAAGTATAAAATATAAACGCATTGTGATTAAAAAATAAAAATAGAAAAAATAAGAGGCCCATCAAATGAACAATTCTGTTAATACCCTTATTTCAAATGATAAAGACCGTACATATAATAAATGTTATACAATGATAATGTGAAATATGGAGCAAAAATAAAACTAAAAATAACACAGCAATAATAAAATAAAAAACTAAAAACAATTCATATATCGACTAAGGTTGCAAATATGTATAAAAACTATTACAAATAAGAAACTACAAGTACTGTTTATATCAAGGAACCTTGTTGCGTAATTAAAAGTGATATAAAATCATTCTGTAATATGAACATTGAACACCTACCTCAATATAGTCTTGCGCATACATAATACCTTCTATATTTATTTATTTATTTAAAAGCTCTTTTATACTGCGCTCTTTAACATCAGTGCGGTTTACAGTTAACAATTCTTGCAAAAGACAATGAGAAATGCCTAGTGCTACATTGAACAGGAACAGGAACTTGGATCAGTAACAGGGAGAAGTATTTACACGCTCAGCTAACACAACTGTAGCAGAGAAACTATTTACAAGTTCGATGTTAGGCCAGACTAATTGATTAGTGCTGGATCTTCAGTTATTACATTCCTCATTATCATCATTCTTGGTTATTACATTTATCAGTATCAACACATGGAGTACCTAATGGGAAGGCTCTGTTGTTCGGTTGGCCTTATTCGGTTTGTGAGGTGTTGGGCACTGAGTGAGTGAGTTGGGATGTGGGATGTGGCTGGGTTGCATTTGGTTGTGAATAATATAGAAGGAATAGGTGGTACTTGAGGGCTTTCCTGAATTGTGTGAGATCTCTTATTGATCTGATGCTTGGAGGGAGGTTATTCCAACACTTTGGGGCATAGAAAGTGAATGCCCTATTCCTGGTTGCTTGTGTAAGTGGACTCGATAGGTATAATCAGGGTATTGGCGGCTACTGTCCTCCTCGACCTGTTGTTGGGTGTTGGGGTGAGGAGGGCTGTGAGGGATGAGGGGGATATCCTGTTAAGGGCTTTGAAAGTGATGAGTAGGGCCTTGTATGTGAGTCTGCCGTTTAAAGGCAGCCAGTGAAGGTCACTTAGGATGGGTGTGATGTGGGTTCTTCTGGATAGGCCATAGAGCATGCGTGCGGCCGCGTTCATCGCGAGTTGTAGTGGGTTGAGGGTGCTCATAGGGAGGCCATGCAGAATGACGTTCGCATAGTCAAAATGTGGTGTTACCAGTGCCTGGAAGATTGTTCTGAAGTCATCATTGTATAACATTTATATATAGATCACCTCCAACATATACCTCCAATGTTTAACAAAAAACCCAAATGCATTAGAATTACGCAATGTAGTTGTATATACACTTAGAAATATTTATGTTGTTGATCTCAGGTAAATTTTAAATTCATATGTTTTTGTTGATCTTATGTAAATAGTTTATGGAATGGTTCTACAAATAGATTTTCCCAGTTATCCAAGTTCTTAAACTGTTATCTGTAAACTCATACTTGTTAAATGTACTGAGATGTTTTTGTTCCATGTAAACCGCGCTGATGCCGAATAGTGCGGTATAAAAGAAACTAAATAAATAAATAAATAAAATCGGGAGCTAACATGGGTCTTATATGCCTTAGAGTCCTGATTTTGTTGTATATAATCCTGGTGGTGTTCTTTATGTGTTCTTTGAATTCGAGGTGTTGATCAAGCATCACACCCAAATAGCGTATCACAGGTTTGCTAGGAAGTTCTGTGTCTCTCACCTTCAAGGTGGTGGGGGGAGAGAAGTTTTCTGTTCTTTGTAATGAACAGGACCTCCATTTTCTTGAAGTTAATACGGAGGTTCTGAGCTTGAAGCCAGTCAGTGATTGCATTGAAACAATCTACAAGGGCGGTAAAGTCGGGGTGCAGTACTTTGAATGGAGCAAACAGCAGGACATCGTCTGCATATATCAGGCTGGAGATGTTGAATGAGCGGATGATCTTGCAAATAGGCTGCATGCATACATTAAAGAGAAGCGCAGACAGAGATGAGCCTTGTGGTACTCGCTGATGTTGCTGGAAAGGTTCAGATGTCGTGGATCCCATCCGTACTTGTTGCCATCGGTCAGCTAGTTAGGATTTACACCATTCCCAGGCAAGGCCCTTGATTCCCTTCTCCTGCAGTCGTATAAGGAGCTGGTCGTGGTTGACGGAATCAAATGCGGCAGCGATGTCAAGGAAGATAAGTGCAAACCCGTTTTCGATGCTATCTATTCCTCTGCTTAAGGTGTTGGTTAGTGTGACGAGTAATGTCTCAACTCCATGGGATTCTTGGAACCCATGCTGGCAGGGATCTAGAGGGGCTGAAGAGTCGATTTGTTGTTGGATTTGTCTTTGGACAACTTTCTCAATTATTTTAGCTAGTAATGGAATACTCGATCGGGCGGTATGAGTTGGCTTTTGTCGGGTCTAGTCTATTATTTTTCAGGAGTGGTCGTATGGATGTTTGTTTGAGAAAGGCTGGGAATATACCAGTTGAGAAGGAGAGTCTCATGATGCTGGCAAGAGTTGGGCTAAGCTCAATGTGCAACGATCTGATCCAGTACGCTGGGCATGGGTCATTTGGTGCTGTAGTGGTGTTGATGGCTGCGATAAGGTCTTCTATATTTTTCACTGTTGGAGGTGTGAACTCTGTGAGCAGTGGCTGTAGGTGGGGAATTATTGAGAGAAGAGGAAAACAAAACAAAAAAATGAGTATGTATACCCACATTCGGTATAAAAACCTTTCAAATTAAACACTCAACATTTTAAAAAAATCAAAATGAAGGTTTAAAAACATAAAAAAACGCACTAAAACAGGAAGAATCAGTGGAACAAAGTGCCGGGTAATGCAACCCCAAGAGACTTTAAAAATCTTTAATGTCTCTGTACCATAATTTACCCTTTTTATGTGTATATCTCTCTATAAATATTACCTTAATGTTAAACATAAAATGGTGCTCGTGTGAATATGACCCTTTATTAAGTTCAATCCATTGTTGTTATTTGTAAAAGACATTCGGATGACCCCTCAGGACATGGCGCCGATAGCTGTGAGGCCTCGCCTGTCCGATCTCTGCCTCTGAGGGTCGGGCGACAGGGAAAGGAAATGTGCTGGTTTGTCAGGCCTTCTGCGCTCCTGCTGGTCATCCCGGTGCCATGGTGATGGGATGCCATGGCATGGCACACTGGTAGGAGCATGGTGTGGGCTGGATGGACAGACGGTAGCTGGACATCTCCTGTGGTGGGATCAGGGGCATGCCGGGCCGTCTCTGTGCCTAATCTTGCTCCTGCGGAATAGCTCCCACAGTGCAGAATCGGGTATGCTGTGGCCCTGTCCATATTGTGGACATTCTGACGGCCCAGACATGCGGCTCTCTATCTTCCTGTTCTTTTTCCTGGCCCTAATAGGGACACTGCAGCTGACTGTTATGGTTTATGGTTTATTTAAAATTTGCTATACCACCTTTCAAAACAAACCAAATCAGTTTATACAACTGAATTAAAATAATTAAATTTTAGAAAGGAAATCCAGTAAAAACAGTAGAATGAAAAAGCATAGACACAAGACAAAGGAAACGAGTGGGGGCAGGAAGAAGAAGGGATATAAGCAGAGCTATCTGGGCTCACTAGCTGGTAAGGTTGAAGGGACTTGCCGTTTGTAAGTCAGTGGCCCAGCCTTTATTCACAGAAGCCAGTAACTTGCATTGTTGTTTTCTGAATGACATTTTCCTTTTGCCCTGATCGTGCAAACTTGACTTAAATAGGAAATGCCCTGTGACCCTGGTGCAGCACTTGCTATTTATTTATTTTATTTATTATTTATTTAACTGTTTTTTTATGTCAATCAAAGTGGTTTACATTGTAACTTAAACTTGGTAATGTACATTAAACAGGGACATTGATAATTTGGATTTTTCTGAGCAATGGAGGGTTAAGTGACTTGCCCAAGGCCACAAGGAGTGCTAGTGGGAATCGAACCCTGGTCTCTTGGTTCCCAAGCCAGTGCTCTAACCATTAGGCTACTCCTCCACTCCTGTGTGTTTTGTTCATACAGAGGGAATTTTGGATTGTTTTTTTTTCTAGTATGTTCTAGAGATTTTGCTAACTACCACAGATGTTTTCAGCATTTGTGGAAGGTTGTTCGGCCTGTTTCCATTCTATGACCCCAAAAAATAAAAAGAAATAATCAAGGGATACCCCCCACAAAAGTCAAAAGTTAAAAGAACAGCAGTGATAACAGCACTTCCCACAGTTCAAGGTAATCCTTTATTAACCCTAACATGGCTGTATTTTGGCAGAAATTCACCTGCGTCAGTGGTACACCATAGGAATAAAATTTTATATTGATACTCATAGAATCACCACTATTGTGGCCGTTCTCCTTATGGTCTTTGCTGGCTGAACTAAAGATTGTCTGTGAGGAGAACAGCCACAATAGTGGTGATTCTATGAATTTCATATTTAATTTTAATTCCTATGATGTGCCCCGACATAGGCAAATTTCTGCTGAAACACGGCCATGTTGGGCTTCATAAAGGATTGCTTTGAATTGTAGGAGGTACTGTTACACCTGTTCTTTGTGTTCCATTCCATGCATTTTTTTGGTAGTATGTTTTTATGTGCCAGTTTGTCTGCCTTACAAATATATATGGAAATATTTTTGTTAAGCATTTTCACTTACTGACTCTGCTTATATTTTGGGCCTTACTCCTCTGGGAACAGAGCCTGAGGCCTCCTGTAGCCGCCGCTCCTGCTTCTCTGTGGTATTGCACGATTCAGTCCAAGTCTTCCTCTTAATGATGGTTCTGTGTCTGCCCTTTTCCAGTACTACTACTGATCGTTTATATATTGCTACAAGGCGTACACAGTTCTGTACAGAAACATGTAAAAGACAGTCCTTGCTTATCAGAGCTTACAGTCTAGTCAAGCCAGACAACACAACAGCTGGGGACGAGATGTCTAGGGGAATGGTAAGAAAGCACATAGTTTGAGAGCAGGAGACTATGCAGATCAGCATCCAAAAGTGGCCGCAAAGAGGTGAGTTTTTAGCCTGGCTTTGAGAAGGGCCAGAGAAGAAGCCTGATGTACCGACTCAGGTAGTTTGTTCCAGGCATAAGGAGTAGCAAGGTGAAAAGATTGAAGTCTGGAGTTGGCAGTAGAGAAGAAGGGCACAGACAGAAGATATCTGCCAGAAGAGTGGAATTCCCAAGGAGCAGTGTAGCAAGAGATAAGAGGAAAGGTTGTGAGGAGCAGCAGAATGCGTGCAATTATAGGTCAGTAGGAGAAATTTGAACTGGATATGGAAGTGGATAGGGAGCCAATGAAGCGACTTGAGAAGAGGGGTTATATGAATATATTGAGACTAGTGGAAGATTAGCCGTGCAGCTAAATTTTGAACAGAATGAAGGGAAGAAAGATGATTTGGAGGGAGACCAGCAAGGAAGAGCTTGCAATAATCTAGACGGGAGGTGGCTTGAGTGGATAAGGGTCTCAGTGTAGTGTGTTCAGAAAGGAAGGGGTGAATTTTGTTGTTGATATAGAGAAATCAACAACAGGTTTTAGCTATCATATATATCAGTGAGAGATTTGTATACCTATGGATTGAGTTATGTTGAGATAGTTGAAAATCACATCTGGTGGCAATCTGAGGAATTAATTTGCAAATAGTCTAATATGTTGCCATACCCCAGCCATCCTTTCAGGTTCACTATTCACCATTCTGCACGTTCCAGAGGAGATGGTAATTATTTAGAAAACCCAGGGAATAGTACAAGTGTATGAGTCGAGAGCAGTTTTTACTTACTTTTTTGCCTTTTCACTCTTGCTATTTTACGTTAGTTCAATTTTTTCCTTATTTTCCTTATTTTAGTTATTTTTGTTTAGTTTTTAAATTTAATCTTTGCTGCTTTTTCTTACAGTATGTCGCTTACTTTTCTGAATTTTAGATACTAAGGGGTGTGTTAATTAAAGTTTAATGCTGCACTCTTAGAAATAAAAGGGTGGTGGTGGTGGCAGTCAATTCACGTTAACCTTTAGTAGACAAACCCCTAACTGCCCGATTTTAGGTGACCAGATGGCACTTTCAGGGAACTAGGCAATTTTGATTTACAGAGTCTTTATTTCCATTCCCTGTCATGCCCTAAAATTTGTTTAAAGTAAGGGTCTTTTTTGGACCAGCCATTTCCTTTTTCTCCTTTTGGGCTTCCTGCTCATTCAGAACTTGTCTTTGCTGTGACCTTTCATTTACAACTAGGTGAGGATTTCCCCCTTATTTTGTATCCCCTCCCAACTTGTGACAGCAGCAGTCTTCTACCAGGAACCATGCATCAGGGCTCTTCTTTCTAGAGTCCTACAGTGATTTGGCTGAAATCCAGCCAGTGGATAATGGTCTTGTACAGTGTCTGAGAAGACCCCAGGGCTGTGAGTGCTGTTGCTGCAGCATTTACAGGCTACTCAGAAAGAATGTTCTGAAACAGGAGTCTAATCCAGCCAATGGGTCAGTCTAATGCGTAAATGTCTTTAAGCAGCGATATTTCCAATGTAAAAATAAGTAAAAAATAATATATCCGAAATTATAACAACTGATGCGGACATCACCCTTCCTTTTTGTTTCCTTTTGTATGTTTTGAAACACTCATCTGCTCATGCCCATATGGATATCAGTAAATCTAGGCACCATTGGCAGAAATTTGTGCTTTGACATCATGCTGGTGCATCTAATGTGAGGACTGCCTGAATATTGTGAACCATCTCAGCAGAAGTGGTGTTTGACAATGAAACATGGCCATGATGGTGCTGTGTATGTTAGTTTTTAAATGTCATTCCAGCCCCGGAAAAAAACTTGGACTCCTTAGGAGGCCGTGATAACTTTCACTGCAAACAAATGTGAAAATGCAAAAAATCACGTGCCTGTGCAAAAATTAAGGTAATCCAGCATTTGAATCAAAATAGAAGAGACTTTGAGTGAAAGTGATTGAAAAAGCAAGACCACGTAACACAATGTTCCAAAGGCAAAAATCTTCCTGATTTGCTGTACAGCAGCCCTAACCTGATCATATTAAAGGCCTGCCTTCTGGTATCTCTTGATCTCCAGCCTCCTGCTCTTGAAACCGGCTGGACAGTTTTGTAACCACACTTCTCTGACTGCTTTTTCTTATTTGGTATTTTGTTTCTTCCCTATCTAACTTAGTTATAGGAGGTTAAACAGTTTAAACAGTATGAATAAAACAGTTTGTGTTTTGTCAGTTTTTCAGCTTCAGCTATCGGTAAATCATTGCTGCAGCCCTCCTTTATCTTTTGTTTGCACAAAAAACCTGTTAGAGTTATGTCTGGGGAAACCATCTGCTATGGTTCCCAGTGCTGCTGGCATGATAAGGGATAAGCTGTGTAAACAGTGGTGCCACACATACAGGCGCACACACTCCTTCCCTCCCACTTGAGGGTGTAAGCTTTGTAAACTAGAAGCCATAAGGCAGTATATGGAGAGACACCTGCTTTCTTGGGAGAGCAGCTGAAATGACTGTAGGTTGTCCAAATGGATCTTTAGATTGGTTTAGCTGTAACATATTTAAGGCCTTAATACAGAAAAGTGCACTGCTGTTAGTGCAGGTGATAGTATAGTGTTTGCATACAATTTTCTACACTAATGTGGGCGCAGAATGTAGGAAGGGGCAAAATGCGAGTGTAATCAATGCACAAATAACTGCGCTAATGGCAGTGCAAAACACATTTAAATACATTTAAATGGAAAATAATGAAGTAGTTAGCAATGTACTGCAGATGTGGAGAAGTGCACAGAAGACCAGAAGGCTGAGCTCAACGGTAGGAGGAGGTATTAAGGGTTAGCTTAAAAGGTCTGCGGTCAGTGCTGGTGAGGAATTTATGCCCGTTTCTTGAGCATACAGTACCCACAACATTTTTCTGGCTTTGCCGAAGGGATTGGTGAAAAAAAACAGCATGGGGAGTGTGCTGGAATAATGTTAAGTGCATATGCTGGAATGTTATGCGGCACATAAACATTCTACTACTACTACTACTACTATTTATCATTTATATAGCGCTACCATTCATACGCAGCGCTGTACAGACATAAAAGAGACAGTCCCTGCTCGTCAGAGCTTACAATCTAGTTAAGTCGAGACAAAACACAGAGTAACAGTTAACATATAATACAAAGTGAAAACACAAAATATGGAGCTTGTAGTCTAGACAGGACCAAAGACAGGGGTCAAGATCTAAAAGCAATGGTGAAAAGATGGGTTTTTAGCCTGGACTTAAATAGGGCCAAGGAGGGTTCCTGGGGTATAGACTCAGGTAGCTTGTCCAGGCAAAGGGTGCAGCAAGGTGAAAGGAGCGAAGTCTGGAGTTAGCAGTAGAGAAGGGCTCAGATAGAAGCAGTATGTCAGAAGAGCGAAGTACCCGAGAGGGGTTGTAAGGAGAGATAAGGGATGAAAGATACTGAGGAGCTGCAGAGTGAATACATTTATAGGTCAGGAGGAGAAGTTTGAATTGGATGCGGAAACGGATAGGGAGCCAGTGGAGTGACTTGAGGAGAGGGGGTAATATGGGAATGGCGAGGCTGGCGGAAGATTAGTCGAGCAGCAGAATGTTGAATAGACTGAAGGGGGAAGAGATGGTTCGCGGGGAGACCAGCAAGGAGCAGATTGCAGTAGTCAAGACGAGAGGTAATTAAAGAGTGGACAAGCGTCTTAGTAGTGTGTTTGGAGAGGAAGGGGCGAATTTTGCTAATGTTATAGAGAAAGAAACGACAGGTCTTGACTACTAGTTGGATATGAGTGGAGAAGGAGAGAGAGGACTCAAAGATAACCCCAAGATTGTGGGCCGAGGAAACAGGGGAGGATAACAGCATTCTCCAGGACCAAGCAGGAAGTCAGTCCTCACATATGGGTGACATCGATGGAGCCCCTGTGGAGCATTTCCCCAGCTTTCTATGAAAGCCTTTGGGAATACTGCATGCATGCGCGGTCCCCTTCCCGCCTAAAGGTGCCATCTTGCTCAGTCTCTCTTTTTCCGTGGAGCCCGTCGGACATCTGTCCTAGTTCACCCGGAAAACAGTTAGATTTTTCTTGCTATTTCCTGTGATTCCATCTCGGTTTTTTGCCCGGTTCGACGCCAGTTCCCCTTCCCGCCGGGTTCGGTACACCGGTATCGCGCCCATTCTCATTTTTTTGGTTTTTGCCATTCGTGGCTGGCGTTCGCACCCTTTTTTTCTTTTTCCCTGGAAGGCCGGTCCTTTGACCTCGCGGGGGCTCTTTTTTCCCCGATGGCTTCCAGTGGTTTTAAAAAGTGTTATCGGTGCAAGAAACTAATGTCTCTCACCGACGCACACGACTGCTGCCTTTGATGCCTCGGTCCTGATCATGATCCTAAGATCTTGTACCGTGTGGCAAAATGTCCACTGAGGCACTTCAAAGTCGCCAGCATCAAAAGGAAAGGCTTTTCTCTGATTCGGCCTCTGGCCGGGCCCGGACCTCATCTGAGGCCTCGACGTCTCGGGAGTCTGACCCCGAGCATCGTCAGGGTTCCTCGGACAGGGGGTCCCCCGAGCGGGAGCGAAAGAGGAAGAAGCAGCTCGCGAGGGTGGCGTCGGAGGAGGTCCCTGGCTCCTCGAGGGCTAGGTCTCGGACCCCCGACCGCCGTCCCAAGCCTGTGGAACAGGAGAAGCCGTCAAAAGTGCCTCGTGTGGAGCCGGAGTCTGCTGGACACGTAAGTCCTGTTGTCCTCGAGGACTCTCCTCCCAGGGAGCCGACGTCGGGCCTGGCACCGCCGGGGCCTGAGTCGGTGGCTGCTGAGTCTCCTGAGCTGGGTCTCAGGCTGACAGCCTTGGAGTGCAGACTGTCTGCCTTCATGGATCAGCAGCGGGTGCTGATGGCCAGCCTCGCTGGCGCATCTGCCCCGACCACCGGGACATCGACGTCGACCCTGGAGACCGAGCCAATACTCGAGACCATGAAGGCTCGAGGTCGTCCTCGGTCGCGGTCACCCTCAACCTCCCGGTCGGGACCGAGGGCATTGACACCGGTGCCTTCGACGTCGGGGTGGGTGCTGCCAAGCCCCATGCGGTCGGAGCCCGACTCCTCTTTGGACGAGTCTGCCTGGGAGACGGAGGATGAGGAGTCCCCTGATACCTTCAAGACTCGGTGCGTCCCGTCGGACTCACCGCAGTCTGAGCCCCGTAGTAGATCCCCTCCGGAGGATACCTGGTTCTCGGAGTTCGTTCGGGATATGGCCACTGCTTTGGCGATCCCCGCAGACCCCGAGGAGGAGCCTCGAGCCGAAGAGCTCGAGGCCCTCCAGTATGACTCCTCCGAAGGAGGCCTTTACTGTGCCGGTTTCTCCGATGCTGGAACGGCTCCTCTTCCGGATGTGGGAGGCACCGGCCTCGGCGTCGGTTCTGAGCAAGCGGGTCGATTCCATTTATCGACGCCGTAAGAGCCCTGGTTTTCAAAAGGCGCAGCTACCACACCATTCCATGGTGGTGGAATCGGCCATGCATCGTCTGAAAAGTCAGAAGATGCACTCCGCGGTGCCCCCTGGCAGGGAGGCCCGGAACCTGGATGCATTTGGTAGAAAGTGCTTCCAGGGCTCGATGCTTGCTTGCCGTGTCCAGTCTTACCAGCTGTACATTGGCATGTACTTGCGGGACCTGGCGAAGGAGCTTGCCTGGTTCTCTGCTGGTCTCTCCGGGGAACCTTTGCAGAGGTTCAAGTCCTTGTCCTCGGGGATCCGGGAATGCTCTAAGTTCATGTCCCGCGCAGCCTACAATGGCCCATGTTGCGGCAGCCAGCATCGCTGCTCGATGCCAGGCATGGCTACAGTCATCGGATCTTGAGCCATGGGTTCAACACAAGTTGGTCGATGTCCCTTGCCGAGGTGAGAACCTTTTTGGCAAGTCCATGGCCGAGAAGGCTGCTCAGCTCGAGACCGAGCACTTCACGAGGACAAGGCTGTCTAGAAAGACTTCTGCCCCTTTTCATAAAAAGAAGGGCTCGGGTAAGAAGTCCTTTTACCCGAGGAAGGTGACTGCCTACAAACAGTTCCCAACTTGCCAGGCCTCCCCAGCTCCCCCACAGGGTCAGCAGGCCAAGGGGCAGGGACATGGGTCCTGTAGGCAGAAGGCCCCCAAGCCTCAGGCTCCTGCTCCCACTCAGCAGGGTGGGGGTTTTTGACACCCAAGGCATAGCCTCTCTGTCTCTGCTGTCCCATCCCTGCACAGGAGGTCGACTAACCCTGTTTGCCCACAGGTGGCCACCCATTACAGGAGACAGTTGGGTCTTAAGCATAGTCCACACAGGCTATATGCTTCATTTCCATCAGCTGCCGCCTCCTTACTTCCCTGGAGAGCCTCCAAGGCCTCCTCTCCACACAGACCTCCTCCTTCAAGAGCTTCAGGGTCTGTTGCGAGACAAGGCGGTGGAGCCTGTGCCTCCCCACCTCCAAGGTCACGGTTTCCACTCCAGGTACTTCCTCGTGCCAAAGAGAACCGGAGGCCTCAGGCCTATTCTCGACCTCAGAAATCTCAACAAGTTCCTAGAGAAAGAAAAGTTCAAGATGCTTACTCTTGGAACACTTCTGTCCTACCTCCAGCAGGGAGATTGGCTATGCTCCTTAGATCTAAAGGATGCGTACACTCACATCCTCATTCATCCAGACCACAGAGTACCTCAGGTTCATTGTGGGAGGAAACCATTATCAGTACAGAGTGCTGCCTTTCGGCCTCACCTCCGCCCCCAGAGTCTTTACAAAGTGCCTGGCAGTGGTGGCGGCCTACTTGAGGAATCAGGGTATCTTTGTCTTCCCCTACCTGGACGACTGGCTCATCAGGGGTCAGACATGCCAGGAGGCCAGGCAAGCCACCCTCTGAACTATTTCTCTTCTTCAACACCTGGGTTTTGTCATAAACTTCGCAAAGTCCACTTTGCTTCCCTCCCAGAACTTGGAGTTCATAGGGGCAAGGCTGGACTCCCTGCAGGCAAAGGCTTTCTTGCCGGAAGACAGAGTCCAAAGACTGATAGACTTTGCAAACCAGTTTCTCCACAGGCCACTGGTTTCCGCCAGACTCTGGCTGCGGCTTCTGGGCCACATGGCTTCGACAGTGCATGTGACTCCCAATGCCCGACTCCGTATGAGGCCTGCACAGTGGTGCCTCAGGACTCAGTGGACACAGTCCACAGGTTACCTCAGAGACAGAGTAAGGGTGTCCAGACCATTCCTGAACTCCCTACGCTGGTGGCTGCACCCCCCCCCCCCAATCTACTGCAAGGGGTGCCTTTTCAGATTCCTGGGTTCACAGTGGTGTTGACCACCGATGCCTCTCTGCAGGGCTGGGGAGCACATTGGGCAAGTGCACCCAGGGCCTGTGGTCTCCCTGGGAGGCCACGCAACAGATCAACCTACTGGAACTCCGGACTATTCGCTTAGCCCTCAAGACTTTCTCTCAAAACCTGGCTCACCAGTCTGTCTTAGTACAGATGGACAACCAAGTAGCCATGTTTTATGTGAACAAGCAGGGCAGCACTGGGTCCAGGCTCCTTTGTCAGGAGGCACAGGAGCTTTGCTTGTTTGCGCTGAAGCACAACATGTTTCTCAAAGCTGTTTACCTCCCTGGCCAGGAGAACTGCCTGGCAGATCGGTTGAGCAGAGTTCTGCAGCCCCACGAATGGCAACTCCACCCATTAGTGGTTCAGAAGATTTTCCTGAAATGGGGACTTCCATCCATAGATCTCTTTGTCAGTCCCCTGAACAAGCAACTGCCCAGATTCTGCTCCAGGCACCCGCATCCCATGAGGTGGGCAGCGGATGTTTTTCTGATTTCCTGGTCTCAGGGCCTCCTATATGCGTTTTCTCCCACGCCTTTGGTGGCCTGAACCCTGTTCAAGGTTCTAAAGGACAAGGCCTCGGTACTACTAGTAACTCCCAGGTGGCCGAGGCAACCTTGGTTTCCACTTCTGCTTCAACTGGCAGTGGACCCCCCACTGCCTCTAGGGTTGCAGCCCGACCTCCTCTCTCAGGATCAAGGTTCTCTTCTGCACCCAAATCTCAAATCTCTCAATTTGATGGCCTGGAGGCTGCAAGGGTAGTTTTGGCTCCTTGGGGCCACTGTTCCCTCTAAGCTGTGCGCATGTGCGTGCGCACACATCTCGCCGAGCGAGCGCACATACTTTACAACAGAGCGCACAAAAATTACGGTTCTGATTCTGATAGAAAACAACACAGACGTCTTAAAATTTAAAAGTTGTTGTGTATTTACGGTTTTCATAAGTTCTACAATATTTTGTAGTGCAATCAATGTGGTGTACATACTGTATTTTGATGTGTAGTCAAATTTTAAAGTATTTAACTCCGAGTGTCGTTATGTGGCACACAAAAATTTAACCTTCCTTCAAAAGCTGCACAGCTGATATTTTATACGCACACAGCCTACAGAAAATTAGAGGGAACATTGCTTGGGGCCTACCTCCAGAAGTTGAAGAGGTCGTCCTGGCCTCTAGAAAGCAGTCCACTAGAAAAATCTATGCCCTGAAATGAAAAAGATTTTCTCTGTGGTGTCAGCTGCGTACAGAAGATCCTTTCTCCTGTGCTGTACCAGTAAAACATAGAAACATAGAAACATGATGACAGAAAAAGACCACATGGCCTATCTAGTCTGTCCTTCCATAACAACAACTACAACAGTCCACTTTTTACCTTTAGAGATCCTCTGTGTTGGTCCCATGCTTTTTTGAATTCAGTTACTGTCCTCATCTCTACCACCTCCACTGGGAGACTATTCCATGGATCCACTACTCTTTCTGTAAAGAAATATTTCCGCATATCACTCCTGAATCTATCTCCCTTCACCCTCATCCTCATCCCATGTCCCCTCGTAGCAGAATTTGCTTTCAATTGAAAGGGGCTCTCTCCCTGAACATTTATGCCACGGTAGTGCTTCAGTACCTGCTGCACTTGTCCAATCAGGGCCTTAAGTCCAATTCTGTTCGGGTCCACCTCTCAGCTCTGGCAGCTCACCACTCTCTGGTGGAGGGACACTCTGTCGGTTCACCCCTTAGTGTCCCGGTTCCTCAGGGGTTTGCTCTTGCTCAAGCCTCCTGTCCGTCCTCCAGCCCCTGAGTGGGAGTTGAATGTGGTCTTGCAACAACTGACTCGCCCACCTTTTGAGCCAATGGCTACTTGTCCTCTCCCCTTCCTTTCCTGGAAGACACTCTTCCTGGTAGCCTTAACCTCGGCCAGACGAGTGAGTGAGCTTCAGGCCATGGTCTGTGACAGGCCTTACACCCGCTTCTATAGGAACAGGGTAGTCCTTAGAACTCATCCAAAGTTCCTCCCAAAAGTTGTCTCCTCTTTCCACCTCAACCAGGAGGTGGTTCTTCCAACATTCTTCCCTAGGCCTCATGCAAGCCAGGCTGAAGCGGTCCTGCATAACCTGGACTGTAGGAGAGCCTTATCCTTCTACCTTGACCGTACGCAGGGACATAGAAGGGCTACTCAGCTCTTCATATCTTTTGACCCTAATGATCTGGGGTTAGCTGTGTCCAAGCGTACCTTGTCCATATGGGTGGCTGACTGTATCACCTGGGCTTACAGGGCGGCTGACCTTCCCTTGCAGGGTCTGGTCACGGCCCACCGTGTAAGGGCTATGGCTGCCTCAATAGCTCATCTCCGCTCTGTACCGTTGGCAGACATCTGCAGGGCTGCAACTTGGTCCTCAAGCCAGACTTTTGCGGCCCATTACTGCCTGGAGAGGGAGTCCCGTAGGGACAGTGCTTTTGGCCAGGCAGTACTACTCCGGAATCTCTTTGAGGTTTAGGCAACTCCTGCCCTCCAGCCCTCCGTTGGGCTACCGGTGGAGGTTCTTTCAGTGCAAAGCCTTTCTTTGATGCTGGGACTAGAGAGAGTTCTCTTGTTCAGCCTGGGTTCCTGGTAGCCCAGAGCTAGGGAGTCACCCATATGTGAGGACTGACTTCCTGCTTGGTCCTGGAGAAAGAGTAGTTACTCACCTGTAACAGGTGTTCTCCAGGAGCAGCAGGAATCAGTCCTCACAACCCTCCCTCCTCCCCTGGGAGTTGCAGTTGTACATAGTTTATTTTTACATTTTTTGTGTGCTGTTTTTTAGCTATGTCATTTGACTGAGCAAGATGGCACCTTTAGGCGGGAAGGGGACCGCGCATGAGTGCAGTATTCCCAAAGGCTTTCATAGAAAGCTGGGGAAATGCTCCGCAGGGGCTCCATCGATGTCTTTGTTGCCCATATGTGAGGACTGATTCCTGCTGCTCCTGTTGAACACCTGTTACAGGTGAGTAACTACTCTTTATCGATGGAGACAGAGAGGGGAGGAAGAGGAGGGGTTTTTTGGGGAGATTTTGGAGGGAAAGATAAGGAGCTTGGTTTTGGACATATTCAGTTTAAGGCGGCGGTGAGACATCCAGGTAGCAATGTCAGAAAGGCAGGCGGAGATCTTGGTCTGAATGGCCGGAGAGATTAGAGGCATAGAGAGGTAGATTTGGGAGTCATCAGCATAGAGGTGGTACTGAAAGCCATGGGAAGAGATAAGCGTGCCAAGGGACTGGGTATAGAGGGAGAAAAGGAGAGGTCCCAGGATGGAGCCTTGGGGTACACCGACTGGGAGCGGGGTGGCAGAGGAGAAGGAACCACCGGAACACATACTGAAGGATCGATGGGAGAGATAGGAGAAAAACCAGGGTAATACAAAGCCACTGAAACTAAGTGAGGACAAGGTGTCGAGGTGAAGGTTGTGATCAACAGTGTCAAAAGCAGCAGAGAGGTCAAGAAGGATGAGGACAGAGACATTCTGTAGAGAATAATATCACAGAGGGGATATTCAGAGGCAGCAGCTAGTGTTAGTGCCGCTGAATATTCCTGTAAGTGGCATTTACATGGTTGGGCCCACTATTATTAAACACGGATATTACTCTGAGCAGAACATCTGTTTAGAATAATATGGAAATTACACTACCCTGGTAATTGTTGTTCCTTGAGGGACTCCAGTTTAGTCCTCCACCTCTGGGTAGTGCACCTCCTCCTGCAGCATGGAGACTGGACCAATCAGAATCTTATCCTTACCGGCTATATGCTGCTGGAGATCCCATCAGCCCCAGTGAACTATTGACAAAGCAGACTTAAAGAAGCAACACATAAGTAGGTAAAAACTAACTAAGCATAACTGTAAACTAGTAAGGTGAAACTTTAACCTTAAACTATCCACCTGACCTCTCCCCCACTGATGAGGAAGCCAGAAATCCCACTTTGCTTCTGCCCCATCACCCCAGAACAAGGGACAGACACAGCAGAAGACTAAGAGAGAAATAGAAAGAAAGAAAGAAAGAAACAGAGAGGCCCAAACCGACTGGCCATGGCCAAAGCCCACAAACAGGAACCACACTTTGCTCTGCTTATTGGAACCATCTCTTTTCGCAAGCACAGAGGCCTTCAGAAATAAACGCACTCCCGGGTGGGATTGAGGACTAAACTGGAGTTCCTCAAGGAACAACAATTACCAGGTTAGTGTAATTTCCATTTCCTTATCGGGCCTACAGTTTAGTCCTCCACCTCTGGGATGTAACAGAGCAGTCAGCATTGGGAGGGACCACTCCAACCGGTGCGTAAGACTGCCGAACCAAAACAGGCACCACCCGCTGCCAAAACATCCAGCTGGTAGTGCTTGCTGAAAGCATGAAGGGACGACCAAGTAGCTGCCCTGTAAATTTCCACTGGTGGAACCAAGCTGTGTTCCGCCCACGACGTCGCTTGCGTTCTAGTAGAGTTCACCCGTAATCCTACCGGAACCGGACGCCCTTGCAAAATATATGCTGACGCAATTGCCTCCTTCACCCATCTGGAAATGGAAGCTTTTGCCACCGCCTCTCCCTTGCGAGCACCGCCAAACAACACGAAGAGACGGTCTGACTTACGGTAGACTGCCGAAACCTTCTTCAGATACCAGCGTAGTACCCATCGGACGTCTAGACGATGTAAACCCCGATCGGTGGCCTGCTCCGCCCCCGAGTTGAACACTGGAAGGAAAACCGCCTGGTTCAAATGAAACAGAGAAACCACCTTAGGCAGAAAGGATGGTACCGGTCGTAAGACTACCTTGTCTCTAGAGAAGGACAAGAACGGCTCCCTGCACGACAACACCTGCAACTCTGAAATTCGGCTTCCTGAACAGATGGCCACCAGGAACACAGTCTTTAACGTTAAGTCCTTTACGGAGGCCTGGCTCAAGGGCTCGAAAGGTTTTCTGACCAAAGCCTCCAAGACCAGATTCAAATCCCACGGCGGCACCGATACTCTGCACGATGGTCGAAGCCTGAACACCACCTTAAGGAAGCGCTGCACGTCTGCGTGCGAACCCAGTGCTATCCCCTGAATCCTGCCCCGGTAACACGAGAGAGCCACCAGCTGAACCTTCAAGGAACTGGCGGCTAACCCTTTCTCAAAACCGTCTTGCAAGAAACTGAGTACCACTGGAACGGAAGCAGTCGCCGCCTGAACCTGACATCGAGAACACCAGTCTTCAAAGATCCGCCATACCCGCACATACGCTAGCGATGTGGATGCCTTTCTTGCTCGAAGTAGTGTGGCGATGACCGCCACCGAATAACCTTTCTTTTTCAACCTAGCCCTTTCAATGGCCATACCGTAAGCGAAAACCGATCCACTTGGGGCATTCGCAGGGGACCCTGAATCAACAGATTCACCGAACGCGGAAGTCTCCATGGATCTCCGTCGAGCAGGCGAACTAGATCCACATGCCATGGGCGCCTGGGCCAATCCGGAGCTACCAACAGTACCGTGCCGTGGTGCGCCTCGATGCACTGAACTACTCGGCCTATGAGCGCCCATGGAGGGAAGACATATAAAATTTAGCCTTACCTACCCTGAATATAGTAACAAATGTAAACCACTACAGCCCCCAACCACCAGATTCAAGAAACTCAATGAGGAAGAATTTCTTGAAAAAACAATCCCCCACCTCTCTCTCTCACCATCTGACCTAGATGAAGCAGCTGAAAATTGGCACAGAACCATTAACAGTGCAGCCACATACAATCCAACATCTAAACGTATAATCAACAAATATAACCGATCTAGAAATGGTGATGCCCCATGGTTTAACAATGCCTTAAAATTAATGAAAAGAGAGCTGAGGAAAATTGAACTAAAGTGGCGAAGAACCATATCTACAACATGCTATGAATCATACTATAACTGCCTCAAAAAGTACAAAGATGCAACAGATTGTGCAAAGAAAAACTACCATTCAGTCATACTAAATAACTCAATAAATAGACAAAGGGAACTTTTCACCATTGTTCAAAATCTAACTAATAATACATATAATTCTAGCAATAACATTACAGAGATATCTGCTCAGACCTTAGCTAACCACTATATGAACAAATCAAAAAATCATGCACTCTCACCAAAATCACTCAATATTTCTTGTTATGTCCAATCAAATGTTTGGTCAGACTTCCATCCTATAACCAAAGGACACACTTAAAAGTATCATCTCAAATCTGAACACTACAACTTCCTACCTTGACCCATGCCCAGTAATCTGGATAAAGAAAACTCTATCAACTTTATCCTCCTTCATGCTTCCCATGATCAACCTTTCATTACAACAAGGGTACTTACCACCTACCCTAAAACATGCGCAAATTCGCCCATTACTTAAGAACGGTACCCTGGACAAAACATCTCAACTCCTATAGACCTATATCAAGTATACCTTTCATGGCTAAACTAATTGAAAAGGTTGTTCAAATTCAAACTCAAGAATACATTGATAACTCAATCCACCTTGATGAACAGCAATATGGATTTCGCCCTTGTCATGGTGTAGAAACACTACTTACAGTTCTACTCGACAATCTTGTAAGAGGAATTGATAACTCTAAACAAGCATATATCCTTTTATTTCTTGACATCTCTGCAGCATTCGATAGTGTAAATCACACCATAATGCTTAATAGACTCAAACAAATAGGTATTAATTCAACAGTACATAAATGGTTTACTTCATATCTAAACAACAGAACACAAACAGTAAGAATCAATACTCAAATTTCTAATACATACAAACAGGAACTCGGCCTCCCACAAGGATCCGCCCTTTC
This sequence comes from Ichthyophis bannanicus, assembly GCA_033557465.1. Taxonomy (NCBI): domain Eukaryota; kingdom Metazoa; phylum Chordata; class Amphibia; order Gymnophiona; family Ichthyophiidae; genus Ichthyophis; species Ichthyophis bannanicus. The sequence continues at coordinate 1,247,518,536 of CM066031.1, read as the reverse complement.
AGCCCTCCTTTTTAATATTTATATTTAACCTGTTTGCAACATCTTTAAACAATTCAACGTCCAATACCATATCTATGCGGACGATATAATGCTGTACATCCCTTTCACGATCCCGAACCTACCAATGCAATTAATAACAGAGTGCTTCAGTGAACTAACTACATGGCTAGATGACCATAACCTACGCATCAACTACTCAAAAACGGACATCTTATTTGTTACGAAAAATCATTCATATACTCCCCCATCGTCTATCACGCTTCAAAATCACGATATCAAAATAAAAAATGAGGTGAAATACTTAGGCGTGATTCTAGATACGTATCTTAGTATGGACTTCCACATCAGGAACACAATAAAAAAAAATCCACTACAAGCTTAAGATCCTAAAGCAACTTCGCCCACTAGTACATATACAGGACTTTATGAGCATTATCCAAGCAATCAACACGCCACACTTTGATTTTGCTAACTTAGTTCTTCTAGGAACAACAAAACAGAACATTAAAAAACTTCAGCTAGCACAAAACACTGCGGCTAGAATCATAATGAAGGTTCTTACATTTGAACATATAACACTTATATTAGCTAACCTTCACTGGCTACCAATACAATGCAGGATCAACTACAAAATCCTAATAACTACATTCAAGGCTTTAAATAATATGGTACCACCGACATTATGCAAACTCATTACTATGGACTCATCTAAAACTGCTCATAGGAGAGGTCATACAAATAAAATAATGACCCCGAAAACCTTCACAAAAGCCAAAAAAACAACCAACAACATGGCATTTTCCCATGCTGCCCCCATCCTCTGGAACTCCCTCCCTGAGGGTATCGGAGTTCTAACTGATATTAAGGAACTCCGAAAGAAACTAAAAACACATTTATTTACAACTCACTATGGCCCACAGTTAAACACCCTCTCCCATAATGAAAATGGATAACAGAAGACAAACTAGCTAACTAGCTATCAAACCTAGTATGTCATTTCAAACATTGCATATAAAACTTAACTCATGCTCCTTATTCTGTACAATTAATCTAACATTTATAGTTGGACATCCAACTACACTGTAAGGTACATAGTACATTCACAATGGTACAATTATTTTGTATATAGTTCTAATGCTCCCCAAAAATTGTTATGTTTTCTGTAAATTGTTCATGCAATATATTATGTTTTGTTTATTAAGGCACAAGCCTTTTGTACATAGTTCACCGATGTTAGCTTATGTTTCATGTAGAAACATAGAAATATGACGACAGAAAAAGACCACAAGGCCCATCTAGTCTGTCCTTCCATAACAACAACTACAACAGTCCACTTTTTACCTTTAGAGATCCTCTGTGTTGGTCCCATGCTTTTTTGAATTCAGTTACTGTCCTCATCTCCACCACCTCCACTGGGAGACTATTCCACGGATCCACTACTCTTTCCGTAAAGAAATATTTCCGCATATCACTCCTGAATCTATCTCCCTTCACCCTCATCCCATGTCCCCTCGTAGCAGAACTTGCTTTCAATTGAAAGAGGCTCTCTCCCTGAACATTTATGCCACGGAGGTATTTAAACATCTCAATCATATCACCTCTATCCCGCCTTTCCTCTAAGGTGTACATATTAAGATCCTTAAGTCTGTCCTCATATGCTTTATAATGAAGCCCATTAATCATTTTAGTAGCAACCCTCTGCACCGACTCCATCCTGTTCACATCCTTTTGAAGGTGCGGTCTCCAGAATTGCACTCCATATTCCAAATGAGGTCGCACCAAAGACTTATACAGAGGCATTATCACCTCCTTTTTTCTGCTAGCCATTCCTCTCCGTATGCACCCAAGCATCCTTCTAGCTTTTGCCGTCGCCTTTTCTACCTGTTTAGCTACTTTAAGATCATCAGACACAACCACGCCTAGGTCCCGCTCTTCTTTAGTGGACAAAAGTACTTCACCTCCTATACTGTATTGCTCCCTTGGATTGCTGCAGCCCAAATGCATGACCTTACATTTTTTAACATTAAATCCCAGCTGCCAAATTCTAGACCATTCTTCAAGCTTAGCTAGATCCCTCCTCATGTTATCTACACCTTCCTGGGTGTCTACTCTATTGCAGATTTTGGTATCATCTGCAAAGAGGCAAACCTTACCCGACAGCCCTTCCGCTATATCACTAACAAAGATGTTAAAAAGAATCGGACCAAGGACAGATCCCTGGGGCACACCACTGGTAACATCCTTCTCCTCAGAGTGAGCTCCATTTACTTGTACTCTTTGTCGCCTCCCACCCAACCAATTTCTAACCCAAGCAGTAACTTTAGGGTCCATCCCTAGGGTGCTCAGTTTGTTTATAAGTCGCCTGTGAGGAACAGTGTCAAAGGCTTTACTGAAATCTAAATACACCACATCTAGAGCTCTCCCTCGGTCCAACTCCCTGGTCACCCAGTCAAAGAAATCAATCAGATTTGTCTGACAAGACCTGCCTCTGGTGAATCCATGCTGCCTCGGATCCTGTAATCCGCCGGACTCCAGAAACCTCACTATTTTCTCTTTCAGCAGCGTTTCCAATAATTTACTCACCACCGAAGTTAAACTAACCGGCCTGTAGTTTTCAACCACATCCTTACTTCCGCTTTTGTGTAAAGGCACCACATGAGCCTCTCTCCAGTCCTTTGGCACCACTCCCGACTCCAACGAGGCATTGAAAAGGTCAGTCAGTGGAGTTGCTAGAATGTCCCCAAGTTCCCTCAGTATTCTAGGGTGTATTAAGATCCTTGTAAAAAGAACTGTAACTATATCGCTCTGTTCTTTATCGTTGTTTTTTGTAAACCGCACCTGATCCTTGGGAAAGTGCGGTATATAAGTGATTACTAAACAAATAAATAAATATAGGAGACCTGACTGCGGCCAGGGTTGAATGAGAGCGTCGATGCCTTTGGACATCCTTTCCCTCCGTCTGCTGAAGAACCGACTTGTTTTTGCCGACCGAAAGGTCGCCATGAGATCCATTACCGGCAGCCCCCATCTGCGGACAATTTGCGCGAACAGCTGCAGGTGAAGCTCCCACTCTCCTGCGTCCACCCGCACCCTGCTGAGGAAATCTGCCATGACATTGTCCTTTCCTGCGATGTGCACTGCCAAAATGACCTGCAGACGAGGTTCTATCCACCCGAACAACTCCTGCCTCTTCCTCCATGGCCATACTTCCCGTTCCGCCTTGCCGGTTGATGTAGGCCACCGTTGCCGAATTGTCCGAGAGAACTCTCACCGCTCGACCCTTCACTGAGCTCTCGAATGCCTGCACTGCCCGGAACACCGCCTGTAGTTCGAGTCGGTTGATCGACCAAGAGGCCTCCTCGGAGGACCATATCCCTTGTGCGAACTGGCTCTCGCAATGGGCTCCCCAACCCTCCAGGCTCGCATCCGTCATTAAAGGGAGCCACTCTGGTTGTTCCAACGGCATGCCCGTCTGCAGGGACTCTGGGGACAGCCACTACTGCAGGGCTCGTCGGACCCGCCTCGGGCAGGGAAGGCGTTTGTTCAACGAGTCTGCTTGGTTCGATCAGCATCGCAGTAGTGCCCTCTGCAACGGCCGCATATGAAACCTGGCCCACGGTACTACCTCCAGAGTTGCTGCCATAGACCCCAACAGCCGTAGGTACAACCATGCCGACGGCGCTGGGATCCCCAAGAACGTGCGCATGAGCCTGCGCAAGATCTGTGTGCGGTGATCTGGCAAAAATACCAAACCTCTTGAGGTGTCGAACCGAACTCCAAGATATTCGAGCGTCTGTGACGGCTCTAAATGACACTTCTTTGCGTTGACTACCCAGCCGAGACTCTGTAGCAGCTTCACTACTCTGTCCATGGCCTGCAAACTCTCAACCCTGGACTTTGCACGAATTAACCAATCGTCGAGATAAGGGTGGACTAGGATGCCGCCTTTTCGCAATGCCGCCGCTACTACCACCATGATATTGGTGAAGGTGTGCGGAGCCGTAGCCAGTCCGAATGGCAATGCTTGAAACTGATACTGGCCCGAAGGGAAGGCGAACCTCAGGAACATTTGATGAGCTGCTCTGATCGGAATGTGCAAGTAGGCCTCTGTGAGATCGAGAGACGTCAAAAACTCTCCTTGACACACCGCCACTATGATGGACCGCAGGGTTTCCATGCGGAAATGAGGAACCCGCAGACGACGATTCACGTCTTTGAGATCCAGATTAGGACGGAGGGACCCGTCTTTCTTTGGTACCATGAAATAAATGGAGTAGCGGCCTACCCCGAGGTCTGAAACAGGTACGGGGACTACCGCTCCCAAGCTTAGCAGTCGATCTAATGATAGACGGATCGCCAGAGCATTTTGCCACCCTTTGCTGGGTGACAAAACAAAAGAGTCCTGGAGCGGGCAGGGCAAATCATAGCCCTCTCGAACTATCTCCAACACCCATTGATCTGACGTTATTTGGACCCAGGCAGGAAGAAACTCCCGAAGCCGACCTTCCTACCAGGGCCCGCCTCACTTCATTTCGGCTTTCGGTTAAAAAGAGCGGAGGAAGAGGCCGCCGCCAAACCTCTGCCTGCCCCACGAAATCCACGAAAACCTTGGGCTCGAGAGGCAAATCTGCCGCGCTGGAAGCTTTCCAAGCGGGGAGACTGAAATCATCTGAAATCTTTAAACTGACCCTGAACAGGCTGAAAAGACCTCCCCTGCTTAGGCTTATCTTCCGGCAGTCTGCCTCCTTTGGACTCTCCCAAGTCCTTCACCAATTTATCCAGATCTTCTCCAAACAACAACTTGCCCTTGAAGGAGAGCTTGCTGAGACGCGACTTAGATGACCCATCGGCTACCCAATTCCTCAGCCAAATGGACCTCCGGGCGGCCACCAGGGATGCCATACTGTTAGCTAACGCCTGGATCAAATCATAGTGTACATCCGCCAAATACACCAATCCGGATTCCAGCCGAGCTACCTCCAGCAAACTCTGTTGATCCAGACGAGGGTCCTGCCTTAAGTGTTGAGGCGCCACAGATAGAAGCCTGCAAAGATAGTGCATCGGCCTCAGACGCCTGTTTCAATAAACCATCCACCTTTCTGTCCTGCGTGTTCTTTAAGGCCGCACTACCTCCTACCGGAATAGTCGTCTTTTTGGTCACCACCACCACTGCTGCTGCGTCCACTTGCGGGGAACCAAACTTTTCTTTGTCTTTATCTGCCAAAGGATAGAGCCGGTTCATTGTCCGGATGCCTTTCAACCCCGCTTCAGGTTGATCCCACTCAGTCTGAATCATGCGATCTACACACGGTGAACCAGGAATACCGTCTGAGACTCTCTCACCGCCTGAATGAGGGGATCCTTGAGCCCCTCCTCCTCCGCAGGATGAGCCGTAGCTAGATTGAGTGCCTGTAGTGACTCTGTAATCAGCAGGATAAGCTCATCCTTGCGAAACACACGTATGATTCTCACCTGATCCTCAGGCTCCGGGATCTCCCCCTCTTCCAATTCCTCTACAGTGTACTCGGGATCCACTTCAGTGTCGTCGTCCACTTCTTGCCACTCTGGTTCAGCCTGCTCTATGCCCGTGCACCGAGGTCTCTTCGCAGGCTTAGGTTTATCTCCTCTTGTGTCCTCCCCCTTGGGGGACTGTAGAGATGCCATAACCAAGAGGGACTCGGGCAATTTTCCCAGCCGCCCCAAGCGAAAGGCTTGATGCATAATGAGCACAAAGTTAGGAGAAAAATCCCCCAAGGACGCTTCGGCTCCCCCCACCAGCTGAATGGCCGAAGATCTCGCCGGCATAGCCGGGGGAGGGGACCCTGCCAGAGTCCCCGAAGAATGCTCCCCCTCAGCACTTACCGTAGGATCTAGAGAGTCCTGGACTGCTCTGTCTTCCATTTGCTGTTCCACGTTGGAAGAAACAGCAGCGCAGCCTTTGCAAATGCCTGTATCAGACACTGTCTCTCTGCGTGTACCGCATACCACGCACTGCGTTCAAGTAGCCATGAAGCCCTAATCAGCAATATATATCCAGGAAGGTGACAAGCATGGTGAACTGGCTTCAGCAGTAAAAACAGCCAACTGATCTTTCTCAAGGACCTTCAAATATGCCTTCGTATAGGTGGTTTTTTTGTTTTATTTTTTACACAAACCCTACTATCTAAATCAAAATCTACATTTAAAACTAAATGTACATCTCCCTAAAAAATAAGGAGCCTTAGCTGTAAACCCAAGCCAGAATCGGCCACCAGCCCACCAGCTTCCTGCCCGCTTGTGCTGTATACCGAGCAAGGTGCTACACGGCGGTTTGCCACGCAATGCTCATGGTCCAAAAACTTACCCCCGTGAGCAGCCCTACCAGTTGCGACATCACTCGCTCCTCTGGGAGTGATGCCTGCGGCAAGAGCAGTCTTGCCGGCTCGTGCACGCTGCTGTCTGCTCCGGCGTGCTCGGCGCCGACAATCAGTGCCCAGCACAGCAGAGAGAGTGTGAGGGGCTAATAGATCTCTCCCCCGTACAATTTAGGAGGAGAGATCTGAAGCTGCCTGACAGAAGAAATGAAGAAGGGGAGAGGAACAGAAGGGCAACGATGAGCCGGGATCCTTCTTCCTTTTTTAATTTAAAGGTACAGTATCCTGAAATAAAAGAGAGCAAATAAAATCAAAGGGGAAATAAAATACTAAAACCTAACCACAGTGTTGCCTATTCAGTCCCTAAGTGAGCCCCAGCTCTAGGCTCACACATCCTCCTGCTGCATGGAGACTAGACACACTGGGGCTGATGGGATCTCCAGCTGCATATAGCCGATGAGGATAAGATTCTGATTGGTCCAGTCTCCATGCTGCAGGCGGAGGTGCACTACCCAGAGGTGGAGGACTAAACTGGAGGATGATAAGGAAATTGCTGTATGCACCGTGTAATAGTGCAGCACATGTGCCAAATTTTTAAAGTTTTGTGCGCATGTGCCTGGCTTGCTCCTCTTGTTTAGTGCAGACTTTTTTGTGCACAGCCATTTGCATGCTGTTTCCTTACAGCATCGATAAGCAGAATGTCTGCATTAAACTTGTGAAAGGAAACCCTGCACTAGGCTCTAGCATAGGATTTCTGCATTGAAACCGTCAAATAGAATTGTTGATTGCAATTTCTGTCTCCCCCTACACCCAGTTTACCTATGCCAAATCTTATCCTGTTACTTGCCCTTACCATGTTTCAAAGCAGTTAATTTAGTAAGGCTATATACAGTATGTAACCTGCCTATGATCAACCCATTGGACACGGCAAAGTTGGCCGATTCCATTTTCAAGCAATTTCACAGCAGGTAGCAACAACACAATATTTCAAAAAATCCCAGCTCTTCTTGGCGAGATCCAGTGGATATTTATGCAAGAAGAAAAGTTGAGGATCTCTCTGTAATTTGCAGTCCAGAACCACCTCCATGATATGAATACATGCATCCGAAAAGCAACACACATCTGGGCACTTTTACAGCACATATGGAAATAAGTCCCATTCTGAACAGACAGATTGGCATTGGTCATTGCCAATCTTCCTCATACTTTGTAATCACACAAAGGTCAAGTACCATTGGTAAAGCAGTTTTAACCACTCTTAATTTAGGAGGCAGTCGAGTTCTTGGCTGCCATCAGTCCTTTCCTCAGACTGCCAAAGAACAAGAAATGGTCTGACCAACAGAAGGACATACTAATCTCCAGATATATCATTAACACCATCCACATGTCCACCAGACATAGCAAGGGGTCTGCCCGAAAATCCTCCTTAGAAAAGGAAGGTAATATGACAGTCTGGTTAAAGAGTGACAGCACTTTTGAGAGACAGGATGGAACAGTCCACAAGAAGATGGATACCATCAAGATGACCAGAAGAGACTCCCTGCAGTACAATGACTGCAGCTCTGACAAGCATATGGCAGAGGCAGTAGCAACTAGGAAAACCACCTTGAGGGTCACATCCTTGAGAGAGACCTTTTGAATGGTCTCAAAAGGGGAGCCTTTCAGAGCCTTCAGCACCAGAGAGAGGCTGCACTGAAGAACAATTGGGTGCACTGAGGATGAATCTGCTTCACCCCTCTGAGGAAGAAGGAGACATCAGGGTGCATCACCAAGGACATTCCCTGAATTTGGTCCCAGGTAGCATACTAGGGTTGTAACCTGAACCTTGAAAGAGTTTAGTGCCAATCCTTGATCCAAACCAGGCTTTAAGAAGAATAGAACAATGACGATGTCTGTCATTCTGGCCCCCAGGGCCTGAGAGGAACACCACCTCTTGAAGACCCACCAGACTCTCACATAGACCAAAGTAATAGAGGCCCTCTGAGCCCTAAGCAGGATATTCACTACCACTGTTCCCTCTAAGCTGTGCGCGTGTGCGCGCGCACACACCTCGAGCATACTTTACAACAGAGCGCACAAAAATTACGGCTCTGATTCTGATAGAAAACAACAGACGTCTTAAAATTTAAAAGTTATGATTGTAATTACTAGAAATTTCCCGTTTCATTTAGTAATCGTCTATTTTCATTTAATTTGATTAAAATCAATGTGGTGTACATACTGTATTCTGACGTGTAGTCAAATTTTAAAGTATATAACTCCGAGTGTCGTTATGTGGTGCACAAAAATTTAACCTTCCTTCAAAAGCTGCACACAGCTGATATTTTATGCACACACAGCCTACAGAAAATTAGAGGGAACATTGTTCACTACCACTTGTATGGGGCGAAGGGTCAGCTGGACTGTGGGCCAAATGGTTCCAAAGCAGACACCTTCCTCCATCCAAAAGGGGAACCACTCAGGGAGGACATATCACTTCTCACTAAAAGAAACATCATAGAGAGGACTTACATTTCTCAATAAAATCTCATCTTATGCAGGACAACATGCTTGTACATGGTAATAACTATCTCACAGATTTTTCTTCCAAAATAATCCTTTTATTATTCCCTATCTTACAGAAACAGAAAGCTAAGAACAAAGGAAAAAGGCAGTCCAGTAGAACTGCAGATCTTGCTATCTCTCACAGCAGGCAAACAGGGTCATTCTGTCTTATCTCAGATGCAGATCTCTAAATAGCTACAAGCCAGAATGTCTGGTCCTGCCTGCCTGATTCTGTCTTACTTCCTGACTCAACAGGGTATGACAGACTTTCCTGGACACAAGAGATCAATGTAACAGACATACACAAGACAAACTAGCATACACACAAAACTCTGACACGACAACAGGGATACTGGGGCCATAGGGAACCCATGGAATCCATTCCCTACACAGCTTCACTGCGCTTGAGACGAACTCATCGTGTATCTGGTCCTGTCACATTATATACCCTTGCTCAGGACCATTTTTACTTTTCGGGGCATTCTTTTCTAATTTAGCTAATTCTTGTTCCAGCTGTCTGGGGCCCCCACTTGTGTGATTTGCAGTGTTATTCTACTCATGTTTGTATCCCTCTCCGTTGACCTCCTTCTGAGAATCATGTCTGCAATTATCAGTAGTGGCCTTGTCAGATTTATATTGTTAACTGACCTCTGCCCCCCTCACGCAGTTCTTCACTTGGTTCTCTCCCACTCCTCAGTTCCCAAGAAATATATCTCCAACTTCCCGTCTTCTGACAACTTTACTGGGGCCATATGTTCTTCATGTTAAGCTGGCATGTTTATCTCTCATGATTGCCTTTCTACCCTCTCTCAAGATCTACCATTTACTGATAAGTGTGTTTTCACATCTTTTCCATATGATGTCACATATCTCTGAAAGCTTCATGTATGCACCTCAGTACAATTCCAGCATTCAGACATTTTAATGATTTCTTTGTGTTACTGTGCTAACCCCTTCTCCTCTGGCTCTCACACACTGTAGAGCAGCCCTTTTTGAATAGCCTGCTGCTCCTCAAAAACCAGGCCATAAACGAGAAAGGAATAGGATCCTCCATCACAGAGGTCCCTGCCACAGAAGACCCTTCTCTTGAGGAAGCAAGAGAAGGGATCTGGAAACAGGTTCAAGAGATCTGTATACCATGATCTAAGTGACTAGTCCAAGTGCACCAGAATCAGAAGGCCCAAGTAAGATCAAACTCTGCAAAGGAGACAAGCCATGGGGGAAGGCACATAGAAGCCTCTTCTGGGGACACTCCTGAAATACGGCATCCAAACCTATCACCCACAGATCTTTCTCATGTTGAGCAAATTCTCCACTTATTCGCCTGGGTGGTCATCAAGTCAAATGCTGGAAGGCCACACTTCCTCACAATCAGGTTGAATGCATGCAGGCTTAGCTCCCCTTCGCTGAGATCCATGGAACTCAGACTCGAGAAACTGTCCTGCCCATTGTCGATGCCTGTTATGTGGGCCACTGGCAAGGCAAGTAGATGTTCCTCTGCCCAATGACACAGATCTGCCACATATGGAAATAAGACTCATTCTGAACAGACATTCTCCATTTCCAGAGAGTCCCACCTTGTTTGTTGACATAAGCCGTCTGTGCTGTTTTCTGAGAATATGCAAACTGCTTTGCCCACCAGGAGAGTAAAAAATCACTCCAGTGCCAGATTGCTCTGACCTCCAGTTGACTTATTGAAGCCAGTTGACTTATTGAAGCCAGTGCCAGATTGCTCTGACCTCCAGTTGACTTATTGAAGCCTTGCTAAAGGGACCAGAGATCCTGGACATACTGACTCAGATAATCAGCTCCCCTAGCCCCTTCATCTATCACCAAACAAATCCAAACAAAATATCAAACTGTTAATTATTTTCTACCAAAAGGCCTATTGGACTGAATCTCACTTGTCAGAATAATCCTTATCACACCATTTTATTTATTTCTGTTTTATTTGCATCTAGCTCACATGGTTGACTACACTTTACAGTGTTTATGCTGCAATAATGTTAAACTACAGATGAGGTTAAAGAAGATTTTCCCTCTTCCCTTAAGAGCACTGTCTATGCCATTCCATCAGCTGATAAAATAATCATCTTAGGCAGCTTAAATGCAAATGGTGTTTATGGACCAACTTTAGGCAAATTTTCGAAGGACAAAAGTAGTACAGTACAAGTGAAGAGTTTTTGCTTAGCTTCTGTATGCAGGAACAGCTTGTTATCACTAAAAACATTTCTTATGGAAGTTGGACTCTCACTGGCCTAAATGGTATTCATAGTGGGGTATGTCTATTAAGTCGGGCTAATAGTTAATCTGGTTGTCTGCAAGGGTACAGGTAAATGGAGTCAATCTGAGGAGAAGGAGGTTATCGTTGGTGTGTTGCAGGGATCTGTCCTTGGTCCAATTCTTTTTAACATCTTTGTTCCTGATCGTGTAACCGGTCTAGTCCCGGACCTCTGGGTTCCCTATCTCATCCAGCAGCTTTGGAGACTGAGAAACTCCTCCTTTTTATGATGTCACAGGTATATCTCTCCGGGATCCGCCTCTCAGCACCAGTTACCTCAGTCTCCAAGCAGCTGGATAGATAGGAGCCCGGACAGCCGAGCTCACTGGAGAAACTGTTTACTTATTTTCTTTACTTATTTTCTTTATTTCTCCATTTACTTACTTTATTTTTTGTTGGGTATTTCTTCTTTGGAGGAGAGTTGGTTCTTAGCTATACTGTGCCTTTAAGTTGCAGCAGGCTGTTCTCTCTCCTCCTGTCTCCCTCCTTTTACCCCCTCCCCCTTTTTTCCCCCTTCCTCCTCTCTTTCGGGGGTTCAGTGGGTCTTATCCTGTATCACTCTCTGGGGTCCCCCTGATCGCTCAGCTGACTTAATGGGAGAGACCCGGAGGTTTGCCTAGCCAGCGCCACACAGAAGCTTGCCTGTAAGTGCGCTGGCAGGCCCTCCCGTTTGCCGGACGAATTGAGCTGTGGGAGAGTGTGCTGCCTCCGGCGTTCTGACCGCGATCGGGGAGCAGAGCGGTGCGATCCCGGTGAGTGTGCTGCACTCCTGGCCTTTACGGCCCGCAGGTAAGAGGGCTCTTCTTTCTGGGCGCGGGAGTGCTAGCAGGCAGTTTTTTGGCGCCAAAGTGGAGCGAGCAGGCCTGACCGTGTGGTGGCTCAGCGTGAACGCGCCGTTTCTGCAGGGAGCAGACATTTGCCGGCACTACTCCTCTGCAAAGCTTTAGGGTGCTTGCTCCTGCCCTGCACTCTTGGGAGTCTTCTTTTCCTGGCTGGGTCTTCCTACTACTTGGCTGAGATACTAGAGCCAAGCAATAAAAAAAAAAAATATATATATATACCGAGGGATCCGGGTTTGTCTTCCTGTCTTCCCTGGAGGGGGTGCAGTGCTTCTGGTGGAGAGCTTTGGCCCTGGACAATTTTTCCTCCCATTTCTTTTCTCTCCCTTGGACATGCCTTCTAAGCCCCTGTGCCTAGTCTGTGGCATGAAGAAGGGGTCTTCCACGGGTGTGTGCAAGTCCTGTGCCAGGGACACGGACGCCCGGGAACCTCCCGGTACTGCTTCAGGGGACGGTCCGGGCGGAGCGTCAGAGACCTCGGGCGCGCAACTCCAGGATTTGCCAGTGGGGGATCCGGTGGCAGGACCCTCATCAACTCCGGTCTTGTCACCTCCTCCTTTGGCGCTCCCTGGGGACTTGTCTGCCATTTTTTCTGCGTCCTTTATGGCGCTCCTTCAGCAGTCTTTCCTAGCAACACCTCCGCTGGGCTCAGGGGACTCAAAAGGTCTGCGCCCCCGGCCCAGTCCGAGGTCCTCTCCGGTGCAGCCAAGAGACCGCGCTTGGAAGGACCGTTGGCGGACTGTTAGGTGGCTTCCGAAGGGCCGCTGTCGGATGGCGAGGTCGCTGATTTGGACGCTGAGGAGGAGGTTGCCCTGTCCGGAGGATGCTCGTCAGTCCCTGCAGTGGTGGTTGCTTCCCGAGTCCTTGGCGAGAGGCCGGGAGCTGACTACTCCGGACTGGGTGCCTGTAGTGACCGACGCCAGTCTCCTCGGCTGGGGCGCTCACTGTCTCGGGGTGTTTGCGCAGGGACAATGGACAGCGTCGGAGTCGGAGTGGTCCATCAACCGGTTGGAGTTGCGGGCGGTAACGTTAGCGCTGCGGGAGTTTCGACAGCTGATTCAGGGCAGGGCAGTCCGCGTGTTTTCCGACAATGCCACAGCAGTCTCGTATGTCAACCGACAGGGAGGCACCAGCAGTGCGACGCTGGAACTCGAGGCCGGAGTCTTGTCCGAGTGGGCCGAGGCGCACCTCCTGGACCTGTCAGCAGCGCATGTCACCGGAGTGGACAACGTGCAGGCGGATTTTCTCAGTCGGGTTCGGGTGGATCCGGGGGAGTGGGTCCTGCATCCCGAAGTCTTCCAGATGATAGTGCGTCGTTGGGGAACGCCGGTCATGGACCTCATGGCGACCTTTGCCTCGGCGAAGGCCAGCCGTTTTTTCAGCAGGCGCAGAGAAAGGATGTCAGAAGGCTTGGATGCGCTCGTCCAGCCGTGGCCAGTAGGACAGTTGCTGTACGTGTTTCCCCCGTGGGTTCTCATCGGCAGAGTTCTGCAGCGGATCGAACGATGCAGGGGTCGGGTCATCCTGATCGCTCCGGACTGGCCTCGGCAGCCGTGGTACAGGGATCTGATGCGATTGCTAGTGGCGAAGCCCTGGCGGCTCCCGTCGCGTCCGGATCTTCTGTCGCAGGGACCTCTGTTCATGCCGCACGTGGATCGATTCTCGCTTACGGCCTGGCTCTTGAAAGGGCAAGGATGAAGGCACGGGGCTATTCGTCGGCGGTTATCTCTACCCTTTTGAGGGCTCGGAAGAGCTCCACCTCGCTGGCTTATGTCCGGGTCTGGAGGGTTTTCGAAGCCTGGTGCCTAGACCGGAAGCTCGAGGCTTTGAAATCCTCTGTTGCGCAGATCTTAGATTTTTTGCAGGATGGTTTTGCTAAGGGTCTCGCAGCGGCGTCGTTGCGAGTCCAGGTTGCGGCCTTGTCATGTTACCGAGGCAAGATAGCGGGCCAGTCACTCGGCTGCCATGCAGATGTTAAGCGTTTCTTGAGAGCAGGATCCTTACTGCGCCCGCCGGTGCGGCCGATCATCCCGAAATGGCATCTCCCGTCAGTTTTGAACGCGCTGGAGCGCGCGCCTTTTGAACCTCTGTCCCGAGCATCGCTCAAGAACCTCACTTTGAAGGTGGTGTTTCTAGTGGCCATCTGCTCGGCGCGGAGGGTCTCCGAGTTGCAGGCGCTCACCTGTAGGGAGCCTTATCTCTTGTTTTATCCGTCGAAGGTGGTGTTGCGAACGGTGCCGGCCTTCCTTCCTAAGGTAGTCTCCCCTTTCCATGTGAAACAGGAAATTACTTTACCGGTTTTTTCGCAGTCTTCGGATTCTTCGGGTCAGCGGAGTTTCCATTTACTGGATGCTCGTAGAGCGCTGAAGTGGTATCTTCGGCGCACGGCCGATTTTCGCAAGTCTGACAGGCTTTTTGTCCTTTTCGCGGGGCCCAGGAAAGGGGAGGTGGCGTCCAAAGGGTCCATCGCCCGGTGGATCAAGGAGGCGGTTGCCTCGGCCTATATCTTGGGAGGTCATCCGGTCCCGGAAGAGCTGCGGGCTCATTCCACCAGGGCGCAAGCATCCTCCTGGGCCGAGGTGCGTCTCGTGTCTCCAGTGGAGATTTGTAAGGCGGCGACTTGGTCGTCTCTGAATTCTTTTGCACAGCATTACCGTCTGGATGTGCAGAGGGCGGAGGAGACCGCTTTTGGATCAGCAGTACTTCAGGCTGGTCTTCCAAGGCCCTCCCGGATCTGAATTTTTCACTGCTCTGGTACTTACCCAGAGGTCCGGGACTAGACCGGTTACACGATCAGGAAGGTGAAATTAGACTTACCTGCTAATTGTTGTTCCTGGAGTGTAGCCGGTCTAGTCCCGTATCCCTCCCCTAGGGTTGCAATTCTGCAGGGGCTTGCTGTGCTCCGGATCTGTACAGGTAAGGGTCTTTTTTCCTGTGTTTTGTTTCGATGGCCGGGAATTCTCTTTATTGGGGAAAGGACCAGCCTGCGTAAGTTTAAGTCACAGTTCTGATCAGACAATTAGTTCACAGGGGTGTTCCTCTAGCATAAATGCGGGGGGTTGGATTTTGGTTGCATTTCATTGTATTTTTGGCTAATTTCTCCGGTGAAGCTGCTTTGTCAATAGGTTACTGGTGCTGAGAGGCGGATCCCGGAGAGATATACCTGTGACATCATAAAAAGGAGGAGTTTCTCAGTCTCCAAAGCTGCTGGATGAGATAGGGAACCCAGAGGTCCGGGACTAGACCGGCTACACTCCAGGAACAACAATTAGCAGGTAAGTCTAATTTCACCTTAGTGATATTGTGGAAGGGCTGTCGGGTAAGGTTTGCCTCTTTGCAGATGATACCAACAGGGCCGGCACGTCCATTGTGCGAGAATGTTGTTCGCACAGGACCCTGCGCTTCAGGGGACCCCGCGCCAACAACATCCCGCATTGAATGGTAGGCAGGGTGGCTTTAGAGGGAGCCAGAGAGGCCCTAGCTCACCTCTAACAGCTGCCGAAGTGAAGCGTGCCTTTTTTCTTCACTTCGGCAGCTGTACTGAAGTTTAGAACGCTGCTGTGCTGAGCGCCGGGAAACAGGAAGTCCCCTTTGATCTCAGCACGAAGTGAAGGAAAAATAGGCGCTTCACTTCGGCAGCTGTTAGAGGTGAGCCAGGGCCTCTCCGGTTCACTCTAAAGCATTCTAGTTAGCCGAGAGGCTCTTCAGGAGGGGAAGTGAGGGGGCATGGGCTGTGGGGTGGGGGAGCTAGGACTGGAAATGGGCTGAATGGAGGGGAGGGGCTTGAACTGGAAATAGCTGATGGGGCGGGGGGGCTTGAAATGGAAATGGGCTGTGGGGGGGGAGCTAGGACTGGAAATGGGCTGTGGGGGGGGGAGCTAGGACTGGAAATGGGCTGATGGAGGGGCTAGGATAGGACTGGAAATGGGTTGAAGGGGGGCTAGGATAGGACTGGCAATGGGCTGTTGGGGAGCTAGGATTGGAAATGGGCTGTGGGGGGGGGGGCTTGGATTGAAATGGACTCATGGAGGGGCTAGGACTGGAAATGGGCTGAGTGGGGGGCCTGGACTGGAAATTGGCTGAGTGGAGGGGAGCTGCGACTAGAAATGGTCTGATGGTGGGCTAGGAAAGGATTGGAAATGGGCTGATGGGGGGCTGGGATAGGACTGGAAATGGGCTGATGGGGGTCTAGACTAGGGTTGGAAATGGGCTGATGGCAGGGCTAGGACATGATTGGAAATGGATGGGGGAGCTATGACTGGAAATGGGCTAATGGAGGGGCTAGGATAGGATTGGAAATGGGCTGATGGGGAACTAGATTGAAAATGAGCTGATGCGGGGACTAGAAGGGAGCGGATGCTGGGTGGGGCTGGAACTAGAAGGTTACTGATGTTGTGGGAGGACTAGAATGGGATGGGATTGGGAGAGTGACATGGAGAGGGGAAAAATATTTTGTGTGGGAAGAGAAATCTACGATTGGCTGGGTATTGGGAGAGTAAGTGGGGATTGAGGATGGAGGGGTAAAATTTGAGTGGATGAAAAAGGAATAAAGAAAGAGATGGAGGAAAGAGCAAAAAGAGAAAGATCAGTATGTAAAGCAGATGTAGAGAGAGAATGGAAAAAAACTAGAAGAGAGAAAAAAGGACAAATGGACAGCAGACAATGGAGAGATAGCAGAAGACAAGAAGAAACCAGAAGAAAGTGACTGAAGCAATTGCAACTGAAAAATAAAATGCACAAACAACAAAAGGTAGAAAAATACTTTTTTATTTTGAATTTATTAACTCTGGGAAATGTGCATCTTTAACGTCTGCATTTTGTTTATACAAGTGGAAATTAATTTATAGTTTTATTTCTGTACTGTTGTACATTTCAAGTTTGGCTTTTGTGGTTCCCAGTTTAATTATTGTCTTCCTATTTTTATGTGTAAATCTGTTTTTATTATTCAAGAACAAAGGCAACAGCTCCAGCATACAATCAATCGTTACACATGATAAACAAACACCAGAGGAGCAACAATATACAAAATATACACAAATATGTCGCCCCACCCCAACCCCCCCCCCACCCCACCTACCTCTAGTGTTATAGGGCCAACATCCAAGGAGCCCACCACTCGATCCCAATGACGCACAGGCGGGGGGTGCTCTTACACCCGCCAGCGCGCCCCAGGAAAGGAGGGTCCGCCCCAAAGGGACAGCACCACGAACACTCACAGCTACCCGCCAACTGAACAGCCCCCCCCCCACCCCCCCATTCTCCCACCTCCCCCCCCCCTCCCCGTCCCACCAAGCGACCAAGGAGAGCATCAGCTCAACACGTTAAGAATCCGGCTCCGCTCTCGCGGGGTCAGAGTATCTAAATAAGGACTCCATTCCCCCAAAAACTGGGCCATGGTAGTAGTCCTATGTCTGGCTCCCTGCTGTTCCAACAAGAGCAACCGATGCACCTCTCTTTTCCACTGGCTCACAGTTGGACCACATGGGAGTAGCCAATTTAGCAAGACAACTCTCCGAGCTACCAATAAAACTTTACTAATCCAATGCCTCTGGGCTCCCCCCCTTCCAACCTTCCCACTAATCAATCCCAGCACCAACACCCGGGGATCCCATGGGATGGAACAACCCAGAACCCTAACAAACCAACCTACAAGGCCTTTCCAAAATTGAACTACCTTCGAGCATTGCCACCACATGTGTCCCAAATCAGCCCGGTCCGCCCCGCAACGGGGACAGCTAGCCATAGCCCCACAACCAGCCCGATATGCGCGATAGGGGGCAAAATGGCAACGTCGCAGGATCCGAAATTGCAAATCCCGAAATTCTGCCGTCTTAAGACGACGTGGAATCTCCGCTAACAGGGCCCGCAAATCATCCCCCCTAAGTGCCACCCCCAGATCATGCGCCCATGCCTCCGCCAGGGTCTGTTCGCCCGGGAAGCCTCTAAGAGAGAGATATTCCTTATGCAGGGTGGTAACCCGAGCCCGAGGCGCACTCCCGGCGTATAATAGTTCCTCAAATCGAGAACAGATAGTGGTATTAAGATCTCCACCAACCAAGCTACGAAGGTAGCTGCGGAGTTGCATATAGGGGTACCAGTCACGAAAGACCAGTCCAAAGTTAACCCGAAGTTCAGAAAACTCCCTCGGTTCACCCCGTTCGTTCACCACTTGCTCCAGGGCCACGATACCTTTATCCTCCCAACCCCGAAAGGCCCCACCCATGAGTCCCGGTTCAAAAGCCCCATTCCCAACCAGGGGTAAAAAGGGAGACGTCCCAGGGTTCCAGGAGTACAGGGAACAGACTCGACGCCAAACCCTCCGCATGACTCGAAAGATGGGATGTCCCCCAATCAAAGGGAATAATTTGGCCGCAGGGGCGTGCAGGACGTACCGCAAGGCCAGGGGTTTCGCCACCTCTTGCTCGTAGGCCAAAGGTGTGTAATCGGTCGTGGTCGCCAACCAGTCACGCAGATTCCTCAAGAGGCATGCGATGTTATAACTCCGCAGATCGGGGGCCCCTATCCCCCCAGCTCCCCACGGCCTCTGTAGGGTCTTGAGACTCAGCCGAGGTCTCTTCCCCCTCCAGTAAAAACAATTTAAACATTTTTCCACTTTGGATATCTCCTCGACCGACAGCAATATGGGCAGATTCTGCAACATGTACAACCATTTAGGGAAGACAACCATCTTATATAAGGCCACTCGCGCACTCAGAGAAAGCGGGAGGTCACGCCAAGCAGACAAACGTTCGGCGGTCTGCGATCGCAATGTTTCAAAGTTAACCCCGTGTAGCCTGGAGACATCCGCAGTTAAATAGAGCCCCAAATAATGTAAGTGTGCGCCCGCCCACTTTAAAGGAAAATCCGCCCAGGTTCCAGACAAAGATCCCCGCAGGTCCAAGGCCTCAGATTTATCCAAGTTCAACTTCAGACCCGAAAACTGCCCAAACTCAGCAACCACCCTCAGCAGGACTGGTAGGGTCTGCCGCGGGGACCCCAAATACACTAAAAGATCATCGGCAAAAGCCGAAATGCGGAATTCCTGCGCGCCCACCCGTGCTCCCAGTAAGCCCTTATGTGTCCGAATGCGCTCTAGGAGTGGCTCCAAAGTCAAAACAAATAGGAGTGGGGACAGAGGACATCCCTGTCGTGTCCCCCTCCGAATGGGGAAGTCCTGTGTGAGAGAACCATTGACCAGAATCTGTCCTCGAGGATCCGAATACAGAAGTTTAACCACGTCTAGAAAAAAGCCCACGATCCCCATCTCTTCTAATAAACGATACATATAGGACCAGGCCACTCTGTCGAACGCTTTTTCCGCATCAAAACTTATTAATAACGCCGACTCCTCGGCCTCTGCAGACATATATAAAGACGAAACAATCCTGCGCAAATTCTTCACCGCATGTCTACCCCGTACAAATCCCACTTGGTCCTCCTTGATCAAGTGGGGGAGACACTCCGCCAATCTATTAGCCATAATCTTGGCCAGAAGCTTAATATCCACATTTAAAAGGGAAATCGGCCGATACGATTCAGGCAATAATCCATCCCTACCCGGCTTAGGAATCAAAGTGATCACCGCACTATTTTTCTCATAAGGGAAAACCTGGCGTGCCACAAGATCAGAGAAGTAACGTCGCAGGGGCCCAATCGCCCGATCACCTAACGTTTTATAGAATTCACCTCGGTATCCATCGGGTCCCGGTGCTCTACAGGAACGCAATGTTCTCACGGCCCCTCGGATCTCCTCATCTGTGATGGGGCCATTAAGAGATGCACTCTCCTCCAAGGAAAGACTAGGCAACCCAACCTTAGCAAGGAACATTTCAGCTTGCAAACCGGTCGCGGCATCTGCACTATACAGGTCCTGGTAATATTCCCGAAACCGGTTTTTCGATGTAAGTCTGGCCTGTCCGAAGTGTTCCCTGATTATCCCGTAAAGCCCCTATGGTAGTGTGCCCACGATTGGACTTTACCAGACGAGCCAACAGTCGTCCCGCCCGACTACCATAACGATACAACTGATACCTATAGTATAGTAAAGTTTGCTGCGCACGTTCCTGCAATAGCGCGTTCACTTCCTGTTGTAGTCGACTATATTCCAGCTTTTGGGAAGGCGTGGGGTGGTGCAACACAGCCCGACGGGCCCGACACAACTGCCTTTCCAAGCCAATTAAGCGAGACGCATAAATTTTCCTCTGCCGCGCCCCATATTCAATGATCCGACCACGTAATACCGCTTTGGCAGTTTCCCAAAAAAGAACAGGGTCGGCCTGATGCTGTCCATTAAACTCCTCAAATTCGTCCCACTGCGAGCGCAGGAAAGCTTCAAAATGTGTACCCCGAGAGTACGTAAGCGGATAGCGCCACCCAGAACTGATACCACCTCCCTGCCCTTCCCACCGTGTTTCTAACCGAACAAAGGCATGGTCGGACACCAGCACCGGCCCAATCTCTGCCCGAGTAATTTTTGTGAACAGTTCGCGCGATCCCAAGAAATAATCTATCCGAGACCCCGTGTCGTGAGCACGCGAGACATGGGTGTAATCTCTGTCTAGCGGGTGTAATACCCGCCAGTAATCTACAAGGTTAAAAGTCTCACAGACTCCCCGTATCCATTGAGTCTTCCTATCCCTGGTCAATCCACGAGTCCCGGAACGGTCCATTGTATCATCTAACACACAATTAAAATCTCCTCCCATTATGAAGGGCGTTGGACCCAACGCACTCAAACAATTAGCTAACCGGGCGGCAAAGCTCTCATCATAGATGTTGGGAGCATAGACATTCACTAAGCCCAATTTAACCCCCTTAAACCGTCCCACCAATAGTACAAACCGCCCGTCTGGGTCACATGTGGTGTGCTCGACTTGTATCGCCACCCCCCGTCTAATGAGGATTGCCACTCCCGCCTTTTTCCCCCCTGAGGAGGCCCCATAGACTTGCCCAACCCACCCCCCTGCTAGCTTTCCATGTTCCTGGGGACTCTGATGCGTTTCCTGTATAAAGGCCACATCTGCCTGCTGGTCTCGGAGAGTTTTTAGAATCTTGAAACGTTTTATCGGAGAGCCTATACCACACACATTCCATGAGATCAATCGTAAGCCATCACCCATGATCACCGTCAACCTGTCTTGCTGTACACTGCGAGAAAATCACATACCAATAAGAAGAGAACTCCCCCAGCCTAGAGTTCCCCTCCACATCTACCCAGCCACCCCATGGCCGCTGTTTATATATATCCCAGCCCTGCAGAGTCCCGTTACCCAGCTCTTGCCCCACTAAAGAACCCGACAGAAATTCCCAAACCACCCCAACCCCACACTCAGACCCCTTTTCACATCCAGCTCCCCCCCATTTCCCCCTCTTGACCCCCCCCACCCCCTTCCCACATTCATTCCCATGCAAACATCCCCCCATCCACCCCCCCCAGATTCTCCCCCCCCAACTACCCCGAAACCTCCAACCATTTCCTCTTATGCCCGTTACGCCAGGCCGGAGCTCCCCGCCCGGACGCAACAGGGCTGTCCCTCTTTGCCCCACATCAAGAAACCACATTCCCAACAACAGGCCCCAGACCCGTAATAGCCTAACATTTATGGAAAAAAGGGGGGGGGGGGCTCTGGTGATCAATATATACCAAGATTGACCCAACAAAAAAAAAACCTCGTCATCACCCCCCACCCCCTCCCCCAGTTTACACAACGTTCCCTCTATCTCCCCCTTCTTTTACCATGTAACCCCGGGCCCCCCTCTTTCCCCAAATCTCCAGCACAAAGGAGCAATAGCACACAGAAACAGTAAAACATCAACATTCAAAAGGACCCCAGGGCCGTTCCCCCCGTCCCAGACTCAAAAACAAACGGGAATCCAGGACAACGCATGGCGTTGTAAACATTAAACCAAGGTAGGAGAGCCAACAGTCCCACTGTAGAGTCCCGGCGTATACCAATCTCGGTAGTGGACTCCGGCTACCAAGCCCCCTCGCTGCACCAGTCAAGGGATATCAGGCCAACAGTTCCCACCTCAGGGTGCCCGGTCAGACACTATTGCGGATTCCTCCGCCATGTTAGGAAGGCCCGCCAAAAAATTCTTTGCCGCCGCAGCCGTCTGGAACACGTGGGTCTTCCCGGCCTGTGTCACACGGAGAACTGCTGGAAACGCTAATGTGAAGCGGAGTCCCCGCTGAAAAAAAGCTGCACATATTGGGGAGAAAGTTTTACGCTGTGCCGCCACATTCGCAGAATAGTCCTGAAATAAAAGCACTCGTTGGTTGTCTTAAGTGTAGATCACGCTTCTGCCGGAATGCCTGCAATAATTGCCATTTATGGTGGAAGTTCAGAATCCGTGCAAGGATTACTCTGGGCTTCTGCCGATGTTCTGTGCGGGGTCCCAGTCTGTGCACCCTCTCCACACGCAGCTGTCCCACTAGGCCCTCTAAGCCCAACTCCTTAGGCAGCCAGGACTCCACCAACGAAGTCAGCATGGCCTCGGTGTGAGTTTCCGGGACCCCCACTATGCGCAAATTATTGCGCCGGGATCTGTTCTCCAGATCATCGGTCTTTTCCATTAAGGCATCCAGCTGCTTGCGCATGAGGGCGGCCTCCCGAGCTCGCTGACCCTCCTCTTCTTCCAAGGCTGACACTCGGTGTTCGACCTCATCAAGTCTCTGACTGTATTGAGCCAGGGATTCCCCCATCGTCTCAAGCCTGCTCAAGATGAGGTCGAATTTAGGCTCCAAGATTTTTGCCACCTCTCGGGCGAGTTCCTCCGCCCCCGAGTCGGAGCTTTCACCCCCTGGAGATCGATGCTGTGTCGGGCTGACAGCGTGGCCCGCCGCCAAGGAGGCCCCAGATTTCGGCGGCTTCTCCCGCTCGCGGCGCGTCAGAGGTGGCATTGGAGAGCCCAAAATTGCAGGAGCACACCACAATTCCTCCCGTAAAGGTCGTATAAAGTTGCAGACCCACTTTATCGGGGCAAGTTCACTAAATTGACCGTTTCTTAACGGGACAGCCCTGGAGCGAGCAGATCAGCGTCCTACTCACTCATGCGTCACCGGAAGCTCTCGTCTTCCTATTTTTAAATTGTGATCCCTTGTTCTTTGTTTGGTGACAGTCTGTGTTCTGCATGTGTAGCAGAGCTGAGGTATTCTGTTTATGTAGTTTATATTTGATCGTGCCACTTGTTCCCTTTCCCCAGTAGGAGATGTATTGGTATTTTCTGAGATGTATTGGTTTAATATTTGCAGTGTTGCCTTTTGATAACATATAAGAACATAAGATATGCCATACTGGGTCAGACCAAGGTCCATCAAGCCCAGTATCCTGTTTCCAACAGTGGCCAATCTAGGTCATACATACCTAGCAGTTTCCCCAAAAGACACAGGTTCTGCAATGCTTGTACTAGGTCAAGCATTGATATCCTGGGTCCCTTCTTAATAATGGTTTATGGACCTTTCCTCCAGGAACTTGTCCAAACCTTTTTTAAACCCAGCTACACTAACAGCCTTTACTACATCCTCCGGTAACAAATTCCAGAGTTTGATTACACGTTGAGTGAAAAAATATTTTCTTTTATTAGTCTTAAATAGTTTACCCTGTAGCTTCATTGCATGTCCCCTAGTCTTCCTATATTCTGATAACATAAACAGTCGATCTACGTTTACCCGTTCCACTCCGTTCATTAATTTATAGACTTCTATCATATCTCCCCTCAGCCGTCTCTTTTCCAGGTTAAAGAGCCCTAACCTTTTTAGCCTTTCTTCATAGGAGTATCCTTTCATCCCCTTTACCATTTTGGTGGCTCTTCTCTGAACCTTTTCTAATAACGCTATATCCTTTTTAAGATACGGTGACCAGAATTGCACACAATATTCAAGGTGCGGTCTCACCATGGAACGGTATAGAGACATTATAATATCTTTTGTTTTATTTTCCATTCCTTTCCTTATGATACCTAGCATTCTATTTGCTCTCTTGGCTGCCGCTGCACACTGGGCCGAGGGTTTTAACATGTTATCTACAATGACGCCTAAATCTTTTTCCTGGGTGGTGGTTCCTAATGTGGAACCTTGCATCGTGTAACCATAGTTTGGGTTGTTCTTCCCTAGGTGCATAACTTTGCACTTGTCCACGTTAAATTTCATCTGCCATTTTGATGCCCAGTCTTCCAATTTATCAAGATCCTCTTGCAATTTTCCACAATCCTCTTGGGTTTTAACTAAATAGTTTTGTGTCATCTGCAAATTTGATAACCTCACTCGTTATTCCACTTTCCAGGTCATTTATGAATATGTCAAAAAGCAGCGGACCTAGCACAGATCCCTGGGGTACACCACTATTCACATTTCTCCATTGGGAAAATTGGCCATTTAGCCCAACCCTCTGCTTTCTATCTTTTAACCAGTTCTTGATCCACAGTAGTACACTGCCTCCTATCCCATGACTCTTTAGTTTTGCCAAAAGTTTCTGATGAGGGACCTTGTCAAAGGCTTTCTGAAAGTCCAGATACACTATATCAACCGAATCACGTTTGTCCACCTGTTTAGGTGGGGTATGGTGCCTTATGAGTCCGGGTAGTACTGCTATGATATAATGGGTTTGCTATGGGTTCTAAATGGGCAGTGTTTGTAGTACTTCCTAATGTGCCTGGCGGTTGGCACTGGAGTATAGTAATGTAGAAATCTTTTAGTCTTTCTTTATCCATACACTCATTAAGAGGCATGTTTACTATAGGTTAGTGCATGTTAACATTATGCAAACATTTATGCAAATGAGGACCTTATGCAAATGAGGTCCTGCACCGAGTCTCTGCACATGGCCCTGTACCCCCCTTGGGCCACACCTGGATACCAAAATCTGCAATAGAGTAGACACCCAGGAAGGAGTAGATAACATGAGGAGGAATCTAGCTAAGCTTGAAGAATGGTCAAGAATTTGTCAACTGAGATTTAATGCTAAAAAAAATGCAAGGTCATGCATTTGGACTGCAAAAATCCAAGGGAGCGATATAATGTAGGGGGTAAAGTACTTTTGTTCACAAAAGAAGAACGGGATCTGGGCATGATTGTTTCTGATTATCTTAAGGTGGCTAAGCGGGTAGAAAAGATGACTGCAAAAGCCATAAGGATGCTTGGGTGCATTGGAAGAGGAATAGCCAGCAGAAGAAAGGAGGTGATAGTGCCTTTAGATAAGTCTCTAGTATGGCTTCATTTGGAGTATTTGTGTAGTTCTGGAGACCACACCTTCAAAAGGATATAAACAGTTTGGAGTCTGTGCAGAGGGTGGCTACTAAAATGGTTAGTGGTCCTTATTATAAAACTTGCGAGGACAGGCTTAAAGATCTTAATAATGTATACATTAGAGGAAAGGCGGGATAGAGGAGATATGATAGAGATGTTTAAATACCTCCATGGCATAAATGCACAGGAGGAGAGCCTCTTTGATTGAAAACAAGCTCTGCTACAAGGGAATATAATGAGGATGAAAGGGGATAGACTCAGGAGTACTATGTGGAATTTCTTTATGGAAAGAGTGGTAGGTGCATGAAGTAGTCTCCCAGTGGGGGTAGTAGTGATGAGGACAGTATCTGAATTCAAAAAAGCTTGTACAAACACAGAAGGTCTCTAAAGGAAAAATGGGGACTATTGTAGTTGATATGGAAGGGCAGACTGGATGGGCCGTCTGGTCTTTTTCTGCCGTCATCTTTCTGTGTTTCTAATTAGATTTCCTATGAATCTTACTTTAAATAGTCATCTCTAGGGCTGACACCCAAGGCCTGAGTTAAAGAAATTCCTTTCTTACCTGTTGTGTGGTAGGAGAGACATCAATAAAAACATTCATAGTAGATTGGTTAAAAAAAATGCAGATTTATATCTACAGTGCAAGGCAAAGATACGATCTGGCCTTGAGTGCTCCATAGATCATTTCCTTCCTAAAACTTTGTGCAACTTCCACGTACTCATATCTAGATGTAGGACTGAAAACATTTATACCAAGTACATTTAATCTATGGATTTTCAGGATTAATTGAAAATTGTCTTTAACAAAGCCTTAGGGTCTGACAAGGGGATTAAGCAAGGAAACAATAAATCATGGAATACTGTTAAATAGTTTGCAATGTGGGAATGTAGCTTTGGTTTGATGAAAAAGATCATAGAATACAAAATCTTCTCTAGGAAACAAACATAGGAGCAAGAACTCTCCTGCAGATTATTCAACTAGGATAACTAAAGAAGCAAAAAAAATGTGAATGCTTTTCAAGATGCATTACTTAGACAAATGGTGATGGAACCAACCAGGGAAAACTCAATGCTGGATTTAGTGCTCACCAACGGTGACAGCGTGTCGAATGTCTGGGTGGGTGCCCCTGTGAACAGCAGCGATCATCACATGGTGTGGTTTGAGATAAAAGCCAAGCAGCAGTCCAGTCGTAGCAAGCTCAAAGTCCTAAACTTCAAGAACACTGACTTCAGTAAAATGGCCAAGTACCTGAAGGAGGAGTTGGCAGGGTGGGAGGGGATAAGGGACGTGGAATTGCAATGGGCTAAACTAAAGGTGGCAATAAAAGGGGCAACAGATAAATATGTAAGGAAAGTAAATAAAAACAAGAGGAGAAGGAAACCTATTTGGTTTTCCAAAGAAGTGGCTGCTCAAAGGCAAAAACCACAGCTTTCACAAAATTCAAAAGCTTGCAAACAGAGGAACACAGAAAGGAATACAGGATCAAACTAAAAGAGACAAAAAGAGAAATAAGGAAAGCAAAATCAAAGGCAGAGGAAAAGATGGCTAAAGATGTGAAGTGTGGCGACAAACTTTCTTCAGGTATATTCGGGAAAGGAGGAAAATCAGAGGTGGAATTGCAGGACTCAGAAGTGCTGGGAATGGACTCATGGAAAGTGACATTGAAAAAGCAAAATTGCTTAACAAATACTTCTGCTCTGTTTTTACTAAAGAAAATCCTGGAAAAGGACCACCTGTGATTCCCAGATATAAAAATGGGAATGAAGTAGATACCACACCATTCACAGAAGATGATGTGTTAGAACAACTTGCAAAACTGAAAGTGGACAAGGCCATGGGACCGAATGGGATACATCCCAGGATACTGAAAGAGCTCAGAGAGGTTCTTGCAGGGTCGTTAAAGGATGTTTTCAACAGATCCTTGGAAACAGGAGAAGTTCCTCAGGACTGGAGAATGGCTTTTGTGGTACCTCTTCACAAAAGTGGTGACAAGGAAGAAGTGACAAACTACAGGCCCGTGAGCCTTACCTCGGTGGCAGGAAAAGTAATGGAAGCGCTCCTGAAAGAGCAAATAGTGGACTTGATCAAAACCAACAGGTTGCATGATCTGAAGCAACATGGTTTTACAAAAGGACAATCTTACCAAACAAATCTGATTGAGTTCTTTGGCTGGGTGACCAGTGAACTAGATCAGGGGCATATGATGGATGTCATCTATCTGGATTTCAGCAAAGCCTTTGATACTGTTCCTCATAGGAGGCTTATCAATAAACTCAGTAGTTTGGGGATGAGTCCCAAGATGGTGAACTGGATCAGAAATTGGTTGACTGACAGACGACAGAAGGTTATGGTAAATGGAGCTCACCCGGATGAGAGGAGGGTGATTAGCAGGGTGCCCCAGGGTTCGGTCCTGGGCCCAGCACTGTTCATTGTATTTGTGAGTAATATTGCTGAAGGACTGAATGGAAAAGTCTGTCTTTTTGCAGATGACACGAAAATTTGCAACAGAGTGGACTCTGAGTCTGTAATGACTTGCCTTTTTTCCTGGGGAAGAGGGATCCTCTCTATTTGCTCTTATTTGTATGCCATCCTGGGCCCAGAAAATGTATTCCTTCATCTTTATGGCGCCCAGCCTGATGTTGCTGGATGTGCTGATGCTGAGCATGCCAGAAGATTTTTTACAGCAATCAAATAGAATAAAGCAGAAGAGTGGCTGAATTTCTGCAGAGAACATCTTTCTGAAATGTCAGAAATGGTTGGTATGTACTTGGAGAACTGTCCTGTAAGAGACAGGATGCAATTCAATTTGGAAGGATGTTGACATCCAATAATAGATGCTATCCATTTTGTGTTTTGTATCTGCCTGCTGCCATAGGGAAACATACCCCTGGATCTGGCATATAGTATATATTATCTAAGAACAAATTAAGTTTTAAAAAAAGCTCAAATGAAAGGAAGCAATTTTAAATTGCTGCCGCTGTATACATCTTTTTTTCTTTATTTTAGAGTGAACGCCTTAGTTTTACTAAAAGACATCATTGTTAAGTAAAACTACAAGACCCAGTATTGAGAGCGATTAATGTGGTGGTGATTGGTGGTGAAGTGCCGTCGAGTCAGTGTCGACTCATGGTGACCCTCTGGATAGTTGACCTAAACTTTGTTCAGTCTTCAGCCAAGCGACTCATTGTTGATAGAGTGACCAGGGAGCGGGAAGGAAAACCCCTCCCCGATCACCGGCCCAAGGCCAGATCAGCTTCTTCAGGACATAGAAGAGGAGAGGAGCGCCATCGGGCGCCATCACTGCAGCAGCCACACCAGCTGATTAGCATCAGGCCAGGGAGCGAGAAGGAAAACCCTTCCCCGATCACCGGCCCAAGGCCAGATCAGCTTCTCCAGGACACAGAATAAGAGAGGAGTGCGGTCGGGTTCGCCTGCGCCTGAGGGCCTCACCAGAGGGCCTCACCAGAGGGCCCTTTGGTGGGGAACATAAGCAAATAAGAAGAACAGAAGATCAAACACTAAGGAATTCAGAAACTCATGACTACAACGAAACCAAGACAATAACAAAAGAGCTGAAACACAACAACGCAAGAAGAAAACCAAAAAGCAAGATCCTCAACACAAGGTGTGATACAATAAGCAACTCTAATCATTTCCATAATACAGGATAAGACAAATAATCTATCAGAAAGTTTTTCATCTCAACAATACAACGGAATACATCAAAACCCAGCAGAAAAGTGTTATTTTGAAACAAATAAGCATTACTCAAATTTATCACAAAACTAGGTTAAAGTACAAATAAGATTCACTACATACAAGTGATACTCAAAAGTAATCCAACAACATCATATTTAGAGTACATAATAAACAAAAGAAACAAAGAGGATGCACCTCATAAGCACCAAAAAAGCAACTTAACTTAAAATGCTCATTAATTAACCCAAGATCAATTAGGAATAAGATACCAATTATAAATGATCATATCAGAGATAACAACCTAGACATTTTGTTCATAACCGAATCATGGCTCACTAACAATGACTCGGTTCTAATAAATCAACTCAAACCTGAAGGATACGAGATATACAACCATCAAAGACCAAAAAAGCGGGGAGGTGGTGTAACCATAATAGCCAGAAAAGAATTACAACTAACAAAAAGAACAAACTATTTTGACCAGGAAATGGATGCTATACTATTAGAGAATAACAACCTGATATTTTGCCTAATGTACAGACCACCATCTTTAAGCAGCAAGGAGCTCACAACTATCCCAGAATTTATTTGCTCTAATAACAACAAACACATAATTGTTCTAGGAGATCTGAACCTACCATCCACCACCTTACAAGTTACACAAGATTTCCTGGACACAATGGAAACCCTAGGATTTCATCAAATAATACAAGATCCCACACACATAAAAGGAAACACACTAGACCTCATCTTCCTCCCATACGAACTGATAAAAAACAACTCTGAACCAGATATAAGCATTAAAGAAGCCCCTTGGTCTGACCACCACTCCATTTATTTCTCCATCCCAAACCTATCCAGAGGAACCTGTATAAATCAAATCCGCACAGACAGAAGGAAATTCAATAAATTAATCAAAGAAGAATTTATATAGGAAATCCTCCCACAACCTCACTCGGATAGCACAGATACAGACAACCTCATACACAAATGGAATCTAGTAATAAACAAGGCAGCTTTAGACAAAACCAGTCACTCCTCTACTAACAAGAAATCAAGGAAGAGTGCAATATGGTACACAAAAGAAATCAGAGACATCAAGAAGCAACTAAGGAAAATGGAAAGGAACTGGAGGAAATCAAAAAGCGAAGAAGAAAAAATCTCATACCTGAATAAGTTAACAGAATACAGGAACAGCATCAACAACAAGAAGAGGGACTACCATTCCAAACTAATTTGATCAGGTCTAAATAAACCAAAAGAGTTGTTCGACATAGTTAAATCATTAACATCGAACTCAAAAGAAGACTCGATAACTCAATCTCCAAGCATACACATAATGGTTAAATACTTCAAGGAAAAAATGGAAAATAATGCTTTAAAAGAACCATCACCCAAAACAGTTAACTCAATTAACGCGCACACATGGAATAAATTCTCTCCTATAACTAAAAGACAATTTAGATAACACCATAAAGCTTTTAAACACATCAGTATCACCTCTATACCCATGTCCAACAGCTTGGAAAAAAACAACTCGAGAACAACTTACACCTTTCATTCTAACTTTAATCAACGCTTCCTTAGAACAAGGGTACATACCCAATGAATTAAAAGTTGCTTCAATACGACCCATCTACAAAGGCAAAGATCTGGATAAATCTGGCCCAAGCTCATATAGACCAATTGTGAGTCTTCCTTTTATGGCAAAAATATTAGAAAAATCAGTTCAGTTCCAGCTTCAGAACCAAATCGATAACTACGCCCCACTTGACCCTCAACAACATGGTTTTAGAACTGGTTACGGGATAGAAACCCTACTTCTAACTCTAACTCCTTCCCCCTCAGCCTGCCAATCAGCTTCTTTTAACAACGGCTGAAAACCGCCGCTTCAGGGGCGTGCCCGTGCCTGAGGGCCTCGCCAGAGGGCCCTTTGGCGTGGCCCTTAGGCGTTGGTCCTTGGCGTCTGTTCTGAAGTTTTCACTGAAGATGTGGACTGGTTTGTCATGCTCGTATATCATCGTAACCTGCTGTTCCTTTTCTTTCTCCTCCTCTTATCTTTTTGACTGTGTCTGACCTCTATTCTGTCCTATCTCATAAATGGCGTTCCTCTCATATTCTCAAATGATATATTATTGTAAACCGCTCTGATGCTTCGGCCTGAGCGGTATATCAAATGTATAAACATAAACATAATAAAGGGAATGGAAAATCAGAAAACTGGATACATCCTAATTTTCCTAGATATAACAGCAGCATATGACTCCATATTACACGAGCTCCTCCTAAACAGACTTCAAGAAATTGGCATAACCGATAAAACTTTAACATGGTTCAGATCATACTTATACAACCAAACTCAGCAAATAAAAATAGGAAGTGATACTTCTAAGCCATTCATCCAAAAATTAGGCATCCTCCAAGGCTCATCATTATCAGCTTTACTATTCAATATTTATATTCAACCAGTCTGCAAAATATTCTAAAATCACAACATCCAATATCACCTCTATGCGGATGATATCATGATGTACACGCAATTCGACATCAACCAACCAACACACTCAAAAATAGAAGATTGATTCAAAGACACAACCTTATGGCTAGCCAACCAAAATTTACAGATCAATCTTAAGAAGGCAGAAGTGTTATTCATAACAAAGGATACAAAGTTCACCCCTCCAGAAAGAATAAAATTAAATGAATTTATACTACAGGTAAAAAAAGAAGTAAGATGCCTGGGAATTACTCTAGATCATCAACTCAGTTTTTCCAAACATATAAGCAATATATCAAGGGCTGTTTTCTGCAACACCTAAGACCATTACTATCATCAAGCGACTTTAGAACAACAGTACAGGCTATGATCCTACCACACCCAGATTTCTGCAACGGTGTACTAATGGGACTCCCTAAACAAGCTATTCGCAAACTCCAGCTAGCACAAAATACAGCAGCAAGAGTCATCTCACAAGCACCAATAAAAGATCATATCACACCAACTCTAAAGGAATTACACTGGCTACCAATAACCAACAGAATAAAATTCAAAATAGTCCACACCATATTCAAGACTCTTCAAAATGAAACACCATCAAGTTTAAGAACGCTTCTACACAACAACCCGGAATCTAGATTGAGAAGTAGCAGCAGTAAAAACACATTATCTGTTCCATCAATCATCAGAAAAAGCAAGGTAACTACAACAGAGGGCATTCTCTTTATATGCACCAGAGCTGTGGAACTCTCTCCCAGACTATATAAGGGATACGAAAGACACAAACAACTTCCGCAAGCTTATAAAAACATTCCTTTTCAGTGAACATTTTGGAGAAGCAATTTATAAAAAGCATTCCTAGCCACTCAATAATCTCACATAAATTCTGGATTTTTCCAATACCCTACCCAAAACAAAACACAGGACAAATCCTTAATACTTGGAAAAATCAAACCAATCTACTTCCGACCAACAGTCATCTCAAAGCAATCCATAATTATCATAAACACCATATGTAATTAGTTGATTGTTATACCTAGTTTATATATATTCTTATACTGTTAATTGTTGTTGTTTGACACAACTATTTTATCGTTCCATGTAATGCATAATTGTTATATTGCAATATTTGAGTTAATTGTAAACCGCTTTGGTTTATGAAAAACGGTATATAAGAACACATAAATAAAATAGAATAAAAATAATAAATTGTTATTAATGTGGTTAGTGCTGCTGAATATCTGTGGGTATTGCCGCTGCATGCCCTGATGCTAGCCATCTAGCACTGGGGTGTCTGGGGGTGGCACCCAGAAATAACCAGGCAATAGTAATAACTGGGTACCTGCTGAATATCGCTAAGTGGCAAACAGGCACATTAAAGGCTGGCCTAACTCTTGCCGCTGAAGCTAACTGGCCAATGGCTGAAAATTGCCACTGTACTGTTAGCTTTGCTGCTGTCTGGCTGACCTGGATACTCCATGCTGGAGGCCGGATATGGCTCCGGCATTGAATATTTGGATCTTAGTTTCAATGGCGCTTTAGAATGGCTAGCCATCACTACAGCTGAATATCGAGCGCACAGTATTTACTCCCTAAGAAGATATTAAAACCATTGAACCGATGTAGAAACTCTCCATTAGAGCATAGCGAAGGGTTTTCTAATGTAAGTTCTCCGGAAACGAGCAGGAAGTCAGTCCTCACGTATGGGTGATGTCGGCACTGACTGATCCCCCGCAATAACCTCCCCCTAGCTTTCAAAGAAAGCCTATGGGAATCCACCACGCATGTGTGGTCGCCTTCCTGTCCAAGGGTGCCATCTTGCTTCAAACTCCTTTTATCTCCAGAACACTAGCTTGGGAACCCAGAGAACAGGGTTCAATTCCCACTAGCACGCCTTGTGGCCTTGGGCAAGTCACTTAATCCTCCATTGACTCAGAAAAATCCAAGTTATCAATGTCCCTGTTTAATGTACATTACCAAGTTTAAGTGTCAATGTAAACCTCTTTGATTGAAATGATAAAGTGGTATATAAAACCTGTTAAATAAAAATAAACAAGCAGGAATGTAGTCTTCACATATGGGTGTCATCGGTACTGACGGAGCCCACGCGGGAATGCTCCCCAGCGTCCAATAGGAAAGCCTTTGGGAGCACTCTACTGCGCCTGCATGACTGCCTTCCTGCCTTCCCAGCTCCCTCTCTTCAGTTCTTTGTTTTCCACGGAGCCAGCAGGAAGCAAATCCTGTCACCACAGAAAACTCTTTGTGGATAGCACCTCTGCCTTCCTGTTAGTGGCACCGTTGAAGACATCGCCGGTTCCCACATTCTTTTCTTTTTTTCTCTTATTTTACTTTTCTTAAACACCCCCCCCCCCCCCCCGGTGTCTCAATGCCCTTTTAGGCCTTAAGCCTACCATAGCCTTCCCACCCTTTGAAGGCGGGGAAAAACTAGCTAGTGGTTTCAAAAAATGTTCCAAGTGTGCCAGCACTATCTCAGCTACTGACACACATGACTGGTGTTTAAAATGCCTTGGCCCAGATCACCAGCCAAAAGACTGTCGACTTTGAGAGGCCTACAGATCCTGGCCTCTAAATTTGGGACACTCTTTGCCTTGGATGCGGTATCA
The DNA here is from genome assembly GCA_033557465.1 of Ichthyophis bannanicus. NCBI lineage: Eukaryota > Metazoa > Chordata > Amphibia > Gymnophiona > Ichthyophiidae > Ichthyophis > Ichthyophis bannanicus. The sequence continues at coordinate 1,247,484,455 of CM066031.1, read as the reverse complement.
TTGGCATCCACTTTGAGGGCTTCATCCTCCTCTCATGGATCCCAGGTAGTCTCAAAATCAAAGCCTAAGTCTGCATCGAAGCAAGACAAAACATCCAGGGGTAGATCTCTCTCAAGGCATTGAGATGCCTCGTAAGTTACATCGAGGTGGATTGGCCTGCCAAACAGCCCTAGCAGGAGGCTCTGTCCTTCAAAGCCACAGAGGAACACTGGTGTACTGACATCGAGCTTTGGGCGAACACCGTATGCATCGGTACTTCAATGCACCAATCATCATGGAGTCCCTGCCCAAGGGTCGACACTGGTGACCATGGTGGCGGCATCAGCCGCCTTGCAAGCGATGGTTCTGCAGGAACACCTTCAAGCCCTCAAAGCTCACTTGGCAGCGGTTCTAGCCTTGTGATACACAGGCTTTGCGGCGCCGGCATCATAGTCACTGCATTCTGTCCTGCCTTTCCTGGGGACCCATGCCCTGCCCGCTGAGGCAGGTGCTTCGAGTGGGAGGTCTGAATCTACACCAGTTCTGATGGCTATCTTCCTGTCCAGTGTGTTGGAATCCGATGCCAAGGGGCATTGACTGCTGCATAAGGGGCGGCACGGGAGCTACTGGCATCCATCCTCTCCCCCATCATGGAGCTAGCGGGGGGAATGGCAGACCCGACCCTACTTCAACTTCCTCTCAGAATCTGAGTCGGAATGGGAGACCGAAGAGGAATTGAAAGCTTCGGAACTCTGGTCCCCTGACCTCCTGTCTGACCTGTTGCCTCCCCTGAGCAGTGTAAGTCGCCTATTGAGGACATGTCCTTCCAGGACTTCATCAGGGACATGGCCAAGGCCATCCCCTTCTTCCTGGAATCGGAGGAGGAACCGAGGGAGGAGGAGCTGGAGCTCCTCCAGTACCCCTTGGCCCTCAGGGAGGCTGTGACAGTTCCGTACACCATGTCTTGCAATGACTGCTGTTGCGGCTGTGGGAAACACTTCTTATGGCTCCTGACGTCAGTCAGAGACTCAATTTCCTGTACCAAGTCCAGAAGGCCCGAGGCTTCAAGAAGTCAATTACCACGCAACTCCATCATGGTTGAGTTGGCTTTGAAACAGGTTAAAAGCACCAAGACTCATTCCTTGGTCCCCCTGGCCAGAAGGCTTGAACCCTGGACTCCTTTGGGAGAAAGTGCTATCAGGGTTCCATGCTGGTTGCCAGGATCCTGGCCTACTAGACCTATATGAGCATGTTCCTCAAAGACATCATGCTGCACCTGGCAGAGATTTCCGCCTTTGTTCCCAAGGACTGTTGCGAGGCCTTTCAGACCTTGGTGGGCCATGGCAAGGACTGCTCCAGGTTTGTGGTGCGTGGTGCCTATGATGCTTTTGTGTCCACAGGCAGAGTGGCGGCAGTAGGCATTGCTGCCCACCAGCTGACATGGCTGCAGTCCTCTGACCTAGAACAGTGGGTCCAGGACAAGACAGCCAATGTTCCCTGCCTGGGGGAGAATCTCTTTTGGAAGCCAGTGGAGGAAAAGGCGGTGGGACTCTCTCTAGGCTCTCCAAGGAGACCGCGGATCCCTCACCGAAGAAACAGAGTAAGAAGGCATTCTACCCATACCCGTGCTGGTATCACCAGGCCCAGCTGAAGGCGCAGGCCCCCTGCCAACAATGAAGGGAGAAAACCCCAAAGGCTTAGCCCACCCCACAGCCCAAGTCAGGAGAGGGCTTTTGATGGATTCCTCAGGAGCATAGCCAGCTGTCTGCTGGGGTACCCTCTTAGTTAGGGGAGTGGCTCATCCACTTCACCCACAGGTGGACCCTCGTCCCTTCGGATGTCTGGGTGTTGCATATCATCCAAAGCGTATAACGGCTGCACCTTGCCCAGCTGCTGCTTCCGTATGCCCCAGGGGAGTACCCCATGGACCCTGTGTACCAGAGTCTACTACAGGAAGAATTCTCCGCTTTGTTAGCCAACCATCGAGCCAGTTCCTTTGGCGTAGGCCAGACAGGTTTCTGTTCCAGATACTACTTGGTTCCCAAGAAAACCATCTGATTCTAGCCCATTCTGGACCTGTGGAACCTAAACAGACTCCTGGTGCACTAGAGGTTCAAGATAGTCTTGCTGGGGACACCGCTCCCATACGTTTTCCAGGGCGATTGGCTGTGCTTCTTAGATGTAAAGGATGTGTACACACACATCTCGATACACCCAAGTCACAGCTGTATTTACAGTTCATGCCGGGAGGCCAGCTCTATCAGTATCGAGTGCTTCCCTTTGGGCTGGCCTTAGCTCCGTGGGTCTTCACAAAGTGCCTGGCGGTCATGGCCACCTACCTCCACACCATGGTGATCTTTGTCTTCCTGTGCTTGGATGACTTGCTTATCAAAAGTCCCCGCTGGACAATGTCCGGCAATGTGCCGAACACACCATCCAGGTGCTCGAGCAGCTGGTCTTCGTAATAAACTATGCAACATCCCATCTCCAACCCACAGAGCAGTTGGAGTTTGAGGCCCTCCTTGATATCGTTTGGGCTCAGGCCTTTCTACCTGAAGACTGGATGCAGTGGCTGGTGGCAGTGGTAGGAATGGTGCAGTGCAATGCAAGCGCTGCACTTAGGCCTGAGAGATGTTGTGGGCCCTTGGCCATATGGCTGCCATGGTGCATGTCATCTCTTAGGCCCAATGGAAGCAGGCGAAGGGCTGCCTCTGGGACAGAGTGGCAGTCATTGTGCTTCTCGTGCAGTCCCTCAACTGGTAGCTCGAGCCTTAGACCTGCTCCAAGACCCCCTGTCCCAGACAGCAGTCCCCTGCAAGATGCTCGTGACTGACATGTCCAAGCTCAGTTGGGGAGGCTCACCTGGACGGCTTGCACTTGCTGGGCCTGTGGTCCGAGCAAGAGAGCCAACTCCAGATCAACTTTCTCAAGCCTCGGGTGATTGCCAATGCCCTCTGCACCTTCTGAGTGCACAGAGTCCTTCAGCTACACGAGTTGACCCTCAAAAGGTCAATGGTGAACCGGATCTTTCAGGAATGGATTACTCCTCTGGTGGATCTTTTTGCCACAGCACACAATGCTCAGATGGCCTGGTTCTGCTCATAGAGGCCAGTCAGCAACTGCCTGGCCTCAGATGCCTTCCTCCTCCACTGGGGGGAGGAGGACCTGCTATATCACACCCCTCTAATACTACTTGTGGCGAAAACCCTCCTGAAGCTCCAGGCCAACAGAGGCTGCATGACCCTGATCGTTCTTTATTGGCTTTGACAGCTGTGGTTCCCACTACTGCTGCAGCTCTTACTGAGGGAGCTTCTCAGTCTGGGCGCTCCTCCCCAGACCTCATCTTGCAGGCGGGCAGAACCTTGCTGCACCCCAGCATCTTCTGGTGTAGATGCTGAGTGGGTAGTCCTATCAGAGCTCAATCTTCCCGAGCATGTTAAAAATATCCTCCTGGCATCCTGCAAGGACTTAATGCGCAGGACCACCACGCTAAATTGGCAGAGATTTGCTGCGTGGTGTGCAGGCAGGGCACTGGACCCTTCTCTTGTGCCATGGACTAGCTGCTGGAGTACTTCCTGCACCTTTATTTATCTTTATCTTTATTTTGTTGCTTGAAATACTGACCAGGCTAACATGCGTCAGGACGGTGTACAATAAAAATAGGCTGCAATTCAGAAATCGAAAAGAAAAAGAACGCCAATGGTTAGACAGGAAAGAGAGAGACACAGAAAGAAAAATCAAAGGAAAAAGAACTGAAAACTCCTGATCGTGGGAAGAGGAAATGGGAAAGAAGGGGACCGACAAAAGGGAGGGACGTCAGGGGTCGGGGAGGTCAAATGCTTGTTGGAAGAGGTGAGTTTTAAATAGGCCCTTGAATCATGGGAAGGACAGCTCCGTGCGTAGGGTGGAAGGGGGGAATTCCAGAGGGCAGGGGCCAGGAAAAAGAAAGCTGAGTGACTGGTCAACTCCAAGTGAGCCTGAGAAGAGGAGGGAAGGAAGAGACTGTTGCTGTGAGCTGAGCGGACGAGATGGGGGAAAGGCTGAATGGTGTCAGCTAGATACTGAGGGGTGCCAGTGTTGAGCACTCTGTGAGTGATGATGAGGAGTTTGTAGACAAACCGGAACTTGACTGGAAGCCAGTGTAGATTAAGGACCAGGGGATTAACATGGTCGGTAGGGGAGGAATGAGTGAGCAAGCGGGCTGCCGTGTTTTGTACAAGCTGCAATCGCCACAGCTGATACTGTGGAAGACCAGCCAAGACAGCGTTGCAGTAGTCCAGTTGGGAAATAACAAGTGAAAGGACAAGAATAGTGAGGATGAGGAGAGGAAGGGACGGACAGCACGGATCTAATGGAGGGAAAGGAAAGAGCGGCAGATGAGTGAGGTGATATGATGGTGGAAAGAGAGGGAGGAGGTCAGCGAGACCCCAAGATACCAGAGAGAAGAAACAAGAGGAATTGGGGTGGAAGAAAGGGGAGGAGAAGTGGTGGGAGGAGGGGTGTCAAAGGAGAACCAAAGAGCAGCGGACTTCGAGGGGTTGATGTGGGGGGAAATTACTACTGAGCCATGCGGCAACTCAAGTGAGACAGGCATTAAGGGCAGAGAGGTCGGGGGCAAGGGAGGTGGTGTGATGCAGGAGAAGGATGTCATCAGCATAGAAATAACCAGAGATACCAGACTGTTGAATAATCAGTGCAAGGGGGGCAAGAAAAATATTGAAAAGGAGAGGGACAAGCACCGAGCCCTGGGGAACACCGCAGTGGATGGGCGAGGTAGGGGAGGCGGCCAAGCTGATCTGAACAGAGAAAGTGTGGGAAGAGAGAAAGAAACAGAATCAGGAAAGAACAGAACCGCAGATCTCAAGGTCAGCCAGATAAGCAAGGAGAGTGCGGTGATTGACAATGTCGAAGGCAGAGGACAGATCCAGGGAAACTACGAGGGAGAGGTCGCTGCGGTTATGAGACTGGTGGACTTCGTTCAAGAGGGTGACGAGGACAGTTTAGGTGCTATGACCGGGGCGGAAGCCAGACTGATGGGGGTGAAGGTAGAGAGAGGAGTCGAGATGTGCAGAAAGCTGTGTAAAGACAAGCTTCTCCAGAACCTTGGAGAGAAAAGGGAGGTTAGATACGGGGCACCAGCTGATTGGGACAGAGCGGTCGAGGGAGGTCGTCTTAAGGAGTGGATGAATGAGGGTATGCTTCCAGGCTGAGGTAAAAATACCAGATGAGAGACTTATTGAGCATATGGAGGATGAAAGGGAGCAGTGTAAGAGAAGGGTCCAGGAGCCAGGTAGAAGGGAAGGGGGGGTCGAGTGAGCAGGTGGTTCTGTGAGAAGAGGTGATAGCCTTGGTAAGCTCGGTCAGAATGGCAGGGCAAAAAGTGTGCCAGATATGGGGGAAGACCTTAGAAGGGGGGGGGGGAGGAAGAGGAGAGAGGTGGGGGGGACAGGCTGGGAAGGTGGTACGGAGAGAATGAAAAAGGAGAAAAAGGAGGCGAGGCAGTTGGGATCAGGCGCATTGGGGGAGAGACAGAGGATACAGGGGAGGTGGACAACCCGGAGCGGAGAACAGCGAACAGCAGAGAACCCGGTAAAGTTGCCTGGACGAGCTGGAGGAGGAGAAAATGAGGTCTGAGTAATAGGAACATTTGGCTGCATTAATCATAGAACAGTAAAGCTATTGAGAGCGACGGAAGGAAGTGAGAGAGTCAGGGGTGGGACATTTGCACCAGGCCCGTTCTGCACGGCAGAGATACGTGCGCTGGAGATAGAGGCCAGGATGGAACCAAGGGTGGTGTGAGGAGGGGCGAGACAAGGAAGTGGGGTGGAGGAGAGAAAGTTGGTCCAGGGTAGCAGAGAGAATGGAGGACCAGAGATCAACTTGCTCGTCTACAGGTAGGGAGGGGAAGGAAGGAAGGAGGAAAAAGGGAGTCTGCTGAGGGAAATTGTTACAGGGTCACTAGAGTAATGTGGCGCCTGGGTCTGAGGGGGATGGGTTCAGATTGGAGCTATTGAGTGGGGACTGCGAGGATGGGAGAGAGAGAGAGAAAAGGAGGCAAAAGTGGTCAGACCAAGGAAGTGGGAAAGAGGAAAACTGGGCGGGAGCGAAGGGAGAGGCAGAGGGGATAAGAACAAGGTCTAGAATGTGCCCCGCCGCATGCATGGGGCAGGAGACATGCTGGTGGAAGGAAAGGCCATCCAACAAGGGCAGCAGAACCTTGTCCCTGTGGCTGGAGGGGGAATCGTAATAAATATTAAAGTCGCAAATGGCGACAAGATGTGGGGATAGAAAAGAAGCCTCAGAAAGGGAAGCCAGGAGTGCATCCCAGAGGTCAGGGCAAAGGGAAGGAGGAGCGTAGAGGAGAAGGTAGGAAGTGGAGGATGAAGAGCCAAAGTGAAGAAGAAGGGACTCGGGATAGGAGGGAGGAGAGACGGCCACCGAGAATGGGAGGGAAGAACGATAGATATCCACCACGCCTCCACCGCTATGGTGGAGGTGGGGTTTATGAAGAGCAGAATACCCAGGAGGGAGGCAGCAGTGTAGAAGAGCATTCTTGCCCTCACAGAGCCAGGACTCCCTGAGGAACAGGGCTTCCAGGAAGTGCTGGATGAGAAGATCGTGAACAAGGTGTGTCTTTGCACGGAAGGAGTGGCAATTAAGTAGGCTGAGGGAGAGTGTAAGTAGGGGTATCGCTGTGGATGGGATATCAGCAGGGTTGGAGCCAGGTTGTGCGGGGAGGCAGGGTAGCAGATTTGCTGGGTTACGAAAAGAAGGATCGGAAGGGGAGAGATGATGGGGGAGCGGGCGATGGCCTCAGAAGCCTGGGATGGCGGCCATAGAGACGATAGCTGCGAAGAGCACAGCGGAAAGAAGAAGGCAAAGAGCCCAAGTAACAGGTGCAAGGAGCGGCAGAGGCAGTAAAGAGTTATCGCAACGGAGAGTCCGGGACTGGGGGAGGAGATGCTCGGCGCCCCCATTGTGGCCCCAAGGAGTACATCTTGCTCCTTGGGCACGCGCCTCCATGGCGCGAAACACTGCAGGCACCTTTCTTTTAACTGGTGGTGGCTGGCAGAAATGCAACTGTGTTGCACGTAGTCGCGTCACTTCCGGGGCAGAGCAGGAGCAGACAGGTAGGCACGGAGGGCAGTACACTAAGAAGAGACTGACAAAGCAATGTAAGCCACAAAGAACTTGCAGGCAACAGTAGCAGAGCCAGGAGAAAGCAAATACAGCAACAAATATAGCACCTCTCGTATTCAGGCCTAAAGTCCAACTTGGTGCATGTTCATCTCAGTGTGATTGGGGTGTACCATTGCGGCTCACTTCATGTGGGGCCTGCTCCTCTCAAAGTCTCTGCTCAAGTCCCTTATGGTGGTTTAGGATCTCAATGTGGTACTCGCCAAGCTGATGCAGGCCCGTTCGAGCCGCTGTACCTGTGTTCCCTGAAATTCCTGACCCGGAAGGTTCTCTTTTGGTGATGGTCGTATCAGCCCAATACACCAGTGAGCTCCAGGTGTTGGTGGTTCATCTGTCTTACACAAGGTTTCACCAGAACAGGGTGGTTCTTTGCACACACCCTTGCTTTCTGCTGAAGGTGGTCTCCGCGTTCCACCTTAACCAGTCGATAGTCTTACCGACCTTCTTCCCCTGGCTTCACGCCAACCAGGATGAGGTGGTATTGCATAACTTGGACTGCAAGTGGACTCTAGCCCTCTACCTGAAGCACATGAAAGTGCACCACCAGTCCACCCAACTATTTGTTTCCTTCAATCTCAGTAAGCTGGGTGCCGCCATTTCAAAGCACACACTATCCCTTTGGCTAGTGGACTGCATCGCTCAAGGGCCGTGTCACGGCCCACAATGTCTGAGCTATGGCTGTGTCAGTGGCCAACCTCCACTCTGTTTCCGCAGTGGAGATTCGCAAGGCTGCTACTTGGTCTTTTGTCCATACCTTTACAGCCCATTACTGTTTGGATAGGGATTCCTGACGGGACAGCAACTTTGGGCAGGCCGTGCTCCAGCATCTCTTTGGATCTTTGAGTCAACTCCTGCCCACCAGCCCTCCTCTCAGGTCTATTTCTGCTGAGGATGATGATTCAGATGAGTCCCTCGTGGGGCTACCTACTGTTTTTCCTGGCTTCTCCAGTTTGGTTGCCCTTGTTGGGCTGTTGAGCTCATTGGATTCAGGTAGCCTGTAGCTTGGGAGTCCCATAAATGAGGACTCTTCCTGCTTGTTAATGGCGAAAGCATAGTTACTCACCCGTAGCAGGTGTTCTCTGTGAACAGCAGGAATAAGTCCTCACAACCCTCCCACCTCCCCAAGCAGCTGTCTTTTTTTGGCTCCTTTTATCGTATTAGACTGGAGAAGATAGCGCCGCAGCAGGCGGGAAGGTATGCGTGGTGTGCCTCCCAAAAGCTTTGTTTGGAAGCCGGGGAGTGAGACGTCACCCATATTCGAGGACTTCCTCCTGCTGTTCATGGAGAACACCTGCTACAGATGAGTAACTATACTTTTAATGCATTAGCAGTTCTGCTCACCGATGCTATAAACAAACAGCTTGCAAATATGCAAATAAGTTGTGCACAAAAGTCCCTGAGGAGAGCACGCTAGACATGTGCACAGGGTTCTGCATTAGCAGCACCCATATCTTGTGCACAAAAATAAACAGTTTGGGACTTGTACACATGTATTAGAATGCTGTCTGGTGCAGAAACAACACTATCATTCTGCAAAGACTTTCTCAGAATATCAGTGTTCATAATCAGCAATATTATTCTGCAAAAAATTCACCAAATACTGATGGAGATAGAGAGGAAACAGGCATAAATTCCTCATTAGTGCTGACTGCAGACCTTTGAGCTAACCCTTTACATCTCTTCAGACCTTGCATTAAAATCCCAATTTTGAGCTCAGCCTTCTGGTCTTCTGCACATGTGTCTGCATCTTTGCTATATAGCTAATTGCTGTTTGTTTGTTTTTTTAGTGCCCTTAAGTCTGTGCTGACTCCTGGTGACCCAGTTGCCTCTGGGTTTTCTTGGCAACGTTTTAGCAGAAGTAGATTGCCAGGCCTTTTCTTCCGAGGCAGTGGAGGGTAAAGTGACCTGCCCAAGGTCACAAAGAGTGCCAGTGGGAATCAAACCCTTGATCTTCTGGGTACTAGGTAGTTGCCCTAATCACTAGTCTGCTCTTCCAGATTACCATCCATTTAAATATGCTTTGTGCTGCTACCAGCTTGAGACTTTGTGCACAGTTTGAAAGACCTGGCAATCTACTTCTGGTCACACTGCCAAGAAAACCCAGGAGCTGCTGGGTCGCCAGGAGTCAGCATTGACTCAAATGCACGCATTGCATTTTTGGCTTATACGCAGAACTTGTTTTTTCACTGGTAGTACAAAAAGCCGAGTTAACTTATGCAGAAAGCCTAGCACACTTTTCTGCATGTGTCTATGGCAGTGCTTCTCAACTGTGTCCTGGAGACACACCTAGCCAGTCAAGTTGTCATGATTACCACAATGAATATGCATGAGATACATTTGCAAATATTGGAGGCCCACTATATGTATATTGTAGTCATTCTGAAATTGATGTGTGCCCTCAAGGAGGGGTGTGAGAAGATCTGATCAGCGTGAAGTATCTGAACAATGTGTGCACCTATTCAGGATTAGTTCCTTGTTAGTATATAGAGGGTGGTCTGTACTTTTGTAATTTTTTACATTGAAGTGACAACTATGTAACCAGTCACAACTCTGATGTGCAATTAATTTCCTGTGTATTAATATTTAATCGTAGCTTCTTTACTACTGCGATTATTTATTTGATTCTGTGTTATAAGAAAAAGGTAACTTAGATATTCTAAGAAGTCTCATACAGTTCATTAAGCATGTTACATATGAATATATTATAATTCTTTTTACATCAATTTGGCTGTTGGTTTTCATACCCATTGCCATATACAGCCAGTTTGATTTTCAGGGTACACAGCATGAATAATCATGGCACATAATGCCACCTAGAAGTGTTGTTATAGGCGTGGAGTAAATATTTTGATGATATAATGCTTGCACTTCCTCCATTATGCGAAAGGATAGTATGCATATGCATTGCAAGTATCCTGAAAACACTACCAGTTATAGAGGTACTTAAAGATAGGTTTGGAAACCACTGGACTCATTTAATGCAGTTTAGTTTGGCCTTCTGTGTTGTGTTCCACAAGCTGTAATTCCAGGAGCCATTTGCATCTGAGTTTCTCTACCAATAGGTCACACACACATGTTTCTGTAGTTTCGCTTATGTCCAAAATCACTTTAGTCCTGCCTGAGTCTTTTCTTATCTTGTGTGCGCACTATAGATCAAGCTCTCTCACAGTAGTGGGCTTTGTGTGCAATTTAAAAAGCCAGAATAATACAAAACGGGTAATGGCAGCAGAATTCTCTCACAATGGCTGCCTGTTGCTCAATTGGTCAGCTGTGACACTAGCTAATCTGGCTGATTCCTCTGGTAGGAAAAGCAGTAGACTTTTGGAAAATTAGCCTCCAGCTGTAATAACTGAGGTACAACTGACACTTTCTCCAAGTGTCTGATTCATCTTGCAATTATCAAGAGGAAAAGTGAAAATTACATAAAATAGAAGGCCAATTATTTGTCTGATGTGCACCCAGTGACAGTCTAGTCTGACCTTGCCTTTCAAGCTGTCTATAGAAAACTAAATCTGTCTTTTCTAGTCTTGGCTTGAGTGTTTGAAATATATTTGTATTTTCAAGAAATGAAATAAGAATTGTCCATTGGCACAGCTGGCGGCACAGCATATTATGTTGGATTCTACTGAGAATGAGTTGTTGGATTGAGCTTCCTAAAAATAAATTTTTTTGTGGTTGCTTAACAGATAAGAAAATATTCAAGCATATAGTAGTATGCTCTTGACAGACTCATTGAAATAATAAAGTATTAATCTACTGAAGGCTTGGTCAGTTAAATGAACAAGTTTTTGTAAGCATCCAAACAGAAAATTTGTCTGTGTAAATTCTAAAGCAGTGGTTCTTAACCTTTTATCCATCAACACACCCGGCAGACAATTCTCGCATGCTTTGTGATGCACTGCATGTTGGGACCATTGCAGAGTGAGATCTCCAAAGATGCAGCAGGTTAGTCCTCTCATATACATGCTCAGAGATGCCTCCCGGTCTCTTTCTAAACTGTTTCTGACTTATAGTCAGTAGGAGGGGGAGGAGAGTTGGGTAGGGATGTGCCTCAAGTATGTTCTGATTCTTGGCAGTGACTGCAGCCATGGAGCCAAACAAGATGCAACATTTGTGGCCAGGACTGGCAGGGAAGCAGCAACATAGATTTCAAGATTTCCCTTTGCCAAATCAATGTTGGCTTTGTCCCATCAAACCACATCTATCTATATGTTCATCAGTTTTGTTCTTTATAATGGTTTCTAACAGGTCTTAATTTGTAGACAAAAAAAGAAGTGGACCTATGGGGCTGGGGCGGGACCAGGTCAGGATTGGAAATTTTTACATACTTGTTTGTTCCCGTTTTTTCATTTTGATGTTTTATTGCTTTATATTGCATCAACCAAACTATATGTTGACCCCTGATGCAGACATAGTTACTGAAACTTTGGCAAGCTGGGTCTTCAATAAAGTGTGTTAACAGAAAATGTTCTCACAGCTGTGTTAAGCATTAATACGGCTGTGGCTGCACGAATCACTTCTCAGCTCAAGAAGTGCCAGAACGCCGTGGCTGTATTAATGTTTAAAACCACTGCAGAAGCATTTTTGTTTGCTCCCGCGATTATTCTGCAGTGAAGAAGCCCAACCTACGGCGTTTTTATTAAAGCTTAAACATGCTGTGGGCTGCGCTGTTTTAGTACAGCACAGCCACGGAAATAAATAAAAATGCTCCCATGTTTGCATGATTACTTCCTGGGCTTAAGAAGTGCTAGAACGCCATTACACCTTGTTCTGGCACAAATTAAGCCCTGGTTCCTACCATTTTGCCTGCCACTGTAGTCAGGCTCACTGGTATGTAGTTTCCAGGCTCACCCCGAACCCTTTTTAAAAACGGGTTACATTGGCCACTCTTCAATCTTCAGGTAATAAAGACAATTATAATGATAGTTTACAGATTACTAATAGTAGGTCTGCAATTTAATTTGTGGGTTCTTTCAGCACTTTGGGATGTATACTATCCAGTCCAGGTGATTTGCTACTCTTTAGTTTGTCAAATTGTTCTATTAAGGGGGGAGGAGTCTCTTAGCTAAGATGTTGGCAACTGCCGTTTCCGAGTGAGAGCGTTTTTTTCTTGTTACCCGAATGGGACGGAAGCGTAAAGGCAAGGGGGGGACTTTGTCCTCTCAATCTCCACCTACCTCCACGCCGATTACCTCAGGTCCGATGGATACCTTTGTTCAGCGCTCAAACCGGACTGTGACCGATTTAGGGGAGGAATCCCGAGCTGCGATATCGCCAGAGTCTGGAGGCTCGGCCTTTGCTTCGGGTCTATCTCTCTCCCCTGTGAGTCCAGCACCTAAGGTTTCTCGTGCCCTGTCCCTTCCGGAAGGATTCCTGGAGCTTGGCTCCCACCCGAAGTTGGCGGAAGCTGATGGCTCGATTGGACCAGGAATAGAGGCGCGGCTGCCTTGCAGGATTGGAATTCCTGCGGCGTCTATACCTGTTTTTTCATCGGTGCCGAGTGAAGGGGGTTCCACAGGTCAGAAGTTACCTGTGGTGGATCGAGGGCAGGTGCCTATGGCAGATATGGCAGCTGGTGTAAAGAGAACTGATTCGGGTTTACCGTTTTCTCTTCGGAGGCCGGAAAGTTTTACTCTTGAATCGATCTGGCAGGCGATTCTTTCTCTTGGGGAGGCCTTGGTGCCACGGGTAACCTCTTTGGAGCAGAAAGTGAATACTACCTGTCTGGCTACGGAGAGTTTGGAGCAGAAAGTTTCAGTTTTGCAACCTGAGATGGCAGGAATGCAACGGAAGTTGGCAGGCTTGGAAGAACAGTCGGATGCTTTTCGGAAAAACTTTTCCTCCACTCAAGCTAAATTGGAACATTTGGATAATCTTGCTAGAATGAATAATTTGCTTTTAATTTTCCTAGAATCTCTTCTGTATCTCCTAGTGATATGTTTAAACGATATCTAAATGAGGTGTTGGGGGTTTCTTCTGAATTAATCCCGCCACTGGTGAGGGCTTATTATTTGCCTAAAGCTAAATTGTCCACTGATGTGGGTCAGGAGGGGGTTGATTTGGTACAATGTAATATACTGAATGTAACTGACCTACTGGAAAAATCTGTGGATGAGACTCCTGTTCCCTCTACATTGTTGGTTACCTTTGCCTTGTTATCTGACAGAGAGTGGGTGCTAAGGCTTTTTTTCAGGAAAAGAAAATTGCCTTTTAAAGGGTTAGCGGTAAGAATTTACCCGTTTCTGGCTAGGGATACACAACGGCGTCGGAGAGAGTTTCTCTTGTTACGCCCTGGTATCCTTCAGCTGGGGGGGGGGGGGGGGTCTGTTTTCTCAAATATCCCTGTAAGTGTTTGGTAAAATATAAAACCGTTTCCTATATTTTTTATGACCCATCCCAACTTACAGCTTTCATTAATGCTAAGCGGTTAGAGTCCTCTGTTATTCCCTCACTTGATCTCACATAATATTACTGTCACGGTTGGACAGCTTGCACTTAATTTACCTATATTGTTGTTTGTATAATATTTGATTTTGATTTCACTCCCCTCTCTATTGTGGGCTAGTGTGGAAGATATTTCCTATTCTCTCTTGTTGAGAGATTTCCTTTTTGTTATGTACGAATCATGTTTAATTACTGCTGTATCTTCCTTTTTCCTCAAGAAATGCTGTTGTTGGCTTTCTTGTTTCATTATGGTAAAATTTCATTTAAAAAAAAAAAATTGTTCTATTAAATTTTCCTGGTTCACCAAAATTGGTTGCACTTTCTCCAGTTCATTCCCTTTAAATATAATTCCTTATCGTTCCTCCAGTTCAGTCCTCTACCTCTGGGTTGTCAATCTCCTCCTGCAGCTAGGAGACTGGTATGTCAGAATGATGACATCACTGGATATAGCCTGCTGCACTTCCACTCGTATCCCAGTGTAACCAGTCTCCTTGCAGCAGGAGGAATTGGCGAGCCTTAAGGAGAGGCTCTTTGGAGGAATGGATAAGGAGCATTAAGGGTTTAGAGTAGTTAGTGGTCTGTTTGATTTTGGGGCTGCTGTGGCTTTAAAAAAAAAAAAAAAACGAAAAAAGAGCTCAGGTGTACTGAACCTTTAGTCCGGCTGTTTCACAGGCTTCAGTGGAGGAAGGACGGCTTTCTTACCCCCTGCCTCAGTCAGGTCTGGGGTTTCTTCCTCGAGGGGTCTGACTCAGGTCAGTTTCGAGTCCTTTACCCTCTCCCGTTGGGCCCGGAAGCCTCACCTCCCTGACTATACGGGGGTGAGTCCTTCCCTGCGGCGGTGCACACAGTTCTGTTTCTGGGTCCCGCGGCTGCCTCGCTACGCTGTTCCGCTGTCCTGCCGGGGCCCGGGGTTCCTGAGCTCTCTAACGTCCTAAGCAGATTGCTGTACGGAGCGGTAAGTGTTTCGCCGTACTCCGACGGCTCATTTCGCCAGGCCATGCCCTTCCAGCGAAGCTGAGGAGCTTTGGGTTTTTGGCGCCTTTTTGTTTTGCCGGTGCGGCGGCCATTTTTTTCAGACCGTGTTGCAGCCGCGTGGCGGCTGTTTGCTTTTATTTTGCTTTACCTTTTTATTAGCGATTTTAATTTCCTTTGATTTCTTTTAATTTCGTTTAATTCCTTTCGTTTTCTTTAGTGCTGTTGCTCTTTTCCTTCGGCCATTCGCGATCGCGTGGGGGGGGCTGCGGGAAGTGCTCACTTCAGTCAGTGCCCCCTGTGTCATCCTTCTCACTTCAGTCAGCTTAACGTCAGGCCCGCTCAGGTCGGCCTAAGGGGGTGCCTATAGTAGCTTGGCTCTGGGCAGGACAGTTTGTTTCCTGGTCACGGTGCCTTATATTTTCTGTTGATGGCTACTAGACCTCAGTGCCTTGTCTGTGGCACTCGGAGGGGCACCGTCGCCGACACGGGTGTGTGCAGGGGCTGTGCCGCTCTCTCATCGTCTGTGGAGCGACAGATGGAGACCCCTGAGGTGGCTGAACCGCCGGTGCCGCCGGTGGGGGTGGAACCGGCTACCGCATACCTATTAATGCCAGAGCTGGGGTCGGAGGAAGTAGCCGGCCCCTCTGGGCTGCACTTATCAGATCAGGAGCCCGGACTCGGGGGTTTTAGTCCAGAGTTTGTGCTCCTGATGCATAAAGCGTTCTGCTTACGGCAGCAGGGCAAGAGACCGCATTCGGGGTCACCCGTGGCCCGGCCTCCGCCATTGCTGGCGGAGGTTGAGTTGGGCGCGGACTCCCCGGCCCTGAAACGGACGAAGCTGGCCGGGTCCGGAGACGGGGCCTGGCCGGAAGCGGACGATCCGGATTGGGACCCTGAAGAGGGGTCACAGGACCTTGAGGAAGGTGAGATCCCACAGCCAGAGGACCAGGCTAAGATCATCCGGGTGTTCCGCAGAGAGGAATTGGCTGCTTTGATTGCAGAGACCTTGCAGATTTTGAATCTCACGCCGCCAGCGGCGCCGGAGGACGACGTGGAGGATCCTGTCATCCAGGCGGTTCGACAGTCGCAGGTGGTCTTCCCGTTGCACCGAGTGGTGGAAAAGATGATACAAGATGAATGGGACAAGCCGGAAGCAGGTCTGCGGGGAGTTCGGACACTTTCTCGTTTATATCCCTTGACGGATACTGCTAAAGAGAGGTTCCGAACGCCGCGCAGGATGCTCAGGACCGCAAGATTGATGGTCTTTAAAGCAAGTATTTGAAGCCGATTCTGTTTCCCTTCAGGCATCCGTCTGCGGAGCTTGGGTGGCCCGAGCGTGTTTACGCTGGGTGCAAAGGCTTCGCCAATCGTCGCACATCGATCCGGAGGAATTGAAGGAGTTGGATCGTTTGGAGTCAGGGGCGGCCTTTCTCGCCGATGTCCACTATGATCTGATTAGGGCGCTAGCCAATAGCACAGGTTCCGTGGTGGCTGTGCGGCGCTCTCTGTGGCTTCGCAATTGGGCTGCGGACGGCTCTTCTAAATCCCGTCTCAGCAAGCTTCCCTTTAAGGGTGGGTTGCTGTTTGGCGAGGATTTGGATAAGTTGGTGAAGGATCTCGGAGAGTCCAAGGCGGGTCGTCTGCCGGAGGACAAGCCGAAGCCGCCCAAACCCGGCCAAGGCGGTCGGGGTCAGTTTCGGGACTTTCGGAAATTTCGCTCGGCCCGAACAGGTGCCTTTCAGCGAGGAAGGTCCTCGTTCCGAGGCCAGGGCTTTTGTGGGTTTTGGGGAGCAAACAGAGGCTTCTCTGGTAACCCGGGGTCCGCCTCACGGAAGCCCCAATGAAGCGAGGCGGGTCCCGGTGGGGGGAACCTCCCATAGGCGGGAGGCTCCGGGAGTTTCTCCCCGCTTGGACCCTCATCACTTCCGATCAGTGGGTGTTAGAAATCATTCAGCATGGTTACGCCCTGGAGTTTGCGCGACCCGTTCAGGATTCCTTTGTTCTGTCTCCGTGCAGGGGTTCCCAGAAGGCGGTGGCCGTTCGCGAAACCTTGCGGCGGTTGCTTCAGTTGGGAGCCGTGGTGGAAGTTCCCAGGGCCGAATACGGAGTGGGTTGCTACTCCATTTATTTCGTGGTACCCAAGAAGGACGGCAAGCTGCGTCCCATTCTCAACTTGAAAGGCGTAAATCGCTGCTTACGGGTGCCGCACTTTCGGATGGAAACGTTGCGATCCGTCATCGTGGCGGTACGGCTCGGCGAGTTCTTGACGTCTCTCGACCTGTCAGAAGCGTATTTGCACATTCCCATTCGAGAGGCTTACCAACGTTTTTTGCGCTTCGCCCTTCCGTGGGGTCACTATCAGTTTCAGGCTTTGCCGTTCGGGTTGGCAACGGCGCCGCGGACGTTCACCAAGATTATGGTGGTGGTGGCGGCGGCGGCGTTGCGCAAGGAAGGGATCCTGGTCCATCCTTATCTGGACGATTGGTTGATCCGGGCCAAGTCGGCGGAGGAGAGCCGCCGGGTCACGGACCGAGTAGTTCGGTTCTTGCAAGACCTTGGTTGGGTGGTCAACCCGACCAAGAGTCCGCTGCAGCCGTCTCAGGACCTCGAATACTTGTGTGTCCGGTTCGACACGGAGGGTCGCGTATTTCTCCCGAGCAAGCGGGCCGAGGGCTTACGGGCTCTTGTGCGGCGCTTTCTGTCGGTGTCGGCGCCATCGGCGTGGGATTACCTCCGGGTGTTGGGCACCATGGCAGCGACCCTGGAAGCGGTGCCGTGGGCTCGCTTCCACATGCGTCCCCTTCAGAGGGCATTGCTCCGTCATTGGTCGCATCAGCGAGATTCCTTGAACAAGCGTCTTCCTTGCCCGGGCAAGGTGCGGCGCTCTCTTCGTTGGTGGCTGCGCCCATCGTCCCTGGCGGCCGGTCTGCCCCTGGAGCAGCCGGACTGGATTCCGCTGCTGACGGATGCCAGTTTACGGGGTTGGGGAGCCCACTGCGGGTCCCACTTTGCGCAGGGGCTTTGGACTCCCCTGGAAGCCTCGTGGGCAATAAACCGGTTGGAGCTTCGGGCGGTGTTCCGGGGCCTTCAGGCGTTCGAAGGAGCCGTGCACGGTCAGCCGGTGTGTGTGCTGTCCGACAACTCGGCGACGGTAGCGTATATCAACCGACAGGGCGGCACCGGAAGTGCTGCGATGGAGGCAGAAGCCGACGAGTTGTTCGCGTGGGTGGTGCCTCGCTTGACCGCGTTCTCGGCGGCGCACATTGCCGGCAAGGACAATGTCCCCGTGGATTTCCTCAGCAGAGTTCAGGTGGATGCCGGAGAATGGGAGCTTCATCCCGAGATCTTCCGACGGATAGTTCGACGCTGCGGAACTCCGGTCATGGATCTCATGGCGACCTTTCAGTCGGCCAAAGTCGGCCGCTTCTTCAGCAGGCGTCGGGAGCGCATGTCGGAGGGCATCGACGCCTTGCTTCGTCAGTGGCCGTCGACCGGGCTTCTGTATGTGTTTCCACCCTGGGCGCTGATAGGCCGGGTCCTTCAGAAGATCGGAGCGCATGCAGGAAGAGTGCTGTTGGTGGCGCCCGATTGGTCGCGGCATCCTTGGTACGCCGACCTAATCCGTCTCCTGGACGGGGATCCTTGGCGGTTGCCATCGAGGGCGGATCTCTTGCTCCAGGGGCCCCTGGTCATGCCACAAATGGATCGGTTCTCGCTTACGGTTTGGCCATTGAGAGGACTAAGTTCCTGAAGAAAGGTTATTCGTCGGCAGTGGTCGCGAATTTACTGAAGGCGCGGAAGCATTCCACTTTCCTTACTTATGTGCGTGTTTGGTGTATCTTTGAAGATTGGTGTCTGTCTCGCCACGTTAGGTCGGGTTCGGCTTCCGTTCCGATGATCTTGGAATTTCTTCAGAACGGCTTTGAAAAGGGGCTCGCGGCTAGTTCTTTGCGAGTTCAGCTGGCAGCCCTTTCCTGTTATCGTGGCAAGGTCAATGGAGTGCCGTTAGGGTCACATCCTGACGTGGGGCGTTTTCTTCGAGCGATTTCTCGGTTGCGCCCGGTCCGTAGAGTGCACGTTCCGCCGTGGGACTTGAATCTCGTGCTCACAGCACTGACCGAGCCTCCCTTTGAGCCCTTGCATCGAGCGTCGTTGAAAGACTTGACTTTGAAGGCGGTATTTCTGGTGGCTATTTGTTCTGCGCGGAGAGTTTCCGAGCTGCAGGCTTTGTCGTGCCGAGAGCCTTTCTTGTCTTTTTCCAGGGAAAAGGTGATGTTGAGGCCGGTTCCGTCCTTTTTACCAAAGGTGGTGTCCCCCTTTCATATTAACCAGGCCGTGTGTTTGCCCGTTCTGGGGGGTGACGCCTCGGATCGCAGTCTTCGGCGGTTGGACGTGAAGAGGGTCTTGCGTCAGTATTTGAGCGTCACGGAGCCGTTCCGAAAGTCGGAGCATTTGTTTGTTCTGTTCGGCGGCGTGCGCAAAGGGGAGGCTGCGGCCAAGGCTTCCATCGCCCGTTGGCTTCGGGAAGCGATTGTGTCTGCTTATTTGCTTCGAGGGCGTGTTGCGCCGGTGGGGCTCAAAGCGCATTCTACTAGGGCACAGGCGACGTCTTGGGCGGAGCATGCCTTGATTCCGCCGGCGGACATTTGCAGAGCTGCAACTTGGTCTACATTGCACACGTTCAGCAAGCATTACCGTCTGGATGTGGCAGCTGCCTCGGATGCTCGTTTCGGTGCGGCGGTTTTATCTGCCGGCTGGAAGGGTCCCTCCCATTAATTACTGCTCTGGTACATCCCAGAGGTAGAGGACTGAACTGGAGGAACGATAAGGAAATGATAATTACACTTACCTGGTAATTGTAGTTCCTTGAGTTACGACAGTTCAGTCCTCCTTCCCGCCCGGATGTGTCAGGGGGTTCTCGATTAGTGGCCGACTGCAGATGTTTACAGGTGAGTCTACTTTCCTCTTGTGCTTTGTTGCCTTCTCAATGACGGGGCAGGTCGTATGAAAGCCTTGTCGAGGGGGAGTACATTTCGTTCAGAGGTAATGGTTTTTCATGATTAGCTACTTATTTGTTGCTCCTTTGAGTCTGCTTTGTTATAGTTTACACTGGGATACGAGTGGAAGTGCAGCAGGCTATATCCAGTGATGTCATCATTCTGACATACCAGTCTCCTAGCTGCAGGAGGAGATTGACAACCCAGAGGTAGAGGACTGAACTGTCGTAACTCAAGGAACTACAATTACCAGGTAAGTGTAATTATCATTTTCTGCCATGGTATCATCTCTAGTAAAGACTGAAGCAAACAATTTGTTTGTTCTCTTTATTATGGCCTTATCTTCATCTAATGATCCAACTGACTCTCAAAGGTATTTTGCTTTGAATGTGCCTGTAAAAGTTTGAGTTTTCACTTCAATGGCAAACTTCTTTTCAAATTCTCTTTGCCTGTATTATTGATGCTTTGTATGTAACTTGTCAGTGCTTATGCTGTTTTCTTCATATGGATCCTTTTTCCATTTTTTTAAAGATGTTTTGTGGCTACTAGAGCCTCTCTCACCTCACCTTTAAACCATGCTGGCAGTTGTTTGACCTGCCTTCCACCTTTTTAAAAGTATGAAATACATTTGGTCTGGACTTCTAAGATGGTATTTTTAAACATTATCCAGGCCTGATGAAAACTCTAAACCTTTGCATAAGTTTCTTTTAATTTCTTCTTAACCATTTTACCTACTTTTTCATAGTCTCTCTTTTGAAAGTTGAATGCTAATGCAGTAGATTTCCTTACTGTTCTCCGTCCATTTATTACATCAAATTTTATCATGTTATGATCACTGTTGCCAAGTGATCCCTACACCGTCGCCTCTTGTATCAAATCCAGTGTTTCTCTAAGGATTAATTTCAGAATAGCTCCTTCTCATGTCATTTCCTGAATTGGCTGTTCCATAAAGCAGTCTATTTTATCTAGAAACTTTATCTCTGTAGCATGCCGTGATATGACATTCATCCAGTTGATACCAAGGTTATTGAAATCACCTATTATTACTGACTTACTAATTTTGTTAGCTTCCCTAATTTCTGTTAGCATTTTGTCATCTCTCCATTCTGGCCAGGTGGACAGTAGCAGACCCCCACTGCTATTCCCTTCCCCTTCTCACATGGAATTTCTATCCATAATGATTCTGTAGTGTATTTTGTTTCCTACAGAACTTTTATCCTGTTTGATGCTGTCCTCTTTTTAACATACAGTGCCACTTCTCCACCAATTTGACCTACCCCATCATTGCAATATAATTTGTACCCTGGTATCATAGTGCCCTATTGGTTATCGTCCCACCAGCTCTCCGAGATACCAGTTATATCTCCCATTTTGTTCAGTGCTTTATGCTCTAACTCTCCCATCTTATCTTTTAGACTTCTAGCATTTGTATACAGGCATTTCAAAGTATATTTTTTTAATTCATATTGATAAGCTGTTTAGCAATTGACAGGGGTAATTTGGACTTGTGCAACTCTGCCTGCAGTTTTTTAAGGGCACTCAGACTACTTTTACCTTTATTGCAACCTTTCTATCAGGATGTCCTAACCCCACCCTATTTGGTAGTATCCTTCAAAGATACATTATTCTGAACCATGCACCTCTGGGTGGCAAGTTTCCCCAATATCTAGTTTGAAAGCTGCTCTGCCTCTTTTTTTTTTTTTTTTTTAAGGCTACTGCCAGCAGCCTGGTTCCACTCTGCTTAAAATGGAACCCATCCTTCCAAAGAAAGCCCCCTCATCTTCAGACAAATTTAAAGCTTTCGTCCCTGTACCATAGTCTCATACATGTATTGAGACTCCAGAGCCCTGCTTGCCTTTTGGGTCTTGCACATGGAACAGAGAGCATTTCTGAAAAAGCTGCCGTAGAGATCTGAATTTCAGCTTAATACCTAAAAACCTAAGTAAGTATTATTTCCAGAATTTCCTTCCTTCACTTTCCTATGTCATTGGTGCCCACATATACCAAAACAGCTGGCTCCTCGCCAGTATTGTCTAGAATCCTATGTAGGTAATCTGTGAGGTCTATCATCTTCATATCAGGGAGGCAAGTAATGAAGCGATCATGCCCATCAGTCATCCAGCTATCTACATGCATAATAATCGAATTGCCAGCTAAAATGGCTTTCCTAACCCTTCCCCTCTGGACAGAATCCCCTGGAAACATATCCTTGATGCAAGAGGATATTGCATCTCCTGGAAGGCAGGTTTGGGCTACAGGATTATTTCCTGCCATACCAAGATGATGCTTTCCTTTCAGGTGACCTTTCTTCTCCAAGGCAACACCGAGGCTGCCAGGCTTGAGGTGGACTTTACTGTTATGTCCCTGTATGTCTCTTTTATATACTTCTGTCTTCTTCAGCTCCTCCCTGTCTGCTACTCTGGCCTACAGAAATTGGACTCTGTCTCTGAGAAGCAGGATCTCTTTGCACAGAGTGCACACACATGAACTCTCACCAACTCTATGCAAAAGATTGGAGGCCCCCATCTTACTGCTGGACTGCTGTCTGATTCCTTGTATTAGTGAGTTAAATCGTTTAATATAGAAAGGCCTTTTAGGATTATTTTATATATTTTTTGCTATTATTTTTGTTTGCTTCCCAGTGAACTGCTAAATATGTCTTAAGGGGTAATCACTACTTGATGAAAATACGTCATGGTGTCAACTTTCACTCACTTATTTGGGAGAGTGGACTATGAATTAAGGGATGTGCTGGGGTGAGTAGGAGCTGGGGAGGATGAGTGAGGAAAAAGGCCAAATACCTGTCTGTTTTCTTTTGAGACTATAAGAGCCTATTTAAATCTAACATAAGTTAATTTAAAACATCTAAAGCAAGTAGAGAACTAGTCTTGCTTTTCTAATGAAATCAAAAGCAGATTTTTTTTCCACATAAACCCAGAAGATCCCAGTTATCCCAAGCTTTGTCACTAAGTTTGCCAGTAAAGTAATAACCACTTACCCACAGAGGCTTTGTCCACGTTTAGCTTTCCTGGAAGATAAGACCATGTGGCTTATCCAGTCTGCCCATTTATGAGAACTAGTAAGTAATGCAATCACTTTCTCTCCCTCAGAGATTCTCTGTATATCTTCCATGCTTTCTGGAATTCAGTTACAGTTCTAGTCTCCACCACCTCCACTGGGAGGAAGTTCCATGCTTCCACCACCTTTTGCGTAAAGAAATCTTTTCTCAGATTGCTCCTAAGTCGTTCCCCTTTCACCTTCATCCTCCGACCCCTTGGTCCAGAGCTTCCTTTCAAATGAGAGTATCACCTCTTATGCATTTATATACCATGCAAATGCAATGTGTGCCTTTGAGTCAATGCTGATTCCTAGCAACCCAACATAGAGGAATTTAAATGTCTCTGTCATATTATCATTCTCCTGTCTTGCCTCCAAAGTATACCTATTGAAATGTTTGTCTATCCCTATATGTCTTATGATGAAGACCAGTGATTATTTTAGTACCTGCCCTGTGATATTGTGGCTTCATAGAGTGTCTCCTAGTCTTTCTACTTTTTGAAGAAGTAAACAACCAATCTATGTTTACCCGTTCCACTCCATTCATTAATATCATAACTCCCCTCAGCCATCTCTTTTCCAAATTGAAGAGCCCTAACCTTTTAAGCTTCTCCTCATAGGGGTAGCCTTCCACCCTCTTTACCATTTTGATGGCTCTTCTCTGTACCTTTTCTAATTCAGCTATATGGTATGGTTATAAGATATGGCGATCAGAATTGCATGCAATATTCAAGATGGGGTCGCACCATGGAACGATACAGAGACATTATAATATCCTTGGTTTTGTTCTCCGTTCCTTTCTTTATGATTCCTAGCATTCTGTTTGCTTTTTTGGCTGCTGCTGCAAACGGGGCAGGGGGTTTCAACATATTTTCCACAATGATGCCTAAATCTTTTTCTTGGATGGTGGTTCCTAATGTGGAATCTTGCATTGTGTAATCATAATTTGGGTTGTTCTTCCCTAAGTGCATAACTTTGCACTTGTCCATATTAAATTTCATCTGCCATTTCGATGTCCAATCTTCCAATTTATCAAGGTCCTCTTGCAATTTTTCACAATCCTCTTGTGTTTTAATAACTTTGAATAATTTACTCGTGCTCTCTGTAGAGCAGGGCCAGGGATGTTCTTCCATTTACATAGTGGTGCTAGAAATGGAGGTTGGTTCCTGCATATCCTGGATCTAAAGGTGGTTCCTTATCGTTCCTCCAGTCTAGTCCCGGAAACTCTGGGTTGTGCTCCTCTTCTAGCAGCTTGGAGACTGAGAAACGCCATTCTTTGATGACACTGGTATAAGGACATAGGCACTGCCTCCTCACTCCAGTTTACTCCGTCTCCAAGCAGCTGGAGGATGTGAGCCTGGAGTTCCCGGCTCAGTAGAGGAACAATTAAGGACAGTTTGTTAGATTTAGATTCATTATTGGGTCTTAAATTGGTTTTAAATTGATTTTAATTTGGTGTAGAGTAGTTTCCAATACTTTTGTAAGGGTTTAAATTTTTTTCACGTACTATAACTTTAAATTTCAACTGATAGAGACCTCTCTCCCCTTCCCCCTTCTGCTTCTCGGTAGCAGCCGGAAAGTAAGGGGAACAGACTCCGATTGCAGTCAGTTTGTGCGAACAGTAACAAACCGTGGAGGGGGGCATACCGAGCGCCTCACAGAAGGCTTGCCTGTTAGTGCTCGGGTGCCAAAGCAGAGGAGAGCTGCGGCCACAGTGCAGCACACTGTTTTTACTCACTGATGGGTCAGAACGGAAAACAACAGACCCTGGGGGAGTCAGCCAGCCTTTCTCCAGTTCGGTAAGAGAAACTGCTGTGGGACCTGCTCCGCCCGGTAAGTTAAGCCGCAGGGGCAGTGGAGGAGATTATAGCATTATTCCCTGCCTGATCTGGCAGCAGGCCCGCGCCGCGTGTGGTTCGCTCGGGAAAGAACGCTAGCGGCTGCGGGGGCACAAGCACGGTTAATTCAGCAGTGGAGCTTCGTTTTCCTTTACTTTCTTCAGAGTTCAGCTCAGGGCTTCTCCTGCACATCTCTAGCTTAGTTTTGTAAAAAAAAAAAAAAAAAACCAAAACCGCCTTGGGTGTCACAGGCCGTTTCAGCGGGGCTTCTGCTGGGGAGGCCCTTGGAAAGGATCTCTGCTGCGGTGAAGAGTGTTTTGATGATTTGTGGAAATGCCTGTGAAAATCTTGTGTTTAATCTGTGGGGTAAAGAGATCTACAGTCTCGGACTCTGGGATCTGTAAGAACTGTAGCCAAGCTTCTGCCACAGAGCAGCAACAATTGAATACGGGTGAGGATCAGGAGGTGGCCATACAGGGACCTCTGCCCCCCGTGGAGGAACCTACGGAGCCCAGGCTGGGGCCGTCCTCAGCTCCAGATGTACCGCTAGCTCAGCCATCCTTGTCTAGTGATTTGTCTTCAGATTTTTCCCCGGACTTTGTAGCTCTTATTCAAAGGGCATTCGGGGGCACTCAAAGAGAAGCTTCTTCATCTTTTACTTCTTGTCCCATCGGGGGAGTTTTGGGACACAAAAGACCAGGGACTTCTCTTTCTGTGGGAACTTCGGCAGTATTGCCGAAGAGACCTAGAATGGAGAACGAGCAGCAGGAGCTGTCAGAGGTTTCGGAGGATTTGCACTTTGAAGATGGAGAGCAAAATCCAGAAATAGACGACGAATTGGAAGGAGAGATCACAGAGCAGGAGGACCAGGCCAGGGTAGTGCGCATTTTTCGGAGAGAAGAGTTGCCTGCACTTATTTCTGAGACACTTAAAGCACTTAATATGCCGGCGTCGGGGCCGGTGGGCGAGGCTACATTAGAGGATCCGCTGTTACAAGTATTTCGGAAGACTCAGCCTTTCCCATGCACAGAGTGATAAAGGAGATGATCCAAGGTGAGTGGGACATGCCAGAGGCGACACTCAAGGGCTCTAGGGTTATGTCTCGTCTTTATCCACTAATAGAGCAGGATAAGGAGCTCTTTAAATCACCAAAAGTGGATGCAGCCGTATCGGCGGTGACCAAGAAGACGACCATTCCTGTAGAAGGGAGTGCGGCTCTCAAGGACGCCCAGGATAGGAAGCTGGATGCTTTGTTAAAGCAGGTGTTTGAGGTGAATGCTCTTTCCATTCAAGCGTCGATTTGTGGAGCGTGGGTGGCAAGAGCCTGTTTATGCTGGTCTCAGCACATCCAGGGACAGCAGATCGAGCAGTCGGAGAGTGAGGCGGCTCGTCTGGAGTCCGGAGCGGCGAATCTCGCAGATATTCATTATGATCTCATTAGGGGGCTATCGAACAGTATGGCCTCGGTGGTAGCAGCGAGGAGATACCTTTGGCTGCACAATTGGGCAGCGGATGTGTCTTCTAAGGCCAGGTTAAGTAAGCTTCCCTTTAAGGGTAAGCTGCTTTTTGGAGAGGGTTTGGACAAGATTGTGAAGGATCTAGGAGAATCCAAAGGTGGATGGCTTCTGGAGGGTAAGCAGAAGCAAGGAAGATTTCCGACGATGGCTAGGATGCCGCAGAAGGATTTTCTTCTTCGTTTTCATTCCTCAAGGTTTACTCCGAGTCAGAGGGGATGTTTTCCCTATAGAAACCAGTTTTAGGGGGTTCCGAGGGGCGAGCAGAGGATTTGCTGCCGCCGCTTTGGGTCTCAGAAAGCCGCAATGAAGTCAGGGAGACCCAGGTGGAGATACCGGTGGGAGGTCGTTTACGGGACTTTTACCCTGCCTGGGTCCAGATTACTTCTGATCAGTGGGTGTTAGAGGTGATTCGAAAAGGATATGCTTTGGAGTTTCAGCAACCGGTGACCGACTCGTTCATGCAGTCCCCTTGCAAGGCAGGTGCGAGGCGGTCAGGCAGTCTTTGAAAAGATTACTAGCTCTCAAGGCAGTAGTGCCGGTCCCTCGAGACCAATGCGGCTTCGGTCGATACTTATTTCGTGGTTCCGAAAAAAGAAGGGACTTATCAGCCAATTCTGGATTTAAAGAGAGTGAACAGGTGTCTCCGGGTATCTCATTTTCATATGGAGACGCTGAGATCGGTCATTGGAGCAGTCAGAAGAGGGGAGTTTCTTACATCCCTCGACTTGTCAGAAGCGTACTTGCACATTCCGATTTGTCAAGAGCATCAAAGGTTTCTCAGGTTTGCAGTGCCGATGGGGCATTTTCAGTTTCGAGCGTTACCGTTCGGGCTGGTGCCGGCTCCACGAGCATTTACCAAGGTCGTGGTTGTAGTAACAGCAGCACTGAGGAAAGAAGGGATTCAGGTTCATCCATATTTGGACGACTGGTTAATCCGAGCGAACTCAAGAACAGAAAGTGTGGAGGC
This sequence comes from Ichthyophis bannanicus, assembly GCA_033557465.1. NCBI lineage: Eukaryota > Metazoa > Chordata > Amphibia > Gymnophiona > Ichthyophiidae > Ichthyophis > Ichthyophis bannanicus. The sequence continues at coordinate 1,247,457,484 of CM066031.1, read as the reverse complement.
TACTTCCCGGGTAGTCAGCTGCCTGCAAAGTTTAGGTTGGGTGGTCAATATGGCCAAGAGCAGTTTAGTACCATCTCAGAACCTGGAGTACTTAGGGGTGCGTTTCGATACGGCGGCGGGCAAGGTTTTTCTGCCTCCGCATCGAGCTCTCGGCTTACAACGGTTGATTCGATGATTTCTCAGCAGGCCACGACCGACGGCGTGGCATTATCTACAGCTCATTGGTACGATGGCGGTGACAATCGACTTGGTACCCTGGGCAAGGGCCCATATGAGACCGTTGCAGAGAGCTGTACTCCGACGGTGGTCTCACCAGAACGACCCGTTGTCTCGGAGACTACTATGTCCAGAAGCAGCACGGAGGGCTTTGCAGTGGTGGTTGCTTCCAGAGTCTCTAGCAAAGGGCATGCCTTTGGAAACACCGAGTTGGTTACCGCTGACTACAGATGCGAGTCTCCTGGGCTGGGGCGCTCATTTTCAAGGAAGGTTCGCGCAGGGTCAGTGGACAGAACAGGAGAGAATGTGGTTGATCAACAGGTTGGAGCTGCCAGCGGTAACGTGGGCGCTGCTGAAGTTTCAGCCCTATCTACAGAGAAGAGCGATCAGGGTGTTTTCAGACAATGCGGCCGCAGTGGCCTACATCAACAGGCAGGGGAGCACCAGCAGTGCTCCCTTGGAAGCCGAGGCAGATCAGTTGTTCGAGTGGGTCGAACAGAACCTTCAGGCTCTGTCGGCAGTGCATATAGCAGGGGTGGACAATGTGGCAGTCGATTATTTGAGTCGAGTAAGGGTAGACCCCAGAGAGTGGACGCTTCATCCGGAAGTTTACGAGATGGTGGTGAGGCGTTGGGGGGCGCCGATAATGGATCTGATGGCGATCTTCAATTCAGCATTTTTTACACACATTCACATTTTACACACAATTCAGCATTTTTACACACATAGAAGAAAGTGTTTCTGAAAAGAAGTGAAGAAGAAACAGATTCATGTGAACGTCAGAAGCACACTTCAGTTTTCATTGGTGAACTGTTCCTTTGAAGAAATCTATTAATTTGAGAATGTTCCCCTGAAGAATCTCAGCAATCTGAGAGAAACGCAGTGACGGTGCCATTGAGTGGCATTGGGAAGCAATAAAACAACTGGGAAGCAATAAAACAACTGAAAGGAAACAGCAAAATAATAGAAGAATGTTCAAGGAATCATCATTGTTTTAAAGTTAAGTGTGAAACAACATTGATTGAGGGAAGATTGCAAGTGATTTACCAAAAAAGCCGGAAAGTTCGTCATTGATGCTAATAGGCGCTGCTAGATACTAAGTATCATTGTTGAGGCTGCCGTGGAGTCTGAGACAACTTCCGTGCTACAGGATAACAAATTGCAAATCAATCCCCTATCCCAGGTTAGAAAATTTGTTACAATGGAGTAATACTTTATTGGTTGTATGCATTTTGAATTACTCTCAAAGATTTGACCGATACATATTGTAGATGGATTAAAGGGGCAATAGCATCAGCTTACCTGTTAAAGGGTAAGCTGGTACCGGAGGAGTTGAGAGCGCATTCGACTAGGGCGCAAGCGGCTTCTTGGGCTGAGTATCAGTTTGTTCCGGTGGTAGAGATTTGTAAAGCGGCGATGTGGTCGTCGTCAAATTCATTTGTCAAGCATTATCGTCTGGATGTACAGGCGAGTAGGGATACCTGTTTTGGAGCAGCTGTGCTTCAGGTTGGTCTAGCAGGTCCCGCCCATTGAATTCTTTCACTGCTCTGTTACATCCCCAGAGTTTCTGGGACTAGACTGGAGGGACGATAAGGAAGATTAAATTAGACTTACCTGCTAATTGTAGTTCCTGAAGGAACTCCAGTCTAGTCCCGGATCCCGTCCCGGTCCTTTGGAAGGAGTGGAGCTTGAAGCAGTGCATCTCACAGGTAAGAGAAAGCGTAAAAGGTGGAGCTTTGGGGCCAGACGGGGAATTTGTTAGAATGGGGAATTATATGAAGATCGAGTCTCTTTTTGGAGGGGAAGCGAGGGCCTCCGCAGTTAGAATGAGTCCTCAGAGGGAAATTTATACCTCTAGTTTATACTGTTACCTTACCGTTGGTTTATAAGTGTTTTATTACTTAATTGTTGCTCCGGTGAGTCTACTTTGTCAATAGGTTACTGGAGTGAGGAGGCGGTGCCTATGTCCTTATACCAGTGTCATAAAAGAATGACGTTTCTCAGTCTCCAAGCTGCTGGAAGAGGAGCACAACCCAGAGTTTCCGGGACTAGACTGGAGTTCCTTCAGGAACTACAATTAGCAGGTAAGTCTAATTTAATCTTGTGGCTGAACTCTGCATTGTTCTTTTTCATATGAGGACCATTGGGTTTGTCATTGCATCTGTCAGGCAGAGTGCATTCCTCACCTCCCTAGTCCTTGCCAAGGCGCATTTTCACATTTCCAAGCAGGAACAGTTTCAGTGATTTCTCTGCTTCTGTGTTCTCTGCTACCATTTTCAGTTCTGAGCCTGCCCTTTGGCCTGATCAAGGCTCCCTGTACCTTTTTCAAGGTAATGGTTGCGGTAGCAGCATTTTTGGGCAAGCAGGAAATCCAAGTTCACCCATACCTGGACGTCTGGCTGATTTAGTCAGACTCCAGAGAGGTCAAGAGACAACTCAAGCCTAGTGATTTACTGTCAGGAAACTCGGAGGTTGGTGATCAACTATCCCAAGAAAAGTCTGCTTCTGTCCCATGACTTGGAGTACCTGGGGTTTGGTTCCATTCTCTTCTGGGACATGTTTCCTCCCAAGAGAGGTTCCTCAAGCTTCAGAACCACTTCTGGGCACCTTAGAGCCAGTTCCTTGGGCCAGAGCACTCATATGTCCATTGCAGAGGCACCTGCTATCCCTCAGGTCTCCCTGTTCCCAGCTGTTCAATCAGATCCTTCCTCTCCCTCAGGAGATTAAGGACCATAAGAACATAAGAAATGCCATAATGGTTTAGACCAAGTCCATCAAGCCCAGTATTCTGTTTCCAACAATGGCCAATCCAGGTCACAAGCATCTGGTAGGTTCCCAAAAAGGCACACAAGTTCCACAATGCTCATCCTCAGGTAAGCAGTGGATTTTCTGGGTCCTCTCTTTATTTATTTATTTATTTATTTATTTTATTAGAACTTATATACTGCCACTTTCAAAGATCAGTGGCGGTTTACAGAGAACAAACTGGAACTTTGCATTACAACATTGGAAAACTTATTTACAGAGCGAAACATGATTATAGATTAACGATTAGCATAACTATGTACAATAAGCAGATACTGTATAGAATATGTTTAGGTGCATGAGAGGGAGGGAGAGGAGGGCAGGGCTGTCAAGGGGTGTGTGATGTTTGGGACTGATTGTTGTTGGTGGAGAGTCCATAGTACTCAACAAATAGATACGTTTTGAGCTCTTTCCAGAAGGTTTGGAGGCCTTCGATGGCTCTTAGGTGTGTGGTAATGCATTACAAATGGAAGGGGCAACGTAAGTGAAGGCTGTATTGCTGATAGTTTTGTTGGCATTGCGGATGTGGGTTGGAATTCTTAGTGTATTTTGGGAGCAGACCCTCCTGGTTCTTGAGTTGCTGGGTGGGCTAAGGAAGGAGTTGAGGAAGGAAGGTGCAATTTTATTATACAATTTGAAGGTAATTATGAGGTATTTAAATTTGGCCCTCGTAGCAATGGGCAGCCAGTGGAGGGATTGGAGGAGTGGTGTGATGTGATGTGATTCGAGTAGTGAGCTTTCTGTATTATGCAGGCTGCTCGGTTTTGAGCTAGTTGGAGTTGATGGATAGTGTTTTTGGGTAGGCCATAGAGAATACTGCTGCAGTAGTCAAGGTGGGGTGTTTTCAATGCTCGAAGTACTGATCTAAAATCTTGTCTATCCAGTAAGAGTTGTAGATACTGTAGCATTTTTAGTTTGAGGTATATGATCTTTGCGGTAGCTTTAATGTGGGGACCATGGAAAGGGATTGATCTAGGATGAATCCTAAATATTTGATTTCTGTTTTAATGTCCAGCTCTGAGTTGCCTAGGTAGAGTGTTGAGGGGGGGGGGGGAGTTTGAGGTTTTGGTTTTGGGTGATGAATAGTATATCTGTTTTCTTCATGTTAATTTTTAAGTTGTGTCTGTTGAGCCGGTCGGATATGTCAGTGAGGCAGTCTTGGATTTGTGGGCAGATGGGGTTGGTGATGACTACTGGATGATATAACATGATATCATCCGCGTAGATGTGATAGTGTACGTTGTGTTTTTTGAAAATGTGGCATATTGGTTGCATGTACAGATTGAACAGAAGTGAGGATAGGGAGGAGCCTTGGGGGACACCTTGACCCTGTTTGAAAGTTGAGGAGGATGTTGTGCCTATTTGGACCTGTAGGGTGCAGTTGGTAAGATATGATTTAAACCATTCTAATACTGTGCCTTGAAGGCCAAATTGTTGTGTCTTGTGATCCTCTCATTTAGAGCTATATATTCTAACTCTCCCATCTTATTTTTTAGACTTCTGGCATTTGCATACAGGCATTTTGGAGGTTATATTTCATTCATATTAATCTGGTTATCAGTTGATAGGGGTAATTTGGAATCGTTCAGCTCTGTATTTAAGGGCATCTGAGTTACTTTTATCTTTATTGGAACCTCTCTGTTAGGATGTCCTAACTTCCCTCTTTTGCTAGTATCCTTTGAGGATACATTCTTGTGAACCATGCGCTTTTGCTCGACTGTCTGCTTTCCCTTATAATCTTGTTTAAAAGCTGCTCTATCTCCTTTTTAAATTAATGCCAACAACCTGGCTCCACCCCGGTTAAGATGGAGACCATCCCTTCGGAAGGGCCTCTCTCTTCCCCAGAATGTTGCCCAGTTCCTAATGAATCCAAAACCCTCCTCTTTGCACCATTGTCTCATCCATCCATTGAGACTCTGGAGTTCTGCCTGCCTTTTGGGTCCTGCACAGGAAGCATTTCAGAGAATGTTATCCAGGAAGTTATGGATTTCAACTTCCTACCTAAAAGCCTAAATTTGGCCTCTAGAATCTCCCTCCCAAATTTTCTTATGTCATTGGTACCAACATATGTACCAAGACAGCAGATATCTCCCCAGCACTGTCTTTTTTTTTTTTTAATTATTTATTTATGAGATTTTACTGACAATAGAAATTATCAAATAAAAAGAAGCAAATACAGAAATACAAAATCGTCCACCATAATATTTCAAAGCATAGCATAAAGCAATAAAGGTACATTAGCCTACGTTTCGGGGAATGAAACAACAAGAAATAGATAAGGAAAACAAAACTGGAGAAAACCCTAAACTACAGGCCTCCCCAGTTAACATGAATAATCTAGCCAATTTCCGCCCACTTACAGCTAGGGAAACAGAAAGGTAAATAACAAAATGCAAGGAGCCATCAGAGTGCTTTTTCCTTATCAAGAATCCATTTTTCTAAATCTGTAACAGATAAAATGACATATTTATCATAACCCAATGACACCAAACATTTGCAGGGGTATCTGAGAAAAAAAGTAGCACCCAAAGCAAGAACTCTACCTTTGTAAGCCAGAAATGATTTCCTACGAATTTGCGTAGAACGTGACACATCTGGGAAAATGGATACTTTATCGGCACAAAACAATAAATCTTTCTTTCGAAAATAGGCTTTAAGAATATCTACTTTATCATCATCTGAGGACAAGGAAACTAATAAGGTAGCCCTAGTCAAAATCGTATCTTGAGTATCTTCTAGAAATGCTGTCAAATTAAATTCATTTCTTCCCTCAAGGGCCTCAACTTCCTCATCTACTCTGGTACCCAGCACTGTCTAAAACCTTGTTTAGGTGGCGCGTGAGGTCTGCTACCTTTGCACTAGGCAGGCATATTACCTGTGATCCTCACGTCCACCAGCCACCCAGCTATTTACATGCCTAATGATTGAATTACCCACTATAATGGCCGTCCTATCCCTTCCTTCATGGGCACATGGCCCTAGAGAAACCTCCTCAGTGCAAGAGGGTTTTACATCTCCTTGTAGACAGGTCCTAGCTACAGTATTATTTCCTGCTTCACTTTCATATGATCTCTCTCCTCCATTGCAACTAAGAGGCTGCCAGACTGGAGATGGAACTTCAATACTACGTCCCTGTAGGTCTTGTCTATGTACCTCTCTGACTTCCTTCTGTCTTCGAAGTCTGCTACTCTAGCCTCCAGAGATCACACTTGTTCCCTGAGGGCAAAGAGCTCCTTACACCTAGTGCACACGTAAGACTCCTCACCAACAGTGAGAAAATTGTACATGTGACACTCTGTTCAAAAGACTGGATAACCCCCATTTCATCGCTGGACTTCTGTCTGCATCTTAGTTTTAAAGTTTTGTTTAGCTATTTAAGTTGTTTTAAATTACTAGGGATAGTTGTACTAATACAATTATACCAAATAATTTTAAGGGACTTTGTTCACCTCAAGATGAATTCATTAATTTCAGGGCCTTAATTCATCTATTCCTGGTGAGGATAACCAATTGAACCTGAAAGTGGATTTGCATACCTCCCCCCTTTAATAGGTCTAAGAGTGGGTGAGAGGGAACTAACACTTGGTTAAGGCTGGCTTGTTACACAGGTTCCAGACCTGTGCTTCTAAGATAATCTGTGAACAATTTCCTGGGTGCTTCACACATCAGTTGTAGTGGTGGCAATCCTGCCATATGATGGTCAGGATTGTGCACTTGTCACCTTGGATGCCAGACTGAATGGCTGGGGGCATCCTGCCTGGACCAGTTGGGCTAGGGGCTCTGGTTCACTCAGGAGGCAATAGCAATACGCCTGGCGCTGAAAATGTTCAGTCTTCTCCTAGTGAGCAAAGCATCCGGATGTTCTCAGACAATGCCACGGCAGTGGTGCATATCCATAAATGAGGCAGAACTCGCAGTGCTAGAGTGGCTCTCAAGGTCATAGAGCTGTGTGGTTAGATGGCAGAGCATTCAATTGCCGTTTCTGCAGTGCACTTTGCAGGCATAGACCACTTGCAGGCTGGCTTACTGCTGCGGGAAGTATCTGTGGCTGGAGGATTTGGATGCCCTACTTTGGAGTGGGTTCAGTAGGGATACTGTATGTCTGCCTGCCTCCCTGTCCCCTGGGGAGCAGTCTTCTGTGGAGGATTCAGGTCCATCTGGGCCTGATAATCCTAGTGACCGCAGACTGGCCTCTCAGGCCATGGTACATGGATCTCTTTAACCTATTGATGGGGCCCCTCTCTCTTGCTTCAAGAGAAGGGCCTCCTGTGGCATGAGTACCTGGTAATGGAGGATCCTGGTCTCTTCGGGCATATGGCCTGGCCTATGGGGATCCTCAAAAGTATTACCGTGAAACACCCCCTCCTTATTCTTTAATTATTTTTGTCGGGCATAAACCATGGGAGGGAGGATATTTGAAAACCCCCCTCCTGTACAGTACATGTCCCTTTTTATTTCTTATTCAATTAATTTAAGATACGAGCTTATAAACTCTCCATATTAAAGTAGACACTTATCTGGTAATCCACACGCGACGTGCACGTTTCGGGGTAATATCAACCCCTGTATCAAGCGCTCCTAATATTGATCCAGCGTGTTACCATATCCACATTACCAACAGGCAAAAAACGCCGAACATCAGGCTGATCAAATAGGGGATACTAACTCATAATTGGCTATCCATAAAATAACTGCCATCCTAGAACACCAATCATATGAAAGGGGGTTCCCACACATCAGGGAACTCCCATACAGGATAGGTGCTACGTCAAAAGAATTCCAACCAATCAATTTCTCGGTTAAGACCCATGGGGGAAACCGCCTGCAATTGAAAAATCCATCGTTGCTCAAGTCTACGCATCTTAGCAACCCGATCGCCACCCCTTGGATCCAGCGGAACATGATCTATAACAGTCCACCGCAGTTGATCAAAAGTGTGATTGAGTTCCATACAATGGTGTACCATTGGAGCGGTAAGCACCGCTTGGCGAAATCTTGAAGCATGTTCCCCCAATCACACCTTAATAGCCCGTGTGGTACTCCCCACATACCTAAAAGGGCATGCACATTCTATAAAGTAAATCATAAAAGATGACACACAAGAGGTTTGCCAACGGCGATTAAAACGCCGACCAGTATGTAAGTCAATCCATGATGTCCCGAATATCGTTGTGGCACAATAACTACATCCTTGACACGGGGAATGTATCCCAGCCCCCCTCAATGGGGGATCGGGTCGATCCACCAGTCCAGCAGATTTAACCAACATATCCCGCAGATTGGCCCCCCGTTGGCAAACCTCTTGTGTGTCATCTTTTGTGATTTACTTTATGGAATGTGCATGCCCTTTTAGGTATGTGGGGAGTACCACATGGGCTATTAAGGTGCGATTGGGGGAACATGCTTCAAGATTTCGCCAAGCGGTGCTTACCGCTCCAATGGTACACCATTGTATGGAACTCAATCACACTTTTGATCAACTGCGGTGGACTGTTATAGATCATGTTCCGCTGGATCCAAGGGGTGGCGATCGGGTTGCTAAGCTGTGTAGACTTGAGCAACGATGGATTTTTCAATTGCAGGCGGTTTCCCCCATGGGTCTTAACCGAGAAATTGATTGGTTGGAATTCTTTTGACGTAGCACCTATCCTGTATGGGAGTTCCCTGATGTGTGGGAACCCCCTTTCATGTGATTGGTGTTCTAGGATGGCAGTTATTTTATGGATAGCCAATTATGAGTTAGTATCCCCTATTTGATCAGCCTGATGTTTGGCATTTTTTGCCTGTTGATAATGTGGATATTGTAACACGCTGGATCAATATTAGGAGCGCTTGATACAGGGGTTGATATTACCCCGAAACGTGCACATTGCGTGTGGTTACCAGATAAGTGTCTACTTTAATATGGAGAGTTTATAAGCTTGTATCTTAAATTAATTGAATAAGAAATAAAAAGGGACATGTACTGTACAGGAGGGTTTTTTTCAAATATCCTCCTCCCACGGTTTATGCCCGACAAAAATAATTAAAGAATAAGGAGGGGGTGTTTCACGGTAATACTTTTGAGGATCTTAGGTGATTGATTACCGTTAGGGATTATTTGGTGGACTAGCCTATGGGGAGGCATAGACTTTCCAAGAAGGGCTACTCTGGAACGATAGCCCCCCATGCTTAAGGCACAGGTAGGACTCTGCATCCTTAATTTATATTAGAGTCTGGCAAGTTTTTGAGAGGTGATGATCATCTCAATCCATGGAGGCCATATACTGTTACTATTTTCTTCTTGCAGTCTGTTCCAGACTAAGGCATGACCCTGAACTCTTAGTCAAGGTGGCGTTCCTTATTTGCTACAGGGGTCTCATCCATGGGATTTTGTTTTCTTAGGCTTCCGTGGCTTGGATCCATCATCTTCGCAGTTTTCCTGGTCATGCTGTGTCTTAGTAAGTGAGAGAGAGCCATCGTGTCTGAAGAAAGCCACAGGGTGATGGCTGGAACATTGGTTCTATTTGCTAAGGCATGGACTGACCTGGAAAATGGCAAAGATCAAGGGATTTTATTGGCAGCGCTCCCCCTATGTCTCCTACTTCTAGAAAGGAGTGAAGCAGTTCTGTCTGCTTGAGTGCCCAGTTTTGCCTCAGTGGAGTCTTTCTCTGGTGTTGGCACTGAGAGAGCTTCCTTTTTTGCCCTTTTATAAAAAGAAAAAAATTCCCTCAAGGATTTGATCCTTAAGATGATTTTCTGGTTGGTCGTAGCATCCCCCATGTGGGTGTTGAACCTGCAGGCTTTGTCAGGGAGCCTTTCTTGGTCATCGCAACTACTTTATCCTTGCGTACTGAGCCACCCTTTCTCCCAAAGGTGTAGACCTCCTTTCATCAAAACAAGGCTGTTCCCCCTTCTTCCTCAAAGAGGATCTTCAGAAAGGATCTTGTTGCGTTTGGTGGATGTGTGGAGTATGTTAATGAAATGCCTGGAAATTATTAATTCCTTTTTCTGGGAGGGTCATCTTTTTGTCCTCCTTGGCATACAAGGAAGGGATTGGCAGCGGCCAAGTCCTCTGTCTGCTGGATTCAGGAGGACATTGGGTCAGCATACATCTGGCTGATAAGTGTGTGCCAGAAAGAGTCTCAGCTCACTCTGCTAGAGTGCAGGCCTCCTTAAATCCATATTAATGGATAAAATGTATACCTCCAGGGCATCATAGATTGGGGCCCATTGTCACATCTTGGCAGTATAATGTCTGTGGGGAAGCCATGTTCATCTCAGTACAGCCAGGCAGTGAGGATATTGCAGGAAACTAGCTGGCTTATTAAGTATTGTTTTTAGATGCTTATATTGTGCATCTTCTTTTGAGAGATTGTGAACTTTTTATTGTGCTATAATCATGGTTTGAAAAACTTCCACCTGCTCACCAGGAACAAAATGCACTTATTTTATACTCTTGACCCCATCAGTGCTGTCACAATAGCAGAAGTGGTGGCTGGTGGGAGAAGGGGAATGGACATCTTTCCTGCTGAGCGCACCCAGGCATGTGATCTTTTTAAGCCCTGTTAAACAACTTTTAAAAGAGTAACTTAATATTGGCACAAGATTATGATTATGTGGATGGCTATTGAAACGGAATTTGACCAGGGGTTTCTAAATTTGCACATGTCTAATAAACCTTTTGAAATGATTACTTCTTGTAGTAACAGTAAGTAGTCATTGTTTTGTTTTTGGGTTTTGTTTTTTTTACATTTTATTATGTATGTCTGTTTCAAGAATGTTGGCCTTCTAATTTTAATAGCATGAGTTTTCTATTGCTTGAGGTGGCAGAGAAGATATTAACATCACAGAAATTGAAATTTGCTGTTTCCTTCAGAGTTCCTGCGCTGTTACCGGGGCCACCTGTAGAAGAGCAGGAACCACAGCTTGGGCAAGTCTCCTATTGCTTTAATCATGGGCATTGCACCAAGACGTGTGTGTATAGTTAGGAGGAGGCTAATCTCCAGGAACAAGCAGGAATGTAGTCTTCACATATGGGCATCGTCGGTACCGACGGAGCCTGCGCGGGAACGCTCCCCAGCGTCCAATTAGAAAGCCTTTGGGAGCATCCCACAGTGCCTGCGTGCTGCCTTCCCGCCTTTCCCAACTGCCTCTCTCCAGTTCTTCATTTTCCGCGGAGCCAGCAGGTTGTCGTTCCTGTCACCGTAGAAAATTTTCCTATTCTCCTTCTTTTTTCTGGTTGCGTCTGCCTTCCCTCGCCGCTATACCGGTACCGCTGTTTTTTTCTTTCTTTAAAAAAAAAAAAAAGAAAATATATATATATAATAATTTTTTTCCCCAAATCTTTTCTTCTTCAGGTGCACGCGCCATTTTGGGCACTAGGCCCAAAATTTCCTTTACTATGGAAAAACTCGCTTCGGGTTTCAAGAAGTGTACCAAGTGTGGCGGTACCATCTCCGTCACCGACACCCACGAGTGGTGCCTTAAATATTTAGGTCCTGACCACTCCATTTCGGAGTGTATGGCCTGTGGGATGATGTCTAAGAGGGGTCGGCAAAACCGAGCTGCTAAGCTCAGCACCCTTTTTCCCTTCGATGCAGCCTGTGTGGCATCGACGTCTTCCAGGGCTTCGTCTTCCTCCCATGGATCTCAGGTAACTAAACATAAGTCTAGCCGGTCCTCAAAGGGGTAGATCTCCTTCCAAGCATCGAGATGCCTCTGGCATTGCCCTTGAGGGTTTTGCACCGGCAAAATTGCCCCGGCGGGAGGCTTCGGCTTCGGCTTCCAAAGCATTATCGGGGCTCCAGGATGTTCTCAAGGCCTCAACCTTGGCAGAAATACTGGTGCCATGCTCTGGGGTACCAGCTGCTCTCTCCGGTACCGATACCCAGGCATCAGCAGCGTCGATAGACCAGAGATTCCTGGCTATTGAACGCAGTCTGGCGGCTCTCCTTGCGGCATCGGTACCCTCGGAACTGCTTCAGACAGTTCAACCGGTTCCAGTACTGGTGCCGGCATCGAGTCATGCTATGCCTTCCGGTACCGATAGACCGGTACCGATTCCCCCCGACACTGACTTCGGTCGGTACGGGTATCGTGCTCTACAAGAGCATCCGGATAGAAGGTACTTTGAATCCTCGGAGGAGTCTGAGGATTCTGACAGCTCGGTCGGTACCGGAGTACTTCTCCCGGAGGAGCCTTCCTCTCCTAAACGTAGGATGTCTCCTCCAGAGGATATATTCTTCCAGGATTTTATCAGAGAGGTGGCTCGAGGTCTTTCCATTACAGTGGCTCCTGAAACAGAACCCAGAGCAAAGGAGTTGGAGATCCTACAATATCCCAAGGCTCCTAAAGAGGCAGCTACTTTGTCTATTCATGAGATCTTACATGATCTCATGTTAAGAATGTGGGAAACACCTCTTACCACCTGTCCTCACTCTCGTAGACTGGCTACCATGTATCGAGTGCCCCCATGTCCTGGCTTCCAGAAGACTCAGCTTCCTCACCACTCCATTGTAGTAGAATCAGCTATGAGAAGGATCAGGAGTGCAAAGAGGCATACCTCTAATCCTCTAGGACGTGAATGTAGAACTTTGGATGCCTTTGGACGTCGTACTTTCCAGGCTTCCATGCTTTCTGCCAGGATCAGTTCCTATATTTTATATATGGGAATGTTCCTTAAGGAAGTCACAGGAGATTTGGAGATTTTGAGCCCTCTCCTTCCTGATGATAAGAGGCAGGATTTCCTCACACTGGTTAAACATGCCTAGGATGTTTCTAAGTTTGTCAATCATGCAGCTTTTGACTGTTTTGAGTGCATAAGCAGAACCTCTGCCATTGCCATAGGTGCACATAGGATTGCCTGGCTCCAGGCATCTGACTTGGAGCTCTGGGTGCAGGACAAACTGGGCAATATCCCTTGTACAGGTGAGAATCTCTTTGGCAAAAATTGGCAAGAGAAAGCCAATGAACTGGATGCTGATAACTCCACCTTGGATAGATTATCCAAAGCTACAGCTGATCCTGCAAGGAAGAAATCTTTCAAAAAAACCATTCTTCTCCAAAAAGAATAGGTTTTACCCCTCTTATACCCAGCAGGGACATTCTGCAGGTCAGTCTGCCCGAAAGGATCAGCAACCACTTAAACAAAGGAAAGCAAAGACTGCTAAGCCTCAACCGTCTCAGCAGTCTCAGCCTCTACAAGGCCTTTGACTTCCATCTAGAGAACTTAGCCTTCCTGGCCCTCAGCAGACCAGAGCCTTCCACCATTCCAGGAAGGTTGTGTCATTTTGCCCCCAGATGGGGGCAGATAATAGCAGAAGATTGGACACTCTCCATTATAAAAGAGGGGTACAAGCTTCACTTTCTTTGCATGCCCCCTCCTACAATGGTAAGACGGTTCAATTCTCAGACCTCTCTCAACAACCTGTTAGGTCACTATGCTTCTTGCCCAAGGGGCAATAGAAGAAGTACCCATTCCTCAACAGGGTACAGGGTTTTATTCCCCCTATTTCCTTATCCCAAAGAAAACAGGGGGGCACAGACCTATTTTAGACCTCAGAGAATTGAACAAATTCCTGTTCAAAGAGAAATTCAAGATGATTTCTCTGGGAACTCTGTTGCCATACCTTCAGAGTCAGGATTGGCTTTGTTCTCTAGATCTCAAGGATGCGTACACTCATGTTCTCATCCATCCAGCTCACAGAAGATTCCTTTGATTCCTTTTTCAGGGAAAGCACTACCAATACAGGGTGCTTCCTTTTGGCCTGGCCTCAGCACCAAGGGTGTTTACGAAATGCATGGCTGTGGTAGCAGCATTTCTTCGCACTCTAGGAATATTCGTCTTCCCCTACTTAGACGACTGGCTCATTCGAGCACCATCAGAGTCAGAGGCCAGGATTTCTCTATCGTGCACAATGCGTATCCTTCAGTATTTGGGTCTGATCATAAACATCCCAAAATCCAGCCTAACTCCCACTCAGTCTCTAGAGTTCATAGGAGCTTTGCTGGATACCAGAAAAGCAAGGGCCTATCTTCCACAACCCCGCTGCCTTCGCATTGTGCAGTTAGCCTCCCAGGCAGTGTTGAAAACTCATCTCACTGCTCGGGAAATGTTACAATTACTAGGCCACATGGCATCTACCGTGCATGTGGTCCCCTATGCTCGCCTCCATATGAGAGCAGCCCAATTGACTCTATCCACTCAATGGACTCAGGCATCAGGCTGCCTATCAGACAAAATAGCAAATACAAGTCACCTTATTTTGTCTCTCCAATGGTGGCAATCAACCCAAAACCTGTTGGTAGGGTGCCCTTTCCAGCAGCCCCTACCCCAGATCACTCTAACAACAGATGCCTCACAGCTGGGTTGGGGAGCTCACCTGCAAGATCTCTCTACCCAAGGCACCTGGACTCCACAGGAGACCCATCTGCACATCAATCTCCTAGAACTCAGAGCAATCTTCTTTGCTCTTCGAGTGTTCCATACCCAGCTAACCTACAAGACAGTCCTAATTCAAACGGACAATCAAGTAGCTATGTTCTATCTGAACAAGCAGGGAGGAACAGCTTTGCAACTTTGGGCCCTCACCAGAGAGCATCAGATTCATCTCCTTGCGGTGTATCTGCCAGGCATTCAAAACTCTTGGGCAGACAGACTCAGTCGAGTTCTGCTCCCACACGAATGGTCTCTCCATGCAGACCAGGTAGCAAAAATATTTCAAATTTTGGGAACCCGGACATAGACCTCTTTGCAAGTCCACTGAATGCCAAACTTCCCCGGTTCTGTTCCAGAATTCCGGCTTACGGTTCTCAGGCCAGGGATGCTTTCCTCCTCCTCCATTGGGGTCAGGACTTCCTATATGCCTTTCCACCCATTCCCCTAATTCCCAAAACCCTATTCAAGCTTCAGAGAGACAGAGGCCATATGATTCTCATAGCTCCACATTGGCCACGACAAGTGTGGTACCCTCTGCTCCTACGTCTCTCTCAAGCTCCATCTCTGGATCTCGTATCTGCTCCAGATCTCCTGTCAGGGGAGGACGGGATGTTGTGGCATCCAAATCCCCATGCTCTGCATCTCAGGGCCTGGTTGCTGAGAGCCTAGACCTACATGGTCTTAACCTTTCTCAACAAGTAAGGGATGTCCTTTATGCTTCCATAAAACCTTCCACAAGACGCTCTTATGCTTTCAAGTGGAAAAGGTTTTCCATATGGTGTTCGCAGAAGGGTCTTGACCCCCTTGCGATACCTCTGGAATCATTACTGGAGTATCTCCTTCATTTATCTAATGCAGGACTTAAGACTAACTCAGTAAGAGTCCATTTAAGTGCTATTTCAGCTTCTTTAAAAACCTTTAAATGGGCAGCCTATTTCCTCTCATCCTCTCATAGCGAGATTTATGAGGGGCCTTCTTCTAACTAAGCCTCCCATTAGGCCACCACCAGTGGCATGGGACCTGAATCTGGTTCTTGGCCAGCTCATGAAGCCGCCTTTTGAACCTTTAGCTACCACCTCCTTGAAATTCCTTTCCTGGAAATTTATCTTTCTCATTGCAATCACATCAGCACGTCGCATCAGTGAATTGCAAGCATTGATTGCTGATCCTCCTTATATGAGGTTCCATCATGATAAGGTAGTTCTTAGGACTCTTCCACACTTTATGCCAAAGGTGGTCTCACCTTTTCATTTAAACCAAGCAGTTTACCTGCCTGTATTTTTTCCAAGGCCTCATGCTTCAAATGCGGAAAGGAATCTTCATTCTTTGGACTGCAAAAGAGCACTTGCCTTTTACTTACAAAGAACACATCAACATAGAAAGTCCTCTCAACTCTTTGTTGCTTTTGATCCTTCTCATTTGGGACTTCCAGTCTCCAAGAGAACATTGTCCAATTGGATTGCACAATGTATTTCCTTTACCTATCAGAGTAAGAACCTTTCTCTGGAAGGCCATGTCACAGCTCACAATGTGAGGGCCATGGCAGCCTCAATGGCTCATCTACACTCTGTGTCTATTGACGACATCTGTCGAGCTGCTACTTGGGCCTCGGTTCATACCTTCACAGCTCATTACTGCTTGGACAGGGACTCCCGCTGGGATGCCTTGTTTGGTCAGGCTGTTCTACAACACCTGTTCCATACTTAATCAATTCCTACCCACCATTCCCGGTAGGATGCCAGAGATCCATGAGGGGAAGTGGAGTCCTTTCACAAGGGCACACAACTTCTGGGTTCTCTCCCTGGCATCAGTAGCTAGGGAGTCCCCATATGTGAAGACTACATTCCTGCTTGTTCCTGGAGATAGCATAGTTACTCACCTGTAACAGGTGATCTCTGGGAACAGCAGGAATTTAGTCTTCACAACCCACCCACCTCCCCTAGGAGTTGTATCGTCTTTTCTTTGCTTTCCCTCTCTCTCTCTTTGTCTCAGCTTTAAAACTCAGCTGGAGAGAGACAGTTGGGAAAGGCGGGAAGGCAGCACGCAGGTGCTGTGGGTTGCTCCCAAAGGCTTTCTAATTGGATGCTGGGGAGCGTTTCCGTGCAGGCTCCGTCGGTACTGACGATACCCATATGTGAAGACTAAATTCCTGCTGTTCCCGGAGATCATCTGTTACAGGTGAGTAACTATGCTTTCTCCTGCTGTCACTAATATTGCATGCTTTCTACAAACCAAAATGGCCTAGATGAGTCACGCTGATTAGAAAGGACAAGGGGAGGCAACTTCCTCATGACTACAAATACAAATACTACAAAAAAGAATTGAAAGCCCTATCTGATACAGGGGCACTATTTTTGCATTATTACATCATTACATATGCTCATGGGCATCAGTTGCAAGAAGTGTGAAGTATGGCAATGTGTCACTGTATGCATGAATAGGCCTCTATGATGAAATGAATGTATCAACATACTAGTGACAGTGAACAGTTGGCTAGGTAGTCCTCCTTTCCGTCATATTAGCGATTTCATTATGAACTTTTAAGCAAAACAAAAAACTGGTGGTTAGTGTTGCATCTGAGTTTAACAAAGGTTTTGGTGACCTTTCTGGAAGACAGGTCCATAAATAATTTTTAGGCTTAGATGTTGTCTCCTCTTGGTTCTGGTAGTGAGCAACATGGACTGCACTTTCCTATTAGGAGCTGCTGGGCACTGCCAAGTGACTCAGACTGGCTTCTCTCAGAAGCAGGATGTTGGGTTCAGTGGTCCATTGGTCTGACCCAGCCTGGCAATTCTTATGTTCTTTTCCAGTTTCCTCCACTTGCTTTGTCTGCCACTTCATTGTTAAATTTGCTTTCATTTTCCCATGAAAAGATACTTAACAAAACATCAGGCAAAATTATACATGCAGAGTTGTTGGAGGTTTAAAACTGAATAGTGTTTATTTGTTAACATTTTACTGTTTGAATAGATTGATCTTTTCTTTAATACTGAATGTTTGGTTTGGTATGCCATTAGTAAATAAACATTATATTATCTCATCTGAAGTTTTTGTTTGCCAAATGTAAAAAAACGGATGATGGTTTGCATGGATTTCTTGGAAGAATATGAAAATAAGTCTCTCGCTGTAATCTTCTACACTGAACATCATGGAAGTTTTGACATGGCTGGTATCTTTCAGATTTTGAATATGTGCAAAATAGGCATAATACTGGATATTTTTAATGAAATGTGATATCTGCTCATAGACACAAACAAGGGATGTGACATTTTCAAAGCTTATTTCCCCATAGTCTTTGCAACCCGGGTTAAGCACATGCTGGTTGAATGGCTCAGAGTCTGGTTGTGGTGTTCTGAAGACACACATGAGAACTATGGCAAGGAGAGTCAAGTACCTGGATTTTCCGGTTACTACTACTAAGCATTTATAAAGCGCTACCAGGCGCATGCAGCGTTGTACAATGAAAACACAAAAAGACAGTCCCTGCTCTAAAGAGCTTACAATCTAAAACGTTCTGCTCTCTTATCCCCAGACTGAGCATACTGGTCACTTTTTCATTGACACTAAGGGTGTGACTGAGAAATTCTTTAGCCATTAGTTATGCAGTCAAATATTCTGACATGGGTCTTCAGAAAGGCCTCTGTGCATCAGATATGCTTTGTGATCCTTTATGATGGTTATTCCTGTATTTGTTTTCTTAAATATTAAAGTTCAGCATCATTGAAAGAAAGTTGGTGTAAATGGCAGTTCTTGCTTATCTTATTCAAGTATTTACCCATACAACAGCATATCATTGCCATGTCTTCCCATTTGTTGTTAAAAAGCTACCCCTATAGAGTAGGTTTTTTTTGTTTTGTTTTGGAAACTATACAATGGTGATAGTAAACTGTGACCTTGAAAGGGCCCTTTCGTATCGTCCTGCTAGACCAGTCCAGTCAAGTGGATTGTGTTCCCCTACGAGCAGATTGGTGGTGACAGAGAACCAATGAAAAGTCCAGATTTCAATGACATCACTCATATGCCTCTATTTGCCTCAGCCACCAGAGATCCCTTCAGTATTTCTTTGTCCCCAGCAGATGGTGGATAGATTTTCTCCCCTCTGTAGAAAATCTGAGGATTGAGAGGAAAAGAGATTGACTAAATGCTCGTGAACGACCACCTTGAATACAAAAAGGTGACATTTGAGTGCAATGTGGAAGGCTCCAGTAGACTGCAGTCTTTTTGGTAGTCATAGGAGGAGGGAATATTGGTTCAGCTCCACGCTCTTTTCATAAGAGCCTTTTGAGCAGCCAGAAATTGGAAGGATTTGGAAGCGTGCAGCAGCCTTAAACAACCTAAATACCCCCTCCCTCCTCCTCTGTCTTCCCTGCTCTCTCCCGAAGATCTCAGGCGGCTTTCAGAGGGATATGCCTGCCAGTCACCTTAAACGCAGTGCTGCAAAGCCAGCCAGTGAAACATTTTCACAGTAGTAGAGCTGAACCCAGCATGGATTCTCTGCCTGGGGCTCTTAGGGAGGGGAGTGAGTACCAAGGCATGTCCTTATGGTGGGGGCTCCTGATTCCTTCGTCTTGGGACGCAATTCAGGGTGGACTGCTGGTGGCCGTTGGTGTGGTATAGGGTTTCCCACAATTTTCTGCATGCGCTAGTAATGTTTTTACTTATCGTGCGCCTTGTGGTTGAGTGGTCCTAATGTGCATTCTGCCCAAGCAGCTCCAATATGCACTCTTTCTCTAGTGCCTGTAACGTGTGCATCGTAAAAGCGAAGTTAACATGTGCTTCTCCAGGAACAAGCAGGAAGTCAGTCCTTGCTTATGGGTGACATCGGCACCGACTGAGCCCGCGCGGAGCAATTCCCCAGCTTTCAAAGAAAGCCTTTGGGATTGCTGCCATTGCATGGTCCTCTTCCCGCCCAAAGGTGCCATCTTCCTCAGTCTCCATTTTTCCACGGAGCCCTTCGGACGCACGTCCTCGTCCCTCAGAAAAAGTGTTTCGTTTTCGGCCTCTGGGCTGTGGCTTTTCCGGTTGCACCGGTCCTCTTCCTTCCTCCCCTGCTCTCCTCTTCCCTCAAGCGAGGGGATATTTTTGTTAAAAGTTGTTTAATTTGTATTTTTTTTCCCGATCGGGCTTCACGCCCTTTTTTCTCCAGCCGCTGGCCACAAAGGTCCTTGACCTAGCGGGGGTCCTTTTTGCCCCTATGGCCACCGGCTTTAAAAAATGTGACAGATGCTCCAAGAACATGTCAGTCATGGACACTCATGACTGTTGTCTTTGGTGTTTTGGGGCCGATCATGACCCGGAGCTCGGCTCTCTTTGCAAGGAAATGTCGTCCAAGGCCCTGCTCAGCTGTAAGCAGAAGTCCGATGACATTTTCCGGAAGGTGGCTCTGGAATCCTCGATCGTCCCTCCGCTGGTGGGATCCCCGACTTCGGCTCCGCATTCTCAGCGGCACTCCGACCAGGGGTCCCCTGAAGTGGAGCGGTGTAAGAAGAAGGCCTCGAAGTTACTGTCGGGGGCTCTGGATAAGCATGAGCACTCCCACGCTCGGTCGCTCAGCCCCCCACGGCGTTCCCAAGAGTCGGACAAGGAGCTGCCTTGAAAGGTACCTTGTACAGATACAGAGGTCTCCGGCGATGGCGTCCGGTCTCCTGAGGGTCATCCCGATGAGGACCCCCTCTCCTCCTCCACCCAGACCCGGTAACACCGGTGTCGGCATCACAGCGCCCCACGCCCGCATGGCAGTCCAAAATGCTGGCACTAGAGTGCAGCGTTTCTGCCTTCCTAGCTGCCCAGCAGGCGCTCATGCCCAGCACGGCTGGCCCGCACCTCGAGACCAAGGTTCCCTCAAGAGGGACACCAGAATTTGCCCTGGAAACCCCCGAGAGCCACGGGCCTCATGAGGGTCCTCGGTGTTGTTCTTGTTCTCCTTCCCATTCCTCGGGAGCGTGATCCTCCAAGGCCTCTGGCTCCAAGTGGACCTCTGCTTCTGGACAGGTCAACCTACCCGAGTCGGTGTCCTCCTCAGACCTCTCGGGCTAGGAGTCGGATGAGGATACTTCCCTGGAAACCCGTGCCCACAGGGACCTCCTTTTGGACCCGTCCCCGCAAGCCTATCAGAGGCGTTTGCCGCCCGAGGGCACATCGTTCCTGGTGTTCTTGCGGGACATGGCACAGGCCCTCGGCCTGGCTACGCAGACGGGGTTTACCCGTCTTTCCCACCCACCTCCGCACCTGCTCTCAGCATGCGGGGAAAGGGGGATGAACATGGCCACTGTAAGCCAAAAGGGCCTAAGGCCCAACCACCGGCGCCGTCCCAGCCTACATGGGGGTTTTGACACCATCAGCATAGCCTCTCGCCCCCTTGCAGCTCTTCCGCTGGTAGGGGGATGCCTGTCTCTGTTTGCCCCAGAGTGGGCGTCGATCATGTCGGAAACCTGGGTTCTCCGGGTTCTCCAAGTCAGATATCATCTCTGCCTGGTCAGGCATCCTTCTCCCTTCTCCCCGGCAGAGCCTGCCCAGCTCCTCATGCACCAGACCTTCTTGCAGCAGGACCTACCCAACCTCCTCACCCAGCGGGCTGTCGAAGGTACCACGGCACCTTTGAGGTCAGGGGTTCTACTCACTACTTTCTCATCCTGAAAAAGACGAGGGTTTTCGTCCCATCCTCGACCTCAGAAAGCTCAACAAGTTCCTGGTGCGGGAGAAGTTCAAAATGTTATTGCTTGGCGTCCTGCTGCCCTTCTTCAGCAGGGCAATTGGCTATGCTCCTTAGACCTCAAGGACGCTTACGCCCACATCCTAGTTCACCCCCAGCACAGGCAGGACCTGCGCTTCAGGATGCAGGGTGAACACTACCAGTACAGAGTGCTCCCCTTTGGGCTCGTGTCCGCACCACAGGTTTTCACAAAGTGCCTTTCCGTGGTCGTCACCTCCCTCAGGCGGCAGGGCATACCCATCTTCCCCTACCTTGACGACTAGCTCATCACGGGGCCCTCGATCAGCGAAGTCCGCCTGGTGTGTTGTGCACAATCCTCCTCGAGTGCCTCGGCTTCCTGGTCAACTTCTGCAAGTCCCACCTCGAGCCGATACAGGCCCTGGAGTTCATCAGCACACGCCTCGACACGGTGCAGGTGAACGCCTTCCTTCCAACGGACCGCGCAGGCCCCCTTCGGGCTGTGGCATCCCAGGTCCGGAACAGAGCATGGGTTACAGCGTGGGCGATGCTGCGCCTCCTCGAGCATATGGCCTCCACCGTCCATGTGGTCCCCCACGCCCACATGCACATGCAGACAGCCCAGTGGTGCCTCAGGGCACAATGGAATCAGGCCTCCGGCCACCTCAGAGACCCTATCCGGGTCTCTCGCAGTCTCCACTATTCTCTGAGTTGGTGGCAAGACCCCCAAAGTCTCCTTTGGGGAATGCCCTTTCAGGCCCCACAGCACAAACTCGTCCTAATGATGGATGCTTCCCTGCTGGGGTGGGAGCCCACTATGTGGTGCATTGTGCACCCAGGGACAGTGGTCGCCCAAGGAGTCTTGACAGCAGATTAACCTGCTCGAGCTTTGGGTGGTCCGATGGATCCTGAGGGCCTTCGAGAGCTACCTGAAGGGAAAGTTCGTGCTCGTGCAGACCGACAACAGAGTAGCCATGTTGTACATCAACAAGGAGGGGGGAACAGGGTCACGCTCCCTCAGCCGAGAGGCAATCCTCCTCTGCTCCTTTGCGTCTCGCTGGGGGATGACCCTGCGAGCAGTCTACCTCCCTGGCCAGGAAAATGTCCTCGTGGACGAACTCAGCAGGATCCTCTGCCCACACGAGTGGCGTTTGGATCCGGAGGTCGCCGGCCTCTTGTTCCATCGGTGGAGAACCCCATCCATGGACCTGTTTTCCAGCCTGGCGAATGCACAGCTTCCCCGCTTTTGTGGCCCGGTTCCGCACCTGAGCAAGGTAGCCCCGGATGCGTTCCTTTTGAGATGGACCTCCGGCCTTCTCTAAGCATTCCCTCCAACTCCTCTCATTGCAAGGACCCTCCACAAGGTTCAGCGGGACCACGTTTCGATTATCCTCGTGGCTCCCTCATGGCCTCGACAGCCATGGTTCCCGCTTCTACTCCGGCTCGCATATGAGCCCCCAGTCCCCCTGGTCTGCGCCCCGGGCCTGTTAACGCAGGAGGAGTGTCGAGTGCTCCACCTGAATTTGGCCTCGCTGTCCCTCGCAGCCTGGCGGCTGAACGGATCGCTTTAGCTCCGCTGCGTCTCCCGGAGGACATTGAGGAGATCTTCCTTGCGTCGAGGAAGGACTCAACGAGACGGGCATACGCCTTTAAGTGGCGATGTTTCTTGACCTAGTGCTCCGAGATTCTGATCGACCCGTTCTCCTGCTCTACCCAGTGGATCTTCCAGTACCTCCTCCACCTCTCGAAGGCAGGGCTGAAATCCAATTTGGTCAGGATACACATGAGCACCATTTCGGTGAACCACCTCCCCGTCGAGGGAAAACCCCTCTCGGGGCAGCCCTTGGTCTCTCGCTTCATGTGAGGTCTGTTACTCTCCAAGCCTCCCATCCAGCCTCCACCGGTAGAGTGGGACCTCAACGTGGTGCTGATGCAACTCACTCGGGTGCCCTTCGAGCCGATGGCGACGTGCTCGCTTCGGCATCTCTCCTCGAAAGTGGTCTTCCTGGTGGCTTTGACCTTGACTGGCCAAGTCAGCGAACTTCAGGCCCTCATGGCTGAGGCCCCATATACCAGGTTCTATGGTAACAGGGTGATCCTCCGCACCCATCCCAAGTTCCTGCCGAAGGTGATCTTGGACTTTCATCTCAACCAGGAGATAGTCCTGCTGACCTTCTTCCCGAGACCTCATGCCGACCAGGCATCGGCGGTGCTGCATACACTCCACTGCAAGAGGGCTCTGGCCTTTTACCTGAAGCATACCCAGGGTCATCGCATGTTCGACCGGCACTTTGTCGCCTAATCGCCTAGGTCAGGCAGTCACCAAGCGCACCATCTCCGTCTGGGTGGCGGACCTCTTCGTCTTCGCCAAAGCAAAGGTGGGCGCCCTGCTGGATTGGCGCGTCACCGTGCACGGCGTCCGAGCCAAGGCTGCATTGGTGGCTTCGCTGCACTCAGTGCTTCTAGCGGACATCTGCCAGGCTGCGACCTGGTCTTCAACGAACACTTTCGCTGTGCACTACTGCCTGGAGAGGGAGTTCCACCAGGACAGTGCCTTCGGCTAGGCTGTACTCCATAATCTGTTTGGGGTATAAGCAACTCCTGCCCTCTGACCCTTCTTCGACGGCTACTGAGAGCTTTGCCCCGGGGACCCGATGACTCAGGCTCCTTTGGGCATCGACCTCTGCTCATGGTCTCACGGAGGCGTTTTTGGGTTACAGGCTCAGTAGCCTGTAGCTGGAGAGTCCCATAAGTGTAGACTGACTCCCTGCTTGTTCCTGGAAAAAGCATAGTTACTCACCTGTAACAGGTGTTCTCCAGAGACAGCAGGAATCGGTCCTCACTACCCTCCCACCTTCCCTGAAGAGTTGCTGTTTTTGTCCTTCCCTTGCTTTCTGCTTAGTAGGGCTCTAGCTAGGGGGACCTGACTGAGCAAGATGGCACCCTTGGGTGGGAAGAGGAGCACGCATGCGTGGCAGCAATCCCAAAAGCTTTCTTTGAAAGCTGGGAAATTCCTCTGCGCGGGCTCCGTCGGTGCTGATGTCACCCATAAGTGAGGACTGATTCCTGCTGTCCCTGGAGAACACCTGTTACAGGTGAGTAACTACGCTTTGTGGGCCAACGCAGCCATAGTGCACACTGTTGTGATACATGCCCTAACTCTCTTTATCGTTTTCCAGGAAATGTTTGCCCTGTGGGAAGTGAGGTGCCTCATCCCCAGATTCTGGACTCTGCTTTTCCTGCATTGCAGCTTCCGAGTCATCCCTGGAGGGCCTGCTTTTCCCCCTCTCAGCTGGAGGATGCAATTAGTTCAACCTTGCCTGCTGCAGGGTGGGAGGTGACAGATGGTGCTATGAGTAAGGATATTCAGTTGGAGGTTTTGGCGACAGTGCTGTGGCCTACTTATCATTCTCTAGGGGGTCTGTGGTGGCTGTACCCCCTGGTGTTGGGGAGTCTTATCTGAGAGGAGAGCTTCCAGACTCCGGATTTTCCTCCC
This sequence comes from Ichthyophis bannanicus, assembly GCA_033557465.1. Lineage (NCBI taxonomy): Eukaryota > Metazoa > Chordata > Amphibia > Gymnophiona > Ichthyophiidae > Ichthyophis > Ichthyophis bannanicus. The sequence goes on along the minus strand of CM066031.1, from coordinate 1,247,432,878 downwards.
TGGAATTCTTTTCCTTTTTGCAACAGGCCTATTCCTTCTGGCTTGGAAATTCAGACTCTGCGGCCTCTGGGTGCCCCCGGGCACAGTCTAATGTAGGGCAGGCTGAAAGTGGAAGACCTGTTTGATTATCTTTAAGTGTCCCTGGTGAGGGGCACCCTCTGGAGATGGGGAATAGCTGGAAGCTATCAGATGTCGCCTATGACTCGGATTCATATGGCTCAGTACTAGGCTCTCGTGTGGATAAGGAAGTGCGCTCTCGTCTTCAGAAGATTATGCAGAAATCGGCATGATCCATCTAATCTCCAGGAACAAGCAGGAATGTAGTCCTCACATATGGGTATCGTCAGTACCGACGGAGCCTGCGTGGGAATACTCCCCAGCGTCCAATAGGAATGCTTTTGGGAGCATTCCTCAGCACATGCGCGCTGACTTCCCGCCTTTCCAACTGTCCCTCTTCAGTTCTTTGTTTTCCGAGGAGCCAACAGGACCTATTCCCTGTCACCGCAGAAAATTCCGTCTTTAAATTTTTTTTTTTTTTTTTTTTTTGTGGTCGCGTTTCCCTACCGCACGACGCCTACCGGTACCGCCGGTTCTTTTCTTTTCTTTTCTTTTCCTAAAAAAACAAAACAAAACCCTAGACTTTTATTTTTTCTTTTCAGAAACTTTCCTGTTTTGGTGCTAGGCCCCATTTTGGGCATTAGGCCCCATTTTTCCAAAATCATGGAAAAGCCAACTAGTGGTTTTAAAAAATGTACTAAGTGTGGCGGTACCATTTCCGTCACTGACACCCATGATTTGTGTCTAAAATGTTTAGGACCTGATCATTCTCCAACTGAATGTCTCTCCTGCATGGGGATGACTAAAAGAGGAAGACAGAACCGGGCCGCAAAGCTCGGTACCCTCTTTTCTTCAGATGGCAGATCCATTGCATCGACATCGTCAAGGGCCTCGTCTTCCTCCCATGGATCTCAGGTAACTAAACACAAAAACTGGTCCTCAAAGGGTAGATTTCCTGCTAAGCATCGAGAGGCCATTGGCATTGCCCTTGAGGGAACCACACTGCCAAAACAGCCCCGGCGGGAGGCTTCGACTTCCAAAGCATCGATGGGGCTTCAGGATGTTCTCAAGGCTTCAACCTCGCAAGAACTACCTGTGCCATGATCAGGGGTTCCGGCCGTTCTTACCAGTATCGACACCCAGGCATCGGCAGCGTCGATAGACCAGAGATTTCTTCCTATCGAATGCAGTATTGCAGATCTTCTGTCAGCTGCAGTACCGGTGGTCCCAAGGGCACTGGTGCCGACATCGACACCGATGCTGGTACTGACACCGACGATGCCGGTACCAACGGTACCGGCCCCGATGGTAACTCTTCCCGTTCCACCTCCGGCTGGAGTGGATAAAGTGGTACCGGGTCAACTCAGTACCGACTTTGATCGGTACCGGGATCGTGCTTTGCAGGAGCATCGGAGTCAGGAATACTTTGAGTCCTCCGATTCCGAAGACTCTGACAATTCTTGAAGGACTAGAAAAAGGGACTGTTACTTCTGGAGAGAGATCTGCAACTGTGAGTATATACTTCTGGTAATTTTCTAAAAGGAATTCTTTGTATTAAAGCTAATTAATCTGTGAACCCACTATTTTTTGTTAAAGCATTCAGGGCCTAGTAGCAGCAGTTTAAGTTTAAATTTAAAACACAGAGGAGAACTTTCTGGTTACATTTCATACCCAGCAGAGAGCTTGTAGTTTAAATTTAATAGTCACTCAGGGCCTAGCATCAGCAAAGTACTTTTAGCTTAAATTTAAAACACAGAAGAAAGCTTTCTGGTTAAATTTAGAACCCAGCAGAGAGCTTGTAGTTTAAATTTCATAAGAAGTTAGAGCCTAGCAGCAGCTAAGAGCTATAATTTAACTCAAATCAGAATATAGCTTACCTCAGCCGCACAAGACAGGTTACTGTGTAGCAGCCCTCTTTTAATAAGTGTTATTTCCCTCCCTCCCCTGGGATAATCGTAGCTTTATAGATACTTATACATCTTAAAAGGCAGGAGGTGCTCTCAGGTGAAGCTCGTTACCCAAATCAATCATACACAAAGGACCTGAGATTAGTTAAGCTTCAGGTAAACAAGGTATATTACACGTATTAGGTACAGTTTTATTAGTATAAATATCCATAGCAACCCTTAGTAAGTAAAGAACTTAGATCTAAACACAAACTTAAAACTAAGATGCAGACAGCAGTCCAGCAGCGGGATGGGGGCTTTCCAGTCTTTTGCATTGAGTGTCACATGTACGATTTTCTCCCAGTTGGCGAGAGGTCTTACGTGTGCACTAGGTGCAAGGAGCTCTTTGCTCTCAGGGAACGAGTCCGTTTTCTAGAGGCTAAAGTAGCAGACTTGGAAAGCATAAGACAGACAGAGAGGTACATAGACGAGACCTACAGGGATATAGTCCTGAAGTCCCACATCCAGTCTGGCAGCATCCCTGTTGCCATGGAGGAGAGAGGTCACGTGACAGGAGAGCATCACCCTGGTGTGGCAGGAAGTGATCCTGTAACTAGGACCTGTCCTCCAGGTGATGTAAAACCCTCCTGCACCGAGGAAGTTTCTCCAGGGCCATGTGCCCATGAGGGAAGGGTTAGGACAGCCGTTATAGTTGGTGATTCGATCATTAGGCATGTAGATAGCTGGGTGGCTGGTGGACGTGAGGATCGCCTGGTAACTTGCCTGCCTGGTGCGAAGGTAGTGGACCTCACGCGCCACCTAGATGAGGTCTTAGATAGTGCTGGGGAGGAGTCTGCTGTCTTGGTACATGTCGGTACCAATGACATAGGAGAATGTGGTAGGGAGGTTCTGGAGGCTAAATTTAGGATTTTAGGTAGGAAGTTGAAATCCAGAACTTCCAGGGTAGCGTTCTCCGAAATGCTTCCTGTTCCACGCGCAGGATCCACAAGGCAGGCAGAGCTTCGGAGTCTCAATGCGTGGATGAGACAATGGTGCAGAGATGAGGGTTTTGGATTTGTTAGGAACTGGGGAACATTCTGGGGAAAGGAGGGGCTCTTCCGAAGGGATGGGCTTCACCTTAACCGGGATGGAACCAGGCTGCTGGCATTAACCTTTAAAAAAGAGAGAGAGCAGCTTTTAAACTAGATATTAGGGGAAAGCCGACAGTCGCCCAAGAGCAGATGGTTCGGAAGAATGTATCTTTGAAGGATACTACCAAAAGCAGAGAGGTTCCACAAAAGAGTAAACTAGCCCAAATGCCCTCACGTATCGAGCAGACAGAGCTTAAAGATCCCAAATTACCCATGTCTAACAATAGCCAAATTAATATGAATAAAATACATTCTCTAAAATGCTTGTATGCAAATGCTAGAAGTCTAAAAAATAAGATGGGAGAGTTAGAATATATAGCACTAAATGAAAGGTTAGATATGATTGGAATATCAGAGACATGGTGGAAGGAGGACAACCAGTGGGACACTGTGATACCTGGGTACAAACTATATCGTAATGATAGAGCTTATCAAATTGGTGGAGGGGTTGCTCTCTGTGTTAGAGAGGGCATTGAGTCAGAAAGGATTAAAGTTTTGCAGGAAACAAAATCTGCTGTAGAATCTATATGGATTGAAATTCCATGTAAAAGGGGGAAGGCGATGGTAGTGGGGGTGTACTATCGACCGCCTGGCGAGAATGACCAAATGGATGATGAAATGTTCAAAGAAATCAAGGAAGCTAACAAACGTTACAGCGCAGTAATAATAATGGATGATTTCAACTACCCCGGTATCGACTGGGTCAGTGTCACGTCAGGACATGCTAGGGAGATAAAGTTCCTAGAGGAAATAAATGACTGCTTCTTGGAGCAGCTGGTTCATGAACCGACCAGAGGGGAAGCCATATTAGACCTAGTCCTTAGTGGAACACGAGATCTAGTGCAAGAGATAAGGTTGTTGGGGCCACTTGGCAATAGTGATCATAGCATGATAGCCTTTGATTTAATTAGTGGAGGAGGGATAGTAAGGAAATCCACTGTACTACCTTTTAACTTTCGAAAGGGAGACTATGATAAAATGAGGAAAACAGTTAAGAAAAAACTAAAAGGAGCAGTTGCAAAGGTTAAAGACGTACATCAGGCTTGGCTGTTGTTGAAAAATACTATCTTGGAAGCCCAGACCAGCTGTATTCCACGCTTTAAGAAAAGTGGAAGGAAGTCCAAAAAACTGCCAGCATGGTTTAAAGGTGAGGTCAGAGAGGCTGTTGTTGCCAAAAAAGCATCTTTCAGGAAATGGAAAAAAGAGCCAAACGACGAAACCTGGAAACAGCACAAGCACTGGCAAGTCAAATGCAAGGCATTGATAAGGCAGGCAAAGGGAGAATTTGAGAAGAAGCTTGCTGCGGAAGCAAAAACGCGAAGTAAAGACCTTTTCAAGTACATTCGTTGCAAAAAACCTGTGAGAGAGTCAGTTGGTCCATTAGATGATAGAGGGGTTAAAGGAGCACTAAGAGGTGACAAGGCGATAGCGGAGAGACTGAATGAATTCTTTGCTTCAGTCTTCACTGTGGAAGATGTAGGGATGTTACCCATTACTGAAGTGGTATTTAAAGGTGCGGAAGAATTGAAGGAAATATCGATACATCGGGAAGATGTATTACAACTATTAGATAAACTGAAGAGTAACAAATCACCTGGGCCGGATGGTATACATCCAAGGGTGTTGAAAGAACTGAAATATGAGATTGCAGACCTGCTATTAGTAATCTGTGAACTATCATTAAAATCATCTCTAATACCTGAAGATTGGAGGATCGCCAATGTAACACCAATTTTTAAAAAGGGTTCCAGGGGTGATCCAGGAAACTACAGACCGGTGAGCCTGACGTCAGTACCAGGAAAAATGGTAGAAACCATCATAAAGAATAAAATTACTCAGCATGTAGATAGTCATGACCTAATGGGAGACAGCCAACATGGCTTTAGACAAGGAAGATCTTGTCTTACTAATCTGTTATGTTTTTTTGAAGGAGTGAATAATCAGGTGGACAAAGGTGAGTCTGTTGATATTGTGTATCTGGACTTTCAGAAAGCCTTTGACAAGGTCCCTCATGAGAGACTTTTGGCAAAACTAAAGAGTCATGGGATAGGAGGCAGTGTACTATTGTGGATCAGGAACTGGTTAAAAGATAGAAAGCAGAGGGTAGGGCTAAATGGCCAATTTTCCCAATGGAGAAAGGTTAATAGTGGTGTGCCCCAGGGATCTGTGCTGGGTCCGCTGCTTTTTGACATATTCATAAATGACCTGGAAAATGGAATAACGAGTGAGGTTATCAAATTTGCAGATGACACAAAACTATTTAAAGTTGTTAAAACCCAAGAGGATTGTGGAAAATTGCAAGAGGATCTTGATAAATTGGAAGACTGGGCATCAAAATGGCAGATGAAATTTAATGTGGACAAGTGCAAGGTTATGCACCTAGGGAAGAACAACCCAAACTATGGTTACACGATGCAAGGTTCCACATTAGGAACTACCACCCAGGAAAAAGATTTAGGCGTCATTGTGGATACCATGTTAAAACCCTCGGCCCAGTGTGCAGCAGCGGCCAAGAGAGCAAATAGAATGCTAGGTATGATAAGGAAAGGAATGGAAAATAAAACAAAAGATATTATAATGCCTCTATATCGTTCCATGGTGAGACCGCACCTTGAATATTGTGTGCAATTCTGGTCGCCGTATCTTAAAAAGGATATAGCCCAGCGGACTCTTGGTGATTGTGGGTTCACGAGCGGTGCTGGAGCGGTGTCCTCAGCTGGGGCAATGGATAGTGCTTCGCCCCAGAGCGTGTCAGGTGTATGGCTCTCTCCGGATGAGCGCACCCCCCCTCCGCGACCCGGAAGCCTTAGTTCAGCCGGCGTTGCCCTGCCGAGGGGTTTGACGACGAGCTCTCCCCTTGCTGAGGGCATTGGAGGAACAAAGGCTGATGATAATTCTTGTTCCGGACGTCTGAATCGGCGAGAGGAAGGAAGAATAATATCGGAGGTTGTATTGGAGGCCGATTCAGCTCAGAAGGAGGCTTCGACTGGGATTCCAGTGTTGGTGAGACCCGCGGCTTATACAATGGAAACGCTGTGGGAAGGCATCGCTACTTTGAACCTCTCCTTGATCAAGATGTATGTTTTTTTCGAGTCTGAGTTGAAGGTGGTGAACTCTGCTTGTGAGACTGTATCCAGGTCTTCTGAGGAGCAAGTTGGGAGAATCACCGCGTTGGAGAGGGACTTGGGGGAGGTGCGAGAGTTGGTTACGGCTCAGGTTAAGGATAGGGATATCTGCAGTAGGAAGATGGAATACCTGGAAAATCAGGTCCGAAGATGTAATCTTCGGTTCCTAAATTTCCCCCGTTCTCCAATAATGTCTGCTGTGGAGATGGTGAGGAAGTACCTCGGGGAGGTTTTAAAGATCCCCCCGGAGCAGCTTTCTCCTATAACCAGAGCGCAGTATCTGACTCTGGGTGGTAGAGGTAAAACAAGCACTTCTCCTAATACCTCTCCTGGGGTGGGAGATCTCTCTATGTTCCTTGAGAGTTCCTTGAAGGTAGTAACTGATAGAACTACTCTCCTTGTGACTTTAGCCCTGGAGTCAGATAAAATGTATATCCTCAGAATGTATTTCAGGAGTGCTAGTGAGGTTTTTTTTGGTTCTAAGGTATGGGTATTTCCTGATTTGGCTCGTGCTTCACAGTTGAGAAGGAAGGCTTTCTTGGCTCTCCGCCCTAGAGTGGTGGCCTTGGGAGCCACTTTCCAGCTTAAATTTCCGGTTAAATGTTACGTGGGTTTTAAACAAAAAATGTATTTGTTTTTTGAACCAAAACAACTACTGGCCTTTCTGGAAGTAAGAGAGGAGAGTGTGGTTGAAGTCTTGGTACCTTCCCATGTGGCTGACGCCTAAGTCTCTTATCCGCTTATTGTTATTGATATATAACGATAGTTAGGGCTTGTATTTCAATGCTAGCCTTTCTATTTGGTTTTTTTTGCCTGGTACTTCCCCCCCCCCTCCATTCCCTTTTACCTTATTTTTTGGCCTAATGTTTATGGAATATATTGGGGGATTTATAAGATATTTCTTCTTGTATTATTTTGTATTTTCCATGTTGTTTCATTTATTCATGTATACTTTGCTTGGATGGATAAGTGATAATAATAAATATTAAATATAAAAAAAAAAAAAAAGGATATAGCGATTTTAGAAAAGGTTCAGAGAAGAGCCACCAAAATGGGAAAGGGGATGGAAGGATACTCCTATGAAGAAAGGCTAAAAAGGTTAGGGCTCTTTAACCTGGAAAAGAGACGGCTGAGGGGAGATATGATAGAAGTCTATAAATTAATGAACGGAGTGGAACGAGTAAACGTAGATCGATTTGTTTACCTTATCAGAATATAGAAAGACTAGGGGACATGCAATGAAGCTACAGGGTAAACTATTTAAGACTAATAAAAGAAAATATTTTTTCACTCAATGTGTAATCAAACTCTGGAATTTGTTACCGGAGGATGTAGTAAAGGCTGTTAGTGTAGCTGGGTTTAAAAAAGGTTTGGACAAGTTCCTGGAGGAAAGGTCCATAAACCATTATTAAGAAGGGACCCAGGATATCAATGCTTGAACCAATACAAGCATTGTGGAACCTGTGTCCCTTGGGGAAACTGCTAGGTACATATGACCTAGATTGGCCACTGTTGGAAACAGAATACTGGGCTTCATGGACCTTGTTCTGACCCAGTATGGCATATCTTATGTTATGTTCTTATGTTAATTCTGCTGGCACTAGAGGTTTTCTCTTAGAAGATCCCTCTTCTCCCCAACGCAGAATGTCACCTCCAGAGGACATGTCATTTCAGGATTTCATCCGTGATATGGCTAAAGGTCTTTCAATCACAGTAGCTCCTGAAGAGGAACCAGAGCAAAGGAATTTGAAATCCTCCAATATCCTAAAGCTCCTAAGGAGGCAGCTACTCTGCCTATCCATGAAATTCTGCATAACTTGATGCTCAGAATGTGGGAGACACCTCTGACTACTTCTCCTCACTCTAGGAGACTTGATACTATGTATCAAGTCCCACCATGTCCTGGATTTCAGAAAACTCAGCTGCCACACCATTCAATGGTAGTGGAGTCAGCCATGCGTAGGATGAAAGTGCTAAAAGACATGCATCCAATCCTCCAGGTCATGAATGCAGGACTCTGGATGCTTTTGGACACAGAACTTTCCAAGCTTCCATGCTTTCAGCTAGGATCAGCTCATATATCCTATATATGGGAATGTTCCTCAAAGAAATCACAGGAGATTTGGAACTTATGAGCCCATTTCTCCCAGATGATAAGAGACAAGACTTTCTTACTCTGGTTAAGCATGCTCAGGATGTCTCCACGTTTGTCAATCGTGCTGCCTTTGACTGCTTCGAATGCATCAGCAGAACCTCTGCTATTGCCATTGGCGCATGACGGGTTGCCTGGCTACAGGCATCAGACTTGGAGACTTGGGTACAGGACAAGTTAGGCAACATTCCTTGCACGGGAGAGAATCTCTTCGGCAAGAACTGGCAGGAGAAGGCTAACGAGTTAGATGCTGACAATTCTGCCTTAGATAGATTGTCAAAGTCTACAGCCACTCCAGCCAAAAGAAAGCCTTATAAAAAAAACCCTCTTTTAGCAAAAAGAGGAAGTTTTATCCTTCCTATACCCATCAGACTCAAGCTCCAGGTCAGGTTGCCCAAAAGGGACAAACTAGACAACAAAAGAAACCAAAAGGCCCAAGAGCCCAACCAGCTCTCCAGGTTCAGCCCCCTCAAGAGCTTTGACTCCTCCCTAAAGAGCTTTGCCTTCCTGCCTCTGAGGGGTCCTCAACCCCCCAATATTCCCGGCAGGTTATGCCACTTTGTCAACAGATGGCATCAGATAACAGCAGAAGATTGGACTTTGTCTATTTTAGGGGAGGGGTACAAACTTCATTTTCACAGCTTACCCCCTCCTAAAATTCTAAAGCAGTTCAATTCACAAACCTGTGCAGACAATCTGCTAGATCACGAGGTCTCCACACTTCTTGCCCAAGGGGCAATAGAGGAAGTACCCATTCTTCAACAGGGTGCAGGGTTCTACTTCCCCTGTTTTCTTATTCCAAAGAAAACAGGAGGACACAGACCCATTCTAGACCTCAGAGATTTGAACAGATATCTCTTTCGAGAGAAATTCAAAATGATTTCTCTGGGAACTCTTCTGCCATACCTTCAAAGCCAGGACTGGCTTTGCTCTCTAGACTTAAAGGATGCATACACTCACATTCTTATCCATCCAGATCACAGGAAATTTTTACGTTCCCTTTTCAGGGGAAGAAATTTCCAGTACAGGGTTCTTCCTTTTGGTCTGGCTTCAGCACCAAGGGTATTCACGAAATGCATGGCAGTAGTAGCTCCATTTCTACGAACCCTGGGGATTTTTGTCTTCCCTTATTTAGACGACTGGCTCATCCAAGCCTCCACAGTGACAGAGGCCAGCACTGCACTGTCTCGCACAATGCGAATCCTCCAATACTTGGGATTGGTAATAAACTTCCCGAAATCTCAACTAGTTCTTTCCCAATGCCTAGAATTCATAGGAGCCTGTCTGGATACCAGACAGGCAAGGGCTTTCCTTCCACAAGCCCGGTGTCTTTGCATAATGCAGTTAGCTTCCCAAGCAGCAGGCAAATCCTCCCTCGCTGCTCGGGAGCTACTGCAGTTACTGGGGCACATGGCATCCACAGTTCATGTAGTCCCATATGCTCGCCTCCACATGCGAGCAGCTCAGTTTACCCTCTCCACACAGTGGACACAGGCCACGGGGCATTTGTCGGACAAAATAACAATCTCTCAACGACTAATTTTGTTCCTCCAATGGTGGCAATCATTAGAAAATCTGACAGTAGGGTTTCCTTTCCATCAACCCCTCTTTCAGGCCACCCTAACAACAGATGCATCACAGGTGGGTTGGGGAGCACACCTGAATCATCTCTCTACCCAGGGCACCTGGACTCCACAGGAGGTTGGTTTACACATAAACCTCCTGGAGTTAAGAGCAATTTATTTAGCTCTTCAAGTGTTCCATGCCCAGCTCAGCTACAAGACAGTCCTAGTCCAGACAATCAGGTAGCCATGTTCTATGTGAACAAGCAGGGCGGGACAGGCTCTCTGTCGTTATGCAACAAAGCTTTACGACTGTGGGCCCTCACCAGAGAGCATCAAATTCACCTTCTAGTGGTATATTTTCCAGGCATTCAAAACCTTTGGACAGACAAACTCAGTCGAGTACTGCTACCTCACGAGTGGTCACTCCATCTAGACCAGGTGGCAAAGATATTTCATCTCTGGGGCACTCCAGACATAGACCTCTTTGCAAGTCCACTGAATGCCAAACTTCCCTGGTTCTGTTCCAGGATTCCGGCGCACAACTGTCAGGCAATGGATGCCTTCCTCCTTCACTGGAGTCAGGACTACCTTTATGCCTTCCCACCCATTCCCCTCATCCCCAAGACACTCTTCAGACTTCAGAGAGACAGGGGTCGCATGATTCTCATAGCACCACGATGGCCACGCCAAAGTGGTATTCCCTGCTTCTTCATCTCTCTCAAGCGGCTCCTCTGGAGTTAGGGCATGCTCCAGATCTCCTTTCCCAGGAGAACGGGACGCTATGGCACCCGAATCCCCAGTCCCTGCACCTCATGGCCTGGTTTTTGAAGGCTTAGACCTCCAAGATTTGAACCTGTCCCAGCAGGTAAAAGATATCCTTCATGTTTCTAGGAAACTTTCCACAAGAAGATCTTATGCCTTCAAGTGGAAACGTTTTACTATATGGTGCTCCAAGAAGGGATTAAACCCCCTGGTCTTACCCTTAGAATTGATACTAGAGTATCTCCTTCACTTATCGAATTCTGGGTTAAAGACCAATTCGGTAAGAGTCCATCTTAGTGCAATTGCAGCTTCTTATAAGCTTCTAAATGGACAACCAATTTCCTCTCATCCACTCCTATCAAGATTTATGTGAGGCCTTTTATTAACTAAACCTCCCATCAAGCCACCACCGGTAGCATGGAATCTAAATCTAGTTCTCGGGCAGCTCATGAAGCCGCCTTTTGAACCTTTAGCCACTACAGCCCTTAAGCTTTTGACTTGGAAGGTCATCTTCCTGATTGCAATCACCTCTGCCCGTCACATTAGTTAATTGCAAGCTTTAGTGGCTGATCCTCCTTATACTAGATTTCATCATGATAAGGTTGTTCTTCAAACTCACCCACACTTTATGCCAAAGGTGGTTTCGCCTTTTCATTTAAACCAATCAATTTATCTTCCTGTATTTTTTCCGAGGCCTCACGCCTCTCATGCAGAAAGGAAACCTTCATACTTTGGATTGTAAAAGGGCCTTAGCCTTTTACATTCAAAGAACACAGCAACATAGAAAGTCCTCGCAACATTTTGTAGCTTTTGACCCTAGTCATTTGGGACTTCCAGTCTCCAAAAGAACTTTATCTAAATGGATTGTCCAATGCATATCCTTTACTTATGAGAGTAAAGGTCTTCCTCTTCAGGACCATGTAACAGCTCACAATGTGAGAGCCATGGCAGCTTCTATGGCTAATCTCCACTCTGTGTCTATCGATGACATTTGTCGAGCAGCCACCTGGGCTTCTGTACACACCTTCACAGCCCACTACTGCCTAGATAAGGCCTGCTGTCGGGATTCCTTCTTTGGCCAAGCTGTTTTTCAAAATCTCTTTCACACCTAAACCAACTCCTACCCACCAACCCTGGTGGAATGCCAGAGATCCATGGGAGGAAGGATTCTCACCTTCGATGGTGGCACCTTCCTGGGGATATCTCCCTGACATCTTCAGCTAGGGAGTCCCCATATGTGAGGACCACATTCCTGCTTTTTCCTAGAGATAGCGTAGTTACTCACCTGTAACAGGTGATCTCCGGGAACAGCAGGAATTTAGTCCTCACAACCCACCCACCTCCCCTAGGAGGGATGCTTCCAAAAGCGTTCCTATTGGACACTGGGGAGTGTTCCCGTGCAGGCTCCGTCGGTACCGACGATACCCATATGTGAGGACTAAATTCCTGCTGTTCCCGGAGATCACCTGTTAACAGTTGAGTAACTACGCTTTCTGGAGCAGGACTCTCCCTACCTAAAGGGTTAAAGGTGTATAAGAAGTTCTATGCTCTTCTGGAGGGAGGAGTGCATCAAGTGGTTTGGCATTCCCAAGGTAGATGCGCAGGTCACGGCAATTACGAGACAGACCACCATTCCTGTGGCAGACGGATCGGCCTTAAAGGATATTCTGGATCGTAAGGTGGATTCCTTGCTGAGGAGCCAGTTTGCCGTGCTGGTAGCTATTCTGCAGCTGGCGATTTGCACCTGCCTGACGTCTCAAACCCTGCTTCAATGGATTCAGTTTCTTCTGCCTGATGATACTATGTATCCCTCTTTTGGAGTCTGCTTCAGCCTTCCTTTCTGATGTCATGTATGACCTGGTACGTTTGGCAGTCAAGAATGATGCCCTGATGACTGTGTCACGGCATTGGATTTAGCTCTGGCACTTGGTAGCAGAAACATTCTCCAAAGCCCGGTTGGCCCAGCAGGCTTTTAAGGGGAAGCTTCTGTTTTGAGCTAATTTGAAAAAGCTGGTGAAGGACCTGGGTGAAACAAAAATTTACTGCCTTCCGGAAGGCAGGTCCAGGGGGGCATATGAAGCAGGCTGCTGCCCCTTTCTTATTGGCCTCCAACTGTCCACCAAGGGGCACACTGGCTGGATTCCTGAGGGTCTCTTGTCATTATTGAACTGGAAAACCTTTTCTTCTGCTCTGCTTTGAGACTTCAGGCTGGTTCTTGGTCCTTTCGTGGAGCGTGTGGGCCCAGCGACTCGGTCCCCTCCAGAGAGAACCCTCCCGAGCTGCGCAATGAGGTTTTGTGGGCCCATTCCCTGGTTCCTCCGGTTTGAGGCAGGCTAAGCTTTTTTTTTCAGGAATGGTTCCTGGTTACCAAGGATTACTGGGTGCTAGACACCATTCAGTCCAGCTATGTCCTGAAATGCAAAGAGCTGATTCTGGATGCTTTCATCATTTCCTTTTGTGGATCTGCGATCAAAAGTGCTGCTGGGTGGACCACCTTGGACAAGTTGCTACACCTAAAGGTGGTGATGCCCGTCACCCTGGACAAGCGGGGCAAGGGCAGGTACTCCACCCGTTTTGTTGGTGCCAACAAAGGACCTCAAGGGGATCAACGAGCACGTGGCACTTCCTACGCTTTCAGATGGAAACCTTGCTGCTCCGTGATTCAAGCAGTGCACCAAAGGGAATTCTGGCTTCTCTGGATCTAGCTGAAGTGTATTTTCATATCCTAATCTGGATGGATTAACAAAAGTATCTGTGTTTTTCTGTGCTTGGCTCTCACTATCAGTTTGCTGCCATCCCTTTTGGGCTATCCACCATCCCAAGGACGTTCTTCAAGGTCATGGTGGGGGTGCCAAAGGATCTGTGTCCATCACCATCTGAATGACTGACTCATCTGAGCCTGTTCCCTTTCAGAAGCATCTCAGGTGGCATCCTGAGCGGTGGCCCTTTTGGAAAGCATCGGCTGGGGTGATGAATCGGTAAAGAGCCAGCTGTTGCCTTTCCAGTCCCTGGAGTTTCTGTGAGCATGTTTTGACACTCGAGTGGGCAGAGTTTTCCTGCCAGAAGAGAAAGTTAAGACTGTTGTATTGCCTGGTGCTGTTCTGTGTGCAGCAGGCTCCCAGAGTCTGCGATTATCTTCAGCTTCTCAGATTGATGGCATGACCATAGAGATGGTGTTGTGGGTGCGTGCTCACATGCGACTGTTTCAGCGGTCCTTGTTGACTCAGTGGTTCTGGAATTCTCAGGAGTTCGAGTGCAGGCTTGTGCTCTCATTGATGGTGAAGGCCAGCCTGCGGTGGTGGCGGCAGCCCTGTCACCTGAGGAAGGGCTTATCAATGGACAATTTCTCCTGAATCCTGCTAGTCTCTCGGGCTGGGAAGCCCATTGCCAAGACTGTATGGCCCGGGCCCATTGTAACCACAGAGAAGCGATGTGATTCATCAACTGCCTCGAAGAGAGGGCCATCAGGTTGGCTGTTCTGCATTTCCAGCCCCTGGTTGAGGACAGAGTGGTTCAAGCGTTTCAAACAACGCCATGGCGGTGGCTTATGCCTATCAGCAAGACAGCATTTGGAGCTCTGGAGATGGCTCTTCTGTTTGTCTGGGTAGAGAAGAATCTCCTAGCTTTGTTGGCTCAGCAGATTGTCTGGGTGGACAGTGTGGAAGTGGACTTCCTCAACTGAACGCTCTGGATCCTGGAGAGTGGGATTTGAGTCAGGTGGTGGTTCCGTTGATTCTGCACCACTAAGGTCACTCCGGAATGGATCTGATTGTGATTTGTTCCACCGCCAAAATTTGCCGCTTTTTCAGTTGCCACACAGAGATGGTATCCAAAGGCATCAACTCCCTGACCCAGCCTTGGCCAGGTCAGCAACTGCTGTATGTGTTTTTCCTCCATGGCCCCTGATGGGGCTTGTGATTCTGTGTATAAAACATCACCTGGGCAGGATTGTTCTGGTGGCGCTGGATTGGCCAAGGACAGCATGGTTCAGAGTCTTGATTCGGCTCCTGCAGGCCTCTCCTCTTCAGTTGCCTTGGTCTCAGTGTCTATTGTGACAGGGATTGATCGTTCTGGAGGACCCAGCTCCCTTCTCGCTTATGGCATGGCTCTTGAAAAGAGATGGTTGGCGTGTAAGGGCTACTCTCCAGCAGTGGTCTCTACTCTGCTTGGTGCCAGGAAGAGGGCTACCAAGCTAGCATACATATGGATATGGTGCCTTTTTGAGTGATGATGTGGTGCTCAGTAGTTTCCTGAGGTGGCCTTTCTACAGGATGGCATAGAGAAGGACCTTTCCCTTAACTCTCTGAAAGTTCAGGTGGCAGCTCTGGCCCACTTCTGAGGCCAGTGGCAGGTAAGTCTCTGGCCTTGCACCCGGATGTCTAGCATGTTCTTCAAAGAGTTTGGCGTCTGCTTCCTCCACTCCAGTCTGTGATCCCTTCTTGGGATCTGTGTCTGGTGCTCAGGGCCCTGATGGCTTCATCCTTTGAACTGTTGAAGCGCAGTACCGTAAAGGATTTGGCCCTCAGGACAGTCGTCTTGGTTGCGATTTGTTCCTCAAGGTGAATTTCCCAGCTGCAGCCTCTGTCTTGTCGAGATCCTTATCTGTTCTTTTTGAAGGAGGCTGTTTTCATTCGGCCTGTGCCTGCCTTCTTGCCTAAGGTGCTTTCTCCCTTCATGTGAACCAGGTGGTCTTCATGCCCTCCTTCCCGAAGGAGCAGGGTCAGGGGAAGGATAAGGATCTTTGTCTGGTGGATGTCTGGAGGGTGTTCCTCTGGTACTTGGAGGTTACAAATTCCTTTTGTATATCTGATCATCTTTTTGTGCTATTTGCTGGCCCACGCAAGGGTGAAGCGCAGCAAAGTGGACTTTGCGGCACTGGATTAAGAAGGCTATTGCCTCAGCGTATCTGTTGTGGAACTAGCCGGTTCTGGAGGGTTTGCGCACTCATTGTACCCATGCGCAAGCATCATCCTGGGCAGAGAGAAGCTTGGTAGCCCCTCCAGACATTTACTGGGCAGCAACATGGGCATCACTCTCCATTTTTGTCAAACATTACCGCTTGGATGTCCACAGATGGGTGGACACGGCCTTTGGCTCAAGGGTTTTGCGAGCTGCTGTGTCTTCTTCCCACCCAGTGGAGTTGTAGCTTTGGTACATATGGAGTGGTCTAGCAGGACAATATGGAAGGTGACATTTTACTTACCAGTTAATGTCCTTTCCTTGAATCTTGCTAGATCAGTCCAGGGCCTGCCCCTGAAACTGTATTTGTTCTCTTCTTCTGTTGTGGTACTCTTGGATATGCTATGATTTTTATACTTGACTCTGCAGGTTCATCTGCTACTGACAGCCTTCTGCTTATTCTTTCCTGTACATAGTTCTCTACTGTTGATTACTCGTTGTTGCCCACAATTGAGGTTGTGTGAGGCTTGTCATATTTCTCCCATATGCTTTGGGACATATTCTGACGGGGGCCTCCAGTGACTGAGGCAAATAGAGGCATGAGAGTGATGTCATTGAATCCTGGGCTTTTCATTGATTCTTTGTCTCCACTAATCTGCTGGTAGGGGAACACACACCCACTTGTCTAGCAGGACTCAAGGAAAGGACATTAACTGGTAAATAAAATGTCACCTTGCTGTGCCCCTTTAACAGCACAAAGCCATTAGAAGAGCATAGGATGAAATTAATATCAAGTTGAGAAGAATATATTAGTGACATGCAACTATTGAGACTGCTTCCTTCTGGAATTTAAAAGATATGTTTGGATTTTGTTTAATACTGATTTATGTTATGTGAATGAATGTTTCTCACACCTTTTCATTGGTAGCTCAAGGCGTATTAGATATAGCAGTATTTCCCTTTCACCAGAGGGCTTGTGCTGTCTTTGTATATGAGGCACTGAAAGGTAAAATGACTAGAAGGTCACAAGGAACATCAGTATGATTTGAACTCTTGCTTCCCTGGTTCTCAGCTTGTTACTTTTAACTGCTAGGCTACTTTAAATTTCAGATATTGTGTTTGTGGAAAGTCCCAAAACTTCTTTTCATTACTAACAGTCTATTCTACTGCTGTTCTGGAGAAATGGGAGTCTGGCACGGCTAATTCCATTGCAGCCTTAAATAAGAAAATCTCTTTGCTCTGGTGGTAGCAGTCTTCCAGGTCCACGATCTTATCTTGAAGCAATCTGGGAATCTTGGGGATGTCGGAGGAGTCACAGGACTGGACTTTGTTGAATTTGTACAACAGCTGCTGAGAGTGGTTCTGGCTGCAGAGGACTGGGCACCCATATTTGAAGAGGGCACAGAGCTCACTAAGGAGCCCACGTTCGAACAATGATAGTCAAGGTCCATTGTGGTTGAATTTCTTCATTTCCAAACTAAGGAGTGGGTGTTTTGGAAGGCTTGGGGCCGATGGCAACTGAAATTTAAGGACAAGTGAATTTTTATCTTTTTGGACTATAGCTGGAAACATCTAAGAAGCATGCAGACTATGCAATGGTGAAAAATCTCAGGATAGAAGTAAGTGGTTCTGGCATATCTACCTAGGGAATTTAAAAGAACTAGTTATGGGTACCTGGAGATATTTTTTTGTCACTAAATGTACTGCCAAGGCTCTCCTGATACCGCAGGAGGATGGTGTGAGGCAGTCTCCACAGGCTCATGAAAAGGATGGTAATTGACCTGTGGAGACTCGATTGAAAAGTAAGAGTGGGCAGAATGCTTGCAGTGAAGTGGATACATCCAGAAGTATACTGAGAGTGGAAAGTCCTGGAGTAAGAGCTGGCCTGCATTGTTGAGGTGTGCAGGAAGCAAAGTAGCGCTCTGGAACATGATGGGTAAAAGCTGAAGGAAGGGCCATAGGACCTTTCCTGTGAAGCGGAGTTGATTTGGGACAGACTGAGAGAGCTGATTGAGAATTGTGGACTCTTTATTGGACTGTGATTTGGGGAAGTGCGCTGGCCATAAAAAGGATTTTAAGAGAGGGTTATATTGGTTTGCAAGATGTGTATAGATTGGAAAGGGTTGGGGGGGGGTTAAGTGTCCAAAGTCAATGAATTCGGTGTTGAAAGTAGTTAGGAGGGGGGATGGGGGAGAGGAGGCTGGAGGATGGGTGGTGGGTAGTGCTGCCATTCTGGAATAATGGACTATTTTTGGTGACCATGGGAGATGGGCAAAGAGAGAGGAGGGTGGATAGGTCACTAATATGTGTTTCCTGGAATATAAAAGGGTTAAACCACACTGTGAAGCACTGCAAAGTTCTCAACCATTTGCAGAGACTGAATGCAGATGTGATATTCCTCCAGGAGACATACTGGTCGAGGGAGGAGAGTGAGCTGGATCTGAAAGATCGCTGGGTGGAGGACACTTATGCTTCCATTTATGGGGCCAAATAAATTGAGGAGTGGCTGTAGTTTTCACTTTGTGTGTAAGCGGAGGATCCTGGATGAGGAGGGGAGATTCTTGCTTTTGAGGGGAAAACTAAATGGCAGACTGGTTACCCTATTGAATATGGGCCTAATACCCTCTTGTGGGATTTCTTTTAGGGGCTATTTGAATTGTTAGGTAAGAAGGGGAGAAGTTGTTAGTCAATGGAGGGAAGATTTTAATGTGGTATTCAGTCAGATGTGTGTGACCACAGAGTGATTTATGAAGACAAGAGGTGGTCAATGGGTACTTTTTTTGGGTAGGAAAATGCAGGATGTCGGAGTGTTGAATGTGTGGAGAATTCTACACCCAAGTAGGAGAGACTTTTTTTCTTTTTCTGCTGTAATTCAAATGGTTTGTTTAACCCGGGAATTGCATCTGTTTAAAATGATTCTTATTTGGTTCCCAGTGCCCTTTTATAAACTGCTAGATCACTGCATGGCACGATTTCTCTGGGGAGGCTGTAAGGGTGGGTCTGGTTGACGGTTTTGCCGTGGCTAAAAGATGGGGGGAAGGGGGTATTAACCTGCCAGACTTTAGTAGATGATATGGGCTTTCCATACTGAGCTCGCTCTAGATGTGGAGTTGTTTTGGAGATTTCCAGCAATGGATGAAAATTGAGAAGGGGAGCTTTGCATCAGGAAAGGGAGGGGCTCCATCCATGGGGAGGCAAAGATACAGAACTTTTGAAGTGGAAGAGAGGTCTAAGATTTGGTAAATAAAGGTGGCAATCGGTATCAAATTTCACCTGTGTTCCTAATATTGACTTGTCATGAGGTATGAAGGGCCTGGCCTAAGAAGATGCAAGATGTAGTGACTGGGTTGATACTCCAGACTTTGGGAAGTAGTTTGAAGAGAGTGTGCTGTGTTCATGAGCTGCCTTAAAAGAAAAGTTTGAACTGGAGGGGCTTCCTTTCTTTGCTTTTCTTCGGTTGAGGGATATCTATGGCCTGCTCTACCATTGAGTGATTGTGCTTTCTGCACATAGACCCACTTATCAGCCCCACTTTTCAGCACTATTGACTTATGCAAATGAGGCCTCGCAATCAATTTCTGCACATGGCTCCACATCCCTCTTCCTCCATCTTAGGCTGTCCCTGGAGATAGTATCCTCAGAAATGTTTTTGTCTTCATCTGTGCTGAGGGAAATCTCCAGGATTGGATGGATTGGGTGGTTGGGGTGGGGGGGAGAGCGTCATTGAATTTCAATATTGGATTTTGCATAGGATGCATTAGACTCCTGTGTGGCTGTGCATGATGGATATCTGGAGAAGTGTGGGCACATAGGGAACTTGTCCCAGATATTGTATTTCTGTTCATGGGTGGGTTCATTTTGAAGGGAGGGGAGGAAGGAAGTGGAGAGGCTTATTGGGATGCTGGTGCCTGAGGATCCTAGGGTGGATGTTCTGTTTGTTTGGTCTAGGGAGAAAGAAGTGCACATAGTTTGGTTAATGGGGAAGTAGTTGTTATTGGCAGGGAGGTGAGTAGTGATGCAGAAAAGGGCAAAGGTGTAACCTTCCTCTCTGGGTAAATGGATGAAGGAAGTGTAGATATAATTATAGCCTCATCCCACAAAACGCCACCCCTCACAGCCTTGGTATCATCCTGGCCTCAGGCTCCTTCGCTCCCAGCTTCGCAGAGCCGAGCGGCGGTGGCGCAAGGCCCCATCTCCACTCACTCTCTCATCTTTTAAGACCCATCACTCCCACTACGTACTCAGATACATGCTGCTAAAAGGGATTTCTTTTCTAATGCTATTTCAAATGCTCCTAATCAGACCCGGCATCTCTATAACACACTTCACTCCCTTACCTCTCTTCTTCCCTCTGCCTCTGCTCCTTCCCTTCACCCATCTCCCCCACCCTCACTCCTTGCCACATTCTTCAATGACAAAATTCTCAACCTCCGGGCTTCCCTCCCTTCATGTCCACCACCTATTTCCTCCCCTCCTCCCATTACATCTCCTCTGCCGTCTTCAACTCATTCTCATACCTGGTCCTCCTTCTCTCTGCTCACCTCTGCTGAACTCCATCAACTTATCTCCTCTTCCAATAAGACCTATTGCTCCCTTGACCCCATTCCTTCAACCTGGCTGTTAGATCCATCCCTTGCACTCCTTCCTCCTCCTCTTCTTTCCATGATTAATTCTAGTCTCTCTTCGGGTATCTTTCCCCATTCCTGGAAGCACGCACTGATCCGCCCCATTCTGAAAAAGCCCTCCCTTGATCCCATGACTCCCTCCCATTATCGTCCCGTTTCCAACCTTCCGTTTGTCTCCAAACTCTTGGAAAAATTTGTATTCTCTCAGCTTTCTCATTATCTAGACGATATCAACTTCCTTCATTCGCGTCAGTCTGGTTTTCGTCAGGGTCACAGTGTGGAAACTATCCTTCTTGCCTTCACTAATGCTCTTCACGTAGCTCACGATCGTGGTGATATATCGGTGGCGGTTGCCCTTGACCTGTCTGCAGCTTTTGATCTTGTTGACCACTCTCTTCTTCTTCTTCATCTCCATCTCCAAGAGGCAGGTCTCTGCCACACGGTACTTCACTGGTTTCACTCTTTTCTATCCTCACGGTCTTGCTCCGTCCTCTCCTCCTCCCCCTCTATCCCAGCTTCTGACCCTTTTCCTTTGGTATGTGGTGTTCCTCAGGGTTCTGTTCTTGCCCCTCTTCTTTTCAATCTCTTATTGGCTCCCCTTACCCTTCAGATTCAGCAAACTGGGATCAGCGCCTTCTACAACGCTGACGACATTGTCCTTCTTCACCACACCTCCCCTTCTCACCCTGATCTCTCCCCACTTAATTCCTGTCTTTCCACGGTTGCTAGTTGGTTGTCACAAAACTGTCTGCATCTCAATCTCACAAAAACCACTGCTATCTGGTTTTCCCGTGGTGATTCCCTTCCCCTCTTGGCCCCCTCTTTCTTAGGCTCTCCCATATCACTGGTCTCCTCCTTCCGCTATCTCGGTGTTATTTTCGACTCCCACCTTTCTTTTCAAGACCACATCTCTCATGTCACCAAAACTTCCTTCTTTTTCTTGCGCCAAATTCGTGCTATCCGTCCATTTCTTACTTCTTCTGCACTTGCCACACTACTTCTCTCTCTGGTTATATCTCGTATCGGCTTTGCAAATTCCCTCTTTCTTGGTCTTTCTAAGTCACAGTTGTATCGTCTTCAACGTATTCAATATACAGCCGCTTGCATTGCCACTCACTCCTCTATTCGCGATCATGTTTCACCTCTACTCTCTCGTCTCCATTGGTTGCCCTTACCCTTCCGCTTTCACTACAAGCTGCTCACGCTGGTCCATCGAGCTTTTCATACCAATACTCCGCAATATCTGGCTGACCTTCTCATTTATCACACCCCCAGACGCACTCCCCGTTCATTTCACCTCAATCGCCTCACGCTTCCTTCCCCCTCTCTGGCCCATCTACAGTCTACCCGCTCCTCTGCCTTCTTTTTCACAGCCCCTGCCCTCTGGAACTCTCTCCCTCCCTCCCTCCGCCTTGAGCCTCAGCATGCCACTTTTAAGTGTAACCTAAAAACCCATCTCTTCTCTCTTGCTTTGGACCTTCACTCCCCTTTTGTGTCCTCTCCTTCTTTTTAACTGTTGTGTTGTGCTCTTTAGCTCCCCCGCTTTATACTTTGAGATTGTAACTTCTTTTCCTCTTTTCTGGCTATTGTTTTTGATTGTTTTTACAAAGTTTTATTTGTTTTTATATTGTACACCGCTCTGATCTTTTTGAATGAGCGGTATATCAAATTTTAATAAACATAAACATAGTGCAGGCTGTGGAGGATGGCGTTAAGGGGTAGTAATAAGTGACAATAGGCTGATTGTATCTTTGAGTGATGATATTCCTAGGGCTTTGGGAGAGGAACTTTGTGAGAGGGTTTGGAGTGGGGTGGTTGTTAAATGGCAGGGAATGGAAGTTGAGAGAGGAGAGGTATGTAAAACCTGGGGTTTTTGGTTGTGTTATGTCAATTTGAGTGGAGATTGATAAGGGGGATTTAGTTCTGCACATTTATATTGTAGATTAACAGTGTTGATACATAACTTAGAGGGGAGGGCTGAAAGAATGTGAAACTTTAGATGTATTGTTATAAGTCTACCCACTAGGTTTGCAGGGTTTTTTTTGTATTATGAAAATTAATAAACAGTTAAAACAAAAAAAAAGTTTGTGTGCATTGTTAGGGAGCAAGTACCTGCAGAAAGGTAGGCAGAAGTCTTTTCAGATACTTTATCCTGATTCAATAATAAAAGCAAAACTATGTGCTGTGCTGTGCTTTGCATCTAGAATCAAATCCCACGGATCAGTGTGATTATAAAATAACCTGCATGGTGCAGTCAACGGCAGAATGGTCAACAAATTTTTACAAAAGTCATGTTACTGAAATAAAAATAGTCATTTCTTATCAGTTTTTATATGCTGAACATGAATATGACAGTGAAATTGCAAAGTTGGCTCTAGTTTTCTTGTAATCTACAAGAATTAATGTTTACATCACGAAATGCATGTCAATAGTAAATATAATAGGCCTTCAGTTAATACCTGTAAAAAACCAAGTCATAGACTACTTCTTAGATTTTTTCGCCTGTCTCTTGTACAGCTGTTCGGGAGCATCTCTGGGGAGTGTCCAGCAGTAGTCAGCCAGCATTGTAGTGGACCATTTTCCCTCATATCTTTGCTCCATTTTTGCGATATCCTGGTGAAAACGTTCGCCCTGTTCATCACTAACCATACCACAGTTGTCAGGAAAGAAATCGAGATGGGAATCAAGGAAATGGATCTTTAGAGACATATTGCAGCCAAGTTTCTGATACTGCATCAGCATGTCTTCTACTAGTTCCTTGTAGTTTTCTGCCCTAACATTCCTGAGAAAGTTTGTTGACACTAGGCGAAAAGCATTCCATGCTTGTTTCGCATCATCCTGCAGCAAGTTGTTGAACCGGTCATCTTTGAAGAGCTCTCGAATCTGAGGACCCACATAAACTCCCTCTTTAATCTTTGCTTCGCTGAGTTGAGGGAATTTTTCATGCAGGTATCAGAAAGCTGGTAAAGTGCGGTCCATGGCTTTCACAAAGTTTTTCATCAAACCTTATTTGATGTGAAGGGGTGGTAGCAGGATTTTGTGAGCCTCAACCAGAGCTGGGTGCTGGATATTCTTCTCTCCAACTGTTACATTTTGTCTGCGATTCCATTCCTTCCATAAGTAGTGCCAATCCCTTGCGCAGCTATCCCACTCACATAAGAAACACATGTATTTTATATATCCCTGCTGCAGTCCCATTAAAAGGGCAACTACCTTCAAGCACCACAGAGTTGCCAGCTGTACTTGTTATAGTTAATGGAAGTCAGTAGATGTATTAAGTTATCGTATGTCTCTTTCATGTGGACGGCATGCGCTACTGGAATAGATGGAAGATGGTTTCCATTGTTCAAAAGAACAGCCTTAAGACTCAGTTTTGAAGAATCTATAAATAGTCTCCAGTCTTGTGGTTCATGAGTGATTTTTAAGGCATTCATGAGGCTTTCAATATCGGAACAGAATACCAGATTACTTTCCTTTCCGACTGCGTATAGTACACTGCTGACGTCAGATGGCTTCAGCAGCCGTCTGGCAGTAGTATTGCATTGCATCAGAAAATGATGCAATCAACTCTGGATGATGTGTGCATGCTGGTATTATGCAATGTGATACAATATTACATCATTCAAGGCTTATTTGGGATGTTGATGTCCTACTGGATAAATTTACACGGTGAAACGTCAAAAATGAACTATATGCAATATCTTCAAAACGACAGCCAATAAATTTTTTTTAATGTTATATTCTTGTTCAGGTCACCAAGATACTACAGATTAGGGCCTTTTAAAGTCAGTAACGATTTCAGTGTTGACCAGTGATGAGACTTGCGTGAGAGAGAGTTCAACGAGGTATGACTCTACACTCTGCTTATTAAATTTCCAAACTATTCTTAAGCCTCTGCATTCTTGGCAGAGCTGAGTCCCAAGAGACCCTCCCCAGCCTGTGAGGTTCTGGCCTGTAATCTTGGGCATTCACATTTCAAACAATAGAATTTTACCCATGGCTGCTGCTTTGCTTCTTCAATTATGAGTGCAGAAGTTGTTTTTTTCCCCCATGCACTGGAGCTATAGGTCATAGTTTAAGACCAAAATGAATCTCTCAACCCCACATCGCATAGTGGAATACCATGAGACTTTATCCTCTTGGTGGTCTTTAAACCATTAGCAGATAGAATTCTCAGAGTTTGCGACCCCCTTCTAGCACAGTGAGCAGAGTCAAGAACTCGCAGCTTTTACAATCCTGATTAGAATTATCTCCCTCCCTCCACTACCTGCCCTCCTACCTTTTTACCCCAACCTCTGTGCCGGAGGGTTCAGTGGTCACACTATCAATCATCAAAATGAATGCAAAAGCAGATTCCAAGCTCTTGGAGAGAGAGAGAGAGAGAGTCCAGATATACTTTCCATGTGGCTATGTACAATTTCCTACGCTTTTCCCAGTTCTTGGACATACCATATCCCATCCTCGCCTGGTTGTGATAAGATTCTTCCATGTCCAAAAGGAGAGTGGCTTTTGTGCTTTCCATTTCATGAACGCACACTTATTTCCCAGAAAGTGGGCCTTTTGGACTTATATATCCTCTTATACTTCCCTTTAATTGTTTGCACACCTTCCAGCTCATCGAAGTCAAGATATACCTACAGTAATCTACCCATATAGCCAAACACTTTCTTCCAGAAAAGATTAACCTTTGAACAGTGCCACCATTGGTGACCCATGTGTTAGGCATCATGCCACACTTAATACAATCGATGTGGGAGTTAAGCAAACTTGATACATTTGGACATGAGAAAAATGGACACGAAGAAGAAATTTGTACTGTGCTTCCCTTAGGGCACTATCAGTAGTCAACTTAGGGATCCACATTGGAGTGGAGGAGTGGCCTAGTGGTTGGGGCAAGGTACTTCAGGCCGGAAGGTCGGGGGTTCAAATCCCACTAGAGGACAGCAACCTTGGGCCGGAAGGACTGGGGTTTCTAGTCCCACAGGTGCTCCTTGTGGTCTTGGGCAAGCCACTTAACCCTCCATAGCCCATGTTCCCTGTAAAATAGTTATCTCCAAGTTATAATGCCCTGTTCAATGTAATTTCAGTTTGTTCAATGTAAACCGCACTGATGCAAAATAGCACGGTATATAAGAGAATTAAATAAATAAAAAATAAATAAATAAAACATTATCATCTTAAAAGTTGTTTCTCCTGAAGAGCAGGACCCAACTTTGTTCCAATTTTCCAGAATATGCACCAGGCCTCTTAAAAACATATTCTCCAAGAGCGCCTTATGTAGACTGTAAATAGTGGGTTTCTGTTGGACCTCCAGCTGGAAAAAAGTAACCACTTTAAAGCTTGAGTATTGAAAGACCACACATAAATGCCTCAGCTGTATGCATGCAAAAACATCTCAGGGACCCAGTCCATACTCCTGCTTCAGCTGGTTAAATAGTAAAATCTGCCCCTCTGCATCTAGGATTGTGGTCAAGTCCATCAAACCTTTTGCCTCCCAGGATTTAAAAACTCTTATTAGTGCTATCAGGCTCAAGTCCACATTCCCATTTGTGGGGAGAAAAGTCAAAGCCTCTGGGTCATGGCACCAGAAGCCAACAGGTATTTCCACTCATATCTCAGGGGTTCGGCCAAGAGACACTGTTGGGTCTCCTGTGGTAGAGAGGCTGTTCGAGCATGAATCTAGAATCCAAAGGGTAAAACAAAGCTTTTTTTATCCCCAGGGAAGAAGAATGAGCAATCGCATACATCCAGTCAAAAACATGCATCTGC
The DNA here is from genome assembly GCA_033557465.1 of Ichthyophis bannanicus. Classification (NCBI taxonomy): domain Eukaryota; kingdom Metazoa; phylum Chordata; class Amphibia; order Gymnophiona; family Ichthyophiidae; genus Ichthyophis; species Ichthyophis bannanicus. The sequence continues at coordinate 1,247,406,887 of CM066031.1, read as the reverse complement.
ATACAGGTCATGCCATACAAATTCATATCCAGGAGGACGAGCCAACCCTGTTCCCATGGGCATTTTAAAAGTTCCCATCTAATAGGTACCTCTCTACCTCCCCAAAGAAGCGCACGTAATTGCTTATCCATGTGCTTCAAATCCCATCTCAGCAATTGAATAGGAAGAATTTGCATTATATACAATATTTTGTGGAAAAGAGTCATCTTGAACAACCCCACCCTTCCCAAAAGGGAAAGTGGGAGGCGAGTCCATTTTCCTGTGTCCTTCATGAACTTAAAAGATTAGGTCAACGTTGACCTTGTATACATTCTGAGGGTGAGATGGGATTAGTATGCCTAAGCAAAAGGGGGCAACCCTGACATTTCCTCTCTGGAGGGGGAAGGGTAGGAGAAAAGCCCGTTCATTAATGCCAAAAAGTTTGAGTATAGTAATTGGACCACCTTCATAAAAAAAAGCCTATAATCCCATAATGTTAAAGGACTTCTATTAGGTACGCCCATCTCACTTGATCAAATGCTTTCTCAACATTAAAGCTAATCAACAGTGAACGGGCTCCTTGATCCAAAGCACTTTCCATGGAAACCAAAGGTTTTTGTAAATTAAAGAATGGATACCAATTCCTAACAAACCCCACTTGACCTTCACAGACCAAATCTGGCATTATCAGAGCCATTCTATCTGCCAGAATCTTTGCCAGTAACTTGTGATCAAAGTTTAGCAAAGATATGGGGCTATAGGAAGCTGGCATTTGAGGGTCCTTGCCCAACTTTGGTATAACTATCAATGCATGTGGGACAAAGGATTCTGCTTCAATCAATTGTCATATACTATACTTAAAACAAGCACACCTTGCACTTTAAGATATCATACATTTCACTCCATATCTATCTGATCCTGGCTCTTTATGTAACGCTGCCTATTTTATAATCCACCGTATCTTCTCAGCTCATATTGGGACGTTGAGGATCTCCTTCTGCTTCTCTGTGACATGGAGGACTACTACCTGATTCAGGTATGATCTCCCACTTCTTTTCTCCCCATATCTTGAATAAAGGGTTCTATAATATTCCCTAAAAACTGCTGTGATCTCCTTTTGAAGCTTGTAGTTAGAGTTCCAATCAAAGATCTTATGGCTGTTACATAATGGGGTCCATTCCACCTCTTCACTAATGATGACATTGATTTCCCAGTCTTGTCTCCGTATTGATACAACTTCAATCTATAATCTAACATTAACTTCCTCTTCGTCTCTCCAGGCCAGTCCAGGCATCATAGGGGTAGTCAATCCCTTCCAGCATCTGAGAGCTGAAACACTCCAAGTTTTGCCGACACCCCATACAGCTCCCTCTGGTGTCCTAGGCTCAGTCTTTCAGTCCTCAGCAGCTGAGTAGGATTGTCTTTTACCAGGCTCCCTGTTAGAGACAAAGAGGAATACATTTAAAAGCACAAAAAAGGCTTTTCTGTTAAGAAGGAGGGTGCTGGTTTGCCTTAGCAAGGCTGTAATCCCAGGGTGAGAAGATTTTGTCTGCCTGTAAGCTGACTTTCAGGGGCAGCAGAGGTGGAGCCTATCTCAGTTTCTTCAGAGCCTCCGTGGTGCTTGGCTGCCTAGTGTGAACCTGCCTGGGAGCCCCGGTGCAGTTTCTTCTCTACCCTCCACTAGTCTTCTGCTCTCGCTAGCAGCGGGACAGGGAGCTGAGGTAGCATCGCTGTTGTACTTGGAGGTAGGTTTTTAGTGAGGCACGGCGATCGCAGAGCTCTGTGTGATCGCGGGCGGTCTGCGGAGGAGACTCAGGTCGCGCGCGGCTTGAGGGCAAACACATGCTGCCGATCGCAACGGCATGCGTTCAGTGTCGTAGTGTCCGAGGGCTATCCGGTGTAGGTCTTTGTAGATTGTGTGTGCAGTTAGCTTGTGCTTCTCAACGGCAGTTTTTGAGAGGAATGGAGGTGCAGGCATCATCGGGAGAGCATGTGTCGAGGCCGCAGGGAGCAGCGGATAAGGTGGTAGCCATTTTGTCAGAAGCTGCAGTTTCTCCCGTGCGGGTGCAGAAAGTAGGCAAGAGGAAAGCTAGAGCAAAGAAGGTCCCTGAGGTGAAATTTCCAGCTCCGACGCCAGTTTTGGGGGTTGTGATAAGGAAGCTTATCATAGCTCAGGAAGGAGCTATAGAAAAGGTGAAGTGACTCTGAACAAGCAACCTGTCAGTTCTGGTAGAAATAAGAAAACAGAATTTTTCCATAAAAGACTACCAGTCCCAGAATGCACCAGGTTTCCAACAGCCATTAGAGGAGCTGAAGTGGGGAAACGTGTGTTCAATCTGGAGGGCTATGAGGTAATCCCTAAGCACTCATCTCAAAGGGCAGGGCCTGATTCAGCACAGCTGCGCTGTGCTAGGGTGGAGCACTCATCTAAGCAGAATAATGGTAGAGTTTATTCTACAGATCCTCATCCTCAGTTTCATCTGGGAGATCCTCAGAATCAGCTTGGATATCCTCAGCTTAGACAGCTTCATCATCTGGAGGATCATCAGAAGCAGAAGCCAGAGCGGACGGACAGAGAGGGCAAGAAACCTTTTGGAAGAAAGAAGAGAAAAGCATTTGGGAGGTCTAAAGGAGTCCAGAGCAGTACGTATACTGGAAGGCATTCCAAAGGCAAGCTTACACCATTGGACTGGGGAAAGCCAGAAGAATGGTGCTGCAGAGCTAGGAACCTCCAGACGGTACCTGTGAGCACTGTTCCCTCTAAGCTGTGCGCGCGCACACACCTCACCGAGCGAGCGCACATACTTTACAACAGAGCGCACAAAAATTACGGCTCTGATTCTGATAGAAAACAACACAGACGTCTTAAAATTTAAAAGTTATGATTGTAATTACTAGAAATTTCCCACTTCATTTAGTAATCGTCTATTTTCATTTAATTTGATTAAAATCAATGTGGTGTACATACTGTATTCTGACGTGTAGTCAAATTTTAAAGTATATAACTCCGAGTGTCGTTATGTGGCGCACAAAAATTTAACCTTCCTTCAAAAGCTGCACACAGCTGATATTTTATGCGCACACAGCCTACAGAAAATTAGAGGGAATATTGCCTGTGAGGGAGACGGCTGCACTTGGAAGGGACCCTAGGACCCGTGCCAGAAGGTATGTGAAGAGAGACCCAGTGTCCAGGGATCTGGATTGGAAGGCTGGACATAAGAACTGGACTACATACTGGCCAGGCTATTTAGAGAGGAACTCTAACAGCAATGGAAGCTCAGGTATGAACACTGATCTATGCCCTAGCTATACCCTTGAAAGACAGCAGGGAAACAAGTATTCTCCTGAGAGTGCTCCATTGAGAAATTCCTCTGTACCAATCCATGATACTGAACCCATGATTGTTGAAGAAGGGGGAGGGGTTGCAGATGCAGGCTGTGAATACATGGATTGCTCTTTGTCTAAACTCCTTTGGTAATTTACTGTTACAAAGTACAACAACCATCACAAAGAAATACAAACTTGTTCTTTAATCTACTCAGAAAAGCTCCTGAGTAGGATTTGACCCACGCAGTAGAAATTAAGCCAGCTGAGGGGTTTCAGCTGGGTAACTGCTAGCAATTGAGCCTTACCTAATTGCTTGTGAGCTCTGAGGGAATCACTTCTGAGTCTATGTGTGAAGATATAAGAAGTTAACCTGAAAAGAACAGTTTTTCCCTACTTTGTGGGTTTTGTTTGTTGATTGAGGCACTGCTAAGAAAATATTAGCTAAAGCCTACAGAAAAGACCATTCTGTTACCAACCAGGTCTTTATTCTTTTGATTTGATTGCCTGACAAGTTCAGCTGTTGTTTTCCTGACTTTGTTTTTCTAAGTTTAACACTGAAAGCCAGTATCCTGTTTTATGTGCTACCAAGCATATCTGTGTTGGGAGAAATAACCCCATAAATAAATATCTTATTGGCTTTACACTCAAGCACAACTAATTATTGTGAACGGCTGTGTCTGGTGTGAATGAACTACATTTCCCACAATCCCTTGCAAATCATATTAATATATGCCTTTGCCAAGACTGTGAACATTCTCACCCAGGCACCCGTCTGACACGGTGCAGAGCGGTTCTCTGTCCCTATTCCCAGCAGATTTTATTCTCGCCCTTCACAAAGCCTATTGTTTGAAGATGGAGCAGGCGCAGTGGGCTAGGTTGGCACCTGGGGGATCTGGCGCACAGAGCGCGGATGGTGAGCTGGGTGAGGATCCTGGAGAGGGTCCGTCCCACTCAGCTATGGATAGAGAGGTTGGATTAGATATCGGGGTGGCAGACGAGAGGGAGATTCTCTCTGAGTCTGGTCTAGATCCCTGGGCAGGTGATTTTGAGGAGGGTGAGTTGTTGCTAGGCGAAGATCAGAACATGTTCAGAGTGTTTTGGAGAGAGGACCTAGCGGTGCTCATTGATCATTCGCTGGCGGCTCTGAATTTAGCAGTTCTGGTGGTTTCTGGGGAACCGCTAGAAGATCCGTTGTTGCAAGGTTTTAAAGTGGAGCAGAAGTGCTTCCCGGTTCACAGAGTCATTAAACAAATGGTGGAGTCGGAATGGGAGTGCCCAGAGGCTACGTTGAGGGGTAGCAGGGCCATTGGCTGGCTGTACCCAGTTCTGCTGGAAGAGGAGGAGTTATTGCGGACACCCAAGGTGGATGCCTTGGTTTCGGCAGTGACTAAGAAGACTACAATACCGGTGGAGGGCGGCTCAGCCCTTAAGGATCTCCAGGATCGGAAGTTAGAGGCTATTCTCAAGCAGGCCTTTGATTCTTGTGCGCTTTCTCTTCAGGCCGCGATTTGTGGAGCGTATGTTCTTAGGGCCTCCATCCGGTTGTTCCACGGGGACGGGCCCTCGGAAGGGGAGGGCGAGACGTCCTCGGAGGGAGCTAAGTTGGAGTCAGCGGCGGCCTATCTACCGGATGCCTTTTATGATCTGGTAAGAATCTCGGTGAAGTCCATGGCGTCGAAGATTGCCGCTAGACGGTTTCTCTGGCTGAGGAATTGGGCGGTGGACACGTCTTCTAAGGCTCGACTTAGTAAGCTCCCCTATAAGGGCAAGCTGCTCTTTAGGGAGGCATTGGAAAAGACTGTTAAGGATTTGGGAGATTCCAAAGGTGGTAGATTGCCGAAGGATCGTCCTAGGGGACAGAGACCAGGGAGTCTGCAGAGAGGTCAAGGATGAGACTTCCGCAGGTTCCGGCCATCTCGGTACGCCCCTTATCAGAGGGGGTGCTTTGTGAATAGGGTTCAGCCCTTTCGGGAGGCTCGGGGCTTTGGCAGGGGATATTTCAATCCTCAGCAAGCTTCAGCCAAGAAATCACAATGAAGCCAGGGCAGTCCAGGCGGGGGTACCGGTAGGAGGACGTTTGCAGGAATTTTTTTGCCGCCTGGACCGCTATCACAACAGACCAGTGAGTGTTGGAGATCATACGGGACGGTTATGCATTGGAATTTTGTCAACCGCTGCGGGAGTCGTTCGTTCAGTCTCCCTGAAAGGCGCGCGCAAAGGAGGAAGCGGTGCGCAGCACTCTGCAGTGGTTGCTGCAGCTTCAGGCGGTGGTCCCCATACTGAGAGATCAGTACGGGTTAGGTCGATACTCAATTTATTTTGTGGTCCTGAAGAAGGAGGGGGTCCTTTCAGCCCATCCTCGATCTCAAGCACGTGAACCGCTGTTTGAGGGTATCTCATTTCTGGATGGAAATGCTAAGGTTGGTGATTTTGGCTGTGAAACCCGGAGAAGTGCTTACATAAGTAGACCTCACAGAGGCATATCTGCACATTCCGATCAGGCTGGAGCATCAGAGGTTCCTGCGGTTTGCGGTGCCGATGGGGCATTTTCAGTTCCGGGCGTTGCCCTTCAGGTTGGCTACCGCTCCGCATACGTTCACAAAGGTCATGGTGGTAGTCGCGGTGGTGTTTAAGGCAGGAAGGTATTTGGGTGCATCCTTACTTGGACGACTGGTTGATATGTGCGGTGTCCGTGGAGGAGTCAGTCAGGGTGACCGCAAGGGTAGTTCGGTTCCTCGAGGAGCTTGGTTGGGTGGTGAACCAAGCCAAAAGCCAGCTCCGTCCGGTGCAGCGGCTGGTATATCTCGGAGCCTTATTCGATACGGTCGTGGGGTCCGTTTACCTGCCTGTAGACAGGGAGCGCAAGTTACAGGGTCAGGTACAGGTCTTTTTGCACATGAGAGCTCCGTCAGCTTGGCGGTACATGCAGCTGTTGGGGTTGATGGCAGCGGCCTTGGATCTTGTTCCGTGAGCTAGGGCTCATATGCGGCCGCTCCAGCAGTCCCTGCTGTCGTGGTGGTCCCCACAGGAACATTCCTTGTTCCAGAGGCTGGTGTGTCCAGAGGAGGTGCGCAGCTCGCTGAAGTGGTGGCTGGAGCCCATACACCTTCAGGTGGGTATGTCTTTGAAGCAGCCAGAGTGGGTATTGCTCACCACGGATGCCAGTCTCTCGGGATAGGGGGCGCATTGTCTGTCGCAGGTAACGCAGGGCTCATGGGACGGGGAAGAGACTGGGTGGTCGATAAATCATCTGGAGATGAGGGCAGTGCGGTTGGCGCTGCTCGCCTTTCAAGAGTTGGTGGTCGGAAGGGAGGTGCGAGTTTTCTCTGACAATGCGGTGACAGTGTGCTATATCAACCGTCAGGGGGGCACGGAGAGCCAGATTTTACTGCAGTGGGCGGAAGTCCATCTAACGGCGTTGTCGGCGGCACATGTAGCAGGAAAGGACAATGTGCAAGCTGATTATCTCAGTCAAAATGTTTTAGATCCCGGAGAGTGGGAGCTCAATGCGGCAGTTTTTCACGACATTACGCTGCGATGGGGGCAACCAGTGATGGATCTGATGGCCACCTTCGCCAATGCCAAGGCGGGGCGGTTCTTCAGCAGGCGCAGGGAACACATGTCAGAGGGTCTCGATGCACTGGTGCAACCTTGGCCGACAGGCAGGCTGCTGTATGTATTTCCTCCATGGCCGATGCTCGGCCGGGTACTTCAGAGGATAGCAATGCACGAGGGTCAGGTGATACTCATTGCACCGGATTGGCCGAGGAGACCTTGGTATGCCTATCTCAGGCGCCTTCTGGTAGATCGTCCATGGAAGCTCCTGAGCCGGATCAACTTGTTGGCTCAGGGTCCAATCTTGCTACCACAAGTGGATCGGTTCTTACTTACGGCTTGGCTCTTGAAAGGGAACGGTTGCAATGCTGGGGATACTCAGTGGCGGTAGTTTCCACAATGTTGAGGTCCAAGAAGCAGTCGACGTCCTTGGCTTATATTCGAGTTTGGCGCGTTTTTGAGCATTGGTGCGCCGATAGGGGTGTGGGGCCGTTCTCTTTGGGGTTGCCGGATATTTTGCAGTTTCTGCAGGGAGGGTTGAATAAGGGTCTCGCGATGAGTTCGCTAAGAGTTCAGCTGGCGGCGCTAGCTTGTTATAGAGGCTGGGTGCAGGGTTGTCGGTTGACTGGGCATCTGGATGTGGGGCGTTTTTTTTGCAGCAGTGAAGAATGTCCATCCGCCGATTAGACAGGTAGTGCCTCCTTGGGATTTGAATTTGGTACCTGAGGCATTGTCAGAGTCCCCTTTTGAGCCAGCGGGGGCGGTGTCCTTGCGGCACTGTTCCTGGAAGACAGCGTTCTTGGTGGTGTTGTGCTCGGCTAGGCAGATTTCAGATCTTCAGGCGCTTTCTTGTAGGGAGCCCTTCAGTTCTCGGCAGAGAAGGTGATTTTGCGACCAGTGCCTTCTTTTCTTCCGAAGGTGGTTTCAAATTTTCCTGGAAAGGAAGGAGGGTAGGAATCGGACACTGCGGCGGCTTGATCTCAGAAGAGTGCTCTGGAGGTACCTGAGGAGAACAGAAGAGTTTCATAAGTCAGATCGCCTGTTTGTCATTTTTGCAGGGCCGCGGAAAGGGGAGGCGGCTTCCAAGGTGTCCATTGCGCGTTGGGTATGGCGGGCGATAGCTTTGGCGTATGCGGCACAGGGCAGACAGCCTCCTAGGGAGCTGCGGGGGCAAGCGACTTCATGGGCGAAATTCACGCTGGTGCCTCTGGTGGAAATTTGTCAGGCAGCAACCTGGTCTTCTCTCCACACTTTTGCGAAGCATTATCGATTGGATGTTCAGGCGAGAGGTGATGCAAATATGGGTGCTTCAGCCATTCTGGTGAGGCTTGCGGGGCCCTCCCGGTGTTAGGTATTGCTCTGGTACTACCCTATGGTGCCTGGACTGGTCTGGAGAGACGAAGAGGAAGAAGAAATTAGTCCTTACCTGCTAATTGTCTTTCCTTTAGTTCTCTCCAGGCCAGTCCAGGGCCCTCCCAGTACATTTGCGAGTGCAGTTGCATAAGTGGCTTCGGTGCGTGGCTCATTGAGGGTTGGCTGGTATTGGGTCGACTGATGAGAGCGACCGGATGGTTCAGCAGTTTGGAGTCTGTGGGAATCGCGGTGGCTCTACCTTTTGCTCTTCTTTTGTTAGTGGGGGGATGAAAGGTGGGGGCATTGAAAAAGGAAAAAAAAAAATTGGATACAGAGATTGGTTGGTCTTAGACCCTCGATAAAGTTCTTAAGGTTTTGTTTCAGTATTGTATACGTTTTCAGAATTGTTGTTTTCTATTTCAAGAGTCCTTGGGAGTTTGGTAAGAAGTAGTTCAATTGGAGCTGCTTTGTCATTAGAAGACTGAGCCTAGGACACCATAGGGAGCTGTATGGGGTGTCGGCAAAACTTGGAGTGTTTCAGCCCTCAGCTGCTGGAAGGGATTGATACCCCTATGGTGCCTGGACTGGCCTGGAGAGAACTAAAGGAAAGACAATTAGCAGGTAAGGACTAATTTCTTCTTTTGAGTCCTTTGGTGGATAAGCAAATTCAGTTCTGCTAGGGCTGTCAATAGATCAATCCTAGCGTGATTGGACTTTTGCGCCATGTCTGGCATAGTTTACGCACCTGATGCTCCAGTTGGAATAGGGCACGATCCATCACTCACTTTTTACCCACTGCAGATGCTATTACCTCCCCTCCATAGCACTGCTTTAGCAGTCTCCAAAAAAAGCAAGAGATTATCCTTAAGTGCCTCATGTTGCTCATACGCCCCTATTTCTATCACAGGGATCAGGCAAAAGTCTTATCCCCATAGAGACTTATTTATTTATTTTTTATTTATACATTTCTTCTATACCACCCCTTCCAGAGAACAAGGGCGGTTTGCAGTTAACAATTGATCAACTTTTACATGGAACAGTGGTATTAACTATTTACAAGGAACATATTGAACAAAGAAACTTGTGTGTCAACTTTCTATTTACATATATACAGGAGTCAGCTTATTCTTATCTTACTTCCTTCTTTAGATGGGTGGGGCAAGTCAAAAGATGGGCTGGAAATCTCCACAATTTCACTCTCCCTTGCTCCTCCCCCCACCCATCTACCCAGATTGAGGCATGGCCTGCTATTTCCAGGTGACCAACTCCTCCTTAACCACAGCAAAAGCACCACTACTGTAGATACAATAAATAATACAGGTACACTAAAAAAAATTTTTTTTAAACTGCCTCTAATGTTTTGATTGATTTTTACGTTTTTTGGTGCGCTGAATCCAAATCTGGTAACCAATTTGCTCCATCACGTACAGATTTTTTGCTACATTGGGTTAGCAGTTTGAGGTGAACGTTTCAGATTGAGTGCGATCGAGATAAAAGTTTCTTGGATGAATTCTTTATACTAATTGTTTAGTAGTTATTCAAATAAGAATAAAGAAAATTGTAACAAGGCAGCACATAAGAATAGAGTAATGTCAACAAAACACACTGTGATGGTAGCAAAATTGTCTGCACTTAAAACAGCCACATACATGTGCACAAACATTGAGCATATAAGAGCGAGGTTAGACACAAAGCAAAGCAAAGAAATGTGCAAAAAATGTTGTACAGGTATGTATGTAAGAATAGAAAACGCAAACCGCACCATTGCAATACATGAAGACAAACACCCGATGGTGTGAAAATAAAATTCTAATAAATGAGATCCGACACTGTGGTAATAACTAGCAAATTTTTATTTCAAAGTTTAGTAAAAACACGATATTTGTCAACACAGTTTAGATTTTAAAGTCATTCTTGGGTCAATCAATCTCCTGGTGGGCCCGTTTCTTCTTCCCCCGAATGCTTCTCTTGGTGCGCTGCTTGGCGTATTTTTCATCTGGGGTTTCCCGCAGCAGCAACCAGCAGAAATCAGCCATCATAGTGGTGTTCCATCTTCCTTGGTACCTTCTCTCTGCGTCCTTGATGTCCTGGTGAAACCTTTCACCTTGTTCTTCACTGTACGCCCCCAAGTTTTCGGGAAAGTAGTTCACATGGGAGTGCAAGAAATGAACTTTCAGGCTCATGTTACAGCCTTGTTCTTTGAAGGCATTGAGCATCCTGGCAACAATATCCTTATAGTTCTCATCCCGCCTGTTCCCCAAGAATTTGAGAACAACATCCTTGAAGGAATCCCAGGCTTCTTTTTCCTTCTCAGACATCGTTTCAGCGAATGCTCCATCTGAAATGAGTTTCCTTATATCAGGGCCAACAAACACTCCTTCCTTTAGCTTTGCTTCAGAAAGTCGGGGGAACTTTGAGCAAAGGTACCGAAAGCACTCACCATCTTTTGGAAGGGACTTGATGAATTGCTTAATGAGACCCAACTTAATGTGGAGAGGTGGTAATAGAATTTTATCACGAGGTACCAAGCTCTCATGAAGAACATTTTTCTCACCGGGTCTCAAATACTCCCGAATTGGCCAGTCTTTTTTCCCCCAGTGTAGGTCGCGGGCCCGGCTATCCCACAAGCAAAGGAAGCAGGGATATTTGGTGAAACCGGATTGCTGCCCTAATAGCATGGATAGAATTTTAAAGTCTCCACAAATCATCCACTTATGCTCATCATAAGGAATCTTCTGAAGAATCAGGGCCAAATTCTCGTATTTTTCTTGGAGAATAACAGAGTGAGCAATAGGAACTGAAGCGAATGTGTTGCCATTATGAAGAAGAACACCTTTTATGCTGTCTTTTGAGGAATCAATGAACAGCCGCCATTCAGCAGGATCATACTTGAGTTTAAACTTTTCCATCACTCCGTATATATCGTTGCAAAATACCAAATCTTCCTCTTTGCTGAAATACTTCAAAAATTGTGTCTCGCGGTTGCGGTACCAATAAAAAGTTGTTCCTGGTGACAATAGATTTTTCTGTTTAAGCCGAGAACCTAGCAGTTGGGCAGCATCTTTTGGGAGTCCTAAATCCCGGACTAAATCATTCAATTCAGCTTGAGAGAAAAGTTCAGGTTTCGGATCTGGTTCAGTTTCAAACTCGGAAGTACTGGACTCATCGGGAAAAGCCATCTGATGAGTCTCATCATGATCAGAACCGTCCACACAAATATGATCCAAAGATTTTGGTGGTTCAGGCACAGGTACTTCGTTGCTATGAGGCATAGGCCTAATTGCTGAGGGAAGGTTGGGGTAACTTATTACGTTCTATTTTTTTTAAGTTGTATCCCTTCACAATGCAAGAGCAAAAATAGCAGTCACTGCTGTGGTCTCTTTGTTCACGCCACATCATAGGTATTCCGAAACAAAATGCTTGTTTTTTACCTTTCATCCATAAGCGTAGATCTTCCTCACATGTCTTGCACACTTTGTGAGGGGCCCACGGTTTGTCTTGATCGCCTAACTTCAAACCGAAATAGGCGAAATATACTTTTTTAATAAATGCAGAAATGTTCCTCTGCCGCTTTTTCACGGTATATTCCCCACAAATAAAACAAAAACTGTCCGGAGAGTTGACGCAACCTCTGGCTCTGTGAGCCATCACAAATACATAGCACTGCAAACTACAACTGTAGTGAACCACTTCGGAATAAAGCTGGATTACGACTGAGCAAACAAAAGGTAATAATGAACTTGCAAGAAACTGAAATTTGACAGGAACGTTCATGTCGCAACCACCGTGTTTGAGCGAGCGAACGAGGCGAGGCGAACAGGAAAGAACATGCGCCAGCGCGAGTACTGGATTTAGCCCCCCGCCTCCCAATTGTCCTGTTAATGTATAAAATGAATACAAAACACTCTAAAATATCATGAGGGAGTGTTTCTAGTTAGTTAACCATTACAACCTCTATTTTGGGCCAAGAAAATAAACTGCAGTCGGCTAAAAAGAATTATGTGAACATTCCTTATATGGGTAAGAAATCTAATTTTGCAAGAAAACGTGACGTGATGGAACATTTTGGCTATTTTTCCTGGATTCAGCACCCCAAAATCTATAGGAATCAGTTGCAAAACTGGAGGCAGTTTTTTGGTAGTGTACCTGTGATTTGTCCTGGAACCTGTGCCACACACCCAAGATACATGGGTATAGCTCTTTTGTAGGGATGGAGAACACGCTACGCATCATATAAATCAAGCATCTCACAAAACCATTGGAACCCCTTGGCAGGGTACTCTGAGGTCTTAAGCATATCCCTAGATCTATCCAATTCCATGTCCACAACCATATTAAAATCCCCTCCTACCACAACAGGATGATCTGAGAATTGATCAAAGATTTTGGCAGATTTAGATTAAAAAACTTGGATCATATACATCTGGGGCATAAAGATTACATAACACAATAGGCTTTCCATACATTCTCCCCACTATCACTATACAAAGGACCGTGGGGTCAGGATCAAACACTACATCCTTGCAGAATAAGATAGCTCACTCCAGTTTTCCTTTCACCAGATGTGGCAGCAAATACCAGACCTACCTACCATCTCTTTAATTTTGCATCTCTATGGCATTCATGTGGGTCTTCTGTAGCATAGCGATCTGAATATCATGTCTGCAGAGACCGTCATATCTTGTAGCATTTCACTAGTGACCCTAGTCTACACACATTTGCTTACCTTTTGGCAGTACTCCATCTAGCTGCATGTCGGTCTTCCTCTGCATATTATTCCTGACAAGAGGCCCCACAGCCCTTGACACCCTGTCCATCCTTTCTAGATTAGATTCTCTTCCTTGTATCTTCCATTCAAATTGATCATTAAGCCCTCAGGCACTCCCCTCTCCCCTCCCCTCTCCTTTCCCCTTAACCCCCACCCCCCTGAACCTCCACATTAACCCTTATAAACTGTAGCACTTTCAAAGTCAATGGCCTTTCCGAAACTCTACTCCCTCCAAGATCACTGTGCATAGGGGCTCCTCTTCCCCCCCTTGATTATTATTATCTATTTTCCTAATAACGATCAGCCTCCCATCCCTCACTTGTGTCCCCAGACGCACCCCCCATTCTCCACATCTTATCTTAGCCTTCTTTAATGACTCCATAACTTTACTACTAATCCTGCATTTGACCCTGCCATAATCCATTCACTCTGTCCCATTCCGTCACTACCATCCCCCACACAAGACATGCCATCCCTCCAAGCACTCACCATTGCTCTTGCTGCTGCATCTCTCAGACTTAGCACAATGAAAATAGGCACATGCACCCTGTGCTTTTAAGAAAAGTGCTTAGAACTCTTATCCAGTCCACAGTTCATTCATCTTGAGTGCTTATCACTTTTATAAAGAAGCACTGTCCATTCTCTGAGGGATACCCCTTCAACCTTCACTATGTGCAACCAAGGAGGACAGCACAAATTACAATGATATGTGAGCCAGCCAAAAGGCACTCCAGGGCTCCCACAATAATTAGTATTCATTCCAATCAGGGCTCTTCTAGGAGGCCAGCCAGGCTTATCTTCATCCTTTAGCATAATATGAGAGAGACCATCTCCCCTAGTAACATACCACTTGAACTTATAAACCAGGCAAGAACATAACACACTAAAGGTTCTGGGTTCCAAACATGGAAAAAAACAGTTGTTCCCAACAGGTCAGCACCCCCCAATCCTGTGCAGATACTGTATCAAGTCAAACTCTCTTTGAGGCCAATGCCATCAAGCAAGCCACTAAAGGCCTTAGTCCTCTCTAGCAGCTCATTCAGCCTTTGTGGCAGTCTTGCTGCTGTCTCCCTCACCATCCACTTCTGCAGCATTGCCTCCACAGTTTTCAGGGTATCAAATATATGTACTTATCTCCCATGCTGCTCCTCAGGCATGCTGGAAACCGCAAAACAAAGTTTGCTTTCTTGTTGAACAGTCTTGCACATGCCATAGCGAAGGCCCTTCTCTTAAGTGCAACTGCTGAGTAAGGTAAGGTACATACATGTCTGCCTAGCTGCTCTCAAAATAGCTGCTTTTTGAGTTTTGAGCAAAATTTAGGACTCTCACTAACACCCATCCTCAATGGCCATTCTCTGTGGACCCTTTTGATCATGACTGGGCTCAGCACATATACTGTCAAAAGTTCCTGGGGGAGCCAGGTCTCAAGAAACCCCCATAGTTCTTGATCCTTAAGCATTTTGGCAGGCCTATAAAACACAAGTTGTTCCTTAGTGACCTATTCTTTAGGTCGCTCACATTGGTCTCACACTTTTGCAGGGGTAGTTTCAGCTGATGCATTTCCTTTGAATTTGAATGCATAAATCTATGCTTCATTGTGTCTGAGGGCCTGAACCTCCTCCGGGACAGCCGCTACTTCTTCCAACTTACTGCAGACTTGTTCGAACTTACTCTCAAGGTTCTACACCACTACGCTGTCGCCCCCTCTGCCAGGGCTTCATTGTGTTCTTTCTTGCCTTCTGAGGTTGCCAGGCTTGGCATCGATTGGCCTTCATTTGTCTTGTAGCTATTTCTTCTGCCAAAGCAAATCAAGGTCTGTACTACACTGCAAACCTTGCCTGGAACAATCAAATTCTCAGGGAAGCTGTCAGATCACATTAGAGGGGGCATAGAGGGAGACTGGCCCCGGAACTCAATCAGACATATCTTAGTCACCTCAGAGTATCTTGTAGTCACTTTAAAAGTAGTAGATTTTGCAAATTCCCATTTTTCCCCAGCCTCCCCCTCCCGAGAAGCATTCCATGTAAGTATCACACGGAGACTTGTGAAATATGAAACGTAGCATAATCCACTTGGGAGGGTATTTGGGGAAAGATATTTTATAACCATGATTAGAAATGCATCCATTTATACAAAAAGAGGGTTAAAAATATAGGGAGGTTATTTTCAGTTGCAAAGGCCAGTGCTGCTAAAGCATCTGGCTTTTGCCACTTTAAATTAAACCTGGATATTCTGTGCCAATGCATATCCAGTGACTGGCACTGAATATCTGGTTTCATCAGATGCTGTTTTGTTTATCTAACTGTGCAGCGCCCACTCCACCCCTGTGTTAGTGCCATTGGCTCAGTGAGATTTATTCCGTTTACAGGTCTACAAACTGCATAAATCCCTTTGAATATGCTCCCTGTAAAATTAGATATAGTGGCTTTATATCTGGATTTTGCAGTTAGCATGGCACCTGTCTGGATAGCCTAACCACATAGCACTTAGTAAAGCTTTCTTACTGTTCTTAGTAATGTGGATAGTTATCTAGATAGTGGTGCTGAAAATTGCTGCCATGCTCCACTCCTAGACGTCTTATCCCGGAACTATTTGGATAGTGCTGCGGTGGTCAGAGGAAATATTCAGTGGCACTGTCCTAATAGTGCTACTGAACATCCCCCTCATCAGCACTTATCCAGTTAACAGGTGCTGCTAACCAGGTGAGTGCCTTTCAATATTGTGCTTTTAGTTTTCCCTGGCTATGAAAATTTGGGCCGGCACCCAAGGTTTTTTTTTTTCTAAAGAATTTTCCATTCCTTATGGCTTGTAACAACTTGTTATGACTGTTGGGTCAGAAGAGAGGGCAATTACTATATCCCAGTAGGGACTGGGACCTCCTCTCACTGATGGCGGTGGTCCCTCATGAGCAGGTATTCAGGCACACTGGCAAGAATAAGTGTGTATTATGAACTCTCTACTACCCTAGGAAGCATGCAGAAAATATTTGTTGTGGTTGGCCTTTGATTTCTGCATGGTCTTCTGAGAAGCAAGTAGTTAGCTTTATTCTTCTCTTGGTTTTTATGTTTTGAGGGTTGCTGACCTATCCCATGCAAATGTTAGTGGATTTGCAAACATGAAATGTTTTATGCAAACATAATCTTAACTTAAAAGAATTCAAATGTGTTTTCAAAGGATTTTTTCAGTATAATTTGTTTAATGACAGCTCATTTAGCATTGTATGCTGTCAAGGGTTGAAATGTTGCATGAAGCTATTAAAATCTGCTAGAAAGAAAGGTGCTGTGACTGTTAATATTCCCAGGTACAGTACTTGTTTTGATTTGAATATATTTGCATATTAAATCTATTGATACAGTTATTAACCCTGCACTTTTATGTGAAGTTAGTTGAAAGGGAGGCATTTAATTTGCATTTTCCTTGGTGTAGAGTGCATGAAGGTAGGAGGGCTGAAACCCCTGTTAAATATGGTGATTGAATAACAAGGAAACACCATCAGCACAGTAATAAAAATTATCATGCCCCAAGAAAATATTTTGTTGCTATTGTCTGCATTACAACAAACTAAAATTGTAAGCTTAAAAATGAGAATAGAAAGATTAAATATTTCTGAAAGGGTGACCTTTGCAGAGCACATGGCATGCTTTAATAAGGTGGTGTAATCTAAGAGGATTTGGACTTGGTAGTTCATTCCCAGGAACAGAGTCAAGATAGGGCGTTACAGGCCTACAGTTCTTTCTGGTCTTTTTCCATTTCTTTTCCACCCTTTGTCTTTTTATTTATTTTTTTTAGTAGATCCTCTTAAAACAAAATCTTTCGTTTTAATAGTGCATGAATGTTTCCAGTTTATGTAGATTCTTAATACCATGAAACTACCTTCTCTTCAGTAAACTGAACATTTTCTTGGTTTCCTTCAAGGCCAGGCATTCCTCTAATCTCCTTTATTATCCTGCTAGAGCAGTCCAGATATTTGGCTCATCCTCCCTTTCCAGCGGATGGAGGTAGACATGAGCAACTTTCAACAATATCATCACTAGGTGTGTTTATTGCTGCAGCTCTGAGAGAAGCCAGTATTTGTTTGCCTCCAGCTGGTGGCAAGTTGTGGTGCAGATAGGCCGGTCTCCCCTTGCCCACACCACAGAGCTGTGGCCTGTGTGACTGAGACTTCTAGGCCCAAAGCTACTGAGAAAAGCCTCCAGCGCCGTGACAACGGGGAGCACAGACCTCAGAACTATCCTCAGATATCAATTGAATACTCAAAGCCAAAAACCTGGCTTCAGCAATCCAATATGAGGTAAATTACATCAACGGTCTGCATCCAACCCCTCCGTCCGTCAACAGCACCAGAAAGCTACAGAATATTCAATAAACTGATGGGGATCCAAAACTAAAAGTTGCTTTGACAAATATCCACAGCACTTTACAATCATATCATTAAACATAACAAAATATCAAACATTAATGCAAAAATCAATATACAAAATAATAATAATCAATAATCATAATAATCAAATGAAACAAAGCAACTATCAAAGGGGCATCAGCATTTAACCACATGAGAGAGCAAGAGAAAGCCCCTGCACAGAAAAAAGGACCCATCAGCACAAGTTGCAATCTTCTGCTCAATTTTCCAAAATGATCATTATGGTATCAACCCCGACGCCACAATCAGATGTCCTTCTTAGCGTTTCGCAGATGTTGCCTCAGGGGGGGGTATACTATAAAACAACAATAAAAACAATAAAAAGAGTGCTAAACTTTCCCACTACAAATACATACACACTCCTATATCGGAGCAGACAAAGCCTGAACAACTTACCCAACCAGCGTCCTCACCACGGACTTGCCATTCAGCTCAGATAAAGCTCGAATCTTTAAACATCCCACAGTCAAGATATACAAAATCCGGCGTCTGACATCACATCCATCCAAGGAGATCTTAAGTCCCTCCCGGTTATCGGGTGATATGCGGCTTGAGCGACAGGGCAGGCATGTCTGTTGTGGTGAATGTACCTGTTGTGCTGTTTGTTGGGAGACTGATCAATTTGTTTATAATGGGAAGGAATTTCTTTTACGGTCTTTTACTTCCTGCAAATCTGATTATGTGGTGTATGGCATTTTTTGCCTCTGCCGCCTACTGTATGTAGGTAAAACGATTCGCCCTCTGTATACGCCTGGGGGAACATCGAAGTAGGTTGCGGTGCAAACGACGGGAGGCCCCGCTTGTTGGTCATTGCTTGGAATTGGGGCATGTGTTTGAATGTCTGCAGTGTTTTGGGATTAAGCAGGTTGTCAAAGGGTTTAAAGATCTGTCTCGTGAGCAATTTTTGATATATCGGGGGCAGCGGTGGATATTTATGCTTCGAACGGTGGCTCCGGGTGGGTTGAATTTTAATATTGATTGGAAGGCTTGTTTTTGATTGACGGCTTGTGGAACGGTTTCAGTAGGGTAGTTCCCGGTGGTGACGTGGATGTGACGTCAGACGCCGGATTTTGTATATCTTGACTGTGGGATGTTTAAAGATTCGAGCGTTATCTGAGCTGAATGGCGAGTCCGTGGTGAGGACGCCGGTTGGGTAAGTTGTTCAGGCTTTGTCTGCTCCGATATAGGAGTGTGTATGTATTTGTAGTGGGAAAGTTTAGCACTCTTTTTATTGTTTTTATTGTTGTTTTATAGTATACCCCCCCTGAGGCAGTGTCTGCGAAACGCTAAGAAGGACGTCTGATTGTGGCGTCGGGGTTGATACCATAATGATCATTTTGGAAAATTGAGCAGAAGATTGCAACTTGTGCTGATGGGTCCCTTTTTCTGTGCAGGGGCTTTCTCTTGCTCTCTCATGTGGTTAAATGCTGATGCCCCTTTGATAGTTGCTTTGTTGCATTTGATTATTATGATTATTGATTATTATTATTTTGTATATTGATTTTTGCACTGTTTGATATTTTGTTATGTTTAATGATATGATTGTAAAGTGCTGTGGATATTTGTCAAAGCAACTTTTAGTTTTGGATCCCCATCAGTTTATTGAATATTCTGTAGCTTTCTGGTGCTGTTGACGGACGGAGGGGTTGGATGCAGACCGTTGATGTAATTTACCTCATATTGGATTGCTGAAGCCAGGTTTTTGGCTTTGAGTATTCAATGGATATCTGAGGATAGTTCTGAGGTCTGTGCTCCCCGTTGTCACGGCGCTGGAGGCTTTTTTTAGTGCAAAGTTCCCAGTGCTACCTTTTTGGTTAATGTGTGGAGTTGTTTCTTATTTTTATGAAGTATCATTGTTAAACTCCGGTTAGGCTTTGTGTTATTTGTGTGTTTCCAAAGTTACTGAGAGCTTGGGTACGCTCCTGTTTCATTGAACTGGCAGCTGCAGCACTGTTGCCCACAGCTTCCAGCCCTGGAGGACCTGAGAGTAGCAGGATACCACGGTGCCCCTGAGGTGGGGCTGGTACTGTCCTTGATTTGCATGCTTTTTGGTATTTTCCTTTTTTTTTATGATTTGACAATTTTCTTCCCATGAATTCCAGTGGGCTGTATTTGACTTTTATGACTTGAAATTAAAATAGCTGCTAATTTTGGCCTAATTGGGTGGGAATAAGAACATAAGAAATGCCAAAGGTCCATCAAGCCCAGTATCCCGTTTCCAACAGTAGCCATTCCAGGTCACAAGTATCTGTCAGATTCCCAAAAGATAAACGGATTCCATGCTGCTTATCCTAGGAGTAAGCAGAAGATTCCCCCAGTCCACTTTAATAATGGTTTCTGGACTTTTTCTCCAGGAACTTGTCCTAAGCTCTTTTAAACCCAGTTAGACTAACGCCTTTTACTACATCCTCCGGTAGTGAATTCCAGAGTCTGATTATGCATCGCGTGAAAAAATATTTTCTCCAATTGGTCTTAAGTGTGCTTTATTTGTAGCTTCATTGCATGTCCTCTACTCTTTCTACTCTTTAAAGGAATAAACATCTGATCTGTTACCCAATCCATTCCACTCATTATTTTATAGACCTCTCATATCTCCTCTCAACTATCTTTTTTCCAAGCTGAAGAGCCCTAACCTTTTAAGCCTTTCCTTATAGGGGTATTCTTCCATCCCCTTTATCCTTTTTGGAATAGAACAGGCATGCAGAATTCCATGTTTTGTGCCTGTCAGAAGGGCAGGAAGTTGGTCCTGTCCAAAACTAAGGACATTATGATTTGACAAAACTACTCTAGTTTCCATAGAGAGAAAATAACAGAGAAAAAAGTATATAATCCCAATTATGACCTTAGAAATTATAAACAAAACAACCCCCCCCTTTCCATTATGGGTCTGTCACTATGGCTTGGGCAAAGATTGCACTGAATGGATAGCGTCTGCTTGAGCTTCTGGAGGGGACCTGAAGATGTTAGTTCCTGCAGATTAAAAATCCAGTCTCCATTATTCCTGCTCTGTAGAGATTACTCTTTTCTGCAGTATTATGAGAGAACATTATTTTCCATATCTGTTCTGTGTCTGACCTTGCAGCAGGGAAAGTGTTGAGAACTATGGATAGCAGACAGCTGGATGAGATGCCAAAAGAATGACTGAGCTGCATGGACTAGACTTGGATGGAGCAAGCTAGAGAAATCTGCCTAGTTTGTTCTTGAATCTACTCCATAGGCATGACAGTGTGAGGGAAAACTAATTTCGTCTTCGTCTCTCCGAGCCAGTCCAGGAACCATAGGGTAGTTGATCTCCTCCAGCAGCTGAGGACTGAATTCTCAAAGTCTTGCTGACAGCCTATCCAGCTCCCTCTGGTGTCAGGGACTCAGTCTTTCAGTCATCAGCAGCTGGATAGGACGTGGGGCTGACAGGCTCCCGGAGAGACAGAGAAGAAAAATTTAAAAACTATAGGAAAGGAAGTCCTGGGGGGCCCTAGCAGGGTACTAAGCCCAGAAGAACTAATCTGGCAAAGATTGTAAAAAAATTATTAAACTAGAACGGAGCTCGGCTGTGGGAGCTTACCGAGAAGGGCAGCAGAGGCAGAGCCTGCCTCGTGAGGAGCTTCTGTTCGCCGGAGAGTTAGAGGGAGGAGTTGGGAGCCCCAGAGTCCAGTCTCTCTGCCTCCGGGACCGAACTTACTCTCCCGCTAGCAGCGGAGGTGGGTAATTTGCAAAGTTCGCAGCAGAAGAGTTCAGGTACGTCATGGAGCTTGCCGATTGCACGAGGTTTGGCTTGACGGGGGGCAGGCCTGTACGTCGGCGCTAAGGGTCCACGTCCGTCGCACAGTTTCTGGTGGTGTTAGTTTAGGCGCATGCTGCTAGGATCAGCAGCGTGCGCGCAGTGCGGGAGTCGCCGGGGTTTGTCTGACTCGGGGCTCTGCCGTTTTTGTTTCCGGAGAGCAGTAGTGTGGAACGTTGCTTTGAGGACAGCATGGAAGATAGAGCGGCATTGTTGGATCCATTAGGCGGCAAAGCAGCCGTTTCTCCCACGTGTCAGGAAAAGACCGGGAAAAAGAGAGCAAAGTCTAAAAAGCCTGCTCCGGCTGTGGCTGTGTCCCAGGCGCTGGTACCAGGTATTCAGGGGGGTTTAGAGTCTCTTTTTTTTGGCTGATTTCATTTTATTTATTTATTTATTTTTATTTATTTAACAGTTCTTCTATACCGCTCTATTTTAGATCAGAGCGGTTTACATTCAACATCAACCATACAACACAGGAACCCTGAGTTGTATTTACAATAAACAGGAGATCAACTTGGAAGTAACTGGGGGGAACTATGTACATTGTATAACATATCTACATCTTATTTACACTGGGGGTCCTGATTCCATTTCAGTGGGTATCTTCTGAGCGATCAGTTGATTATCCTTTTTCATGCTGAGTCTGATTGTTTAATTGTCACTGCATAAAGCCTATTGCCTCAAGTTAGAGCAGGTACAAGGCAAAGTTTCTTCCTCTGCCCTCTCAGGGTTGCTGAGAGGGGATAGCACTTCTTTGGACTCAGGTGAGGGATCCTCGAAGACAGGCTTGGTACTTGAGGCGGGCGCCAATGGATTCGGTCAGCAGGCCTCAGTTCCTCAGGTAGCTGAGGAGGGAGCAATTCTCTCAGAATCAGGGCTGGAGCAGTGGACAGGAGATCTGGAGGAAGGTGAGATTGGGCCAGGCGAAGACCCTAATGTATTCAGGGTCTTTAGGAAAGAAGAGCTGGGGGCTCTTATTGTCCATTCGCTGGCGGCCCTGAATATTGCCTTACCGGTGGTTCAGGAGGAACCTCTGGAGGACCCTCTGCTCCAAGGTTTTAAAGCGGAGCAGAGGTGTTTTCCGTTTCATAGGGTGATCAAGCAGATGGTGGAGCCGGAATGGGAATGTCCGGAGGCTACGCTGCAAGGTGGTCGGGCCATCGGTTGGCTATACCCGGTGCCGCAGAAGGAGAAGGAATTGCTGCAGATGCCAAAGGTGGATACATTAGTATCAGCGGTGACAAAGAAGACTACGATTCCTGTGGAGGGCGGAGCGGCACTTAAAGATCTACAGGATAGGAAGTTGGAGGCTCTACGTAAGCAGGCGTTTGACGCCAGTGCTCTTTCGCTACAGGCCTCCATCTGAAGAGTTTGTGTCAAGGGCCTTGATTCGTGGGCTCCAAGGGGAGTCTCATCCTGAGGGGGAGGACAGCTCTTCCTCGGAGGGAGCGAAGTTGGAGTTGGCGGCGGCGTATCTCGCTGATGCCGTTTATGATCTTGTGAGGATTTTGGCAAAGTCCATGACGTTTGTGATTGCTGCAAGGAGATTCCTCTGGTTGAGGAATTGGGCGGCGGACGCCTCTTCTAAGACTCGCCTTAGTAAGCTTCCATACAAGGGCAAGCTGCTCTTTGGGGAGGCTCTGGAAAAGATCATGAAGTATCTGGGAGATTCCAAGGGGGGTCGTCTCCCGGAGGACCGTCTGAAGGGTCCGAAGTCTGGAGCTCTGCAGAAGGGGCAGAGTAGGGAGTTTCGAAGGTTCAGAGGATCTCGATTTGCTCCATATCAGAGAGGGCGCTTTATGTCCAGAGGGCAGTCCTTTCGAGGAGCTTGGGGGTTCGGACGGGGGTATTTCGGTTCCCAGCAGAACTCCTCAAAGAAGCCACAATGAAAGGAGGTTGGTCCAGATGGAGGTTCCAGTAGGAGGACGCTTGCAGAGCTTCCATTCCATCTAGACCACCATAACAACAGACCAGTGGATACTGGAGATTATCCATGACGGTTACCCCCTGGAGTTCGCCCGGCCATTGGCGGAGTTCTTAGTGGTGTCTCCATGCAGATCTTCAACAAAGAGAGAGGCGGTATTCAATACGCTTCGACGTTTGCTGCGGCTTCAAGCAGTGGTTCCAGATCCTCAAGACCAGTATGGGTTAAGTCGATACTCGATTTATTTTGTGGTTCCAAAAAAGGAAGGGTCTTTCCAGCCAATTCTAGATCTCAAGCACGTGAACCACTGTTTGAGGGTGCTGCATTTCCGAATGGAGACCCTACGATTGGTTATTCGGTCAGTAAAGCCGGGCGAGGTGCCTTCATCCATAGATTTAACAGAAGTGTATCTGCACGTTCGCATTAGGCCAGAGCATCAGACGTTTTTGCGCTTTGCAGTGACCATGGGACATTTTCAGTTCTGAGCGTTGTCGTTTGGGCTGGCTACGGCGCCGCACACGTTCACGAAGGTGATGGTAGTGGTGGCAGCGGCATTGCAAAAGGATGGCATCCTTGTGCATCCCTACCTGGACGACTGATTGATTTGGGCAAGGTCGGTGGCAGAGTCGGTTGGGGTGACGGCACGTGTTGTGGAATTCCTGGAACAACTGGGTTGGGTGGTGAACCAAGCCACGAGTCAGTTGCTTCCAGTGCAGCGCCTCGTTTCTCTTGGAGCCTTGTCAACACGGTTGTGGGAGTGGTGTTTCTGCCAGAGGACAGAATGCAAAAGATTGTAAGGCAGGTAACAGCGTTTTTGCACATGAAGGTTCCGACGGCGTGGCAATACTTGCAGCTTCTGGGCTCCATGGCGGCGGCTTTGGACCTGGTACCATGGGCCAGGGTGCATATATGTCCTCTTCAACAGGCGTTGCTTTCCAGATGGTTGCCTCAAGATCATCCTCTGAATTGGAAGTTAGTGTGCTCAGAGGCAGTCAGTGCCAGTTTGCAAAGGTGGTTGGATCCCAGCCATCTTCAAGCAGGAATTCCGCTGGAGCAGCCGGATTGGGTTCTCATCACCACAGATGCCAGCTTCGTCGGCTGGGGAGCGCATTGTATGTCACAGATGGCACAAGGTTGCTGGCCAGCATAAGTGAGTGGTTGGTCGATCAATCGCCTGGAGATGAGAGCGGTGCGTTTTGCTCTTCAAGAGTTCATCAGTCTGGTGAAAGGGAAAGCAGTGCGCGTGTTCTCCGACAATGCGGTAACAGTGTCTTATATCAATCGACAAGGGGGTTCAGGCAGTACAGCGTTGTTGGAGGAGAGTCAGCTGTTGATGAACTGGGCGGAGAAACATCTGGTAGTGCTTTCGGCAGCACATGTAGCAGGACGGGACAACGTGCAGGCCGACTATCTTAGAATGTCTTAGATCCAGGAGAGTGGGAATTGAACGTGGCCGTCTTTCACGACATTACGGTGCGGTGGGGACAGCCAGTTAAGGATCTGATGGTCACTCTCGTCAATGCCAAGGCATCTCGGTTTTTCAGCAGGTGCAGGGAACGCATGTCAGAAGGACTCAACGGTTTGGGTCAGACTCGGCCGTCGGTCGGGCTGCTATACGTGTTTCCTCCGTGGCCGATGATCGAGCGGGTCATCCGGATGATGGAACATCACAATGGAAAGATGATTATCATTGCCCCGGATTGGCCAAGGAGAGCGTGGTATGCGGATCTGGTGCGCCTCCTCATGGACTGTCCTTGGAGGCTGTCCAGCCGAGTCAGCCTGTTGTACCAGGGGCCAATTCTACTGCCAAACGTGGATTGCTTCTCGCTTACAGCTTGGCTCTTGAAAGGGAACGGCTAAGGCATAGAGGTTATTCTGCAGCGATGGTAGCCACGATATTGAAGTCCAGGAGAAGGTCTACGTCCTTGGCTTATGTTCGTATTTGGCGCATTTTTGAAGGTTGGTGCGAGGCGCGTAGCCTTAGACCATTTTGCGCGATAGTGCCAGATATCTTGTCATTTTTGCAGGGGGTCTGGATAAGGGTCTAGCCCTCAGTTCAATTGGCTGCCCTAGCTTGTTTTAGAGGCAAGGTGCAGGGGAGCCTCTTATCTTGGCATCCGGATGTTCTGAGATTCCTGAGGGCAGTTAAGAATGTGCGGCCCCCGGTGAGACCAGTAGTTCCAGCCTGGGATTTGAACTTGGTCCTTGAGGCGTTGACATGGCCTCCCTTTGAGCCCGCCGGGGCAGTAGCGCTAAGAGTTTTCTTGGAAGACCGCCTTCCTGGTAGTGTTGTGCTCAGCAAGAAGGATCTCGGATCTACAGGCGTTATTGTGTAGAGAGCCGTACATTCAGTTTTCTGCGGAGAAGGTGATATTGCGGCCGGTTCCGTCTTTTCTTCCGAAGGTAGTGTCTGGTTTTCACTTGAATCAGCCAATTTTGCTTCCGACCTTTCAGAGCCGTGAAAGGAATTGCATGGATAGCGAGCTGCGGAAGTTGGATCTTGGAAGAATGCTCCGTCGGTACCTTAGGAGGACGGAGTCGTTTAGGAGGACGGACAAGTTGTTCGTGCTATTTGGAGGAGCTCGGAAAGGGGAGGCGACTTCCAAGGCCTCAATTGCTCATTGGGTGAAACACGCTGTAGCAGCAGTGTATCAGGCGAGCGGAAAGTCGCCCCCTGAAGGTCTCAGGACTCATTCTACTTGGGGCCAGGCGGCTTCTTGGGTAGAGTTCGCCTTGATTCCACCTGTGGATATCTGTCGAGTGGCTACTTGGTCGTCTCTCCACACCTTTATGAAGCACTATAGATTAGATGTTCAAGCAAAGGGGGACACAAATGTGGGGGCCTCAGCCATAATGGCAGGCCTAGCGGAACCCTCCCGGGATTAGGTACTGCTCTGGTATTTCCCTATGGTTCCTGGACTGGCCCGGAGAGATGAAGAGGAAGGAGAAATTAGACCTTACCTGCTAATTGTCTTTCCTTGAGATCTCTCCAGGCCAGTCTAGGGCCCATCCAACTCATTTGCGGGTTTCAGGGGAAGGAGTCTCAATGTTTTTCGGCAGTTATTTCGGGAAGGAATAGTCGGTGTTGGCACTGTGGCATGGAGAGTAAGGGGAGGAGGACTAGGTATTATCTTGGTCTTCTGTCCAAGAGGTTTCGGAGCTGTCTGGCTGTGGGGCTCCCTGGCACTTTCAGGGGGTGAAGGAGTGCGACCCGTTCTGGAACGAAAAAAAAAAAAAGACAATATATATTAACATTTTAGGAAGTTAGTGCAAGTTTTGTTACCTTTGTACTGTTTTAGGTTAGGTTGCAGAGGTTATTGGGCAGAATGCTTTGACAACGGGTAGACTGAGTCTCTGACACCAGAGGGAGCTGGATAGGCTGTCAGCAAGACTTTGAGAATTCAGTCCTCAGCTGCTGGAGGAGGTCGACTACCCTATGGTTCCTGGACTGGCCCGGAGAGATCTCAAGGAAAGACAATTAGTAGGTAAGGTCTAATTTCTCCTTCTCAAACCCACTTGAGTTCTACCTGTCCCTTCCCTATTGTCTTGATAAGCAATCTTTAGAAACTAAGTTTAGTAATTTGTTTGTGCAACATTAGATCATTTTATCACCATCTTGCGTCTCTATCCACCATTCTTCTCTGAAGCAATATCTCTAAATGGGTTACTTTTGCACATAACATGATAATAATGAACTTCACTCTTTAGCCATGGTATAGCCATGGTATATGCAGTCTCCAAAATACACGACGTGCATGTTTCGGGAAACAGTCTCTGTATCAAGTCCTATAATGCTGCCTTCATATTGCTCCAACTGCCATGAAACACGACCGTCTCATACGGCCAATCTTCTAAAGGACAGCTGTTTTAGGTATTGGCTGACCTGTCTAATCACTCCAAATTGAACCACCAATGAAAGAGAGAAATCCCACCAATGAACCACATGGAGTGGAGGAGTGGCCTAGTGGTTGGGGCAAGGTAGTTCAGGCCAGAAGTTCGGGGGTTCAAATCCCACTAGAGGACAGCAACGTTAGGCCGGAAGGACTGGGGTTTCTAGTCCCACAGGTGCTCCTTGTGGTCTTGGGCAAGCCACTTAACCCTCCATAGCCCATGTTCCCTGTAAAATAGTTATCTCCAAGTTATAATGCCCTGTTCAATGTAATTTCAGTTTGTTCAGTGTAAACCGCACTGATGCAGAATAGTGCGATATATAAGAGAATGTAAATAAATAAATAAAATATGGAGTACAATCTTAGTCTCTCCAGTTTACTGCTAATGATCAATGTACTGCTTGCATCATGCCAAAGAAGCCTCTTTATGGAGTTCATAAGATGTAACATCAGGAAGGAGAAGGCGATAATGCCTTTGTATAACTCTGTATGTACGATTTTGGAGACTGCACCTTCAAAAGGATATAAACAGGATGGACTTGGCCCAGAGGGTGACTGCTGAAATGGTCACTGTTCTTTATCGTAAGTCATATGGGGCTAGATTAAATGGGGATGTTTTAAAAGCCTTATTAATTCTTTGAAAAATAGAATAGTCACCAAAGCTGCCCCAAAGAGCTCTAAACCTTTTGTCTGATAATGCTGAGGGAGGAGAGAACTGAAAACTCATCCACACCAGATGACAATGTCCATTTTAATCAATAAAGGTTCAAAACCACATGTATATAACATTTCAAAGAAATAACACTTAGCTTGAAAGCAGTGCGAACATTCTAAAAGTTGCAGTCTCCAAAATACATGACGTGTACGTTTCGGGAAACAGTCTCTGTATCAAGTCCTATAATGCTGCCTTCATATTCCCACTAGACAGCAACCTTGGGCCGGAAGGACTGGGGTTTCTAGTCCCACAGGTGCTCCTTGTGGTCTTGGGCAAGCCACTTAACCCTCCATAGCCCATGTTCCCTGTAAAATAGTTATCTCCAAGTTATAATACCCTGTTCAATGTAATTTCAGTTTGTTCAATGTAAACCGCACTGATGCAGAATAGCACGGTATATAAGAGAATATAAATAAATAAATTAAATAAATAAATATTGCTCCAACTGCCATGAAACGCGACCGTCTCATACGGCCAATCTTCTAAAGGACAGCTGTTTTAGTTATTGGCTGACCTGTCTAATCACTCAAAATTGAACCACCAATGAAAGAGGGAAATCCCCATCATCATCAGGGGAGCCCTGCTAATCATTGGACAAAATTAAAGCAGACTGAGCCAATCGATCTCTTGATTCAATCCAAGGGGCTGGACTGTGCCCAAAGTGTGTATCCAACCCTGTTCTAACCATTGTAAACGAGAGGCTCGATCAACCCCTGAGGGTCATGGGGAACCTGGTCAATAACACTCCAATGTAAATCCTCAAACAAATGTTGATGTGACATGCAGTGTTCCACTATTGGTGCTGTAATGACTTGCTGACGTAGTTCAGAAGCATGTTCACTCAGCCTAGTTTTCATCGGATGAGTTGTCACAGTATATTGGGAGGCCCAAGGCTCCAGGACCTGATGCTGTTTCTGTGCTCTCTCCTACCCCCACCAGTGGGCACTGCGGCCATTTGAGATGGTTGCTTGATCTCAGTAGAGGTGGAGCCTAGAGCAGGGTAGGCCTAGCCTCAAGCCTATTGCACACTTGGGGCTCTTTCATTTCAACCAGCTTAAACTGCAGCTCCTGAAACAGCTCACAGGCTGTTTTCAGTCTCTTAAAGCTGCCTGGCAGCCCCCTTAGCGGTAGTACGAGGCTCAGGCCTCCCCTATGGGAGACCCAGGGCACTCGAATGCCTCTGTTGTAAGCAGTACGGGAGTCAAGGCTCCTATTTTTCCCTTGTGCTCATCCTTTCCTCCAGGAGCCCATTCTTGTCCTCTGTGGCCGTTAATTGAGAGGCTCAAGAGAAATGTTTTCTCCAGAAGGGAAGTCTGAAGAAGCTAGGATGATTTCCTTGGTTGGAGGCTAGGACCTCTGTAATCTACCTGTTTTTCAAAAGAGCCTTTTTTATGCCCTTTCACGGAATTATGGCGGCATGGTTGTGGATAATATGTTGAAACCCTCTGCCCAGTGTTAGCAGTGGCCAAGAAAGCAAATAGAATATTAGGAATCATATGGAAAAGAATGGAGAATAAAACAAAGGATATTAAAATGCCTCTGCATTGTTCCATGGTGCGACCACACTTTGAATATTGTGTGTAGTTCTGGTCGCCCTATCTTAAAAAGAATATAGCAGAACTAGAAAAAAATCCAGAGAAAAGTTGCCAAAATTGTAAAAGGAATGGAAGGATACCCCTATGAGGAAAGGCTTAAAAGGTTAGGACTCTTGAACTTAGCAAAAAGACGGCTGAGGGGAGATATGATAGAGATCTGTAAAATATTGAATGGAGTGGAATGTGTAAACATAGACCAGTTGTTTACTCTTCAAAATGTAGAGAAACTAGGGGACACAGAATCAAGCTACAATATAGCCCATTTAAGACTAATAGAAAATATTTTTCACTCGACATGTGATCAAACTCTGTAATTTGTTACTGGAGGATATAGTAAAAATCTGTTGTTTAAAAGAGGTTTGGACAGGTTCCCAGAGGAAAAGTCCATAAACCATTACTAAAGAGGACACTGGAAATCTACTGATTACCCTGGGATAAGCAGCATGGAATCTGCGTACCTTTTTGGGAACCTGACAGGTACATGTAACCTGGATTGGCTGCTGTTGGAAACAGGATACTGGGCTCGATGAACCCTTGGTCTGACCCAGTATGGCATTTGCTCTCTGGCAAGATTAAATTAACAGGTAGGCTCCCCATTTTTTTAGGGAGGGTATCTAGCCTCCTGCTGCAATTATTCCTTTACCTTATCTTGTGCAGCAGTGCATAGGGTATCTGAGGGGAGGGAACCCCTGAGTTGAGCCCTAGGGGCCATAATGTCCTGTCTCAGCTGTACTTTCAGCCACAGGACGAGCTGGACCAGCCTCTCAGGTTACCTAAGTTGGGAATCTTGGTCTTGGTTGTGGCAAAGTGCATGACCATCCCTGTAGAGGAAGGCACTGTGTTCAAGGAGTCTCATGTTCAGAGTAGGGCCGGCCCATCCATTGTGCGAGAATATTGTTCACACAGGGCCCCGTGCTGCAAGCGGCACCACACTAACATCTTGCATAACCGGCACCAGCGGTGGCAGCAGCAGTAGCAGCAGCAGGGTCAGCTTTAGAGAGCTCCCGGCAGGTCCCGGCTCACCTCTGACAGCGCTGAAGTGAAGAGTGCCATTTTCTTCACTTCAGTAGCTGTGTTGTACTATAGGCTGTTGGCACGCTGAGTGTCGAAGTAGGCAGTTCCCTTTGACCTGGTGCGCCAGAAGCCTATAGTACAACACAGCTGCAGAAGTGAAGAAAAACAGTGCTCTTCACTTCGGTACTGTCAGAGGTTAGCCGAGGCCTGCCAGGAGCTCTCTAAAGGGCTCTTCGAGGGGTGGGGGCTAGGACTGGAAATATATGATAGTGAGCTAGGGCTGGAAGTGGGCTGAGTGGGGGGGGGCTTGGACTAGAAATGGGCTGGAGGAGGGGCTAGGATAGGACTAGAAATAGTTGATGGGGGGGGCTTGGACTGGAAATGGCCTGATGGGGGGCTAGGATTTGAAATGGGCTTATAGGGGGGCTTGGACTGGAAATGGCCTGATGGGGGGCTAGGATAGGACTGGAAATAGCTGTTGGGGGAGCTAGGACTGGAAATGGGCTGATGGGGGGCTAGAATTGGAAATGGGCTGATGGGGGGGCTAGGACTGGAAATGGACAGATGGGGGGGCTAGGATAGAACTGGACATAGATGATGAGAGGGCTATTGATAGACCAATGAGTTGATAGACCAATGAATCTTCAGGGGGTTTCACTGTCCCTGTGCAAACTGCCCTTCACAATGAGCTCCCCATCCAGAGAGACTGGCATCCATCATTAATGGGATCCATGATGGCGACTCGAGGGACATTTCCTCTTTCCAGATTTTCCAGCAGAAGCCACCACTTGAGCGCTCTCTTGGCCAAGAGAGGGCAGGGAAGCCTCTGGGATAAGGGATGGGACTGGTGCGACCAGCGCTGGAGCAAAGCCCTCTGAAGGGGCCACATGTGTGTCCTCGCCCATGGGACAAGCTCAAGAGCAGCTGCCATGGTTCCTAAGACCTGTAGGTAATGCCAAGCTGCTGGTTCTGACATTTTCAAGAATTCCTGCACTAGGCGCTGAAGCCCCCGCGTGCGCTGTTCCAGTAGGAAGATTCTCCCCATGCGGGTATCAAAGTGTGCTCCCAAGTACTCCAGTACTTGAGATGGGTGCAACTGGCTCTTGGCCATGTTGACCACCCAACTGAGACTTTGAAGAAACTGCACCAATCGGGCTATTGCCAGTTTGCTTTTGTTCCTGAACATCGCCTGAATGAGCCAGTCATCGAGGTACAGATGCACCAGCACGCCTTCCTTGCGTAGCGCTGCCGCTACCACCACCATGACCTTGGTGAAGGTGTGTGGTGCTGTTGCAAGACCAAAGGGCAGCGCCCATAACGGAAAATGTCCCATGGGCTTTGCAAATCTGAGGAACTGCTGGTGTTCTGGCCATATAGGAATATGCAGATATACACCTCTGTTAGATCGAGAGACGTTAAGAATTCTCTTCTGTGGACCGCAATTATGATGGACTGCAAGATTTTCTTTGTGCAGATTTAGGTACTCGTAAGCAGCGGTTTACTCACTTTAGGTCGAGGATTGGGTTGAAGGCCCCGTCCTTCTTTGGTACCACAAAGTAAATATAGTATCGACTGCAGCCATACTGGTCTCAAGGAACCGACACCATGGTCCTGAGCTGCAGCAGCCGTGTCAAGGGGTCTCTCACTGCTGCTTCTTTGGCCTGTGCTTTGCAGGGAGACTGCACGAAGGAGTTGCTGACCGGATGAGCCCACTCGAGGGCATACCCCTCCTGAATGACCTCCAACACCCATTGGTCAGATGTGATCTGGACCCAGGCAGGATAGAAGTCCTGCAGCTGACCTCCTACGGGCTGCACTTCTACCTGGGCCTCCCTCGCTTCATTGGGATTTCTTGGGCCCTGAGGACGAAGCGGCAGCAAACCCTTGCCCCGCTCCCCGAAACCCTTGTGATAAGGAGTAAAGCATGAGGAACAAAAATGCCTGAATTACCACTGCTGCCCCTGGGCCATTGGAGAAGCACGGCTCTGTTTCTGCTTATCCTCGGGCAGACGCCCGCCTTTAGACTCTCCCAAGTCCTTTAGTCTGCCTCTAAAGGTCAGTTTGCTGAGCCGGGCTTTGGAAGAACTGTCCGCTGCCCGATTCCAGAGCCACAGATAGCAGCAGGTGCTACAACCACGGCCATGCCCTTGGCGAGACCTCTAATGAGGTCATAGTGGATATCTGCCAGATAAGCCACTCCCGACTCCAATCTGGCTGCCTCCCCAGCCTGGGCGGGCTCCCCCTGTTGTTGAACTTGCTGGGACCAGTGGAGGTAGGCCCTAGCCACCCAGCCCCTACAAATGGAGGCTTGTAGCAAAAGGACGTTAACATCAAAGGCCTGTTTCAACAAGGCGTCCAACTTTCTATCGTGGACAGCCTTCAGTGCCGCAGAACCTTCCACAGGGATCATCGTCTTCTTGGTAACAGCCAAAACTGCAGCATCGGGGACCGAAAAAGCTCCTGATCCGACAACAGACAGAGGCGTGCCATGGTCTTAGACCCCCAAAGACAATTCCCACTCATCTTGAATCATCTGCCGGACCACCTTATGTATCGGAAAGATACACCGCCTGCAGAAGTGGGTCCTCCAGTGGCTCATCCTCTGCCGGAGGACCCATGGGCATCTTAAGTGCTTTCAGGGATTCCATGATGAGCGCTGGCAATTCCTCCCTGCGAAAGACCCTCACTATCTGTGCCTGGTCTTCCTGTTCCAGGATTTCTCCTTCTTCCAGCTCTTCCTCCAGATCCAGCTCTGTGTCCAGGTCCCTGCAGACCCTCAGACAATGGAGACTGCCCCTGCCTGTCCTCTGTGGGCTTGGGTTGCTTCACCAGCACTGGTCCCGGCTCTTCATTCGAAACCCCTGACCTTTTGGTGCCATGCTTCGGTGCCCTGGGGACTCCCACTAACCCCTGCAGGCACAAGCAGAATGCCTTGTGGAGAAGAAGCACAAACTCAGGCGAGAAAATCATAGGGACTCCCACTTCACCCAGGCTCTGGGAAGTGGTGGGTTCGGAATTTTCCTGGGGACAGGAAAATGCCTCCTGTGGAGCAGGCGCAGGACCCCCACCGCATCTCGGCAAGGTAGCTGTTGGAGGCCTGGTTTGCCCTGCACCAGGCAGGCCTTGTGAAAAATGACTCTTTGCCAGCAACTCAGGAGTGGCAGCAGACCCCATGCAAATGGACCTGAGTGGGGGACAAGTGCACATGAGTAACCTATTAAAGAAGATTAAACTGCTGCTCTCGGAGATTTTGGCCTCCTAACTTTCTTGTTGCATGGAATAGACATTATGACTTGAACTGGGTGGTAGACACAATTAAATTTCGGAATGAGCATGAGAGCGAAGTTGGAATGCTGGGGGAGTGTGAGTAGGTAGTTGAAAGTGTGTATAAGCTTCATCGTGCTTGGGGTTGTGTATTGGGAAGTCGCATATGGTTGGAGCCTTCCGGGGTGGGAGCTACTTGCGATATGTGTTAGGAAGGGAATGAGACTTTGCCTGGGGCGGTGCAGTCGTGGTGAGGCATATTGCTTCCTCTAGTTTGTCTATATGGGCAATGAGATTGGAGGGGGGTTGGGGGATGACGGGAGGAGAGGGAGTTGGGTGGGAGGGGGCGCTGGTGGGAATGTCTTTGGATGCCTTTTATCTTTGCTTGGCTGTGCATACCTTCTGCTTAATGTTGGGGCGGTTGTGGGGTATATGCCAGTGTCTGTGTACAGGTCTGCAGGGTAGGGAGTGGGGGGGGGGGGAGGTTGCTATGCTGAAGATTATAACCTTTATTGTCAAGGAGTTAAACTTTCCTAGAAAGTGCTCCCTGCTGTTTAAGGAACTGAGGCTCCTGGGGGTGATGTGGTTCTCTTGCAAGAGACCCATCTGAGGATGGGCTGTGTGGAGTGGCTGCAGCTGGGGGCCTATGGGGAGGTCTGGATAGCGGCTGATAGTAAGAGCCGAAAGAGGGGTGGGGTAGGGTGGTGGTGCCGCTCAGTAGGACTCTGCTGTATGCCTTGGAGGGAGTGTTTCGGGATGGGACTGGGAGGTGGCTGTTTTTAAATGTAAGGATCTCAGTGGGGCTGTATACAATAGCTAATGTGTTTGCTGCTAATTAAAGTCAAGCCCCCTTTTTGGGGAATTAAAAGCAGCGTTGGCAGGCTTTGTGAAAGTTACTCTGATCCTGGGTAGGAATTTTAATGCCTGCTTGCAGCAGCGAATGGATTCCACGGGGCAGGGAGCCCAGCGGGTTGTTTGGGCTAGTAGGGAGCTTGCTGTGGTCATAGCAGATCCGGGCCTGCGAAATGCATGGTGGGAAATGCACCGGGGTCAGAGGGGATGTACTTTTTACTTGCTGGTCCACCAGGTGCATACCTGCACAGATTATCTCTTTTGGACCAGTTCTTGATGGGCCAGCTCCACGATGCTGAGTTGGGGGCGATCACTTGGTTAGATCACATCCCATGTTGGGTGGTGTGGATGAAGGGGGGCACAAAGGGGGACAGCAGCAGTGGGCTTTGCACATTGTTTTTTTCTGCCATCTGAAGGTGGTCCGGCAGCATGGCCACTTGATTGGGGAATTTTTTGAATTGCCTCTCCAGAACGAGGTAGTCCTCCCCAGAACGAGGTAGTCCTCCCCATCATGTGGGATGCTTTTAAAGCTACTGCTTGGGGGCGATTGATAGCGGAGGCTATGGGTTTTTGGGGTGGGCGCTGCAAGAGTGTGCAAGAGTTGCCTTGGTCCAGGCATGCCACACGGAGACTGGATAGAAGAAGGTTTGGAGGTGCTGAGTGGCGGTGCGAGCCCGATTGGATGAACACACCCAGAGAGGTCTGGAGTTTGACACTGGTTCCAGTAGACATTTTATGAGAAGGAGAACAAGGTGGGGTGATTGATGGTCCTCTGTTTTGCGCAAACAGCAATCTGAATGGATGGTGTGGGAACTTAAGGATTCCATAGGGTCAGTCTGTGTTCATGTGAATGCTATTCATGCAGGGTTTGCAGAGTATCCGGTGCAGCTTTATCAGGCGGAATCTGTGGAGCCAACCCATAAAAGCAAGTACTTGCGTGACCTGGAGTTGGTGACGTTGACTGATATGGAGCGGGCTCGTTTAGATATCGCTATCACCCCTGAGGAGGTGCAAGCAGCTATTGGTGGGCACCCGATAGGGAACGCCCCAGGAGTTGATGGGTGTCTTCATGAGTATTACAAAAAGTTTGCAAGTCGATTGGCCCTGATGTTAGAGGAGATCTTTAATGGGGTTTTGGGGAGGGAGTGGTCTGCCCCCGTTACAGATGGACGCTGTGATCTCTGTGATTCTAGAGTCCGGGAAGCCTCCTCATGAGGCTTCATCTTATAGGCCAATATTTTCCTAAATGTTGATGTAAAAATCTTGGTTAAAGTACTGGTGACACACCTGAACCCGATCTTTCCACGGTTGGTGCATGGAGACCAGGTGAGATTTGTGATGTGTCAACAAGCTGCTGATGGCATTAGGAGGATGCTTCAGCTGATGCATGTGGCAAGGCAGGAATGTCAGCAGGCACGTCTCCTGGGGATAGATATGGAAAAAGCCTTTGATAGAGTGAATTGGAATTCCCTCTGCAGGGTGCTGGTGGACATAAAATTTGGGCTCCACTTCTTAGAGTGGCTGTGTAGCCTATATTGGGCTCCTTAAACGTGTGTGCAGGTTAATGGAGGTAGCTCCAGTTTTTGTCAGCTGGGCCGTAGGACCCTCCAGGGATTCCCGTCATCTCCCCTGCTCTTCGCCCTGGTCATGGAGCCATTGGCTGAATGCTTTCGGGCATCGCCAGATGTCCTTTGGGTCCGGGTGATGGATGAGGAATATCAGATTGCTCTATCTGTGGATGATATCCTACTCTCCTTGTCAAGGCCACTGGTGTCTCTGCACAATGTGATGTATCTCTTTGAGGCATACTCTCAGGTTTCAGACTTTAAGATTAACTACTCCAAATTGGAAATCTTAAATATCAGTGTTGACGTGAAACTTTGTGACCGATTTTGGTGTAGTTTTCCCTTCCGCTGGGTGGGCACCTCTATGAAGTATCTGGGGGTGCACCTCAGGGAAGACCTGGGAGCACTTTATCAGGCTAATTACCTCTCCCTGCTGCGGCAGGTGTGCTGAGACCTGAAGGTTTGGTCTGGGTTGCTTCTCTCATGGAAGTGGGGGAGGATCCTCCCCCGCTTCCTTTACCTTTTTTCAGGTTCTCCCTATTGAGCCTCTGATGGGTGCACTGGAGTGTTGGCAGCAGCTACTCTTGACGTTTTGTGTGGCAGTCCAAGCACCCACATATTGCGAAAAATATGCTTTATGTGCACTGGCAGCAGGGAGGGATGGAGGTGCTGAACCTTCAGTGGTACTATGTGGCAACACAAGTCCGTGCTGGGGTGGAATGGATGAACCTGCAAGTGACCGGTGTTGGGTACAGATGGAGCGATCACTGACGGGTACCTCGGAGCTGGAGGCCTAGTTGTGGGTGAAGGTGGGGCTGAGATTGTAAAAGGGGCAGGGGAAATCCCTATGTGGAGCATACTGTTAAGTGCTGGAATTGCTATTTTGGGGTAAAGGGAGCTTCTCTTGCACCTTTGTCTCCTCTCCTGGATAATCCAGCTTTTGAGCAGGGAGTGCACCGTAGCATCTTTCAGATTTGGAGGGATGCAGGTTTGCATAGTGTGGGTCAGCTCTTTAAAAGAACTACAGGAGGCGTTTGGATTTCCCGCCACCCATGCGTATTACCATGCCCAGGTGGTGCACTGGGTAAGTGGAAAAGAGATCAAGAGCCAGTAGGCCCATACATTAACTGACAGACTTGGAGTACTTGTGTGAGGACAGAGTCTCATCTCGGGGCTTGGTCTGGACCCTCTGTACCTACAAGCAGAAACAAGCATTTAAGGTAGAGAAGCGTCGGGAGTACTGTGCTCATGAACTGCAATTGTTGTACACCAATCAGCAATGGGATCAAATAGAGGGTAGGCTGTGGCAGAGTTTTATGGCAGGTAATGGCCAAGCAGATAATTATAAAATCTTGTATGGTTGGTATATGACTCCAGCTCGGTTGACTAGCGCCTAGCCAGGAACCTGTGGGCTGTCTGGGACACTGGTGCATATATGGTGGAGCTGCCTGAGGATCCAGGGATACTGGAAGGGTATTCTATATCGGGTACAGTGACTGATCTGTTGGGATGTTCCCTGAGACCCAGGAATCTTTCCGTTTAATAGAACGGTCCTGGGAGCTAACATCCCCACAACTGCCATTGGTTCGGCACTGTATGAATGCGGCCAAACTGAACCTAGCCTTGGCTTGGAAGCAAGTTGCAGCCCCAGCCCTGTCCCAGTGACTGGTCCATATGTGAGATCTTTAGAACATGGAGCGTGTGCTTTGCTCCTGGGTGCTGGAGCAGGTGCGTTATGAACAGACCTGGGAACCCTTTGAGTGCATGTATGGTGCGTGTAAGGCTTCCTAACAATGTGTTGAGAGGATTCGGGCAGGTGTCCCTTCTCGGGGAGAAAAGGAGTGGGGAGGGGTTGGGTTGGGGCGGAGCTGGGTGAGTGCTGTCAGGTTGCAGGGTGGGGTTGGGGAGGTAGTAGAACTGTTCATGAGGAGGGGTTGACTTTCTTTGTTGTAAACTGTTACAGTTCATTTGTGCAGCCCCATTTTTATAACAGAGATGCTTGTAACTATTCCTGCTTTTACCCAGTTTTGGAATTGTTTGTACATGATGCTAGGTGGGACAATAAAGCCCATCATATATCTTAAAAAAAAAAATAAAAAAAAAAAGCACTGGGCCCAGAAAAGCTCCCTGGATAGCCCATTTCTCCAGGACCAAGCAGGAAGTCAGTCCTCACATATGGGTGACGTCGGCGCCGACGGAGCCCCCATGCGGAGCATTTCCCCAGCTTTCAAAGAAAGCCTTTGGGAATTGCAGCGCGCATGCGCGGTCCCATTCCCGCCCAAGGGTGCCATCTTGCTCAGTCTTCTTTTTTCCGCGGAGCCTGACGGACGTAGTTCGTTTTTCGCAGAGGAAAAAGTTGATTTCCCTGTTTTTTGCTCTTCTTCTTCGGTTCAACGCCGGATCCTTTTCCCGCCTGGGCCCGATACGCCGGTATCGAGCCCACTCTCTATTTTTTGGTTTTTGTCCTTCGAGACTAGCGTTCGCACCATTTTTCTCTTTTCACTGGCAGCCCTGTCTTTTGACCTCGCAGGGGCCCTTTTTCCCCCGATGGCTGCCAGTGGGTTTAAAAAGTGTGATCGCTGTAAGAAACTTGTCTCTTACTGACACACATGACTGCTGCCTCCGCTGCCTCGGACCCGATCATGACCCGATGATCTGTGGTCCGTGTGGCAAAATGTCCTCGAAGGCGTTGAGGAGTCGGCAGCACCAAAAGGATAGAATCTTCTCTGACTCCGCGTCCGGACGGGCCCGGACCTCGTCAGAGGCCTCGATATCTCGGGACTCCGGCCCCGAGCAGTGTCGAGGTTCCTCTGAGCGGGGGTCTCCTTCGCGGGAGCAGCGCAGGAAGAAAAAACACGCGAGGGCGGCATCGGTGGACGCTCCTAGTTCCTTGAGGGCCAGGTCGCATAGCCCCGATAGCCGTCCCGGGTCTTTGGAGTCGGAGAGGCCTGCCAAACAACCTCGTCTCGAGATGGAGTCTCCTTGGCACGTGAGTACTGTAGTCCTCGTGGACTCTCCTCCAGGGGAGCCGACGTTGGGCTGCTGGGTCTCCTGAGCTCGGACTCAGGTTGACGGTCTTGGAGAGCAGCATCGCTGCCTTCATGGAACAGCAGCGGGCATTGATCGCCGGTCTCACCGGTGCATCTGCCCCGACCACCGGGACATCGACGTCCAAGTCGACCCCGGAGGCCGAGCCGATCCTCGAGTCCATGCGGGCTCGAGTCGATCCTCGGCCACGGTTTCCCTCGGCCTCCCGTTCAGGACCGAGGTCGTCGACGCCGGTACCCTCGGTGTTGGGGCAGAGGGCATCGGTGCCCACCCGACCGGAGCCGCTCGATTCCTCTTCTGAGGAGTCGGGCTGGGAGACGGAGGACGAAGAGTCACCCGACACCTATCGGACTCGGTGTGTCCCATCGGACTCACCGGAGTCCGAACCTCGGAGACAATCCCCACCGGAGGATACCCGGTTCTCGGACTTCATGCGGGATATGGCCAAGGCCTTGGCATTCCCCGCGGATCCCGAGGAGGAGCCTCGAGCCGAGGAGCTCAAGGCCCTCCAGTATGACTCTCCCCCGAAGGAGGCCTTTACTGTTCTGGTTCCTCCGATGCTGGAGCGGCTGCTCTTCCGCATGTGGGAGACCCCGGCCTTGACGCCGGTGTTAAGCAAGCGGGTCAATTCCATCTATCGAGTCCGCAAGAGCCCCGGGTTCCAAAAGACACAATTACCGCACCACTCCATGGTTGTGGAATCGGCCATGCATCGACTGAAAAGTCAGAAGATGCACTCCTTGGAGCCTCTTCCAGGGCTCTATGCTTGCTTGCCGTGTCCAGACATACCAGCTCTACATGGGCATGTACCTCCGAGTCCTGGCAAAGGAGATTGCCGGGTTCTCTGCTGGTCTCTCCGAGGAACCTTTGCAGAGGTTCCAGGCCTTGTCCACTGGTATTTGAGAGTGCTCGAAGTTTATCTCTCGGGCAGCCTACGATGGCTTCGAGGCTTCGGCCCGAGTAGCCGGGGCCGGCATCGGTGCCCACTGACAGGCTTGGCTACAGTCATCCGACTTCGAGCCATGGGTACAGGACAAGTTGGTCGATGTCCCCTGCCGAGTTGAAATCCTTTTCGGCAAACCCATGGCTGTAAAGGCTGTTGAACTCGAGACAGAGACTCTCACCAGGACTAGGCTGTCCAGGAAAACCTCTGCCCCATCTCAGAAGAAGAAGGGCTCGGGAAAAAAGACCTTTTACCCGAGGAAGTCATCTGCCTATAAACAATACCCTCATTATCAGGCCTCTGCAGCTCCCCAACAGGGTCAGCAGGCCAAGGGGCAGGGTCATGGGCCCTGTAGGCAGAAGGCCCCCAAGCCACCAACACCGGCCCCTGCTCAGCAGGGTGGGGGTTTTTGACTCGGAAAGCATAGCCTCTTCTCCTCAGCTGGCTTCTATCAGCACAGGAGGCCGGCTGGCCCACTTTGCCCACAGGTGGTCAGCCGTCAAATCAGATACCTGGGTGCTCCATATAGTCCAAAAAGGCTATCTTCTCCATTTTCACCAGGTACCTCCCTCCTATTTTCCAGGGGAGCCTCCAAGACTCCCTCTGCACAGGGACCTACTCCTTCAGGAGTTAGCAAGTCTGCTAAAGGACCAGGCTGTGGAACCGGTGCCCCACCACCTGAGAGGTCACGGCTTTTATTCCAGGTACTTTCTGGTACCAAAAAGAACAGGAGGCCTCAGACCCAAACTAGACTTGCGCAACCTCAGCAAGTTCCTGGAGAGGGAAAAGTTCAAGATGCTTACCCTTGGAATCCTGCTGCCCTACCTCCAGCAGGGAGATTGGCAATGCTCCTTGGATCTAAAGGATGCTTATACTCACATCCTTATTCATCCAGACCACAGACAATATCTCAGATTTGTTGTGGGAGGAAACCACTACCAGTACAGAGTACTACCCTTTGGCCTAACCTCCGCCCCCAGGGTATTCACCAAGTGCCTGGCAGTGGTGGCGGCCTACCTGAGGCTTCAAGGTCTTTTTGTATACCCATACCTGGACGACTGGCTCATAAGGGGCCAGTCTTCCCAGGAGGCCAGTCAAGCCACCCTTCGCACTGTGGCTCTGCTTCAGCACTTGGGGTTTGTCATAAACTTCGCAAAGTCCACTTTGCTCCCGTCCCAGAACTTGGAATTCATAGGAGCAAGACTGGACACTCTTTAGACGAAGGCTTTTCTGCCCGTGGACAGAGCCCACAGATTGATGGATCTAGCCAGGCAGTTTCACAGCAATTCCCTGGTCTCCGCCAGGCAATTCCTGAGGCTTCTCGGCCACATGGCTTCCACGGTTCATTTAACCCCCAATGCCCGCCTGCATATGCGGCCTGCTCAGTGGAGCCTTCGAACTCAGTGGCATCAGGCCACAGGGAGCCTTGCAGACTCAGTAAGGATATCCGCACTGCTTGTCTCCTCTCTACAATGGTGGCTTCATCTTCTGAATCTGTTGCTCAGAGTGGTTTTTCAATCCCCTCCGCATTCTCAGGTGCTGACGACAGATGCTTCTCTTCAAGGTTGGGGAGCGCATTGCCAAGGGGCATGTACTCAGGGTCTCTGGACCCCTTGGGAGGCTGCTCAGCAGATCAACTTCCTGGAGCTACGGGTGATACGCTTAGCTCTGAGGGCCTTCTCCCATCTCACGTCTCACCAGTCTGTACTGGTCCAGACGGACAATCAAGTTGCCATGTTTTACGTGAACAAGCAAGGAGGCACAGGCTCCTTCCTTCTCTGTCAGGAAGCACAACGGCTGTGCTCCTGGGCCATCAATCACGGAATCCTTCTCAAAGCCGTCTACCTCCCAGGTCAAGAGAATTACCTGGCGGACAGACTGAGCAGAATCCTGCAACCACACGAATGGAGGTTGAATCCATTGGTGGTTCAGCAGATCTTTCTCAGGTGGGGCCTCCCCACAATGGATCTTTTCGCCAGTCCTCTGAACCGGCAACTCCCAAGATTC
This sequence comes from Ichthyophis bannanicus, assembly GCA_033557465.1. Classification (NCBI taxonomy): domain Eukaryota; kingdom Metazoa; phylum Chordata; class Amphibia; order Gymnophiona; family Ichthyophiidae; genus Ichthyophis; species Ichthyophis bannanicus. Next base: position 1,247,364,890 of record CM066031.1, on the reverse strand, counting down.
TGTTCCAGACAACCGCATCCTCTCAGAGTAGCAGCGGATGCGTTTCTGATCCCGTGGTCCAAAGGCCTACTGTATGCGTTTCCTCCCACGCCACTAGTGTCCAGAACACTATTCAAAGTCCTCAAGGACGGGGCCTCGATGATTCTGATAGCCCCCAGGTGGCCGAGGCAACCGTGGTTCCCGCTTCTGCTGCAACTGGCGGTGGACACTCCTATTCCTCTGGGGATTCAACACGATCTCCTTTCTCAAGAACAGGGATCTCTCTTACACCCCAACCTCCAGTCCCTTCATCTGATGGCCTGGCTGCTGAAAGGGTAGTTCTGGCTCCCCTACTACTGCCTAGAGAGGTGGAGGACGTAGTCTTAGCCTCTAGAAGGCAATCCACCCGGAAATCCTACGCTCTTAAGTGGCGTAGATTCTCCACATGGTGTGCTCAGCACAGCGAGAATCCATTCTCGTGCTTGGTAGCGGTAGTATTGCAATATTTGCTTCACCTCTCCAATCTCGGCCTTAAGTCCAATTCTGTCAGAGTTCACCTCAGTGCTCTCTCAACGCACCACTCGCCGGTGGACGGGCGGCCTCTTTCCAACCACCCTTTAGTGGCTCATTTCCTCAGAGGCCTCCTCCTGCTTAAGCCTCCTTTACGTCCACCGGCCCCTGAGTGGGATTTAAATGTGGTCTTACAGCGGATTACTTGTCCGCCATTTGAACCTATGGCTACCTGTCCTCTCCGTTTTCTGTCCTGGAAAACTTTGTTTCTGGTAGCTCTTACCTCTGCTAGGCGAGTAAGTGAACTTCAGGCGCTGGTGTCTGATCCCCCTTACACTAGGTTCTACAGAAATAGGATAGTCTTACGGACTCAGCCCAAGTTTCTCCCTAAGGTTGTCTCCTCTTTCCACCTCAATCAGGAGGTGGTTCTTCCGACCTTCTTTCCCAGGCCGCATGCCAACCGGGCTGAGATGGTTCTGCATACCCTGGACTGTAGGAGGGCGTTATCCTTCTACCTTGACCGTACGCGGGAGCATCGGAGGGCTGTTCAGCTCTTCATTTCTTTTGACCCCAATAAGTTGGGGTTACCTGTCTCCAAGCGTACTTTGTCCATATGGGTTGCTGACTGTATCGCCTGGGCTTATGGGGCAGCCGGCCTCTCGTTGGAGGGTCGAGTCACGGCTCAAAGTGTCAGGGCGAAGGCTGCGTCAGTGGCTCATCTCTGCTCTGTTCCGTTGGCAGACATCTGCCGGGCCGCTACTTGGTCTTCAAGCCAGACTTCTGTGGCCCATTACTGCCTTGAGAGGGAGTCCCGCAGGGACAGTGCTTTCGGACAGGCAGTACTCCATAATCTCTTTGGGGTCTAGGCAACTCCTTCCCTCCGGCCCTGATGTTGGGCGACCGGTCGGGGGCGTTCTCAGAGAAGATTCCTTCCTTACGTTCTGATGCTCTAGAGGGAGCTCATTTTTTCGGCTTGGGGCCTCCGGTAGCCTTAAGCTGGGGAGTCCCATATGTGAGGACTGACTTCCTGCTTGGTCCTGGAGAAAGAGTAGTTACTCACCTGTAACAGGTGTTCTCCAGGAGCAGCAGGAATCAGTCCTCACAACCCACCCTCCTCCCCTTGGAGTTGCAGTCATATGATTTATTTTTGCTAATTTTTTTGCTGTCTTTTAGCTATGTCATCAGACTGAGCAAAATGGCACCCTTGGGCTGGAAGGGGACCGCGCATGCGCGCTGCAATTCCCAAAGGCTTTCTTTGAAAGCTGGGGAAATTGCTCCGCACGGGGGTTCCGTCGGCGCCGACGTCACCCATATGTGAGGACTGATTCCTGCTGCTCCTGGAGAACACCTGTTACAGGTGAGTAACTACTCTATCTTGCTGCTGGACTGCTCTCTGCATTATAATATTTTTTAGTTGTTTTAAATAATATGGGGTAGGGTTTGTTGAATTTAATTTAAAGACCTTTAAATTTATTTGGTGTACTTTAAGTTGGATAGTCAAAGACTTGCAAGGGATTACAATAAATCTATTTATTATGTCAGGCTTACTCCCTTCTTTGTCTAATTCCTAATTTACTTATTTTCTTATTGGGGATAGTGTATAAATCAAAGAATGTGCCTGGAGTGGGTGAAAGTTGGGGAGGGAGGAAAACAAATACAGGGGGATTTATATACTCTAAAAGCTATAAAGTAGACTTCAGAAAGAGATTTAACAATTGATAACACAATCTCTTTCCCCAGGCTTGCTTTAAGTCACAGTTTCCCAAAGAGCAACACTTACCATTTTATACCCAGGAGCAAAGGCAGCCTCCTCTTCAGTGTCCCTTCTGCTGTCCACTGAAATTGCAATTGCTTGAGGGTGTGAACTTTTCTCCCTTGTTCTTTTTATGTCTTGCATCCCTCTTTTTAATGTGCTTTTTGATCATTTATAATTGTATCTTTCTTTTTAATATGTCTTTTTTAATTCTTGTACAGTGCTAAGTATGCTTTTAGTATCATATAAAAGTACAGTAACAGTAGTGTTAAAGAACAAAGGAGCTAGTGGGCTGTGCCGCCATATTCCTGATAAGTACTAACCATCATGTCTTGAGCTCTACCAAGGTTTGGGTTTACTGGATACACTTTTTTTCATTTTGTACAAGTAGGTCAATTGAAAATACTTACTAAACTCTTAAGTCATTGATTATTACTTGATCAGAAGCGATTGTATACATGTGCATCATGTACAAATGCAGTCATGGATATGTAGCTTTCCTCTCTTTCTTGTTTCTGCATCTCTAGCAGTACGGACACAGGCAGAAAAGTGACCATAAGGTCTTTAAGCATAGCAATTGATGCTAGTGTTTCAGCCTGCATATTTCAAGGGAAAATGTTGGAAAATCAAGGTTAGCAGTGAAACTGTTATTTTGCAGCTTAAAAATCTCAGAGCAAGCATTGCTAAATTCCAAAAGTACTGTTAGTCATACAACAATCTATGATCTGAAGGCACATGTAAACAATATTCTGTGCTGAATGTGATTCTGTAATTGGGTTATGGTATGATGTACAGTAATCAGTGTATTTATGTTGTACATTTTTCATTTTGTAAATTGTCCTACAGGCTATTTGAAGATGCAATTTAGTAAATGGAATAAATGACAAAACATTATGAAGGCATCACAATTCTAATTTAGACAATGTTTTCTGTATGTGTGGTTCTGCCATTGTCACTGTGAGCATATGTTCATGTTTGGGCCTCTTAATGGAGGAAACAAAATGTTTCTCAGATACTAACACAAATGAAAAGTGAATATGATTATTCTACTGGTTGGTTTAATAAGTCTGAGGCACCATAGTATTCTCTCAGAGCTACTGGTGAAGAACTATCTGTAGGAGGTGATGCTGCAGAGAAGTATGTGAACATTTAGCTCAATTGGTCTCTGAAAATAACCTAACTGCCTTATAAATCTATAATGTAAAAGGAACTGGATTGTCCTGGAAAACCTTTTCTTTAACTCCTTGTTTGTAGCAATGAGAAATTTGCATGTATGGTGAGTGGGGTTCCCCCCCCAAGGGAAGAGGAGAGCAGGGCCAGCCCAGCCATTAGCCAAACTAGATGGTCGCCTAGGGCCGCAGCAGCTTCTTGGAGGGAGGAGACGGGGCAATGACTACAAAGATCAGGACATTCAACACTAGATAATAGATTCTGACAGTCGGGGGGCATAAGGCTTAAGGTTTGCGTAGGGTGCCAGCATCTTGAACCAACCCTGGAGGGGAGGTTGTGTTAGGTAAATCTGATCAATTTGTTTGATTGATGTAATTTTGTAATTTCCCAAAAGGTGTGCTCTGGCTGTGGTTTTCTTGGATATTAGCAAAGTTTTTGATACTTTTCCAGATAGGAGGCTATAAATAAACTGAACAGCCTAGGTGGATCTCAGATTGCTGGACTGGATTAAGTGGATGTAGGATCAATAAGACCAAGGCTTGTTTTCCTCTTGGTACCTCCAGGCCAACCCAGATATGCATGGTTGTCTCCACCCACCAGCAGCTGAGGGCTGATCATGACAGATTCCTGCTGTCCCAATACAAGAGCTCCTCCTTCAGCTCCAGGATCCAATCTATCAGCCCTCAACAGCTGAGTGAGGAACCCATGCGTAGTGGTATCCCTGAGGTGCCTTCAGCGGTAGGAATCAAATTAAAAAAAAAAGGGGGGGGCTAAAATAAAGAAAGGACACAAGAAAAGGAGAAAGTTAGGTTGGCTTTGGGGCAACAAGTTTGGTTTTAGTGAGGATCTGTGTTGAGTGAGGGCTGGCAGGACTTCTGGGGTTATTCCTTAGACTCAGCAGGATAGAATAGCCTGGGAGCCCCAGGTCCCCTTTGTTCCCTCCAACCCGGGACCTTTCCGTACCTGCGAGCAGAAGGGCCTGCTAATTTGGGGGATTAATCAGCCCAGGGAACCTCTTTCACCTGCAAACAGCAGGAATGGGGTTTCCTCAACCCCCCCCCCCCCCCCCACCTTTGGCCTCACCTCCTGCCATCGCAAGCTATTTCGGGGGAGTTTGCAGAACCGGAGGATGAGAGTAGCAGCAGCTGCCATTCTTTCTCACCACCTCCCATTCGGAAATGGATCATGGTGTGTGTTGCGGTGCGTCAGCTTCCTTCATTTTGGCAGACTTTGTGTAGGAAGCTGGGGTCTATCTACACTTGATCTGTATCATTTTTGTTCACAGCTAGGTAGATCACTGGAATGTGCAGGCACTGGGGCTTAGATGGAGACTCCATCGTCGACAGTTTCAGGGGCTCAGTCAGAGACTGCGGTTTCAGCGGGAACTGTGGCCATTTTGTCGCCAATTGTTTTCCAGTTCATTGGGTGATTAAGAAAATGATTGAATTGGAATGGGAATTTCTGGGGGCTACACTAAGAGGAGGTAGAAGGATGGGTCGCCTCTATCCTATCCGGCAGGAGGAACGGAACCAATTCTGGGCGCCGAAAGTGGATGCTCTAGTCTCGGCAGTCACAACATCCTGGTGCAAGGAGGGGCCTCCCTGAAGGTCCTGCAGATCCAGAAACTGGAGTCCATCCTTAAAGTTGGCCTTTGATAATTTGTCCTTGCAGGCCTCCATCTGTGGAGCTTACGTCTCTCGGGCATTGATTTGCTGGTCGGAAAGCATGGGCCCGCAGCGTCTGGAGTTTGCATCGGAGTAGGAACCAGCCAAGTTGGAGTCTGCAGCGGCGGCATTCCTGGCAGATGCCTTTTATGATCTGGTCCGGGCCTCCTCAAAGTCCATGGCATACATTATTGCGGTACGCCATTTTCTGTGGCTCTCTAACTGGTCGGTGGACACAGCATCCAAGTCCCGGCTCAGTAAGCTTCCATTTAAGGAGAAGTTATTTGGAGATGTGTTGGACAAAATGGTCAAGGATCTGGGCGACTCCAAAGGAGGAAGACTGCCTGAGGACCGGCTGAAGGGCCTGAAGCAGGGTGGTCCTCAGCGAGGACAGTCGAGAGATTTTCAAAGGTTATGCGCTACTCGTTTCACCCCCTGTCCGAGGGGTAGATGTGGTTCATGGCGGCAGCCCTTTTCATGGCTTCCGGGGAGCAGGTCAAGGCTCCTTCTCAGCCCCGCAGGCCTTGGCAAAGAAGCCCCAATGATGCTAGGTCGGTCCAGGCAGAGTTGGCAGTCGGAGGTCGGGTGCAATAATTTTACTCCGCCTGGGCCAGTATCACAGCTGACCAGTGGGTTTTGGAGATTATTCGGAAGGGCTACACACTGGAGTTTGTGTGGCCTCTCTCCAAAACCAAGGCAGCGGGCAAGGCGAAGGCAGTTCATGACACTCTCCAGCGCTTGTTACTGTTGCACACAGTAGTCCCAGTTCAAGACCAGTACGGATCCGGTTGATGCTCCATTTATTTTTGCCATCTCCAAAAAAGAGGGGGCCATCCAGTCTATCCTCGATCTTAAGTATGTTAACCATGCTCTACGGGTTCCACATTTCCAGATGGAAACCCTCAAATCGGTCATCCTGGCAGTATGACAGGGCAAGTTCTTGTCGGCGCTTGATCACTAGGAGGCTTACTTACATATTCCTATTCGACCAGACCATTAATAGTATCTGCACTTGCAGTTTCCAAGGAACACTTTCAGTTTAGAGTGCTGCCATTTGGCCTGGTGATGGCACCCAGCACCTTTACCAAGATCATGACAGTCGTCACAGCAACTCTCAGGCAGGAAGGAGTTTTGGTGACAACTGGTTAATTCTGGCAAAGTTGGAAGCCAAGAGGGTGGCAGCCACCAGGCAGGTAATGGAGCTGCTGCAAAGTCTAGGCTGGGTAGTCTACTTGTCAAGAGTCTGCTTCAGCCTGTACAGTGGCTGGTTTACCTCAGTGCACAGTTCAACACCCAAGCATGGGTAGTTTCTTTGCTGGAGGAGAGAGTTCTTCAGAATCAGGCGCAGATTCTGAGTTTTCTGCAGAGACTGGCACCGGCGGCTTGGTATTACCTTCAGCTGCTCTGGTCAGTGGCGGTGACGCTGGAGCTGGTGCCTTGGACTCAGGCTCACATGTGACCATTGCAGCAGGCACTGCTATCCCATTGGTCTCCTCAGTGTCTGTCTCTGCTCAGAAGGTGCCTTGCAGGGAGCAGGCTCTACAGAGTCTAGACTGGTGGCTCCAGATGGACAAGATTACAGCAGGGATCCCGCTGGAGCAGCTGCAGTGGATCCTAGTCATGATGGATGCCGGCCTCACCGGGTGGGGGGCACATTGTCTGCCACAGGTGACTCAGGGATGATGGATGCCAGAGGAGGCCTCCTGGTCAACCAACAGGCTAGAAATGAGTGTTTTTTCTGGCCTTGCAGTTCTTCCGTCCTCTGGTAGCCCAGAAGGCGGTCCAGGTTTGCACTGACAATGCAACCACGGTGGCATACATCAGTTGGCAAAGGGGCATGGGCAATGCGACCCTGTTGGCTGGAAGTCTGTCCTTACTTCTGTGGACAGAAGAATACTTATAAGCCATCTCCGTGGCACATGTCACAGGCAAAGACAACATTCATGTGGACTTCCTCAGTTGGCACTGGCTGGACGCCGGCGAGTGGGAGTTGAACGCAGTAGTATTTCACGACATCACAGCATATTGGGGGATGCCGATGATGGATCTTATGGAGTGGAGGAGTGGCCTAGTGGTTGGGGCAAGGTACTTCAGGCCGGAAGGTCGGGGGTTCAAATCCCACTAGAGGATAGCAACCTTGGGCCAGAAGGACTGGGGTTTCTAGTCCCACAGGTGCTCCTTGTGGTCTTGGGCAAGCCACTTAACCCTCCATAGCCCATGTTCCCTGTAAAATAGTTATCTCCAAGTTATAATGCCCTGTTCAATGTAATTTCAGTTTGTTCAATGTAAACTGCACTGATGCAGAATAGCGCGGTATATAAGAGAATGTAAATAAATAAATAAATAAATAATACTCTGGGGAGTGTCAAGGCAGGGTGTTCTTCAGCAGGTGCAGAGAACACGTCTGAGGGTTTCAACACCTTAGCACAGGCATGGTCGGCAGACTGTCTTCTGTACGTGTTTTCACCATGGACACTGGTGGGGCGCCTGTTGCAGGAAATAGATGCTCACCCAGGGCCGGTGATTCTCATTGTGCCGGACTGGCCAAGGCAGCCATGGTATGCGGATCTGATTGATAGACAAGATCTGGCGGCTCCCCGACAGGATGAACCCTCTCTCTCAGGGACCAGTGTTGATGCCACAGGTGGGTCAGTTCTTGCTTACGACTTGGCTCTTGAGGCATAGTTTAAGCAGAAAGGTTATTCTGAATTGGTAATTACTACCATGTTGCAGTCGAGAAAAAGGTCCACAAATTTGGCCTGTGTCAGAGTCTGGAGGGTGTTTGAAGACTGGTTTGCTTCCAGAGGTCTTCCTTCCCTGTCGTCCTCTCTCCCACATATTTTGCAGTTTCTGCAGAGGGGCCTAGAAAAGGGTCTGTTGCTTAGCTCCCTAAAGGTTCAGGTAGCGGCTCTATCCTGCTATCAGGGTTTGCTCCACAGTCTCTACCTGGGAGGACGTCCAGATGTGATTTGCTTCCTAATGGCAGTAAAAAAAATTTAGCTGCCCATGTGGGTTGTGGGTCCGCTGTGGGACTTTAACTTGGTGTTGGAGGCCTTAACAGGTCCTCTATTTGAGCCTCTCGCATCGGTATCATTGAGAGATCTCACCTTGAAGATGGTCTTTTTAGTGGCTATTTGTTTCACACGGTGTGTTTTGGAGCTTCAAGCTCCAAGCTGTGTCCTGTCGGGAGCAGTTTCCTTGGAGTTTTCCAAGGAGAGAGTGGTTCTCCGTCCTGTCCCCTCCTTCCTCCCGAAGGTGGTCTCCTCTTTCTTTTTGAATCAGACTGTGTCATTGCCAGCTTTTCTGGCATTGGAGTATTCCGAGGAGAATCAGAAGTTGCACCTGTTAGTGCCGGGTCTTGCGCAGGTATCTTAAGTAAACAGAGACTTTCCTAGCATCCGATCGGTTATTTGTGATGTTTGGGGGATCGCGTAAAGGAGAGGCAACCTCCAAGGCATTGATTGCGCAGTGGGTGAAGCAGGCAATTTACTCTACTTATACGACGCGGGAAAGGTCCTGCCAGTGGGACTGGGGGCCCATACTACCAGGTCGCAGGCGGCATCGTGGGCTGAGCTCAGCTTGGTGCCTCCAGTGGATATCTGCAGAGTAGCAACTTGGTCTTCATGCCACACCTTTGCAAGACATTACAGTTTGGATATCCAGGCTTCTGGTGATGCAAGATTTGGAGCATCAGTGCTAAAAGTGGGACTTGCTGGTCCCTCCCTGGGCTAGGCACTGCTTTGGTACATCCCATGCGTATCTGGACTGGCCTGGAGGTACAAAGAGGAAGGCAAAATTAGACCTTACCTGCTAGTTGTCTTTCCTTGAGTACCTCTAGGCCAGTCCAGGACCCTCCCTGTTTGGGTGGCATGTGGCGGCGAGTCTGGCTGGTTTAGTGGTGTTACTGTGTACTACACTGGAGATATAGAAACGGAAATGCATTTCCTCCTCTGCTGTACAAAGGTATCATAGATGATGCACATTCAATTCCCAAAGCTGGCATATTCAAATTGCTAAACTAAAATTTAATTTATGCCATTTTTGCCTGGACAGCTCAACCTCTATAGTCCATGTCTCCCATGTTTTGCAGGGGGAGAGCTATTATGTGGTGACTGCAGCATGCACCTCCATATCTTCCATGAGCCTGTGGGGATTGGCCAAAGAGAGTGCTTCTCCTGTGGGAGCCACTGTATGTAAGTGTGTGTTTTTGGGGGGTGCAGAGCCTGGACTTTTTCATTAATACTCAAGGATCATGCATCAATTTTAGCAGGCAAGGACTAAGATGCCGGTACTCAGTACCACAGTCTACTCCCACGAATAAAAAAAAGCCAGTGGTGAATGGAATTCATTCTGGGGAAGGAAGAATGATTAATAGAGTGTCTCAGGGATATGTCCTGAGGCCAGTTATGTTTAATATCTTTTGGGCCGATGCAGAAATCCTACATTGGATCCTTGCGCTAATGCTCAGCACAGAGTTTCCCAATGCAAGACTAATATAGACGTTTGCTCTCTGATGCTGTAAGCAAATAGCATGCAAATAATTTGTGTGCAAACAAGTCTGTGCTAACCAAGGAATGAAAGCCAGACACCTGCGCACACAGACCTGGCGCATAAACATAAACATTATTCTGTGCATAAGTTTTGCTTAGAAGAATAATGTGGTGTTAAATACCGATATTACTCTGCACAGAGATCCTGTGCAGAATAATATTGATGTTTGTGCCAGGTAGCATTCCAGCACATGCAGATAACATTGTTCCAGCACATCTCTCCTGACGTTTTTTTCACCAGTCCGTTCAGTAAAGCCAGATAAAAGCTGCGGGTTCTCTCAAGATAGAGAAGAAACAGGCATAAATTCCTCATTGGCACTGACCGCAGACCTATGAACTTAATCCTTTAGTCTCATCTTCTCAGACCTTGCGTTAAAATCCCAGCATTGAGCTCAGCCTTCATATCTTTTGCACACTTATCTGCATTTGTGCTGAACAGCTAATTGCTTCATTGCCATGGATTTAAATGTGCTCTGTGCTAGGACTCGACAAAGTCCATGCAGCAGGTGAAAATGTCAATTAAAAAAAATCAGACCTGGCGCCTGGAGCTTACAGGCAGAGCATACAGGCAGTAGCGTGCTGTGTAGCGTCTAGGGACACACAGACTTGCTGTGGCAGAGCAGTATGAATCCCTGTAAAACTGTCGGTGCCGGCCACTGAGAGGAAAGGGGAGTAATCAGTCTGCCATTTGAGTGAGGTTGGTGTGCTAATAGGCAGTGGTGATAGGAGCAGCCCAGATTTGGAGGCAGAGGTGACTCACCTGCAGCCTCTGCCTTTTTGAGACTGAGGCAGCCGCAGCAGACTCTCACACCTAGGGAAATTTTATTGGGAAATACAAATTTCAAACGGGCCTATTTTGGGGTGTAGAGGAGAAGGGAGGGATTGAGAGAGGCTGCAAGTGGGTGATGGAAAGAGGATGAGGCTTCTTGAGGTGGGTAGGTGGGTGCATCTCCCACTCACATCAGGAGCTACAAATAGTAATTAGATCTTACCTGCTAATTAGTGTTCCTGAAGGAACGACAGTCCAGTCCCTTTACTTCTGGGTCACGCAACCCTTCCAGCAGCTTGGAGGCTGAGCCCAACCTTTTTGGTGATGGAGCGGTATAAATACCACTGGGACCACCCCCCAACTCCAGTATTCGAATGAAAAAGCAGATATAACGAACTTCCATCAACAACCTACATAACATAATACCTCAAAGGAATATTAAACAATCAACTTATTGCATCTTTTTTTTTTTTTCAGGATGGCATAGGAAAAGGATAGGAGGAATGGCAACGGGCGGAGGGGTTACCAGAGCCTGCCAGGGCCAGCTTTTTCCTGCACTCCGTCCTGCCAAACCGGGCCTACATTCGGTCCGATGCTCTTCTATAAACAATAGACCTTAACGTTCGCCGGAACCGGGTGGGATCAGGGACTGGACTGTCGTTCCTTCAGGAACACTAATTAGCAGGTAAGATCTAATTACTATTTCCTTATCATCACTCCAGTCCAGTCCCTTTACTTCTGGGAAGTACCAGAGCAGTTCAATCCTGGGTGGGGTCCGGCATACCGGAATGAAGAACCGCCAGACCAAACCGAGCGTCTGCTGAACTCTGAACGTCCAGCCTGTAGTGCTTGGTGAAGGTATGGAGCGAGGACCAAGTCGCTGCCCTACAAATATCCAGCGGGGGAACTAGACTGAATTCCGCCCAAGAGGTAGCCTGAGCCCGAGTGGAGTGCGCCCGCAGGCCCACTGGGACCTGCTTCCCCTTCAGGATGTAGGCGGAAGCAATCGCCTCTCTGATCCACCTGGAGATAGAGGGTTTGGCCGCCGCCTCCCCTTTGTGCGGGCCACCGAACTGAATGAACAGTCGTTCGGACTTCCGGAAGGGGGCTGTGCGAGAGAGGTATCGCTTCAGAGCCCTCCGGAAGTCTAAGAGTCGAAGTTTGCTATCCCTAACTTCCTGTCCCTCGGCCGAGAAGGCTGGGAGGGTAACTGTCTGGTTCACATGAAAAGGAGAGATAACTTTGGGCAAGAAGGAAGGAACCGTGCGCAGAACTACTTTGTCCTTGAGAAAGGACAGAAAGGGGGGCTGAGAAGACAGTGCCTGTAATTCCGAGACCCTCCTGGCCGAACAGATGGCGACCAGAAAAACTGTCTTTAGGGTTAAATCCTTTAAGGAGGCCCTCTTTAATGGCTCAAAGGGATCCCCGATCAAGGCATTTAGCACCAGGTTAAGATCCCAAGGGGGGATGATCGACCTCCATTGAGGGCGTAGCCGTCTAACTGCCCTTAGGAACCTGGAGACGTCCGCGTGGGCCCCTAGGGGTTTGCCACGGACCTTGCCTCTATAGCAAGTGATGGCAGCAAACTGAACCCTTAAGGAGCTGTGTGCCAGACCCTTGTCAAATCCTGCCTGTAGGAATTCCAGAACCTCCGGGACTGAGGCCGAAAGGGGTTTCCGTCTGTGCTCCGCACACCAGGATTCGAAGATGCGCCAAACTCTTACATAGGATAGACAGGTCGAGCGCTTCTTAGCCTGCAACAGTGTCGAGACTACTGCACCTGAGTAACCTCGTTTCAGGAGCCGTGCCCTTTCAATAGCCAGGCCGTAAGCGAGAACCGATCCACGTGCGGCATCCGCACCGGGCCTTGTCTTAGCAGATCCCTTTTGCAAGGGAGCCGCCAAGGTTGGTCGGCGATCATCCTCACCAGATCCGCATACCAGGGTCGGCGAGGCCAATCCGGGGCTATGAGGATTACCAATCCTTGGTGGGACTCCACCCGCTGGAGAACCTTTCCGATCAGAGCCCAAGGAGGAAATACATAGAGAAGACCTTCCGAAGGCCACTTTTGGGACAGGGCATCCAAGCCCTCGGACATTCTTTCCTTCCGCCGACTGAAGAATCTGTCCACCTTGGCTGACGAGAACCGTGCCATGAGGTCCATGACTGGGACTCCCCATCAGGCCACTATTTGGTTGAAGGTCTCCTGTTCCAGTTTCCACTCTCCGTGGTCTATCTTGCACCTGCTGAGGAAATCGGCTGTGACGTTGTCCGCGCCCGCCACATGCTGAGCTGAAAGTGCTTGCAGATGGGCCTCCGCCCACTGGAAGAGAGCGCCTGCCTCCTTCTCCAGGGCGGGGCTGCTGGTGCCTCCCTGGTGGTTGATGTAGGCCACTGCGGTGACATTGTCGGAGAGAACGCGAATTGCTCTTCTTTGTACTAAGGCCTCGAGAGCCTTGAGCGCTAGGGTGACGGCCCGCAATTCCAGTCTGTTGATGGGCCATTGTGATTCCAACGGTGTCCAGCGACCCTGGACGAACTGGTCCTCGCAGTGTGCTCCCCAGCCTGACAGGCTGGCATCCGTCGTCAATAGTAACCACTGAGGAGGTTCGAGAGGCATCCCGCGATCCAGATTCCTCGGGCACCTCCACCAGTGGAGTGCCTGTTTGGTCCGCGGAGCGCAAGGTAACTGCAGTGACAGAGGATGATGCTGGGGAGACCACCGACGTAATAGTGACCGCTGCAACGGCCGCATGTGGGCCCTGGCCCATGGTACTTACCTCTATTGCAGCCGCCATTGTTCCCAGAACCTGGAGATAATGCCATGCCGAGGGGTTTCGTCTGCCTAGAAACTGCGTGACTAGAAGTCTTAGCTTCCTTGATCTTGTTCGTGACAAGAATACTCTGCCCCTGTTGGTGTCGAATCTTGCCCCGAGGTACTCGAGTTCCTGGGAGGGAGTCAACCTGCTCTTTGCCCGATTGATGACCCACCCCAATTCCTTTAGAACCTGGATCACTCTGGCCGTTGTCGAGAGACTTTCCTCTTCCGACTTTGCCCGGATCAGCCAATCGTCTAAGTAAGGGTGCACTAATATTCCCTCCTTCCGAAGGAAGGCCGCTACCACCACCATTACCTTGGTGAATGTCCTGGGGGCCGTAGCTAGGCCAAAGGGTAGGGCCTGGAATTGAAAGTGGCCTCCTGGTACTGCGAATCTCAGGAACTGTTGGTGGGACTTCCTGACCGGGATATGCAAGTAGGCTTCTGTCAAATCGAGGGATGTTAGGAACTCCCCGCCCCTCACGGCTGCTATGACTGAACGTAGAGTCTCCATCTGGAAGTGTGGTACCCTGAGGCAGCGATTGACCTGTTTTAGATCCAGGATTGGTCGAAAGGACCCTTCCTTCTTTGGTACCACGAAATAAATCGAGTAGCGACCCGAGCCGCATTGGTCTGGTGGGACTGGGATCACGGCCCCGAGCGCTATTAGGCGAGCGAGAGTTGCCTCTACCGCCGCCCTCCTTGTAGAAGAACCGCAGGGAGACCGGACAAAGGCCGGGGGTATTTGTTTTGCAAATTCGAGAGCATAGCCTTCTCTGATCACCTCTAGGACCCATTGATCGGACGTGACTCGGGACCAGGCGGGAAGAAACAGCCTTAAGCAACCGCCTACCGGCCGCCTTCCCTCCTGGACCCCCGTCATCTCATTGTTGTTTTCTGGATCCCGAGAAGGAGGAGGAGGATGCTCCAAAACCTCGACCTGCTCCTCGAAACCCTCTGAAACCTTGTCCCTTCGAGGGAAAACGGCCCCTGGGAAAAGGGTTTGACCTGGCTGGGCGAAAACTCCGGGGGTCCCTAGGCTGGGTACGTACTGGGGGTAAGGAGCGCCCTTGTTTCGGTCTATCTTCCGGGAGCCTGCCTCCCTTTGACTCACCCAGGTCCTTTACTAACTTCTCTAAATCCTCTCCAAATAACAGCTTCCCCTTAAAGGGAAGTCGACTCGGGCGTGCCTTTGAGGAAGCATCAGCTGCCCAATTCCGTAGCCACAGATAATGCCTAGCCGCCACCACCGAGGCCATGTTCTTGGCTAGGCTTCTGATGAGGTCATACTGACTATCCGCCAAGTAGGCTGCTCCGGATTCCACCCTAGCCGAGTTGGCCTGTGTTTCGGCCGTTGATCCCTCTGCTGCCTGGATCTGTTGTGCCCACCTTAAACAGGCCCGAGCCACCCAAGCTCCTGACACGGAGGCCTGCAAGGCGAGAGCGCTTACATCAAAGGCTTGTTTCAGGAGCGTATCCAACTTCCTGTCTTGAGCATCTCTTAAGGCCGTGGCGCCCTCAACTAGGATAGTCGTCTTCTTAGTGACTGCTGATACCACTGCATCCACCCTGGGGGACTTCAGCAGTTCTTTGTCTGACTCTGGGAGAGGGTAGAGGCGAGCCATGGTTCGGACCCCTCTCAAACCTGACTCTGGTTGATCCCATTCCTCCTGTATCATCTGACGTACCACCCTGTGGACAGGGAAAACTTTCTGGGACCTTCTGATGGCCTGGATTAAGGGATCCTCTAACACCTCGTCCTCTGCTGGGGAGTCTGAGGCTACGTTGAGGGCTTTCAGGGACTCATTGATTAAGGAAGGGAGCTCCTCTCGACGAAAAACTCTAACTATGCGAGAATGGTCCTCCTCCGGTATCTCCCCCTCTTCCAGCTCCTCCTCTTCCTCCTCTAAGTCCCTTTCAGAGCCCTCCTCCTCTGGCGTGCCCTGAGAAAGGGATGTGAGGATTTCTTCACTCATTAGCCTGGAGCGCTTTAGTGGTATCCCTGAATCCTGACCGCTTGCCCTCATAGGTCTGGCTAACCTGGCTTCTGCCGGCGGACCTGCTTCCCCTGCCCCAAGCCCCTGCTTGCGCATGCAGTAGGCTTGGTGGAGCAAGAGAACGAAATCAGGGGAGAAGAGATCTCCGACCCCCCCCCCTCCCCAGTGGGAAGAGGGGGGAGGGACAGAGGGGGTGCGAGAACCTCTGAGTGAGTAGCCGGAGGTAACTGGGACCCTACCTCCGCCTCCAGGGAGTCCCCGGACCCCTGAGAAACCTGGGCCATGGACAAGCTAATTTCTTGCTCTACGGAGGTAGCCACTGCAGCACAAGCCCTGCAGATTCCTGCCTCTATGGAAGTGCCCCTCCGCGTGCCACAGGATGGGCACCTTGATTTGCCAGTCATGCTTTCCAGGAGGGCTTACTAAGGCGGTGCTTAAGCGCCCAGGCCTAAGCAATAAACTGTAGCAGAAAACAAAAAACAAAAACCAAAAACAACTGTGCAATATCGCTGCAGGAGACAGGAGGGGCCCAAAAGGCTATCAAAGTGCTCTCCCCTCCACAAGCTAAGGTCAGCAATTCCGGGGAAAACAAGATGGCATAGAACTTAGAAATAAACCGAACTTATAAATACAATTAAAATTAAAATAAAGAAATCCTGCCAACAAAGGCTAGTACTTGCGGTTTGCTGAATATCAGGTCCAGCTCTGCGATTCCTCTCCGTTGGCTCAACACGTGGTAGGCCGCGACCACGTGGAGTCCGGAACGGAGGATCGCGCTTCTGCCCTCTGCACTGTATTAACCCCGCTGCCGCCACGGAAAGAGGGCTGTAATCCGCGTCGTGAACAGCGAGGGACGCCACCGCTTTTGAAGGTGTCGAGTTCGCGGCTCTGGATCTCGCCTCCGCGCCCCGCTGCTCCGGGGGGGGGAGGGGGGAGTATCGATCACACTCGCGGCGTTGCCTCCAGCGCTCAGCCACCTCGGGGGCTTCGGCACGAGGCAGGGCAGGTCCTCGTAGATGGCTGGACGGTGCAGTTAAAACCGGCAGCGAAAGGAGAGCTGTCTGTTCCTCCTCGCTGCAGCAGGCAATCAAGGCATCCCCTCTGGTCCCCGGCCCGGCCAAGATGGGGAGGAGGGGGGGGGGAGGGAGGAAGGAGAGACTGCAGGGAAATTAAAGAAACAGAAGGGAGAAATAAAAACACAAGGTAAATCAGTTCCCTTAACCAAAATAAGAAGGTAAAGCTAAAATTAGTTAAATTAGGAGAAGGTAGGACTCCAGTAAGCCCTAGGCTTACAGAACCCTCTAGCTGCTTGGAGGCTGAGAATACTGGAGTTGGGGGGTGGTCCCAGTGGTATTTATACCGCTCCATCCCCAAAAAGGTTGGGCTCAGCCTCCAAGCTGCTGGAAGGATTGCGTGACCCAGAAGTAAAGGGACTGGACTGGAGTGACGATAAGGAACTTCAACTTCAGCCTCTTTCCATTTCCTCCTTAGAAACTAGTCTAAGTATCCTCCTTTGTTGCACATATATGTTGTCTTTAAACTGCTGTTGCATTAAATAGCTTATTCTCCATCACCTTGAGTATGTTTTAAATTGCACATAGAAAAACTTGAATTTTATTTATTTAAGTCGGGCTCCTAAATCCTAAGAAAATTTGTCAAGACCTGCTCTGCACTGATGTCTGCTCGAGACTTTGTGCATAGTTAACTCATATGCAAAACTCCTTTCTGCACTGGTAGTATACAAACGTGTGCAAAACCTGAGCTAACCTGTGTACAAAGCCTAGCACACTTTACTGCATCAGCCCACTGTGAGCAATGTTAGAGAGGTTTAGAAGGAAAAGTTTTCATTTTTCCAGATGACACTAAGATCTCAAACAGAATGAATGCCCCTAAGGGTAAACAGAGAATGGGAGGTAATTTAAGGAAGCTCATAGTCTGATTAAATGCTTGGTGGTTAAGGTTCATTGCAGAAATTCAAGGGAGGCATATTCTGGAGGTGCTTAGATGCTGATATACACCACCATAAACAAGATCTCAGAGGTCTGATGATTTTGTGGTAGAAAGTGTATGATAAAGGTAGTTGTAGAGGCAAGGAAATGCAAGAGGTCTATAGGGTGAGGCATAAACAGCAGACAAAAAGCAGATGATGATGCCTTTCTATAGGCCATTCGTGGGGCCTTATCCAGAATATTGTGACTAATTTTGGATGCCATACCTCCAATATGATATACATAGGCAGGAGGTATTGTTGAGAGGTTACAGACATGGTATAGGGTCTGCAGCAAAAGACCTATGAGATGAGATTGGTGCATCCATATTTATATGCTTTAGAGGAGAGGAGAGGCAAGGGATATAATAGAAAGATTTAAATACCTCAAAGGTATAAATCCACAAACATTTTTTAAAGGAAAGAGTTTGCAAACCAGAGAATCACAATATGAATCTCTAGGAGGGTAGACTCGAAAGCATCATCAGAAAATATTATTTTTGCATAAAATGATCTCTCAGTGTTGGAGAGAAAAATGGTAGTGATTTTAAGGAAACTTTGGATAAGCACAGGGGATCCCTAGTGGTGAAAGAGGAACCAAACAGCTACTGGGGGTTATGATGCTAGTGAAGTGGGATGAACTGGATAGGCTTAATGTCGCTTGTTTACTATCGTATTCTCTGAAAGTGATAGGAACAGAGGACAAATGAGGGCGTATTAAGGGTGTACGTCAGAATTATATTGCTGGCTATGGGAGAAGTCAGGTTGATATCAACAGGCTACAAAACCTACAAACAGAGTCTGTACAGTCAGTTTGGTGGACGCCAGATACTGTCCTGAAAGACTAGAGGACTTAAAATGATGGATATTGTGATGATGCAGTCTTAATTATAATACGCCATTCCACAGGAGTGTTCTTTTCCTTCGGGAATTGGAGCCTTTTCTAGCCTTGCTAGATTTTGTAGTTCAGATAATTATAAATCTTCGATATGAGACATGATGGGTGGTAGAGTAGGGGGAGAGGAGGGAATGCTTAACGTTTGAAATTTGACATCTTAATGTTCTTCTCAGAATGGCGGATCACCACTGTTGAAAACAAAAACTGATGTGGTATCATAATATCTTATAGGCAGCAGAGTTTGTACAGACAGCAGCTGGAACATATCCTTGTAATGTGGTACAAGTGAGCAGACTGAATAGGTAACTGATCCTTCAATTCATTTTGGTTTAATTTAATTTAGACCTTTTTAGTCCACTTTTACCAGGCAGATTGCAATAAAAAAATCATAAAACAAAAATTAAATCTGAAATCCAAGCTCCAAAAAAGCACAATACAACACAATAAGCGATTATACAGTCTTATTTGTGAAAAATCTCTGACCATTGGGGGGTTTTTGACCGTTCGGCCCTGATGGTGTTTTATTTTTTGTGAGTGCAAAGGAGGAGCGTGACTCTTGCAGGTGTAGAGGGAAACAAACGAAGCAAGAGAATAGAGCAGGTTTGGAACAGACTGCTTTATTGAAGATGGTCCCTACGCGTTTCGGCTTGCGCCTTCTTCGGGGGACATACAGCTACCATAGGGTTAAATAAATAATGTTAAAATCAAAAAAATCAAAAGAGGGGTATGCAACATTTAAAATAAATAATTGTGCTACATTTAAAAACAAATAAAAGAATCTAATAATATATAAATTATGACGAATATAAGTAAAAAACATGTATCTAAACTGATAATATATGTATATAAATTTACATATAAATCAAAAAAGACTATCCAGAGGACAAAACGAACAATTAATCATATTAATAAAATTATTATTAAAATAAAATGAAATTAAAAATAAAAATAAGATTAAGTATAACTGTACAAACGAGGGCCGAGACAGAGACAGAAAATTAAAATAGTAGTTGTTCCAGCTGATGGAGCACCAAACGTCTCCACCATTGGAAACAGGATGCTGTTTTATCCAGGTTGAAATCAGCATACTGTGTATCGGCAAATATACTAATTGGGTTGAGGAGTATCCAAGTTTGTGACAAACCCACTGCCAGATTTGTTGGGAGGACCTAATAAATACTTTGCAATGGAGGGAGACAGGCAATCTATTCATAGGAGCATGTAAAATGTATTTCAGTGCCAACGGCGCAGTTACTGCCCATTCGCACTCCAAGTTGGTGTAGCCTTCAGTATCAAAAAGCTAGTCTTTGAGACGCCGGTGCAAGCAAGTCAGATTATAAGCCCTAAGGTCTCGCGCTCCCATACCACCCCTTTGCAAAGTCCCCTTAAGGGTCCTCAAAAAGATTTGGGCTCATTGGCCCTGCCAGAGGAAACGCAACAGGTAACCATCTAAGCGTGCTAAATCTTGTTTCAAAAGCCATAAGGTCAGTAGTTGTATCATATACAGCCAGTGAGGAAACGAGACCATTTTAAACAAAGTTATACACTCTCCCAGCGATAGTGGCAAATTTCTCCATTGCTCTAAAACCTGCCTGGTGGAAGTCAACAGAGGAGACACATTATGTTTATAAAGATCATTAGGTGAGGCCGACACCGTGACCCTTATAAATAGCGGAACGAGCTGTCAGCGCAACGGAGTGGAAAGGTTCCACCCCAGGAGGAATGAAGCGAGACCTGTGTTGGTAAGGCCTCAGACTTTGTTAAATTAAGTTTATACCCCGCTAGGCTCCCGTATTCTTTGAATTCTGACAACAGGGTCTCTAAGGTCTGCTTTGGTTCAATGAGATGAACCAGAAGATCATCAGCATAAGCCGAGATCTTAAATTCATATGCCCCCATATGGACCCCTCTAACCAACTGGTTGGCCCGAATACGACACAGCAATGGCTCCAATGTAAGAAGGAACAGTGGAGAGAGGGGGCAACCCTGTTGTGTGCCTCGTCGTAAGGAGAACCGTTCCATACTGATCCCATTTGTTAGAAGCTGTGCCTTGGAGTCCACACATATAATACCCGTAGTACCTGCATTAAAAGACTTGTCAAAACCAAACCGCTCCAGAGTCAGGAACATGTAATGCCACCCTACTCTATCAAATGCTTTCTCAGCATCAAAACTGATCAGCAGTGGAGGGATTCTGTTAACCGCACAGTGATGTTGAGAATCTATAATCTATCGCATATTCCCTGCAGTGTGTTCCTTAACAAAGCCCACCTGGGAAGAGTGTATCAAACTGGGCATAAGGGGGGGGGGGGAAGACGCTCCAACAATACTTTGGTCAGGATTTTGAGGTTGACATTAAGCAAAGATATCGGTCGATATGACTCTGGAAGTAAGAGGTCTTTCCCTGGTTTGGGGAGTAGTGTGACCAGGGCCTCATTAGTCTGGTATGGGACTCCCTGTAGGTGCTATTGTCTGTCAGGGGAATGCACACCTTATCACTGGCCGTGGTGGTGGTGTTGTGCTTCTACTTTCTCCCTCTTGCTAATTCCAACCCCTCCTGCTGCCTCAATCTCAATCCTTCCTCTCTTTTGAAGTCCACTCCATCCGCCTCTTCACTCCACTTCCTCTCCGGGTAGATGTTATTTATCGATCTTCTGACAAGTCTACTTCTACCTTTCTCACTGACTTTGACTCGTGGCTTTCCTTCTTTCTGGAATCCTCCTCCCCCACTCTTATTCTTGTGGATTTTAACATTCATGTCGATAACCCCTCTGATCCTCATGCTTTAAAGCTCCTCTCCCTTACCTCCTCATTTGAGCTTCAACTTTGTTCCACTGCCCCCACTCACCAGCATGGCCACTGCCTCAACCTGATATTTTTCTCTAGTTCCTTACCCTCAAACTTACGTAGCTCAGTTCTTCCCTTATCTGACCTTCACCTTTTAAGCTTTAATCTTCATCTCCCGCCGCCTCAGCCTCGTCCTGTCTCCTCCAACCTATTTAGAAACCTTCATGCTATTGATCCCTTGGCTCTCTCTTCCACCATTTCTCCATCTCTTTCTTCCACTATGTCATCCAAGTCTGTTAACGAGGCAGTAACTTCCTATAATGCTGCACTCTCCTCGGCTCTGGATGCTCTCGCTCCACCCACCCCATGTCCTGTGAGACGCTCTGCACCTCAGCCCTGGCTCTCATCCACCACTCGCTACCTACGTTCCTGTGCCCGTTCTGCTTAGCGTGCCTGGCTCAAATCCCGCTCCCCTGAAGACTTTCTACACTTCAAATTCATGCTTGTCTCCTTCCAGTCAGCCATAGCTCTTGCCAAACAAGACTACTATGTCCATCTGACTAGCTCTCTTGCCTCTGATCCTCGCCGTCTCTTTACTACTCTCAGCTCTCTCCTCAAAGTGCCTCCGCCTCTGATCCTTCCTTCCCTTTCTGCCCAAACCCTGGCTGACTACTTCCATGACAAAATCCATAAGATCTCCCTCCAATTCCCCACAAAGTCAACTACTTCCCCTCCTCCCCCTCTCCACTCCCAACTCCCCCCCCCCCTTTCCCTTGCTACCCTCTCTTCCTTTCCTGTGATCTCTGAAGAGGAAACTGCACACCTTTCTTCCTTCAAACTCACCACCTGCTCCTCTGATCCTATCCCCACCCGTCTCCGCAGCCCCATCTCCTCCACTGTTGTCCCTTCCATCTCTCATATTCTCAACCTTTCGCTCTCCACTGCAACTGTCCCTGCAGACTTCAAGCATGCTGTAGTCACACCTCTCCTCAAGAAACCCTTACTTGATCCCACCTGTCCTTCTAATTATCGACCCATCTCTCTCCTTCCCTTCATTTCTAAACTACTTGAACGTGTGGTTTACCACTGCTGCCTCGACTTGCCCTCCTCGATCCCTTACAGTCTAGCTTTCGTCCTTTACACTCTACTGAAACGGCTGTTTTCAAAGTCTCCAGTGACTTGTTCCTGGCAAAATCCAAGGGCCTGTACTCTGTCCTCATCCTTCTTGACCTCTCTGTTACTTTCGACACCGTTGACCACAACCTTCTCCTCGATACCCTGTCCTCGCTTGGCTTTAAGGGCTCTGTACTATCCTGGTTCTCCTATCTCTCCCATCGCTCCTTCAGTGTGTGTTCTGGTGGCTCCTCCTTCTCCGCTACCCCGCTCCCAGTTGGTGTACCCCAAGGATCTGTCTTGGTCTGCTCCTTTTCTCTCTCTATACCCAGTACCTTGGTGTGCTTATCTCTTCCCATGGCTTTCAGTAGCATCTGTATGCTGATGACTCCCAGATCTACCTCTCTACGCCTGAACTCTCTCCGCCAGTCCAGACCAGGATCTCTGCCTGCCTTTCTGACATTGCTTCCTGGATGTCTCACCACTGCTTGAAACTGAACATGGCCAAGACTGAACTTCTTATCTTTCACCCTAAAACCTCCCCTCCTCCTCCTCCTTTCTCAGTCTCTGTGGATAGCTCTGTACTCCTTCCTGCTTCCTCGGCCCGCAATCTGGGGGTTGTTTGACTCCTCTCTCTCTTTCTCCACACATATCCATCTCGTAGCTAAGACCTGCTGTTTCTTTCTGTATAACATTAGCAAAATCCGCCCATTCCTTTCTGAACACACTACTAAAACGCTTATCCACTCCTTAATCATCTCCCGTCTTGATTACTGTAACCTACTCCTTGCTGGTCTCCCTTTGAATCATCTCTCTCCCCTTCAATCTGTTCAGCACTCCGCTGCACGGCTAATCTTCCGCCAGCCTCGTCATGCCCATATTACTCCTCTTCTGAAGTCACTTCACTGGCTCCCTATCTGTTTCTGCATCCAGTTCAAACTTCTCCTGCTGACCTATAAATGCATTCACTCTGCGGCTCCTCAGTACCTTTCTTCTCTCATCTCTCCTTACAACCGCCCTCTGGAATTCTGCTCTTCTAGCCAACTGCTTCTATCTGTGCCCTTCTCTTTTACTGCTAACTCCAGACTTCACTCCTTTCACCTTGCTGCACCTTACGCCTGGAACAAACTACCTGTGTCTGAATGCCAGGCACCTTCTCTAACCCTCTTCAAATCCAGGTTGAAAGCTCACCTCTTCGCTGCTGCTTTTGGATCCTGACTCACCTGATCTCCTTTTTTCTTTCCCTTATTTTACCCCTGCTTACACCTTCTGTGTTTTGTCTTGACTAGATTGTAAGCTCTGACAAGCAGGGATTGTCTCTTACATGTCTGTGCAGCGCTGCGTACGACTGGTAGCGCTCAACAAATGCTCAGTAGTAGTAGTAGTAGTTATCACTCAGTATTTGGTAGAATTCAGCACTAAACCCATCAGGGCCTGCTGCATGTGGAATATGAAGAGTCTTTATTACTTGCTGTACCTCCCTAGGAGTAATAGGTGCATTCAGCACATCCCTGTGGTCCTGTGTCAGTTGCGGAAGAGCACACGCCTGAAGATACGTCTGGGCCAAGGCCTCATTACAATCCTCTGCCTCATATGGCCGGTGATAATAGGCCAGGAAGGCTGCCTTGACCTCGCACTGTGTAGTGCTAACCCTCCCATCCAACAAGTATAGCGCCATAGCCCGCCGAGCTTCTCCCCCAGATCTAACCAAGGATGACTGCAAAAGCCCAGAGTGGTTCCCAAAACGATACAAAGCATAGCGATAATATAAAACAGATATTTTTTCTCTAGCTTGGATAAGGGTATTCAGCTGGCTCTGCAAAGCTAGATAAGCGGCCCGGTTTTTCTCAGTATTATGTTGTGCCAAGCGCTTCCTGAGGACCTTCTGCCTATTTGCCTCTCATCGCCTGCGGCTCACATAGCTAATGAGCATGCATGCCGCGTAGATATGCTTTTGCGGTTTCCCAGAAAAGGGCTGCCGTGTCTTTATGCTCCCCATTTGTGGCCTCAAAAAACTCCCATTGCTCACGTAGGAAATGCAAAAAATCTGCGTCTCCTTTGAGCCAAAATGGGTATCGCTAATGCCATTTTCTCCACTGTGAAGGGGTTAGATGAACATCTACCCAAACCATGGCATGATCCTAGATTTGAATGTTTCCGATTTAGGCCCCTTGCACTTTGTTTAAAAGCCTTTGAGATAGCAGGAAATAATCTA
The DNA here is from genome assembly GCA_033557465.1 of Ichthyophis bannanicus. NCBI lineage: Eukaryota > Metazoa > Chordata > Amphibia > Gymnophiona > Ichthyophiidae > Ichthyophis > Ichthyophis bannanicus. Next base: position 1,247,340,680 of record CM066031.1, on the reverse strand, counting down.
TTCTGGATCAAGTCTTGTGTGCTCATGATAAATGGGTGTAGTCCCTATCACTAGGATGAAGGTCCCGCCACACATCTAACAGGTCCAAGCCAGCACATAGTCTCAAAAGTCTTTGTTGTTGTTACAAATCATTCCCCCCCTCCCTGGATCTGTCCATCGTCTGGTCAAGAACATGATTCTAATCACCCCCCAAGAGCAATACCATATTCACCATCCTTGGTCAGGCGCTGCACCAGCACATCGAAAAAGCTGTGATCATATTGATTGGGACCATAAATGCTCCCTAATAATATGGGCATGCCTTGTAAATGGCTCTTGAGCGATAGATGCTTCCCCCCGGGGTCCCTCATGATCTGGTTTACTTGGAGGTCTGTTGTTTTGCGAACAAGTATTGCAACTCCTACTTGCTTATTACCTGCTGAGGCCCTGTAAACCACCCTTACCCACCACCGTTTCAGCTTGGCATGTTCTACCTCCGTCATGTGGGTCTCCTGAAGAAGAGCAATATCCACATTTTGGTCCTTGAGTGCCTGCAACACCTTATGGCGTTTCACAGGGCAGCCAATACCACATACATTCCAAGAAATCAACCGAAGACCAGGATTATACCTAGGCAAAACAGATTCCCCAGCAGACAAATTTGCATCAACAGGTCTGAGAGAGCCCCCAGTCCAGGATCTCCCAACCCTTCCATGTGGAGACCCCACCATTCCATCCTATTGTCATAGAATGTGTATTGCCCTCTAACAATCCCCCTTTCCTCCCCCATCCATTTGCCCCCCCTCCCCATCCCCTTACTACCTTGTGCACTTATCCAAATTATACCCTCCCTCCCCCTCTCTATCCCTCACCCAGGTCCCCCCTATCTCCAGGAACAAGCAGGAATGTAGTCTTCACATATGGGTATCGTCGATACTGACGGAGCCTGCGCGGGAACGCTCCTCAGCATCCAAAAGGAAGCTTTTGGGAGTATCCCACAGCGCATGCATGCTGCTTTTCCGCCTCACTGCCTCTCTCACTTCAGTTCTTTGTTTTCCGCGGAGCTGACAGGACGTCTCTCCTGTCACCGCAGAAAACCTTATCTTCCTTCTTGTTTTTTGTGGTCGCGTCTGCCTTCATTCGACACCTACCGGTACTGCCAGTTCTCTTTTCTCATTTTCTTTTTAAAAAAAAAAAAAGAAACTTTTCTTCTTTTCTTTGGTGCCTCACCCCTCCTGGGGTTAGGCGCCATTTTGGGCACTAGGTCCAAAAATCTCCAGACATGGAGAAGCCAACTAGTGTTTTAAAAAATGTTCAAACTGTGGCGGTACTATTTCCGTCACCGACACCCACGAATGGTGTCTCAAATGTTTAGGTCCTGAACATTGTCCAGCGGAGTGCCTCTCCTGTAGAAAGATGACCAAAAGGGGCCTGCAGAACAGAGCTGCAAAGGCGGGTTCTCTTTTCACTGTCGATACGATGTCAGTTGCATCGACGTCCTCCAGGGCTTCATCTTCCTCTCATGGATCTCAGGTAACTAAACAAAAGTCTGTAAAGACTAGCCAGTCCTTGAAGGGTAAATCTCCTGCAAAGCATCGAGATGCCATTGGCACTACCCTCGAGGAAAGTACACTGGCAAAATTGCCCTGGCAGGAGTCTTCGGTCTCCAAAGCACAAACGGAGTCTCAGAATGTTTCAGAGGCCTCCACCTCTGCAGAACTTCTGTTGCCATGTTCTGGGGTCGTAGCCGCTTCCACCGGTACCGACCAGGCATCGGCATTAGCAATGGATAAGAGAATCCTTGCTATTGAACGCAGTCTAGTGTCCCTCTTAGCTGCCTCGGTACCGCTAAGACCGCTACAGACAGTTCAAATGAGCTTGGTACCGGCTCCAGTGGCATCCACTCAGGTGGGACGGCTTCTTCCCATGCCGAGCCTCGAGAGTTTCTCCGGCATCGAGGGGTTGGAACCAAAATGCCACGGTACCGATATTCATCGGTACCAGCATCGATCGATGCAGCATCAATCGATGCAAAGCTCCAATGACTCTTCTGATTTCGATGACTCTACCGATACAAGAGCAGTACTGTTGAAAGATCCATCTCCTTCTCCTGAGCGAAGAATGTCTCCTCCAGAAGACATGTTTTTTCAGGATTTCATACGTGATGTAGCTAAAGGGCTTTCAATCACGGTTACTCCTGAGAAGGAAACTAGGGCAGAAGAACTAAGAATTCTGCAATACCCTATGGCTCCTAAAGAGGCAGCGATGCTGCCCATTCATCAGATCCTTCAAAATCTTATGTTCAGAATGTGGGAAACTCCCTTAACGGTGTCACCGCATTCTCAACGCCTCGATACCATGTACCGAGTCCCACCTTCTCCAGGGTTTCAGAAGACTCAGTTACCACACCATTCCATGGTAGTGGAATCAGCCATGCGGAGAATAAAGAGTGCTAAAACGCATTCTTCCAACCCGCCAGGCCGTGAATCGAGGACACTCGATGCCTTTGGGCGTTGATGCTTTCAATCCTCCATGCTAGCAGCTAGGATTAGCTCATATTCCCTTTGCATGGGAATGTTTCTAGAGGAGGTTACAACGGATCTGGAACGCATGACCATCTTCTTCCCGAAGACAAATGGGTCCAGTACCTCACTCTGCTCAAGCACACTCAAAATGTCTACAAATTTGTGAACCGTGCAGCTTTTGATTGCTTTGAAGCCATTAGCAGAACCTCTGCTATTGCTATCGGATCACGGCGCATTGCCTTGCTCCAAGCATCAGATCTAGAGGAGTGGGTGCAAGAGAAGTTAGGAAACATTCCTTGCACAGGTGAAAACTTATTTGGGAAGGATTGGCAGACCAAGGCTAATCAGATTGAATCCACCTTGAATCGACTATCAAAGTTTACAGCCCAACCCATCAAAGAAAAGAACAGGCAAGAAGTTTTTCTTTAACAAAAAGAAAAAATCTTACCATTCTTATTCCCATCCAATTGACTGTCCAGTTCATGCTCCCCAGAAAGGGCAGCAATCTAGACAACAAAGAAAGCCGCAAACTCAAAGAGCTCAACCGGTTCAGCAAGTACAGCCTCCGCAGGGGCTTTCACTTCTACCTAGAGAACTTAACCATTTTGCATCTGAAGGGTCCAGAGCCCTTGACCATTCCGGGCAGATTATGCCATTTTGCCAAAAGATGGCAACAAATAACATCAGAAAACTGGACTCTGTTCATTGTAGGACAGGGGTACAAACTTCACTTTCTCAGCATGCCCCCACCTACAGTCATAAAACAATTAAATTCTCAAGGCCCTGTCACCGACATTCTGTGTCAGGAGGTCTCTTCACTTCTTGCTCAAGGAGCAATAGAAGAGGTACCCATATCCCAGCGGGGGAGGGGGTTCTACTCCCCCTATTTTCTTATCCCAAAGAAGACAGGGGGATACAGACCTATCCTGGACCTCAGAGAATTGAACAAATATTTGTTCTGAGAAAAGTTCAAGATGATCTCCCTCGGAACACTTTTACCGTACCTTCAGAATCAGGATTTGTTATATTCTCTAGATCTAAGAGATGGGTACACGCATATCCTCATCCATGTAGATCACAGGAAGTACCTTCGTTTTCTCTCTCAAGGAAACCACTTCCAATACAGAGTCCTTCCATTCGGGCTGGCCTCTTCCCCAAGAGTCTTCACAAAATGCATGGCTGTAGTAGCAGCATTCCTGAGAACTCTGGGGATATTCGTCTTCCCCTACTTAGACGACTGGCTCATCATAGCACCAACAGCTCCAGAAACAGAACGAGCAGTTTCTCGTGCCATGAGAATTCTCCAATATTTGGGTCTGGTAATCAACCACCCAAAGTCTCACCTCACCCCTTCTCAATCCCTAGAGTTCATAGGGGCTCGCTTAGACACGCAGCAATCAAAGGCTCGCTTAGACACGCAGCAATCAAAGGCATTCCTGCCACAGCCGCACTGTCTACAAATAATAGATCTGGCTTCGCAAGCAGTAAAGAAAACCCTCCTAATTGCTCGGGAAATGCTTCAACTGCTGGGGCATATGGCATCCACTGAACATGTGGTCCCTTATGCCCACCTACACATGCAAACAGCTCAGTGGACCCTCTCTTCGCAGTGGACACAAGTCACAGGTCGCTTAACGGACAAAATCAAGAATCCGACACGTCTCATTTTGCCCCTGCAGTGGTGGCAGTCCCTCGAAAACCTCCTGGTAGGTTCCCCCTTCCAGCAACCACTGCCCCAAATCACCCTGACGACGGATGCGTCCAAGCTGGGTTGGGGAGCCCACTTGCACGATCTTTCCACTCAGGGTCTCTGGACCTCATAAGACGCTTCTCTTCAAATAAACCTTTTAGAGCTAAGAGCCATTTACAATGCTATAATAGCATTTCAGGCTCAGCTCGGTCAAAAGACAGTTCTGGTCCAAACCGACAATCAGGTTGCCATGTTTTACATAAACAAACAAGGCGGAACGGGCTCTCTGTCGCTGTGCAACGAAGCTTTGCGACTATGGGCCTTCGCCAGAGAGCTCCAAATTCACCTTCTAGCGGTATACCTTTCAGGCATTCAAAACTTGTGGGCAGACAAGCTCAGTCAAATACTGCTGCCACACGAGTGGTCTCTCCATTCAGACCAACTGGCTCAAGTGTTCCAAACCTGGGGAACACCAGATATAGACCTCTTTGCAAGTCCACAGAATGCCAAACTTCCCCGGTTCTGTTCCAGAATTCCGGCTCAATACTGTCTAGCAAACGATGCTTTCCAGTTCCATTGGGGTCAGGACTTTTTCTATGCCTTCCCACCCTTTCCCCTAATTCCCAAAACTCTTTTCAAGCTTCAGAGAGACAAGGGTTATATGATCCTCATAGCTCCACGTTGGCCAAGGCAATTGTGGTACCCTCTGCTTCTGCGTCTCTCTCAAGCAACTCCTCTGGAGTTGGGATATGCTCCAGATCTCCTTTCTCAGGAGAATGGGAAGCTTCTGCATCCGAATCCTCAGTCCCTGCACCTCTGGGCCTGGCTGCTAAAGGCATAGAACTTTTAGATATCCACCTCTCTCAGCAAGTGAAGGATATCCTTCAGGCTTCGAGAACACCTTCCACAAGGCATTCTTACACTTTCAAATGGAAAAGGTTTTCTATATGGTGTTCAAAAAGGGGGCTTAACCCCCTTTCTGTGCCCATGGAGTCACTTTTGGAGTATCTCCTCCATCTTTCAAATTCTGGTCTTAAGACAAATTCAGTGTGAGTCTATCTCAGTGCTATTGCGGCTTTTCGCAAGCCCCAAGATGGACAACCAATCTCTTCTCATGCACGTGTGTCAAGATTCATGAGAGGTCTGCTATTGAGAAAGCTCCCCATAAAGCCGCCACCGGTGGCATGGGACATGAATCTTCTTGGGCAGCTTATGAAGCCGCCTTTTGAACCTTTAGCCACTACAACTTTAAAATTCCTTTCCTGGAAGGTCATTTTCCTAATTGCAATAACTTCTGCTAGGGGCATTAGTGAACTGCAAGCTTTAGTGGCTGACCCTCCTTATACAAGGTTCCACCATGATAAAGTAGTCCTCAGGACTCATCCACACTTTATGCCAAAGGTGGTTTCGTCTTTTCATTTAAACCAGTCGGTTTACCTTCCTGTATTCTTCCCTAGGCCTCATGCCTCCAGTGCAGAAAGGAACTTTCATACCTTAGATTGTAAAAGAGCTTTAGCCTTTTACCTTCAAAGAACTGAACAACATAGGAAGTCTTCTCAACTCTTTGTTGCTTTTGATTCTAGTGTTTTGGGACTTCCAGTTTCCAAACGAACCCTATCTAAGTGGATTGCAAACTGCATATCCTTCACTTACGATAGTAAAGATCTTTCCCTCGAGGGCCATGTTACAGCTCATAATGTTTATGTTTGTTTATTAACTTGATTGACCGCCCTTCATTGGTAAGCAGAGCGGTTTACAAAAAAAATTCATTCTTCATTACAGTAGGCACAAGGCCGGAAAGAGAAAGGAAAATTACAACTTAATAAAAAGTGGAGAGGCAGAGACGAGAGAAGGGTCAGCAGAGGAAGAGGAGAAGGCTAGGAGGGAGAGGGGTTGAAGGCAAGGGAAAAGAGGTGGGTTTTCAGGGCGTGTTTAAAGGTAGGGTGGTGGGGCTCCAGACGGAGAGTAGAGGGAAGGGAGTTCCAGAGAGCCGGACCTATAAAGAAAAAGGCAGAGGAGCGGGTGGATTGGAGGTGAGCAAGTGAGGGGGGGGGGGGTAGTGTGAGGCGGTTGAGGTGGAAAGAGCGAGGGTTGTGCCGGGGGGTGTGAAAGTGAATGAGGTCGGCTAGGTACTGTGGTGTGGTGGTGTGAAGAACTTTGTGGACGAGCGTGAGAAGCTTGAATTGGATACGGAAAGAAACGGGAAGCCAGTGAAGACGGAAGAGGAGGGGCGTGACATGGTTTCTGTGGGAGGAAGAGGACACGAGACGGGCAGCGGTGTTCTGGATTCGTTGAAGACGAGAGAGTTAGAGCTTAGAGAGGCCAGAAAGAACAGAGTTAGCGAAATCGATACGGGAGATGACAAGGGCCAGCAGCAAGGTGGCAAGAGCGGAGGGTGAGAGGAAGGGGCGAACGGCGCGAATTTGCCTGAGATAGAAAAAGGAGGTTTTGGAAACGTGAGAAACATGGGCAGAGAAAGAGAGATCTGAGTCGAAAATTACCCCAAGATATCGAAAGGTGGAGACCAAAGAGATAGGAGTGGCAGGGAACGAGGGGGCGACTGAGGGGGGCTGGTGACCATAGGGGAACCAGATAGCTGTGGTTTTTGAGAGGTTGAGATGCAAACAGTTATGGGTCATCCAATCGGAGATAGTGGCCAGGCAGGAGTTGAGGGGAGCGAGATCGGGACAAGCTGGGGAGGTGTGGTAGAGAAGGAGGATGTCGTCTGCGTAGTAAAAAGCTGAGATACCAGATTGTTGGATAAGGAGTGTAAGAGGAGTCAGGAAGAGATTGAAGAGGAGGGGAGCCAGCACAGAACCCTAGGGGACCCCACAGGGGAGGGGAAAGGAATCAGAGGAGGGGCAAGAAGGGGAGGAGGATAGCACAGCACCAGAACGAGAGGAAAGGAAGGAGTGGAACCACCGGAAAACAGTGCTACAGATGCCAGCATCATGCAGTCGGGAGAGAAGAAGGGAGTGATCTACAAGGTCGAATGCAGCAGCAAGATCAAGGGCCACCGCCACCGAAATGTCAGAGCAATGGCAGCCTTGGTTGCTAATCTCCGCTCTGTGTCTATAGATGATATCTGTAGAGCGGCTACTTGGGCTTCGGTACATACCTTCACAGCCCACTACTGTCTGGACAAGAACTTCCATCGGGATGCCTCATTTGGCCAGGCTGTCCTACAGCATCTCTTTCAGATTTAATGCAACTCCTACCCTCCATCCCGGTAGGATGCCAGGGATCCATGGGAGGAAGTATGACCCTGTTCACATGGGTTCACAGCTCACTAGGGTTATTCCTCTGGCATCTTTCAGCTGGGGAGTCCCCATATGTGAAGACTACATTCCTGCTTGTTCCTGGAGATAGCGTAGTTGCTCACCTGTAACAGGTGATCTCCGGGAACAGCAGGAATTAAGTCTTCACAACCCACCCACCTCCCCTAGGAGTTGTCTCTCTCTGTCTCTCTCCTTGGCTCAGCTTTAAACTCAACTGAAGTGAGAGAGGCAGTGAGGCGGGAAGGCAGCACGCATGCACTGCGGGATGCTCCCAAAAGCTTCCTTTTGAATGCTGGGGAGCGTTCCCGCGCAGGCTCCGTTGGTACCGACAATACCCATATGTGAAGACTTAATTCCTGCTGTTCCCGGAGATCACCTATTACAGGTGAGTAACTACGCTTTATCCCCCCTTTATCCCCCCTTTATCCCCTTCCATTGCCGTGCAACCTTTGCTCCCAATAGGGGTCCTCCATGGGAGTTCTGATTGCGTGGGGCCTCCACCTCCACCTCCTACGCAGAGTAGAGTGCCTTGCAAACCCCATCCAAACCTGCTCTCTGAACCACCCGTGGTGACAATGTCATGGCAAATCCATCTTATCACACCTAAACTTCTACTTCTTCCCGCCTCCCCTCCCCCCTAACCCCCCCCCCCTCACCATTCCCAGCATTAGGTTTAGCTCTCCTCCCCTCCCCTCCCCATCACATACAGATTCACTCTCCAAACACCCACTACCCCAGCTACATTCCAGTCCCATCCACCTGCATATCAAACTACCCCTTATCAGAGAGAGGCGGCCTCCCCCAGGCTCCATAGACCCCTGGAGAACCCTCACCCCAGCACAGTGAAGGGTAGAAGGAAACAAAGGGACATGGAAGGAAAGGAGGAGGAGAGTCTCCCTTGTCCACACTCTTTAAACAACCCAGCCAACAAATGCCTCGCAGTTCACCTGGTACGATGTGTCTGCCGAGTCTACCCCCTCCCTCACAAATCCAGGGTAGAGTCAGAATGTTATTCCCAGCAGTTCAGTGTCTTGAAAAGAAAGAAGTGGTCCAACAGGACCATCACTTTGCCATTTAATCATCTCCAGCCATCAGGAACTTCTAGACCAACTGACTAGTCCCATCAGAAGTCCTGCCACGCACCATTTATCCCGTACTCACTGTTAGACAGGGAGTGACTCCAAATATCATGCAGCCTTCATCAGGCTGGTAAATAACTTATGCTGTCCATTATAGTCCACTCGGAGGCGGGCCTGATACAATAATGCAAACCACAAACAGATGAAAATTCTTATGGTGTCAGCTAATGACTTCCGAATTGTCTTGGAAGAATAGAAGGCTGCCCAACCCTTGCTCAGTGTTATGATGTGCCTTCGCTGCCCAAAGCACTGCTTCCTTTTTCAGGTAGTTAAGGAAGTGCACATTCACCACCCTGGGTCTGGCAGCCCCTTCCCTCCGCAAGCTGAACCGATGGATCCTCTGCAGCATGATCTTGCTCAGCTGCTCCTCTATAGGTACATTAAGAGCAAGCCATGATTCTAAAATCCATGGAGTTCAACATTCATCACTGATTCTGCAATGCCGACAACTCTCAGGGTTTTTTTTTCTTCTGCCGCGATTTTCGATGTCGTCTAGTTTGTCGCCATGCTGCCGGAGTAGATCCTCCTTCCATTAGATCTTAGCTGTCTGGGCGTAAGAACATAAGAAATGCCATACTGGGTCAGACCAGTATCCTGTTTCCAACAGTGGCCAATCCAGGTCACAAATACCTGACAAGTACCCAAAGTTCACAGCTTTCACAATGCTCGTCCTCTGCCACAGCCACGGATTGTTCAGCTTGGTCAACATGAGCTATGAAATCTGCTAAGCCCTGGGCTAGCTGGCTTATTTGTGTCGAGAGATATCTCCAGGAACAAGCAGGAATGAGTCTTCACATATGGGTACGTCGGTACCGACGGAGCCTGCACGGGAATGCTCCCCAGCATCCAATCAGAAAGCTTTTGGGAGCATCCCTTGCGCCTGCGCACTGACTTCCCGCCTTTTCCACTTCTTCTCCTCAGTTTTCGTTTTTCCGCGGAGCTGGCAGGACGTCGTCCTGTCACCGCAGAAACCTTTTTCTTTAAATTCTTCATTTCTTGTTTTCTTGTGGTCGCGGCTGTTTTTCCCGCCGCCACCGGTACCGCCGGTGGTTTTTTCTTTTCTTTTTCTTAAACTCAGAGAAATTTTTCCCTCTGCTTCTGTCTTAACTTTTTGGGCCTACAAGGCCTCTTCATCATGGAGCCTTCTTCTCCTAAGAAGTGCCTTCACTGTGGAAACACAGTTTTCTTTTTAGACTCCAATAACTGGTGTCTAACCTGTTTGGGTCCTGACCCTTTTTCCCCTGAACCATCAGGCTGCAATACTGTGAGAAGACCTTCCCTCTTTCGAGTTTCCCTCGATACCGTTTTCACTCCGGCAGTGAAGGCACCGGTTTTTTCTTCTCTACAGGATCAGGTAACCCACAGTCAGTCTGTTAAGACTTGCCAATCCTTGAGTGGTAGGTCTCATGCCAAGCATGATGACGGCTCCGGCCTTGCCCTCAAGACCCCATTGGCATTAAAACCCCGGCGGGAGTCTTCGGGCTCCATAGCATTTCAGGGGTTTCAGGTTGTTCCTGGGGCTCACCCCTCACAGAACATACCTGAGCCATGCTCGGTGGTGGTATCCGCTTCGAGCGGTACCGATACCCCGGCACCGGTGTCGAGTGTTCCACTCTTCACTAGGGATCGTCATCTGGCGTCCTCGGTACCTTCGGGACCGATCGATACGTTCCTGATTGACTTTCCTGTATCTAAGCCATGCTCGGGGATGGCACCCGCTTCGAGCGGTACCGATACCCCGGCATCGGCACCGGTGTTGAGTGTTGCACTCTTCACCAGGGATCGTCATCTGGCGTCCTCGGTACCTTCGGGACCGATCGATACGACCCAGAGTGACTTTCCTGTATCGGCAGCGCCGATACCACCACCGACGTCGGTGCCCTCTAGACATGCATCGATAGACTCGCTCCCTTCGATGCCGAGTCTGGAATCAATATCTAGTCTAGATGACTGGGTACCGACGCGTCTTGGAACCGACCCTTATCGTTTCCAGATACGCAGTACCGAGGATATTCACCAAGACTCTCTGGTTACCTCGGTACCGCTTGAGCAGCCTCTGATGACTGCCTCGATGACATTACCATCTCCGATTCCGCCTCAGCTGCCGGTATCGGTATCAATGTCGATTCCTGCAGTTACATCGGTACCATCGATCCTTTCTATGCCTAGTTTGGAATCGATACCTGGCATGGACGATGCAGTACTAACTGACTCAAATCGTGACTGCCAGTATCACTATCCATCTAGTAGGGTTCTTTTTCTGCACCAGACCAGTACATCCTCTGGTGCTCAGGCTGCTTCTTCAACCTTAGCCTACCCAGGGATGGTTCCCATTGGAGATCCTTCTTTTCAGAAATTTCTCCTTGATATGGCAACCTTTCTTGCTGTTCCTATCCCTGGCTGTGATCTTAACCAAGGCTCTCCTGCAGAAAAGGAAAATATAATGCTTCCTTTACATCATTCTTTTTCAGGATCTTCTTCTAAGAATATGGGAATCACCTTTAAGGGTTCCCTCACCTTCTACAGCAACTAATGTTCTGTATCAGGTGCCCCCCTCTCCAGGGTTTCAAAAGACTCAACTTCCCCATCATTCCATTGTAGTGGAATCAGCAATGAGGAAAGTAAAAAGCAAGAAGAAGCATTCTTCTTATCCGCCAGGTCGTGCATCTAGAGCACTTGATGCCTTTGGACGTCAAACCTTCCAAACATCTATGCTGGCATCAAGAATTATTTCTTATATATTTTATATGAGTCTAACACTCCAGGAGGTCACAAAGAAATTATCTCTTTTGACTCCTTTTTTGTCAGAGCCTAAGGCTGCTGACTATTCCTTGCTTCTTAGTCATAGCCGGAATATCTCTTGGTTTCTTTCTCGTGCTTCTCTAGACTCTTTTGAGTCTGTTAGCAGATCCTCTGCTATTGCCATTGGAGCACGTCGTAGAGCCTGGCTCCAACTTCAGACTTGAGCAGATGGGCACAACACACACTGGGTAATTCTCCTTGTACTGGAGAAAATCTCTTCAATAAGGAGGCTTTACGTCAGGTTGCTCATTACTCCACTGACTTCCCTGGTTCTGGAGACCATTCTAAGCCGCCTTCTTCCCCAGGAGGTAGGAAATGTCCTACCAAACCTTCTTTCCCTAAGAAAAGAAGGTTTCATTCTTCTCCTGCCCATCATCCAGATGTACCCAAGCAAGGGACACCTCGTCCTAGTCTGAAGTTTCCAAACTCTAGCCAGTCTGAGCATACCCAACAACCATAGGTTCTGAAGGTTGCAATCTACAGTTAACTTCTTCCTAGCAGAAGTTTGTTCACTGTTTTTTCTTAAAGCTCTACACTGGGGTTTTCTCCAGGACCAAGCAGGAAGTCAGTCCTCACTTATGGGTGACGTCGGCGCCGACGGAGCCCCCGCGGAGCAATTTTCCCCAGCTTTCAAAGAAAGCCTTTGGGAATTGCAGCGCGCATGCGCGGTAGTCTTCCCGCCCGAAGGTGCCATCTTAGCCAGTCTTCTTTTTTCCGCGGAGCCCTACAGACGTCCCCGTCTTGTCCCCGCGAAAAAGTTGATTTTCCTCTGTATTTATCCTTTTTTCTTTCGGTTCGACGCCGGTCGTTTTCCCGCCCGGACTCGCGACGCCGGTCTCGAGTCCTCTAACGGTTTTTCGGTTTTTCTGACTTAGTCAGCTTTCGTTTTCGTTTTTTTCCCTGGCAGCCCGGTCCTTTGACCTCGCAGGGGCCCTTTTTCCCCCGATGGCTGCCAGTGGCTTTAAGCGGTGTGGTCGGTGTGACCGAAATATGTCACTCACCGACTCACACGACCTTTGCCTCCGCTGCCTGGGCCCAGATCACGAGGAACTGATCTGTGGGCCCTGCAGCAAACTGTCCTCGAAGGCGTTGAGAAGTCGGCGGCATCAGCGCGAAAGAATCTTCGCTGACCCCAGCCGTACCCGGACCTCGTCGGAGGCCTCACTGTCGAAAGGCTCCAGTTCGGACCGTCGACGGAGCTCCTCCGACCGGGGTTCTCCCTCCGGGGACCATCGACGGAAGGAAAAACCCGCGAGGGCGGCGTCGGTGGACGCTCCTGGCTCCGCGAGGGCCAGGTCGCATAGCCCCGACAGCCGCCCCGGGTCCTTGGAGAAGGAACACCTCCCGAAGCGACCTCGCCTGGAGTCGGAGATGCCTGACCGGGTAATTCCTGTTGTCCTTCTGGACTCGCCTCCGCGTCAGCCGACGTCGGGCCCGACGCCGTCGGGGCCCGAGTCGGGGGCTGCTGGGTCGCCTGAGCTCGGACTCAGGTTGACGGCCTTGGAGAGCAGATTGTCTGCCTTCATGGACCAGCAGCGGGCACTGCTCGCTGGCTTCGCTGGCGTCGCTGCCCCGACCGCCGGGACGTCGACGTCCAAGTCGACCCCGGAGACCGAGCCGATCCTCGAGTCGATGAGAACTCGAGTCGATCCTCGGTCGAGGTCGCCCTCGGCCTCCCGTTCGGGACCGAGGTCGCCGACGCCGACTCCCTCGGCGTCGGGGCGGCTGGCGCCGCACCCTGCCCGAGCCGACCCCACCGAGTCCTCGTCGGAGTCGGTCTGGGAGTCTGAGGAGGAAGAGTCACCTGATTCTTTCCGGACTCGGTGTGTCCCATCGGACTCTCCGGAGTCCGAGCCTCGGAAGCAGTCCCCCCCGGAGGATGCCCGGTTCTCGGATTTCGTTAGGGATATGGCCAAGGCTTTGGCCTTCCCTGCGGACCCCGAGGAGGAGCCTCGAGCCGAAGAGCTCGACGCCCTCCAGTATGACTCTCCCGCGAGGGAGCACTTTACTGTGCCGGTTCCTCCTATGCTGGAACGACTACTCTTCCGCATGTGGGAGAGTCCGGCCTCCTCGCCGGTCCTGAGCAAGCGGGTCGATTCTATCTATCGAGTCCGCAAGAGCCCTGGCTTTCAAAAGGCGCAGTTGCCACACCATTCCATGGTAGTGGAATCGGCCATGCATCGTCTTAAGAGCCAGAAGATGCACTCCTCGGTGCCTCCTGGAAGGGAGGCCCGTAACCTGGATGGCCTTGGCAAAAAGTGCTTCCAGGGCTCTATGCTCGCCTGTCGTGTCCAGACTTACCAGCTCTACATGGGCATGTATCTCAGGGATCTGGCTAAAGAGCTAGCCGGCTTCTCCGCTGGTTTGTCCGAGGAACCCTTGCGGAGGTTCCTAGCCTTGTCCACAGGTATTCGGGAATGCTCAAAGTTCATGTCCCGAGCAGCCTATGATGGCTTTGAAGCCTCGGCTCGAGTAGCCGCAGCCGGCATCGGTGCCCGCCGACAGGCTTGGCTTCAGTCGTCCGACCTTGAGCCCTGGGTACAGGACAAGTTGGTCGATGTCCCCTGCCGAGGCGAAAACCTCTTTGGCAAGCCCATGGCGGAAAAGGCTGCACAAATTGAGACTGAGACTCTCACCAGGACCAGGCTTTCTAGGAAGACCTCCGCCCCTTCCCAGAAAAAGAAGGGCTCGGGAAAAAAGACCTTTTACCCGAGGAAGGCGGCTGCCTACAAACAATACCCCCATTATCAGGCCCCTGCAGCTCCCCAACAGGGCCAGCAGGCCAAGGGACGGGGTAACGGGTCCCGTAGGCAGCAAGCCCCCAAGCCTGCGCCACCAGCCCCTGCTCAGCAGGGTGGGGGTTTTTGACTCGCTCAGCATAGCCTCTCCCCCCCCGCTGGTTCCCCCCAGCACCGGAGGCCGGCTGGTTCACTTCGCCGACAGGTGGTCCAGCATCACCGCAGATGCCTGGGTGCTTCAGGTCGTGCGAGAGGGCTACCTTCTCCACTTCCATCAGGTCCCTCCCTCCTATTTTCCGGGAGAGCCTCCGCGCCCCCCTCTGCACAGGGAGTTGCTCCTTCAGGAGTTAGCAGGTCTTCTGCAGGATCAGGCGGTGGAACCGGTGCCACACCACCTGAGAGGTCAGGGCTTCTATTCAAGGTATTTTCTGATACCAAAGAGAACAGGAGGCCTCCGACCCATCCTGGACTTGCGCAACCTCAACAAGTTCCTTGTGCGGGAGAAGTTCAAAATGCTTACCCTTGGAATCCTTCTGCCCTACCTCCAGCAGGGAGATTGGCTATGCTCCTTGGATCTAAAGGATGCTTACACGCACATCCTCATCCACCCAAGCCACCGCCAATACCTAAGGTTTGTGGTGGCAGGAAATCATTACCAGTACAGAGTACTGCCCTTCGGCCTGTCCTCCGCACCGCGAGTCTTCACAAAATGTCTCGCGGTCGTGGCGGCCCATCTCCGGCTTCACGGCCTCTATGTTTTTCCGTACCTCGACGACTGGCTCATCAGAGCAGCATCCGCTCAGGAGGTCACCACCGCCACGTGCCGCACGGTGACTCTGCTGCAGCACTTGGGCTTTGTCATCAACTTCGCAAAGTCCACTTTGCTCCCCTCACAGGATCTCGAGTTCATCGGCGCAAGGCTGTACACCCCTCAGGCGCGAGCGTACCTACCGCTCGACAGGGCTCAGCGGCTCATGGACCTAGCCGACCGCTTTCGCAGCCAGCCCCTGGTCTCCGCCAGGCGCTTCCTGAGACTGCTCGGCCATATGGCTTCCACCGTCCATGTGACCCCCAATGCCCGCCTGAATATGCGGCCTGCTCAGTGGTGTCTCCGCCAGCAGTGGCGACAGGCCACGGGCGGCCTAGCAGACCTGGTGCGCGTCTCCGAGCCGCTGGTCTCGTCTATCCGGTGGTGGCTCCGGCAGCCGAACCTGGTATTGGGAATGCCTTTCCAGTCACCTCAGCCGACCCGGGTGCTGACCACCGATGCATCCCTCCTGGGCTGGGGAGCCCATTGCCAAGAGGCACGTACTCAGGGCCTCTGGACCAAGTGGGAGTCTGCTCAGCAGATCAACTTCCTGGAGCTCAGGGCGATCCGCCTAGCTCTCAAGGCCTTCTCCCACCTGACCTCCCAACAGTCCGTCCTTGTCCAGACGGACAATCAAGTTGCCATGTTCTACGTAAACAAGCAGGGGGGCACGGGCTCCTTCCTCCTCTGCCGGGAGGCACAGAAGCTCTGCTCTTGGGCCGTCAGTCACGGCATTCTCCTCAAGGCAGTTTATCTCCCGGGCCAAGAAAATTGCCTGGCGGACAAACTCAGCAGGGTCCTCCAGCCGCACGAGTGGCGTCTGGACCCCTTGATCGTTCAGAAGCTCTTCCTCAGGTGGGGCCTCCCCACAGTGGATCTCTTTGCCAGTCCTCACAACCGGCAGCTTCCTCGCTTCTGCTCTCGTCAGCCTCACCCCCTTCGGGTGGCGGCGGACGCCTTTCTGATCTCATGGTCGGGGAGCCTTCTGTACGCTTTCCCTCCCATCCCGTTAGTCTCTCGGACCCTTTTCAAGGTTCTCCGAGACAAAGCTTTCATGATCCTGGTGGCCCCTCGCTGGCCCAGGCAGCCGTGGTTTCCGCTCTTGCTGCAACTGGCGGTGGAGGATCCAATCCCTCTGGGGGTGCAACCGGATCTCCTCACCCAGGATCAGGGGTCCCTACTGCACCCCAACCTCAGGTCTCTCAACCTCATGGCCTGGCTGCTGAGAGGGTAGTCCTTGCTCCTCTCCTCTTGCCGGCAGAGGTGGAGGAGGTCGTCTTGGCTTCGCGACGGCCTTCTACCCGCAAATGCTACGCCCTTAAATGGCGTCGCTTTGCAGTCTGGTGTACCCAACAGTCTCAGGATCCCTTCTCCTGCCCGGTGTCGGTGATCTTACAGTACTTGCTACACCTCTCTAATCTGGGACTTAAGTCCAACTCCGTCAAAGTTCACCTCAGTGCTCTTTCCGCACATCATGTGCCGGTGGACGGCAGACCTCTCTCCAACGACCCTCTCGTAGCGAGGTTTCTCCGAGGTCTCCTACTACTTAAACCACCTCTGCGCCCGCCAGCGCCTGACTGGGACCTGAATGTGGTTTTACAGCGGATCACCTGTCCGCCTTTTGAACCTATGGCTACCTGCTCTCTCCGTTTTCTGTCTTGGAAAACGCTGTTCTTGATAGCCCTCACTTCCGCTAGGCGCGTAAGTGAATTACAGGCCCTCGTGTCTGATCCCCCCTACACTCGGTTCTACAAGAATAGGGTAGTCCTACGGACTCACCCAAAGTTTCTGCCTAAAGTGGTCTCCCCTTTTCACTTGAATCAGGAGGTGGTACTTCCAACCTTCTTTCCCAGACCACACTCCAGCCGAGCTGAGACGGTCCTCCATACCCTGGACTGTAGAAGGGCGTTGAACTTCTACCTTGACCGTACGCGGGAGCACCGTAAAGCTGCGCAGCTTTTTGTGTCCTTTGACCCCAATAAATTGGGGCTCCCGGTCTCCAAGCGTACTCTGTCCATCTGGGTTGCGGACTGTATCTCTTGGGCTTATGGGGCAGCCGGACTCGCCTTAGAAAGTCGAGTCACGGCTCATTGCGTTCGGGCAAAGGCCACGTCAGTGGCTTACCTCCGCTCTGTTCCGCTGGCAGACATCTGCCGGGCCGCTACTTGGTCTTCGAGCCAGACTTTTGCGGTCCATTACTGTCTCGAGAGGGAGTCCCGTAGGGACAGTGCTTTCGGACAGGCAGTCCTCCGTAATCTCTTTGAGGTCTGAGCAACTCCTACCCTCCATCCCGGATGTGGGCTACCGGTGGGTGATAATTCAGCGAAGATTCTATCCTTCTGTGCTGCTGAGCTAGAGGGAGCTCATTTTTGTGCTTAGGGTCTCCGGTAGCCTTGAGCTTGGGAGTCCCATAAGTGAGGACTGACTTCCTGCTTGGTCCTGGAGAAAGCGTAGTTACTCACCTGTAACAGGTGTTCTCCAGGAGCAGCAGGAATCAGTCCTCACTACCCTCCCTCCTCCCCTTGGAGTTGCAATCGTCTGCTTATGTTCTTTTTGCAAATTTTTATGCTGTCTTTTTAGCTATGTCATCTGACTGGCTAAGATGGCACCTTCGGGCGGGAAGACTACCGCGCATGCGCGCTGCAATTCCCAAAGGCTTTCTTTGAAAGCTGGGGAAAATTGCTCCGCGGGGGCTCCGTCGGCGCCGACGTCACCCATAAGTGAGGACTGATTCCTGCTGCTCCTGGAGAACACCTGTTACAGGTGAGTAACTACGCTTTCCTTTTTCAGTATGCTAAGCTGTCAGGATATTCTTGTCCATGGGTTACTGAATTCTCCTCTTCTTACTACCAAGAAGGGAAGTTATAACTATCCCATGATAGTTTCTGTCCCAACATGAACATTTTTTCCTTCAACTGACTCGCCATATGGGTAAGTCACCCTCCAATTACCAGTTTTCTCTACCCTCTCATCCAGGGTTTCCCCTGACTGAGTGGTACCATACTGAAAAGCTTCTCTAGCCTTTCATTCAAGTGTAGACTTTTTGTTTCCTTGAATACATTCTCAAGATAACTCATCAGGCAGGGACAGGAATATCTCCTCTCCCTTTGTCTGTTTCTCTTTGTTTTGCACAGGAAGATTCTCTCTGCTGTCTTTTTCAGCTGCTGTGCATGCAGGAGTTCCAGTGATTGAACTACTGGTACTTTTCCACAGGTTCCAGTCTATCTTCCACAATTTTGTCTAGCCTCAGTAGTGATTCCAAGCTAGTCCTCATCTATCTTGGATAATCCTATTCACTTTAAGCTTCTCACATTATCTTCTTTCTAGCCATCTCCTTTTCCTAGGATGTGGCAACACACCTGACTTCAGTCAGTTTTATCTCATAATTCTCCTGCACAATGCTCTCTGCAATCTTCAGAGAAGTTTTCTACTATGGGCCCTTGCTACAGAGCATTGAACTTTGTCTCTGAGGGCTATTCTATATAGTAGAAAAAAGCTTATAAATCATTCCCATGACTGTGAGGGTTCTCCACACCCTCTTGTCTCCTGTTATAATTCAGAATATAAGCTCTTTCTGCGTGAATATCCAAGGCTTCTAGTAACGCATGATACCCCTATGTCCCTCCAGTGGGTCCTCCTGGTATCTTCTCTATGCGTTTCTACCCATCTACCATGTCAGAGTTCTAAAGGACTCCCGACTTGCTCTTTACAGACTGATATTATCCTCTGTTTTTCACGCAACCATCCTGGTTATTTTACTGGATTGCATTCCTGCATCCTCTTAGCCCACGGAAATAGATTCTCTATATATCTGTCAAGTGGGTTTCACCCTCTTGTTATTGGATGAATCTTTCCCCTTCACATTCCCCATGTGAATGTTCTTATGGGGCTTAGTGGTAGACATGTATCTTCAGACTCATATTCATGTATGTATATATCTCTATATATGCATCTACATACATATGTCTGTAAGCTGTGTGTGCATAATTTATGCCCCCCCATATATATATATATATATATCTTTACACATATCTATATATACATATATAGGTATATATATCCCCCTATATATATGTATCTGTTGGGAGGCTTTTTATAGGTTGATATGTATTACATACTATCTCCCTAACTGTCTATGCTATAAAAATCTTTACCTTCTTAGAGGTTCCAGACAGTGGGCTTCCATATTTTCATACTGTTCCTCAGTATGTGGGGGCTCTTATGCACACAACCATTGCTGTGGTGCTAACAGCTTTCACTTTGCCCAAAGTCTCCCTATCCTTGAAGCGTCAGGCTTCAATATCTTTCCTATCTTTCACCAGCTAGGAAAGACAGTGTACATCTTCATTAGTTCTGAGTACACATCTGTTCTCCTTGGGAATACGGGCTTCTTTCCATACCCCTCCTTCCCTCTAGGACTGGGCTAGTTGTCCAAATCGGTCAGTCTTCTTCTTTTAGTCCTCAATGTTAATGACTCTGTACCTAAAATAATTTTCAGCTTTTCCCATAAAGCTTTCCGTTGAAGACCTGCCGTTCTTATCCTGCCCCAGTTGACACCTGGGTCTCCTGCTAATTCCAGGTTTGGACCTTCATCCTCACTGCTGTGAGGTCACCTTGAGGATTCCGCTACTGCATATCCAGTAGACTCCATCCCGCTCTCTACTTCCTACAATCCAGTAGGTAAGCTCCATATTATAATTGTTCATTAAATAATTTTAATGATACTTATCATACATACCAAGGACTCCTCTTCTGTAGTCCTTAGGTTCGCTGTTTTTCCTTACAGCTCCTCTCTTCTCAACTCCTACCCTCCATCCCTCATGGGATGCCGGAGATTCCTGTGTGGAAAATGCACTCCTGATCCAGGGACACGCATTTTATGGGATCTCCCCCTGGCATCTATAGCTAGGGAGTCCCCATATGTGAAGACTCATTCCTGCTTGTTCCTGGAGATAGCACAGTTACTTACCTGTAACAGGTGATCTCTGGGAACAGCAGGAATAAGTCTTCACAACCCACCCACCTCCCCTAGGAGTTGTATCTATCTATCTATCTATCTTCCTTTCCTCTTTCTCTCCTTTGTCTCAGCAATGAAACTCAACTGAGGAGAAGAAGAAGTGGAAAAGGCGGGAAGTCAGTGCGCAGGCGCGAGGGATGCTCCCAAAAGCTTTCTGATTGGATGCTGGGGAGCATTCCCGTGCAGGCTCCGTCGGTACCGACGTACCCATATGTGAAGACTTATTCTTGCTGTTCCCAGAGATCACCTGTTACAGGTAAGTAACTGTGCTTTACAAACCAGCCCTCCAGCGTACAGACCACAGCCACAGAGACCTCCTCCGTGAGCATAGAGACAGAATCTGTGCTGGGGCTTGGGGGTTTAGAAGCCACCATTTTGCTCTCCAGCAGTCTCGACTTCTCTTTCCGAAGTGCCTTCGCCACCTTTGCTCACCCCAATGGCAGAAACCTCCCAATGGCAGCCCTGATCGCTCAGAGACCCCCAAGCCTATAATTCAGAGGTCCAGAGTATTATGCTGAAATTGAAGATGGGGAAACCCTGGATCCAAGGAAAGTGCTCCTTCCTCAGGTCACTGCATCACGTGATCCTACCTGCCGCTGTAATTAAATGCAGATATTCAGCTCCGGAACTTAGCTCGTTTCCAGCACTGAATATCCAGGTTCGCTAGACAGCAGCATCACTATCTAGTTAGTGATGATATTCAGCCTCATTTTAGCTGTTAACTGGTGTGCTGACCTGCTAAAACGCTTTGAATATCTGCAACATAATATCTGTCTCTGCCTACTAACCATACCTGACACTATCCAATAGTTGCTGAGTTGGTCTGTGAGGATATTCAGCAGTATTATCTGTATAGTGCTGCTGAATATCCCAGTCAGCAGTACTTATCTGATTAGCAGGTGCTGCTATTTTTGAAAATCAGTCCCCATATTTTCAGTTGCATACAGGGATAAGCTGGTTCAAACTCCAAACCCATCTCAACCACAGGCTCGAGAAAAGCAGAAACACATGTTAGTTCACAATATGAATTATAGAGTGATTTAAAAAAAGTAACTTGCTATCATTTTGTTGTTGCTATCATTTTGTTGTTGTATACAGGAACAAAGAAAATGTTGGCACTGTTTTACTGTGATGTATTGTAATGCAGACGGCACACACGAGTACAAGATTATGATATTGTGCAATATCAGCATATGATTCAAAGGCACAAAAAGACATTATGGTGGTTGTTGTGACTGATGCTGATAAAGCAAATCTTCTGTAAAGTCCTAAGCTACAGAAAACCAAAACAGCTTCTACTCCTTACATTACTGAATCTCAACCCTGTCCTCTGGGATCCCACAGCCAGTCAGGTTTTCAGGCTATCCACAATGAATATGCATATGAGAGATCTGCGGGCACTTCTTCCATTGTATGCAGATCTATCTCATGCACATTCATTGTGGATAGCCTGAAAACCTGACTGGCCTGGGGGTCCCAGAGGACCGGGTTGAGGATCACTGCCTTACATAAACACTAGTCCTTAGTTTCAACTTCCAGTGATGCATTGATTTACTCTGTCAAATTACACGTAAACCAGACTGATGACATCTGAATACATAACACTGTTATCCATGTATTGTGTATTATGTGCAAGCAAATCATTACTGTATAGTCCTAAAAACGTTGTACTTGCTGCAGTCATTGTTAAACACATGGGAGATTTTCTATTATCTGCGACACCCATGTCCCCAACCCTTTTTAGATAAAATGGTGGTGCATTCAGCATCTATTTGCATGTTTGCCCCTCTTAAAAAAATTTATATATATACATGCATATACTCCTGCTATGTAAATATATAAATATATATATATATATAATATGTATATATATGTTTACATAGCAGGAGTATATGCATGTATATATATAAATATATGTATGCGTGTGTGTTGTAAGGCGTCGCTCAGAATAAGGTGTCCAATATTTATACCCACACCCATATACTATAACTAATAGCAAACTGTTGTGAGGACACTTAATTCTGGCAGTTCATCATTGCCCTGCCAGCATGACATGATTAGATCTTCTTCTTTTTTTTTTTTTTAGCAGTGTAAGCTGTAGTTTTCCTAGATAAGGGTAGTGGTGGTGGTTTCTGCCAAAACTATGGGGTATAGTATTCAAAAGGGGTTTAGCTGGTTAGCAGGACCTGCCATCCAGGTAAATCCTAGTGATCCTGATATTGATCGGCATTATCCTCAGAGTACCACTAAATATCCCCATAGACCGCAGGAAAATGCCTGGTTAAATCCGGGGCAGTCATGGCAGCTATCAATGATGATATTGAGCTGCTAACCGGATTGCAAAACCACATATAAATTAGGATAGGCTATCCTAACTTTATGCAGTGTAGCTATCTGGTTAGCGGCTTAATATTGCTGCTGACCGGATTGCTATATCATATGCTGGATGGGCTCTGGTGCTGACTATCTGGTTTTAATTTCAGTGGCAGTAGCCACTTTAAAAACACTGGCTGCCACCACTGAATTTCAACCCCATGGCTTGATTCAAGAAGAAAGATAAATTATGTTTACATTGGTTATTAGATTCCCTGCTCAAAAAACAGCTACTGTTTTGGAATGCATCCTATAATGTCACACATTCTCTGGAGAGACAGTGGAGATCCTTTCCCTATCACCCTCTAAAAAGAAAGGAATGGCTAGGCCCCTCACTCCTCCCCACCAAGCCGAGCCTGTGCAGCCTAATACCCTTCTCTTCACCTCTCTGTCTAATCGCCCACTCTACTGGCATGTGGCCTGATTACTTATCCCTTCTTTCCCTGCCATGCAGTACTGCCACACCTGTCTCCTGCCTCTTTCCCTTTCTTCCACCTATGGGACGCAATCCCCTGCAGTAGATTAGGAGCAAGAGAGCTGCATGGTTTAGATATATGATCCTCGCTGTGCTGCAAAGTTTGGAGAGGAGTTGATATGTTTAAGATGTGCTTCTCTCACTGTTTTGGCTGACTCGAAGAACAACATAAGGGATGAATGGGGAATAGGATTATATAATGCAAGGGGTAAAGAGCATAATTTGAGGATTAAGAGAAGATGGTGGGGGGAGGGGAGGAAAAGAAAGAAAGGTAAAAGAAGAGGGGTAACAAATTGGGACACCAATCTGAATGATTGGGTAGAAGAACAGTGTAGATTTAGTCATTAGGGGCTCTTTCACCATCAGCTGAGATCCATGTGAATGATATAGCCACTTAGCATGATATGATGTGTATGTAAGTTGACCTGAATCTTGCATCTGCCAGCTGAAGTTACGGCTTCCACCAACAGAAGCCAAAATGTGTAACAATAGTAAATGGACCAAATGAACTGCACCAATTATTCTATTTGTGTTCGTTAATACTGCCTGTATAACTCATCCTATGGAGATGGAGTCCCCACAGCCTTGGGAACCCCTAATAACATGTCTGCTGTGCCTACTGAAGAAGGAAAATGGGTTGCACAGTGTAGCTGAATGTATGCACTTTTCAGTCATTGACATTTATTCTCCATTTCAGGCTTATAGGGAAGTGTTCTTTGGATGGGTTCGCATTAGAAAGTTTTGTCAGGTCATTTTTCTCTATCATTTCTACGTTTTTGTTAGATTTTAATTAGTGTTTCATTTTTGGGTATTTTCCATTCTGCTTAGATTGTGTTATAGCATGCACTACGTAAGAATAGGTGCTATATTGACAGCAATGGAAAAATCCATGAATTTCTTATCCTGCTAGACCAGTCCAGATGAGTGAGTTATGCTACCTTGCCAACATGTGGAGGTAGCCTTGAACAACTTTCAGGTGATATTATCAGAATGTATAACCACTGTGCAGAACTAAGAGAAGCTGGTATTGTCTGCCTTCAGCAAGGTGTCAAGGTGTGTGAAGTGGTGCAGTAATGCAGATAGGCCTGACTCTTCTAGCCCACAATATGGTGCAGTGGTTATTGAGATGGAGTCCCAATGGTTTTGGTAGCGCTGGTATACCCTTGACTCCTTGTGCTGACAGTCAATCTGTATCCAATGATGTTTCCCATACGCTACTAGTGCTTGGTCAGCGGGAGAGGAATAGGAACAGCCCACGGCACTTCTGAGGGGGGGGGGCGGTAAGTTGGTTTCAGACCCCTCTTAACCTCTTGCAGTCTCTAATGTTCATGCAAGTATTTTTTTCTTTATTTCTCTTGTTAAGTTTTATCTCCAGGAACAAGCAGGAATGAGTCTTCACATATGGGTACGTCGGTACCGACGGAGCCTGCACGGGAATGCTCCCCAGCATCCAATCAGAAAGCTTTTGGGAGCATCCCTCGCGCCTGCGCGGTGACTTCCCGCCTTTCCCACTGCCTCTCCTCAGTTTTCGTTTTTCCGCGGAGCCAACAGGACATCCTCCTGTCACCGCAGAAATTTTTTACTTTAAAATCCTTATTTTCTTGTTTTCTTGTAGTCGCGGCTGTATTTCCCGCCGATACCGGTACCGCCGGTGCTTTATTCTTTTCCTTTTTCTAAACTTAGAGAAATATTTCTCCTCAGTTTTTTGTTTTAACTTTTGGGCCTACCAGGCCTCTCCAACATGGAGCCTTCTTCCCCTAAGAAGTGCCGTCACTGTGGAAACATGGTTTTCTTTTTAGACTCCAATGCTTGGTGTCTAACCTGTTTGGGTCCTGACCCTTTTTTCCCTGATCCATCAGGCTGTATTATTGGGAGAAGACCTTCCCTTTTTCGAGTTTCCCTCGATGCCGTTTTTCCTCCTGAGGTGAGGACACCAGTTTATTCTTCTCTCCAGGATCAGGTAACCCACAAACAGTGTGTTAAGACTAGCCAATTCTTGAAGGGTAAGTCTCATGCACAGCATGATGACGGCTCCGGCCTTGCCCTCAAGATACCATTGGCAATAAAACCCCGGCGGGAGTCTTCGGGCTCCAAAGCATTCATGGGGTTTCAGGTTGTTCCTGGGACTCACCCCTCACAGAACATACCTGAGCCGTGCCAGGGGGTGGTATCCGCTTCGAGCGGTACCGATAACCCGGCATCGGCATCGGTGTTGAGTGCTGCACTCTTCACCAGGGATCGTCATCTGGTGTCCTCGGTACCTTCGGGGCCGATCGATATGACCCAGCTTGGCTTTCCTGTTTCCCAGCCATGCTCGGGGTTGGTACCGGCTTCGGGCGGTACCGATACCCCGGTATCGGCATCGGTATCGAGTGTTCCACTCTTTACCTGGGATCGTCATCTGGAATCCTCGGTACTTTCGGGGCCGATCGATTCGACCCAGATTGACTTTCCTATATCTTCACCGTACTCGGGGTTGGTACCGACTTCGAGCGGTACCGATACCTCGACATCGGTGCCGGTGTTGAGTGTTCCTCTCGTCGCCGAACATCGTCTTCGAACGTCCTCGATACCTTCGGTGCCGTTCGATAAGATTCCAATTGACTTTCATGTATCGGCATCGCTGATACCACCACCAACGTCGGTACCTTTTAGACATGCATCGATAGACTCGCTCGCTTCGATGCCAAGTCTAGAATCGATATCCAGTCTAGATGACTTGGTACCGACGCGTTTCGGAACCGATCCATATCGTTTCCGGCTACGCAGTACCGAGGATATTCACCAAGGCTCTCTGGTTACCTCGGTACCGCTTCAGCAGCCCTCGATTACTGCTTCGATGACATTATCTCCGGTACCGGTGTCGGGATAGATTCCTACAGTTCCATCGGTGCCATCGATCCTTTCTATGCCTAGTTTGGAATCGATACCAGGCACTGACGATGCAGTACTAACTGCCTCAAATCAGAACTGTCAGTATCACAGTCCATCGAGCAGGATTCTTTTTCTGCACCAGTCCAGTATATCTTCTGGTGCTCAAGCTGCTCCTTCAACTTCAGCTTGCCCAGGATTAGTTCCTATTGGAAATCCTTCTTTTCAGAAGTTTCTCCTTGACATGGCAGCCTTCCTTGCCATTCCTATTCCTGGTTTTTCTCTTGATCAAGATCCTGCAGAAAAGGAAAATATAATGCTTCCTTTACATCATTCTTTACAGGATCTTCTTCTGAGGATATGGGAATCACCCTTAAAGGTTCCTTTGCCTTCTACAGCCATTAATGTTCTGTATCAGGTACCTCCCTCTCCAGGGTTCCAGAAAAACCAACTTCCACATCATTCCATTGTCGTGGAATCAGTAATGAGGAAGGTAAGAAGCAAGAAGAAGCATTCTTCTTATCCGCCAGGTCGCGCATCTAAAGCACTTGATGCCTTTGGACGTCAAACCTTCCAAACTTCTATGCTGGCTTCAAGAATTATTTCATATATTTTTTATATGAGTCTGGCACTTCTCAATCATAGCAGGAATATCTCTTGGTTCCTTTCTTGTGCTTCTCTAGACTCTTTTGAGTCTGTTAGCAGATCCTCTGCTATTGCCATTGGAGCACGTCGTACAGCCTGGCTGCAGGCTTCAGACTTGAGCAGATGGGCACAACATACACTGGGTAATTCTCCTTGTACTGGAGAAAATCTCTTCAATAAAGAGGCTTTATGTCAGGTTGCTCATTGCTCCACTGACTTTCCTAGTTCTGGAAACCGTCCTAAGCCTTCTTTTTCCCCAGGGCGTAGGAAATGTCCTACTAAACCTTCTTTCCCTAGGAAAAGAAAGTTTCATCCTTCCTCTGCCCATCCTCCAGATGTACCCAAACAAGGGACATCTCATCCTCGTCTGAAGTCTCCAGACTCTAACCAGGCTAATCATCGCCAGCAACCATAGATTCCTGTATGTTGCATTACCAGAAGTTATTCTTCAAACCCTACACTGGTTTTTCTTTTCAGTATGCTAACCTATTCGGATATTTTTGTCCATGGGTTACAGAATTCTCCCTTTCTTTTTATTAAAGGGAGATTACAATTATCCCATGATAGTTTCTGTCCCTACAGGGACATTTTTTCCTTCAGCTGACTTACCATATGGTACGTCACCTTCCAAGCCCCTCTCTTCCAGAGTTTCCCCTGCTTGAGTTGGTACCATACTGAAACACTTCTCTTTCTTTCCAGTGTAGACTTTTTGCTATCCTTCAATGCATGCTCTGAACAACTCATCAGACAGGGACGGGAATATCTCCGCTCCCTCTGTCTGTTTTTCTCCCTGTTTTTATACAGGGGGATCCCCTCTGCTCTTTTGTTCAGTTGCTGTACCAGCAGAACTTCCAGTGCTTACTTTAATGTTTCTTGCAAGTTACTTTCAACTATCTTGCATGATACTACTCACTGCAGGTTATCTTCTTCTTGCCATATCCTTACCTAGGATGTGGCACCACATTTTATTTTTATTACAGTTTCTTATATACCGCGCTATTTAGTATCAGCGTGGTTTACATCATAACATAACGACCATGACGACAATCTGTCAGGTTTTACATCGAACAGGAGTACAAACTTGGATAACAGGGTTAACTATATACATAAGCTATTTACACTGCAGTGATAGGTAAAAACAGATAATGCATGTAAGGGTCTTTCTAGAGTGGGTCATTTCTTGAGAGGGATATCTAGGATCAATTGCTGGCTGGGAAGTATTGGAGGAAAAGGTGGGTTTTGAGAGCCTTCCTGAACTGATATAGATTGGCAATGGTCCTAATGTCAGGGGGTAGAGCATTCCAGTATTTGGGGACATAAAAACCGAACGCCCTGTTTGTGGTTGTCGTGTTGGACTTTGTCGATGCCTTTGGTGTTGTTAACAAGTTTACAGCTGTTGCTCTTCTGGATCTGTTGGGGGGGGACAATGTGGATAAGATGCGTGAGTGAGGAGGATGAAATACCTTTGGTTGCCTTGAATGCTAATAGAAGGGTTTTGAAGGTGATCCTCCCATGGATCGGTAGCCAGTGCAGCTGTTTGAGAATGGGGGTCACGTGGTCATTGCTGTCAGTTTATCTCATAATTTTCCTGCACAATGCTCTCTGCAATCTTCAGAGAAGCTTTCCACTGTGGGCCCTTGCTGTAGAGCATTGAACTTTGTCTCTGAGGGTTTTCCATATAATAGGAAAAGCTTATATAGTCATCTATGGCTATATAGGTTCTTTATACCCTCTTGTCTCCTATTGTGATACAGAAGACAAGCTTTTTCTGCGTGAATGTCCAAGGAGTTCCCAATCTGGTAGGAATCTACCCCTTTTTTCCTTACAGCTTGGCATTATCTTTTCTACTCCACTTGGACAACGCATACTCTTTTACTGTACATGATACCTCTGAGTCCCTTGACTGGGTCCTCCTGGTGTCTTAGTCTATGCGTTTTCTTGTCCTTTGGACATGTCAGAGTCCTAAAGTACTCCTGACGTGCTCTTACCAGACTGCTATTATCCTCTGTTTTTCACGCAACCATACTGGTTTTCCACTGAACTACATTCCTGCACCACAGAAATAGATTCTCTATATATCTTCAGGTGGTTTTCACCTCCTTATCATTAGATGAATCTTTTCCCATCACATTCCCCATGTGAATGTTTTTCTGTGGTTCAGTTGCAGGCATGTATTCTCAGAGTCATATTCCTGTATGTATATGTCCTATACATACATATTTTTGTAATTTGTATGGGCATAAGCCATGCCCATCTATATCTATATCTATATGTATATATATATCTATACCTCTATATATCTATATATCACACATATCTGGACATATATGCACATATATATAGACATGTATGTATCTCCATATATATATATATATATATATATATATATATTTGTGCCTTTTGGCAGATGTCCATAGGACACTAGGTATTACCTACCATCTCCCTAACTGTGCTATAAAGTTTTTACCTTCTTAAGGGGTCCAGACAGTCAGCTTGCCTATTCTCATACGGCTCAGTAAGTGGGAGCGGTTATACACAAAATTACTGCTGTGACGTCAACAGCTTCTATTTTTGTTATAGATCTCCCTATCCATGAAGTATCAAACTTCATTGTCTTCCTATCTCTTACCAGCTAGGAATGACAGTGTACATCTTCAGTATTTCTGAGTACACTTCTGTTCTCCTTGGGAATAGGGGCTTTTTTTTCCATACCCCCTCTTCCTTTCCGGACTGGGCTAATTCTCCAGATCAGTCAGTCTTCTTCTTTTAGTCCTCAATGTTAATAACTCTGTACCTAAAAGAGTTTTCAGCTTTTTCCCATAAAGCTTTCCATTGAAGACCCGCCGTTCTTCTCCTGCCCCAGTTGACACCTGGGTCACCTGCCCATTCCTGGTTTGGAACTTCATCCTCACTGCTGTGAAGTTACCTTGAAGATTCCGTACTGCATCTACAGTACACTCCATCACAGTTCTACTTCCTACAATCCAGTAGGTAAGCTCTACATTGTACTAGTTCATTAAATATTTAATGATACTCGACATAGTTTCTAAAGACTCCTCTCTCCTGTAGTCTTTAGATTGCTGTTCCTTGCAGCTCTTCTCTATTCAACTCCTACCCCCCATCCCTCAGGGGATGCCGGGTATCCAGGTTTGGGAAATGCCATCCTGTTCCAGGAATTCGCATTTTATGGGATCTCCCCTGGCATCCACAGCTAGGGAGTCCCCATATGTGAAGACTCATTCCTGCTTGTTCCTGGAGATAGCACAGTTGCTTACCTGTAACAGGTGATCTCTGGGAACAGCAGGAATTAGTCTTCACAACCCTCCCACCTCCCCTAGGAGTTGTATCTATCTATCTCCTTTCCTCGTTCTCTCCTTCTGTCTCAGCTATGAAGCTATGAGGCAGTGGGAAAGGCGGGAAGTCACCGCGCAGGCGCGAGGGATGCTCCCAAAAGCTTTCTGATTGGATGCTGGGGAGCATTCCCGTGCAGGCTCCGTCGGTACCGACGTACCCATATGTGAAGACTAATTCCTGCTGTTCCCAGAGATCACCTGTTACAGGTAAGTAACTGTGCTTGCCCTTTGATGAGCATTGGGCTCTATTTGGTTCCCTTGTCTGCTATGTAAAGCAGATGGAAAAAGAAAAATATAAAAAAAGAGATTAGGCCACCTTTGGCAGTGGGTTCTCCCAGACCTTTGTAGAGATTTGAAGAAGTCCAGATTGGGTCCCGGAGCCATTGCTAATTCTGGGGCATTCTCTTCTACCCCTGCTTTATCCACGGGGCAGACAACCCTCACAGAGAACACCACCAGTGCCTCATGGATGTCAGAGGAGTCCTCAGGCTCTGGTCTTTGGGTTTCTGTGACACCACAGGGGAACCCTGTCTGCTGGCTTTGAGCAGCAGCTGCTGAAACAGCTCTCAGGTTGCTTGATATCTTTTTTTTTTAAAGCTGTTTGAAAACAGTTAGCATGGTGTCTTCAACCCTGCCATCTGACAAAAGGCATGACACTAGAATCCCCATATTAGGTAGTTCTTACCACCAATGCCAATCTGAAGGGCCTGGGGTTCATTATCTAGGTCAGATGGCTCATGATGTTTGGCCAGGAGGCTTCCTGAGGGGACCAGTCAATTGGCTGGAGGCCAGAGTGATCCTGGCTGGCGCTGGAGGGGTTTTAAACCTTGCTTGTGGGCAAAGTGATCCATGTGTTTTCAGACAGTGCCACAGTGGTGGAATATGTTGTCAAGAAGGGACTCAATGCCGGGGTGGCACTCAAGATGATCGCCCTGTGCATTTGTTCAGAGGAGCACTTAGTGGCTCTGTCAGCAGCCCCCATAATGAGTGTCAACAACATTCAAGATAACATCCTGAGTTGGAACACAGTAGATCCTAGGGAATGGGAATTGAGCCCGCACGCCTTCAGCCTCATAGTGCACAATTGGAGCCTCCTGTGTTCGATCTGATGACCACGTAGGACAGTGCCAAGGTGAGCAACTTCTTAAGTCGTCACAGGGACCCACAAACAGTGGATTTGGATGCCCTGCTGTAAGTATGACCCCCCCCCCCCAAAGGGGATTCTCTGTCTTCCCTCTATGGTCCTTAGTGAGCCGCCTCCTATGCAGGCATGCTAATCCTAATAGCTCCAGATGGGCCATGCAGACCATAATATATGGATATAATGAGACTGTTAGTGAGAGAAGGCCTTCTTTGTCAAGAGTCCCTGATGATGGAGGACCCTGCTGTCATCTTACTGTTAGCCTGGTCCTTGAGAGGTGTAAGCTTTCCAAGAAGGGTTGCTCAAGAGTGGTACTGGACAGATTACTTAAGGCCATATGGCCTCTACCTCCTTTACCTATGTGATAGTCTGGAGGGTCTCCAAGAGGTGGTGAGCCTCTCAGGTTCTGGTAGTCAGGAAGGCAAACATAGTTGCAGTGTTGTCCTTCTTGAAGTCTGGGTTGGACCAAGGTCTGACTCAGTACTTTTTCAAGGTTCAGTTAGCAGCCTTAGTGTGCCACAGGGGCATAGTCAGGATATGTCTTTGGCAGTGCACCCTAATATTTTCCATGTCTTCAGGGGAATGAAGCAGATCCATCCACCAGTGTATCCAGTGGTGTCTTAATCTGATTCTGAAAGCCCTTAAAGGCCTCCCCTCCTTTGAGTCTATTCCTAAAGCCTTGCTTAAGGATTCGGCCCTCTGCTAGGTGGGTGTCAGAGTTGCAGGTCTTGTCCTGCAGAGAATCCTTTTGGACCTCTCGATGGCTTTGGTTTTCTTGAAGACAGTCCCATCCTTTTTCCCAAAGGTGCTGTCCCCGTTCATCTCAATCAATTTGCCATGTTGCCCTTCTTCTTGGAGGAGGCTCTTTGTTCAGATCCATCGTATGTATCTGCTAGACATGAGGAGAATGCTGGCTAGGTATCTGGAGATCACTAAGACCTTTCTATGGTTGTACCATCTCTTCTTCATCTTCATTGGCCCAAGGAAAGGGGCATGTGGCAGCCAAGTCCTCTATTACCCACTGCATTGAGGAGGCCATCACTGTGGCATACCTTTTTGACTGGAAAGCTTTTGCTGGAGGGAGCCGCAAACTCACTGCACTAGGGCATAGACTGCCTCCTGAACAGAGTCTGTTTTGGTGTCTCCAGAGGAGATCTGTAAAGCAACTACCTGGTCATCCCTGAGCACCTCGTTGAAACATAGTTTGCAGGTGGGAATCCCTGGAGCAAATGGCACATTTGGTAGGCAATTCTCTCCAGAATGTCAACTTCTTCCACCCTAGGTCCTATTTTGGTACGTCCCAGTCATTTGGACTGGTCTAGCAGGATGATGATGAAATTTTATATACCTGACAATTTTCTTCCCTTGAATCCTGATAAAACCCTTGAATCCTGATAGACCAATTCTGGAGGATTGGGAGTCTCACTGCTACTTGACCATAAGAGCATAAGATATGCCATACTGGGTCAGACGAAGGCTACGTCAAGCCCTGTATCCTGTTTCTAACAGTGGCCAATCAAGGTACCTGTCATGTTCCCAAAGGTCAGTCAGCCATAACATACTCTTAAAAAGGCTACAAAAAATTGGAATTTGCGGTACGGCCCTCTGCTGGTTGATATCATACCTCAAGGACCAAACACAACAGTTAAAAACTGGCCAAAACACATCAAAACCAAGGAATCCCTCAAGGATCTGCACTATCTGCTCTATTATTTAACATATATCTCCAACCGATTTGCAGCATCTTTCGAAAGCATAAAGTGGACTTCCATTTATGCCGATGATATAATGATGTATCTTCTAGTCACCACCACAAGAATCAGTCTTGAATGAATTATGTCATGCTACCACGAAGCCTCGCAATGGCTTTTATCAAACAACTTGAAGGTAAACCTCAATAAAACTGAAGCAATATTCATCACCAGGGACAAAGATTTCAGCCCCCCACTACACATGCAACTTGGAGAAGTAGCAATCACAGTGAAGGAAGAAGTAAGATATCTAGGAATCACCCTAGATTTATTTATTTAGCTGTGCTTATGTACCGCTTTTCACCAGGTCAAAGCGGTTTACAATAAAAGTGGGGGTACATTATATCAGGATAGAACAAAAGGGGGATGGGTACATTATAAAGGTTAGAACATATTTAATTGGAGAGGGGATTGCCATCACCGGGGGGTCAAACATATATACATACTCGGGAGAGATGCCAGTCCGATCTTTAGTCTGCCTCTCAGTCTCCGTTTTCTGGTTCATTGGTTGCTGTTCTTTTCACATCCGAGGTGGATGGAGAAGAGGTGGGTTTTAAGTTGTTTCCTAAAAGAGGAAAGTTTCTTGTTGCTCCGGATGCTGGCAGAGAGGGAGTTCCATAATGTGGGGGCATATAGTTCAAATGCGCGGTTGCAGGCTTGTTAGTTAAATTTAGTCCTTTCATGTGGTATGGTCAGCAAGTCGCTTGTGGTTTGATGAGTTAGCCTTCTAGAGTTCAATCGGGGTAAAAGGGTACTGACATGTGTGGCTTGTTGCTGATGGAGTGCTTTATGGATCAGAACCAGTGTTTTATACTTGATCCGTGCTTTTAGCGGGGGGATATGGAGATCTCTCAAGATGGGGGTGATATGGTCATATTTCTTCCCTTTTTGGATGATCCTTACTGTTGTATTGAGAGCTGCCCGTAGTGGGTTAAGGGTGGCAGTCGGTAGACCTTAGTATATGGCATTGCAAAAGTCTAGGTGGGGGGAGTGTCATTGCTTGCATGACTGATCTGAAGTCCTGTGGGTTTGAGTTGTCTGAGGCGCTGTAACATCTTGGCTTTGAAAAATATTGTTTTTGCTGTCTTTGTAATTTGTTGTTTGAATGATAGCGTTTGATCAGGAATGATTCCTAGGTATTTTATGTGAGACTGGGTTTTTATCTCTGTCATTCCTAGGGTGATATGTGTTGGGGGGTGAAGTGTGGTCATTGGTAACAAATAATGCTTCTGTCTTTCTGAGGTTTATTGTGAGGTTGTTTTCATGGAGCCATTTGTCAACATCATTGAAGCAGTTTGTTAACTGCAGATTAGTTGGATTTACAGTTGTAATGGGTCCATAGAGCATTATGTCATCTGCGTAAATGTGGAAACTGATGATGTGGGACCTTATTATGGAGCCGAGGAGTTGAAGGTAAATGTTGAATAGCATAGCTGAGAGTGCAGAGCCCTGTGGTATTCATTGGGTTTGTTGAAATGGGGGTAGGTGGTGGTATGAGTGCAAATTAGTTGGTGTCTGTCTGTTAGGTATGATCTAAACCATTGGAGAACTTTATTTTGCATGCCAATTTCTTGAAATCTGTGTAGTAGAATGCTGTGTGAGATGGTATCAAAAGCTGCAGATATGTCCAGGAAGATCAGGGTGAATCCAGAGTGCTTGGTTTGTATTCCTTTGGTTATGGTGCTAGATAAATTCCCGAGTCTTGTTACACATATAAATAAATCTACGCAAGCCATCTATAGAAAAATAAAGATGCTCCAATGACTAAGGCTCCTTTTGGAACCATCTGACTTTAGAACAGTTGTACAGGCAATGATCAACCCACACATAGACTACTGTAACAGTATATTACAAGGTGTACCTAAGCAAACACTAGCACACCTACAATTGGCAACACATCCCCCCCAATCTTACACAGACTGCACTGGCTCCCTATTGCCAGTAGATGCAAATACAAGAATGTGGTCATCATATTTAAAATCATTCTAACATATCACCTCCATATCTTGCCACCCTAATAACCAAAACTCCAGACACCAGAGAGAGAAGGGAATGAACCCAAAACTCCCTCTCCACAACAACTAACTTCCAAAAAACAAACAAAATATGTAACAGAGCATTTTCATATTATGCTCCAATTCTATAGAATTCCCTTCCTCCAACAATAAGAGAAATAAAAGATCTTATGTAATTCAGAAAAAAATAAAAACTCTACTATTCACGGAACACTATGCCTAACTCCACTCAGAATCACTCACCTGCCAACACAGTTTCCATTAACAATGACAATGTAAATTCTCATGATAACATAAGATATGCCATACGAGGTCAGACCAAGGTCCATCAAGCCCAGTATCCTGTTTCCAACAGTGGCCAATCTAGGTCATATGTACCTAGCAGTTTCCCCAAAAGACACAGGTTCCACATGCTTGTATTGGGTCAAGCAGTGATATCCTGGGTCCCTTTTAATAATGGTTTGTGGACCTTTTCTCCAGGAACTTGTCCAAACCTTTTTTAAACCCAGCTACACTAACAGCTCTTACTACATCCTCTGGTAACAAATTCCAGCGTTTGATTAACACATTGAGTGAAAAAATATTTTTTCTTATTAGTTTTAAATAGGTTACCCTGTAGCTTCATTGCATGTCGCCTAGTCTTTTTATATTCTGATGACGTAAACAATCGATCTACGTTTACCCGTTCCACTCCATTCAATAATTTATAGGCCTCTAGCATATCTCTCCTCAGCCGCCTCTTTTCCACACTACTGTACTTCCATACCCACTTATAATGTAAATAGTTAATTTTGTTGATGTTTTACTATTAATCATATACATGTTCTGTTCTATTGTATAACGTTAACCATTTTAGATGTAAATGTTCTAGTTATGTTCATTGTAAGCTGCCTTGACAGCTGGATAAGGCGGTATAAAAGTCTTTGAAATAAATAAATAAATAAGTAAATAAGTAAATGAAATAAATACATAAATATACAATTGTGATCAACATTATTGGCACCCTTGCAGTTCATCCTCTTAATGTCCAATATCTTCTTAACAAACAAACAAAAAAAGTGGTCAGTTAAATGGCTTTGGACTATATATGCACATATATTTGACACATAAAAGAAACAAACAAAACAAGACCAATTAAAAAAAGGAAATAATAGGAAATAGTATAAAAACTGGGACATTGCTAGGACATGACTATTGGCACCCTTATAAACAATTCAAATCAGTTTGAACAGAAGAATCACATTCCCATTGCAGTAAAATTAGATGCACCTGTGACAATTGTCAGTGCACACATGACTTGAATCAACCAATGAATGATGGCTCTAATATTTAAAATGGCCACATTCACTCCCTATTCCATTTTCACAATGGTGAAGACAAGAGAGCTGCCTGAGACCGTCAGAAAATCTATTATCATCAAACTTAAAGGGGTATAAGACAATCTCCAAAGACCTTGGGATTCCTGTGTTGACAATCTGGAATGTAATTAAGAAGTTTTCTGCTCATGGAACTGTCAAGAACCTCCCAGGATGTGGTGAGAAGAGGAAACAATCCAAGAAGTCTTCAAAGATTAGTGCAAATTGTTGGAAAAACACCACATACAATATCTAAAGAGCTTAAGGCTGACCTGGAGTGGTCATTTCAACCTGGATCTTATGCAGCGCACTAAACAAAGAAGGACTTCATGGGCAAAGGCCAAGGAACATCCCATTGCTCAAAGATAGCTATGAAAAGGCATGCCTGTTCTTTGCCCAAACCCACCTTGAGAAACCACACTCCTTCTGAGAAAATGTTCTGTGGACAGATCAAACCAAATTTGAGCTCTTTGGTAATGCAGACCAGCGATACATTTACAGGCAAAAAAAGGAAGCTTATGCCCTTTTACTCCCATATGTGTATGTATGTGTATGTGTGTGCATATATGTATATATATATATATGTATGTATGTATATATGTATGTATGTATGTATGTATATATGTATGTATGTGTGTATATATGTATGTATGTATATTTTATTTATTTTATTTATTTAGTGTACATTTGTAACCCGCTGCTTCCAGTGATCAGCAGCGGTGTCTATACATATATATGTCTATACATATACATGTCTATACATTTATTTATTTATTATTTATTTATTTAAAGTCTCTTTTATACCGCGCTATTCAGCTTCAGCGCGGTTTACAATGAACAGTGAACATACACATTTCCAAAAGTACTTTGTGTTTACATATGAACAGGATATTCAACTTGGCTAACAGGGTAACTATGTACAACCACAATATATACAATATATACAATTTGTAGGCTGAACATGTGTTTGTATGGTTCTATATATATATATATCTGTAAATAGTTTATTCTGTTATGTTATGTTCACATTGTTAGAATTATATTATGACGTTCCTTGTAAATTTAGATTCGGTTAATTATACTAACATTGACGTTCCTTGTAAAACAACTTGCATTGTTAAGTGTTGTTCTCTGTAAACCGCAACTGAACTGTGGAAGATGCGGTATATAAATGTGTATGTATAAATAAATAAATAAATAAGGAAAAAAATACCCTTCCTACAGTTAAATATGGTGGAGGTTCCATAATGTTGGGCTGTTTTGCTGGCTCAGGAACTGGAGGCCTAGAATGTATTAAAAGAATCATGAAGTCTGGTGTTATTTGTGATGAGTCGAGCTATTGTGTTTTGTGTCATTTGGATTGGATGTAGGCTGTTCTTAGGAAGGCCATGATAGATGAGATTGCAGTAGTAAAGGGTTGGGATGGTGAGGGCCTGGCAGACAGTGCGAAAGGAGTCTGGGTTGAGGAGAGGTTGAAGGTTCCGAAGAGTGCGTAGTTTTGCATACATTGTGTTGGAGGGTTTTTTTTATCTGTTCATGGAATGTAAGGTTCTGATCAAGGATAAGGCCGAGATATTGCACTTGATTTTTAATGGTGAGGGTGATATCACCAAGTGTAAGGGAAGTAGGTGGGGTATAGGAAGTGCTGGTGAATACTTGAAGGGCTTCAGTTTTAGATTGGTTAATTATGAGGTTGTGATTTGAAAGCCAGGTCTGAAGAGCCCTAACCTTTTAAGCTTTTCCTTGTAGAGATATCCTTCGATCCCCTTTACCATTTCTATTGCTCTTCTCTGTACCTTTCCTAATTTTGCTATATCCCTTTTAAGATATGGCGACCAGAATTGCACAAAATATTCAAGGTGCGGTCATACCATGGAGCGATACAGCAGCTTTATAATATAATATTCGCTTAGTCTCCTATGTGTTTCCTTACCATACCCTAGATGTATTCTTGTCTTAAGTTGTATTGTCTGTCTTAATTAGATTGTAAGCTCTAATGAGCAAGGACTCTCTTTTACATGTGCCTGTACAGCGCTGCATACAAGAGAGGCTGCTGGACTGGAGGTGGGACTTACCTGCTATATTCCTATAGGTCTTGTCTATATATTTCTCTGTTTGCCCCAGCTCCTTGAAGTTCGCTACTCTAGGCTGCAGAGTTTGGGAGAAAATCATACATGTAACACTCTGTGCAAAAGATGGGAAAGCCCCCATCTCGCTGCTGGACTGCTAATACTATTTCTATCTATCTAATCTAATAGATAGATATAGATGTGTATATATAGATATATATAAGTATGCACACACACACATACACGTATACACTATATATATATAGTCAAGTTCACATCAAGGAGAGTATTCCTTAAAGAGAAAAAAAGGAACAAGCCCCATTAACATCGCTGGAAACAAATGCACAAAAACTCTGTTAATCTGAATGAAGAAAGAAAAGAATTAATTAATTAAGAAAGACATGCTTTCCCCTGAAGGAAACCCTCTACCTGGTCAACTTCATAGAACACAAACCTCTTGTCCTGATAAACTATCTGACACTTACAAGGAAACTAAATAAAACAAAGCTCCTAGAGCCTGAACCCGAGGTCTAAGCTTTAGAAAAGCTTTCCGACGTTTCTGGGTTACCCTAGTTATGTTCGGAAATATTTGAATGGGCTGACCACAACATTTCTCAGATTTCTTGGGGAAATATAATTTCAGAACTCTATCTTTGTCCATCTCAGAAATAAGATAATGTATCTTTTGAGGGAATATCCTCCTGTGATGACTCCAAAAAAGCAGATATGTCTAAACTAGATATTGATAATTGATTATAATCTTGTTCAACCCCTAAATTATCTCTCTTCACCTTTCTCTTAGGAATATAATATATCCTAGATAGTTGTAATGATTCAACATCAGAAATCAATAAGACTTCTTTAAGGTACTTACAAAAAATAATTTGTGGTGAGAGATAATGGGTATACAGAAAATTCAATTAATCTAAATCCTTAGAACGAAGGGAGGTCTCCAAAATTTCATCTTAACGATGTAATAAAAGAGAATCCCACACTGAGGAGGCTAATGCTGCTTGGGACACTGAAAACTGAGAATCAGACTTAGTACATCTAGTTTCCAACTCCTTCAAGCAAGATTCATGGTCTAAAAATTTATCAACCACCTCCTTAGAAAAACAAGAAATTTTTTGGAGAGAGGTTTGAAGAAACATATCTCCAGGAACAAACAGGAATGTAGTCTTCACATATGGGTATCGTCGGTACCGACGGAGCCTGCGCGGGAACGCTCCCCAGCATCCAATTAGAAAGCTTTTGGGAGCATCCCACAGCGCCTGCGTGCTGCCTTCCCGCCTTTCCCAACTGCCTCTCTCCAGTTCTTCATTTTCCGCGGAGCCAGCAGGTCATTGTTCCTGTCACCGCAGACAATTTTTTCCTTATTCTTTCTTTTTCTGGTCGCGTCTGCCTTCCTCGACGCTATACCGGTACCTCTGGTGGTTCTTTCTTTCTTTTAAAAAAAAAATATATATAGTATAGTTTATCCAGACTTTTCCTTTCCAGGTGCATGCGCCATTTTGGGCCTTAGGCCCAAATTTCCTCCACTATGGAAAAACCCGCTTCGGGTTTCAAAAAGTGCACCAAGTGTGGCGGTACCATCTCCGTCACCGACACCCATGAGTGGTGTCTTAAATGTTTAGGTCCTGACCACTCCATTTCGGAGTGTATGGCTTGTGCCATGATGTCCAAGAGGGGTCGACAGAAGCGAGCTGCTAAGCTCAGCATCCTTTTTCCCTCCGATGCAGCCTCTGTGGCATTGATGTCTTCCAGGGCTTCGTCTTCCTCCCATGGATCTCAGGTAACTAAACATAAGTCTAGCCGGTCCTCAAAGCGTAGATCTCCTTCTAAGCATCGAGATGCCTCTGGCATTGCCCTTGAGGGTTCTGTACCGGCAAAATTGCCCCGGCGGGAGGCTTCGACTTCCAAAGCATTATCAGGGCTCCAGGATGTTCTCGAGGCCTCGACCTCGGCAGAACTACTGGTGCCATACTCTGGGGTACCGGCTGCTTTCTCCGGTACCGATACCCAGGCATCGGCAGCGTCGATAGACCAGAGGTTCCTGGCTATTGAACACAGTCTGGTGGCTCTCCTTGCAGCATCGACACTCTCGGAACTGCGTCAGACAGCTCAACCGGTACCGACAGCATCGGCATCGACATCGGTGTCCGCTTTGCCGGCACCCAGTCTTGATATGCCTTCCGGTACCGATACACCGGTACCGATCCTCCCTGGTACCGACTTCGGTCGGTACGGGTATCGGGCTCTACAAGAGCATCCGGACAGAAGGTACTTTGAATCCTTGGAAGAATCTGAGGATTTTGATAGCTCTGTTGGTACCGGAATACTTCTCCCAGAGGAGCCTTCCTCTCCTAAACGCAGGATGTCTCCTCCAGAGGATATCTCCTTTCAGGATTTTATCAGAGAGGTGGCTCGAGGTCTGTCCATTACTGTGACTCCTGAAACAGAGTCCAGGGCAAGGGAGTTGGAGATTTTACAATATCCCAAGGCTCCTAAGGAGGCAGCTACCTTGCCTATCCATGAGATCTTACATGATCTCATGTTGAGAATGTGGGAGACACCTCTTACCACCTCTCCTCACTCTCGCAGACTGGATACCATGTATCGAGTCCCTCCTTGTCCTGGTTTCCAGAAGACTCAGCTTCCTCACCCCACTCTATTGTAGTGGAATCAGCTATGAGAAGGATCAGGAGTGCAAAGAGGCATGCTTCTAATCCTCCAGGACGTGAGTGTAGAACTTTGGATGCCTTTGGACATCGTACTTTCCAGGCTTCCATGCCTTCTGCCAGGATCAGTTCCTATATTTTATATATGGGAATGTTACTTAAAGAAGTGACTGGAGATTTGGAGATTTTAAGCCCTCTCCTTCCTGATGACAAGAGTCGGGACTTTCTCACACTGGTTAAACATGCCCAGGATGTTTCTAAGTTTGTCAATCATGCAGCTTTTGACTGTTTTGAGTGCATAAGCAGAACCTCTGCCATTGCCATAGGTGCATGTAGAATTGCCTGGCTCCAGGCATCCGATTTGGAGCTCTGGGTGCAGGACAAACTGGGCAAAATCCCTTGTACAGGTGAGAATCTATTCGGTAAAAATTGGCAAGAGAAAGCCAATGAGTTGTATGCTGACAACTCCACTTTGGATAGGTTATCCAAAGCCACAGCTGATCCTGCAAGAAAGAAATCTTTCAAGAAACCATTCTTCTCAAAAAAGAAGAGGTTTTATCCTTCTTATTCCCAGCAGGGACGTTCTGCAGGTTAGCCTGCCCGAAAGAGTCAGCAACCACCTAAACAAAGGAAAGCAAAGACCGCTAAGCCTCAACCGTCTCAGCAGTCTCAGCCTCCATAAGGCCTTTGACTTTCATCTACAGAACGTAGTCTTCCTGTCCCTCAATGGACCAGAGCCTTCCACCATTCCAGGAAGGTTGTGTCACTTTGCTTTCAGATGGGGGCCGATAACAGCAGAACATTGGACACACTCCATTATAAAATAGGGGAACAAGCTTCACTTTTTGTGCATGCCCCCTCCCACAATGGTAAGACAGTTCAATTCTCAGACCTCTCTCATCAACCTGTTAGATCAAGAGGTCACTATGCTTCTTGCCCAAGGGGCAATAGAGGAGGTACCCATTCATCAACAGGGTACAGGGTTTTACTCCCCCTATTTCCTTATCCCAAAGAAAACAGGAGAACACAGACCTATTTTAGACCTCAGAGAATTGAACAAATTCCTGTTCAAAGAGAAATTGAAGATGGTTTCTCTGGGAACTCTGCTGCCATACCTTCAGAGTCAGGATTGGCTTTGTTCTCTAGATCTCAAGGATGCGTACACTCATGTTCTCATCCATCCAACTCACAGAAAGTTCCTTCGGTTCCTTTTTCAAGGAAAGCACTACCAATACAGGGTGCTTCCTTTCGGCCTGGCCTCAGCACCAAGAGTGTTTACGAAGTGCATGGCTGTGGTAGCAGCATTTCTTCGCACTCTAGGAATATTCGTCTTCCCCTACTTAGACGACTGGCTCATTCGAGCCCCATCAGAGTCAGAGGCCAGGATTTATCTATCTTGCACAATGCGTATCCTCCAGTATTTGGGTCTGGTCATAAACATCCCAAAATCCAGTCTAACTCCCACTCAGTCTCTGGAGTTCATAAGAGCTTTGCTGGATACCAGAAAGGCAAGGGCCTATCTTCCTCAGACCCATTGCCTTCGCATGGTGCAGTTAGCTTCTCAAGCAGTGCTAAAGCCTCATCTCACTGCCCGAGAAATGTTACAACTACTAGGCCACATGGCATCTACAGTGCATATGGTTCCTTATGCTCACCTCCATATGAGAGCAGCCCAGTGGACTTTATCCACTCAATGGACCCAGGCATCAGGGTGCCTGTCAGACAAAATAGCAAACACAAATCACCTTATTTTGTCTTTCCAATGGTGGCAGTCCCCTCAGAACCTGTTGCTGGGGTTCCCATTTCAATAACCTTTACCCCAGGCAACTCTCTCAACGGATGCTTCACCAATGGGTTGGGGAGCTCATCTGCAAGACCTCTCCACCCAAGGCACTTGGACTCCACAGGAGACGCATCTACATATCAGTCTCTTAGAACTCAGAGCAATCTTCCTTGCTCTTCGAGTGTTCCACACCCTGCTCAGCTACAAGACAGTCCTCATTCATACGGACAATCAAGTAGCCATGTTCTACGTGAACAAGCAGGGGGGAACAGGCTCTCTGTCGCTTTGTAACGAAGCTTTGCGACTATGGGCCTTTGCCAGAGAGCATCAGATTCATCTCCTGGCAGTGTATCTTCCAGGCATACAAAACTCTTGGGCAGACAGACTCAGACGAGTTCTGTTTCCACACGAATGGTCTCTACACGCATACCAGGTGGCCAAGATTTTTAAAATTTGGTGAACCCCGGACATAGACCTCTTTTCAAGTCCATTGAATGCCAAACTTCCCCGGTTCTGTTCCAGAATTCCGGCTCAGGGCTCTCAGGCCAGGGATGCTTTCCTCCTTCACTTGGGTCAAGACTTCCTTTATGCCTTTCCACCCATTCCCCTAATTCCCAAAACCCTGTTCAAGCTTCAGAGAGACAGAGGCCGTATGATTCTCATAGCTCCACATTGGCCACGGCAAGTGTGGTACCCTCTTCTACATCTCTCTCAAGCTCCCTCTCTGGAGTTAGGGTCTGCTCCAGATCTGTCTCAGGAGGACGGAATGTTATGGCATCACAATCCCCAGTCTATGCATCTCAGGGCTTGGTTGCTGAAGGCCTAGATCTCCATGATCTTAACCTCCCTCAGCAAGTAAAGGATATCCTTTATGCTTCCAGGAAGCCTTCCACAAGACGCTCTTATGCTTTCAAGTGGAAAAGGTTTACCATATGGTGTTTGCATAAGGGTCTTAACCCCCTTGCAATACCTCTGGAATCATTACTGGAGTATCTCCTTCATTTATCCAATGCAGGACTTAAAACTAACTCAGTAAGAGTCCATTTGAGTGCTATTGCAGCTTCTTTCAAGCCTCTAAATGGACAACCTATTTCCTCCCATCCTCTTATAGCAAGATTTATGAGAGGCCTTCTTCTAAGCCTCCCATTAGGCCACCACCGGTGGCATGGGACTTAAACTTTGTTCTTGGTCAGCTTATGAAGCCACCTTTTGAACCCTTAGCTACTACCTCATTGAAATTCCTTTCTTGAAAAGTTATCTTTCTCATTGCAATCATATCAGCACACCGCATCAGTGAGTTGCAGGCACTAGTAGCTGATCCACCTTATACAAGGTTCCATCATGACAAGGTAGTCCTTAGGACTCATCCACACTTTATGCCAAAGGTGGTCTCGCCTTTTAATCTAAACCAAGCTGTCTACCTACCTGTGTTTTTTCCAAGGCCTCATACATCTAATGCAGAAAGGAATCTTCATACTTTGGACTGTAAAAGAGCTTTAGCCTTTTACTTGCAAAGAACACAGCAACATAGAAAGTCCTCTCAACTCTTTGTTGCTTTTGATCCTTCTCATTTGGGACTTCCAGTCTCCAAGAGAACACTGTCCAACTGGATTGCTCAGTCTATTTCCTTTGCCTATCAGAGTAAGAATCTTCCTCTGGAGGGCCATGTCACAGCTCACAATGTGAGAGCCATGGCAGCTTCAATGGCTCATCTGCACTCTGTGTCTATCAACGACATCTGTCGAGCAGCCACTTGGGCCTCGGTTCATACCTTCACAGCCCATTACTGCTTGGACAAGGACTCCCGCCGGGATGCCTTGTTTGGTCAGGCTGTTCTTCAAACCTGTTCCATACCTAATCAACTCCTACCCACCATCCCTGGTTGGATGCCAGAGATCCATGGGGGGAAGTGGAGCCCTTTCACAGGGACACACAATTTCTGGGGTCTCTCCCTGGCATCTAAAGCTAGGGAGTCCCCATATGTGAAGACTACATTCCTGCTTGTTCCTGGAGATAGCATAGTTCCTTATCGTCACTCCAGTCCAGTCCCTTACTTCTGGGTTGCGTAACCCTTCCAGCAGCTTGGAGGCTGAGCCCAACCTTTTTGGGGA
Organism: Ichthyophis bannanicus; assembly: GCA_033557465.1. Taxonomy (NCBI): domain Eukaryota; kingdom Metazoa; phylum Chordata; class Amphibia; order Gymnophiona; family Ichthyophiidae; genus Ichthyophis; species Ichthyophis bannanicus. Next base: position 1,247,296,084 of record CM066031.1, on the reverse strand, counting down.
TGGAGCGGTATAAATACCACTGGGACCACCCCCTAACTCCAGTATTGCTCAGCCTCCAAGCAGCTGGAGGGTTCCGTAAGCCTAGGGCTTACTGGAGTCCTGCCTTCTCTTAATTAATGTTATTTAATTTTATTTAATTGCTGAATTCTTTAATTATTTATTTTCTTTCTTTAGTTAAGGTGCTCGTTTTTTCCTTTAGTGCCTGTACCTTTAAGTTCTGCAATCCCTCTGCTTCTCCCTCCCCCTCCTCCCTCCCTTTCCGACCGGGCCGGAGACCGGAGGGGACCCCGGAGCTGCCTGCTGCAGGGGGATAAAAGATCTCCCTCTTCCTCGGCTGGGGGGGATTTCTTGTTTTTTCAGCACCCTCGAGGAGCAGCCCTGCCTCGCGCCGAAGCCCCAAAGGCGGCTGAGCGCTAGAGGCAGAGACACGAGCGGGACATTGACGCCCCCCCCCCCCCCCGGGAGCAGCGGGGTGCGGCGGCGATTCACGGGGCCGGCAGCTGAAGCCTCTCTCCTCCGGAGGAATTTCTAGCGGCGGCAGCCCTTGCAGTCGGCGACGCGGAGAACGCTCCCTCCTAGCAGGCCTGCATAACAGGGCAGCGTGCAGAAGCGCGATCCTCCGTTTCGGACTCCACGTGGCCGCGGCCTAACACGTGTAGAGCCAACGGAGTGGAATCGCGGCTTCCTCGGTTCAACAAACAGCAAGTATTATCATTGTCGGTTTTACTTTACCTTTATTTAGTTTAAAGTTATTTTTATGCTATTCTTATGCTATTTTTAGGTTATTTTAAATTAAATAGCTCGCTGTGGATCACATCTCTTCAACAAAATTGCTGACCTTTCTTAGGACAGAGGAAGGCTCAGGGGTTAACTAGTTTCTTCCCACAGCAATTCCCTGGAGTGGGACCCCTGATTTGCCCTCAGTTTTTGCTTTGGGTTTTGCCTTTCAGTTTTTTCTCTCATACAGCCAATTGATTAGTCCTGCCACTAAGCACAGCCTTCGGAGCCGACTGGAAAGCATGGCTACCAAGGCAAAGTGCCCATCCTGTGGCACACGGAGGGGCACCCCCACTGAGACGGGAATCTGCAGGCCATGTGCGGCAGCGTCTACCTCTGTAGAGCAGGAAATCAGTTTGACCATGTCCCAAACACCTCAGGTGCCTGGGGAATCCCTGGTAGCGGAAGGGGGGGGTCAGTTACCTCCGGCTACTAGCACAGAGGTTCCCTCACCCCCCCTATCCCGTGCCACGCTGGAGGAAGGGGTCGGAGAGCTCTTCTCCCCAGACTTCATCCTTTTGCTTCACCAAGCTTACTGCAGGCGCAGGCAGGGGCTTGGCCCAGGCGATACAGGTCCGCCAGCAGAAGCCAGATTAGACAAACCTAGGAGAGCGAGCGGTCAGGACTCAGGGATACCCCACAAGCGCACCAGGCTAATAAGTGAAGAGATCCTCCCTCCCCTGTCCCAGGGCACTCCAGAGGAGGAGGGTTCCGAAAGGGACTTAGAGGAGGAAGACGAGGAGCTGGAAGAAGGGGAGATCCCGGAAGAGGACCATGCTCGCATTGTCAGGGTGTTCCGCCGTGAAGAGCTCTCTTCTCTAATCAATGAGTCCCTAAAGGCCCTCAATGTTACCTCTGATTCCCCAACAGAGGAGGAGGCTCTAGAGGATCCCCTGATTCAGGCCGTCAGAAGGTCCCAGAAAGTCTTCCCTGTCCACACAGTGGTACGTCAGATGATACAAGAGGAATGGGATCAACCAGAATCAGGCTTGCGAGGGGTACGAACCATGTCTCGCCTCTACCCTCTCCCTGAGTCAGATAAAGAACTGCTGAAGTCCCCCAGAGTAGATGCGGCGGTATCAGCAGTCACCAAGAAGACCACTATCCCAGTGGAGGGAGCCACGGCTCTAAGGGATGCTCAAGACAGGAAACTGGATACGCTCCTGAAACAAGCTTTTGACATCAGCGCCCTTGCCTTGCAGGCCTCAGTATCAGGAGCCTGGGTGGCTCGGACCTGCTTAAGGTGGGCACAACAGATCCAGTCAACAGAGGGATCAACGGCCGAAGCGCAAGCCAACTCGGCTAAGGTGGAATCTGGAGCAGCCTATTTGGCGGATAGCCAGTATGATCTCATCAGAAGCCTAGCCAAGAACATGGCCTCGGTGGTGGCGGCTAGACGCTATCTTTGGCTACGGAATTGGGCAGCAGATGCTTCCTCTAAGGCGCGCCTGAGCCGTCTTCCTTTTAAGGGCAAACTGTTGTTTGGCGAAGATTTGGAAAAGCTAGTTAAGGACCTGGGGGAGTCAAAGGGAGGCAGGCTCCCAGAAGACAGGCAAAAACAGGGGCGCTCCCTACCCCCCTTACGTACCCAGCCTAGGGAACCACGGAGGTTTCGTCCAGCCAGGTCAGCTCCCTTTTCCAAGACCCGTTTTCCCCCAAGGGGACAAGGTTTCCGAGGGTTCCGGGGAGCTGGCCGAGGTTTCGGAACAGCCTCTTCCTCCTTCTCGGGTTCCAGAAAACAATGAGAGGCCGGGGGCCCAGGAGGGAAGGCACCCGATTGGAGGCCGCCTGAGGCTCTTCCTTCCCGCCTGGTCCCGAGTCACGTCCGATCAATGGGTCCTAGAAGTGATCAGAGAGGGCTATGCTCTCGAATTCGCAGAACAAATCCCCTCGGCCTTTGTCCGCTCTCCCTGCGGCTCCGCTACAAAGAGGGCGGCGGTGGAGGCGACTCTCGCCCGCCTATTAACTCTCGGGGCAGTAATCCCCGTTCCACCAAACCAGCGAGGATCGGGTCGGTACTCAATTTATTTTGTGGTACCAAAGAAGGAAGACTCCCTTCGACCGATCCTGGATCTAAAACAGGTAAATCGCTGCCTCAGGGTACCCCACTTCCGGATGGAGACTCTGCGTTCTGTCATAGCAGCCGTAAGGGAAGGGGAGTTCCTAACATCCCTCGACTTGACAGAAGCCTACCTGCACATCCCAATCAGGAAGTCCCATCAGCAGTTCCTGAGATTCGCGGTACCAGGAGGCCACTTTCAATTCCAGGCCCTTCCATTCGGCCTAGCTACGGCTCCCAGAACATTCACCAAGGTAATGGTAGTGGTAGCGGCCTTCCTTCGGAAGGAGGGCATATTAGTTCATCCTTACTTGGACGATTGGCTAATCCGGGCAAAATCCGAAGAAGAAAGTCTCTCGACAACGGCCAGAGTAATCCAGGTTTTAGAGGACTTGGGTTGGGTCATCAATCGTACAAAGAGCAGACTGACTCCCTCCCAGGAACTCGAGTACCTCGGGGCAAGATTCGACACCAACAGCGGAAGAGTTTTCTTGTCACGAACGAGATCAAGGGATTTAAGGCTCCTAGTCTCGCAGTTTCTAGCCAGAAGAAGCCCCTCGGCGTGGCATTATCTTCAGCTTCTGGGAACAATGGCGGCGGCAATAGAAGTAGTACCATGGGCCAGGGCCCACATGCGCCCATTGCAGCGTTCTCTGTTGCGTCGGTGGTCCCCCCAGCATCATCCTCTCTCTCGACAGTTACCGTGCGCTCCGCGGACCAAACAGGCACTATACTGGTGGAAAAACCCAAGGAACCTGGACCGCGGGATGCCTCTCGAACCCCCTCGGTGGTTACTGTTGACGACGGATGCCAGCCTATCGGGCTGGGGGGCACACTGCCAAGATCAGTTCACTCAGGGTCGCTGGACACCGTTGGAATCGCAGTGGCCCATCAACAGACTGGAGTTGCGGGCCGTCACCCTGGCGCTCAAAGCTCTCGAGACATTAGTTCAAGGAAGAGCAATTCGCGTCCTCTCCGACAATGTCACCGCGGTGGCCTACATCAATCACCAGGGAGGCACCAGCAGCCCCGCTCTCGAAAAGGAGGCGGACACCCTCTTACAGTGGGCGGAGATCCATCTGCAGGCGCTATCAGCACAGCACGTGGCCGGAACGGACAACGTCACGGCCGATTTCCTCAGCAGATGCAAGATAGACCACGGGGAGTGGGAACTGGAACAGGAGACCTTCAACCAAATAGAAGCTCGGTGGGGAGTGCCAGTCATGGACCTCATGGCACGGTTCTCGTCAGCCAAGGTGGACAGATTCTTCAGTCGGCGGAGGGAAAGAATGTCCGAGGGCTTGGATGCCCTGTCCCAGAAGTGGCCTTCGGAGGGTCTTCTCTATGTATTCCCGCCGTGGGCTCTGATCGGAAAAGTGCTCCAGCGGATAGAGTCTCACCAGGGATTGGTAATCCTCATAGCCCCAGATTGGCCTCGCCGACCCTGGTATGCGGATCTGGTGAGGATGATCGCCGACCAGCCGTGGCGCCTCCCTTGCAAAAGGGATCTACTAAGGCAAGGCCCGGTACTGATGCCACACGTGGAGCGGTTCTCGCTTACGGCCTGGCTATTGAAAGGGCACGGCTCCTGAAAAGAGGTTACTCAGGGGCAGTAGTCTCAACTCTGCTGCAGGCCAAGAAGCGTTCGACCTGTCTTTCCTACGTGAGAGTCTGGCGCATCTTCGAATCCTGGTGTGCGGAGCGCCGAAAGAAACCACTCTCGGCCTCTGTTCCGGAGGTCCTGGAATTCCTGCAGGCAGGGTTTGACAAGGGTCTGGCCCACAGTTCCTTAAGGGTCCAGCTTGCGGCCATCGCTTGCTACAGGGGCAAGGTCCGAGGCAAACCCCTAGGGGCCCACGCGGACGTCGCAAGGTTCTTAAGGGCAGTTAGTCGGCTACGACCACAACGAAGGTCAGTCATCCCCCCCTGGGACCTTAACCTGGTGCTAAATGCGTTGATAGGGAATCCCTTTGAGCCATTAAAGAATGCCTCCCTAAAGGATTTAACCCTGAAGACAGTTTTCCTTATAGCCATCTGCTCGGCCAGAAGAATCTCGGAACTACAAGCACTGTCCTCGCAGCCCCCCTTTCTGTCCTTCCTCAGGGATAAAGTGGTGCTGCGCACGGTTCCATCCTTCTTGCCCAAAGTCTCCTCCCCTTTCCATGTGAACCAGACAATTACCCTCCCGGCCTTCGCAACGGAAGGGCAGGAAAGTGGGGCTGACAAGCTTCACCTACTAGACATTCGCAAGACCCTGAAGCGATACCTCTCCCGCACAGCGCCCTTCAGAAAATCCGAGCGACTATTCATTCAGTTCGGGGGTCCGCACAAAGGGGAGGCGGCGGCCAAGGCCTCCATCTCTAGGTGGATCAGGGAGGCAATCGCCTCCGCCTATATCCTGAAGGGGAAGCAAGTTCCCATGGGCCTGCGGGCACATTCCACGAGGGCTCAGGCTACCTCTTGGGCGGAGTTCAGCCTAGTTCCTCCACTGGATATCTGTAGGGCGGCGACTTGGTCCTCCCTCCACACCTTCACCAAGCACTACAGGTTGGACGTCCAGAGTGCAGCGGACGCTCGGTTTGGCCTGGCGGTTCTTCGTTCCGGTATGCCGGATCCCACCCAGCTTTGAACTGCTCTGGTACATCCCAGAAGTAAGGGACTGGACTGGAGTGACGATAAGGAAATGGTAATTAGGCCTTACCTGCTAATTGCTGTTCCTGAAGGAACGACAGTCCAGTCCCTGATCCCTCCCGTTTCCGGCTGAAGTTAAGAGTATTGTTTAGTCTGAAGCATCGGAACGAACCCAGGCCAGGGGCGGCTAGCCCCGGCAAACCCCCTCCGTCCGGGGCCATCCCTCCCATCCTCCCTATGCTATTCCAACAAAAAAAAAAAAAAAAAAAAAAAGTTTTAGTTATGGTCAATTTTTCTTTAGATCTTTTAGCTATATAGTGTGTTACGAAAGTTTGTTAGGTCTGCTTTTTCATTCGAATACTGGAGTTAGGGGGTGGTCCCAGTGGTATTTATACCGCTCCATCCCCAAAAAGGTTGGGCTCAGCCTCCAAGCTGCTGGAAGGGTTACGCAACCCAGAAGTAAGGGACTGGACTGTCGTTCCTTCAGGAACAGCAATTAGCAGGTAAGGCCTAATTACCATTTACTCACCTGTAACAGGTGATCTCCGGGAACAGCAGGAATTTAGTCTTTACAACCCACCCACCTCCCCTAGGAGTTGTATCTCTCTATCTATCTCTTTCTCTTTCCCTCTCTCTCTCTTTGTCTCAGCTTTAAGCTCAACTGGAGAGAGGCAGTTGGGAAAGGCGGGAAGGCAGCACGCAGGCACTGTGGGATGCTCCCAAAAGCTTTCTAATTGGACGCTGGGGATGGGGAGCGTTCCCGTGCAGGCTCCGTCAGTACCGATGATACCCATATGTGAAGACTAAATTCCTGCTGTTCCCGGAGATCACCTGTTACAGGTGAGTAACTATGCTTTCAGTACGGAAAACAAATTCCCATATATCCTTTAAAGAAACATCATTCAGTGGCAACCGCTTTTCCACCGCAGGTTTGAATTCAATTACAGTAGGTAGGGAACAAGTTTGTTGTCCAAAAGAAGAGTCCAAAGCCAAAAAGGCATCCGGAAAGGGAGCCAGTCCTAGGAGGTCCTCTCCCTCCTTCATAGGTGAAGAGGCAGTGACAGAAGTATCAAGATCTTTACTAGGTGGGGTTAAATTACCCTGAGATACGCTGGAGGATAAAAGAGACAAAGTACTCACAGTTGACGCTCTTCTCGAGCTGCAACCAAAGGCTGAACTGAAGATGACATACCCACAGACTTAAAGTGGGCATCATTAGGACCAACCACTTTAGCAGCCTTCATACTTGGAGTGGGTATAATTCTCTTTTTCTCCATTACAAGGACAGGTATCTCCTCCTTGCGCCTACATGCGCCAAAGGGGCAGGACCTACCCTTTTGGCAATCTCCTTCGGGCACGTGCCCGTGACCATGTCCCATTTTGGGGTTAGATGATTTATAGCCCTTCCTAGTTCACCAGCCAACCAGCACACTGTCACACAGGTCCAGAGACCAATAGGCAGCCAGATATGCAGGAAATAGTTAAAAGGAATACCTTGGCATCCCTTGGTGGATCAGATGATTTATAGCCCTTCCTAGTGCACCAGGCAACCAGCACACAATCACACATGTCCGGAGACCAATAGGCAGCTAGATATGCAGGAAACAGTTGAAAGGATTACCTCTTGCATCTTAGATTTTGAAGATTTATTTCATCTATTTAAAGTTGCTAGGGGAATAGGGATACATGAACCAATACAATTATACCCAATAAGTATAAGGGACTTTGTGTCACCTCAAGTTGAACTGCAAAGACTTAATCTACTTCTCCAGGAACAAGCTGGAAGTCAGCCCTCGCATATGGGTAACATTGGCGCCGACAGAGCTCCCACGGAGGCATCTCCCCAGCTTTCAAAGAAAGCATGCGTGGTCATCTTCCCACCCAAGGGTGCCATCTTGCTCAGTCTCCTTTTTTCCGTGGAGCCCAATGGACGTGTGTCCTCTTTCCCTGGAAAAATTAACGTTCCTCTTCCCACCTCAAGTCAGCGCCTCCCAGCGCCATTCTCAGCCCCTTTTTTTCATGACGTTTCCTTTGACCAGCATTCGTGCCTTTTTTCAACTGGGGGTCGTTGACCCCATCCTGGTGTTTCCCACCATGTCTCGTGGGTTAAAAAAACTGTGACCACTGAAGTCAAACCATATCCATTACTGATACCCATGACTGCTGCTTGTGCTGCCTGGGCCTGGACCATGACAGTACCTCCTGCAACCTGTGCCAGGCCATGTCGGCCGAAACCAACAAGAAAAGGTTGGAGTTGCAGGAAAAGTTGTTCCCTAGATTCAACTTGGCACCCATCTCCCTGGCACTGAGATCTAAGCCCAGCATAACCTGCGACGCCTGGGCTACCTTGTAGTCCCATGGCTGTGATTCCTCAGAGAAGAAGAAATTATTGAAGTCCACCGAGAAAGCACCGGCAAAATCCGGTAAAACTCCACGGAGGAACGTGGGAGACTCAGAGACGCACCACCCCATCAAAGTCCTCAAGAAGGATTCTTCGGCCGGTGGAGACTGTGCGAGGTTCCTCGAGGCTATAGTCCTCATCGAGGATGCACTCCCTAGAGTGTCTGTGCTGGGCCCGAAATCCTCTGTGCCCACGGCGAAGGCTGCGAAGCCTTCTGGCTTGGAAATCAGAATGGCGGCCCTGGAGCAGAACATCTCTGCTCTCCTGGCCTTGCAGAAGGCAATGATGGCCAGTTCCTCTGCCTCATCTGACTCGACGACCAGGCCCTCGACTGTGAGGGATTCTCTGGTCGTTGAGCCAAGTATCAAGTGCCTTCGTCCTCGAGAAAGTCCTCAGCGCTGGTCAAAGTCCCGGTCCTGCTCATCGGATATCCGGTCCTCTCCAGCCATTGTCTGCGACTCTGACCCAGGTCCTCCACAGGCCATCAGCCCTTCAGCACCAGCCTTGACACAAGGAGTCGCAAGGCCTTGGATTCCTCGTCACCGCTCGACTCAGAGTGTGAGATGGAAGATGAGGCATTCCTGGACACCAGAAGGCACCGAGACATTCCCTCAGAACCAACTCCCCTTGTGTCTCGATGCCATTCTCCTCCCGAGGACGTAGCCTTCCATGACTTCATCAGGGATATGACCAAGGCCCTCTTGGTGCAAACCAAGGCAGAGGAGGACCTGCGCACTGAGGAGTTGGAGATTCTCCAGTGTAAGACTCCAACTAGAAACCCTCATGGTGCCCATACAGCCAATCCTCGAGAGGCTGCTCTTCTGAATGTGGGAGATCCCAGCTTTGGTGTCCATAGTCAGCCGTCAGCTCGATACTATGTACCACGTCTGGAAAGGGCTGGGGTACAGTGTGCTACCCTTAGGCCTGGTCTCCTCGTCAAGGGTCTTCACAGAATGCCTAGCAGTGGTAGCTGCCCATCTACATCTGCAAGGGTCCTTTGTCTTCTCCTACCTAGACGACTGGCTGATCAGGGGCAGCACGGCCACAGAGGCCCACAAGGCCAAAGGGCATGCAACCCTCCTGCTGCAGCACCCGGGGTTTATCATTAACTGCCCCAAATCTCATCTCACTCTAACACAGAGCCTGGAATTCATAGGCGCTCAGCTGGACACTCGGCAGACCAAGGCCTTTCTTCCCAGGGACAGGTCAGACCACCTGAAGGTGCTAGCTGCGGAAGTGCAGTGCTATCGGTCGGTGCCAACCTGTCTCCTCCTCCGCCTTTTGGGCCACATAGCCTCCACTATCCATATAACCCCGCTAGCCTGCCTTCGCATTCAGGCAGCTCAGTGGTGCTTCCACTCCGTGGACACAAGCCACGAGCAAACTATAGGACAGGGTCAGGGTAACCCATCAGCTGGCAGAGTCCCTCAGCTGGTGGCAACTTCTCCCCCACCTCTGGGCCAGGATGCCTTTCCAGGCACCCACGCCTCAGAGGGTCCTGAGCATGGACATCTCCCTCCTCAGCTGGGGGACTCATTGTGAGGACTATCGCACACAAGGCCGTTGGTTCCGGGTGGAATCCCTGCCACAAATCAATCTTCAGTAAATCAGAGTGATCTTCTTGACCCTCTGGGCGTTCCGGCACTGCTTGTGACACCAGTCTGTACTGATATAAACGGACAACCTAGTCACCATGTTCTACATCAACAAGCAGAGGGGCACGGGGTCGTACTCCCTCTGCCAGGAGGCAGTGGCCCTCCTTTCCTTTGCAGCTCGCAACAACATGCTCCTGCGGGTGGTCTACCTCCTGGGCCAGGACAACCTCTGGTGGACAGACTGAGCAGAGTGCTCCAGCTGCACAAGTGGCACCTGAACCCCAGAGTGGCCTTATGGCTTTTCCACCTCTGGGGGATGCCTGTGATGAACCTCTTTGCCACCCCTGACAATGTGCAACTGCCCTGCTTTTGCTCGCAGCAGCTGCATCCGGTGAGGGTGGCAGCAGATGCCTTCCTGATCCCGTGGATGGAAGGCCTCCTCTGTGCCTTTCCACTGACCCCTCTAGTCACAAAGATCCTCTTCAAGGTCCAGTGCGAGTGGCAACACTGATACTAATTGTCCCCAGGTGGCCCAGACAGCCTTGGTTCCCGCTGCTCCTCTCCCTTTCGGCGGCACTCCCGTTCCTGCTGTGCCATGCCCCGGACCTTCTGTCTCAGGAGGAGGGCTTCCTCTTGGACCCCAATCTGGGGTCTCTAACACTAACAGTGTGGCTGCTGAAAGGATAGCTTTGGCCCCTTTCAACCTCCCACGAGAGGTCCAGGAGTTCCTGTTGGCCTCCCGCAAGCCCTCCATGAGGCAAGCTTATGCCTTTAAGTGGCAAAGATTCTCAGTATGGTGTGTGGAGAGGGGGGAGAACCCTTTCTCCTGCCCGGTGCAACTAGTGCTCCAGTACCTACTGCATCTGTTGCACACTGGACTAAAGTCAAACTCAGTGAGGGTGTACCTGAGTGCGATTGTCACACACCACCACCATATCAAAAGGAAAAAGCCCCTCTTGGGTCAGCCCCTAGTCTCCTGTTGTTTAAGCCCCCCACGCTACTCTGATCAGGAATCCACACGTAACTTATCCAGTCTTATCCATATCCCTCTCCTCCCCTCTCCCCTCTGCTCTCCCGTTTACTTGCGGCCTATGGAACGCATGCTCAGTCATTAAAAAAAAAACTACTTTTATTCACGATCTCGTCATCTCTAATGCCCTATACCTTCTTGCCCTGACTGAGACCTGGCTCTCCCCAGATTACACCGCATCCATTGCCTCTCTCTGCTATGGGGGCTACCAATTCTCCCATACACCTCGATCTACTGGTCGTGGTGGTGGTCGCGTTGGCCTCCTGCCAATTCCAACCCCTCCTGCCACCCCGGTCACACTCCCCCCTCTCCTTTGAAGCCCACTCCATTCGCCTCCTCACACCACTTCCCCTCCGTGTAGCTGTTATTTATCACCCACCCGACAACTCCAAATCAATCTTCCTCACCGACTTCGACTCCTAGCTTTCTGCCTTTATGGATCCCTCCTCACCCACTCTTATTCTTGGCGATTTCAACATTCACATCGACAACCCCTCCGACCCCCATGCCTCAAAGTTCCTCACTCTTACCTCCTCGTTCAGCCTCCAACTCTGCTCCATTGCCCCCACACACCTACACGGCCACTGCCTTGACCTAATACTCTTCTCCAATTCCTCTCCCTCAAACCTCCGCAAATCAATCCTTCCCTCATCTGACCATCACCTACTGACATTTACTCTTCAGCTCCTGCCATCCCAACCTCATCCTGTCTCCTCCGACCTACTTAGAAACCTTCATAATATTAATCCCCTGACTCTCTCCTCCACCATTTCTCCATCTCTTTCCTCCATTTTATACTCCGAGTCCATTGACGAAGTATTATCCTCATACAATGCTACACTATCCTCAGCCCTTGACACTCTTGCCCCTCCCACTTCACGTCCTGTAAAACGATCTACTCCGCAACCCTGGCTTTCACCCACAATTCGTTACCTATGCATCTGTGCCTATTCTGCCGAACGAGCCTGGTCCAAATCCCACTCCCTGGAAGACCTTCTACACTTCAAATTCATGCTTGGCTCCTTCCAGTCAGCCTTAGCACTTGCCATACAAGATTACTACATCCATCTGACTAATTCCCTTGCCTCTGACCCTCACCGTCTCTTTAACACCCTCAATTCTCTCCTCAAGGTCCCCCTGCCCCTGATCCCGCCCTCCCTCTCTGCCCAAACCCTAGCCAACTACTTCCATGACAAAATTCTCAATTACCCTCCAATTCCCTACCCCCTCATCTACCTCCCCTCCCCCCCATTTCTCCTCCCCCATCCATACTCCCCCTGCTACCCTCTCCTCCTTCCCCCCCCCCCGATCTCTGAAGAGGAAACCGCACTTCTTCTTTCCTCCTCCAAACCCACCACCTGTTCATCAGACCCTATCCCTACCCATCTCCTACTCTCTATCTCCCTCACCATTGTCCCCTCCATCACTCATATCCTCAACCTTTCACTCTCCACTGCAACTGTCCCCGCTGACTTCAAACATGCTGTTGTCACACCCCTCCTCAAGAAACCCTCACTTGACCCCACATGCCCTTCTAACTATCGACCCATCTCCCTCCTTCCCTTCATATCCAAACTATTAGAACGAGCAGTCCACCATCGCTGCCTCAACTTCCTCACCTCCCAGGCCCTCTTGGACCCACTACAATCAGGCTTCCGTCCCCTACACCCCACTGAAATGGCACTCACAAAAGTCAACAATGACCTGTTCCTGGCTAAATCGAAGGGCCTCTATTCTATCCTTATCCTTCTTGACCTTTCTGCTGCCTTTGACACCGTTGACCATGACCTTCTCCTCACCACCCTCTCCTCGCTTGGCTTCAAGGATTCTGTACTATCCTGGTTCTCCTCCTACCTCTCCCATCGCTCATTCAGTGTATGCTCTGGCGGCTTCTCCTCCTCCCCTACCCCGCTCCATGTAGTTGTACCCCAGGGATCTGTCTTGGGCCCCCTCCTCTTCTCTCTCTATACCCAAGGCCTTGGCGCGCTTATCTCTTCCCATGGCTTTCAGTACCATCTCTATGCCGATGACTCCCAAATCTACCTCTCTACACCTAATATTTCTCCAGCAACCCAGTCCAAGATCTCTGCTTGTCTTTCGGACATCGCTGCCTGGATGTCTCATCGCCGATTGAAACTGAACATGGCCAAGACTGAACTCCTTGTCTTTCCACCCAACTCCTCCTCCCCCCCCCCCCACTTCCCCCTCTCCCAGTCCATGTGGATGGATCTACTATCCTTCCTGTTCCCTCGGCCTGCAATCTAGGGGTCATCTTTGACACCTCTCTCTCCTTCTCCGCTCATATCCAGCTTGTAGCTAAGACCTGCCGCTTTTTCCTCTACAACATCAGCGAGATCCACCCCTTCCTCTCTGAACATATCACCAAAACGCATATCCACTTCTTAATCTCCTCTCGCCTCGATTACTGCAACCTACTCCTCGCTGGTCTTCCCACTAGCCACCTCCTTCCCCTCCAATCTATACAAAATCACGCTGCTCGACTAATGGAAGGAAGGACAGACTAGATAGGCCATGTGGTCTTTTTCTGTCATCATATTTCTATGTTTCTATGTTTCTAATCTTCTGCCAGCCTCGCCATGCCCACATTACTCCTCTCCTCAAGTCACTTCACTGGCTCCCCATCCAATTCCGCATCCAATTCAAGCTTCTCTTACTGACCTATAAATGCATTCACTCTATGGCCCCTCATTATCTTATATCTCTTGTCTCTCCCTATGTCCCCTCTCAAAACTTGCGCTCTGCTAGCAAATTGCTTCTTTCGATGCCTTTCACCAGCACCGCGAACTCCCGACTACGCTCCTTTCACCTTGCTGCGCCACACGCCTGGAACAGCTTTCCTGTATCTGTGCGCCAGGCGCCCTCCCTGGCCCTCTTCAAATCCAAGTTGAAGACCCACTTCTTCACCGTTGCATTTAGATCCTGACTGCCATCCTTATCCTACCCTAACCCCCATTAACGTCTATGACCAAACTATAGACCAAGCTGTACCACACCGTATCTTCTGCAGAACTGACTAATGCTCTGTACTGTTCTAACTAGATTGTAAGCTCCGATGAGCATGACTCTGACGGGCAGGGACTGTCTCTTGTATGTTAGCCACCTCTTGTAGGCTAGCTGTGCAGTGCTGCATGCGTGGTGCTTTATAAGTGCTAAATAGTAGTAGTAGTAGTAGAAGAAAGATCTACAAAAGCTGGAAGAATGGTCTAATGCTTGGCAGTTAAGATTTAATGTGAAGAAGTGCAGTGTCATGCACTTGGGAAGCAGAAATCCAAGGGAATTGTATGCGATGGGGGCAAGGGGTTGGTGTGCACGGACCAGGAGAAGGACCTCGTAGAGATTGTTTCTGAGGATCTCAAGGTGGCGAAACAATGTGACAAGGCGATGGCAAAAGCCAGAAGGATGCTGGGTTGCATACAAAGAGGAATTATCAGCAGAAAGGAAAAGGTACTTATGCCACTGTACAAGTCACTAGTGAGGCCTCACTTGGAATATTGTGTTCAGTTTTGGAGACCATATCTCGCAAAGGATATAAAAAGACTGTGTTCAGAGGAAGGCGACCAAAATGATTTGGAGCCTGCATCAGAAGACGTATGATAAGAGATTTGAAGGCCTAAATATGTACACTCTGGAGGAGGGAAAATATGATTCAGACCTTTAAATACGTAAGAGTATTAATGAACAAACAAACCTCTTCCAAAGACAGGGGAGCTGTAAAACTAGAGGGCATAACGTGAAGCTGCAAGGGGGAGTAAACTGAAAGGCAATGTCAGGAAATACTTTTTCAACGAAAGGGTGGTGGATGCTTGGAATGCCCTCCCGATGTAAGTGGTGGGGCAAATACAGTGACAGAATTCAAAGTGGCATGGGACAGACACAGTGGATCCCTTTTATAGCAACAGGATAAAATCAAAATGGACATAACCATCTCTTACATCTCAACAAAATGGACATAACTATCTCTTACATCTCAACAAATAGGGTTACCTACACGGAGCGGTGGGTACACCCTTAAACAAAGACATAGGGAGAGGTGACCTGCACAGAGCGGCAGGTGCACTTTCTCTTACCACCTTGCTGAGCTGACTTGATGGACCATACTGGCCTTTATCTGCCGTCATATACTGTGTTACTAAGTAACACCTGTTACAGGTAAGTAACTATGGTCCTGATTTTCGAAGGCATTTACACAGATAACTGCCCTCTCTGGGATTTTCGAAGGTCACCTACATGGGAGAGCCCTTCGAAAATCCCGGATACGTCCCTAACATGCCCAGATGCTATGTGATTAGCATCAGGGCATGTTGGGGGCATTCCGGGGTGGAGTGGGGATGGATGAAAGGGCTAATCGGGTAGCACCGATTTTCGATACGACCCGCTTAGCCCTCTGTGCCTTAAAGATAGGCGAGATTTTTCCTTGCCTATCTTTCAGGCGCAGAGGCTAAGCGGGTAGCATCAAAAATTGGTGCTACTTGGTTAGCTTCTGCGGCTTCCGGGGTGTGCGTCAAGATCCTGATTTTCAATATTGGGGCAACATATGACCCTGGCATTGAAAATCCAGGTTAGGCGGAAGGGGGGCGGGCTATGCGCTGACACGGCATATAGCACCACTCAGATGAAAATCGGGCCCTACGTTTTCAGAGGTCTAATAAGTAGCTGATGAAGATGATTGGTTAAACCTGAAAATGAGTAAGATTACCCCCTTTCCCCTTAACTGGTTTAGGAGGCTATAAATAAAACATTACACCTGGGGTGGGTGGAGGGATGATATATTTGTCTATGCTTTTAAGGTGATCTCTTAATTTCCTGAATGATTAATATGGCCCTTGGTTTGATAGATGGAGCCTTTCAAGTCATCCCTTTGATCTGTCACCGGAATTTAGCACATATTTATAGCAATTTCATAGTTCTTCTTGCCTCATAACTGGAAGTCCTCTTTGTAAAAGGTCTCTAGAAAACACTTTATCGCTTTATACTCAAAGAATATTTACCGTATTCTATTCTCTCTGTTAGGATATACCCTAAATGGCTCTAATTTAACTGAAAGTTGGCTTGTAGTACTATGCCTTTACTGATTTAATAAAAGGCTGAATTTAAAAATACACAGATTTTATTGGTTTTAACACAAATAATTCTGTGTCCCCAAAGATTTAGAGAATTTGTCAGGCGGTAAGTATTTACAAGTTCAGATTTCTTCACAGCAGTAGCAGCCCTCTTGGTAGTCCTCATCAGTATCTGACACAGCTGATTATGGTAAAGAGAGTCAAATAGTTGCTCCAAATGTTGTAATTTACAGTTGTTAATGTTAAGGTTTCTGTTAAGGTTAATGTTGTTGTTAATGTTAAGGTTGTTAATGTTAAGGTTGTTAATGTTAAGGTTCCATATTGTTGGCTGCTCCAACAATATGGAACAATCTACCGGACGATCTAAGGGCAACTCCAGACCTCAAAGACTTCAGAAAACAACTGAAAACCATGCTGTTCATAGAGCACTATGGTCACATCACATAACCTAAGAGAATGGATAACAGCACTCCAATCCTCCCAAACAACTGAATATATAAAATATGATTCTAGCACCACTGTAAATAGCCCACCCTGTATATAGCTCAAACAAATCAAGCACCCAACACATCCCTCACACAACTAAGTTTTATCCTCACTGCATGTACAACACACACACTTTACCTGATTGCTTGCTGTGATACCACCTTGATTATTAAGATAAGGCGGTTTAGAAATACTGTTAAATAAATAAATAAAATAAATAAATTTTCTAAGGTTTTCGGTCTTGCTTATTACTTGGTAAGTGTTATACAGGTTTCCTTCAATGCTGTATCAGCAGATATACTAAGAGATGACATCACTAAAAATTGTCTAAGTTTGCCTCCACCTGCTGGCTGGGGAGCATAACCCACTCATCTGGACTGGTCTAGCAGGATTCAAGGACAGAAAATGATGAGATATGTACAATTTCTTCATAGAAAGTCTATATCCAATTCATTGTGTTTGACATTTTGTTGTGCTAGCGTGTCAGACTTGCATACATTTACAGTATCTTGTAAGAGTCTTCACACCTTTGTATATTTTCACATTCTGCTATTTAAAAAAAGTTGTACCAGAATTTATTGAAATATGAGTTTGCCTCTCTGATCTATGTGACATATTCTATGCCTTCAGCAAAAAAACAATTATAGAAACATTGAAAAAGTAATTAAGAAACAAAAAAAATTTAATTGCGTAAGACTTCATTCTTTTGTCATAGTAAACTCAAATAACCTCCGGTTCCAAAAATTTCCCTAGAAAGGCCTTAAGTAAGCAAACCCACCTGTGTTCACTCCCAGTAGCTGAGCAGATCCAAGTATTCTTTGATGAAGAATTGAGCTATTGAGGTTGTACGAAGTGAACTTGAGGTAAAGATCTAAACATGCAAAACATGGGGCTGCCGAAACCTCCAAATTCAATAGACATGGGTTAAGGAAGCTGCTGAGGAAAGTCATAGTGAGGCTTAAGGAAACTTGAAAAGAACTAGGTAGGTCTCTGGCTAAGCTGAGGGAAATGTTGACTTTCAACAGTTTCAAGTTAACTCTGCAAACAGCCTGTATGAAAAAGTGGCAAGAAGGAAACTAGTGCTGAAGAAAAACCATATGATGTACTGTATAGCAATAGCAAAGAAACATTTGAGGGCACTGCATTGATGTGAGAGGAAGTTCTGTGGTCTGAAGAGACCAAAGTGGAACATTTTGGTCTCATTACTAAGCGCTGTGTGTGGCATAAGACAAACGGAGAACATCACCCTGATAACACCATCCCAGCTTTGATTTAAACTGCTGATATCTACAGTATTTATCTTTCTTTCCAAATCTGAACTTGGATGAGAAAGGTGCTTCGGGGTAAAGAAAGAGGTGTACACATTTGCTCACTAATGATTAAGATCACAGCTATGAATTCCGAGTTGCCAAGTTACCCAATTCCAGGAGTGAGATTTTTGCCAGTTCTGGTTTTAAATTGGCATTGCAATGCAGTATGGTATTTGTAGTCCCTTATTTCACCCATTGAAATTAGTGCTGCAGGGTCTATAATGTATCAGGATGAGATGGTCAGAAATCCTGGACTGGCTTAAAATCTCACTTCTGGAGCTAGCTAACTTGGCAACTCTGTGAATGTTTAACTAGCGGAATGATTATCTCAACTGATGCGCTGGCATTTAAATTAATCATGTATTTAGTGCTGCTATCTTTAAATGGGCATTTATGTTAATTATACGAATAGTGCAGTTACTGTGCCTGCTATCCATTTTGTTTAGGCATCCTATTTAGCAAGTCTGAGCTGAATATAGAAGTTGCTCAGATAGCTGCTAATTTTTGATGCTTTTGGATAATTTTTCAGCCTACCCTCAAGTCACCCCAGCCCTGGTCCTTTATTATGCAGGAAATATTGGGATGTTCAGTCACATTTTCAGCCTGATATCTGTTTAAGTTCTGAAAATCCAGACTGTGAAGTTATTTGTTCACTGGCCACTGTTAAACATGTAACTTTATTTGAATACCAGGTTGACAATATATAACTTATAGGAGTTCAAGAAACAGAGTATCTGCCTATCCCTGATTTAACATTTTAAATTGTATTCATACATCATGAAAAAATTGCTACATCAATCCTTGAGAAACAAGAAGCAAGAGACAAAACTCCTCAGCCTGCTGTGATTGTGAGCAGGGCTGTACCAAGGGCTGTGTGAGCGGTGTGGCTGCACAGGGCGCAAGTACAGAAGGGGCGCTAATGTCCTCACTGGGTTTCCAGGAAGCCCAGCAAAAGCAAGTTCCTACATGCAGCTGGATGGTTTGGAGGGCAGCAGGTTCACCAGTCTCAGAGGTTGAATTGCTAGCTTGATACAACCCTGATTGTGAGACACTTATTTCAGTGCTCAAACTCTGGGTCGGGTCCCCAAATGGGATCTCATCATTGGCAGATGGGTTCAGAAAAACAGGGTTGCCGTCCGTCCCTCTGTATTTCCACTCTGATCTGTGTCCATTTGTGGGCCTGTGAGTTAGTTAATATTTACAGGTCCTGCCTGTTCCACCTATGTGTGTTTCCTGTTAGAATAGAAACCCATCTAGACTACTGGGGTCTGTGTGCACAAACAGGGCCCTTTCCCCTGTGTTGACTGCTGCTGATCTTGCTTTCATGGCTTGGATAAGCCTCAAGAAGAGGGAGTAGGTGAGTGAGGCATGTAGAATGGAGGTCTGGTTTGTTTGTCATCTGGAGTCACAGGACTTTTAAGTGTTAAAATGGGGATAGAAACATGATGACAGAAAAAGACCACACGGCCAATCTAGTCTGCCCTTCCATATCAACCATTACAACAGTCCCAATTTTTCCTTTAGAGGCCCTCTGTGTTTGTCCCATGCTTCTTTGAATTCAGATACTTTATTTATTTATTTTATTTACATTCTCTTATATACCGCGCTATTCTGCATCAGTGCAGTTTACATTGAACAAACTGAAATTACATTGAACAGGGCATTATAACTTGGAGATAACTATTTTACAGGGAACATGGGCTATGGAGGGTTAAGTGGCTTGCCCAAGACCACAAGGAGCACCTGTGGGACTAGAAACCCCAGTCCTTCCAGCCCAAAGTTGCTGTCCTCTAGTGGGATTTGAACCCCTGACCTTCCGGCCTGAAGTACCTTGCCCCAACCACTAGGCCACTCCTCCACTCTACTCTGTGTTTGTCCCATGCTTCTTTGAATTCAGATACTGTCTTTATCTCTACCACCTCCACTGGGAAACTATTCCACGGATCCACCACTCTTTCCGTAAAGAAATATTTCCGCATATCACTCCTGAATCTATCCTCTTTCACCCTCATCCCATGTCCCCTTTTAGCAGAGCTTGCTTTCAATCGAAAGAGGCTCTGCTGTGCGTTTATGCCACGGAGGTATTTAAACGTCTCAATCATATCACCTCTATCCCGCCTTTCCTCTAAGGTGTACATATTAAGTCTGTCCTCATATGCTTTATAACGAAGACCACTAACCATTTTAGTAGCCACCCTCTGCACTGACTCCATCCTGTTTATATCCTTTTGAAGGTGCAGTCTCCAGAATTGCACACAATACTCCAAATGAGGCTACACCAAATACTTATACAGAGGTATTATCACCTCCTTTCTTCTGCTGGCCATTCCTCTCCCTATGCACCCAAGCATCCTTCTAGCTTTCACCATCGCCTTTTCTATCTCTTTAGCTACTTTTAAGATCATCAGACACAATCACGCCTAGGTCCCGCTCTTTACTGGACAAAAGTACTTCACCTCCCTATACTGTATTGCTCCCTTGGATTAATGCAGCCCAAATACATGACCTTGCATTTTTTAACATTAAATCTCAGTTGCCAAATTCTAGACCATTCGTCAAGCTTAGCTAAATCCCTCCTCATGTTATCTACACCTTCCTGGTTGTCTACTCTATTGCAGATTTTGGTATCAGCCGTCAAGAGGCAAACCTTACCTGATAACCCTTCCGCTATACCACTAACAGAGATGTTAAAAAGAATTGGAGCAAGGACAGATCCTTGGGGCACACCACGGGTAATCTTCTCCTTAGAGTGAGCTCCATTTACCTGTACCCTTTGTTGCCTCCCACTCTGTTTAAACACCCCGTTTATTGTAAGTCCAATGTAGATATACTACATTGCACGAATATGTTTCCTGTGAACCGCACTGATGATGAATAGCGCGGTATAGAAAAAACAATAAATAAATAAAATAAATAAATAAAATACTCAACCAATTTCTAATCCAAGCAGTAAATTTAGGGTCCATCCCTAGAGTGCTCAGTTTGTTTATAAGTCGCCTGTGAGGAACGGTGTCAAAGGCTTTACTGAAATCTAAATACACCACATCTACGGCTCTCCCTCGGTCCAACTCCCTGGTTACCCAGTCAAAGAAATCAATCAGATTTGTCTGACAAGACCTGTCTCTGGTGAATCCATGCTGCCTTGGATCCTGTAATCTGCTGGACTCCAGAAACCTCACTAATTTCTCTTTCAGCAGCGCTTCTAATAATTTACTCACCATTGAAGTTAAACTAACTGGCCTATAATTTTCAACCACATTCTTACTTCCGCTTTTGTGTAAAGGGACCATGTGTGCCTCTCTCCAGTCCTTTGGTACCATTTCCAACTCCAACGAGGCATTGAAAGGGGTCAGCAAGTGGAGCTACTAGACCGTCCACAAGTTCCATCAGTATTCTAGGGTGTATCCCATCCGGTCCCATCGATTTGTCTACTTTAAGTTTACCTTGTTTATCACGAACACAGTCTTCTGAAAATTGTTTGAAGATGCCCCTCGCTTTTGTTCCTGTTTGTGGATATTTTCTGAGGTCCTGCTCCTGGTTCTTCATCTGTGAACATAGAACAGAAATATTTGTTAAGCAATTCTGCTTTATCCACATCAGCTTCTACATATTCCTCTCTTTCACTGTTGAGTCTGACAATACCACTTTTGCACTTCCTCTTCTCACTAACATATCTGAAAAATGTCTTATCCCCCCATTTTATTGCATTGGCTATTTCCTCCTCTTTTTGATTTTTTTCCTAACTACTTTGCTATCTTCTCTAAGTTTTTCCAAATATAGATGCCTGTCTTATGTCAGGAAATACTTTTTCACAGAAAGGGTGGTGGATGCTTGGAATGTGCTCCCGATGGAAGTGGTGGGGGCAAATACGGTGACTGAGTTCAAAAGGGCAATGGACAGACACATTGGATCCCTTTACAGCAACAAGAAAATATCAAAATAATCTGAACCATCTAATTCCTTAACAAATAGGGGTATCCTACATGGAGTGGCGGGATCACCCCTGGACAAAGACATGGGGAGGGGGGGCCTGCATGGAGCGGCAGGTGTACCTACTCTTGGCATCATACTGGGCAGACTAGATGGACCATACTGGTCTTTATCTGCCGTCATTTACTATGTTACTATGTCTTCCTCTCTCTATGATCTCTTGTATTTCCTTTTACCTTTATTTACCATTTTAACAAAAAGGTTGGTTGCTCTTAAAATATCCCCTTTCAGTTTTGCCCACTGTTTCTCTACATCCCCCAGCTGTTCCCATCCCGCTAACGACTCCCTGAGGTATTGGCCCATCTTGGCAAAGTTAGTTTTCCTAAAGTCTACGACCCTCTCTTTTGAATGGATTTTAACAGCCTTAGTCCTAATACTGAACCACACCACCTGGTGATCACTGGATGCAAAATGATCTTTCATTCTAACATCAGAAACACTTTCACCATTGGTAAGCACCAAGTCCAGTATGGCTCCTTCACGTGTGGGTTCTGTTACCAGTTGCCTGAATAGTTCTCCCTGTAGAGAATCCAGGATCTCCTTACTTTTAGATGATACTGCACAGGAATGTGCCAATCAACATCTGGCATATTGAAATCCCCTATCAGTAAAACTTCCCTTTTCCTGGCAATGCAGCGTATGTCATCAATTAACTCTCCATCCACCTCTTCATCCTGAGGGAAGTCTGTATATCACGCCAATGCAAATAGTTTTCTCTTTCTTTCTTTCTAGTTTAACCCAGAGTACCTCCTCTCTCCCTTTTAAGCTCTGTAGTTCCAAAGCTTTTATATTATATTTTTACATATAGTGCCACACCTCCTCCCCTTCTTCCTACCCTGTCCTTTTCTGAATAAAGTATAGCCTAGTATATTTACATCCCCATCATGGTTTTCTGTACCATGACCCCGTCATGGTTTTCTGAACCATGTTTCTGTAACTGCCACTAAATCCAAGCCATCCTCTCCCCATAAAGCTTCAACATCTGGGATCTTATTTCCCATGCAACGGGCATTTATACACACCACTTTCCATATGTTGCTCCTTTTACCAATTTCCATAAAGGTATTTTATGTTTCACTTACTTGGGGACTTTCTTCACCCATTCCCAACGAATCTTGTTTAAAGCCCTCTTCAGTAGATTAGCCAGTCTGCTACTGAAGACACGTCGACCTTTATTGGACAGATGGATGCCATCTCTGCTCTGCAACCCTTGGAACAGCATGGCCCAGGAAACCAAAGCACTCTCGATGACATCATCCACGCAGTCATGCATTCATCTCCAGGATGCGAGCTTCTCTCCCTTGGACATTAGCCTCAACAGGATCATATTGAAGTATGGGAAGTACTGCTCTACAATAGCTCTAGCTGACCCAGGGAGCGGAGGACCTAATCTAGGGAATGACTTGGGGACCACCTTTGTAGCACTGCTGAATCTTTTTTTTTTGCCCTTTATTTATTTCCAACCATATAGAATGTTGGAAAGAAATTATATATAAAGGGCTGAAACATCTGAGTGTTGGGGGAGGGGAGGATAAATCTCTGCTAACTTAATGAAATGGGAGCAAATGGGAACCCCATACCAAAAAACAAAAAGGAAAAGACACATAATTTGAATATGGGTCAGAATGGCTGGGAATTCCAGAGAAATAAGTCCTTCAAAAAATTATGGGAAAGGAAGTTATGTACCTGCAGCATAGAAACATTGATAGCTTTCAGGGAATTGCTTCTTTCAAATTGCTCCTCCCCTCTCCTGCTCTCTCCCAGTCAAACACACACAGAGCCAACACAGATACATACACACATGCATACACATAGATATTTACGTACACATATGCATGCTAGCAGATACAGTCGCACATCCATACTTATGCAGTGGAGCTGAAAATTATTCCTTGAGGCATATGCTGAACCCTTTCCCTACCTAACAGCCCCCATCTCCACCCAACACCCATATCTCTCCTCGACTGGTTGTAGTGAATAAGATCTATATTTAATTTTGTTTCAAATTCTACTGTGAAACCTAGTGACTGAACTAGTTAACTTTCTTAATGGTAATATGGATGGTGATATGTAGTGACTGAGCCATGTAATTTGCTACTTGTTGCTATGTATACTACCTTCTCATGGTGAAAAGTACAGCAATGTCTGTTGCCTTGGCACAGTAGCTTCCTGTGGTTAAATGTATAATGTATTCTTTGACACCTAATGGTTAGATATATTATCTCGGTTTCATTTTATTATTTTTTCCAAACCAATAGAATATTTGAGAACTCCTCCATTGAAAACCCCTCTCCTCCTTTTCCACGCTCCTCTTGATCACAGACCCACACAGACAGTACAGATACACACAAAAAAAAAATATACAAACCCGTGTGTCCACATGTAGATGGGTTGGAAAGAATTCCATGAACTGTGCTGTGCATGCTTTTCCCACTTGTTTGTTTCTAATTTTGTTCTCCTTTTCAGGGGCAGCCCTAGGCATATGTGGGAATGTTGCCCACACATGGCCCTGCACTGGAACAGGCCCCACACCTGACCAGCTTAAGTGGTGAGCCAGTGCGGCACCAAAAGCCCGTTTCACTGGCTCATCTGTACATAGCTGCAGGGCCATTCTCCTTCGTTCCTGCGCCTTTGCTAAACTGCAGCTGCCAGCATGATCACATTGCCACAATATTAAAAGTGAAACACGGGAACTTCCCGTCTTGCACATTTATGCAAATGAGGATGGGAAGTGGAATAGAAGTTCCCCCCTGTTTCTCTTTTAAAATTATGGCTATGCAATCATGCTGGCAGCTGCAGTTTAGCACAGCCGCGGAACTGAAGGAGAACGGTCCCATGGCTGTATAGTGATTGCTACAGACAGGTCCACTCCACCGGGATGAGGAGAAGGGGTAGGTGACTGATTGAGAGGGCAGGGGGTGAAGGCAAGGGGAGGGGAATGCGTGGCATTGGAAGAGGACTGCTGCTGGGGGGGCAAGGACTGGAAAGAAATTAATGCTGGGACTGAAGGGTAGCTGATGCGGGGAGAGGCTGGAACTGAAGGGTAGCTGATGCGGGGAGAGGCTGGAACTGAAGGGGAGCTGATGCGGGGAGAGGCCGGAACTGAAGGGGAGAGCTGTTGCTGGGGAGGACTGGAAGGGGTGATATTGGGGGCTGGGGATCTGAAAGGGGACAGATGCTGGGGTAAAGGTGGAGAAACAAGCTGGGGGAGTGAGGATGGGGAGGGGGACAGATTTTGTGTTCAAGTGAAGAAACAAGTCATACAAAGTGAAAGGTTGAGAAGGAGAGGCATAAGATGGATTCTGGTATAAGAAGGAGAAAAGGCAGTGTTAATGAATGTCTGAGAAGGAAGGAGCTTGGTGGGTGTGGAGGGGGGACGAAGGAAGCAGGAGGGTAGGTAGTGGAGAGGGAGATGGGGGAGAACAGGCACTGGGATTTAAGTGGAGACTTTAAAATTGGGTGGGGGGAGAGATGACAAATTCTAAGATTGGCTGGGTATTGAATGAGTAATTGGGGATTCAGGCAGCAGGCTCAGTGCCAGCGCAACTCTCTGTGCATGCAGCCCCGTCAGCAGAAAGATCTCATTATCCTGCGGCACCATCGCAAGCTTCATCTTTCTTTCTCCAAGTCGGTGACAGCAGCCACTGCTGCCTGTAATATTCACTTCCATATAAGCGGCCATTGTACGGTGCACCATAAATAAAAGCTACAGGCAGCACTGGCTGCAGCATGCTGACTCGGAGAAATATCGTGTGGCACCATCCTTGGCGTCATCTTTCTATTTACCATGGTGCAGAGGGGAGAAACAGAGAGGGAGATTTTGGTTTATATGAGAGAGGGGTTTTGCTTGATTGGTGGGGAGGGTAGGTAGGGAAAGAGGAGAGAGATTTTTGATTATGAGAGAGAGAGGATATATCGGACTAGGGATGGGGGAGAGGATAGGAAGTGGAATAGAAGGCTCCTGGTCCATGGGAGGAAGGAAAAAAGGGCTGGGAAGGTGGAAGAGAGGAAGATGCTGGACCTTGGAGGTAAAGGGGAAGGGTGAGGTGACTGGGAGATGCTGAAAATGGGTGTTCATGTTTAATCTGTATTTGACTAACCGACTTCTGCAAGGGTGATGAGAGAGAGAGTGTGGAGATGGTGGGCATGGTAGAGTTATGTGAGAGAATCCATGAGAAGCTGGCAAGGAGATACGTTTGAGAAGTATGGTGATTACAGAGGGTGGTAATGGGGAGTGAGTGAAAGACAGAAGGGAGTAAGAGGCTAGCAAAGGAATGAGATGGGAAATGGGAGAGATGGGTTGGGCTGGCGGTCAGAGGAGTAATGGAAAGTTGCTAGGTGAAAAGTCAAAGGGGGTCGAGGACAGGTGTGTCTGTGTGTGTGAAATATTGGTGGATGAAGGAGTACAGAAAGAAATAGAGGAAAGAGGAAAAAGGGAAAGATCAATATATCAGAGGCAGATGTAGAGTGAGAGTGGAAAAAATAAGATGAGAAAAGAAAGGACAAATGGGCAGAAGATATGAAGAAAGCAGGAGAGACTGGGGCAATTGTGACTGAAAAATAAAATGCCCAAACAACAAAAGGTAGAGAGAGATTACTTTATTTTGATTTTATTAACTGGAATATGTCTGTTCTGGGAAATGTGCATCACTGATGTCTTTGTGTTTGTTCAGTACAAGAGGAAATGAATTTATAGTTTTATTTGTCCATTGTTGTGATGCATTCCAAGTTTGGCTTTTGGGATTCCCAGTTCAATTATTGATTTCATATTTCTAAATTATGATCCCTTGTTCTGTGTTTGGTTTTGCATATATAACTGGCTGCGGTATTCTGTTTGTGCAGTTGCTGTGTAGCAGTCCTTGTTCTCTTTTCTCTGTAGGAGAAATATTGGTTTTCATTGAGATGTATTGGTTTTATATTTTCAGTGCTGCCTTTTGATAGGCAGAGTTTAGTGCTGTGAGTCCTGGTTGTGCCATTATGGTATAGTAGGTTTGCTGCTGTGGGTTCTAAATGAGCAGGGTTTTGTAGTACTTCCTAATGTACCTAGCAGTTGACACTGGAGGGTAGTAATGTAGAAATATGATAGCCTTTCTTTATCTCACTGTCCATGCAAATGGTATTAAGACACTCATTAAGAGGCATGTATACTAAAGGTTAATGCGTATTCATAAATGTTAATATTCACTAAGTGCAGCAGCACCCATTTATTTCTGGCATTTAACACACATTAATATTTAGTAAATATGTCCCTAATTCATTGCTGGGACAAAAAAAAGAGGTTTGTGAAGAGCTCCTTTGGAAGCCTCCTAAAATGTTATATGGGCAGCATATAAATTTAAAAATTAAATGTATGCAAATGAGGCCCAGTGGATACACAAATATTTATGCAAATGAGGCCCCACAGTGTGTCTTCGCACATGGCCCCGCATCACCCTTGGGCCGTCCCTGTTCTTTTTAAGTCATATATTTTGAGATACATCACTATGAAAAATATGCCTTCTGAGAATCTAATCAAAAATTTGTTAATACTCTGTTGGTGTCCTGCATGGAATAAAGTGACATTTGCAAGCACTTTGAGGCGTTTTTGGAGATTAGTTTCCCTTGATCCAGAATGTTTTTAAACTGTTTGCTCAATTAAGTCAATTATAACGTTGTCAATCATTACATAGAGAAACTGAGTCCATATGAGTGGAAAAGAGCCCAGACCTTTTTTGATGTACTGCTTAATGTTCTGACTTAATGTTTTAGGACTTTATATGCAGCAGTAGTTTTTATTGTTTTAGAAATTAAAGCAAAATTTAGAATAGTCAATAGACCCCTAATTCAAATGGTTAATAGTTTACATCTTTAGCACACATCTAAATATTCCTTCTGAATATCCTGAAAACAGACTTGTTTACAGTGCTGAAGAGCAGGGTTAGGGAGCTCTAGTTTAATGCAAACATTATTTTACAGCCTAAGATTCCTGGATCACATGTAGGCCTTGGAGCAAGTTTTTCTGGCCCTCTGTGTGTTTTCTGTTCCCATATCAGATCTAGCCAGCAGAACAAGTTTTTTGCTTTTCTTGGACCATGCACTCAATCCTGCCTCTCTTTGCTCCCTCCTCTTTCCCTCCTACAGCTCAGGGATTTCAGCCAGCAGACTGTGAATAGCCCAGTCTGTCTGTGGCTATTCCCTCTTCCCCTCCTGCTGAGCTTTTGCACTGCTCGGATCCTCCTCATTACCTCTGCCAGGAAAATTGAAACAGCCCTGGATTATGGTGAAAGTGCAACAATCACTGCTTCTGGAGGCCAAGACTCCTGAATATGCCAAAAGTGAATCATCCCCCCCCCCCCCCCCGACTTGGGAGGAGGGTCACTGCTAGAGCCGGCCTAAGGATATATGAATGCCAAAGTTGGACAGTGAACAAGATAGCCAGGAAGAAAATTGATGCCTTTGAATTATGGTGCTGGTGATGAATACTGCCTGAAGAACAAACCAGTTGGTACTAGAAGAGATCAAACCTAAGCTTTCTCTAGCTTAACAACAAAAGACAAACCATTGGCCTTATGCCACTGCCCCACCCCATTCCACCCATAGTGCAGCATCTCCCCTTACTTACTACCTCCTCCTAGTTTTCCAGTATCTCTTTCCTTCTCCTCGCCAAGGCATACAGCATTTCTCTTCTCCGGCCCCCCCCCCCCCCCCCACCTACCCCGGTTGCCGGCATCCAGCATCTTTCTAATTCCCTTCCTTCATTAAGGTATCCAGTGTGTCCCTACTACCCACCTTTTTCCTTAATGCCCCCTCCCCAAGATGTTCAGCATCTTCCCTCCCTTCTACTATTGCTGCTGCTGCCACTCCCATTACCCTACTTCCATGGGAGGACAAAAAGTAGGCTTCGGGATGACTGCACAGCACTGGCTCAGCCCTCACACAGCAGCAGGTAAGCCCTTTAAAGCTGCTGCAGCAATGGACCTTTGAGTATCTGCACAGATGCACCTGCACACCCAAGGTCTGCTGTGTCCCACACTCTGATAGTGGGAAGTAGAAGGCCTCGAGCATGTGCATAGATGCTCAAGAGACCACCACTGAGAGTGGCTTTCAAGGGCTTTTCTGATGCTGTTTGAGGACTGTGTCGGCCCTGTGCTTCCATGAAGGTAGCATGGCAGCAACAGCAGTGGTAGAGGGAAGGGAAGAGGGAGAAGATTCTGTGCAGCTGTCCCCTGAAGCCTGCCACCCTAGGCGAATGCTTGGTCTACCTAATGGTAGAGCCAGGCCATGGTCATTGTTTATTCTGCTGCCTCTCACTGCCCTCCCTGAGGCAATCTATGCTTTGCTGCCTCTCAGCTGCTGGATCCTGTTTCTAGGCTTGAGCTGCCTTGGGCCTTTCATTCCTCCACTGCCTCGGTTGCTGGACCCCTTCTGCCTGGAGGAGCACTTTATTCCTGTTAGCCCCCCTACCACCTCCAGAAGCTGGTGGGAACATCCACAGTCTCGTCTCTTCTCCTTTTCTCTTAGTTCAGAATAACCAGGGGTTGCATTTCTGCTCATCCCAAGGCTCAATGGCTCTAGCTTTTATCGATTCCTGTGCTTGTGCACAGTGATTCCAGCTAATGGAACTCATGGGTTGTGGTCCAGCTTCCACTGACTTGGAGGGATCTCTCCACTTAATACCAGCCCAAGGGTTTCTGCCACCCTAGGCAGAAACCCTGACCTCACCCCCCCCCCCCCCAGCTACTACTGATTGCATCTCGGGAGGGGGAGGAGGGCAGCAGCTTTTGGAATCAGCAGCAGCTGAGGGGGGCAGCGGCGCCACCGCCCATATGTGGACAGTCCAGTCCTGCTTCCACTCTCAGTCAAAAGGTCAGGAGTCAGGAAGGAAGATAGCTTGCATATAATTTCTCTGGTTTTTTTTGTTCCAGGCTTTTTTCCTTCCTTGTGAAATCCTGTAGACATGATTTTTCTTCACCCCTCTTTGGTTGGGGTGAGAGTCTGCCTTAACAATGAATGCATTCCTGAAGTGTCTTACTCGTCTCAATACATTTTATTTATTTATTTACATTCTCTTATATACCGCGCTATTCTGCATCAGTGCAGTTTACATTGAACAAACTGAAATTACATTGAACAGGGCATTATAACTTGGAGATAACTATTTTACAGGGAACATGGGATATGGAGGGTTAAGTGGCTTGCCCAAGACCACAAGGAGCACCTGTGGGACTAGAAACCCCAGTCCTTCCGGCCCAAGGTTGCTGTCCTCTAGTGGGATTTGAACCCACGACCTTCCGGCCTGAAGTACCTTGCCCCAACCACTAGGCCACTCCTCCACTCCACATATCCCAGTCTTCCCAATACATATGCCGACATACTTCTTTTAGCTTTACAGTGATGATGATGTGTGTAAATAATGATGATGTGTGATGTTTGCCCATCAGTGAAAGTTATCAGTTTTTGTATATCTGCCTTGGTGCAGATAAAGCTCCACAAATGATTAGTAGTAGTAGTAGTATAGCAGGTGCTTGTTTTCCCCCCCCCCCCCCCCCACTATCCTCCACTGATGGGTCATATTACATTACAGGAGTTTGTAGCTTCCGCCCTCCTGTGTTTGAAGTTTTTTTTATTTATTCCAGCTAAATGATAATCCCTTGTTTCACCTCCCCAAAACCCCTGGTGGAAGGGGGTTGTGGGTTTTGCCAAAGAGGACACTGGACAAAATTAACATAGGGAAACTTCAAAATTATCATATTTTCCAAAAACTTACAAGTGGCAACACTGCTTTGAGCAGCAGATGGCCATGTGGTTGCCTTGTTAATTGGTAACCCATTGAAAAATATCTGGTTTTTAAACCTGCTAGCTTGGAAGGTTGCTTTGATCTGTGCTGTTAGATATTAACCATCTGTGTGAATCATGAAGGCGCTGTTGCTAAAGAGCTCCAAGTACAGGTAAACAATTGCTCTTTGTACTTTGTGCCTCTGTAAAGGAAAAATTAAAAAAATTATAGTGAATTTAGTGCTTGTGAAAGATAAACACAGGCACATAGAAAATGGCAACAGATAACCATATGGATCTATCCAGTCTGGCCAGTCACACCAACACTCGCTCAGTTCTACAATCCCTTCCTCTCCCTCAGATCCTTTGTGCTTTTCCCATGCCACTTTCAATTCATATACTAAGGATGTGCATTTGTTAGCATATATTTGTTTAGTTAATGCGCCTTAATTTTAGTGTGCAGAAAATCGATTTAATACACCTTTAAAAAGTTCTGTAGGCCCCGATATTCAACACAGTTAACATGGTTAGCAAACTTGCTAACTGCATTAATCACAGTGGCCAGGACATTCAACGGCACTAACGTGGCTAGTGCCACTGAATATCCCCCGATGCCGCTTCTAAATGCCCTATAGGCCTGTTTGTGTTTGGAGTGCAAGTATGCCCTTGTCTTCTTGAGCTGGCTGTTCAATGTTTGATAGACCTCCCATCACTTAGTATCAGAGTGATTTACAATCAAGTACAAATCAATAAAATATAAACATTGAAGGGACAAGGAGAGGTTTTAACATACATCTTTCCCTGAATTCTGCTAGACCAATCCAAATGAACAGTTTGTTCCCCTGCCAGCATTTGCAAGCAAACTTGACCAACTTTCAGTAATGTCATCATCGCCTGGTATTATTTTTATTTATTTTTATTTAAGAGGATTTATATACAGCCTTCTCCTGTAATCAAAGGGGTTTACACAGCAAACAATCATATTGGGGTGTCATATTGTGGGCATGCAGTGGCATCAAAGAGAGTGTATGTGCGTGTGTGGTGATGATTAGTGGTGAACTATTTACAAGGTGAGCTAATTACATGGAAATATGTACATGGGGAAGGGTGGGGGAATTTTGACTGTCATGAGCTGAAGGGGGACTTTGTCACGTCACTGTAGTGCTCAACGAAGAGCGTCATCTTGAGCGTTTTCCTGAAGTTGTTGATGTCCTTTGTTGATCGTAGGTCATCCGGGAGAGAGTTCCAGAGCACTGGTACTGCCAGTGATAGTGCTCTTCTCGAGGTGTCTTGGCGTACCTTGGTGAAGTCTTTTGGGGTTCTGATGAAATCAGATGTGCCTCTCCTCCTTGGTCTATTACTTATGTCTGGTGTTATGAGTGGTTGGAGGCTGATGGCTGAGATCCTGTGTTTGATTTTAAAGATGTTTAGGATTGCTTTGTATTTGATGCGGGAGCTGATTGAGAGCCAGTGGAGGTGTGTGAGAGTTGGGGGTGATGTGGTCCTGCTTTGTTGATCCGTCTATTATGCGGGTGCTGTGTTTTGGGCCGTCTGTAGATGCCGGAGAGCATGTTTTGTTAGGCCAAGTTAGATTGGGTTGCAGAAGTCTAGGATTGGGATGACTAGTGCTTGACAAACAGCGCGGAAATTATCCTGAGAGAGCAGGGGTTTTAGCCGTCTGATGGTTCTCATTTTGATGTATGCGTTCTTGGTGGTTTTACTGATGTGTGACTGTAACTTTAGTTCCTTGTCAAGGGTCACTCCAAGGTACTTTACTTCAGTCTTTATTGGTATTGTAATGTTGTTCATCGTGATGGAGTGTGGTGGGATGAAGGTGGTGTTTCTGGTGATAACTAGAGCTTCAGTCTTGTTGTAATTGATGGTCAGGTTGTTGTCTTGAAACCAGCTTGTCATGTGTTGAAGACAATCTATTATTCCGTTGTATTCTGGGCTGTCCAGGTTGATTGGCGTGTATATCATGATGTCATCTGCGTAGATTGTGTACTGTATATTGTGTTCTTTAATGATGATGCAGATCGGTTGTACGTAGAGATCAAATAGTAGTGCTGATAGGGCTGATCCTTGAACGCCCTGCTTGATTTTAAGAAGTGGGGAGGTGATCGGGCTACTCTTGACCTGGATCTGTAAGTCCATGAGGTATGATGAGTCATTTCAGAGTGTTGCCGTGTAGGCCAATTTCCTGTAGTCTTGTCAGTAGAGTATTGTGGTCCACTGTGTCAAAGGCTGATGATATGTCTATTAACATCATTAAGATGCCTTTCTTGATGTTGTCGATAGTTTGGATAATGTTGTCAAAGAGGTGTAACAAGAGTGTTTTGACGCCGTGGCTTGGGCGGAATCCATGTTGGTTGATCTCGAGCAGTGCATAGTTGTCAATGTGGTCTTGTAGCTGGTGTTGTACCACTTTTTCTATCATTTTTGCTAGCAGCGGTATGCTTGATATGGGCCTGTAAGCAGCTGGGTTGCTGTTGTCTAGTGTGGATTTCTTTGGGATAGGTCGTATTGTAGCTATCTTTAGGAGGTTTGGCATGATACTTTGGGACAGGGAGCTGTGCACCATTTTGTGTATGATGTGGATGAAGTCTGCTTTCGCTGCTTTAATCCATGCCACTGGGCATGGGTCTGTTGGTGCAGTGCTGGGGTTGAGCGACGTGATGATGTGTGAGAGCTGCTCTGTGGATGGGGTGCTGAATTTGTCCCAGATTTTCTTAGGAGTGGTTGGTTTAGTGGAAAGGCTTGTTCTTGGCTGGTAAGGGGTAGCGAGTTTTTCCTGGAGATGATCTGCGACGTTTTGAGGATCTATTTGCACAGTTCTTTTGGTATTACATAAGAACATAAGATATGCCATACTGGGTCAGACCAAGGTCCATCAAGCCCAGTATTCTGTTTCCAACAGTGGCCAATCTAGGTCATATGTACCTAGCAGTTTCCCCAAAAGACACAGGTTTCACAATGCTTGTACTGGGTCAAGCATTGATATCCTGGTCCCTTCTTAATAATGGTTTATGGACCTTTCCTCCAGGAACTTGTCCAAACCTTTTTTAAACCCAGCTACACTAACAGCCTTTACTACATCCTCCGGTAACAAATTCCAGAGTTTGATTACACGTTGAGTGAAAAAATATTTTCTTTTATTAGTCTTAAATAGTTTACCCTGTAGCTTCATTGCATGTCCCCTAGTCTTTCTATATTCTGATAACCTAAACAATCGATCTACGTTTACCCATTCCACTTCGTTCATTAATTTATAGACTTCTATCATATCTCCCCTCAGCCGTCTCTTTTCTAGGTTAAAGAGCCCTAACCTTTTTAGCTTTTCTTCATAGGAGTATCCTTCCATCCCCTTTACCATTTTGGTGGCTCTTCTCTGAACCTTTTCTAAAATTGCTATATCCTTTCCTTATCGTTCCTCCAGCTTAGTCCTCGACGTATGGGTAGTGCACCTCCTCCTGCAGCATGAAGACTGGACCAATCAGATTTCAACTCCTCTGGAACCATCACACCAGGGAACTCTAACTCCAGTGTGTCCAGTCTTCATGCAGCAGGAGGACGTTAGTGAGCCTAGCTGGGCTCACTAGTTCAGTAGTTAATTGCTTTTTTTCCCTAGCTAACCTTTTGGGTCTTTATTTTGGTCCTATTAGGGCTTATTTTCATTTTATTAGTGTAAGGATCCTGTCCCTTTAAAAAATTTGCTCTTCTTGTCACGGCACTCCGTGGGGGGGGGGCCTGAGGAAGGTCCCTCTCCTGCCCAGTCTTTGCCGCTCTTGTTTTTATCAGTCTGTCTCCCTTGGGTATCTTGGATCTCTGCCCCAGGGATCTTCGGGGCAGAGCTCCTGCGGCGACTATACTACAGCTACTCTCCGGAGGGTTGCTGAATCTGTTGCACGGGTGCCGGTGAGTACTAACGGCTGTGGGGGATCAGAACTGCTACTGAGCCGCGTTCTGTGATCTCCCCAGCTGTTCTGGGATCTCTCAGGGCTGGACAATTCCTTCGGGGGGCTCCCGGGGTCGCGGTGCTCAGGGGGTGCGAGGTCCAGGCTTGGGATTTCCCTCGGGCTGTGTTTTTTCGGCGGCGGGAAAAAGCGCGCCAAATTGCCTGACTGCCGCGGCCATCTTTTCCTGAATCGCGGTTTTTTCTTCACGGTGCTCCGCGGTAGATTTTTTTCTTTCTTTGTTTTCTTTTGTTTCTTTTAGCTTCTTTAATTAATTTTTGTTGATTCCTGTCAGTTTCTGTTAATTTCTGGCCGGTTTCGTTTCGGCCCTTTTACCTTGGACTGCAACGGTCCCGCGGCTACAGGGGGGGGGGGAGGTGATTCGGCTGGTACTCTCCCCTTTCCTAGCGGGGCGGTTGTGGTCTCCTCGGGGGGTCAGTCCTCGGGTGCACTTGTGTGAGTTATTTAATTTAAAAAAAAAAAAAAAAAGGAGACAGACAGGGGTCTGGTCTACCGAAAGCCTTCGCTGCTTCTAGCTGGGTGAAGGGGGTGACATTCTACTCTCCTCCCTTCACAGGCTTGCTATTGCTGGCTACTGCCCAGTTCCTGCATGGTTCTGCTGGGTCAGTAAGCCGGTCCTTCTCCTTCACTAGTCCGCACTGCCTGCTAACTTCCCACAGTGCAAGGGCTCCCATGCCAGGGGGATCTCTTTGCCTCATTTGTGGATCTCGGCGGGGCGCAGACGCGGAGACCGGAGTGTGCCCACGCTGTGCCTCGCTGTCTCGCAGCATGGAGCAGCGCCTGGAAAGTTCTTTGGCTGCGCCGGCGCAGTCTGCTGCCGTAGCAGGGGACTTGGAGTCTCCTCTGGAGGGACCCTCGGGGCTTCCTTCTACCGGTTGCTTAGCATCTGGGGGGCAGTCGAACCTCGGGGGGACCTTGCCCTTGGAGGATTTTTCTCCCGATTTTGTTTTGCTCCTGCACCAGGCGTTCTGCCGTAGACGCCAAGTTATGGGAGCTGCGCCGCTCCCAGCGCAGGGGGTGTCTGCCCAGTCCGCTTCGGGGGAGCCTCCGTTGTCCGACAGCAGGGCTCCCAAGCGACCACGGATGCACGAAACTTTTCCTTCGGAGACTGAGTGGCCTGAAGGTGATGAACCCGAGTTCGACCAGGAGTTGGATGCAGACGGCTTGGAAGAGGGCGAACTTCCGGAGCCGGTGAATCAGGCAAAGATTATTCGCGTGTTCCGACGTGACGAGCTCCCGGCTCTTGTCTCGGAGGCGCTTCAGACTCTGGGGTTGGCCCCTACTGCTGCGATAGAGGAGGCGGACGGGGCAGATCCCATTATTCAGGCGGTACGACAAACTAATGTGGTTTTCCCCATTCACAAGGTTATTGACCAGATGATTCAGGCCGAGTGGGATACTCCTGAATCGGGGCTCAAGGGAGTTAAGATTATGCGTCGGCTTTATCCTTTATCAGACACAGATCTTGAGCGTTTCCGATCTCCTAAAGTCGACGCAGCCGTGTCGGCGGTGACTAAGAAGACCACCATTCCGGTGGAAGGGGAGTGCGGCTTTACGGGAGCCGCAGGACCGGAAAATGGACGGACTGTTAAAGCAAGCCTTTGAGGCGGACGCGATTGCTTTACAGGCTTCCGTTTGTGGAGCTTGGGTTGCCCGAGCCTGTTTACGCTGGGTTCAGCGGTTTCTGCAGACTCCTTCTTTGGAGGCCGACGTGCTGACGGAGATTCACCGCTTGGAATCTGGTACGGCGTATTTGGCGGATGTCCAGTATGATCTCATCAGAGCTCTCTCCAATAGTATGGCCTCCGTGGTGGCGGCACGCAGAGCCCTTTGGTTAAAAAATTGGGCGGCCGATGGGTCTTCCAAGTCGCGTTTGGGCAAATTACCTTTTAAAGGTAGACTGCTCTTTGGTGAGGATTTGGATAAGTTGGTCAAAGATCTGGGAGAATCCAAGGGCGGTCGCCTGCCGGAAGATAGACCCAAGCAGGGTAGGTCGCCTTCGGTCGCTCGGGGGCAGTCTCGGGACTTTCGTAGGTTCCGGTCGCCCCGTTATGGGGGCTTCCAGCGTGGCAGATATTCCTCCCGAGCGTCGGGTTTTCGCGGCTTTCGAGGAGCCAGCCAAGGATTCTCGGCGGCTGGATCTCCGGCCGCTCGCAAGCCCCAATGAAGGACAGCAGGTCCAGGTGGAGCTGCCGGTGATCGGAGGGCGTCTTCGACGTTTTTTCTCCGCCTGGACCCAAATTACTTCCGATCAGTGGGTGTTGGACATCATACGAGACGGGTATGTTCTCGATTTGGTCCGTCCCGTGCTCGATTCCTTTGTAGCGTCCCCCTGCCGCGGTGTCCGAAAGACCCTTCAGGTGCGGCAAACGCTCGATCGTCTTCTCCAGCTGGGGGCGGTTATTCCCGTGCCGCAAGCGGAATATGGCCTGGGAAGGTACTCCATCTATTTCGTGGTGCCAAAGAAGGGTGGCGATCTTCGCCCCATTTTGGATCTCAAAGGAGTGAATCGTTGTCTGCGGATTCCTCACTTTCGCATGGAAACCCTACGGTCCGTAATAGTCGCCGTCCGCCGGGGCGAGTTTCTCACGTCTCTCGACCTCACGGAGGTTTATCTCCATATCCCTATTCGAGAGGATCAACAGAAGTATCTCCGCTTCGCGCTGCCGTGGGGTCATTTCCAGTTTCAGGCTTTGCCCTTCGGTCTGGCGACTGCGCCGCGAGTCTTCACCAAAATTATGGTGGTGGTAGCAGCAGCCTTGCGCAAAGATGGCGTACTAGTTCATCCCTATCTGGACGATTGGTTGATTCGCGGGAAGTCTCGCGCAGAAAGCTTGGCGGCGACGGCAAAAGTAGTAGCGCTCTTGCAGTCTCTCGGCTGGGTGGTCAACCCCCACAAGAGCCATTTGGTTCCGACGCAGCTTCTCGAATATTTGGGAGTACAGTTCGAAACGTGCGGGGGGTTGGTTTCCCTTCCCGACCGCAGGGTCTTGGCTCTTCAGTCTCTGGTGCGGAAATTCCGACAGTCTCCAGCTCCGTCGGCCTGGCACTACCTGCAGTTGCTGGGGACGATGGCAGCTTCCCTGGAGGTGGTACCCTGGGCGCGATTTCACATGCGTTCGCTTCAGCGGGCCTTGCTCCGTCGCTGGTCCAACCAGTCCGATTCCTTGAGCAAACGTCTACCTTGCCCGGTGGCTGTTCGGAGAGATCTACGTTGGTGGTTGAGTCCAGTCACGCTTCGCGTGGGGATACCATTGGAGCAGCCGAACTGGGTTCCGCTCTTAACGGATGCCTGCCTGCCTGACGGGCTGGGGCGCTCACTACGAGGGACAGTTCGCTCAGGGGCTCTGGTCTCCGGAGGAGAGCGCTTGGTCGATCAATCGCTTGAAACTTCGGGCCGTGCGGTTGGCATTACAACACTTCGAGACCCGGATATCGTCTCGGGCGGTTCGGGTTCTCTCCGACAATGCGGCGACTGTGGCCTACATCAACCGGCAGGGCGGAACCGGAAGCGTCGGTCTGGAAGCGGAGACTCGGACGTTGTTCGAGTGGGTAGAGCCCCGGCTGTCTGCCATCTCCGCGGCGCACATCGCCGGAAAAGACAACGTGACGGCGGATTTTCTCAGCAGAGTTCAGGTGGATCCCGGCGAATGGGAACTCCATCCCAGGGTGTTCGCGCAGCTGGTTCAGCGTTGGGGCCAACCGGTCATGGACTTGATGGCCACGTTCCGCTCAGCAAAGGCAGCTCGGTTCTACAGTCGACGGCGAGAGCCGATGTCCGAGGGTCTGGATGCTCTCTTGCAGATTTGGCCCTCCACGGGTCTCCTCTACGTGTTTCCTCCGTGGCCCCTGCTGGGGCGCGTGATTCAGCGTATCGAGGCTCACCGGGGTCGGGTGCTTTTGATTGCGCCGGATTGGCCTCGTCGTCCTTGGTATGCGGATCTGATGCGGTTGGTAGACGGTTCTCTGTGGAGGCTTCCCTTGATTCCGGATCTGTTGTGTCAGGGTCCCCTTCGCATGCCTCAAGTGGGGAGATTCTCTCTTACGGCCTGGCTATTGAAAGGGCTCGGCTAAGAAAACGGGGTTATTCCCGGTCGGTTGT
Source organism: Ichthyophis bannanicus (assembly GCA_033557465.1). Taxonomy (NCBI): domain Eukaryota; kingdom Metazoa; phylum Chordata; class Amphibia; order Gymnophiona; family Ichthyophiidae; genus Ichthyophis; species Ichthyophis bannanicus. The sequence goes on along the minus strand of CM066031.1, from coordinate 1,247,257,894 downwards.
GGCGACCCTGTTACAAGCGCGCAAACGATCCACTTCGCTGGCCTATGTACGGGTTTGGCGTATTTTTGAGGACTGGTGTTCTCGGCATCAGATCCGAGCGGCTACGGCCTCTCTTCCCGTGATTCTGGATTTCTTACAAGACGGTTTTGATAAAGGTCTGGCCGCCAGTTCTTTACGAGTACAATTGGCGGCACTGTCATGTTATCGCGGAAAGGTTCAGGGCGTGTCTTTAGGAGCTCATGCTGATGTCGTTCGTTTCTTGCGCGCTGTTTCTAGATTGCGTCCGGCTCGCAGAGTCTCCGTGCCCTCATGGGATCTTAATTTGGTGTTGCGGGCTCTCAGTGCAGCACCTTTTGAGCCTCTTTCTCGTAGTTCGGTAAAGGATTTGACTCTTAAAACGGTGTTTCTCGTGGCGATTTGTTCGGCACGCCGTATTTCCGAGCTCCAGGCTCTTTCTTGCAGGGAGCCTTTCCTGTCTTTCTCGGCTCAAAAAGTGGTTCTGCGAACTGTGCCTTCCTTCTTACCTAAGGTGGCTTCTCCTTTCCACTTGAACCAGGTCATCTCCCTTCCAGTATTTTCGGAGTCGGAAGGGCGTGCTTCTGATCGCGGTCTGAGTCGGTTGGACCTCAAGAGGGTTTTGCGACGCTATTTGAAAGTTACCAGTGATTTTCGTAAATCAGACCACTTGTTTGTGCTGTTTGGCGGCCCTCGCAAAGGGGAAGCGGCAGCAGCGAAGGCCTCTATTGCTCGGTGGATTAAGGAGGCAATTGGCTCGGCTTATCTCTTACACGGTCGGGTTCCGCCTATTGGGTTGCGTGCTCATTCTACGAGAGCGCAAGCAGCGTCCTGGGCGGAGTTCAGTTTGGTTTCGCCTGTAGATATTTGTAAGGCGGCCACGTGGTCTTCTTTGCACACTTTCAGTAAACATTATCGGCTTGATGTTTTGGCGGCGAGCGATGCCGGTTTTGGTTCCGCAGTTCTGCGTGCCGGCTGGCAAAATCCCGCCCGTTAGGCTGCTTTGATACATCCCATACGTCGAGGACTAAGCTGGAGGAACGATAAGGAAATAGTAATTACACTTACCTGGTAATTGTAGTTCCTTGAGAGACGACAGCTTAGTCCTCCTGCCTCTCCCTGTCTCATTTCTTTTAGCGCGGCACGCCTTGGGTTCAGCGGTCCATATTCCCAGGTGAGTGCGTTCCTTTGTTTTCTTTCCTTTCGCTCCACTGTTTTTCCTTTTCTGCTCACTCTCTGTTTCTGCGGTGGCAGGGGCGGGACTTTCCGTCCCTATTACTTGTGGCTTTTGGCTACAATATGTAAATAAAAAAAAAACAAAAAAAAACAACTTGAAAATAATAGAATATATATCTTCTAGGAGAGACCTTATTAAAGGTTAGCTACGTGTTTGAGTTTGCTTTGACAGTAGTTCACTGGAGTTAGAGTTCCCTGGTGTGATGGTTCCAGAGGAGTTGAAATCTGATTGGTCCAGTCTTCATGCTGCAGGAGGAGGTGCACTACCCATACGTCGAGGACTAAGCTGTCGTCTCTCAAGGAACTACAATTACCAGGTAAGTGTAATTACTATTTTTAAGATATGGCGACCAGAATTGCACACAATATTCAAGGTGCGGTCTCACCATGGAACGATATAGAGGCATTATAATATCTTTTGTTTTATTTTCCATTCCTTTCCTTATGATACCTAGCATTCTATTTGCTCTCTTGGCCGCCGCTGCACACTGGGCAAAGGGTTTTAACATGGTATCCACAATGACGCCTAACTCTTTTTCCTGGGTGGTGGTTCCTAATGTGGAACCTTGCATCATGTAACCATAGTTTAGGTTGTTCTTCCCTAGGTGCATAACTTTGCACTTGTCCACATTAAATTTCATCTGCCATTTTGATGCCCAGTCTTCCAATTTATCAAGATCCTCTTGCAATTTTCCACAATCCTCTTGGGTTTTAACAACTTTAAATAGTTTTGTGTCATCTGCAAATTTGATGACCTCACTCATTATTCTACTTTCTAGGTCATTTATGAATGTCAAAAAGCAGCGGACCCAGCACAGATCCCTGGGGTACACCACTATTCACCTTTCTCCATTGGGAAATTTGGCCATTTAGCCCTACCCTCTGCTTTCTATCTTTTAACCAGTTCCTGATCCACAATAGTACACTGCCTCCTATCCCATGACTCTTTAGTTTTGCAAAAAGTCTCTGATGAGGGACCTTGTCAAAGGCTTTCTGAAAGTCCAGATACACTATATCAACCGACTCACCTTTGTCCACCTGTTTATTCACTCCTTCAAAAAAACATAACAGATTAGTGTCTTGCTACAACAAAGGCTAACACCTTGTAATAAAGACGTGCAGTTTATTCATAAAACAATCACTTATTTGACTTATTTAGAAAGGCAAGTAATTCTCTTAGTTACACATGAGTAGTTAGAAAAGATAACTAGAAAGCAATTATTTACAGGAGAATAATACATCACCGATAGAGTTATGAGATAGTGCAGCTATTTACAGGAGAATAATACTTCACCAAACTGTATCATCATGCAGCCCAAAACATCAGCTGGGAGAGAGCACAGCGAAGGCTGGAGAAAAGTCTGGGATTCTTCATGGGTTGGCATGCGCCTGGCCAAGCAGATCTACTCTCTCTCTCTCTTCTGGGTTTTCTCTCCCTTTTTATATGCTGTAACAAATGTGTTGCAGCCGGCCATCACATGATTCCTCACATGAGCTTATCTCTACAGTTATTCTCCACCCCATACACCTTTGCTAATAGTAGTTTGACCAGTCCTGCTCCAGCCTTTGCTTGCTCCCAGCCTTCAGGTGACATACACATAGTACACAATCAAGAGGCTAGTCAGACATCTGAGAATGCTCAAGGGAGACACCCCCCCATGGTTTTAGAAGCTCAAAACTTCTACAATTATAATTGAATTCTTATCCTGTCTACATTGGCTAGGTAAATGTTTCTATATTGGCTAAGAGAATTGTTTCAAAGGCTAGGTGAATTGTTCTCTTGTTATCTTTAATGGATCTCCATTTGCTAGGAGAATAACTCCTCCCTGGTTTTTCAGTATCCCTCAGGCTAGATGTGTAAGCAGTTTCTCACCAGACTGCAAATACAGCTTTGGTCTCTGGGCTAGCAAGCTGGCTCAGCATGAGAGTTCAATTTCCTTGTAAAGTTCAATATTCCTTGCTGATCCAAATAAATCTTTAATTAGTAATACAATTAGTAAGACAAGATCTTCCTTGTCTAAAGCCATGTTGGCTGTCTCCCATTAGGCCATGACTATCTACATGCTGAGTAATTTTATTCTTTATGATGGTTTCTACCATTTTTCATGGTACTGATGTGAGACTCACCAGTCTGTAGTTTCCCGGATCACCCCTGGAACCCTTTTCAAAAATTGGTGTTACATTGGTGATCCTACAATCTTCAGGTATTAGAGATGATTTTAATGATAGTTCACAGATTACTAATAGCAGGTCTGTAATCTCATATTTCAGTTCTTTCAACACCCTTGGATATATACCATCCGGCCCAGGTGATTTGCTACTCTTTAGTTTATCTAATAGTTGTAATACATCTTCCCGATGTATCGATATTTCCTTCAATTCTTCCGCACCTTTAAATACCACTTCAGTCATGGGTAACATCCCTACATCTTCCTCAGTAAAGACCGAAGCAAAGAATTCATTCTGTCTCTCCGCTATTGCCTTGTCGCCTCTTAGTGCCCCTTTAACCCCTCTATCATCTAATGGACCAACTGACTCTCTCACAGGTTTTTTGCTACGAATGTACTTGAAAAAGTCTTTATTTCACGTTTTTGCTTCCGCAGCAAGCTTCTTCTCAAATTCTCCCTTTGCCTGCCTTTTCAATGCCTTGCATTTGACTTGCCAGTGCTTGTGCTGTTTCCAGGTTTCGTCGTTTGGCTCTTTTTTCCATTTCCTGAAAGATGCTTTTTTGACAACAGCCGCCTCTCTGACCTCACCTTTAAACCATGCTGGCAGTTTTTTGGACTTCCTTCCACTTTTCTTAAAGCGTGGAATACAGCTGGTCTGGGCTTCCAAGATAATATTTTTCAACAACACCCAAGCTTGATGTAAGTCTTTAACATTTGCAACTGCTCCTTTTAGTTTTTTCTTAACTATTTTCCTCATTTTATCATAGTCTCCCTTTCGAAAGTTAAAAGGTAGTACTGTGGATTTCCTTCCTCCTCCACTAATTAATTGGGTTCATTGGTAAGGGCTTTCACAATTTCAAATAGCTCTCTCGATTTGTTGGCAGATTTGAGTATGAGGGGTGTGTGGTATTCTTTTTTTCTTTTGGTTGATGAGGTTGTTGTAGGCCTTTTGTTTCACTAGGTATAGGTCTTGCTTGATGGCTGCTTTGGTGCATCTCCAGCGTCTTTCTATCTTTCTTAAGTCCTTCTTTGCATTTCTTATTTCGTTTGAATACCATGGATTATGATGTTGTTTAGTGCGGTAGGTTTTCTTGGTTTTGTTTTCTGTAGCCTTGGCAGCCGAATTGATGTTACTGTTCCAATTGTTGATTTGATCATCTATGTCTTCTGCTTCAGAAGTCAGGTGGGGTAGAGCGTCCTGTAGGAATTGTTCTTTGTCAAAGCCTTTAAATCTTCTTTGCGTAGGTTGTTTGTCTTGAGGGTCATTCTGTCCTATGCCTTGTGGCACGATTTCTATCTTGATTATGTGGTGGTCAGACCATGGTACTGGTGTGACGGTAGGTCTTGAGATGCTGTCTCTGTCAAGCATGTAGTTGGGGGCAAATATGAGATCTGGTGTGGACCTGTGTCTGTGGGTGGGTGTTTTGATCAGTTGAGTGAATTGTAAGGAGGCCATTGCCATCAGAAAAGCTTCTGCATCCTTGATTGTAGAGGATTTGAGGTTGAAGTCTCCTAGTAGAAGTAGAGGCTTGTGGCTGGTGTCAACTATACAAACTGCTTCGAGCGTGGAGGATAACTCTTCAGGTGGTGCGTGGGGAGCTCTATATGTGAGGCATAGAGCCTAGCTGTCTGTTTTCAACAACGATAGTGTTGCATTGGTTTGTGTTTGTGATGGCTTGGGACTTGAGCTTTAGGCTGTTCCTTGCGATGATCAGAACCCCTCCCCCTCTCCGGAGAGTACGTGGATAGTTGAAGGCTGAGTAGGTGGGGGGGACTAGTTGGTTGAGGATTACGTTGTCAGTGGGCGTGAGCCATGTTTCTGTGATGCAGAGGATGTCTGGTTGCTGAGCTTCTATGTGGTCTACTAGAGTAAATTTTGTTTTGAATGGATCTGACGTTAATGAGCTCTATGGAGATAGATGCTGGTATGTCAGGGGCTTTGGGTACCTTTTTTGGGTGTGGGTGGGTGCCTGGTCCAGAGTTGGTATGCTTTTTTGGATTGTGTCTTTTGTGTATCTTCAGGTTTGTATGGTGGAGGGGGGCGTAGGTCTGCTGTGATATCTGAAGCCATAAGGTGTCTGCAGGTATGTAGTGGGTGGGTGGGTGATGTGGAAGGAGTTGTGTAAGGAGGAGGTTTATTGGCAGATATAGCATAGCAGTCATAGTTGGTGATAGCTGGTTATCCTTGTCTTTGATCAACTTACATTCTGTACTCCTTGATGCTTCTGGTGTTGGCGTTTCGTGTTCGTTGGGTCAGAGCCTGGGGGCCCAGCATGGAATAGTTTTGATCAACTGGTATATCCTCTGGTATAGCAATGAGAAAAGGCAGTATGATATTTCCCAAGCAGTAAGTACAACTGAAAAACTCAAATAATGTTATTAAACATACACATCTTTGTCACTAAGACTGGGATCAAGTATTTGGCTCTCTTATCATGAAAAACAGGAGCCAGCCCACAAGGCTGTCTAGACGTTCTATGGGTTCCAACACTGGTGGGCCGGAGAGTGGATAGGAGGACCCTCTGGGTCCTCTGCGTGGAATGTTTGGGTCCAGACCTCCTTCCTTTCTTCTTGTTGTCCTTTATCTGCTTGTTGATCTTGCTTTTATTTTTTTCAGAATTGTTTTGCAGTTCTCCGTTTACTTTAATTGGCTGTATTTAGTTTTTTGCCTCTTGCCATAAAACTGCTTCAAATTAAAAAACAAAAACAAAAAAAAAACCCACCCTCACCCTTTTGCTTTCTAAGCAGCTGGGCCTTCCAAACCAGGTGGGGCAGCCCTTCTTGGGTTCTCCCAACTGGCCTGATAGGTGCTGAGATTCTCTTTTCAGGGGATGTGTGGAAGGCATTATTCAGATACCTGGAGATTACTAATCCTTCCATCGATCAGATCATCTCTTGTCATCTTCAGCGCTCCATGGAGAAGACAGGTATTGGCAAAGTCTTCCATTGTCCGCTGAATTAAGGCTATTAGTTCAGCATACCTTCTGACCAGAAAGCACATGTCGGTGGGAATCAGGACACTGGCCTCATCTTGAGCAGAGTTCTCCTTTGTGTCCCCAGAGGACATCCGCAAGGCAGTTCCTGGTACTGTTTGAGCGCTCTGGTGAAGTACTACAGAGAGGGTGCCTTTGGCAGGGCAGTTTTGTCGAGAGTGTCATTTTTCTCTCATCTGGGTCCTGTCAGCTTTGATACATCCCACTCATCTGGACTGGTCTTGCAGGATGATAAGGAAGAAGAAATGTTACATACTTGATGATTTTCTGTCCATGAATCCTGCTGGACCAGTCCAGGACCTGCCCTGGAAGATTCTTCCTAAAGGTTCGAGAGGCCTACTGGCTGTTGATTGCATTGTCAGTTTTCAGTGCCTGATGTAGAGTCATTTGTGGTAAGAGTCAAGTGAGTCTTCCAAATGACTTTTCCAAGTTGTGGTTGTTGGTTAATAGCATTCGTAGTTCTCTACTTTTTTTTTTTAGTTCTTTAGTCTTGCTTACTGCTTGGTAAGTGTAATATTGACTTCTTGCTGTGCTGTATTAGTGGATATGCTGTGATGGCCTCACTGAAAGTTGCTCAAGAATGTCTCCACCTACTGGCTGGGGAGCAAAATTGGGCTGGTCTACCAGGATTATAAGGAAAGAAAACCAAAAAAGCCCAATTTCACTAATATCTTGGTTTGGAATGCTTATTTGTTGCTACTTTTTTCAAAAATATAATTAAAGAAAAGCGAAATGTAAGCTACAGTAGCATTATTCTCCCTGCTCAAGATATAAATGGCTGTGATTTATCTGGATTGGCATACTGGAATACTGACAGCACATCACCTGTTCAGAGATTATGATCCATGATTCTGGCACCAAAAGCTTACTCTTAAGTTTGAGCACACAGAAATTGGATGACTTTCTTCAAGGTACTGTGCCTTGCAAAACCTTCATTGTGCTAAATAAAAAAAGCCACAACTCAAAATGCATTAAAGTAGGAATCTGTTTCACTTATCTATACAACATACTTTGCATTTTTAGTGTGAAAAAAACAATTATAGAAATATTCAAAGTAATTGATAATATGCAATAAAGATTTTTTGGTTTCTTAAGTCTTCACACCCATTGACCCAATACTTGATAGAAGTATCTACAAACCTTACTCAGTGGAATGATGTAATTTTTAGTCATTCCTCTTTGTAAAAGACCTCGGACTGTTTCAGATTAGCTGGATATCATCTGTTTTCTCACAAATTTTCTTTTGGATTAAGGTCTGGGCTTTGACTGGCCACTCAAGAACATTCACTTTCTTCATGCTGATTGATTTTTTTGACTGGGTGACCAGGGAGTTGGACCGAGGGAGAGCTCTAGATGTGGTGTATTTAGATTTCCGTAAAGCCTTTGACACTGTTCCTCACAGGCGACTGATAAACAAACTGAGCACCCTAGGGATGGACCCTAAAGTTACTGCTTGGGTTAGAAATTGGTTGGGTGGGAGGCGACAAAGAGTACAAGTAAATGGAGCTCACTCTGAGGAGAAGGATGTTACCAGTGGTGTGCCCCAGGGATCTGTCCTTGGTCCAATTCTTTTAACATCTTTGTTAGTGATATAGCGGAAGGGCTGTCGGGTAAGGTTTGCCTCTTTGCGGATGATACCAAAATCTGCAATAGAGTAGACACCCAGGAAGGGGTAGATAACATGAGGAGGGATCTAGCTAAGCTTGAAGAATGGTCTAGAATTTGGCAGCTGGGATTTAATGTTAAAAAATGTAAGGTCATGCATTTGGGCTGCAGCAATCCAAGGGAGCAATACAGTATAGGAGGTGAAGTACTTTTGTCCACTAAAGAAGAGCGGGACCTAGGCGTGGTTGTGTCTGATGATCTTAAAGTAGCTAAACAGGTGGAAAAGGCGACAGCAAAAGCTAGAAGGATGCTTGGGTGCATACGGAGAGGAATGGCTAGCAGAAAAAAGGAGGTGATAATGCCTCTGTATAAGTCTTTGGTGCGACCTCATTTGGAGTATGGTGTGCAATTCTGGAGACCGCACCTTCAAAAGGATGTGAACAGGATGGAGTCGGTGCAGAGGGTTGCTACCAAAATGATTAATGGGCTTCATTATAAAGCATATGAGGACAGACTTAAGGATCTTAATATGTACACCTTAGAGGAAAGGCGGGATAGAGGTGATATGATTGAGATGTTTAAATACCTCCGTGGCATAAATGTTCAGGGAGAGAGCCTCTTTCAATTGAAAGCAAGTTCTGCTACGAGGGGACATGGGATGAGGGTGAAGGGAGATAGATTCAGGAGTGATATGCGGAAATATTTCTTTACGGAAAGAGTAGTGGATCCGTGGAATAGTCTCCCAGTGGAGGTGGTAGAGATGAGGACAGTAACTGAATTCAAGAAAGCATGGGACCAACACAGAGGATCTCTAAAGGCAAAAAGTGGACTGTTGTAGTTGTTATGGAAGGACAGACTAGATAGGCCATGTGGTCTTTTTCTGTCGTCATATTTCTATGTTTCTATGTTTCTATGAACTTCTATATTGTTGCTTTTGCGTAGTGCTTAGGATCATTGTCCTACTGAAGGTTAAATCTTCTCCCTAGGCCCAGGGCTGTAGCAAAGCGGAACAGGTCTTTCTTCAGGGTCTGTTGTACTTTGTACCATATAATCTTTTCCTTGATATTCACAAGCCCTCCTGTCCCTGCTCTTGTAAAACATCGCCACAAGATAATGTTGCCACCACCATGCTCAAAGTGATGGTATTAGCAGGATGCTGTACTGTGCTTATTTTATGCCACACATCGCTTAGAACTATTCCACTGATCTCTTGAAACCACAAAACCTTCTTCCGCATGTTTTCAGTGTTTCCTAAGTGTTTTTTCTCACACATGCTATGCTGTATACCATGTGACTTTTCTTCAACAGTGGCTTCCCTTTTGCTCCTCTTTGATACAGATCATTTTTGTGGAGTAATCTTGAAATGGATGAATAGTCAACACTTTTCCTCAGGTCAGTCAGAGATCTCTGTAGTATTTTTTAATGTAATCTTAGGCCTCACAAGGACCTTTCCTTGCCAATCTTCTCAATCCATGGCTACTGAGTTTGGAGAAGGAGCCTAATTGAGGCAATCTGTTAGTAGTGCCAGATTGTTTTTCCACTTTACAGTGATGGACTTAACAATGGCCCAATGAGTATTCAAAAACTGAAATTGTCTTATAGCCTTCCTCCAAACTGCATCTTTGAATAGCTTTCTTAGAGTTGTTTTGGCAACTTCATGTTTTGGCATATTTAGACCTTTACGTCAGATTCACTTTATACAATATAAACAGCTTGATTCTTCATCTAGAATAGGGAATTTTAACCTTTTTATGACTAAAGACCCCAGTGGATTGCCCAGTTTGTCAAAATCATATATATGTATATAGCTAGAAACAGAACAGTTTAAAGAAAATCTTAAGGATTTTATCATATTTATTCAAATCACAGATACACAAGCTACAACTAGTGAGATTTTTGCTGTTTTTTGTGCAATCAAAATAGGGAGTCAAGGTACGGTTACTATTAACACTACGTCTTAGGTCAAATTCCAGAGGGTTATAACTAACAAAACAAGTATTAAAGGCCCTCTATAGATATTGAGAATCTGCTGATGAACTCCACACTACATTAGATTTAACCACAGACCGTGTCAGCCAGAAAAGTGAATAATGGTCTCAGACTCACATTGGCAATGCTTAAAACTTGTTCAAAGCAGTTTGCCTACTCGCATCAACGACCATAGAACATTCACTTATATTGTTAAAGTTATTATGCTTCTATACATTCATCAAACTGTTTTCTAATTTTTTCCAATTTTTTCAAGCATATTTTGTAAGATAAAGAATGCGCTTATCTGAAGACTGCTGGCAAAGTTCCCCGACGCCACCACAAGGGTACCGTAGCTCTTGCGTTTCGAATACTTCTTCAGGGGGAATTCATAACCCAGCACATTCTTTTATCAAACCGCGAAACACTCTGATTTCACTCACAACAGACCATTGATTCGTCCAAACTTTGTCGGTGTGTCATGAAAACGCCGTGCATCATTTTCATGACACACTGACAAAGTTTGGACGAATCAGTGGTCTGTTGTGAGTGAAATCAGAGTGTTTCGTGGTTTGATAAAAGAATGTGCTGGGTTATGAATTCCCCCTGAAGAAGTATTCGAAACGCAAGAGCGGTACCCTTGTGGTGGTGTCGGGGAACTTTGCCAGCAGTCTTCAGATAAGCGCATTCTTTATCTTACAAAATATGCTTGAAAAAAATGGAAAAAATTAGAGAACAGTTTGATGAACGTATAGAAGCATAATAACTTTAACAATATAAGTGAATGTTCTATGGTCGTTGATGCGAGTAGGCAAACTGCTTTGAACAAGTTTTAAGCATTGCCAATGTGAGTCTGAGACCATTATTCACTTTTCTGGCTGACACGGTCTGTGGTTAAATCTAATGTAGTGTGGAGTTCATCAGCAGATTCTCAATATCTATAGAGGGCCTTTAATACTTGTTTTGTAAGGTACGGTTACTGACAATTTTACTTGCATGTGATCTGAAACATCAAGTTAGTTTTTCCACTTTGATTTCATGTTTAACGATGCAAAGAATCCTGTTTCGCAGTGATAAGTTGTTGTGAAGGGAACCAAAGCATTCATTGCCTTCATCGCCAAGTTAGGGTGAACTGTGATTTGCTTACACCAAAACTGTCTGATAACTAGCTGAGCCTCTTCAAAATCGGCTTTCTTTCTTGGGTCTTCTTGGAATTCAGTGAAATCATCCTTTGATATATTTGCTATTAGTGACAATGATTTAACAAACAAGAATGGATTCATGATCCAAACAGATTCCATGCTAAAATCATTAATATCTGAGAAGTAACCTTCAAAATTTGTACTTAGGATATCCAAATGATTCTTGACTTCTTGAAGTATTCCTGCAGGCAATGTTTTACCATCTCATTCTGTGATAATAATCTAAATTTTAATCTAACGCCAATTTTTTAAATTGAGAGATCCTGTTCCATACCCCATCGTTTGGTTCCCATATCCCCAAGAAGTATGGATACCCCCAGTTAAGAATCCCTGATCTAGAAGTATTTGAATCAGCCCAATAACTATGACTGGACATAGCTGGGATCTGTTTAACTTGTTATATAGGTCATGTGAAGGCACTTACTAGAAGTGGAACTAATTTCAGTTTGCTATGAAGTGTGTGAAAACTTAGGTAATCATGATTTTTTGATTTCTTAAGTACTTTTGAATATTTTTATAATTCTTATTTCACATTGAAAGTATAGAGTGTGATCTAGACAAGACCAGTGAAATAGACTCTAACTATTCTAAATTTTCAGTTGTATTTTTTACAGCATGCTGTATAAAAAATTATAAGAGTTGAGACTTCTGCAAGGTGTACGGTAAGACAGTGACAGAAGAGACAAACTGAACATGGATCTGAAGGTCTTCAAACTCTTTCCTGTAACCATTCAGGCTATACTGCAGGCCCTTAGCAGACCATTCCTTATCATTTCTCCGGGCCAGTCCAGGGTAAGGTAGGGTTGTCAATCCCCTATAGCAACTGAGGACTGAATGCTTCAAGTTTTCCTGAGAGGTGAAGCCACTCCCCCTTAGGGCTAACCATCAGTCTTTTCAGTCCTCAGCAGCTGAAGGACGTGATCCTGGCTGGCTCCCTCATTCAGATGCTTCAGGCTTAGGATTTTATTTTAAATATTTTATTTCTTTTTGTTTTCTTTGGGAACTATCCACACTGGTGCACAGTAAGGGACCCTAGCAGGGTTCCTGCCAGTGGCGGTTGTAGCCAACCAATTTTAAACGGTGCTCCGAGGCTCGGAGCTGAAGAGGCAGAGCCTGTCTCACTTTCAGCTCCGTTTACTAAATCAGAGAGCAGTGCGGTACTGGGAGCCCCAGATACTTTCCTGCTGCCTCCGGAGCTCAGCTTACCTCCCCACTGGCAGTGGGTGTCAGGAGCTGAAGGAGAAGGAGCCTTTGTTATTCAGGTTGGTCATAGTTTTGGTTAGTTTTTTGTGTGTGCTGGCGGCCATTTTCTTTGCGTTTACTCGACATTTCTTTTTCCTACGGCAGGTTCTCTGGAGCCGGTTTGAAGGGGTTTTTTCTTCCTTCGTTTTTAGGGTTGCTGTTTGACGTCGGTTTGCTCCGTTTGGGGTAGGGCCTCTCCAGCATGGCTTCTACCTCAGAGGCAGGCCTTTCCAACGGGTTCCTTTTTTGGCGGGAACGTCTACCCGGGCTATCACTGCTCCTATAGCCTGCTGGCACAGTCAGTTCCATAGTGATCAGTAGGTCACCGATTTACACCGCGCCCAGGGGATAACAGCTTTAATATTCTTGGCTCCTCAGGATGAGTTCGCTGCGATAACTGCTTCCGCAGTATAAACGGCGGGTTTAGAGGAAGGAAGCTCCTTCCACCGTCTTGACTGACATATCGCAGGACTCGGGGGCAAATTTTTTTCTCTGTGGCTTGAATTTTTGGCCCTTCCTCAGGTGGTGCAAGCCACTACATGTTCAAAGACTAATCCTTTGGGCCTGCAGCTGCGCCAGTTCTCTCGGCCTCGGCCTGGCCTGGCCAGACTTCTCCGATGGGAGCCCCTCGGACGATGGCTCCGGAATGGTTTCACTACAGCTCACCTTTAGTCAGCCTATTTACTGACACAGACAGGTGCGAACTGGCGTTGGGGACTGCTGTCGACCTCTGCTTGGTTCGGGTCTGTTGTTAGGTGCTCCTCGAGCCTTTCTTTACCCACCCGTTAGCGATAGCCTGAGGGTGGTGCAAACGACAAAGCAGTGTTTCCTTTAACTGTTTTACGTGTGGCACTAATATCGGGGTGGACGAACAGGTGGTCCTTTTTCATAGTGTCACAATCTTTCTGCCTTCTCGCTAATTTCGCATGGTGACAGAGGCTCAGTGTTAAACAATTTCTGTTTCTGTAATGCACTACATCACATATTACCTACCTTTCCCTTTTTCAGGCATGCTGGCTTGAGTAATTAAAGGAGTCTGGGAGGTTTGCTGGTCTTGTCCGAGTTCAGAGGACGTACATTAATTTAGTGCTTGCCTTCCTTAGTTTCAGTATTATGGAATGCTTTTGTCAGTAGCTAGGTAAAGGTCACACGATGCTTTCCGTTAATCTCAATTTCTTCCTGCTCTAGTTTGGCCGTAGGCCCTTCTTCGTGCCCTGCGCTTTTATTCAGGCCTGCCTCTTTTATTCTGCAGCTGCCCTCTTTCTTACTATTTTCCCACTCCATTTGGTAGGTGTGATTTAGTTTTTTGCCTGTGTTTCAGTTTCTACTGGAAGTCCTTGCATATCTTTATAGGCTAGGCTCTTTCAACTTATGTTATTTTTCAGACTTTTTGCATTAGACCTACGGCTAACTCCTGAGTTCGCTCTAAGCTTTGACACCGTACGCAGACCTTAACCCGTAGGACCCATCTTGGGGATGTGTCTCTGTTTCAACGCCCATTGCTTTCGCAATGTCTGGTATGATCATATTAAAGAGCTCTTACCTGTTTCACCATCTTCCTCTCTGCTACTCTGTGGCCCCATTAGCCACGGGAAGTGGTGTAGATAACGGTTTCCCCAAGTGGCACTATTATTATATGTGTTGCTCTGCAGGAAGGCTGGAAACTTGCAGTTCTCCCCTTTTTACACAGAAGAAATGCTATGGGCCTCGGTTCAGCCTTAATAACTTAATGTTTGGAAGTGTGTTTGCAAATGATATGTTCTTATAGGATTATTCTGGCTTGGTGGTGTCACTATGATAGTTGGATTCTTATTTCAAAATCTCAGTATAGGGAGACTTCGAGGGCAGAATCACCTAACGGCTAGCTTAAGGCTCGATGTTCTCCTTGGGTTCCTAAGGCCTTTCTAATTCGGCCGGAGCATCACAGTTGGGCTCCATTTATGGCTCCTTTTCAGTTTTCATCTTTTTCTGATTGGCCTGACTACAACGTTCCACTCCGTACTACCCACCTATCAGTTCTCTCTGACAGGCTATGGCGCTGCCCGTGACGTCAGTTACCCTCTGCTGGTAGTAGAGGAGGCACTCTTACGGGGACAGGGCAGAGGCATAGGAGAGGAAAAGGCCGAGAGCGATTCTGGCTGGGAAGATTTCAGCAAAAAGGCTGTGTGCATCGCCAGAATAAACTCTGGCGGGAAAAACAAAAAAACAACAAAAAAAAACAACATAGACAAGCTGGTTCGGCAGGTTCAAGCGTTTCTGCAGCTAACGACTCCGTCGGCAGGGACGTATTTGCACCTCTTGGGATCCAGGGTGCCGGCGCTGGATCTGGTGCCATGGTCCAAAGCTCACATGCGGCCTTTGCAGCAGGCTTTGCTGTCCCGTTGGTCACCACAGCTTCACCCTCTCTCGCAGCGCCTACCCTATTCAATTCTCGTACGACGCAGTCTCGGGTGGTAGTTGGTTTCGGGATCATCTGTCTGCGGGAGTTCCCTTACAGGAACCCTCCTGGATGTTAGTCACCACGGATGCCGGCCTTGTCGGCTGGGGAGTTCACTGTCAAGCACAAGTTGCTCAAGGTGTTTGGTCCCCAGAAGAGAGCGCCTGGTCGATCAACCTCTTGGAGCTACGAGCGGCTCGCCTTGCCCTCCTTCACTTTGCAGCCTTTCTCAAGGGATCGGCGGTCAAGATTTTTTCCGACAATGCTGTGACGGTTGCGTACATCAATCGTCAGGGGGGAACCAAGAGCCCTTCTCTTCTCTCCGAGTGTCAGGCGCTGATGTCCTGGGCGGAGGACAATCTGCTAGCGCTCTCTGCGGCTCATGTTGTGGGAACGGCGAATGTACCGGCGGATTATCTCAGCCGTCATCTTCTCGATCCCGGAGAGTGGGAATTGAATATGGCGGTCTTTCACGGCATCACCTTACGTTGGGGACAACCGGTGATGGATATGATGGCGACGTGCAGCAATGCCGAAGCGAATCGTTTCTTCAGCAGGCGCAGGGAACGCATGTCCGAGGGGCTCGATGCTCTCGTTCAGCCCTGGCCTCAGGATTCTCTATTGTACGTGTTTCCTCCGTGGCCGAGGTTGAGTCGTGTTCTTCAGCGCATTGCGCGGCACCGGGGGTTGGTGATTCTCATTGCTCCGGATTGGCCTCGCCGGCCTTGGTGTGCCGCTCTTGTTCGTCTGCTGGTGTATCAGCCGTGGCCTCTTCCGGTCCGCAGCAATCTCTTGCAGCAGGGTCCGATACTCATGCCACGAGTGGATCGCTTCTTGCTTACGGCTTGGCTCTTGAAAGGACTCGCTTGACACGCAAAGGGTATGCGAGCTCCGTAGTGTCTACTTTACTACAGTCTAAGAGACCGGTGACTTCTCTGGCCTATGTCCGGATTTGGCGCCTTTTTGAAACTTGGTGTTCTCAGCACAATGTTTTTCCTATGTCCTCGACCTTACCACAGCTTCTCCTTTTCTTACAGCATGGCTTGGACAAAGGGCTGGCTCTTAGTACTCTTAAGGTGCAGATAGCAGCGCTTGCCTGTTCTCGAGGTCCGGTGCAACGTCGTCGCCTTTCCGCGCATCCGGATGTGCATCGTTTTTTGCGAGCCGCAAACATTATTCGTCCTCCTGTTTGTTCTCTTGTGCCTCCTTGGGACTTGAAGGTGGTTTTGGAAGTTTTTTCTCACTCTCCTTTGACGTCCCTCTGCTCGCAACAGCTCCGAGAGTGTTCTTGGAAGACGGCTTTCCTGGTCGCCTTGTGTTCGGCGTGTAGGATTTCGGATTTGCAAGCCTTGTCTTGTCGGGAGCCTTATTTGCAGTTTCTTCCCGAACGGGTTTTGCTGCGCACTGTTCCCTCCTTTTTGCCGAAGGTGCTGTCGTCTTTTCACGTTAACCAATCTGTAGCGTTGCCTGTTTTTTCGTTGTTCCTCCACTTCTCCTATGGACAGGGTGCTCAGGCATTTAGATCTTGCTCGGGTTCTCAAAACCTACCTTCGGATGTCGCACGCTATTCGGAAGATGAATAGGTTTTTTGTCCAGTTCAGTGGTCCTCGCAAGGGTCTCGCGGCCTCTGAGTCCACTATTGCCCGGTGGGTCCGCAAAGCCATTGCTGAAGCATCCTCTGTCCGCGGTCTGTCGCTGCCGGCGACGTTAAGAGCTCATTCCACTAGAGCTCAAGCGACTTCCTGGGCGGAGTTCGCTTTTGTTCCGCCGGTTGACATTTGCAGAGCGGCAACGTGGTCTTCCTTGCATGCCTTTGCAAAGCATTACCGCTTGGAAGTTCAAGCCCGGGACGAGGCTGAGGTGGGGGCTGCGGCTCTTATCTCAGGTTTGGCGGGCCCCTCCCAGATTTAGGTACTGCTTTGGTACTGCCCTACCTTACCCTGGACTGGCCCGGAGAAATGATAAGGAAAACGAAATTAGGTCTTACCTGCTAATTGTCTTTCCTTGAACTTTCTCCGGGCCAGTCCAGGGGCCCACCCTGGTGTTCAGCTTTTCGGCAGCGGTATATATATATTTATTTCTTTTTGGCATCTTCAAAGCATTTCATCTTCTCGGCGTCTTCACTCCAGATGCACAACTTGGGGCTGGGCGCATGCACTTAATGCCAAACTCGGATGGCTCGGTGGTATCTACTATATTTAAAATATTAAAAAAAAAAAAAAAAAGTTAATTGATAGCATACAAGGGAAGTGTGTTTCTTGCTTCCTCGTTGTTCAAGAACTATAGATTGTTATCAGTTTTTCAAGGGTTAATCTACTCTTTTCAGTTTTTTTCTCTTTAGTTGCTTTGACAGAAGGAGACTGATGGTTAGCCCTAAGGGGGAGTGGCTTCACCTCTCAGGAAAACTTGAAGCATTCAGTCCTCAGTTGCTATAGGGGATTGACAACCCTACCTTACCCTGGACTGGCCCGGAGAAAGTTCAAGGAAAGACAATTAGCAGGTAAGACCTAATTTCGTTTTACCTATGCTTTCAAAGATCATGATATGATGTAGTGTGAAAACAAATCAAGAAATATGAATGCAGGATTTGTTAATAGAATCATGTAGCACACAAATATGCATTGTTTTTATTTACTTTTCTTTATTTGCCTTTTCCATTTGTGGGTTAATTCTTAATATTTTAGAATTCCTGAAGAATATGGGGGCCGATATTCAGAAGAACCAATATTTAAATGCCATGGTGGTCAGCTGTGGCTCTTAAATATCGGTGAGATATTCACCAGCAGCAGCTGGATCGGACCTGCTGCTGAATATCCGGGCTCAGCGGTGCTGATACGTGTCCGGCTACTGTGATTTGTAGATGACCTTTGTCCGGATTGCAATTTAGGCCAGCATTTTATGTGTTCTGCCCAGGCCAGGCCAGCACTGCCCGGTTAGTGTAGGGGCAATCTGTGGGTGGTGTGGGAGCGATACTGGTGCTAATCAAGCAAGTACCAACACTTGACTGGATAATGCAATTTTCAGTGGCCCCAATCTGGACAACTTAGGCCTAATGAAAAGACTGTCCGGCTATGAATATCGACCTGATGGTTTTTAATTTGATATTTATCTTGGGTTGCATTGCAATATCACAAAACGACATTGTCTTTCAGGCAGAATATGAAAGGAACTATGCATGAAATATGCCATGTTTTCAAGCTGGTTTTGTTGTGAGTGGGGGGGGGGGCCCTGAGAGAGATGAATAGAGCTGACCATTTCTCTGTTACTGTGGTCTACCACTCATTTTGTTTAGATTAGGGTTTCAGAAACAACCATAGACTTTCATGTTGAGACAAACCTTGTTTGCCAAGTCACTTACTGGATTCAGTGGGTTTCAGGAATATGCAGTTTTCTTCGAGCTTCTTTATCAGTAGTGAAGGCTGTAACTAAGCTGCCATGTTTATAGTCTGATTTGGTCCTACTGTACCTGCACAGAGGCTAATCATTTCACACCCCAGCAGTACAGGCTATAAAAGTGGCTTCAGTATGGCAAGTGAGGTGCTTGATCCTTTATTCTGATGCACTACAATGGATGAAAGTAGCTATTAGTCACATAGAAGTGATGGCAACCAGAATGGAAGGGAGGATAGCATTATTCATCTCACTTGGTGGCAAGCAGATCTGTTTTATTGGGTAATTCAGTACTTCTCTGTTTAATGGACAGCTCTTTACATGATTGATAAAAAACATTTCTGTAATAAGTCCCTGAGAAAGATAAATTGGGTCATAGTTGAATTAAGGGTCTTGTATCTTCTTGTTTTGGGGAGGGTAGAAGGGATGTTTTTATTAGGATTCAATTTTTCTCTCAAGTCCTTTTATTTACTTGCACAGTCTCCATAGGGGTCTCATTAAGAATGCAAATAATTTGGCAGCATAAATTGACATTTATTCAGTATGCTTACAGGCATCGTAAGATTTACAGCACTGCATATGTTGAATGCTTCTCTAAAAGTGATAAGTGGTAGCAGTTAGAAACATAATGTGACTCATAAAATATTGTAGCTCTTTGTGATCTAAAATTGAACTTTACCTAAGCTGTCCTCAATTCAGAGGAACATAAGATGTACCATATGCGATCAAACCAAAGGTCCTCCAAACCCAGCATCCTAGGTCTCTCAGTGGCTAGTCCTGGTCACAAGTACCTGTGTCTTTTGGGGAAACAGCTAGGTACGTACAACCTAGATTGGCCACTGTTGGAAACAGGATACTGGGCTTGATGGACCTTGGTCTGACCCAGTATGGCATATCTTATGTTCTTATGTACCCAGCAGAATCCAAAGAAGTAGATAATTCCTTATTATTCACATCCAGAGATCAGAAGTAGTGTTCCCAAGCCTATGTAGCTAATAGTAATTTCCTTAATCGTTCCCCCAGGCCAGTCCAGCCGCAAATGGGTTGTCACCTTTCACCAGCAGCTGTGAACTGAGCATGTCCAAACTCTTCATTAAGAGAACAAGAGCTCCCTCTTCAGCTCTGGACTCCAGTCTCTCAGCAGCTAAGTGACTGTTTTAGGCCTTGGCAAAGAAAACCAAACAAACCTAATAAGATAAGCAGGAAGAAAAGAAAGCACTGAAATTGGAGAGAACAGGCATTGTGCAGAGCTTGCTGGGTTAGTCTTCCTCCTCGAAGAGTGAAAGCGGGCAGTTGGGGCAGGACCTTCCTTCCTACTGGATCAAGCTTCGCTTAAGGTTAAATACCCGGGAGCTAGTGGCAGGCTGCTGAGGCATCCCTTACCTCAAGCCAGAGTGAGATGCTGTACTTTAAAAAACAAAAAAAAACAAAAACAAAAAAAAAAAACAGAGAGTTGGTGTAGTGAGTACAAGGCGCTCAGAGTATGACAGCCATGTTTCTCTGTTTCCCCTCTCATGGCGATCGGGTCAAGTTGAGGGACTGAGGGCCCTGCCAGCAGTTCTTTCACTGCTCCCCAGCATTGGGGCGGCGTGCGGTCTCAGGGTCAGCCCTCCTCCCCTTGACACAGTGTGCATGCGGCCTACTCTCCCGACATGTACGCAATGTGCTGGTAGCCGTGGAATGACTATGGGGGGAGGGGGTTTGCTTGAGACGTAGTAGACGGTTTCAGGGCACAGCGGAGAAGGATGCGCTTCCTCAAATGCCAGCAGGGTTTTTTCCACCGGTGGTAGTTCCTGCGGTTTTGGCGGAAACCGCAACCATTACCTCTGAGGCAGCCATTTCCCCAGAGAAAAAGCTGAAAGGGGGAAAAGGTAAGTCTAAAGGGGCTGTGGCCACTAAGTCAGCACCACGGTCAGTGCCACTGGCTGGTGCAGAGCTGCAGGAGCCATTTTTGCGCCAGATTTCATTTTGTCTTAAAAGGAGGCAGGCTGAGGCTTCTGCTAATTCTTCAGTTCCTGCTCCTTTGATGCTGGAGGCTCTGCAGGAGGGAGACCCCATGGAAGGGTCTCTGTTGGGTAGCAGAGGCAAGGGGGAAACGGATTCCTGACTGGGTCTGGACTCCCCTCAATCCTCAGGGTCGGAAGAGCTGGAGGAAGGGCCCTAGGATCTTTGGAGAGACTCCGGAGCTCAGGAGCTAGAAGATGGGGAGATAACTTCAGGAAAGGACCCCAGTGTTTTCTGAGTGTTCTACAAGGAAGAACCTTCGGCCCTTATTAGCCATTCTCTCACAGCCCTGAATATTGTGTCTCCACCAATGCCAGTGGAGGAGCCTTTAGTGGATCCCTTATTGTAGAGGTTCAAGGGGGCTCAGGTTTGTTTCCCAGTGCATAGGGAAATCAAAAGAATGATTTGAGTCTGAATGGGAATTTCCAAAGGCCACCCTCTGGGGCAGCAGGTCTATGGCTCGGTTGCACCCCATTCCATCAGAGAAGGAACTCCTGCGGATGCCTAGGGTGGATGCTTTGGTGGCGGCAGTGACCAAGAAGACCACCATCCCAGTGGAAGGCGGAGTGGCTCTTAAGGACCTTCAGGACCGGAAGTTTGAGTCCTTACTCAAGCAGGTCTTCGATTCTAGTGCTTTGGCGCTGCAGGCATCCATCTGTGGGGCATATGTTTCCTGGGCCTACATTCGCTGGCTCCAAGCCGAACCCGGAAGATCAGGCAGCAGAGGACATCAGACTGGAGTGAGCAGCGGCACACTTGTTATGACTTTTTCTGAGTTTCTGACAAGATGGTGGCTTCCATGGTTGCGGCCCGACGTTTCCTGTGGCTCAGAACTGGGCAGCAGACACCTCCTCCAAGGCACGATTGAGTAAGCTCCTATTCAAGAAGAAGCTGCTCTTTGGTGAGGCTCTTGAAAAGATTGTTGGACTTAGGGGACTCCAAGGCAGGTTGCCCACTTGTCCAAAACCAGGAGCACCCCTGTGGGGCCAGCCCAGGCATTTTCGGAGATTCCATAACGAATGCTTTGCCCCTCACCAGCGCACACGTTATGGACCACAGAAGCAGCCCTTTTGGGGCTCCCGGGGGTTTGGGCGAGGATATTACACTTCTCCAGGACCAAACAGGAAGTCAGTCCTCACATATGGGTGATGTCAGCGCCGATGGAGCCCTCGCAAGGGAGCACCTCCCCAGTTTTCAAGGAAAGCCTTTGGAAATGCAGCACGCATGTGCTGTCCCCTTCCCGCCCAAGGGTGCCATCTTGCTCAGTCTTTCTTTTTCCGCGGAGCCCAACGGACATGAGTTTGTGTCACCTGGGAAAAGTAGATTTTTTTTCTGCGATTTTCGCTTTTTCTTATCTGGTTCGATGCCAGTTCCCCTTCCCACCTGGGCTCGGTACACCGGTATCGAGTCCGGAATTTCTTATTTTTCGGTTTTTGTCCTTCGTGACTAGCATTCGCGCCTTTTTTGTTATTTTCACTGGCAGCCCGGTCTTTTGACCTTGCAGGGACCCTTTTTCCCCCGATGGCTGCCAGTGGGTTCAAAAAATGTATGCGGTATAAGAAACTTATGTCTCTCACCGACACACATGACTGCTGCCTCCGATACCTCGGGCCTGACCATGACCCGCTGGTCTACGGCCCGAGCGGCAAAATGTCGTCGAAGGCACTTAGGAGCTGTTCGTTCAATAATCTAAACTCAGCAACTAGAAGATTATTTTGGTGTTATCTCACAAGAGAAGCCTTGTCTCAGAAAAAAATGTAAGCACTAAACCATGGACAAACTGCCCTTTGCATGTGCTCGTTTTGACATCAATGACCCTTCTCCAATTTTTAGAATGTTTTTAACGTACTCTAATTATTATATAAAGGAAATATGCCATTCTACTTAAAAAGATACAATATGGTCAATTCCGACGCCTTCTCTCAGGCACCCCAAGCGTTTCACCTTTGTCAGTTCTTCAGGGAATTGCCCTTTAATTTAACGAAGTGAACATATGTTCTGATGCTGCCCACAAATCCTTCGCCGCCGTGAGTCCTCAATGTCAGCCGGTGGGAAGGACTCACGGCGGCGAAGGATTCGTGGGCAGCATCAGAACATATGTTCACTTCGTTAAATTAAAGGGCAATTCCCTGAAGAACTGACAAAGGCAAAACGCTTGGGGTGCCTGAGAGAAGGCATCGGAATTGACCATATTGTATCTTTTTAAGTAGAATGGCATATTTCCTTTATATAATAATTAGAGTACGTTAAAAACATTCTAAAAATTGGAGAAGGGTCATTGATGTCAAAACGAGCACATGCAAAGGGCAGTTTGTCCATGGTTTAGTGCTTACATTTTTTTCTGAGACAAGGCTTCTCTTGTGAGATAACACCAAAATAATCTTCTAGTTGCTGAGTTTAGATTATTGAACGAAGAGTATTTTATTTGGTATACGTATAATCGTTCAAGAAGATCGAGGACTAAATATTATAGTGTTTTGACTTAGCATCAACGTGAGAGAATTTTTTCAGAGTCCGCGTCCGGCCGGGCCTGGACTTCATCAGAAGCCTCGACATCTCGGGAGTCTGACCCCGAGCGCTGTCGTGGTTCCTCTGAGAGGGGGTCTCCCACCCGGGAGCACAAAAGGAAGAAGCAGCTCGTGAGGGTGGCGTCGGTGGAGGCCCCTGGGTCCTCGAGGGCCAGGTTGCGCAGACCTGACCGCCACCCTGGGCTCTCGGAGGCAGAGAAGCTATCCAAACTACCTCGCATGGAGCCGGAGTCCCCAAGTCACGTAAGTTCTGTGGTCCTCGTGGACTCTCCTCCGGGAGAACCGACGTCAGGCCCGATGCCGTCGGGGCCTGTGTCGGGGGCTGCTGAGTCTCCTGAGCTTGGACTCAGGCTGATAGCCTTTGAGAGCAGCTTGGCTGCCTTCATGGAACAGCAGCGGGTGCTGATCGCCGGTCTGACCGGTGCATCTGCCCCGACCACCGGGACCTTGACATCTAAGTCGATCTCGGAGGCCAAACCGATCCTTGAGTCCATCAAGTCTCGAGTCGATCCTCGGTCAAGGTCCCCTTCGACCTCCCGTGCGGGGCCGAGGTTGTTGACATCGGTTCCCTCGGCGTTGGGGCGGATGGCACTGAGGCCCACACGGCCGGAGCCGCTCGACTCCTCGGAGGAGGAGTCGGCGTGGGAGATGGAGGACGAGGAGTCTCCTGACACCTTCCGGACCTGGTGCGTCCCTTTGGACTCCCCAGAGTCTGAGCCTCAGAGAAGGTCTCCCCCGGAGGATACCCGGTTCTCGGACTTCATGAGGGACATGGCCAAGGCTTTGGCATTCCCTGCGGATTCCGAGGAGGAGCCTCGAGCTGAGGAGCTCGATGCCCTCCAGTATGATTTTCCTCCGAAGGAAGACTTTACTGTACCGATTACTCTGATCCTGGAATGGCTGCTCTTCCGTTTGTGGGAGGCACTGGCCTCGGCGCCGGTTCTTAGCAAACGGATCGATTCCATTTCTCGAGTCCGTAAGAGCCCTGGGGTTCCAAAAGGCGCAGCTACCGCACAATTCCATGGTTGTGGAATCGGCCATGCACCATCTGAAGAGTCAGAAGATGCACTTCTTGGTGCCCCCCGGCCGGGCGGCCCAGAATCTGGATGCCCTCGGTAGAAAGTGCTTCCAGAGCTCTATGCTAGCTTGCCGTGTCCAGACTTACCAGCTGTACATGGGCATGTACTTAAGGAACCTGGCAAAAGAGATTGCCGGGTTCTCAGCTGGCCTCTCCGAGGAACCCTTGCAGAGGTTCAAAGCCTGGTCGACAGGGATCCGAGAGTGCTTGAAGTTTATCTCTCGAGCAGCCTATGATGGCTTCGAGGCTTCGGCCCAGGTAGCTGCGGTCAGCATCGGTGCACGCCGTCAGGCCTGGCTGCAGTCATTGGACCTGGAGTCATGGGTGCAGGACAAGTTGGTCGATGTCCCGTGCCGAGGTGACACCTATTCGGTAAGTCCATGACTGAAACGGCTGCAGAAATCGAGACTGAGACTCTCACCAGGACAAGGCTGTCCAGAAAGACTTCTGCCCCTTCTCAAAAATGAAGGGCTCGGGGAAGAAGCCCTTTTTCCTGACGAAGGGTGCTGCCTACAAATCCTACCCTCAGTATCAGGCCTCTCCAGCTCCCCAACAGGGCCAGCAGGTCAAGGGGCAGGGGCATGAGCCCCATAGGCAAAAGACTCCCAAGCCGCCAGCTCCGGCTCCTGCACAGCAGGAAGCAGGGTTTTGACTTACACAGCATAGCCCCTCCTCCGCCGGTGGCTCCACTCAGCACAGGGGGTCGGCTGACCCTGTACACCTACAGGTTGCCAGCCATCACAGGGGATACCTGGGTACTGAGCATAGTCCAAAAGGGCTACATGCTCCACTTCCACCAGCTACCCCCCCTCCTACTATCCAGGGGAGCCTCCAAGACTCCCTCTACTCAGGAACCTCCTCCTTCAGGAGTTGGTAAGTCTTCTAAAGGAACAGGCAGTGGAACCGGTGCCTCACCACCTGAAAGGGCAAGGCTTCTACTCCAGGTACTTCCTGGTACCAAAAAGGACAGGAGGTCTCCGGCCTATCCTAGACTTGCGAAACCTAAACAAGTTTCTGGAGAGGGAAAAGTTCAAGATGCTGCCCTACCTCCAGCAGGGAGACTGGCTATGCTCCTTAGACCTAAAGGATGCTTATACTCACATCCTCATTCATCCAGACCACAGACAATATCTCAGGTTTGTGGTGGGAGGAAACCATTTTTAGTACAGGGTACTTCCCTTTGCCCTAACCTCTGCCCCCAGGGTTTTCACCAAATGCCTGGCGGTGGTGGCGGCTTATCTTAGGAATCAGGGAATTTTTGTCTTCCCATACCTGGACAACTGGCTCATCAGGGGCTAATCTCTCCAGGAGGCCCGACAAGCCACTCTTCGCACTGTCTGTCGTCTTCAGCATCTGGGCTTTGTCATAAACTACGCAAAGTCCACTTTGCTCCCCTCTCAGAACCTAGAGTTTATAGGGGCAAGCTTAGACACCCTTTAGGCAAGAGCTTACTTGCCCGAAGACAGGGCCCACAGACTGATAGACTTGGCCAACCAGTTCCAAAGCAAGTCTTATGTCTCCGTCAGGCACTACCTGCGGTTCCTGGGCCACATGGCATCCATGGTACATTTGACTCCGAATGCCCGTCTGCACATGCGGGCTGCTCAATGGTGCCTCAGAGATCAGTGGACGCAGGCCACAGGCGACCTCCGAGACAAAGTAAAGATGTCCAAACCACTTTTGGGCTCCTTACAATGGTGGCTACATCTCCCAAACCTTCTCAGGGGGGTACCTTTTCAGGCTCCAGCACACACAAGGGTGCTGACGACTGATGCTTCCTTAAAGGGCTGGGGTGCACATTGCCAGGGCACGTGCACTCAAGGCCTCTGGTCTCCTCGAGAGGCCACGCAGTAAATCAATCTTTTGGAGCTGCGAGCAATCCGCTTAGCTCTGCAGACATTTTCTCATGCCCTCTCTCACCAGTCTGTCCTAGTTCAGATGGACAATCAGGTGGCAATGTTCTATGTGAACAGACAAGGGGGCACGGGGTCCAGGCTCCTATGTCAGGAGGCACTGGCCCTTTGCTCCTTTGCAGTCAAACAAGGCATGTTTCTCAAAGCAGTTTATCTACCTGGTCAGGAGAATTTCCTAGCAGACAAGCTAAGCAGGATTCTCCAGCCTCATGAATGGCAGTTGAATCCATTGGTGGTCTAGCAGATCTTCCTCTGCTGGGGACTTCCATCCATTGATCTCTTTGCAAGTCCACAAAATCGTCAGCTGCCCAGGTTTTGCTCCAGACAGCCGCATCCCCTGAGGATGGCAGCAGATGCTTTTCTGATCTCTTGGTCTATGGGCCTCCTGTATGCGTTTCCTCCCACGCCCCTGGTGGCCCGAACGCTGTTCAAGATTCTCCGGGACAAGGCCTCGGTGATTCTGGTAGCTCCCAGATGGCCGAGACAGCACTGGTTTCCACTTCTGCTGCAGTTGGCAGTGGAAACTCTGTTCCCTTTGGGGTTGCAACACGATCTCCTGTCTCAAGAGCAGGGTTCCCTTCTGCACCCCAATCTCCTGTCTCAAGAGCAGGGTTCCCTTCTGCACCCCAATCTCAGGTCCCTCAAGTTGATGGCCTGGCTGCTGAAAGGATAGTGCTAGCTCCCTTACTTCTACCTAAGGAGGTTGAGGAGGTGGTCTTGGCTTCTAGGAGGCAGTCCACCAGAACGTCCTATGCCCTCAAGTGGCGTAGGTTTACGGTATGGTGTGCTCAGCGCAATGAAGATCCTTTCTCTTGCCTTGTGCCAGTAGTACTGCAGTATCTACTTCACCTGTCAGACCTAGGCTTTAAGTCTAACTCTGTTCATGTCCACCTCAGTGCTCTGTCAGCGCACCACTCACCGGTGGAAGGACAGTTTGTTGGTTCACCCCTTTGTGTCCCGATTTCTCAGAGGTCTGCTTCTTCGCAAGCCTCCGGTTCGTCCACTGGCGACTGAGTGGGATTTGAATGTGGTCTTGCAGCAACTTACTCGCCCACCGTTTGAGCCGATGGCTACTTGCCATTTGCGCTTCCTCTCTTGGAAAGCACTCTTCCTGGTGGCTCTTACCTTGGCCAGATGTGTGAGTGAACTACAAGCTCTGGTTTCTGATAGACCGTACACACGATTCTATAGGAACAGGGTGGTCCTACGGACCCATCGCAAGTTCCTTCCAAAAGTGGTCTCCTCTTTCCACCTCAACCAGGAGGTGGTTCTTCCGACCTTTTTTCCCAGGCGGGGGGCATTGAAGGGCTACTCAGCTCTTTGTCTCCTTTGACCCTAATAAGATGGGGTTGCCTGTCTCCAAGCGTACATTGTCCACTTGGGTAGCAGATTGTATCGCCTGGGCGTATAAAGCAGCCGACCTCCCCTTGCAGGGTCGAGTCACGGCCCACCGTGTCAGGGCGAAAACTGCGTCAGTAGCTCATTTCCGTTCTGTTCTGTTGGCAGACATCTGTCGGGCCGCAACTTGGTCTTCAAGACAAACTTTTGCAGCCCATTACTGCCTGGAGAGAAAGTCCCGAAGGGACAGTGCTTTCGGACAGGCGGTACTCCATAATCTCTTTGAGGTTTAGGCAACTTCTACCCTCCGGCCCTTGTGTTGGGCTACCGTACGGGGGCGTTCTCAGAGGATATTCTTATCACGAATGCTGAGGCTCTTGAGAGGGAGCCATTTTTTCAGCTTAGGGTTCCAGGTAGCCTAGAGCTGGGGATTCCCATATGTGAGGACTGACTTCCTGCTTGGTCCTGGAGAAAGAGTAGTTACTCACCTGTAACAGGTGTTCTCCAGGAGCAGCAGGAATCAGTCCTCACGACCCTCCCTCCTCCCCTGGAGTTGCAGTCATATCCTTCTTTTTGATTTTTTTGCTGTCTTTTCGCTATGTCATCAGACTGAGCAAGATGGCACCCTTGGGCGGGAAGTGGACCGCTCATGCGTGCTGCATTCCCAAAGTCTTTTCTTGAAAGCTGGGGAGGTGCTCTGCGCGAGGGCTCCTTCGGCGCCGACGTCACCCATATATGAGGACTGATTCCTGCTGCTCCTGGAGAACACCTGTTACAGTTCAGTAACTACTCTTTCACACCCGGTCGCAGCCAAAAAGCCACAATGAAGCCAGGGCGACCCAGACGGTAGTGTCGATAGACAGTCGGTTGCAACAGTTCTACTGTGTCTGGGCCAGCATTATGACTGACCAATGTGTCTTGGAGAAAACTGTCTTGAATTGTAGAAAGACGGTATATAAAAGCTGTTAAATAAATAAATCATATTCAGAAGGGTTACGTGCTGGAGTTCGTCCAACCCCTGTTATTCTGTCGTCCTGTGGGGCTCCAGAGAAAAGGAGAGCAGTCAGACACTCTCTAGCACTTGCTCCAGTTCGAAGCGGTAGTTCCAGTTTCTCCGCATCAGTATGGAATGGGGCGTTATTCCATCTATTTTGTGGTGCCAAAGAAGGAAGGGGCCTTCGAGCCCATCCCAGACCATGTGAACCGGGCCTTGTGCATCCCGCACTTCCGCATGGAGACTTTGAGATTGGTCATCCTGGCAGTGAGGTAGGGCAAGTTCCTGTCTACTTTTGATCTCACAGAAGTTTATCTGCAAATTCCCATCCATGTGGAGCACCAACAATTCCTGCATTTTGCGGTGCCCATGGGGCACTTTCAGTTCAGGGCACTGCCCTTCGGTCTAGCTACCACTTCATGCATCTTTACCAAGATCGTGGTGGTGGTGCTGGCGGCTCTGCGGCAGGAAGGAATATTGGTACATCCATGCCTGGATGATTGGCTGATCCAAGCAAAGGTGGAGGCTACTACTGCCACCCGGCGGGTGATGGAGTGTGCAGTGTACAGCGGTGGCTAAGAAAGCAAATAGAATACTAGGAATCATAAGGAAAGGAATGGAGACAGCTGAGGGGAATTACATAGTAAATGTAGATAGGTTTTTTACTCCTTCAAAAAGTAGAAAGACTAGGGAGAAATGCAATGAAGCTACAATGTAATACATTTAAGACTAATCAGAGAGAGTATTTTTCCCTAACTCTAGAATTTGTTGCTGGAGGATGTGGTAAAAGCTTAGTGTAGCTGGGTTTAAAAGCGGAGGAGTAACTTAATGGTTAGAGCATACTGGCTTGGGAACCAAGAGACCAGGGTTCATTTCCCTCTAGCACTTCTTGTGGCCTTGGGCAAGTCACTTAACCCTTCATTACCTCAGAAAAATCCAGGTTATCAATGTTCTTGTTTAATGTACATTACCATATTTAAGTTACCATGTAAACAGCTTTGACTGAAAGGATGATAAAGCAGCTTTTTAAAAAAAACCTGTTAAATAAAAGAGGCTTGGACAAGTTCCTGGATGAAATGTCCATAAACCGTTATTAAAGTGGACTGAGAAAATCCATTGCTTACCCCTGGGATAAGCAGCATGGAATCTTTCTCCCTTCTAGGAAACTGACAGTTCCTTATCGTCACTCCAGTCCAGTCCCTTTACTTCTGGGTTGCGCAACCCTTCCAGCAGCTTGGAGGCTGAGCCCATCCTTTTTGAGGATGGTGCGGTATAAATACCACTGGCACCACCCACAGGCCCCAGTATTCTCAGCCTCCAAGCAGCTGGAGGGTTCCGTAAGCCAAGGGCTTACTGGAGTCTTCTATTTTGTTTTTGATTCCTTTATTTTTAATTTAATTTAATTTACCTTACTTTATTTTATTTGGCTATTGCATTTTGAGTTCCTGCTTTGGGTGCTGTGCCTTTAAAATTTTTCTCTCCCCCCCACTTCCTCCTTTCTTCTCTCGCTTCTCAGCGTTGGAGCTCTCAGTCCCAGAGGAGGAGGTTTGCCTGTAGCAGCGAGTAGGACCGGGGAGATCTCCTCTCGCTTGCTAGGCCGGCCGGCACCTCGAGGCCCTTCCCGTAGGCCTGCCCTGCCTCGCCTCGCGCCGAAGCCCTCCGGGTGGCTGAGCGCTTGAGGCGGTGCCGCAACTTCCCCACGGTCTTTCCGTCCTCGCGCTGCAGCTCCCGGAGCGGCGG
The DNA here is from genome assembly GCA_033557465.1 of Ichthyophis bannanicus. Taxonomy (NCBI): domain Eukaryota; kingdom Metazoa; phylum Chordata; class Amphibia; order Gymnophiona; family Ichthyophiidae; genus Ichthyophis; species Ichthyophis bannanicus. Next base: position 1,247,228,043 of record CM066031.1, on the reverse strand, counting down.
GGCGTTGTAGGCAGCTCCGGAGCCCAGAATCCAGCGCTGAGTCAAGCGGCAGCCTCAAAGACATAACCGGCGGAGCGCAGAGACGCCGACCGCCGGTTAGGGCTCCACGTAGTTGCGGCCAGCGGAGAGCGTTTGGCTTCCTCGGGCCTGGACAACGCGCTGAAGGAGCACCTAAACAGCAAGTACTGGGGAGGAATTAAAACGCTGGGTTTTTGGTGTTAATTTTAATTAAATTTTAATTAAATTTAATTTTAGTTTCTTTCCTTTTTTTTGGCTAATCCTTGCTGTGTGGGTTTAACAGTTTGCCGGAGGGGAGGGCGCAGTGAACGCTGATTTGCCCCGCCCGATTTGAATTTCTGCAATCCTTGAATTGTTAATGCAATTTTATTAATTCTGTTATTTAAGCAGTAATTCTAGGTTTTTGCCTCAAAAGGACATGACTGGCAAGCCACGGTGCCCGTCCTGTGGCACTCGTAGGGGTACTTCCTTGGAAGCAGGGATCTGCAGGGGTTGTGCTGCAGAGGCTACTTCCGTGGAGCAAGAAATTCACTTGTCCATGGCTCAAGCTTCTCAGGGGTCAGGAGACCCTCTGGAGGAGGAAGGAGGGTCCCATTTCCCTCTGCCTGCTACCTCGGATTTGCCTGCTCCGTCTCTGCCCCTCCCCTCCACTTCCGTTGGGGAGAGGGGTGCCGGGGACCTCTTCTCTCCTGATTTCATCCTTTTGCTACACAAGGCCTATTGTATGCGCAAGCAGGGGCTTGGGGCAGGAGAGTCGAGCACGGCGATGGAAGGCAGATTGTCCAGACCAATGAAGGCAAGCACCCAGGACTCCGGAGTCCGGGGTACCGCTCAAGCGCGCAAGGCTGATGAGCGAGGAGCCTCTCGCGTCCCTTTCACAGGGCACTCCGGAAGAGGAGGGCTCGGACAAAGAATTAGGTGAAGATGAGGAGGAGCTCGAAGAGGGGGAGATCCCTGAGAAGGATCAGTCACGCATAATTCGAGTTTTTCGTCGAGAGGAGCTCCCAGCATTGATCAATGAGTCCCTGAAAGTGCTCAATGTGGCCTCGGACACTCCAGCAGAGGAGGAGGCATTGGAGGATCCTTTAATCCAAGCCATTAGGAGGTCTCAGAAGGTGTTTCCTGTCCACAGGGTGGTTCATCAGATGATCCAGGAGGAATGGGATCAACCAGAATCAAGTTTGAGGGGTGTCCGATCTATGGCTCGTCTATACCCTTTGCCGGAACCAGACAAAGAACTGCTGAAGTCACCCAGGGTGGATGCGGCGGTATCAGCAGTGACAAAAAAGACAACTATCCCGGTCGAGGGCAGCGCGGCTCTGAGGGATTCTCAAGATAGAAAATTGGATACGCTGCTGAAGCAAGCCTTTGATGCTGGTGCTCTTGCCTTACAGGCCTCGGTGTCGGGTGCTTGGGTGGCTCGGACCTGTTTGAGATGGTCCCAGCAACTTCAGCTAGCGGAAGGTACCGCAGAGGACACACAAGCTACTACAGCTAGGTTGGAGTCCGGGGCGGCCTACCTGGCGGATAGTCAGTATGACCTCATCAGGAGCCTAGCAAAAAACATGGCCTCCTTGGTAGCAGCTAGGCGTTATTTGTGGCTACGTAATTGGGCGGCCGATGCCTCTTCTAAGGCACACCTGAGTCGTCTTCCTTTTAAAGGGAAGCTGTTATTTGGTGAAGACTTAGATAAGTTGGTAAAGAACCTTGTCGAATCTAAGGGAGGCAGGCTTCCGGAAGACAGACCGAAACAAGGGCGCTCCCTAGCTCCGGTGCGGAACCAACCAAGGGATGCTCAGAGGTTTTGTCCAGCCAGGTCGAACCCCTTTCCTAGGGGCCGTTTCCCTTCAAGGGGTCACAGCTTCAGAGGGTTTCGAGGAGCAGGTAGAGGTTTTGGGGCCTCTTCCTCCTCCTCGGGACCTAGAAAACCGCAATGAGATAACGGGGGTCCAGGAGGGCCGACTGCCGGTGGGGGGTCGATTAAGGCAGTTTCTTCCTTCCTGGTCCCGGGTCACGTCCGATCAATGGGTCCTGGAAGTGATCCGAGAGGGTTACGCTCTCAAATTTGCAAAACAAATCCTTCCAGCCTTTGTTCAGTCTCCCTGCGGTTCTCCAGAAAAAGGGCGGCGATAGAGGTCACACTTTCAAGGCTTATAGCGCTCGGAGCGGTGGCCCCTGTTCTGGCAGACCAATGTGGCTCCGGTCGATACTCAATGTATTTTGTGGTACCAAAGAAGGAAGGATCCTTTCGCCCGATTCTAGATCTAAAGCAAATAAATCGCTGTCTCAGGGTGCCTCACTTCCGAATGGAAACCCTAAAGTCGGTCATTGTGGCCGTAAGGAGCGGAGAGTTCCTGACATCCTTGGATTTGACGGAAGCTTATTTGCATATCCCGGTCCGAAGGTCCCATCAACAGTTTCTGAGGTTCGCAGTGCCAAGCGGTCATTTTCAATTCCAGGCGCTGCCCTTCGGTCTAGCTACAGCCCCCCAGACTTTCACCAAGGTAATGGTGGTGGTAGCTGCGGCTCTGCGAAAGGAGGGTATTTTGGTACATCCCTACCTGGACGATTGGCTGAGACGGGCGAAGTCAGAAGCAGAGAGTCGTTTGGCTACAGCCAGAGTGGTAGAAGTCCTGCAGGAGTTGGGGTGGGTCATCAATCGGGCAAAGAGCAGGTTGATACCTACTCAGGAGATCGAGTATCTCGGAGCAAGATTCGACACCAGGAGAGGAAGAGTATTTCTGTCCAAGAATAGGTCAAGGGACCTAAGGATTCTCGTTTCGCAGTTCCTGAACAGGCGAAATCCTACTGCCTGGCATTACCTTCAATTGCTGGGAACCATGGCAGCAGCGTTAGAGGTAGTGCCGTGGGCCAGGGCTCATATGCGTTCTCTGCAACGGGCCTTGTTACGACGTTGGTCCCATCAGTATCATCCTTTGTCCATGCGGCTGTCCTGCCCTCCTCCGACCAAGAAGGCTCTCCGGTGGTGGAGGTGCCCAAGGAACCTGGATTGCGGGATGCCCCTCGAACCTCCTCAGTGGATGCTACTGACGACGGATGCCAGTTTGGAAGGCTTGGGGGGCTCATTGCGAGGGTCAGTTCGCCCAGGGTTTCTGGACTGCGGGGGAGTCCCAGTGGTCCATCAACAGACTGGAGTTGCGGGCGGTGGCCTTAGCGCTCAAAGCACTCGAGCCTTTAGTGCGGCAAAGAGCAATATGCGTCTTCTCCGACAATGTCACCATGGTGGCCTATATCAACCGCCAGGGAGGGACAAGCAGTCCCTCCTTGGAGAGGGAAGCGGACAGCCTGTTTCAGTGGGCCGAGGCCCGGTTGGTGGCTCTTTCAGCACAGCACGTGGCCGGAACGGACAATGTTACGGCCGATTACCTCAGCAGGTTCAAGATAGACCATGGGGAATGGGAGCTAGCGCAGGAGGTCTTCGACCAGATAGTAGCCCTTTGGGGGCCCCCGATCATGGACCTCATGGCTCGTCACGCTACAGCCAAGGCAAGCCGTTTTTTCAGTCGCAGGAAGGAAAGGATGTCCAAAGGTTTAGACGCTCTGGTTCAGAGGTGGCTGTCAGAAGGGCTCCTGTATGTGTTTCCTCCATGGGCTCTCATCGGAAGGGTACTGCAGCAGGTGGAAGCCCACCAAGGATTGGTAATCCTCATAGCTCCGGATTGGCCTCTCCGTCCTTGGTATGCAGACCTAGTGAGGTTAACGGCCGACCGGCCGTGGCGGCTCCCCTGCAGAAAGGATCTGTTGAGGCAGGGGCCAGTGAGGATGCCTCACGTGGATCGATTCTCGCTTACGGCCTGGCTATTGAAAGGGCGAGGCTCCGGAAGCGGGGCTATTCGGGATCCGTAATTTCAACTTTGTAGAGCACGCAAAAGCGCTCGACCTGTCTTTCCTATGTGAGAGTTTGGCGCATCTTTGAAGCATGGTGTGCGGAGCACCAGAAGAAACCCCTTTCGGCCTCTATCCCGGAGGTCCTGGAATTTTTGCAAGCTGGCTTCGAGAAGGGCCTAGCGCCCAGTTCCTTACGAGTCCAGTTGGCGGCCATTTCTTGCTATAGAGGCAAAGTCCGTTGAAAAGCCTTAGGGGCCCACGCCAATGTCGGCAGGTTCCTAAGAGCGGTTAGGCGTCTGCGACCCCAGCAAAGATCGGTAATCCCTCCTTGGGATCTCAACCTGGTATTAAATGCCTTGACCAGAGAGCCTTTCGAGACAGCAAAGCAAGCCTCCCTGAAGCATTTAACACTGAAGACTGTTTTCCTGGTAGCTATTTGCTCGGCCAGGCATGTCTCCGAACTTCAAGCTCTGTCCTCTCGGCCCCCATTTCTTCGTTCTTCAGGGATAAGGTGGTCTTGCGGACTGTTCCATCTTTCTTGCCTAAGGTCATCTCCCCTTTTCATGTGAACCAAACAGTTTCGCTCCCGACCTTCTCGGGAGAAGGAAAAAAAGGGAACGACGAGAAGCTGCGTCTTCTGGATGTGCATAGGGTGCTGAAGCGTTACCTCTCCCGCATGGCCCCCTTTCAAAAGTCCGAACGTTTATTCGTTCAATTTGGAGGGCCGCATAAGGGGGAGGCGGCGGCCAAGGCTTCTATTTCTAGGTGGATCAGGGAAGCTATTGCCTCCGCCTATATCCTAAAGGGGAAACAGGTTCCAGGTGGCCTGCGCGCGCATTCGACTCGAGCGCAGGCAACTTCCTGGGCGGAGTATAGCTTAGTTACGCCGCTGGACATTTGCAGAGCGGCTGCTTTGTTGTCGCTGCATACCTTTACCAAACACTACAGGCTGGATGTTCAAAGAACAGCTGATGCTAGGTTTGGGGACGCGGTACTTTGGTCCGGGATGGCGAACCCCACCCAGGCCTGAACTGCTCGGTTACATCCCAGAAGTAAAGGGACTGGACTGGAGTGACGATAAGGAAGAGGTAATTAGTCCTTACCTGCTAATTAGTGTTCCTGAAGGAACGACAGTCCAGTCCCTGTTCCCACCCGGGTTCTTTAGTTGGCAGAGTTTTCCAGTAGGAAGGAAAGGGCAACGGATCGAAGTCAGGGCAGAAGCGGAAGCGGTAGGGTCCCTTACAAAGGTTCTAGGGGGCCGCACGTGGGGGAAGGCCTTGGCGGGCTCAGGTAAGCCTCCTCTTCCCTTCTCCCCCCCCCCCTTTGTTCTTATCTCCTACAGTTTAAAAAAAAAAAAGTGGAGGTGGTTGAATTTATTTCGTTATAGTTTTTATAGGTTATTAATTTATCAGTTAAGTCTGCTTTTTCAGTAGATTACTGGGGCCTGTGGGTGGTGCCAGTGGTATTTATACCGCACCATCCTCAAAAAAGATGGGCTCAGCCTCCAAGCTGCTGGAAGGGTTGCGCAACCCAGAAGTAAAGGGACTGGATGTCGCTCCTTCAGGAACACTAATTAGCAGGTAAGGACTAATTACCTCGTACTTGTGACCTGGATTGGCCACTGTTGAAAACAAGTTACAAGACTCGATGGATCTTTGGTCTGACCCAGTATGGTATTTCTTATGTTCTTATGTAGTAGTATTATCTTTGTTATTGGTAAATGTGTTTTTAATGTCTATCAAGTTAAATATATATTTGTTTGATTTATTTTTATTATCATTATAATGCTGTTGTTGTTAACATAGAAATATGACGGCAAAAAACCCCCAACAACATATAGCCTATACAGTCTGCCCTTCCATACCAACTACTATAGTCCCTTGTTTTCCTAGAGAGATCTGTATTTGTCCCATGCTTTCTTGAATTCAGATACTGTCCCAGTTTCTACTATCTCCACTGGGAGACTATTCCATGCATCTACCATGCTTTCCATAAAGAAATATTTCTGCATTACTCCTGAGTCTACTCCCTTTCACCTTCATCCTATGCCCCCTTGTTGTAGATCTTTCTTTCAACTGAAAGAGACTCTCCTCCTGTGTATTTATGCCACAGAGATATTTAAACATCTCTATCATATCTTCCTTTTCCTGCCTCTCTTTCAAAGTATACATATTAAGATCTTTAAGTCTGTCTCCATATGACCTATGATGAAGCTTACTGACCATTTTGGCAGCCATCCTCTGCACTATCTGATAATGCATTTTTTATTTATTGTATACCTAATGCTCCTTATTTTCAGTTTGTATCTGTTGATAAATGGACCAGAAAGGTTTGTAGGGGTTAAAAAAAGATGAAAAAAAATGAGGCTATCACTGGCTTAGTGGTAAATGCTGCCTTGTAGAGGGACCTGTGTTTGCCTGGCTCACTTCTGGCATGCCGGGTATACTAAAGAACTCAAAAACTAAGAGGCGTTCTGTTGTTTAGCGGGGACAAGTGTTTTGCCTGAAGCAGGGTCTTCAAAAATTTTGACCCGAAACACAGGACTGTGTCGACTGACCTTGCTGGATGTGATTTTGTTGTTTTCAGCAGTTAAGTACTGGACTTTAAAAATATTATAAATATGATATCTAAAGTTTTGCGCTTAAAGTGGTGCCTTCATGCTTAACTGCTTTTACTCTTGAATAAAATGGACAGGTCTGGTTCCTACCGGAGCTTCTGTTTGGCTCTTGGTTAGGCGGACGGCAGTCCAACAAAAAAATTATTTGTTTCACTTTAGGAAGCATTCTTTGTTTAATCCACTGTCTTTTAGTTTTTGAGATTTTCTGGGCTTGGTGGATTTTTTGGCTCAGGGGGACTTTTCTTTTTAAGGGTTTGCTAAAGAGGCAGCGTTCATATACCCTGAGGGAGGAGTAGCCATGATTGAGGTTTATGTTAGCCAGCTACCAGAGACCAAGAGCTGCAGTCAGCGCTGTACTTAGCCCTGTGCAAGTGGTGCAGCCGCACGGGGCGCAAAGTCTTAGGGGTGCATTTTGGGCTGCCAGCCTCAGCTCCCTCCCCTCCACGCTGTCTGCTGTTGCCCTGCCGCTGCCACTTTGTTTTCTCAGCGGCGGTGGCACCGGCCACAGCGGAGCAGACCTGACTTAAAAAATAAAAACCAAAACATGCTGGTCTTTCTGCAGGTCTGGCCCCTCCCTCTCTTCTCTGATGTAGGTCGCATCAGAGAAGAGAGGGACCAGGCCAGCCATTCAAGCGTGGAGTTGCAAAGACTCGCATTTGAATGACTGATCTGGTCCCGCCCTCCTCTAACATGAACCTACGTCAGGGCAGGGAAGGATCAAATCTGCATAAAGTGAAGAGTTGAAAGACCTGTGTGGTTTTTGTTTTTTGGGGTTTTTTTTTACACATCTGAGGTCAGCTGTGCTCTGCTGCTACCGGCGTCGCCGCAGAGACATGCCAGCAGCAGGGCAAGAGCAGGTAGCCGAGCTGGATGGAGGTATGGGTGAGGTGGGGGGGCATGCCCGATGTGTAATTCGCATAGGGTGCAATTATGGTTTGGTACGGCCCTGGCTGCAGTTGTGCCGGCTAAGGAATATAAACTAGAAAGAAAAACGCCACTTGCAAATGAAGACCGATTGGGCCATAGCCCCAAAAACGCCAGTTGTGATTGAAGTGGAATGTGAAAGGGAGTAGAAAAAACTCCTAAATCAAATTTAAAAAAAAGTATTTATGAAAATGAGTTACCATGTTGTATCTTTAAGGAGATGCTCTGACCTAACTAATTTATTTCAAACCTTCACTTGTGGTTTATCCATAGAAATATGTAAATTAAAAGAAGTATAGAATAATGCCGCCTTTAACCCTTTGAAGGCCTACTTTAAATTTTTAATCCACATTCTGCAGCCGGGTTAATTTTTGCATATTTCAGGAAAATTGTACCCGTCTTATTCAATATGTTCTAATACTGATTTTCCTTCTGCTATGGTCATGTATTATATACCATTTGATAGGAATATTTAGTCAGAATTTTGGATCCCGAGAGTTTTGGGCTCGGCCTGGAAAGGGTTAATACTGTCTCATGTATTCTTTGTGTTTTGGGTTATTTTGCTTTTATTCTTAGTGAAGACCCAGATTCCCCCAATAGTATTGTACTGCAACAACAGTGAGGAATTGTTTGCTGGGAAAATGAGAAGGCTTCAGCAAAACTCTGGCTACAGTCTTGAAAGTCACATTGAAGTAAAGCAGTAAGAGATTCTCTTACAATGGGCCATCTTTCTGCAGCTAGGGCGGCAGTTGTATCTCTGAGGATGGGCAATGAAATTGCTTCCTCATAATGAAAACTATTGTCCTAATCTAGTACTGTGCTGGAAGTTAGTCAGTTGGCCACTGCACGTTTGCCACATTCTTCCAAAACTTTGTAGTTGGGAGATTAGCATACTGATGAAAACTGGTAGCCAAAATAGCTTTTAAGGTTTGCTCTCTGGTCATTGAATTTCTGCACAATTTCCTGCAATAGATTTTGAAGTACTTCACCACTGTGGTATTAGTCTGTGATTGGTTGACATTTATTTTGAACTGAAACTTCTCCTGCATAGATACAGTTTGTTTATTTTAGCTTAGTTAATCAATTTTTTCCATCCACAAACCTGCTTTTTCCTGACATTCTTCCTGCAGTTTTCCATTGCGTCTTATCCATGACATTTATGACTGACACTTATAGCAGATTTTTATGGGTAATCATAAAATAGCTTAGTACAACCATACTACTAAAATGCCTTACAGTAATTTGGTCAGAAGGTAAAACATTCAATTTTATGGTACCCCATTTTCTGATAGAACTTTATATTTTATTACAAAAGAAAATTACATGTTTGAAACAGTTCTTGGACTTAGCAACTCCTATCCCTGCTGAATGCATGTCAAGCAGGGAACTTCTCTCTAAATACAGATGCTGTTTGAACAGGTGATAGGTACTGCAAAGCATGTTTTAGTTTTGCTTTTAATGTGGAATGGCGCCTTCACCCTAAATGGTACTCTTTTGGCTAAAGTAAATGTCTAATTTTCAAATGTAAAGTAACTGCCCAGAAGACATGCCAATTTAGAAATAAGTGTAACAGAAGAAGCAAGTTCATAATTTAGGATCAGTAGTACTGCTGCTTTAAAGAAACAGATTCACTGACCAGGCTTTACAACTATGACACTGTTGTCCGTTGGAATTTTTTTAGGCCACTTGTTGTCTTACCCCTCCAGATGATCACCCCTGGAGCTGATTTGCTTGGGTCAAATAAGTGGTGAATATTAAAAATCGAAGTGTTTTCTTTCAGCACCTGGTTCCTCCTCTTGACATTTTTCCTGCAGTTTTCCATTGGGCCTTATCCATAACACATATGACACACGGGATCACTACAAACAAGAGGATGGAATCAAAACAAACACAAATAAGTTCTAAATAGAGAGGGGTAACCTACCTGGAGCAGCACGTACAACTCAAGAATTCTGGCACCTTACTAGGCAGACTAAGTGGACCATGCTGGTCTTTATCTGCTGTCGTTCACTTTGTTCTATGTTAAAAGACAGAATTAAAATTTGGTAACTTTGAGGCACTTTTATCTTTTGTTTTGGGTTCTTGTATAATGAGAGAAACACTGCTATTTATATTGCCCCTTGCTGGGTCTGTTGCCTTTCTCCAAAGGATGTAGTCACAAAAAAAGGAAAATGCATATAAATAGAGAAGCTAGTTGAACAAAAGCTATAATGGGTTTCCTGTGATTATTATTAACTTCTTATACTGCCACAAGCCACATTCACTTATACGTTGTGGTGTACCAAATAGCTAGGGGACTTTCTCAGATAATGTGACACAGTACACACTGCATGTTATGATGAGATTTAAACTGATATCATGCGTCAGATATCTGAAAAAGAAATCATTATTTTATTTATTTATTTATTTTTATTTTATTTAGCAAGCATTTGTAGCCCGCTCCTTCCAGCGATCAGAAGCGGGTAGGATTACTATTGTGAAACTGCCGAATCAAGGCAGGTACAAATTTTGTTTACATACAGATTGTCAGAAAAGCACATCATACAGAGTTAACACTTCTTAGCTATGGGGGAGTTCATTTACATATATACATAAATACATATATACAGGATAATCTTCTTGGACACAGTGGTCAGGGGCTGCTCCATCTGTGGGTTTAGTTCAGGTTGAAATGTGATTGGAAAATGTGCGTTTTGAGTTTCTTTCTGAAGTCTAGAAGGTCATTGCTAGCTCGTAGTTCTGGTGGGAGTTGGTTCCACAGTGTTGGCGCCGCATATGAGAAAGCCCTGTGGCTGGTGTTAGCTTTGGCAGATCTTATATCTGTTGGAGTGTGAAGGATGTTGGAATTGTGGGTTCTTCTGTTTCGGGTAGGAGGTTGCAATCTTACTAGGTTGTTGAGGAAGGAAGGTGCTAAGTTGTGGATGAGTTTGAAGGTGGTTGTTAGTATTTTGTATTTTGTGCGAGCTGTTATGGGTAGCCAGTGTAATTGAATTAGTACTGGTGTGATGAATTATGAATTATGTGGAGAAAAATCTAGATGTCGCATTGTAGAATCTGAATATTTACCTATTTTATTAACAATACTTACAATCCTCCTTTTCAGGAAATCCAGTCAAAGTGCGTGGTTGGTTAACAGACTGATTAATTGACAACACGAAGGACATTGTAGTTCTCAGTACTCTTTTGCAGAGGTATTATAAAACCCATAAGAGAGACAAAAAATAGACTGCATCTCAACTTTCCGTATAATTCCTCCAGTCCAGTCCAGATGTGTGGATTATACCTGCCAACCGATGGAGGCTGAGAACCACTGATTTGATTTTGATGTCATGTTATAGAGGGATCTGTGTAGCCTGACTCTCACCAGTATTTCTCATTCTCCAGCAGATGGAAGTGGCCTAGCCTGTGCAGTCTATAATAAGGTGGAAATGATGAAAAAAGAAAAGGAAAGGGGGGAGGGGGGCTCATTTTGGTTCTGGCTGGCAGCTAACCTCAGGGTGCAAACCTGGTGGTGCCAGGTCCTTCCCCATCCGTCCACACCTGACGGACAGGCTGGGTCTAGCCTTGTTTGGGGATCCCTTCTTCCTCCTTCCCAACTTTTGGGAGGGGGCACGGGGAAAGACATGATGATGGCTTCTGGTAGAGGGAAAAAAACAATATCTCTGTGCAGTCACACAGCACATGGACCAGATGTCTTTCTCCACAGAAAGTGTTGCTTTCGGTTGGAGTGGATCTTTCATGGCCATGGGTCAGCTAAAGAGGCCTAGGCCGTCATAGCATGTGGAGCCGACAAGTGAAAATTCTGTGGCCGTCGTCCTCTTTAATGGTGAAATGGCCGAGCAGTGCAGTATCTGAGGCCGACATTCTCTTTGGTGGGAAGGAGCCGAGCAACACGGAGCCATATCCTACCCTCTTATCAAGGGGGAGCAGCCTTTTGCCACGGCTGTGGGGACCCCTGTCCCTATTAACTTCTTTGTGGACTTTGGTCGCTGCAGGGGAGAAGCGATGTGAGGCAACGTTTGGTGTGTTTTTTTGAGCCAGGGTATTCAGCGTTGTGTTTTTCTGTACCAGACCAGTGGGCATCAGCAACCTCATTAGGGCCGTTTTGGTGGGATGGCAGCTTGCAGTGCAGAGTCAGCAGTACTTTGCTGTTTTCTGGCACTCCTTGAAATAAAAAAGTTAAGGAAACCGTGCATTAATTAGCTGACGGAATGGTGGAAGGTCAGGTTTTCAGGCAGCCCTGGGTGAGTGAGCTTCAGAGTGGGCCAGGCAGTTCTCCTCTAAGGGAGGGTTTTTTTGGCATGAATGGCGCCATTTTAGGTACTTGACTTGGTCCTCAATGTGAACAAATAATGCAGTTCTCTTAATAGTACCTGATGCTGGATCGGGAAGTTTTTGGTAAGAAAGGGCTATCCTTCCCTGAGTTTGGTTTGGACTGGTGCTGTGCCTCAGCAGTGCTCAGTGCAGGGCTGGCCGCCTTTTTCAAATAAGATTGATGGCTATCGTATATAAAGGTTGGGCTTTTTATGTTTTCTTTCTTTTTAGGTTTTCTTTAACCTTCCGGATTTCAGGTACATTTGTACTGTGATCATGTACCCTCCAATGGTTAATGAGTTTTCTGCCTGGTATATCTAAAGTACATAAGGATGTGTGATATGCCATGTGGATCAGTCCAAGGGTCCGTTAAGCCCAGTATTCTGTTTTCAACAGTGGCCAGTGTAGGTCTTAAGTACCCATCAGGTTCCCAGTAAGTACTCTGATTTCAGACTACTTTTCCCAAGGGTAAGCAGTAGGTTCCCTAGTCCCTTGTACTTATTGGTGTATGATCCTTTTTCTCTGGATACTCGATGCCTTGAAGCCTAGTTGTATTTGCAGCGTTTACCATTTCCTCCCCTCAAGACAGTTCCTCACCTCTCTGGTTGTTCAGACATCCAGAGGTTTGCTGTTGGTTTCCTGTACTTCGGGGGTTACCCATCTTCTGCAAATATGTAAAGAGAACTCTCTACAGAGTAGTTTTGGTACATTATTAGGAGATTTGAACGTTTAGGTTAGAGGCAGCCTTTCGGGCGACTATTGTGGGTCTCGAGGGACTCTTTTTTTTTTTTTTGTTAAATATTCCAGGAAGGGCCTCATAGGGCATGCTTGGATCTTGATCCATTACCTTTACTGTACCTACTCTACTTAGACTGATGCTTTGAGCAAAATTCAATCAGTTGGCAGCCTCAGACTGTTCTTGATAGCATCTACTTTTTTCAGTGTCAGCATTACAAAAATAAAAAAGATAAAAAGAAGGAAGGAGCAGTTACATCTTGTCAGTTTAAGTTTACTGCTTTCCTTGGGGCACAGGGCCTTGCATGGACGATATGGGGCATGTGATAAGGAAGCTTATCATAACTCAGGAAGGAGCTATAGAAAAGGTGAAGTGTCTCTGAACAAGCAACCTGTCAGTTCTGGTAGAAATAAGAAAACAGAATTTTTCCATAAAAGACTACCAGTCCCAGAATGCACCAGGTTTCCAACAGCCATTAGAGGAGCTGAAGTGGGGAAATGTGTGTTCAATCAGGAGGGCTATGAGGTAATCCGCAAGCACTCATCTCAAAGGGCAGGGCCTGATTCAGCACAGCTGCGCTGTGCTAGGGTGGAGCACTCATCTAAGCAGAATAAAGGTAGAGTTTATTCTACAGAGAATTATCCTCAGTTTCATCTTGGAGATCCTCATCTTGGACAGCTTCATCATCTGGAGGATCATCAGAAGCAGAAGCCAGAGCGGACGGACAGAGAGGGCAAGAAACCCTTTGGAAGAAAGAAGAGAAAAGCATTTGGAAGGTCTAAAGGAGTCCAGAGCAGTACGTATACTGGGAGACATTCAAAAGGCCAGCATACACCATTGGACTGGGGAAAACCAGAGGAGGAGTGGTGCTGCAGAGCTAGGAATCTCCAGACGGTACCTGTGAGGGAGACGGCTGCACTTGGAAGGGACCCTAGGATCCGTGCCAGAAGGTCTGTGAAGAGAGATCCAGTGTCCAGGGATCTGGATTGGAAGGCTGGACATAAGAACTGGACTACATACTGGCCAGGCTATTTAGAGAGGAACTCTAACAGCAATGGAAGCTCAGGTATGAGCACTGATCTATGCCCTAGCTATACCCTTGAAAGACAGCAGGGAAACAAGTATTCTCCTGAGAGTGCTCCATTGAGAAATTCCTCTGTGCCAATCTATGATATTGAACCCATGATTGTTGAAGAAGGGGGAGAGGTGGTAGATACAGGCTGTGAATACATGGATTGCTCTCTGTCTAAACTCCTTTGGTAATTTACTGTTACAAAGTACAACAACCATCACAAAGAAATACAAACTTGTTCTTTAATCTACTCAGAAAAGCTCCTGAATAGGATTTGAGCCAAGCAGTAGAAAGTAAGCCAGCTAAGGGGTTTCAGCTGGATAACTGCTAGCAATTGAGCCTTACCTAATTGCTTGTGAGCTCTGAGGGAATCACTTCTGAGTCTATGTATGAAGATATAAGAGGTTAACCTGAAAAGAACAGTTTTTCCCTACTTTGTGGGTTTTGTTTGTTGATTAAAGCACTGCTAAGAAAATATTAGCTAGAGCCTACAGAAAAGACCATTCTGTTACCATCCTGGTCTTTATTCTTTTGCTTTGATTGCCTGACAAGTTCAGCTGTTGTTTTCCTGATTTTGTTTTTCTAAGTTTAACACTGAAAGCAAGTATCCTGTTTTATGTGCTACCAAGCATATCTGTGTTGGGAGAAATAACCCCATAAATAAATATCTTATTGGCTTTACACTCAAGCACAACTAATTATTGTGAGCGGCTGTGTCTGGTGTGAATGGACTGCATTTCCCACAATCCCTTGCAAATCATATTGATATATGCCTTTGCCAAGACTGTGAACATTCTCACCCAGGCACCCGTCTGACAGGCACTATTCTGGGAAGTTGCTGTATGGCTCTTTGGCAGTTGGCATCACAATGGAGATTCTGGTGCATGCTGGGTAAACAATCTGTCTGGATACTCCGTGACTTGGTTGATTGCTCTGTTCGGGTGAACACGTCTGGCAGTTGCTTGTCCAATGAATCAGCTGGTAGGAGGCCTCTTTTCCTAGTCTGGTATCCGGATTCAGTCTCTCGTGGGGAGACAAAGATTTCAGTGGATCTAAGGTTCGATGTTGTAGCTTGGCGTACCCGATCTGCTGTATCTGGATGGTAGATGTGACCTGCTTTACAGGAGTTGTTTTCAGTTTTTTAGGCTTTTGGAGCCAGGACTTCAAAAAGGGACTTGAGATCCTCCCATATGATGCGGTCTTATCAGGATTTTCCCTAGGTGAATTAAATGAGTGAGGGGTCAAAATCCTGCTCCTAAGTTGCTGCTTCTGATCTACAGTCGCATCTTCTCATGTCTTTGGTTTGTTCTTTCCTAAGTTGTCTTTTGGGGCTTGGCGTCCATCTGCCTGATTTTCAGCAATAGATGGGCAAATGGACTGATGCTATCTTACCTTTGGAAGCAGGAAGAGATGCCAGCTGATGGAGGGAATTGGTAGGACTTTCCCTCAGTTTTGCAGCATGCTGTTTTAAGAACCCAGTTCAGGACAGGGAAATCGAGGGAATTTTACAAGATTAAAAATAATAACTAAAATAATGAAAGGGCATAGAGTCTGTTATTCTCTCTCCTTGCCCCATGGACTGTGGGTTTCACGAGAATGCCAGTCCACTGTCCAATTTCCTGGCTGCTGGGCTTCAATGTTTTTTTTTCTGTGGCTGCCCCAGGGATGTGACACAGCTGCAGGGTATATGGTTACCTGGTGACAGAGCTTGGGCACCATGGCTGTTTCAAATCTTCTCACAAGCAGAGTTGTCTTTGTCAGAGGTCTACGTCCATAGTGGTCAGCCTTTGCTAGCGTGGTTGACTTTGTTTGCAGTAAGCCTCATGTGTGCAAGATATCCTGCACGCTTCAGTGAAGGGAGCTCTTCTTCATGATCAGTTCTATGTTCCTGGAGCTGGCCGTTTTCACTGGGGCGCTATTCAGTCAGTCTCGGCAGACTCCTTTAAGCAAAGAAAGAGCTTGATTGGTCGTCTCTTGTCTTCAGGAATGTCATGGCTGTAGTGTTGCAAATGGGTAGCGTTGGCTGGGGTTTTCAGCCCATGGCAGTTGCTGGCACTACTTCAATAGTTCTCCTGGTATTGTAAGGCAATCTTGTTCCTTGGGCCATAGGCTCGGAATAGAGGTTCCCTAAATGTACCAGGCCTGGCCATTCTTTTGGGTGCTTGGACTATTGGGGGAACTAGTCCTTGATAGGCAAGCTCTTTAGTATTTATTCAGCACTGGGGAACCTCCAAGAGATCCCAGGGGTTCAGAGTGGCAGCTCAGCTCTGATGCCTCTCATTTGATACTGCATGGTAGGCTTCAGCTGTCCAGTAAAAACTTTGAGATCGCCGCCTCGATACTTGCCTGGACTTCAGCAGTGGTAGTTTTTCTTTATCCATGGCTGTGGCTGTGCCAACTCCAGTTCTTGGGGTTTTCATTTCTCAATCTAGATGCAGCACCTTGCCTTCCCTTTTTGGGAGTCCAAGTGAGGACATGGCAGAGGGATAATTCCTCTTTGCCCAGGTCGTGGCTGTTCTCTTCAGCTATAGCTCTATTGGTGGTAGGTCTAGTGAGCATCTCTTGTACGGTGAACATACAGATGGATTCTGTTTTTTTTATTTTTGGCCGGCATGGAGTTGCTATCATGCTCTAAACACAGGTAGCAACATTGTTCTATTTAGAAATTTGCTGTACACAGTCTTGTCTTCTGTGGCTCAGGAGGCCGCTGGTCGGTCTCTTGGAGATAACTTATATGGTCGATGTTAAGACATTTCCAGACTCAACTACTCTCTCTCTATCTCTCTCATTTTCTCTTTCAAGTTTGGAAGTAGATGGCAAAGGTCTGGATGTCATTCCTGCATGCCTTGGTTCGAGTTCTATCTTTTCTGTTAAATGGGAAAAAAAGGGGGGATAGCGTATGAAGGTGGTTAGTCCACCATCCTCTCCTACCCTTTCTTCACAGCAGTCGATGGATAGGTAGCTCTTGAGATTCCCTTCTTCAAGTCTGTCGCCAATTTTAGCATAGAGATCTCTGGATTTTCTTGTCCGGCATGGGGTATTTTCATTGACTTGTATTCTTGGAAATGCACAGCGCTCTTGCATCTTTTCTTTTTAAGTCTCTTGGAAGCATGGCGTTTTTGGCAGCTTCAGGTCTATTGCCACTGATTGTCTTCAATGGCTGCTGCGCATATCTACAGTATTTACAAGTGCTGTATAGTAGGGATGGATGCTATTTCAGCAGGAGTCCTTCAAGGGTCAGGTATATTTCTGGGGAGCCTTGTTTTTTTAGTAGCATCAGTGGCAGCATCCAGAGTGGACAAAATGTTAAGGCACGGAGGTCCACTTACTTCTGGTAAGGGTTAAAGTAGCTTACGCCATGAAGTGCGTGGCTTTGGCAGCAGAGCCTGGCACAAGAGGATCTTCGCTTTCCTGTGGGTTTTGCCAGCCTTACAAGGCTCCGCCTTGGAAGGTGATGCTTGTCAAAGCTTCACTCATGGCTCTTCTCTGCACCCCCCCACCCCCCACCATGGTTGGGTACTGCTTTGCTACATCCTATGCATCTGGACTGGACTGAAGGAATGATAAGGAAGGTGACCTTACTTGCTCATTCTTTCCTTGAGTCCCTCCAATCCACCAGTCCAGGACCTGCCCTATATTATTTTTTGTTTCAGTTCTGACCTTACAAGGTGGGATATATCCAGGGGCCGTGAAGCCACAAGGTAACCTCGAGTAGGCATCTCATTCAGGTTCCCTTTTAGGCGATTCCAAGAAGATATTACTGCATGAATTGGGTTAAGCACTGGGAAACATTCGTTGATGTCTCCTCTTCCAGAGTTTCATTCAGACAGAAAAGTTGCTTTGGTAAGTATGCTGAAACCTGTTGTGTGTGTTGACTGGCTATTTAATAATCTCTACGGGGGGAGTCTGCTTTGTTAAAGAAATACCAGTGAGAGCAAAGTTGCACAAGATCCCTTTATACCATGACGTCAAAATCAAACCAGCGGTTCTCGGTCTCTCTCTGCTATCAGGTGAGCATAACCCACGCGTCTCGACTAGACTAGAGGAACTCAAGGAAAGACAATTTGCAGGTAAGGTCTAATTTCACCATGTTTAATGAGTGTGAAGGCTGAAACCACTGGCTACAAATTGCAGCATTCTGCGTATCACTTGACTCTGGGTGAAGTTATGAATACGTAGCTAGGGAACATTGTGTCATACAGCAAATCTGCAGTTTTGCATGTGCTTCTGGCCCCATGCAATCATTACAGTGCTGTGAAGTGCCCCACTGTCTGCAGCAGAGCACTGGGAAACTTACAAAGCAAATCATTCATTGGCAACCCTGTTTGAATCCAAAGCCATTTACAGGACCCCCATCCCTTGAAGATTAAAGCATTTATGATGCTTTCTCTAGTGTAACTTGATGGCTAAATCCCAAAATGTTGATGTAATTTGAGGCTTTTCTTGAGCTAGGTAACTAATTATTCTGCTCACCTTCCTTTGATACCTTTTCCTGCACCACCACCACCTCAGCTTAGCAGACCGGCATTCTGAACGGTGTTCCAGTGCCACTGGCAGTGCTGGGATTTTAACCACAAGCCTTTTGAAAGCTGAAGATTTGATTTTTGGCTCCTCCTTCCTTGAATTGTGCAGCGAGATTATCCATGCACTGCAGCTGAAAGATATTTGGACCAATTCTACCTTCTTTATTTCTATCAAGCTCTTTTAAAGCAGCATTAGTGTAGAAGATTAACAAGAGTGGGAAGAAGAACAAAAACCTCAGTGCTGTTATGTTTTCTTAAGATTTTTTCTAAGGGACAGTGTGTACAACTGAATGTAGCAACAGTTCATATTTGTGTGGAGTCTTGCATTTCAGCCCTTAAACAAACAATACTTTACAGTTAAGTATGTAGAAGTGATCATGCAGCTGTCTCTGATGGATGTCCGAAGAGCACATTTATGACATCTGGACTATATAAAGTCTAACAAAGGACAAGTATAAAGCAATGTTAGAAATTTTTTCTTTATTAAAACTGGATAAATTAGGGTGTGATAAGGTTTGCCCAAAGTCACATAAGATGTTAGAGGAAATGTAATCTGCCATCTCAAGTGTTGTCTGTGTTACTGGAAATGGTGGGTGCTCTGAGCCTAGTTAGAAGTAAAGTTTATTATAAAAACGAGGTTACTAAAATTTGCAACTTTGGACAATTCTACTGCTTGCAAGCTCTGTCTTCATTTACAGGCCAAAAACATCTGCACACATCTTATTTACATATTGAATACAGTTTGCTTGTCTTGATCTTTAATTTGCTTAAAAATTTAACCAAATATGAAAATGATTTTATTACTTGATTATACTTTTCTTTCAGCACCCGAAGCAGCTATGACCCTTGAGTGTTAAACAGTGTTTTGATAATTATTAGAGGCAAATGCATGCTGTCAATTTAAATCAGTTGTCAACAGATTTAGCTTGTACATATTGAGTTAATCATGACCAGATTGTATGCCTTTTGTCAATTAACACAGTGCGCCTCAACCTTTTTATTTCAGGGCACACTTTCAAGTTTGCTTGAGACTCATGCCACACCAAAACAAATTTGCAGTCATTGTATCTACTAGTTGTTGGCCACTTGACCGTTGGTGGTCACAGAGTGGTAACAACAGCCATGCAGTAAAACAAATATGCGCTAACTTCCACAGGTTGGGGACTGGGTGGGTTGGGGGTGGAGAGTAGACATATGGCCATTCTACCACCCCCCATATACATACACACACACACACACACACAAAACGACCTGCCCCTTCACTCTGTCCAGTACACACAAATAGAGCCAACCTGCCCCTCTCTCTGGCCCTCCCCATGCATAAGGCTAACCTGCCCCCTTCTGTCCCCCCTCCCCCCGAGTGTGCATGGCCAGCCTGTCCACCACCCCCCCCCTCCCGAGTGTGCATGGCCAGCCTGTCCCTTCAGTCTCCCTCCCCCCCCCCCCCCCCGAGTGTGCATGGCGAGCCTGTCCCTTTATTTGTCCTCTCAAAATACACTGTGGTACATCTCATTCTCTCTCTTTGTCACTCTGAAACCCTCCATGTGCACGGCCAACCTGTTCCTTTCTTTGTCTTCCCAATGTACATAACCATACTGTCGTCCTCTGTCTCCCCCCCCCCCTTGCCATCTCTTTCCTTTTCCCACTATTTGCCACGTTTCTTAGTGGTTTACAGTAAAGTTGCAGTATATATAAAAACTGTAAATGAAGAAATAACTTCACATCTCTCTTATGACCCCCCTCCCCCTTCCCACAGGCAGCACTTTTTTTCACATACACACCTCCAGGCTCAGAAATTTTTCTTTTCACCTATCCATTGGCAACACATATTTTCTTCACCACTGCCCCACCTCAGAAGCAGTACTTTTTGTCTCTCTTCCTGACCTTGACTAATAGTGCCTTTTTCCTAATCTGGCCCTCAACACCTCCCCCCCGTTCTACTGTAGCACTTTTTCCTAACCCTTCCTCCCACGGGCAACTCTTTCTCTGGATTTATGTCCATCCATAGGCTGCACATTTTTCTCTCTCCCTCCACCTTCATTTCTAGCATTGTTTTCTCTTAGCCCCCCTCCCCACCTCCCAGCAGCCTTCATTTTCTCCCTCCACAGTCATTTTATCCAGGCTCCTAACCTTTTTATCTAGCTAGGACGACTTCTCACAGCAGACTCTGTGGCAAGCTAGTTAGACAGGCTGCAGTGACAGCACCAGTGGTAGGGGAGTGGCACAATATATTAGCTGGCAGCCGTGGAGGGGATCCTCACTATCACTGGGCAGCAGGTGGAGGCCCTCAATATAGTGGCGATGACTGTGGTTGATATCATAGCAGCAGAGATGGTAGATGGGCAGATCTATCATCCATGGTAGTGATGGTCGGAGGAGCCTTAGTGTCAGCAGAGCCAAGGTGGTGGATGGGTAGCCCTATTAGCCATGGTAGTGGCAGGGGGAGGTTTAGCTTCAACAAAGGCAGAGGAGATGGATGGGCAGCCCTGTCAGTGTTAGTAGTGCTGGTGGGGAGAAAGACATAGCATTGGCAGCAAGAGAGGTGTTGGATGGGCAGCTCTGTCAGCTGCGGTAGTGGAGGGCAGTGACTCTGTAATAATAGTGCGTGACCAACAGGCTGTTTAGCAGAATTACTAGTATATTCAAACTAGTCTGTTACTGTGCCTGTGTGTGACTATAAGGCAGCCAATGAAATAGAAGAAAAGGGACACCCTCAGCAACAACACAAATAGAAAAAAACAGCAGGTGATTGTGCCGAAACATGACTGTCAGTTTTAATAAAGAAGTTTCTTGAACTGTAGGAAGCAGTGTTACCCCTATTGTTTTTTTTTTCTATTATAGCCAATGAGATAGGGCAGAAGTAGGCTCTCATGACACATAGATTGAGAAGCATAGAGTTAATACGTTCTAGTTTTTGACAAATGCTAAGTCAACTTTATACCACCACTCTTTGGTGTAGGGCAATAGAAACTCAAATTCAAGTATTTTGTTTACCACAAAGAAGTGAAATTTGAGGTGTCCCAGGATGATGGATTCTAGTTGTTGAATGGTATGGGTTGGATGTCAGCTGATAGACTTACAGCAAAAGGTTTCTTATCCAGTTTTCCTTGGTATAGCCAAAGCAAATATGCCCAAGGTAAAAATAGCCGTCACTCATGAGTAGTTATGTGTGGGGGACATCTTGAATTGACTTAAAGAACGTAGTTGAAAGCAGATGGGTCTGAGCGGAAACAGAAATTTTGCCAACAATTCTTTAATCTATTACAAAAAACTACATGGTTCTTTACTGGAATACAAATTAGTTCTGTAGTCTGTTGCTGAGCAAGGGCTAAAAATGGTAGCCTGATGGTTAGAGCACTGACTTGTGAACCAAGAGACCAGGGTATGATTCCCACTAGCACTCCTTGTGGCCTTGGGCAAATCACTTAACCCTCCATTGCCTCAAAAAATCCAAGTTATCAATGCCCCTGTTTAATCTACATTCACAAGTTTAAGTTACAATGTAAACTGTTTTGACTGAAATGATAAAGCGGTATAAAAAACCTGTTAAATAAATAAATCACACCTTGGAAACAGAGAAGATCATATGGCCCATCCATACCAAGAATTTTGTCCATCCACGAAGTTCATAAGGCTTTTTGTATCATTACAGATAGAATTTACTAAACTTCATTTATTGTGATATTTTGCTCTACTTGTTCTTCTCTTTCCCCAATAACTTTGTGTCTCGCACAAAATAGTAAGGTTCTAGCACGGAACTGGTGTATTAGTGCCCTAGCAAAAGAAAAAAAGTGCTTAAGAAAAGAAGCCAACTGGGTTCCTAATGCATTACGAGCAAATGAGCAGAGCTTGGGATAAAGTGGAGACCACATGGATCTCTGCGCCATAGCAGTAGAAGTGAACAGTGAAGAGGAATGTTTCTGTGGTAGAAACATTTGTGTTTATAGATGCAGGAAAGAGTTGGCCATTGCTGATGGGGGAATGGTGCTATGGAAAGGAACAAAGTGGAAGGGTTAGAGGATCAAGGAATGGTGGAAGAGCAGATATGTCTGAGATGAAAGTAACTTAGGAACAGGATATACTGTAGGAGTTGAATAAAGAACATTAGATTGGAATGATTGGAAAAGGCTAGTGGATGAGGGCTCTGATGCTGGTAGTTACGTACGACTGAGGTTGTGAGGGTGGATATGTTCTGTTCAAGGATAAATACATTTGTAAGGCTGCATGAGAGAGTGCTTCTGTGTATGTGGTTGAAGGTATGTGTGGCAAGCAACTTGTTGACGTTTTCTGTTTATAAGTCTTTGATAATTATAGAGCTGAGTCTGTTTACATCGCATCTTGTGACATGACTGTAAGTTGTGTTCGTGCTTTCTTCCTGTTAGCCCTTGACAGCATGCCCTGCAGTAAGCTAAATAAAAAACAAAACATACATGTTTTCAAAAACGTGCACATATTTGTAAGTTAGATTGATATTTTATTAAAAGTGAACACACAGTTAAACTCATGACTGTAAGAGAGCTATGCTTGCACATGTATATGTAGATCTTATGGAAGTTTGACAGCATAATATTATAGTTGTGATGTGTTGCCATTGACTCTATATTGCTGTTCCTTGCACATGTCAGATTTCCCTTGGTTTACAAAACCGTGGTATTTTTGAGTAATGGGTTACTGGAAGTCCTTTTTCTTTCCACACTCAAAAAATGTCTACCAGAGTTATTTCATGTGGTATTTATATATTCCTGACAAGAGTAATGTTTTGCTTTATGTATTCTGTGTTGAATCATTAGTTGGCTCCGTTGCATACCTCCCCCTATAACTACACCATTTGTTAATTCAGATTGTAGTTTAGTGTCCGCATAGTGGAAAGCCATCAAATTGTCATACTGCAAATCTCAGATCAATGAAAATCTTACCTGTTGACTGCCAAAGTGGCAAAGTGCTTGATTAACAGTGCATTACCCAGCAGAAAGATTACAAGTAAGAGCTTGTGCTACATTGGAGAAACAAGCAAAAAATGAGAACATATATCAACCTTCATAGACACACCATAAACTGCTACAGAAAAAAAACAGTATGAAAGCTCGATTGTTGAACACATTCTGAAAGAAAAAACACTCCCTTAACATCCTCACAATCCAAGTCCTGAAAGGAAACTTCAAAGATGCACATAAAAGGAAAACATTTGAAATTAAAATGATCAAACATTAAAACCTTGAAATGCAAGGAGTCACTGTCTCATCACCTCAGTCTTCCATTGAACTTTAATGACATATGCAGACAACCTAAGATCAGAAAAGGCCTGCAAGATGGAAATTGTCACTGTATCTCAAACTTTTCTTTGAAATATAATGACAAAGGCAGATAGCCCAGAGCCTAGATGAGCTTGTAGAGTGTGTAGTATTTGAACCCAATGTAACTGCATTATTTCTTCATAGACCTTGATGAATAGAGAGATTAGTTTGCGAAAGCTTGTCAAATATGTCTTAAACTAGTCCAATAAAAAAGTATCATCTGCAACTTGTTGACCTTTATTTCCACATATCCAACTGGACTCACACAGCAATTACAGTTTTCTACTTAAGTTAAAACTTGAAATCTTGCAGGCTTTAGTTATTTTTACTTCTCATCTAATCTGAGCAAATATTTCATGGAAATAAGCCACCTCTGGTTAAATTACTAAAAAGGAATTACGTTAGTTCCTGATTTTGTTGCCATTTAAAAAAAACAAAAATGAAAACCTTGTGAAGTGTTTGAGCTTTTATTGATTTGTGCATCTTCTCATTGTAGTAATGTACCTACATAGGGTTTTGTTTTCTTTATGGAAAATTCTCTGATATGTGAAAGTAGCCACCTGACTGGACACAAAGGGGCCCGATATTCAGCGGTGGTGGCTAGCCGTTGCCACTGAAGACTAACCCCAGATGTTCAATTCCAAGGCCATATCCGGCCACTGACATTGAATATCCGGGGTAACCGCAGACCCTGGAGGCTAACCGTGCATTAGCGATGTTGAGCTGCTGCCTGATTAGCCTCCGGTGGTAAAATTAGGCCACCATTTGCTATGCCCGACTTTACCCACGGGTCGCTAACCAGGCAGTGGCTCAGTTTCACTACTACCTGGTTAGCAACGGGTGCTTCCTCTGCTCCATCTCGGAACAATATCGACGACACGCCTCAGTGCTCACTGTGCAGCATGAAGGCGTGGAGCAGCAGCACATGTGGATATTCAGCGGCACTAACCATGTTAGTGCCGCTGAATATTCCACTAACCATCATTTATACGGTTTGCAGGCCTGCAAACTGTGTAAATGCCTTTGAATATCTGGCCCTAAGTTTTCTATGGAAATTTGAAAGAAATCTTTCTTTCCCATTCTGCTAAACTGGTCCAAACAAGTAGTTCATGCTGCTCAACCAGCAGGTGGAGGCAGTCTAGAGCAAAGTTCAGTGATGCAATGACTAGTATATCCACTGCTGCAACACTGGGAGAAGCCAATATTTGTCTGCCTCCAGCAGGTGGCAAGGCTGTTTGGACTGCTAGATCAGTGCAGATAGACCTCTCTCTCTCTTGGCTCAGATCATGGTCCCTGTGCCTTTGTGATTGGGATCTGTAGGCACCAATATATGCTCAGAGCTTGGGTGCGCCCTTGTCTCCTTGAGCTGATGGTTGCCATCTATCCAGTGCTGTTACCCATGAGATTACACTGTTGGTAGGTCTGAAAACAGACAGGAGGGAACCCATAGGGCTCCTGAGGTAGGTGGCACATCTGAGCCCAAGCGCCCCTTCTCTTTTACCTTCCTTTCTTCTTGCTCTTAATTTTTTTTCTTTTGTTTTTACTAATTTTTCTATTAGCTTTCTCTACTACTTGCAATAAAGCAGCTTCAAAGTTTTAAAAAAATCCTCTGAGGCAGCTGTGGAAAGCTGGGGCAGACCACCTTGGGTTTCCTCCCACGCCAGTTAGCTGCAGACACTCTCTTTTTTGGATTTCCCTTTTCACTGTGGTTTTTCCCTTTCATTGTCTATTTTTCACTGGCCTTTTTTCTTTGCTGCTACACTGCTATGTTGCATGACGCTGTGGCCCCAGCAGTTTAAATCCACAGCTGCAGTTTTTTGCTCTGAGAGCAGTGGGAAGTTTTTCACATGTTTGGGACTCCCCACAAGGGGTCCTGGATCCAGTACCATGCTTACCACCTCTGCCACACTTCCCCTGTTTTTGTCGGCAGACACTGGCCATTTTGGATGAATGCATGGTCCCTGTGGAGGGGAAACATGGGGAGCAGCTGCAGTTCTGGGCCCCTGGAAGTTCTCCAGGGTCCTGAGGCCCTGCTTTCACCCAACATGAGCAATAGCTTACGAAACGAGAGGGTTTTTTGCCTGCTTGCAAGCACTGCATTGTGTCTTCACCTAAGGGAGACTTTGAGAGAAGAAGTGAAGGAATAACAATTAGATCTTTGGAATTGACTCTGGAGGCCCCGCAGGAAGACTAGTCTAGAGTGGCAGAGAAATGAAATGCGGAAGTGATGCTGCAGATAGTGATTTTGTGGTGGCTTATCTGGTGGTTAGCTCAAAGAGTGGTTGTTGCTAGAGGAGCAGTAGTTTACATTTTTGCTGTGTATGTTTAAATCCCCTAAACAGGCAGAGTCCTGTTTGTGATATCCACTGATGGAAGGTGTTTGAAATATGGGGATCAAGAAGCTACACTGTGGCGTATGTTTTGGGACTGTAGGAGACTGTAGCAGTTCTGGGTAAGGTGGCTGATAATCTTGGAGGAATTTTGCAGATAGCAAGCTGAGATATTATTTGATGACTTTGCTTCTCTGAAGGGGCTGCTTGGGGGTGGGGGGTTGTTGCTGCAGAAAGTCTGGTTATCTATGAAGGGTATACTGATACATTGGAGAAGGATAGGGCCTTCTTATTTGACCCTTTGGAAAAATTTAGTGTATGGCATGCTGCAAACTGATCACATAAAAGTGGGGTGCCTTCCCTCTGATCGACTGATGAGTTTTCAAACCACTTGGGAATTAATATGGAGACACTTTATCTCCTAGGGCTCATAGTCTTTTGCTGAATGGATGAGTCTCAATGGAGGTGTGTGTACGGATAGAGAGGTTGGTAACTTTGGGAGGGCAGGTGTTGTAGAGATAAGTGTGTGCTGATGGCGGGTGGTAGTAGTAATTCTTGGGTGGTTTATGAGACACCATGGGTCATGGGATGGATTTTGAGTGAGAAGAGATGGGACGAGTTAGTGAACCTGTTTTGGGGAGAAGAAAGAAATATAAGTATAAAAACAAACTTGTTTTCTTTCATGGTATAAGATTGTGCCAGTGTATGGACATGTTTGTGGGAATATTATTGCTTTCTTAAGTTCTGTTTTATATGTTAGAAATGCCCATGTACAGTAATGTGATAAAGAGGAACATTAAAAAAACAAAGTTGTAACCCATAGGTCAGAGTTGAATTGTGTAGTTCCCGTGACTTTGCAATCCAGTTCTGATATTCTGCCATCGGAAAGTTAGTAGAAACCTGAACTAAGCTCTAGAGGCCTCTCATGTGCTTATATTATCTTTAAAAAAAAACAATATGAAATGGTAGATTGCTTGGAATTCCTTTTAGAGAATCATCTGAGTGCTTTACAAATGATCAGTTGTTAGTAGTAGTAGTAGAGCTACTGTAATTTGCATTTATGCTGGTTTGGTTCCTCCAGGAAGCCATCTACTGGAGCCATGTCAGTTTCTAAGCTTCAGATCAACTAGGAACCTGAAGCAAACAGAGGCAACAGAGAAGACGTTACTACAGATAGCCCCCAAGGACATACCTCTAGGCACGGGATTAACTGGGGCTCAGTTCAAAGGGGTTGCTAGGACATGGGAAGGTGTTCAAAACGATCCAAAAGTGAATGGGAACTTTTAATCGAGCATGTTGCAGCAATAGTGGCAGTCAATAGGTGAGATGTTCATTGATCGGAAACTTGCTTTTGAGCCTTCTGCATGCAGAATCCTGATTGACTCTTTTCTCCATTCTAGGACTCCAGTTCTAGTTAGCTGCTGGTTCCCGCGTTAACTCTTTTTCCTGCAGTTCTGCTGCACCTTAAGCTTTGTATTCTGTTTGCTGTGCTAGCTCCAGGCCTGCAGCCCAGGTACAAATCTAGTTTGGCTGCTTCAGTAATTTGATTAGACTATAGTGTACCACCAATATATTTGCCATCCTTCCAGTTTTGTGCTTTCTTCAGGAACAAACAGGAAGTCAGTCCTCATATATGGGTGACGTTGGTGCTGATGGAGCCTGTGTGGAGCATTCCTCAGCTTCAGATTTCAGCTTTGTGCCTCTGTGTACCCAAGATGCAAAGTCAGACTTTAGTTCTGATCCAGCTTTTGCTATTTGTAAGTCCCAGATCCAGGCCCCTTTCTACCCAAAATGCAGCTCCTAACCCTTGGATATTTCTTATCCTGTGCTTGGCCCAGCTTGAGCGTGCTCACCTGGGCCTCTGGCCCGTTTTGAGCTCTTAGGGCAGTAACCATGCACACTTATCACAGGTGCGCCATTATTTATCAGTAGAGATTTGATTGACAAGCTTTCTGTTTCGTACCTTGGTGCTAATGTGTTGAGGCAGAGCTAACCTGTATGAGTACAAGTGGTTGGGATCCATGGGACAGTTTTTTCCTCAGTTAGTGCTAGACCTTGCTCTTGTGGTTTTTGCTGTGGGGGAGAGGGGTGTTTTGATTGAATTATATTTATTTGCGTTAGGAAATATGTGCTGCTGCTGTTAAGCGTCACTGAGGTTCTAGAATTTAATCAATTGCCACTATTTCTATGCTTCTGAGGAATAATGCTTAACCCTATTGATTAGGTTGTTAGCTTTTTTTTCTTCTCCATCCTCGTACATCTCTCCACTAGGGTTATACAGGAGATTCTTGGGTCACTAAAAAGTCTGTTTTGGTCATTAGACCACACTTGAAGTTTCCTTTTTATTCTCTTATTCCTGTTGAAGTCAGTAAGGTCTTTATTGTATGTTGTATGAGTGGAGGAGTAGCCTAATGGTTAGAGCAATGGTTTGGTAACCAAGAGACCAGGGTTCGATTCCCTTTGGCAAGTCACCTAACCCTTCATTGCCTCAGAAGAAAGGCCTGGTAATCTACCTTTGGTCATACTGCCAAGAAAACCCAGGAGCTGCTAAGTCACCAAGAGTCAGTATGCACTCGAAGGCATACATTGCATTTACATGCCACACAATATTTATGTTGGGTACCATCTTTCCTGGTCATGGAGGTAGCTGTTTAAGGTACAGCATAAGGATGTAGAAGAGGAACCATAGGATGGTGAAGGGTCTTATGCAAGTTGAGCATCCTAGAGAACATGAACCAACTTCTAATACTTTATCTAAGAGCAATCTGGTGGTGTGTAATGTATGAATGGTGCCTTGGCATAGCTAATGATGACAATGCTATGAGTGTCTGTGTTCCTTTTCTGTTAAAGACTCTTGTGAGTATGTGAACAAATAAGGCATCTTTTAACATAGTCTTTGCTTTTTTCAGTGCTATTTTGACCCAGAATTCTGTTCAGAGTAAGTTGGTGGTATCCACCGACATTCCTTGAGGCCAGCAAATAGATTGGACTTTCAGGGGATTGCTAATGAATATGCAGAAGATTTGCATGCATTTTACCTCCACCGTGTGCAGATTCTTTTCATGCATATTCATTAGGGATATCCTAAAACTCGATTTCTTTGTGGCCCTCGAGGATTGGACTTGAATGCCAATAGAGTTGAGTGAAAGGTTGGTGTTGCAATAAGAAGAACTTGTCTTAGACCTTTATGATTAAGAAAGCTGTTCTTCAGGTTTAGGAAACTATGGATCACAGACATGTAATATGTTCTAATTTCAGTTTTTTTATTCAGATTTACTTTTAAGAACTACAGTGCCTTATACTCATCTAGAACACTAATAAAGATTTTTGTATATGTTTTGCTGGTGTTCCCTTCCCACATTGATGGTGAAAATGTACAGGGGGATAGTCATGTGAGTGGCGAAAACATCAGACATCTGTTAGAGTGAACTCTTGTCCTTGAACTCTTGTGCTTCAGTAATTTGATTAGACTATAGCGTACCACCAGTATATTTGCCATCCTTCCAGTTTTGTGCTTTCTCCGGGAACAAGCAGGAAGTCAGTCCTCACATATGGGTGACGTCGGTGCCGATAGAGCCCACGTGGAGCATTTCCCCAGCTTTCAAAGAAAGCCTTTGGGACATGCTACCACGCATGTGTGGTCCTCCTCCTGCCCAAGGGTGCCATCTTGCTCAGTCTCTTTTTTTCCGTAGAGCCCAACGGACGTCTGTCCCGTTTCCCAGGAAAAAATTCTTAATTATCCTTAAAGGTTAGCTTTCCCGGTTTGCGTACTGGTTCCTCTTCCCGCCTCGAGCCGGCGCAGAGCCTGGTGCCATTCTCAGCACCTTTTTCCTTTTTTGATTGAGGCTTGCCTCGACCAGCATTCGCATCTGTTTTTCACCTGGGGCTCGTCAACCTCTCCTGGGTTCTCCCCACCAAGTCTCCCGGTGGATTAAAAAAAAAAGTGACCGCTGCAGTCAAACTGTCAGTGAGTGACACCCATGACTGCTGCCTGCGCTGCCTGGGACCAGACCATGACAACACCTCCTGCGACCTGCGCCTAAGACCAACAAAAAGAGGTCGGAGTTGCAGGAAAAAATGTTCCTCGGGTCCGACTCGGCCCCGGCCTCTCCAATGCCGAGCTCCAAGCCCTGCACTTTCCATGAGGCCCAAGCATCCTCGAAGTCCCATGGCAGCGGCTCCTCTGAGAAGACCTCGGACTCGAAGAAAAAGTCCTCAAAGTCTGCCAAGGTTGCACTGGAGAAACCTGGTAAAACCGCCCGGAGGGGCGGCTCCGAGAAGCGCCCTACCATGGTCCTCAAGAAGGATTCCTCGGCCGGTGGAGACCATGTGAGGTTCCTCGAGGCTGTAGTCCTCATCAAGGATGAACTCATGAGAGTTCTGGCACTGGGCCTGAGATCCTCTGTGCCCATGTCGAAAGCTGCAGAGCCTTCTTGCTTGGGAACCAGAATGGAGGCCCTGGAGCAGAATATCACTGCTATCTTGGCCCTGCAGCAGGCAATGATGGCTGGTTCATCCGCATCATCTGCCGCGATGACCGGGCCCTGGACTGCAAGGAAGGCAGTCGTTGAACTGAGCTCCGAACATCACCGGCCTCAGGTAAGCCCTCAGCGCCCATCCTGGTCCTGGTCTTGGTCCTCGGGCATCTGATCCTCCCCAGCTAATTTCTGCAACTCAAATCCCAGGTCTTCTAGAGGCCACCGACCCGTTGGCGCCGGCCTTGAGACAGTGAGTCGCAGGGCCTCGGATTCATCATCACCACTTCACTCCAAGTGGGAGACCGATGACGAGGCATCCCCAGAAACTAAATGGCACTGAGAGATTCCCTCAGACCAATCTCCCCTAGCGCCCCAGTGCCACTCTCTTCTGGAGGACATGGACTTCCATGACTTTGTCAAGGACATGGCCAGACCGAGGTAGAGGAGGACCCACACATGGAGGAGTTGGAGATCCTCCAATACAAGTCTCCACTCAAGGAAAACCTCATGGTGCCCATGCAGCCGAACCTCACGCAGCTGCTGCTCCGAATGTGGGAGATATTGGCATCGGTACCGGTGATGAACCGGCGCCTCAGCGCCATGTACAGAATCCATTGGGGCCTGGGATCCACAAATCCCAGCTCCTACATAACTCCATGGTCGTTGAGTCAACCATGCAAAAATTTAGAGTCAAAAGACCCACTCCTCTGTTCCCCCCCCGGAAGGGAGGCCATAGCCCTTGATGCCCTTGAGCACAAGTGTTACCAGGGCTCGATGCTAAGGTGCCGGACCCAAGCCTATGAATTATACATAGCTATGTATCTAAAGGCTCTAACCCAGGAGCTATCAGGGTTTTGGGCTGGTCTTGTCAGGAAACCTCCCTGACCTCCAGGATTAAGGACCACTCCAAGTTGCCCTCCTGAGCAGCCTACAATGGCTTCGAGTCAGCAACTTGAGTCGCAGCAGATGACATCAGCGCCCAATGCCAAGCCTGGCTACAGTCTTCCAACCTTGAGCAATGGGTCCAAGACAAGCTGCTTGACCTTCTCTGCACCGGGGAGAACCTGTAGGGCAAACCCATTGCCGACAAGGCAGCTGAGATTGAGGCCAACGTGGTGATCCGCCACAGGCTGTCTAAAAAGACCCCAACCTAAAAAGACCCCAACCCTTTCCCACAGGAAACCAGTGGGGAAAAGACCTCTGTTCCCAAGGTAAAAGGGTCCTTTCCCACAGAGTCACCACTACCAACCCTTCTTGGGCCAGCAACAAGGCTCTCACCCTAAGAGGCAAGGCCATGGGGCTCAGAAGGCGAAAACATTGAACCTTAGGTTCCACCTCCCATCCAACCAGGGAGAGCTTTTGACCCCCAGGGCATGGCCTCCCCTCACCCAGGAGACCTTCACCAGCTCACAGGGGGATGCCTGGCGCTCTTTGCCCACAGATGAGCCAATATCACTTCTGACCAGTGGGTACTGCAAGTCGTAAGGAAGGGATACCTCCTCCACCTACAGCAAATATCACCCAGGTTCTTCCCAGAAGAGCCGGTGCAACCCCCTCCTTCACAAGACTTTTCTGCCTACAGAGCTCGCAGATCTGATCAGGAAGAACGCAGTAGAGCCTGTACGCAAACACCTATGGGGAAAGGGCTTCTACTCCAGATATTCCTTGTCCCAAAGAGAAATAGGGGCCTTAAGCCCATACTAGAACTGTGAAACTTAAACAAGCTTCTGGTGAGGGAGACGTTCAAGATGCTCTCCCTTGGAACACTGCTGCCTTACCTCCACCAGGGAGACTGGCTGTGTTCCTTGGATCTAAAGAATGTGTGTACACACATTCTAATCTACCTCTCCCTAAGGTTCGTGGTAGGAGGAAGGCACTACCAGTACAGGGTACTACCCTTCAGCCTGGCCTCCTCGCCAAGGGTCTTCACCAAATTCCTGACTGTGGTGGCTGCCCACCTGGGTTTGCAAGGAGCCTTCATCTTCCCCTACATAGACGACTAGCTAATCAGGGGTGGCACAGCCTCTGAGGCCAGTCAAGCGGCAGAGCATGGGTCCTTCCTTCTGCAGCACCTGGGGTTCATCATCAAACTCCCTCAAATCCCACCTCTCTCCAACCCAAAATCTGGAGTTCATAGATGCTCAGCTCGACACACTGTAGGTTAAGGTGGTCCTCCCCAGAGAAAGGGAGAAACCCCTCAGACAACTGGCAGGAGAGGGGTACAATGTTGCCGCTCAGTGCCAGCTCATCTCCTCCGCCTGCTGGATCATATGGCCCCCTTGCATATGCGGATAGCCCAGTGGTACCTCTGCTCGCAGTGGACCCAAGCCATGGGCAGGCTACGGGACAGGAACAGGGTTACCCGCCAATTGGCGAAATCCCTCAATTGGTGGCAAAACCTCTGCCACCTCCAGGCGGGAATGCCCTTCCAAGCACCTGCACCTCAGAGAACCCTTACCACAGATGCCTCCCTCCTAGGTTGGAGGGCACATTGTGGGGACCGCCGCACACAAGGCAGCTGGTCCCAGGAGGAGTCGCTCCTATAGATCAATCTCCTGGAGCTCAGGTCAATCTTCTTAGCCCTACAAGCGTTACGCCACTGCCTGCAACACCGGCCTGTACTGATCCAGATGGACAATCAAGTTGCCATGTTCTCTATTAACAAGCAGGGGTCACGGGTTTGTACGCCCTCTGCCAAGAGGTGGTGGCCCTCCTCTCCTTTGCAGCTCGCAACAACATGCTCTTGCGAGCAGTTTACCTCCCAGGCCAGGACAACTGCCTAGCGGACAGGCTGAGCAGAGTCCTTCGGACATACGAATGACGCCTGAACCCCAATGTGGCCAAGAGGCTCTTCCACCTCTGGGGCAGACCTGTGATGGCTCTGTTTGCCTCTCTGGACAAAACGCAGCTTCCTTGCTTCTGCTCGCGTCAACCCACCCGGAAAGAGTAGCGGCAGATGCCTTCCTGATCTCGTGGGCCGAGGACCTACTCTATGCCTTCCCACCGACCCCCCCTGATGGCCAGGACCCTCTTCAAGGTCCAGAGCGAGAGGGCATCAGTTATACTAATTGTCCCCTGTTGGCCCAGGCAGCCCTGGTTTCCACTGCTGCTCTCCCTGTCTGTGGCACTCCCAGTCCCCCTGGGCCGAGCCCCAGACCTCCTGTCTCAGGAGGGGGACTCCCTCCTGCACCCCAACCTGGGGGACCCTAACGCTAACAGTGTGACTGCTGAAAGGGTAGCATTGTCCCCTTTCAATATTCCGAGAGAAGTCAAGGAGATCCTGCTGGCCTCCTGAAAGCCCTCCATCAGACAAACTTAAGCAGTTAAGTGGAAAAGGTTCTCCGCCTGGTGTGCAAAAAGAAGGGAGAACCCCTTCTTCTGCCATGTGCAATTAGTATTCCAGTACCTACTGCAACTGTCCCACAGTGGGCTGAAAACTAATTCAGCGAGGATGCATCTGAGCGCGATAGCCGCTCACCACCACCCTGTCGAGGGTAAACCCCTCTCAGGCCAGCCCCTGGTCTCCAGGTTCCTCCGGGGCCTCCTGTTATCCAAGCCCGCCCTCCGGCAGTGGAATTGGTCCTCAACGTGGTGCTCTCACAGCTCACCAGACTGCTGTTCAAGCCCCTAGTCACTTGCCGTCTGCAGTACCTGTCTTGGAAAATGGCTTTCTGGTGATTCTCACATCCACTCAAAGAGTGAGCGAACTTCGGGCCCTGGTGGTGGATCCACCATATACAAGGTTCTACAAGAATAGGGTAGTGCTCCGCACACACCCCAAATTCCTCCCAAAGGTGGTATCTCCTTCCCACCTCAACTAAGAGGCGGTCCTCCTCACCTTCCTCCCGCAGGAAGGAACTAGTACTTGATACACTGGATTGCAAACGGGCCCTGTCTTTCTACTTACAGCGGACCCAGGCTCATCGCAAAGCTGCTCAGCTTTTCGTATCTTATGACTCCAACAGACTGGGGCTCCCTGTGACTAAGTAAACTCTGTCCACTTGAGTGTGGACTGTATTGCCCTTGTTTATGAGCAAGCCGGCCTCTCCCTTGAGCACTGGGTCACAGTGCATCGTGTGAGGGCGATTGCCATGTCTGTGGCCAACCTGATCTCAGTGCCAGTGACAGATATGCAAGGCTGCCACATGGTCTTCGATTCACATGTTTGCAGCTCACTACTTCCTGGAGAGTGAGTCCCGCAGGGACAGTGTGTTTGGCCAGGCAATATTCTGTAATATTCTCGGGGTGTAGGCAACTCCTGCCCTCTGACCCTTCTGTGTTCAGGCTACCGGAGTGATATCACGCTGGACACTAGGGTCTTGCAGAGTATCTCAGTGACTCATCTTCTGCAACTCATGGCTAGCTGACTTTGTCGTCGTTGGTGCTGTCGTGGTTGGGTCCTCCGCAGCCTGGAGCTAGGGAGTCCCATATGTGAGGACTGACTTCCTGCTTGTTCCTGGAGAAAGCATAGTTACTCACTTGTTACAGGTGTTTTCCAGGGACAGGAGGAATCAGTCCTCACAACCCTCCCTCCTCTCCTGGGAGTTGCCCCCCTATTTTGTTCTATTTTTTATTACCGCCCTAGCTAAGTCATCTGACTGAGCAAGATGGCATCCATGGGCGGGAAGGGGACCATGCATGCATGGCAGCATGTCTCAAAGGCTTTCTTTGAAAGCTGGAGAAATGCTTCGTGCAGGCTTTGTCTGCGCCAGCGTCACCCATATGTGAGGACTGATTCCTGCTATCCCTGGAGAACACATATTACAGGTGAGTAACTACGCTTTATGGGCTCTTTTGTGGATTATCAGAGAAGGCAAAATAGACTGAGTCTGTATTAAAGGAATCTGAACCCCCGCTATAGGAAAGGATAAGGCCTCTTCTCTCATCCCCTCCTATTTTCCTGTTTCTTATAGCCTTCATTTTCCTCCTTTTGAGAATTTGGTTAAGTGGGGTTCTCTTTAGACCCGCACCACTATGTTTCTTTAATGAGATATGGAT
The DNA here is from genome assembly GCA_033557465.1 of Ichthyophis bannanicus. Taxonomy (NCBI): domain Eukaryota; kingdom Metazoa; phylum Chordata; class Amphibia; order Gymnophiona; family Ichthyophiidae; genus Ichthyophis; species Ichthyophis bannanicus. The sequence continues at coordinate 1,247,192,890 of CM066031.1, read as the reverse complement.
AGTAAGGCAGTGTATTGTTAAACCATAAAACCAGGTGGTGGGATGCAATGGTTTTGAGTTTTCTTTGGTTCTGACAGACTATAAAGAAAGGTTGAAGAGGGTTTCACTTATTCTGAAAGGTACAATAATTATATAGAAGAAATATTCTTTTATTTTTTTCATTTATATGATATGGAATGCTGATGTTTGCATTATAACAGTATGATATGTACTACAGATTCTAAGAATGCCTTGATCTGTTAACCAGTGGAATACAAACAAAAATAATTAATAAAATTAAAGTGTAAAAAAAAGACTTGGAATAGTATGTTACACAAATACTAAAGCTTGCATAACTCTTCTAAGGTCAGTAGTCTGTTTAAAAAAAATGGCTTCAGTCTGCTCACCATCTGCAATTTAAAGGAAATCCTTTTAGCCTTGGCTTTAGTGAGGGGACTCATGGTTAGTTTGGAGTCTCTTAATTCCTTGATCTTGAAAGCAAGTACCTTATTAGTTTTGTTTGGCTAGAGAGGCAAATAATATTTAGCTGGATAGCTTTCCAAGTTTCAGGCTGGGGGTGAATCGATCCCCACAGTGCTGCAGTTGAAATGTGAGAAAAGTTACAAATGTCTGTCTTAGAGACTTATGTGGACATATTTATTTTACTAGTTACTGTTCTTCTGCAGCTAAAATGAAAGGGTTTTTAATAATCAATTAAACTATCTGTTATCTGAGAGTGGCAGTTTTGATGACTTGCCTTGCAGAGGAGAGTATGAGAGCGACACTGGAAAAACCTCACAATATTTGATAGCATGATTTTGGGATCCATTTTTCTAGCTGGAATTTAATTATAGAGGGCAACATCAGTTAAACTCAGCTGAATAACTGAAAAATTAGAGCTTTTAAAACTGAAACCACACTGTGAGGCCACACTGCATAAGACAGTCTGATATGCTAGCACTTTATTTGGATTAGTACTAGACTTTTTTTCCCCACTTATACATACCATCTAGAAATAATGTAGCAAGGACTTGTGGTGTTACCATTGTACTGATGTTTGTTATACAAGAAAAACAGAGGCTTAGTCAATACTATACAGATCTGATAGTAAGCAGTATTGAAACAGAATGTCTGGTAATGAAATTATGTGGTTTCTGAGGCATCTATTGTGTATGCCAAAAAACCTTAAATTTGACTATGGGCCAACAGGCTGGATAGCTTGTACCATCTCAAATGTCTTAAGGAAAACTGATTTCTATTAGTTGCATATGAGGAAACAAGCAATCAATGCGCTCCTGAAAAGGGGCTGTTATTGCAGCACACAACTGGGTCTGAAAACTAGGAAATGTTACTGTGTGAGCCACATAGGTTCTTTCATGGATAAAACTCAGTCTATTGGGATTCAGATTTCCCTATGGAGAAGCAGGAATGAGTCTTCACGCATGGATGATGTCCCCTGATGGAGCACTGCGCGGGAACGCTCCCCAGCTTCTACTGGAAGCTTTTGGGAGGCTTCACTGTGCCTGCGCATCTCCTTCCAGCCTGCTGCTGCGACACTATCTTAGATCAGTCTGTTCTGCAGAGCCCAACCGACACATTCCAGACATCTCTGTTGGTAAACTTCTGGTTTTTCCCCTCAATTTGGGGGGTTCCTGATCGTCTCTCCAGGCCAGTCCAGGAACAAGAGGGTTGTCAATCTTCTTCAGCAACTGAGGACTGAAATCTGAAGTTTTGCAGACCTGGTATCTGGCTCCCCCTGCTGGTCGTACTTCAGTCTTTTCAGTCCTCAGCAGCTGGAAGGGACGTTCCTGGCTGGCTCCTTTTAAGAGAGTTTATTTTTATTTATTTGGCAATTTTTTTCAGCAGTATTTCTGGGTAGAGCCCTAGCAGGGTTCTTTCCACCCCCCCCCCCCCTCCGGTTACAAAAACGAAGCGATTCTCACAGATCTGTGGGTGCAGATGCTAATGGAGCTGCTAGAGGCAGAGCCTGTCTTTTTAATCAGCTCCGGTCATCGAGGGAGGGAACAGTGCAGTGCTGGGAGCCCCAGATACCTTCCTGTTGCCCTCGGCGATTTCGGTTACTTCCCACTAGCAGTGGAAGTGAGGGCCGAATCGAGTTCTAGCGGCACAGAGCCTTTTCCTGGTGTGACAGGTATGTTTAAGTTTGATTAAGCTTGTCGGGGCAGCGTGTTTTGTCGGCGGTTGCTGTTGGCTCAGACAGGCAGTTCTTTTCAGCGCGGCAGGGAGCTCCGTGCCGGTTTTCGTTGCGGTTTTCGCTGCGGGGTTGTTTTCCTTTCTAAAGGCTGCTTGTTTCTTGCTCAGTTGGTTTCAAAGGCTGTTTAGGGTCTTTCTGGGGATACCAATCATGGAGGGTACCTCGGAAGGACACCCTCTGGGCAGTTTTGGCGGGAACGGCAGCCATTTCTGAAGCAGCTCAAGAGAAACCTGCAAAAAAGAGAGCCAAATCCAAACGGCAAGGACAGGTGGAGGATGCTCCTTCACAGTCGCTGTCTGATATTCTTCAGGGTTTGCAGTCTGTGTTTTCTGCTGATTTTATTTTGGCTCTTCATCAGGCTTATTGTATAAAGTGGCAGCAGGCCCAAAACAAGCCCTCTGCTCCGGTGGCTGAGCATGGTGTAGACTCTCTGCCTTCTCTGTCAGATCCAGGCGAGGGTTCATCTGAAGTAATCCAAATAGCGGCGGTTAGTGCGGACAAGCCTAATCAGAACTTCTCGGACCTCCAAGGAGTGGAGGAAGGAGAACTCCTATCTGACTCAGGTTTGGAGTGGGCTACTGACTTAGATGAAGCGGAGATGGGAGCTGGCGAGGATCCCAACACGTTTCGCGTCTTTAGGAAGGAGGAATTGGGGGCCCTCATTGCCCAGACTTTGTCGGCCTTGAATATTGCGTTGCCAATGGCTCCAGTGGAACCTTTGGAGGATCCCCTACTGCAAGGGTTTAAAATGGAACAACGGTGTTTCCCAGTGCACAGAGTCATGAAGCAGATGGTGGAATCTGAGTGGGAATGCCCGGAGGCTTCGTTGAGAGGAGCGCGGGCTATTGGCCGCTTGTATCCTTTGCCGCAGGAAGAGCTCGAGTTATTGAAGATGCCTAAGGTGGATGCCTTAGTGACGGTGGTCACCAAGAAAACCACCATTCTGGTAGAAGGCAGTGCGACCCTCAAGGATCTGCACGATAGAAAGCTAGAGGCCTTGTTAAAACAGACTTTTGAGTCATGTGCTCTATCGTTGCGAGCGGCTATATGTGGGGCGTATGTTTCTCGGGCGTCCATTCGGTGGATTCAGGGGGGCTCTCTCGCATGCCCCGAGCAGGATGAAGGCGTGAAGCTAGAGTCAGCGGCGGCTTACCTGGCCGATACCTTTTACGATCTGATGTGGATTTCCGCCAAATCCATGGCTGCGGTAGTAGCAGCTCGTAGATTTCTTTGGTTGCGGAATTGGTCGGCGGACACCTCCTCCAAAGCGACACTCAGTAAACTCCCTTATAAAGGTTCGCTGCTTTTTGGGGCAGCTTTGGAAAAGATTGTAAAGGATCTTGGGGATTCTAAGGGAGGTCGGCTTCCAGAAGACCGGCAGAAACCATCGAAACCGACCAATTTACACAGGGGGGCGTCTCGAGAGTTTCGCAGATTCCCTGTTTACTCCCTATCAGAGAGGTCGCTTTTTGGCCAGGGGGCAGTCCTTTTGGGGGGCTCGAGGTTTCGGAAGAGGATACTTCGGATCCCAGCAGAATGCCACCAAGAAGCCGCAATGAAGTGAGGTTGGTCCAGGCGGATTTCCCGGTGGGGGAACGGCTTCAAGCCTTCCTGTCAGCCTGGGCCAACATAACTTCCGACCAGTGGGTCCTAGAAATCATTCGCGAGGGGTACTCCCTAGAGTTCGCTTGTCCGGTGTCCGAGGCTTTCGTGGTGTCTCCCTGCGGTTCGGCGGAAAAGCACGCAGCGGTTGCTCAGACCCTCCGACGGTTGTTACGTATTCAGGCGGTGGTTCCAGTTCCTCCAGACCAATTAGGATCAGGTCGGTACTCGATTTATTTTGTGGTACCCAAGAAGGAGGGTTCTTTTCGGCCTATTTTGGATCTCAAAAACGTCAACCGTTGCTTGCGGGTTCCGCACTTCCGCATGGAGACGCTACGCTTTGTCATTGGCTCAGTGCAACCGATGGAGGTGTTGACGTCAATAGACCTTACGGAGGCCTATCTTCATATTCCCATAAGGCCCGAGCATCAGAAATTTCTACGTTTTGCGGTCCATTTGGGACATTTCCAATTCCGAGCCTTACCGTTTGGCCTGGCTACGGCGCACCGTATCTTCACCAAGGTGATGGTAGCAGTGGCAGCAGCTTTGCGCAAAGAGGGAGTCCTAGTGCATCCTTACCTCGACGATTGGCTAATTCGGGCACCGTCCGTGGCGGAGTCCCGGATGGCCACGGCGCGGGTGGTCAGCCTCCTGGAACAACTTGGTTGGGTGATCATCCAGGACAAAAGCCAATTGCAGCCGGTCACGCGTCTCCTTTACTTGGGAGCCATCTTCGATACCGAGTTAGGAGCCGTTTTTCTACCAGAGAGCAGGGTGCAGAAGATTATGTCTCAAGTGAAGAGCTTCTTACAACTCAAGGCGCCAACGGCGTGGCGTTATCTGCAGCTCTTGGGCTCCATGGCGGTGGCCTTGGAGCTTGTGCCCTGGGCGAGGGCCCACATGCGGCCGTTACAACAGGCTTTGCTGTCGAGATGGTCGCCTCAGGAACATCCTCTGGATTGCAGGTTGCCCAGGTTACACAGTGCCTCAGTCAGTCTCCAGTGGTGGTTAGATCCCGTTCATCTGCTGGCGGGAGTTCCCTTACGTCAGCCGGACTGAGTGCTAGTCACGACCGATGCCAGGCTGGGGGGCTCATTGTCTGGGGAGCTTGGCTCAGGGAGTTTGGCCACCGGAAGTTCAGCATTGCTCTATAAATCTGTTGGAGCTCAGAGCAGTTTATTTAGCTCTTCAGGCGTTTCGCCCGCTGATACAGCACAAAGCAGTGAGAGTTTTCTCAGACAATGCGGTGACAGTATCCTATATCAACTGACAAGGGGGGACAGGCAGTGCAGTGTTGCTGGAGGAAAGTCAGCGACTCATGTCCTGGGCGGAAGAGCATCTGATGGCACTATCGGCGGCGCATGTCGCGGGTCGGGACAATGTGCAAGCAGATTTCCTCAGCTGGCATGTAGTGGATCCAGGCAAGTGGGAATTGAACGCGGCGGTGTTTCACTCTTTAACTCTCCGATGGGGGCAGCTGATAATGGACCTCATGGCCACCTTCGACAATGCCAAAGCCCACAGATTTTTCAGCAGGCGCAGGGAGCGCATGTCAGAGGGTCTCGACGGCCTGTCTCAACCCTGGCCGAACAGCGGTCTTCTTTATATTTTTCCGCCGTGGCCAATGATAGGCAGGGTAGTTCGATGGATAGCCAGTCACCGGGATCGAGTAATTCTCATTGTGCCAGATTGGCCCCGGAGAGTGTGGTATGCGGATCTGGTTCGTCTCCTCGTAGACCGCCCCTGGAGGCTGCCTTCGCGGGCAGATCTACTAGTTCAAGGTCCGCTACTCATGCCAAATGTGGATCGCTTCTCGCTTACGGCTTGGCTATTGAGAGGGACCGACTGATGCATCGGGGGTATTCGCCTTCTGTCGTGTCCACTCTGTTGCAGGCTCGTCGGCGGTTGACTTCCCTGGCTTATGTCTGAGTGTGGCGAGTCTTTGAATCTTGGTGCGTGCAGCGGAGCGTCAGTCCGCGGGACGCCTCAGTGCCACATGTGCTGTCCTTTCTGCAGGACGGGCTGGATAAAGGTTTGGCCCTCAGCACCATTAGGGTTCACTTGGCAGTGATTTCCTGTTTTTGAGAAGGCGTGAAGGGGGCTAGGCTGTCCGCCCATCCGGATGTGCTTCGGTTCTTTCGAGCGGTTCAGAACATCCGCCCTCCTCTTCGCAGCGTTGTTCCCCTTTGGGATTCGAATCTCGTTCTTGAAGCCTTGGCGCGTCCTCCTTTTCATCCATCTAACGACATCCCAATGCAGGAGTTTTCGTGGAAAGTAGCCTTCTTAGTGGCCCTGTGTTCGGCGAGGAGGATCTCTGATCTCCAAGCGCTTTCTTGTAGGGCGCCCTATCTTCAATTTTCAGAGGACAGGGTCCTGTTGAGAACCGTTCCCTCGTTTCTCCCGAAGTTGTTTTCCAAATTTCATGTGAATCAGACTATTTCGCTCCCCACTTTTCGGAACCAGGAGGGCTTGCCTATTGATGGCGTGTTACAGAAATTGGATTTGGGCAGGTTGCTCAAGAGATACCTGAAGAGAACTAAACCATTTCGTAGAACGGACAGGTTATTTGTACTATTTGCAGGCCCTCGAAAGGGCGAAGCAGCGTCCAAGGCATCCATTGCTAGATGGGTGAAGCAAGCGATCGTGGCGGCGTATCAGGCCAAGGGGAAAGCTCCTCCGGAGGGGCTGCGAGCTCATTCTACTCGTAGCCAGGCAGCGTCCTGGGCCGAGTATGCTTCGATTCCACCCGCTGACATTTGTCGAGCGGCGACTTGGTCGTCTCTTCACACGTTTGCTAGACATTACAGGTTGGATGTTTTGGCCAGGACGGACGCAAATGTGGGGGCTTCGGCTGTCATTGCGGGCCTTGCGGGTCCCTCCCATGGTTAGGTACTGCTCTGGTACTTCCCTCTTGTTCCTGGACTGGCCCGGAGAGACGATCAGGAAACAGAAATTAGGCCTTACCTGCTAATTGTCTTTCCTGGAGATCTCTCCGGGCCAGTCCAGGACCCACCCGTTTGGCATTTGTCGTATTTCCTGGTTGCAAGGCGATCTCGGACGAAGGATGACTTTTAGCAGTCGAGAGTCGTATTTTTGCTCGGCCGTCAGTATGGCCGTTTCGGTGAGGTCTGTCCATTGAGGGGTCTCTGGGGCTCCCTCGGGGAGAAGTCGTGGGGCAAGACCACGACAGCAATCAAAACAATCAAACAATACTAAGCATAATACAAAAAAAAAAAAAGGAAAAGAAAAAGGCAATACCCATGAAAAAGGGGGAAATGTAGTAGTTTTACATTAGTTGATTTCCGATATGTTCTTAGTTTATTTCTATTTGTTCGATTTCTTTCTTCAACTGCTTGGACAAGGGTAGACTGAAGTACGACCAGCAGGGGGAGCCAGATACCAGGTCTGCAAAACTTCAGATTTAAGTCCTCAGTTGCTGAAGAAGATTGACAAATGACAACCCTCTTATTCCTGGACTGGCCCGGAGAGATCTCCAGGAAAGACAATTAGCAGGTAAGGCCTAATTTCTGTTTTTCACCCAATTGCCTGCCATTGCAAATTTCTCCTCCCTTTCACTTTTTTCTCCTTTGATCACTCATTTTCTTCTCCAGGAACAAGCAGGAAGTCGGTCCTCACATATGGGTGACATCGACACCGACGGAGCCCCGCGGAAGCATCTCCCCAGCTTTCAAAGAAAGCTTTTGGGAGATGCCACCACGCCTTCCCACCCAAGGGTGCCATCTTACTCGGTCTCCCTTTTTCCGCGGAGCCCTACAGACGTGCATCTAATTCCCCTGGAAGAAAGTTGACTATTCTTATGCATTAAGTGCATTGTCCGGTTAGCATTGGTCCCTTTCCTGCCTCCAAGCCCTTTTGCCTCAGCTTTGAGACTCAGAACCGTTTTAGTTAAGGTTTTTTTTCCAGTGCAGTTTCGCGCCTTTTCTGACCACTGGCTGTGTTGAGGGTCTTCAGCCTCACTGGTGGTCCTTTTTGCTGCAATGGCCAATGGGTTTAAGTGTGATCAGTGCTTGAGGAACATGTCCCTTACCAACACACATGACTGTTGCCTTCGGTGTCTAGGTGCCGACCATGACCCAGAGGTTTGTTCCCTATGCAAAAAAGATGTCCACTAAGGCCATCCAGAGTCGCAGGCAGAAGCAGGACGACATCTTCCACAGGTCAGATTCAGCCCTGGTATCCCTGGTAGCCATGTACTCTAAGGCCCCGCATGGATCCTCGGAGTCGCATAAAGCCCCCACGGTGTCCAAGCGGGCATGCAGTCACTCCAACAAGGGTTCTCTGGAGCCGGGAGTATAAGAAAAAGAAGAAATCTTCAAGGACCTCTTCTGGGAATCGGACAACACAGCAAGTCCCATGTGAGGTCCCACAGTCTCCGGAGGGTATCAGAGGAGTTGGAGCGGGAACAGCCGGTGAAGGTACCCAGGACAGACGCTGAAGCTTCTGGCGACAGATCTCGGACCCTCGAGGCCCATCCTGTCGAAGACTCCCTCTCCTCACTGACACCGGACCCAGTAACCTTAGCGTCCGTGTCGAAGACTGCAACTCCTGAGTGGGAAACCAGGATGATGGCATTGGAACTCAGCGTTTCTGTCTGCCTTGCCTCACAGCAAGCATCGATGCCCAGCCCCACCGGTGCACATGCTGAGACCGCAGGGACCTCTATGTCACGTACTCCCTGGGCCGTCAAAGAAATCTTCGAGCGCTCCATGCCTCAAGCCGATCCTCAGCGAGGGTCTCTATCCCGCTCCCAGTCCTTGGGAGCGAGATCCTCCCTGGCAAGTGCCTCTGGCTCCAGCCAATCAACAACCATGGTTAACTAAAGGCAGGATCCAACGATGCCTCAAGAGCCATAAGGCCTCGAGTCCTCGACAGATACTTGGACTGGGAGTCCAAGGACGAGGCTTCCCCAGAGCATGAGCATACCATGATCTCCCCTCACCATGGAGTTGGAGGAGGACCCTCATATGGAGGAACTCAAAATCCTCCAATTCGCAGCTCCACCTAAGGAGGCCCTTATGGTCTCCATCCCCACTGTCCTCGGGCAACTCCTCCGGATGTGGGAAACACCGGCATCAGTGCTGATAGTTAGCCGGCTCCTGGACACCATGTATGGGGTCCAGTGGGGCCCTGGCTTCAGGAAGGCACAACTCCCTCACACCTCCATGGTGGTTGAGTCAACCATACGCTGACAGAAAAGTCCAAAGATTTGCTCTTCAGGGCCCCCGGGCAGGGAGTTCTGTGCCCTCGATGCCCTTGGGTACATATTCTACCAGTGCTCGATGCTGGCTTGCCGAATACAAGCATATCCGCTGTATATCGGCATGTATCTCCAAGACCTGACAAAGGAACTCAGAGTTTTCTTGGCAGGTCTCAGCAGAGATTACCTCCAGTGATTCCAAACCCTCACAAAGTCTGTCAGGTAGTGCTCGAAGTACTTGTCTCGAGCAGCCTATGACAGCTTTGAGTCTAACGCGAGGGTGGCCACCGCAGGCATCGTTGCTCATCGCCAGGTCTGACTCCAGGCATTGGACCTCAAGCAGTGTGTCCAGTAGAAACTTCTCGACGTCCCCTCTCTCGGTGAGAACCTCTTTGGCAAGCTGATGGAGGACAAGGCGGCAGAGATCAAGACCGAATATGTCACCAGGACTCGACTGTCCAGGAAGACCTCCAGTCTTCCCAAGGAGAAACCATCAGAGAAAAGGCCTTCCTTTCACCGGAAAGACTAGCTTTATAGAGGTTACCCCCCAGTACCAAGCCCCCCAGACCCTGTAGCAGGGGCATCAGAGCAAGGAAGTATGCCAGGGCCCCTGCAAACCTAAGGGCCCCAAGCCCCAGACACTGGCTCCAGCACAGACTGGGTCGGGGCTTTGACTCCCAGAGCATAGCCTCTCTACCCATGGGGGATCAGCTACCAATGGGGGAGGGCGTCTGATTCATTTTGCCCATTGGTGGCCAACCATCACTACCAACTCCTGGGCACTTCAAGTGGTCAGGTAAGGTTACCTCCTTCACCTGGACCAAACGCCTCCCCCCTTTCTTTCCAGGAGAGCCCCCTCAAACCCCCTTGCACCATACCCTGCTGCTGCAAGAACTTGCAGGCCTTCTCAGGGACAGGGCCATGGAGCCAGTACCTCACCACCTAAAAAGGAAGGGATTCTACTCCAGGTACTTTCTGGTCCCAAAAAGAACAGGAGTCCTAAGACCCATCTTGGACTTGAGAAACCTGAACAAATTCCTGGTGCAAGAGAAGTTCAAAATGCTCTCCTTTGGAATATTGCTGCCCTACCTCCAGCAGGGAGATTGGCTATGCTCTTTGGACCTAAAGGATGCTTGTACCCACATCCTTATCCATCCCAGCCACAGGTAGTACCTAAGGTTCATGGTCGGGGGAGACCACTACCAATACAGGGTACTACCCTTTGGCCTCGCCTTAACACCAAGAATCTTCATCAAATTCCTGGCAGTGGTGGCGGCCTATCCTCCGTCTCCAAGGGGTTTTTGTCTTCCCATACCTGGATGACTGACTAGTAAAAGGAGACACTGCCTCAAAGGTGCAACAAGCCACGGCCCGCACCAGCAAGGTCCTAAAAACATCTGGGGGTTCATGATAAATCACCCCAAATCCCACCTCACTCTGACACAGGATCTGGAATTCATAGGAGCTCGTCTGGACACTTTCCAGTCCAGGGCCTTCCTCCCCCTGGACAGGTGGATCGCCTCAGGGCCCTGGCTACCAAGGTGAAGTTCCACCACTTAGTGTCGGCATGGTCCATGCTCCGCCTACTAGGCCACATAGCATCCACAGTTCATGTGGTTCCCAATGCCGCCCTCCACATGCAGGCAGCTCAGTGGTGTCTCTGCTCACAGTGGTCTCAAGCCATGGGCAGGCTCTGGGACAGAGTCTCTGTGTCCCATCAGCTAGCAGATTCACTCGATTTGTGGCAGGACACACATCACCTGCAGAAGGGCATGCCCTTCCAGCACCCAAACCCCCACAGGGTCCACACTATCGATGCCTCCCTACTGGACTGGGGTGCCCACTGCGAGGAACTGCTTATGCAGGCAACTGGTTCCTGGAAGAGAGTCAGCAGCAGATCATCTGCTGGAGCTCAGGGGATTTTTCTAGCGACCAAGGCCTTCCACCAACTCCTGCAGAACCAGTTGGTGCTAGTTCAAATGTACAACCAGGTCGCGATGCTCTATCTGAACAAGCAGGGAGGCACAGAGTCTCTGTGCTTCTGTCAGGAGGCAGTAGCCCTTTGCTCGTACGCAACCAGGCAAGGAATGCTCCTCAGGGCAGTATACCTTCTGGGCCAAGACAATGCCCTAGCGGACAAGCTAAGCAGGGTCCTCCAGCTGCACGAATGGCGCCTAGACCCCAGGGTAGCACAGCAGCTATTCAGACTATGGGGAACCCCAAGTCTGGACCTCTTTGCCAGCCCAGCCAATGCTCAGCTGCCCCGCTTTTGCTGTCTTCAACCGCACCCATCCTGGATAGCGGCAGACATCTTCCTCATATCGTGGTCGGAGGGCCGCCTTTATGCCTTCCCTCCCACGCCACTAATTGCCAGGACCAAGTTCCTGCAGGAGAAGGCTTCATGATCCTGGTGGCCCCACCACTTCCATCGGGAAGGCATTCCAAGCATCCACGACCCTTTCCATGAGAAAGTATTTCCTGATATTGCCTTTCAGTTTACCCCGTTGCAGCTTCATATTATGCCCTCTAGTTTTACAGTTTCCCCGTCTTTGGACGAGGTTTGTTTGTTCATTAAAACTCTAAGTATTTAAAGGTCCGAATCATATCTCCCCTGTCCCTCCTCTCCTCCAGAGTTTACATATTTAGGTCTTCAAGTCTCTTCTCCTAAATCTTCTGACACAGGTCCAAATCATTTTGGTAATGCAGGCATAAAACCATAAATGGATGATTACATAAATGAATAGTAAGCAAAGTAAAATAAATAAATAAAATGAATAAAAGAATAAATAAAGATAGTGGAATGGAAGGAGGGAGGAGGAAGGTGGGAAAGGGGGGAGGGAAGAAGGAGGGGGAAGAGGAAAAGGAGGGGTAGGTGGTGTAAAGATGGGAGAGGGTAGAGGGGTAAGAAAGGGGGAATACAAACAACTGCAGCAAGCAATAGTGCGCACCGTGTTCATCCTGCAACACCTGAAGTTCATGATAAACCAGCCCAAGTCCCACCTCCTCCTAACGCAGTGTCTGGAGTTTATAGGGGCACAGCTAGACATTGTTCAGGCCAGAGCCTTCCTCCCTCAGGACAGGGCCATCCGCCTCAGGGCACTGCCTGCAGTTGTACAGCGTGATGCTCTGTGACTGCCCGCCTACTGCTCCGCCTGTTGGGTCATATGGCATCAACAGTTCATGTTACCCTGGACGCTAGTTTTCACATAAGGATGGTCCAATGGAACCTCCGCTCCCAATGAACACAGGCCATGGACCAACCGCGGAACAGAGTGGCGGTGAGCCACCAACTGACCGATTCTCTTGGCTGGTGGCAAGCCCCACAGCATCTTCAGGCTAGGATGCCCTTCCAGGCCCCCATCCCCTAGAGCAGGGGTCTCAAACACGCGGCCCGCGGGCTGCATGCGGCCCGCGAGACAACTTTGTGCGGCCCGCGACGGCGGAAAACCAAAAATCCCCCAAAACCCTGGCTTCTGCTGCTGCCGTTGCCGCCGTGGCAGCAGCAGAATCAATTGTCAAATTAAAAAAAAAAACTGACTTCTGCTGCTCAAGCAGCTGTCCTGCGGCCCCTTTCCCTCTGCCCGGAGATCCGACTCTGCTCTCAGCGGCGTGCTTTTCAAGCCGCGAAGAGAGTATTCCCCTCTCGCGCGGCTTGAAAAACCGCGCGAGAGGGGAATACTCTCGTCGCGGCTTGAAAAGCACGCCGCTGATAGAGCAGAGTCAGATCTCCGGGCAGAGGGAAAGGGGCCGCAGGACAGCTGCTTGAGCAGCAGAAGTCAGTTTTTTTTTTAAATTTGACAATTGATTCTGCTGCTGCCACGGCGGCAACGGCAGCAGCAGAAGCCAGGGTTTTGGGGGTTTTTTTGTTGGCCGGTAATGAGCTATGGAGGGGCTGACTGAACTGGAAGTGGGCTATTGGCAGTGGGGGAGGGGGGGGTTATAACTGGTAATGGGCTATGGTGGGGGCTAGGACTGGAAATGGGCAGATGGGGGTTAGGACTGGAAGTGGGCTATTGGCAGGGCTATGGTTGGGGCTAGGACTGGAAATGGGCAGATGGGGGTTAGGACTGGAAGTGGGCTATTGGCAGGGGGGGGTTATGACTGGTAATGGGCTATGGTGGGGGCTAGGACTGAAAATGGGGTGATGGGGGTTAGGACTGGAGGTGGGCTGATTGGGGGGTTAGGACTGGTAATGGCCTATGAGGGGAGGTAAGACTGAAAATGGGGTGATGGGGGATACGACTGCAAGTGGGCTATGGGGGGGACTAGGACTGGTAATGGGCTATGGGGGGGTAAGACTGAAAATGGGGTGATGGGGGGGTAAGACTGGAAGTGCGCTATGGGGAGGTTAGGACTGGTTATGGGCTATGGGGGGTCTAGGACTGGTAATGGGCTGGGGGGGTTGCTAGGACTGGAAATGGGCTGAGTGGAAGGGGGGCTTGAACTGCAAATGGCTGATGGGGAGGGGGCTTGGAATGGAAATGGGCTGTGAGGGGAGGGAGCTAGGATTGGAAATGGGCTGATGGGGGGCTAGGATTGGAAATGGGCTGATGGTGAGGCTAGGATAGGACTGGAAATGGACTGATGCAGGGACTAGAAAGGAGCAGATGCTGGGTGGGGCTGGAACTAGAAGGGAGCTGATGTTGGGGAGGATTAGAATGGGATGGAGCTGGGAAAGTGAAATGGAGAGGGGAAAAATATTTTGTCTGGAAGAGAAGACAAATCTACAATTGGCCAGGTATTGGGAGTAAGTGGGGATTGAGGATGGAGGGGTAAAATTTGAGTGGATGAAATAGGAATGAGGAAAGAGCAAAAGGAGAAAGATTAGTATGTTAAAGCAGATGTAGAGAGAGAGAATGGAAAAAAACTAGAAGAGAGAAGAAAGGACAAATGGACAGCAGACGATGGAGATAGCAGAAGACACGAAGAAACCAGAAGTGGCTGGAGCAATTGCAACTGAAAAAAAATGCACAAAAGGTAGAAAAATATCTCTTTATTTTGAATTTATTAACTGGAATATGTCAGCTCTGGGAAATGTGCATCATTAATGTCTGTGCTTTGGTACAAGAAATTATTTATAGTTTTATTTCTACAGTGCTGAGGTATTCTGTGTAATTCCTATTTGACATTGCTACTTGTTCTCTTTTCCCAGTAGGTCATGTATTGTTCTCTGAAATGTATTGATTTAATATTTGCAGTGTTGCCTTTTGATAGGTAGGGTCTGGTGCTTTGTGAGTCCTGGTAGTGCTGTTATGATACGGGGGGTTTGCTATGGGTTCCAAATGGGCAGTGTTAGTAGTAGTTCCTAATGTGCCTGGCGGTTGGCACTGGATTATAGTAATATAGAAATTTTCTAGTCTTTCTTTATCCATGCACTCATTATGCAACATTATGCAAATAGTTATGCAAATGAGGCCCCTTATGCAAATGAGGCCCGTGTCTTATGCGGCCCCCGGGTTACTTTACAAGTCCTCATTCGGCCCTCAAAGCAATTTGAGTTTGAGACCCCTGCCCTAGAGGGTCCTCACCATGGATGCCTCCTTCCTGGGCTGGGGAGCCCACTGAGGATCTCTGCACTCAGGGCAGTTGTCACATCTGGAAAGCTTGCTGCAGATCAACTTCCTGATGCTTCAGGCCATATTCCTGACTCTCGGAGCCTTCCGTCATCTCCTGCAACACCAGTCAGTGCTGGTCCAGATGGACAACCAGGTGGTGATGCACTACGTCAACAAGCAGGGAGGCACAGGGTTGTACCCCCTCTGCCAAGAGGTAGGGACCCTCTGCTCGTATGCAATCCGCCACGGGATATTCTTGCAGGCAGTTTACTTGCCATGCCAGTACAGTGCCCTGGTGGACAGACTAAGCAAGATCCTCCAGCCGCACAAGGGGCAAGCAGACCCCAGAGTCGCCAGCTGGCTCTTCCTACTCTGGGGAGTCCCACGTATGGACCTCTTCGCCAGTACGAAAAAACTCAGCTGCCCCGCTTCTGCTCCTGGCAGCCTGGGTGGCAGGGGGATGCATTCCTCATCCCATGGACAGAAGTCCTCTATGCTTTCCCGCCCATGCCGCTCTTCAAGATATAGCGCAACGGGGCCTCGCTGATACTGGTGGCCCCTTGATGGGCCAGACAGCCATGCTTTCTTCTGCTTCTTCACCTCTCCACAGTGTTGCTGGTCCCCTTGAGGGTTTGTCCTGGGTCTACTGACACAGGAGGAGGGTGCTGTCCTCCACCCCAACTTGAGGTCACTGATGCTGATTGCCTGGCTGCTGAAAGGGTAGCCCTGGCCCCTTTCCACCTCTCAGGGGAGGTGGAGGAGGTCCTCCTGGCTCTCCTGTAAGACCTTCACCAGATGAGCTTACGCCTTCAAATGATGCAGATTCTCAGTGTGGTGCGCAGAGTGGAGGGTCAACCTATTCTCCTGCTCCTTGCAGCTTGTACTGCAGTACTTACTCACCTATCCCAAGAAGGATTAAACTCCAACTTAGGATCCACCTGAGCACACTTGCGGTGCACCACCACCCCATCGAGGGCAAGTCCCTCTCAGTCCAACCTCTCATGACCCGCTTCTTACGGGGTCTCTTGTTGCCTAAGCCTCCCATCTGCCTGCCAGCGGTGGAGTGGGACCTCAGTGTGTTGCAGCTCATGGCCCCCACTGTTTGAGTCATTGGCTACATTCCACCTGCGGTACCTTTCCTGGAAGAAGGTGATCCTAGTGGCACTTCAGCTCGCAGGATAAGCAAGATCCAAGTATTGGTGGCAGATCCACCATATAGTAGGTTCTACAAGAACAGGGCTGTGCTCCACACACACCCCAAGTTCCTTCCCAAGGTGGTGTCCCCCGTTCCACCTCAGTCAGGAGGTGATGCTTCCCATCTATCTCAAACATACCCAGGGCCACCATAAAGCCTCACAGCTTTTTCTCTCCTACGACCCTAGTCAGCTGAGGGAGGCAGTGACCTAACGTACTCTATCCACTTGGGTGGCGGACTGCATTACCCTCGCCTACGAGCAGGCTGGACTCTTGCTTGAGTGCTGGGTTATAGCACAGTTTCAGAGCCATGGTGGCATCCATGGCAAACCTGCATTACGTTCCTATCTTGGAAATATGCTGAGCTGTCACCTGGTCCTCAGTCCATACCTTTGCAGCTTATTACTGCCTGGAGAGGGAGTCCTATAAGGACAGTGTCTTTGGCCAAGCAGTACTCCTTCATTTGTTTGGGGTATAGGCACCTCCTGCCCTCTGGCCCTTGGTGTGTTCAGGCTACCGGAGGGCTGGTACCTCACTGAATACATGAGTCACTTGGGAGTCTGTTACTCTAGGACTCAATTGCTGTTACCCATGCCTCTCCCTTTTCTGCTTACTCATGGCTTTTTTTTTCTTACAGGTTTTCCGGTAGCAGTACTTCTTCATTTGTTTGGGGTATAGGCACCTCCTGCCCTCTGGCCCTTGGTGTGTTCAGGCTACCGGAGGGCTGGTACCTCACTGAATACATGAGTCGCTTGGGAGTCTGTTACTCTAGGACTCAATTGCTGTTACCCATGCCTCTCCCTTTTCTGCTTACTCATGGCTTTTTTTTCTTACAGGTTTTCCGGTAGCCTATAGCTAGGAAGTCTCATAAGGACTGACTTCCTGCTTGTTCCCAGAGAAAGAATAGATCTCCAGGAACAAGCAGGAATGAGTCTTCACATATGGGTACGTCGGTACCGACGGAGTCTGCGCGGGAACGCTTCCCACCGTCCAATCAAAAAGCTTTTGGAAGCATCCCACCACGCCTGCGTGCTGCCTTCCCGCCTTTCCCAACTGCCTCTCCTCAGTTTTCGTTTTTCCACGGAGCCGGCAGGACGTCCTCCTGTCACTGCAGAAAATTCTTCTTTTAATTCTTAGTTTTCTTGTGGTCGCGGCTGTCTTCCCCGGTACCGCCGGTGTTTCTTTTTTCTTCCCTTGTAAAATTTTTCCTTTTAAGGGAATATTTTTTCTTCTGAGTGTCTTACGGTTTTTCAGGCCTTCTAGGCCTCTCCATGTCCTTCATGGAACCGCCAGTCACTTTCTCCAAGAAATGTTCAAACTGTGGCGGTACAACTTTATTTTTAGACTCCCAAAATTGGTGTCTAACCTGTTTGGGTCCTGACCTTTTTCCTTCGGAGCCCTCGGGCAACAGTATTGTGAGAAGAGGTTTTCAACATCGAGTTTCCCTCGATATGAGGTTCCCTTCCAACTTCAGGGCACCGACCATTTCTTCTTCTACACAGGATCAGGTAACCCACAAACAGTCTGTTAAGACTAGCCAACCCTCGAGTGGTAGGTCTCATGCACAGCATGTAGACGGCTCCGGCCTTGCCCTCGAGGGCCCTTTGGCTTCAAAACCCCGGCGGAAGTCTTCGGCCTCCAAAGCCTATGTGGGGTTTCAGGTTGTTCCTGGGGCTCACCCCTCACAGAACATACCTGAGCCATGCCCGGTAGTGGCATCCGCTTCGAGCGGTACCGATACCCCAGCATCGGCACTGGTGTTGGACAAAACACTCCTCACCAGGGATCGTCATCTGGCGTCCTTGGTAACTACGGGACCGGTGGATACGTTCCAGACTGACTTTCCAGTATCGGTACCGGCACCGATACTACCACCGACGTCGGTACCCTTCAGACGTGCATCGATAGACTCGCTTCCTTTGATGCCGAGTCTGGAATCGATCTCTAGTCTGGAAGACTGGGTACCGACACGTCTTGGTACCGACACCTATCGATACCGGACGCTCGGTACCGAGGGTGACTGCTGAAGGTTTTCGGTTACCTCGGTACCGATTGGGCTGTCACCACTGTTCCCTCTAAGCTGTGCGCTTGTGCGCGCGCACACACCTCGCTGAGAGAGCGCACATACTTTACAACAGAGCGCACAAAAATTATGGCTCTAATTCTGATAGAAAACAACACAGACATCTTAAAAGTTATGATTGTAATTACTAGAAATTTCCCGCTTCATTTAGTTATTGTCTATTTTCATTTAATTTGATTAAAATCAATGTGGTGTACATACTGTATTCTGATGTGTAGTCAAATTTTAAAGTATATAACTCCGAGTGTCGTTATGTGGCGCACAAAAATTTAACCTTCCTTCAAAAGCTGCACACAGCTGATATTTTATGTGCACACAGCCTACAGAAAATTAGAGGGAACATTGGCTGTCACCGATTGCTGCTCCGATGTCGGTGTCCGGTTCGGTTCCAACAGCAGTACCGGTATCGGTATCAGTACCGGTATCCACAGTAGCATCATGGCCAGCTCCTTCCATTCTTCTTCCAACAGGATCGCTCCCTTCTATACCAAGTTTGGAGTCGATACCTGGCATGGACGATGTCGTACTGACTGTCGCTGGTCCTGACCTCCAGTACCAGCGTCCATCTGTTAAGGATCCCATACTGCACCGTGCAGGATCTTATATTCCTATATACTCAGATAGATCCTTCGGTGCCCAGGCTAGTTCTTCAGATCTAACCTGTCCAAAGGAGGTTCTCTTTGGAGATCCTTCTTTTCAGAGTTTCCTCCTGGATATGGCAAGATCACTTGCCATTCCTATCCCTGGACATGATCCTACACAAGGCTCTGTTTCTGCCGAAGCAAAGGAGAACATAATGCTTCCTTTGCATCATTCCTTGCAGGATCTTCTTCTAGGAATGTGGGAAGCACCTTTAAGGGTACCCCCCACCTTCCAGAGCAACTGATCTCCTATATCAGGTGCCCCCCTCTCCAGGGTTTCAAAAGACTCAACTTTCTCATCATTCCATTGTAGTGGAATCAGCAATGAGGCGGGTGAAGAGTAAGAAAAAGCACTCTTCTTATCCGCCAGGTCATGAGTCTAAGACACTAGATGCCTTTGGACGTCAAACCTTCCAGACATCCATGCTTTCAGCAAGAATTCTCTCATATATTTTTTATATGAGTCTATCTCTTGAGGAGGTCGCAAAGAAATTACATCTTTTGACTCCTTTTCTTTCAGTGCCCAAGAGTGCAGACTATTCCTCACTGCTTAGTCATATTCAAAATATCTCTTGGTTCCTTTCTCGTGCTTCCCTAGACTCATTTGAGTCTGTTAGCAGGACTTCTGCTATAGCTATAGGGGCACGACGTAGAGCCTGGCTCCAAGCTTCAGACTTAGACAAATGGGCACAACAAAGACTGGGTAATACTCCTTGCACTGTAGAAAATCTCTTCAATAAGGAGTCTTTACGTCAGGTTACTCAGTGGTCCACTGACTTACCTGTTTCTAAGGGCTGTTCTACGCCTTCTTCTTTCCCAGTAGGTAGGAAATGTCCTACCAAACTTTCTTCCCCTAGGGGGAGTAGGTTTTATTCATCTTCTGCCCATCATACAGATGTTCCCAAACAGGGGAAACATCGCCCTGGTCTGAAGAATCCAAACTCTCACCAGGCTCAGCAAACCCAGCAACCGCAGGGTTTCTGATTAATCATCCATTTTTCTCTGTTATACGAGCTCTTAGGATGTTCATGCCTATAGGTCACAGGTTTCTCCTCCTCTTCCTGCTAGGGAAAGAGGTTTAACAACTATCAAACGATAGTTTTCTGTACCAGCATGAATGTTTCCTTTCTACAGACTTACCACATTGTAAGTCTCCATTCATCTCTACCCTCTTACCAAGCATTTCCTCTGTAAGAGTGGTACTATTCCACTGGAGGGTTTCTTCTTCAGCCCCTCTAGTTTTTGTCACTATTCCAGTGTGGAGTTTTCCTTTCTGAGTTAACTCCCTTCTTCATTTTTGCTTTGGGGCAGCTTATCAGACAGGTCCAGAGTTTTCTTACTCCTGTTCTGTCTGTTCTTTCTGTTTTTAAACAGAAAGATTCTTTCTGCTGTCTTGCTATCAGCTGCCCATGCAGGAGCCCTAGTGATTGGACCACTGGTTCTTCTCCACAAGCATCCAGAGTTGTCCTCCACTACATTCTTTCTGGCCTTAGTAGTGACTCCAAGACAGTGGATTCATCTTTCTTGGGACATCTTATCACTACAAGCTTCTCGGATTGTCTTCTATTCTTGCCATCTCCAATTCCCTTGGGTTTGGCAGCATAGTTGACGTAGGTACTGGCTTTTCCAGCAGCCAGTTCTATCTCCTAATTCTGCATTATGCTCTCTGCAATTCTACAGAGAAGCTTTCCACCATGGGCCCTTGCTAGAGAGCATTAGGATTTTCTCAAACAGCTGTGCTAGATGGTTGGAAAAGGCTCCCTCAGTCATGCCCCTCATGACTGGAAGGGTTCTTCCTACCCTACTATCTCCTTTTTAAAATAAAGGACATGGGCCTTCTCTTATGTGAAAGCTTAAAGAGTTGTTCAATTCCCTGGTTTGGTCCTCAGGTTTCCCACCGGGAATATGCTCTTTTTTTCCTTGCAGCTCGTCCTCATGGTATCCTAATCCTTCATGGACAGCGCATATTTAGCTAAAGAATGCATGATACCCTTTTTGCCCCTCAAGTAGGTCAACATGGTTTCTCATTCCTATGTGTCTTCTGTCCATTTACCATGCTAGAGTTCTGGAGGACTCGGGACTTGCTGCCTGCAGACTGATATTATCCTCTGCTTTTCACGTAACCATCCTGGTTATTTCACTGGCTAGCATTCTTGCAGCAATCTAGTCTGTTCCTTGTCAGGGAGATTTTTCCCCTGACTCCTTCCATCATAACCAAGGGGAATAGATTCTCTATATATCTCCTCAAGTAGGTTCCACCTTCTTGTTATTAGATGAATCTTCCTCTTCACATCTCCTATGTGAATATACTTTCTATAGGCATATCTCTGTCTGCTTAATTGCAGACACCTATATATAGGCCTATATATTCATATCTATATACATCTCTATAGATATATATGTCTGTCATTTGTGTGTGTATATGTTATGCCCTTCTATATCTCGCTATAGATATATATTCTTATATGTCTATCTATATATCTATATGTATATATATATACACACGTATATATATGTGTATCTGTTGAGATATTTATTATAGGTAGATATGTATTTACATACTTATCTATCTGACTGTCTATGCTCATATAGATATATATGTCTCTATATGATTCTGACAGTTGGGCTCTACCCATACCCATGCTGTTCCAGCATGTTGGGGTGCTGCACACACTATCACTCCCGTGGTAGTTAACAACTTTTCTACCATATCCTTAAGGGTTAGGTACCCCTGAAGCTCTCCATGTTCCAGTATCTTTCCTAGCTACCACCTGTTAGGAAAGACATTGCGGATCTTCAGTTAATCTGAGGCTCTAATGCCTCAGACACCTGTCCTTTCTTTTTGGGATACAAGGTTTTCCATACCCCTTCTTCCCACAAGGACTAAGCCGGTTTGTCCAAATCGGTCAGCTTTTCATCTTCTTGCTCCTAAGAGTGAGCCACTCTGCAGCCAAAAGAGTTTGGGCTTTTTCCATAAAGCCTTCCGTTGAAAGCCTACCGTTTTTGTTCTACCCCAGTTGATCTCTGGGGTTACCTCTCACCTTTCAGGATTCTGACCTCCACTGTTTTTTTCCAACAGGTTTATTACCTCCACTTCACAGTGAGGTCCTCCTTGAGGTTCCTCTACTGGATCCCCAGTAGATCTCATGAACCTCCTTACTTTTCTGCAATCCTGTTAGGGGAGGTCCATACTGCAATACTGCAGAACTCCACCGCCGGACCCCGCAGACGCGCGAGACCAACGGCTGCCTCCGGCCCAATCGGGGCTGTGGGAGGGGAGCAGCAGCTCCATTAAAGCAACGCCGCCGATGGCGGGCAGAACTCCACCGCCGGACCCCGCAGAGGCGCGAGACCAACGGCTGCCTCCGGCCCAATCGGGGCTGTGGGAGGGGAGCAGCAGCTCCATTAAAGCAACGCTGCCGACGGCGGGCAGAACTCCACCGCCGGACCCCGCAGAGGCGCGAGACCAACGGCTGCCTCCGGCCCAATCGGGGCTGCGGGAGGGGAGCAGCAGCTCCATTAAAGCAACGCCGCCGACAGGCGGGCCCGCGCCTGTCGGGCCTCGCCAGAGGGCCCTTTGGCGTGGCCCTTAGGCGCGGGCCCGTGGCGTAAATTGAAGAACAGCAAATATATATAAGAGCTATTAATTTGTGTAGTTATACTCTTTACAATTTCCTCAGTCTATCTTTCCCTTTGGCTGCTCTTCCGTTTAGAGGTATGTCTGTATTACATGTTAATCTGATGTAGTCTCTTTGTTACCTATAGATCCATTGCTTATCACTTTATTTTGATAAGGTGGTATAAAACTGGATGCATTGTTTTGTCTTTATAGTCTGATGTTTTTATGTCTGTATTTTATGTTAACCTAATGTACTCTTGTAACCGCTTTGATTGTAAGAAAGGCGGTATAAAAAACCTGTTAAATAAATAAATAAATAAATATTTCATTTTCAATATATTTGATGATAATTGTCATCCATACAAGGACTTCTTGTCTGCAGTCCTATGCTAGGTTAGCTGTCTTTTACAGCACCTTTCTGTTTCAACTCCTACCCTCCATCCTGAGGATGCCTGGCGATATGAGGTGTAGCATGTTCCAATCTATAACATGCTGGGACTCCAGGCATCTTAGCTTGGGAGTCCCCATATGTGAAGACTCATTCCTGCTTGTTCCTGGAGATAGCACAGTTACTTACCTGTAACAGGTGATCTCTGGGAACAGCAGGAATAAGTCTTCACAACCCACCCACCTCCCCTAGGAGTTGTATTCTCTATCTCTATCTTTTCTTTCTCTCTCTCTTTGTCTCAGCTTTAAAACTTAACTGAGGAGAGGCAGTTGGGAAAGGCGGGAAGGCAGCACGCAGGCGTGGTGGGATGCTTCCAAAAGCTTTTTGATTGGACGCTGGGAAGCGTTCCCGCGCAGACTCAGTCGGTACCGACGTACCCATATGTGAAGACTTATTCCTGCTGTTCCCAGAGATCACCTGTTACAGGTAAGTAACTGTGCTTTATTCACCTGTAACAGGTGTTCTCCGGGGTCAGCAGGAATCAGTCCTCCCAATCCTCCCTCCTCCCTGTGGAGTTGCGTTTTTGTCATTGTTGCCTTTTGAGCTATGCCATTATACTGAGACAGTATGGCACCCTTGGGCGGTAGGGGACCACACATGCGTGGTGCATCTCCCAAAGTCATTCTTTGAAATCTGGGGAGAAACTACCACACGGGCTCCATCGGCACCGACGTCTCTCATATGTGAGTGGAGTGGAGGAGTAGCCTAATGGTTAAAAGCACTTGCTTGGGAACTCAGAGACCAGGGTTCAGTTCCCATCAACACTCCTTGTGGCCTTGGGCAAGTCACTTAACCCTCCATTGTCTCAGAGAAATCCAAGTTATCAATATCCCTGTTTAATGTACATTACTATGTTTGTTACAATGTAAACCGCTTTGATTGAAATGATAAAGCGGTATATAAAACCTGTTAAATAAAAAAATAAACAAATAAAATGTGAGGACTCCTGCTGTCCCCGGAGAACATCTGTTATAGGTAAGCAACTATGCTTTTGGATATTGGAACTACTAGGGTTTGTGTTAAATTACCCCAATACCACCTTCAGCCTACCCAGCATTTGGAATTCATTAGAGTCCTGCTTGACACGACTCAGGTGAGAGCCTTGCTACTGCATGACCGACTTAATAAATCATCAGCACTGGTGCAAGAAATTCAAGTGAGTCAGCAGGTTACAGCTTGCAAGATGTTGACTGTACTAGGCCATATGGCCTCTACAATGCATGTCACACCCTTGGCATTCCTACAAATGATTTCTACTCTAAGAGTCTTGTTTGGGTTAGTATTCCTACAGAGGAGGCAATCTCTGAGGACTCTATGAACCCAGGCTATGGGTTGACTCTGGGATCATTTGTGTGTCTCAGGGGTCTTCCTTTCAAAATTGCTCCACTCCAGAAACTTCTGACAACTGACATATCCAAGCTTGGGTGGGGAACTCACCTCAATCGCTTGCACACCCAGGGCAATTGGTCCTTCCAAGAAATTCTCCAACAGATCAACATCTTGAAGCTCAGAGCAGTAGGGAATGCCCATCCAAATTGTTCTGATCTAGACAGACATTCGGGTCACCATGTTCTTCATCAACAAGCAGAGAGGAATGGGTTTGTACCTCCTGTTTTGGGAAACAGTCGGGTTATGGAAGTTCACCATCACACATGGGAATGGAATTGGGAACCACATACCTTCCAGGCTACCAAAATGCTCTGACAGACTGACTGAGTCCAGTCCTTCAGCCACACAAGTGGATATTGGACAGCATAGTTGCATCTTTTGAGAGTGAGATACCCCCTCAATAGATCTGTTGGCCACCCCACAGAATGCCTAGGTGGATCATTTCTGCTCTAGAGAAAGATCACATAGCAGACTAGCATCGGATGCTTTCCTCCTTCACTGGTGGGAGAGTCTGCTGTACGCGTATCCTCCAATACCCCTTATTGTGAAGACCCTTCTGAAGCTCCAAACAGATGGCAACATGGTGATCCTCATTGCTTCCTACTGGTCCAGACAGCCATGGTTTCCTCTCCTGCTTCAGCTCTCCAGTCAGGAGCTGTTACAACTTGGCCATGCGCCTGATCTCATAACACAGGAAGATAGGACAATTTTGCACCTAAACAATCCAGTCTTTGGCCCTCACGGCTTGGATACTGAGAGGCTAATGTTGTCTGAGCTCAACTTGCCGGACGGAGTAACCGAAATCCTTTTGGCCTCCAGAAGGGCCTCTACAAGAGTCTTATTCATGCAAGTGGAAAAGGTTTGCTATCTGGTACGAGGACCAGGCCCTAGATTCTTTCGTCTGTTCCACACAAAAGTTGCTTGAATATCTTTTATACCTCTCCGAGTCTGGACTTAAAGTCTAACTCCGTCAGGGTCCACCTCAGTGTAATTGGCACTTATCATTGAGATGTGGAAAGAAAGTCCATCGCGGTACAACCTTTAGTTGTTCGCTTTATGTGGGGCTTGCTTCTCTTGAAGCCTCCTGCAGTGTCTTGGGACCTCGTGGTTCTTGCACAGCTCTTGAAACTCTTTGAGCTGCTCAGTTCCTGTCCTCTGAGATTCTTGGCCTGGAAGGTGCAATTTCTGGTGGTGGTCACTTCAGCACACAGAGTGAGCCAGCTTCAGCTCTAGTTAGTGGTTCTCAACCCAGACCTCTGGGACCCCCAGGCCAGTCAGGTTTTCAGGATTTCCACAATGAGTATGCATGAGATAGATCTGCATGCATTGCTTCCATTGTATGCAGATTTGTCTTCTGCATATTTGTTATGGATATCCTGAAAACCTGACTGGCATAGTCCCAGAGGACTGGGCTGAGAACTACTGCTTTAATGGTTCATTCATCTTATACCAAATTCCACCATAATAGCGTTTTCCTTCATACTTATCCTAGATTCCTTCCAAAGGTGGTATCGGTTTTCCACCATAATCAATCAGTTGTTCTTCCAACATTTTCCCTAGACCTCATGCACAAAAAGGGGGCGCTAAGTTGCATATGTTGGACTGCAAGCAAATCTTAGCTTTCTACTTGGAGCGGATTCAAGGCTATAGAAAGTCCACCCAACTTATTGTTTCTTTTGACCTCAGCGTGCTAGAGGCTGCTGTTTTCAAATGCTCTCTCTGTTTGTCTAGCAGACTGCATCTCTTTCGTTTGAGCAGTGATATGATCATCAAGACTCAGGCCCACCTGGGCATAATGTCAGAGCTATGGCCGCATTGATGGCTAATTTGCGCTTTGTCTCCATGGAAGAGATTTGCAGGGCTGCAATGTGGTCTTCAGTCCACACATTCACATTTCACTATTGCCTAGACGGGGATTCCCAGCGCAACAGCAACTTCAGCCAATCTGTACTCACAAATCTGTTTGGTGATTAGATTCCAACTCCATCCCCCTAGGCCCATTCTCTTCTGTCCAGGCTACCAAAAAGAAAAAGAGAGGAGAGAATCGCTGCTATTATATATAGTTGGCCTTCAGGCCTGTTGCCATAATGCAGTTGGGTTTTGCCCCTGTTGGGCTTCTCTGTGGTCTCCTTAGTTTTCAGTAGCCTGTAGCTTGGGATTCCCATAGGTAAGATTCCTGCTTGTCCATGGAAAAAGGGCAGTTGCTCATTATAGCAGGTGCTCTCCATGGACAGCAGGAATGAGTCCTTAAAACCCTTCCTCCTCCCCGAGGAGTTGTTTTCCGCTACCGCTATGCTATCAAACTGGAAGGAGGTGCGCAGGCTTGGTAGAAACTCCCAGAAGCTTCCAATAGAAAATGAGGATCGTTCCTGCATGGGGCTTCGTCGGGGGACATTCATAAGCACTTATTCTTGCTATCCACAGAGAGCACCTGCTACAGGTGGGTGAGAGTACTTTTTTTCATCATTCTGTTTCTCAGCACCGACAGATGATGCTTTTAATTCAACTGGGATTTGATTTCGCATTTGTCACTGTAGGTGTGTCTCTTCTGTTATTGGCATTAGCTTTGAAATCACCGTCAATTCCTTGGTGTACTTCTTTAGTTGAGATGATTAAAATAATTTATTACCCCTTTCCTATCCATTGTCCCATTAATAACACAACAATGTGCTTTCATTTTATGATATATTGTATTTTGTTGTGTTATAAATAGAAGTTTTCTTCTTTCTGGTGGAGATTGGATAAGTTAATTCTAACTCCTTGCTCCAAAGGCCTTTCTTATTCTTCAGAGACTTGAATTGTGTAATGCAGCTTCTGAATAGGAATTTTCTAATGCTATGATAAAAATGAGTGTTTGTGGGACTGAGACCTTTAAATGAGCTTGGTATCTGAAACCCATTCACAGAGGGTATGGCGATATTGAATGATAGCATAAGGCATTACAGTGGCTCTGCCCATATAAATATACAGTGAAGGCAGCTTCTGCTGCCTAAGAGAGAGTATATACGAAAAACTCTGTGAGCCAGAAGTTTGCTACTACACATTTGGTACTAATTAAAAGGGTTTATAGATAGATACAGTCATACATATACAGGACTGGATTTGTATTCTTTAGTTTGAAAGAAAAGGTCAGCATTTTCCATTTAGCAAAACTTAGAAGGCCCATTTTATATAGGTAGTTGAAATGGGGATTGAGAGGTTCAGGGCAGGATGTGCTCAGTTCCCCTGTATTTTGCAAAAGATTCTCCCCAAAGCGCAGAGTGCACGCATATGTGCCAGCATGTCTAGCAGAAGGAATAGTTTTAGAAATGAGGACACTGGAAAAAAGTGCCCCCCCCCCCCCATCTTACGAATTGTGTTCAGTTCATGCAGCCAGGAACATTGTGGCTTCCTGGCTGCAACAGTGTAGACAGGGAGCCCCAAGTTGGGCCCACTATCTTTTAAAGGGGCTAATGGTGAGGACTGTACCAAGCTAGAAATGTGCCCTGTGCGACTTGTTAGACTGGTGCCCCCCTGCTTCCCCTACCACATGTAGAACTTGCTTTTATCAGACTTTCTGAAAGCCCAGTGATGATATTGGCACCCTTTCTGTACTTGCTCCTTGTTTGACCTCACCACTTGTATAGCTCTTAATACAGTTTTGCCCACACACACCTGTTCCCCTCCCCCCCATATCACTCCATCAAACCACCACCTTGCCAACATCACCTGGATTTTATTGGGGTTTTACTTTGCGTCAAGTGAGGGGGCCTGTCAATTCTCTGGTTCATAAAAAGTCCCTGAGGTAGTCTTGTGGTACTGCCATTAGGGATCAAGCTTCCAAATAAGGATGAACACCCCTTATTTGGTAACTTTAACCCTAGACTACTACTAGATGTCCGAGATGTAATTTTGAACCCAGGCACTGATGGATCAGGAGTGCCTACCCTCCATTTGACGCCCAAGGCAATCCATGGTAAGAGCTGGAGTGGGGGGGGGGGGACTATAAGGGGTGTGTGGAGTGATCTTTGGGGAGTGTTCTGGGAGAGAGGCTTGAAATGTGTGCTGGGGGTCGGCGGGGAGGGTTAGTTAAGGGTTGTCTCTCTTTTTTTACTTAGATCTTAAGTCTGAGCTGGTAGCTGGCCCTTCTGTCTGCTTTGTGGCAGGTGCAAAATCCAACAGGGACATTTTTTTCCATATACATGTAAAATGGGTTCTCCAGGAACAAGCAGGAAGTCAGTCCTCACATATGGGTGACGCCGGTGCCAATGGAGCCCACACAGAGCATTTCCCCAGCTTTCACAGAAAGTCTTTGGGAATCCTACCACACCTACGTGGTCCCCTTCCTGCCCAAGTGTGCCATCTTATTCAGTCTCCTTTTTTCCTGCGGAGTCCAATGGACGTATGTCCTGTTTCCCTGGAAAAATCCTTAAAATATTATCCTCAAAAGTTGGTTTTTTCCCGGTTTGCGTACCAGTTCCTCTTCCCGTCTCTTCTACTACTACTACTACTGAGCATTTGTATAGTGCTACAAGATGTACGCAGAGCTGCACAGACATGTAAGAGACAGTCCCTGCTCATCAGAACTTACATTCTAGTCAAGACAGACAACACAGAAGGTGTAGATAGGGATAAAACATGGGGGAATGGTAAAGAAACAAGGAGATCAGGTAAGTCAATATCCAAAAGCATCAGCGAAGAGGTGAGTTTTCAGCCTGGATTTGAAAAGGGTTAGAGAAGGCGCCTGGCATACAGATACAGGTAGTTTGTTCCAGGTGTAAGGTGCAGCAAGGTGAAAGGAGCGAAGTCTGGAGTTAGCAATAGAAGAGAAGGGCACTGATAGAAGGAATTTTCCAGAAGAGCGGAGTTCCCAAGGGAGTTGCAAGGAGAGATAAGAGAAGAAAGGTAGTGAGGAGCTGCAGAGTGTATGCATTTATAGGTCAGCAGGTGACGTTTGAAATGGATGTGGAAATGGATAGGGAGCCAATGAAGTGACTTGAGAAGAGGGGTAATATGGGAATGATGAGGCTGGCGGAAAATTAACCGCGCAGCAGAGTGCTGAACAGATTGAAGAGGAGAGAGATGATTCAAGGGGAGACCAGCAAGGAGTAGGTTACAGTAATCAAGACGGGAGATGATTAAGGAGTGGATAAGTGTCTTAGTAGTGTGTTCAGAAAGAAATGGGCGGATTTTGTTGATGTTATAGAGAAAGAAACAGCAGGTCTTAGCTATGAGATGGATGTGTCCGCGCCGACTCTGTTCTTCCCTTCTTTTTTGACAAGGCTTGCCTCGACTGTCGTTCGCGCCCCTTTTTGCCTTGGGGTCATTGACCCTGACCGGGTGTCTTCCACCATGTTCCCCGGTGGGTTCAAGAAGTGTGACTGCCGTGGTCAGACCATGTCTGTCAGATACCCATGACTGCTGCTTGCACTGCCTCGGCCTGGACCACGACAGTGCCACCTGTGCCAGGCCATGATTCTGAGAACCAACAGGAAATGGTCGGAGTTGTAGGAGAAGCTGTTCCCATGGTCCGACTCAGAACTGGCTTCCCCGACGCTGAGCCCCAAGCTGAGCACATCCCATGAGGCGCAGGCATCTTCTGCATCCCTTGGCAGCATCTCTTCCTCAAAGGCACCGGACACTTCAAAGAAAAAGAAAAAATCCTCTAAGCCAGTCAAGGTTCCACCAGTGAAACTCAGTAAGGTTCCGTGGATGGACTCGGGCAACTCAAGGTCACTAAGAGGGATTCCTCAGCTGGTGGTGACCGTGCGAGGCTCCCCTAGAACGTTGTCCTAGTCAAGGATGCACTTGCAAGAGTGCCAGCATCAGGCCCGAGATCCTAGGTGCCCATGCCAAAAGCTGCAGAGCCTCCTGGTATTGAGTCCAGGATGGCTGCCCTGGAACAGAATATTTCTGCATCCTGGCCTTTCAGCAGGCAATGATGTAAGTTTCCCCCGCATCATCTGCCCCGACAACTGGGCCCCCGACTGCGGGGGAGTCCCCGGGCATCATCGGCCTCTGACGAGTCCTCGACACTGATTGAGGTCCCGGTCCCAGTCTTCAGGTGTCTGGTCCTCCCCAGCCAGTTTTCGGGATTCCGACTCAAGACCCATTAGGGGACCCTGGTTCCTTGGAGCCAGCCTCAAGACATGAGAGCCCAGAGCCTTGGAATCCTCGATGCCCTCGGGCTCCGACTGGGTGACCGACATCGAGGCCTCCCCTGAGACCTCTCAGCATCGAGACGTCCCTTCAGAACTGTCCCTTCTTGAACCCCAGTGCCGCTCTCCACCCGAGGGCATGGCTTTCCACAACTTCATACGGGACATAGCCTGGGCCCTCTCGGTCCCGACCGAGTCAAAGGAGAACCTGCACACTGAAGAACTGGAGATTCTCCAGTATTGAGTCCCCTCCAAAGGAGACTCTCACAGTGCCGGTGCAACCCATCCTCAAGCATCTGCTCATGCGGATGTGGAAGACCCCAGCCTCAGTACCAGTGGTCAGCTGTTGCCTCGATGCCATCTACCTTGTCAAAAAGAGCCCGGGTTTCCAAAAGTCCCAACTCCCGCATAACTCCATGGTTGTGGTGTCTTCGATGCAAAAACTCAAAAACCAGAAGAACTACTCTTCTGTCCCCCTGGGCAGGGTAGCCAGAGCCCTCGATGCCCTCGGGCGCAAGTGCTTCCAGGGATCCATGCTGGGCTGCTGGATACAAGCCTATGAGTTGTACATAGATATGTACCTCAAGGGCCTTATCCAAGAGCTGGCAGACTTTTCTGCGGGCCTCACTGGGGAACCCCTTCAAAGGTTCCAAGCCCTGACTACCAGGATCTGGGACTGCTCAAAGTTCCTCTCCCATGCCACCTACGACGGCTTTGAATCTGCAGCAAGAGTAGCAGCAGCGGGCATTGGGGCCCGGCGCTAAGCCTGGTTACAAACCTCTGACCTTTAACAATGGGTGCAAGAAAAATTGCTGGACATCCCTTGCACCAGGGAAAACTTGTTTGGCAAGCCCATGGCTGACAAAGCGGCCTAGATAGAGGCCGAGGTCATAACCAGGCCAAGGCTCTCGAGGAAAACCTCGATCCTTCCCCGGAAGAAGCCATCGGGTAAGAGACTACCCTTCCCAAGGAAGAAGGGGCCTTTTCACCAAGGCCACTACCAGCCCTTCTTGGGGCAACAGCAACAATGCCCCCAGCACAAGAACCAGGGCTATGGGCCGAGGAAGCCAAAGGCCCAGAAGCCCAAGTCGCAAGCTCCCACTCAGCCTAGGGGGAGCTTTTTACTCTCCAGGCCAGGCCTCCTCTCCCCGGCAGACCCTCACCCGCCCACAGGGGGCCACCTGACACTTTTTGCCCACAGGTGGGCTGGGGTCACCAAGGACCAATGGGTCCTACAAGTAGTAAAGGAGGGCTATCTCCTCAGTTCCAGCAAACACCTCCAGGGTTCTTCCCAGGAGAGCCAGTGTGGCCTCTCCCTCACCAGACCTTGTTCTTGTCAGAGCTCAAGGGTTTGCTCAGGACAAGGTGGTAGAACCTGTAGCCAGACAACTGTGGGGAAAAGGATTCTACTCAAGGTATTTCCTTATCCCCAAAAGAACTGAAGGCCTCAGGCCCATACTAGACCTGCAAAATTTGAACAAGTTTCTGGTCAGGGAGAAGTTTAAGATGCTTTCCCTTGGAGCTCTGCTGCCCTACATCCACCAGGGAGATTAGCTGTGCTTCTTAGGCCTAAAGGATGCATATACCCACAACCTGATCCACCCCTCCCATAGACAGTACCTAAGGTTTGTGGTGGGAGGAGGGCACTACCAGTACAGGGTACTTCCATTTGGCTTGGCCTCCTTGCCCAGAGTCTTTACAAAGTGCCTGGTGGTCGTGGTCATCTATGTACATTTACCAGGGGCCTTCGTCTTCCCCTGTCTGGATGACTGGCTTATCAGAGGCAGCATGGCTCTCGAGGTCAGCCATGCCATCAGCTACCCCGAATCCCATCTCTCTTCAGCCCAAAATCTGGAGTTTATAAGCCCCAGCTGGACACGTTACAGGTCAAGGCTTTCCTTCCAAAGTAGAGGGCGCTCTGCCTCGTGCAGTTAGCGCGAGAGGTACAGACTCGCCGGTCGGTACAGGTTTGCCACCACCTCCGGTTGCTGGGCCATATGGCCTCAACAGTTCACGTCACGCCCCTAGCCCACTTGCACATGCGGGCGGCCCAATGGTGCCTCCACTCCCAGTGGACCCAAGCCATGGGCAAGTTACATTACAGGGTCAGAGTCACCTGCCAACTGGTGGACTCCCTCCACTGATGGCAGTCCCTATGCCACCTCCAGGAGGGGATGTCATTCCAGGCACTTGCACAGCAGATGGTCCTAACTATGGACACTTCCCTTCTGGGTTGGGGAGCACACTGTAGAGATCTTTGCATTCAAGGCAGCTGATCATAAGAGGAGTCATTCCTGCAGATCAACCTCCTGGAACTCAGGGCCATTTTCCTAGCCCTCCGAACATTCCACCACCTCCTGTGCAACCGTCCTGTGCTGATCCAGAGGGACAACCAGGTCGCCATGTTCTATGTGAACAAGCAAGGGGGCATGGGTTTGTACTCCCTCTACCAGGAAGCGGTGGCTCTCCTCACCTTTGCAGTATGCCATGGAATGCTCCTACAAGCAGTATACCTTCCAGGCTAGAACAACTGCTTGGCGGAAAGGCCAGCAGAGTCCTCTGCCCACATGAATGGCATCTGCACCGAAGGTGGCGCAGCAGCTCCACCTCTGGGGCAGGCCCGAGATGGACCTGTTCGCTTCCCCAGACCACATGCAGCTGCCCCACTTCTGCTCATGCCATCTGCACCCGGAGAGAGTAGCAGCAGATTCCTTCCTGATCCCGTGATCCAAGGGCCTCCTCTCTGCCTTCCCACCAACTCCTCTGGTGGCTAAGACTCTTTTCAAAATCCAGAGCGAGCAGGCATCAGTGATCCTGATCACCCCCAGATGGGCCTGGCAACCCTGGTTCCCTCTGCTGCTCTCCCTATCGGTGGCGCTTCCGGTCCCACTGGGTCGTGATCTGGACCGTCTGGCCCAGGAGGAGGGCTCCCTCCTGCACCCCAACCTAGAGTTGCTAGTGTTGACAGCATGGCTGCTGAAAGGGTAGCCTTGGCTCCCTTCAATCTCCCAGGAGAAGTCGAGGAGATCCTGTTGGCCTCCTGAAAACCCTCCACTAGATGGGCGTATGCCTTCAAATGAAGGAGATTCTCCGTCTGGTGTGCAGAGAGAAGGGAGAACCCTTTCTCCTGTCACGTGCAACTAGTGCTACAATACTTGTTGCACCTCTCGCACACCAGCCTAAAGTCTAATTCAGTGAGGGTATACTAAGCGCCATAGCCACTCACCATCACCCTGTAGAGGGAAAATCCCTCTCAAACCAGTCCCTGGTCACTAGGTTCCTCTGGGGCCTCCTACTATCAAAGCCCCCCCCTCTGCCCTCCAGCGGTGGAATGGGACCTTAATGTGGTGCCCTCCCAATGCAACAAGTCGCTATTCGAGCCCCTCGCCACTTGTCATCTGAGATACATCTCCTGGAAAGTGTTTTTTCTGGTGTTCATTACATCCGCTCGGAGAGTGAGCAAACTCCGGGCCTTGGTGGCGGATCTGCCATATTCAAGGTTCTATAAGAACAGGGTAGTTCTCTGCACACATCCCAAATTCCTCCCCAAGGTGGTATCCCCCTTCCACCTCAACCAGGAGGTGGTCCTCCCCACCTTCTTCCCATGGCCCTACGCCGGCAGGGAGGAACCTATCTTGCATACGTCAGATTGCAAGTGGGCCCTGTCCTTCTACCTGCAGAGGACCCAGGCCCATCACAAAGCTCCTCAGCTCTTTGTAATGTAACATACGACCCCAGTAGACTGGGTCTCCCGGTAACGAAGCAGACTCTGTCCACATGGGTGGCGGACTTCACTGCTCTCGCCTATGAGCAAGCAGACCTCTCCCTTGAGTGATCCCTTGAGCACCAGATCACTGCATATCATGTGCCAGCCATGGCTACGTCTGTGGCCAACCTCCGCTCAGTGCCGGTGCAAGAAATCTGCAAGGCCACCACATGGTCTTCAATTTATACGTTTGTAGCTCATTACTGCCTAGAGTGCAAGTCCCACAGGGACAGTGTCTTTGGAAAAGCAGTACTCTGTAATATTTTTGGGGTGCAGGCAACTTCTGTCCTCCGACACTTCTGTATTCAGGCTACTGGAGTGATAGTATTGTTGGACGCTAGGGTCTTGCAGAGTCTCTCAGTGGGGACTCATCTTCTGCAACTCATGGCTACCCAAGGGGTTGCCGGTGTTACTGTCATGGCTCAGTCCTCGGCAGTCTGGAACTAAGGAATCCCATATGTGAGGACTGACTTCCTGCTTGTTCCTGGAGAATGTGTAGTTACCTGTAACAGGTGTTCTCCAGGGACAGTCCTCACAACCCTCCCTTCTCCCCTTGGAGTTGCCTTCCTACATTGTTTGTCCTTTTTTTTTTTTTCGCTATGTCATCTGACTGAGCAAGATGACACCCTTGGGTGGGAAGAGGACCATGCATGCATGGTAGCATTTCCAGAGGCTTTCTGTGAAAGCTGGGGAAATGCTCCGTGCGGGCTCTGTCTGTATCGATGTCACCCATATGTGAGGACTGATTCCTGCTGTCCCTGGAGAAGACCTGTTACAGGTGCATAACTACGCTGAATACACATGCAGATTTTTGACCTTCCTAAGCCATGCCCATTTGAAATCTCTGCATTGTGTGGATCTTAATGTGTAAATAGCAGCTTATCTCCTTAATGTATTACTGGTCAGATGTTTTACCAGGTTAGCAATCTAAAGAGAGTTTAACTGAGATAGTCTCTGGAATTATCCATATTCTCCTTCTCTTTTCTGATTAAGAGCTCTCTGTACCTTAGTATTTCTTCAGTTGGCAGAATGGTGGTGTGGTTTTAAAGGAAAGCTTGGACTTTATTGCTAGGGGGAAAACTGGGAGACGTCTGCTAAGTAATGCCACTGCTGTGATAGCATTTGTGTGATATAGCATTTTCCAAAAAGATGAAGCAATATTGCATTAGAGCACAAGTGTGAATGTATTACCTGCCCATTAAAGCATGCTTTCAACTGCCTTAATACTATCATTAAGTATGAATACCAATAATTTTATACTCTGGAATTATTCCTCTCCATTTGTCATCCAGTTTTACCATTGTCAACCTCTTTACTACTCTGTTAAATTAACTGCATACTTTTCAGATACAGATGTGCGCTATTAACTTGCTTTAACTTCTTTCTTTTGGAAAAGCCCTTTATCAGCAATGATGATGATGTCAAGCATATAACTGTTTTGTGGCCTTTGAAATTATTATTGCATGTTTTATGTTATACTTATTTGTTAACTTTCTAGGACATAAATTTGGCAAAAGTGGTTTAAATCTCGCAAAGTAATGCAGTTATCAGACATCATTTTCATAATTCTATTTATTCATTTAGGTCATGTAAGCATATATGGTTCTGTTTATTTATTACTTTTAATTCTTTTTATGACCACGGTCGTCCAGATCATGTGAATCACCCTACTATGTTTTCGCACATGTAATAGGCTCTAAGTTCTTTGTTTCGGTTCTTGTTGCACTATTGCTATGCGCAGCACTATGTGTGGTTTCTGGTTTGATTCTTAACATATTTATTATGATACTTTGTTATGATTTTGGTTATTTATTATTTTTAATTCCCTTGCCTACATGGTGTTTATATATGGTTTTGTTTATTTATTACTTTTACTTTCTTTGCCTATATGGTTTTTATATGGTTACCTTTTTATGATATTGGTTTTATTTATTTATTCCTTTATTTTAGGATAGGTTTTGAGTTATTGGTGGTGTTGCACTACTGCTGTATGCAGCACTATGTGTGCTTTTTGCCCCTTTTCTTTTCCAATATATTCATTCACTTCTGTCTAATGCATACATGCCAGTTCATAAACAGTCACAT
Source organism: Ichthyophis bannanicus (assembly GCA_033557465.1). Lineage (NCBI taxonomy): Eukaryota > Metazoa > Chordata > Amphibia > Gymnophiona > Ichthyophiidae > Ichthyophis > Ichthyophis bannanicus. Next base: position 1,247,156,959 of record CM066031.1, on the reverse strand, counting down.
TTCCACGGAAATGAATAGCTCCGCTGTGCCTGCCAGCGCCCCCTCTTTTTGTTTTGACTGCAAGATTCTGCGGTAGCAATATCTCGTCTTGTCCAACCATTCCCATTTTAAGAGTTAGGCATTGCCCTTTTTTTCTATGACATCACCGATTGATCGGTATAAGGTTTTCATTGCACATGCGCCGGCGTTTTTTGGAAGCAGATGATCCTTCATTGAAGTGTGACAGCGGTGTTGCGCCTGGCAGCTCTCTTTTGTTTTAGAGTTTTTTTCGTAGCAACGATACCCGTGAAGTTTTCAACACTGTGAGTTCGGTTTTACTTGATCCATTTAAATGATGTTTTAGATTATATTTTTATTTATCTGTTGGGATCTAAGATTTAATGGTTCTTTTGTTTTTCTTCAGTATACTGCATGGTGCTAGTAAAAACACTGCCGGCAGTAAGTAATTTCTCGTTTATACGTTCTGGTTCCCTTTGCTCACTTGACAACTTTTAAAAGAAAAAACGTGGTTTTAGGTTGTTTAACAAAATGTTGGGTGTGATGATACACCTTTCATTAGATAGTTTGCCTATGTGGGGTATACACTCATGATGAAGGCGAGGCTCCCGCTGGAAGGCCATATCACAGCGCACCGTGTCAAGGCCATGACGACTTTGGTGGCAAACTTGCGCTCTGTCCCAATGGTGGACATCTGCTGGGCCGCCACCTGGTCTTCAGTCCATACCTTTGCAGCCCATTACTGCCTGGAAAGAGAGTCCCGACAGGGCAGTGCCTTCAGCCAGGCTGTGCTCCGTAACCTTTTCGGGGTTAGGCAACTCCTACCCTCCAACCCTTCTGTGTTCAGGCTACTGGAGTGCTGGTTTCATCGGAGACAGGAGTCCTACTATGGTCTGTGGACATTGACTCATTGCTGCTGCTTGCGGCTCCCCATGAGGGAGCCCCTGTTTTTGCAATGGGCTTTCGGTAGCCTGTAGCTGGGGAGTCCCATATGTGAAGAATGACTTCCTACTTGTTCCCAGAGAAAGCATAGTTACTCACCTGTAACAGGTGTTCTCCGGGGACAGCAGGAATCAGTCCTCACAACCCTCCCTCCTCTCCTTGGAGTTGCTCCTTTACCATTTTTTTTTTTTTGCCATCTTTTAGCTATGTCATCTGTCTGAGCAAGATGGCACCCTTGGGCAGGAAGGGGACCACACATGCATGGTGGCATCTCCCAAAGGCTTTCTTTGACAGCTGGGGGGATGCTTCCATGAAGGCTCCATCAGTGCCGACGTCACCCATATGTGAGGACTGACTTCCATATGTGAGGACTGATTCCTGCTGTCCTTGGAGAACACCTGTAACAGGTGAGTAACTACGCTTTTACAGTCATTCAAGCATGATGCTGTCTTCCAAATTTCTCTGCAGCCTTATAGGCTGCATCTGATTGCTGTAATACTTCAGTGATCCTGATACTATCAAAGGGAAAAATCCTCACTAATTATTTTTTGTTGGAGCGGCTAGCAAAGTGAACAGAACTGGTCTGTACACCACTGAAGCCTCTCCCTTTTAATCATTTCATTTTTTAAAAGTATAAACGCTATACTTAGCTCAGTGGATTTGAGCCGCCAAAAATCAAAAAATGACGTGTCACGTTTCGGGTTTAACAAAATCTTCAACCCTGCTTCAGGTCAGTCGAATCGCAGTAAATGCATTGAAGCTTTGGATTTGCTGTGATTCGACAGACCTGAAGCAGGGTTGAAGATTTTGTTAAACCCGAAACGTGACACGTCGTCATTTTTTTATTTCTGGTGGCTCAAATCTACTGAGCTAAGTATAGTGTTTATACTTTTAAAAAATGAAATGATTAAAAAGGAGAGGCTTCAGTGGTGTACAGTCCAGTTCTGTTCACTTTGTTAGCCGCTCCAACAAAAAATAATTAGTGAGGATTTTTCCCTTTGATAGTATCAGGATCTTTTCTTGGGGTATGATTTAATTTGATTCTGATTTGGTTTTTTTGATTTTGGATTTTTATGAGTAATACTTCAGTGGGCATGCCATCAAAGCCCCATGCTTTGATAATGCTTTCAGTGTTGCTTTGACTTCTTCTTTCACCTGCAATGGCTCCTGATCATAAGGTATAGGTTGAAATGGCAATCAATCCACTTGATCTTTGATATAACGATTCTGTCTATTCTTTCCACCTTTCTTTGATCTTCTCAACATCATTTAACATGGATTCTTGAGCATCTTTTATCATTGATAAGGCAGGCAAAGAGAATTTGAAAAAAAGCTTACCATGGAAGCAAAAATACAATAAAAACCTTTTTCAAGTACATGCATAGCAACATACCTCTGAGAGGGTTAGTTGGACCATTGGATGATAGAGGGGTAAAGGGGGCCCTAAGGGAGGGCAAGGCCGTAGTGAAGAGACTGAATGAATTCTTTGCTTTGTTCTTTACCGAAGATGATGTAGTGACATTACCCATGCCTGTAATGGTATTTAAAGGTGATGTATCAGAAGACTTGAAAAATCATTAAACCAGGAAGATGTATTACAACTATTTGATAAACTGAAGAGTAGCAAATCACCTGGACCGGATCGTATACATGAAGGGTGTCGAAAGAAGTGAACTATGAGATTGCAGACAGAGTATTAGTAATCTGTGAACTATCATTAAAATCATCTGTAGTTACTGGAAGATTGGAAAATGGCCAGTGTAACACTCATTTTTAAAAAGAGTTCCAGAAGTGATCTGGGAAACTACAGACCGGTGAGCCTGATATCAGTACCAGGCAAAATGGTTATAAAGAATAAAATTACTGGACATGTAGATAGTCATGGTTTAATGGGAGAAAGCCAACATGGATCTAGCCAAAGAAAGTCTTGTCTTACTAGTCTGTTATATTTCTGTGAAAGTGTGAATAAACAGGTGACCAGGGTGAGCTGTTTGATATCTGGATTTTCAGAAAGCCTTTGACAAGGTCCCTCATGAGAGACTCTTGAAGAAATTAAAAAGTTATGGGATTGGAGGCAGTGTACTATTGTAGATCAGGAACTGGTTAAAAGATAGAAAGCAGAGAGTAGGGCTAAATGGCCAATTTTCTCAATGGAGAAAGGTAATTCCTGAGCGGTCCTCCTGTTTAGTCCTCCACATCCGGGTAGTGCACCTCCTCCTGCAGCACGGAGACTGGACCAATCAGAATCTTGCTCTCCTGATGTATCCTGCTGAAGCTCCCATCAGCCCCCCAGTGTGTCCAGTCTCCGTGCAGCAGGAGGACTTGTGAGCCTGGTGCTGGGCTCACTTAGTGACTTTGAGGCAACACTAGTTAGCTTTCCTTGGGGTTTGTTGTTTATTTCCATTCTGTCTATTTTTCTTTTATTTGGTGGCTATCCCTTTAAATTTTTATGCTACAAGTGCTTAAAGGGGGGGGGGACCGTTTGAGGAGCCGAGTCTGCACGCTCCTTCTCCCAGCCCTCTGTGAGTGTGCTGCAGGCAGCGAGTTTTCCTGGATCTCCCTCCTAGACAGTACGGGGGTGAGATCTGGTGGTTTGCAGCCCCGTTGCTGTCTTGTCACGCCGGCTGTATGATTCCCACGGCCCTGGCTGACTTCTACTGCGGGTGAGTTTTCTGTTGCTGATCGGGGCTGTCCCGCAGTGCTGCATCCGCTCAGCGGTTCTTCTTCGTTCAGCTTTCTGGCAGCCAGCGGGGAGTCGCAGAGCTCCGGCAGTGCTTTTAAGCGTTCTAGTTCTCTTTGGTTGTTTTCTCGGGCTGCTGATCGCGCGGTCTACTTTATTGTTTTCCCGCCGTTTTTTTCCTTCACCCGTCGGTGCCGGCGGCCATTTTGCCGCGCCGGCGTCTTTTTCTTTTTCCCGCGTTTTTCTCCTTGTTGGGGGCTGCTGCGGGTTAACGATACCGGTTTCGTTGTTGTTTTTATGGCCTGAGGCCCTTCTCTCCATCGGATTGGTTTCTACTGACTACAAAAAAAAAAGAAAAATAAGGAGGAAAAACTTTTTAAACACTTTGTGGAGCCTTTTTGCTCACCCTTCTTCGTTTCTGGCTCTAGGGTCCTGTTTGGCCTGCTGGCTCCTTGCTTCTATGTCGGCAAGATCACAGTGCTTAGTCTGCGGTTCTCGCAGGGGGGCTATATCGGAGTCCGGGGTTTGTAAGGGCTGCGCGTCAGTCTCCTCTGACCTTGAACACCAGATGGAAGGCAAGGCTCTGTTGGACCCTGTTAGTCCGGCCCGACAGCCTGACAGGGAGCCGTCTCCAGGCTCTCAACCTCCAGTTTCTCCTGTGGCGTCCAAGGAGCAGGGGGCTCCCTTGCCCGAGGCTGCGCCGGGTCCTTCCTCGATAGATTTCTCGCCTGATTTTGTTCTTTTGATGCATCAGGCTTTCCGCTTGGGCCGTCTGGGTAAGTTGCCAGAGGCCGGGGCCTCTCCGTTGTCCCTCCCTTCCCGTTTAGGTGAGGAGGGTCAGCGGACGGTCCAGAAGCCAGCTAAACGCTCTCGCTTCTCTTTTGAGAGTGAGGACGTTGACTGGCATGAGCCTGAGCTGGCGGAGGAGACCGATGACATCGGTGAGGAATTGGAGGAAGGGGAAATTCCGGATCCCGAGGATCAGGCACGGATCATTCGGGTGTTTCGGCGAGAGGAGTTAGTTCCGTTGATTACTGAGTCTCTTCAAACGCTCAATCTTGCCTCAGTTCCTTCGGCGGAGGAGGAAGCCCTGGAAGATCCCCTCATTCAAGCCGTGCGAGACTCTCAAGTCGTGTTTCCTGTGCATCGCGTGGTGGCTCAAATGATTCAGACTGAATGGGATCAGCCCGAATCCGGTCTAAAGGGCATTCGTACGATGAACCGGTTGTATCCTTTAGCTGACAAGGACAAGTTTAAATTGCCGCACGTTGACGCCCTGGTTTTGGCGGTCACCAAGAAGACTACGATTCCGGTCGAAGGCAGTGCGGCTTTGAAGGATACGCAGGACAGGAAAGTAGATGGTTTGTTAAAACAGGCCTTTGAAACTAATGCCTTGTCTCTGCAAGCCTCTATTTGTGGGGCCTGGGTGGCTAGGGCATGTTTACGATGGGCTCAGCGTTTAGGGCAGGAGTCCACCTTCAACCAGCAGAGGTTTTTGGAAGTGACCCGCTTGGAGTCTGGGTTGGCTTATTTGGCAGATGTTCATTATGATTTGATTAGAACATTGGCTAATAGTATGGCTTCCTTGGTTGCGGCGCGCAGGTCTATTTGGCTGAGGAATTGGGCTGCTGACGGTTCCTCTAAGTCGCGCCTCAGTAAATTACCTTTTAAGGGGAAATTGTTGTTTGGTGAGGATTTGGATAAGTTGGTGAAAGATTTAGGAGACTCGAAAGGTGGTAGACTGCCGGAAGATAAGCCTAAGCTCGGCAGATCTTCGTCAATCCCGAGAGGTCCGTCTCGGGACTTTCAAAGATTTCAGTCGTCCCGTTTGTGGAGTTCCCAGCGTGGTCGCTTTGGGTACCGCTCTCAAAGGTTTCGCGGCTTCCGGGGAGCGGGCAGAGGATTTACTCCTGCCGCCTCTTTGTCTTCCTCCTCCTTTTCTCGCAAGCCGCAATGATGCCAGGCGGATTCCGGAGGGATGTCCAGTCATCGGTGGTTGCCTTCGGGGATTCCTGCCTGCATGGGCCCGGATAACTTCCGATCAGTGGGTGTTGGAGGTTATCCGGGAAGGCTATGCCCTCAAGTTTGCCTGTCCCCTTCGAGATTCCTTCGTTCTTTCTCCCAGCAAAGGCCAGCACAAGGAGCAAGCGCTTCGCTTGACGGATCGGCTTCTCGCCTTGGGGGCGGTGGTTCCCGTTCCGGCGGCCGAGCGCAGTCTGGGGCGTTACTTCATTTATTTCGTGGTGCCAAAGAAAGACGGATCCCTCCGCCCTATTCTAGATCTCAAGGGCATCAGTCGTTGTCTCCGGGTGCCTCATTTCCGCATGGAAACCCTTCGGTCCGTCTTTGTGGCGGTCCGTCAGGGGGAGTTCCTGACCTATCTGGATCTGTCCGAGGCTTATTTGCACATTCCTATCCGGTCGGTCCACCAGCGTTTCCTCCGGTTCGCGTTCCCCTGGGGGCACTTTCAGTTTCAAGCTCTGCCCTTCGGATTAGCGACGGCTCCGCGTACTTTCACCAAGATCATGGTGGTAGTGGCCGCAGCTTTGCGACGGGACGGCGTCCTGGTCCACCCTTATCTAGACAATTGGTTGATTCGGGCGAAGTCCAAGGAGGAGAGCTTGCAGGCTACGGAGAAGGTGGTGACTCTCCTGCAATCTCTCGGCTGGGTGGTCAATGCGCAAAAAAGTCGGTTAGTGCCGACGCAGTGCCTCGAGTATCTCGGAGTTCAGTTCGACACGGCGAGAGGGTTGGTGTGCTTACCGCCTCGGCATGTTCAGGCCTTGCAAAATCTAGTGCGAACTTTCCTCGGGATGTCCGCTCCTTCTGCTTGGTGGTACCTGCGCGTCTTGGTGACGATGGCGGCTACTCTGGAGGTTGTGCCCTGGGCCAGGTTTCACATGCGTCCCCTTCAGAGAGCCCTCTTACGTCGTTGGTCGAACAAGACGGAGTCGCTCAGCAAGCGCTTGCCTTGTCCGATCTGTGTTCGTCGAGCTCTACGGTGGTGGAGCTGCTCCCGGACGTTGCGAGCGGGACAGCCCCTGGAACAGCTTTGGTGGGTTTCGGTGATAACGGATGCCAGTCTGCTCGGCTGGGGTGCCCACTGCGAGGGTTGTTTCACACAGGGGACATGGTCGGCCCAGGAAACCTCCTGGTCGATCAATCGGCTCGAGCTTCGCGCGGTGCGGAGAGCGCTGGAGGCCTTCGAATCGACTCTGCAGGGCCGAGCGGTCCGGGTGCTCTCGGACAATTCGGCGACGGTAGCGTACATCAACTGGCAGGGCGGCACAGGAAGCATAGCCTTGGAGGACGAGGCGGAGGCATTGTTCCAGTGGGTTGAGCTCCGTCTGTCGGCGTTGTCAGCGGCGCATATCGGGGAAAAGACAATGTCATGGCGGATTTTCTCAGCAGGGTGCATGTGGATCCCGGAGAGTGGGAACTGCACCCACAGGTCTATGCGCAGATAGTTCGCCGGTGGGGTCCTCCACTAATGGACCTCATGGCAACGTTTCAGTCGGCCAAGACGGGCTGCTTCTTCAGCAGGCGGAGAGAACCCATGTCCGAGGGGATCGACGCTCTCATTCAGCCGTGGCCGAGAGGCGGTCTCCTCTATGTCTTTCCGCCGTGGGCGTTGATCGGCAGGGTGATCCAGCGCATTGAAGCGCATTGCGGTCAGGTGTTACTCGTGGCTCCGGATTGGCACAGACGTCCCTGGTATTCAGATCTGGTACGCTTGATCGACGGGTTTCCCTGGCAGCTTCCAGATTGACCGGATCTGCTGCTTCAGGGACCGCTACGGATGCCTCAGGTGGCTCGGTTCTCGCTTACGGTTTGGCCATTGAAAGGGCTCGCTTGAGGAAGAAGGGCTATTCATCAGCAGTTATTTCTACCCTGCTGAGGGCTCGCAAATCCTCCACCTCCCTCGCTTATGTGCGCGTTTGGCGCATTTTTGAGGACTGGTGTTCGCGTCGTAGGATTCGTGCGACGACCGCTTCTGTTTCCATGATTCTCAGTTTTTTGCAGGACGGCTTTGATAAAGGACTGGCCGCCAGTTCCTTAAAGGTTCATCTGGCGGCTCTTGCGTGCTACAGAGGCAAGGTGCTAGGGGTTTCTCTGGGGATGCACGCGGACGTCCGACATTTTCTGAAGGCAGTTTTCCGGCTGCAACCTTCGCGCAGGGTTATTATTCCTCCTTGGGATTTGAATCTGGTCCTGCAAGCTTTGGCTCGTCCGCCCTTTGAACCGTTGTGGCGAGCGTCGGTTAAAGATATGACCCTGAAAACTGTTTTTCTTATAGTCATTTGTTCGGCGCGGTGCATTTCGGAGCTGCAGGCGCTTTCGTGCAGGGAGCCGTTTTTATCTTTTTCTAGAGATCGAGTGGTGTTGCGGCCGGTGCCATCCTTTCTTCCGAAAGTGGGTCTCTCCTTTTCATCTGAATCAGTCTGTCTTTCTTCCGGTGTTTCCCTCTGACGCAGCAGGTGATTCGGTGGCCGGATTGCATCTCTTGGATGTACGACGGGTACTGCGTCGTTATTTAAAGGTTTCGGAAACCTTCCGCAAGTCAGATCGCTTGTTTGTGCTCTTTGGCGGGGTGCGCAAAGGCGAAGCAGCGGCAAAGTCTTCTCTTTCTAGGTGGATTAAAGAAGCGATTTCCTCCGCTTATCTTGTGCAGGGGCGTGAGGTTCCGGTGGGTTTGCGTGCTCACTCTACTAGAGCGCAAGCGACGTCGTGGGCAGAGCATGCTCTGGTTCCGCCGGTGAAGATTTGCAAGGCGGCTACTTGGTCGTCCCTCCATGCTTTCAGCAAGCACTACCGCTTGGACGTGTTGGCCGCTCGGGATTCTTGTTTTGGGTCGGCGGTTTTGCGCGCCGGGTTACAAGTTCCCGCCCGATCCTAACTGCTCTGTTACATCCCTGATGTGGAGGACTAAACTGGAGGACCACTCAGGAAATTGAAATTACACTTACCTGGTAATTGTAGTTCCTGAAGGGTCCAGTTTAGTCCTCCTTCCCTCCCTCTCTCTCTCTGTCCTTTTCGGTTTTTGCCGGCGCGATTGTTACTGGGCAACGGTGAGTCTGGTAAGAAATTTCTAGGGAACCCTTCTGTTGGGGGCTCCTCGGGCTTTTCCGTATTGCCGTGGAACGTCCGTTCCTTCCTTTTTCTCGATGGCTACCTGTGGTGTCAGGTGGACGGATGAAGCGCTGTGCAGCGTCTTGGCTTCCTCGTTTGGGGAGGGGGTCGTTGTAACTGTTAAGGGGTTTCATAGGGATAAAGTTGCTATTTTTACTTCTTTCATGTGTTGCTTCTTTAAGTCTGCTTTGTTAATAGTTCACTGGGGGGCTGATGGGAGCTCCAGCAGGATACATCAGGAGAGCAAGATTCTGATTGGTCCAGTCTCCGTGCTGCAGGAGGAGGTGCACTACCCGGATGTGGAGGACTAAACTGGACCCTTCAGGAACTACAATTACCAGGTAAGTGTAATTTCAATATAGTGGAGTACCCCAGGGATCTGTGCCGGGCCCACTACTTTTTAACATATTCATAAATGACTTGGAAATAGGGATAACAAGTGAGGTGATCAAATTTGTAGATGACATCAAATTATTCAAAGTTGTTAAAACCCAAAAGAATTGTGAAAAATTGCAAGAGAACCTTGAGAAACTGGAAAACTGGATGTCCAAATGGCAGATTGAATATAATGTGGACAAGTGCAAAGTTACACACCTAGGAAAGAGCAATAATGTGGACAAGTGCAAAGTTACGCACCTAGGAAAGAACAACTCAAACTATGATTTCACGATGCAAGGAAAAGGATTTAGGCGTCGTGGATAATACATTGAAACTGTCCGTGCAGTGGCAGCCAAGAAAACAAATAGAATGCTAGGTATAAGGAAAGGCATGGAGAATAAAACCAGTGATATTATAATGCTCTGTATTGCTCTATGGTAACATAATAACATAGCCCAGCCCAGCCCAGCCGCCTGGATGAAAGCGACTAAGAAAGACAACGCAAAACCCATCGCGCACATTGTCAACCAATCACTGCAACAAGGAAGCATGCCGACTCACCTCAAGAAATCAATTATAAGACCCATATTAAAGAACAAGTCGCTCAACAAAAGTGACCCTGCATCATACCGCCCAATTTCAAGCATAGCGTTCCTAGCAAAAACGATTGAAAAAGCGGTTCAACACCAACTACAAGATCACATGGATGAGAGAAAAGCCTTAGATGAGCATCAATATGGATTCCGTCAGAATCACGGAGTAGAAACACTACTGCTGGCACTCCTTGATAATCTACTTAGGGGCCTCGAGAACAAAAACTCCATGTTCATACTCATATTCATTGACATCTCAGCAGCTTTCGATACAGTACATCACAACACCCTCTTGGACCGTCTGACCTCGCTGGGTATATCAGGGACCCCCTTAAAATGGTTCGCTTCATATATCCAATAGGATGCAACAAGTGCAATTCAACAACGACAAAGCTGATGCTTTCCCCCAAACCCAAGGGATCCCTCAAGGGTCTGCCCTATCATCACTACTGTTCAATCTGTATATAAAGCCGGTCTGCGATATCTTCCAGAAATGCAACATCAAATACCACATATATGCCGACGATGTGATGCTATACACACAGCTTGACATAACGCAGCCTAACTTCAGTCCACTAGAAGAATGCCTTGACAAGCTCCAATTATGGCTTCAACAAAACAACATGTCAATAAACCACAAAAAAACAGAGGTCATGTTCATTTCCAAGAAAGCCAATTTCGTCCCACCCACCACAGTCACACTTAACAAAAACATATACGACACGAAGCCTGTAATAAAGTATCTAGGAGTCTTACTAGACTGCAACCTCAGGATGGACAAACACCTCAGAACAGTTAATCGAGCCATCTTTTACAAACTCAAAATTCTACAACCACTTCGCAATATCCTCGACAAATCCGACTTTAGGTCTGTTGCTCAAGCACTAATCATTCCCCACCTGGACTACAGCAATGCCATTCTACAAGGACTTCCAAAGAACACACTAAGCATCCTGCAAATGGCCCAGAACATGGCTGCAAGAGTCATCATGGAAAAGAAAGTCACCGACCACATAACCCCAGTACTAATGGAACTGCATTGGCTCCCAGTGGCCGCCCGCATCATCTACAAACAGCTCATCACAACGTTTAAGCTCATCCACGGCATCGCACCATCCTACCTCAATAACCTAATCACTATCCAGCCATGCAACAGGAACAGGAGAACTATGAATCTCAACACCCTATGTATCCCGACCAGCATTCGATCCGTCAAGGCCGAAACAAGCAATAGGGCGTTCACATACACAGCGCCAATCCAATGGAACCAACTACCGCATGAATTGAGACTCACAAACAGCCTGAGTGAATTCAGACGAAAACTTAAAACATATCTGTTTCAGACCCACTACAACCTGATCTAACTGCAATACACTACCTCAGCCAGATGAACTCTACCACCCTCGGCAGTATAAAATCTAATAGCATATAGTCATGTATAGCCTGTACTCTTTGGAAAGCAACTATGTATAAATTGTATATATGGGGCCCCTCCCAACCTACTGAAATCAAATGTATACCCTAATCTGTGTGCTATAATCAACTGTATATTGTATCCAACTGTTTATGCCGTGTTACGTAAATCATTGACCAATCAAAATGTAAAACTGAAAAATCTCAATGCACTGTACAATGCATTATGATTCTGTAAAGTAAACCGCTGCTGATCGTAGGAAGCAGCGGTATACAAGTGTTTACTAAATAAATAAATAAATAAATAGCATATGTTGGCAGATTAAGACCATCATGGTCCATCTTGTCTGCCCAGCAAGGTGGCAAGAGTAGGTGCGACTGCACCTTGACTATTTTGTGTAATTCTGATCGCCATATCTTAAAAAAGATATAGTGGAATTAGAAAAGGTACAGAGAAGAGCCACCAAAATGGGAAAGGGAATATAAAGATACCCCTATCAGGAAAGGCTTAAAAGGTTAAGCTCTTCAACCTGGAAAAGAGATGGCTGAGGGGAGATATGATAGAGCTCTATAAATTAATGAATGGATTATAATGGGTAGATTGGTAGTTTACTCCATCAAAATGTATGAAGACTTGGGGACATGTAATGAAGCTACAATGTAACCTGTTTAGGACTACGCATTGAGTGAAAAAATATTTTCTCTTATTAATCAAACTCTGGAATTCGTCTCAGCTGCCAAATTCTTGATCATTTTTCAAGCTTAGCTAGATCCCGCCTCATGTTATCTACTACTTCCTGGGTGTTTATTGAAGATTTTGCTATCATCCACAAAGAGGCAAACCTTACCTGATGTTAAAAAGAATCGGACCAAGGACAGATCCCTGCGGCACACCACTGGTAACCTTTTTCTCCTCAGAGTGAGCACCATTTACCTGTGCACTTTGTCATCTCCCATCCAACCAGTTTCTTACCCAGCAAGTCACTTTAGGGTCCATCCCTAGGGTGCTCAATTTAAGTCGCCAGCGCGGAACAGTGTCAAAGACTTTAGTGAAATCCAAGTACGCACATCTAGCGTTTTCCCTCTGTCCAACTCTCTGGTCACCCAGTCAAAGAAATCAATCAGATTTGTCTGATAAGACCTGCCTCTAGTAAACCCATGCAGCCTCGGATTCTGCAATCCAGTGGACTCGAAGCAAACTTGAAATCAAAGCAAACATCTTTTAATAGAGGGGTGCTGACCTGCATGGAGCAGCAGATAAAATCCTCAATACAGGCATAGAGGTGGGTGATCTGCATGGAGTTAGAACTACTCTAGCCACCTTACTGGGCAGACTAGATGGACATACTGGTCTTTATCTGCTATCATGTACTTTGTTTCCTGAGGATGTAGTAAAAGCTGTTAGTGTAGCTGGGTTTAAAAAATGTTTAGACAGTTTCCTGGAGGAAAGGTCCATAAACCATTATTAATGAAAACCTGGGAAATCCACTGCTTTCCCTGGGACAAGCATTGTAGAACCTGTGTGCCTTTTTGGGAACCAGTCAGGGACTTGTGACCTGGATTGGCCACTGTTGGAAACAGGATACTGGGTTTGGTGGACCTTGGTCTTACCCAGTATGGCATTTTTTATATTCTTATGATTCAATTTGAGGCTGGAATTTTCATTTTTAACTCTCGTAGCTTTAGGAAAACTGATCTTGTTCTTACTCTTTTTTTCTTATTCTATTTCCTTGCTTGTGTCACTGTAGTACTTCTCTTTGTTTTGGCTTTCTGTACATTGGAAATCTCTGTTAAGGTTTGTTACTACCTCTCTTTTTTCTGACTTTAGCTGTTCTGAGCTTATTTCGGAGTTTGAGCAATTTTCATGGTTTCTTTGGTTGTCCATTTTGGACCTTTTCACGTTTTCACCTTTTGCAGAGACTCTGACTTTTTTCAAGCACAACTTTCTTGATGATATCCCATAACTCTTCTGGTTTTCTGCCATTTGTATCCACTGATAATCCATTTTGCAGGCAGTCCTTAAATTCCATTGGTATATTTTCAATATCATACTTTGCTGCATTCATGAGTGGTTTGCTCTTTTTCTGCTTTAGCTTGAGTGTGCTTTTAGTAGATGGTTATATGTACCTCAGTAAGCTCCAGATTTTGTCGATATTATCGAGCTTTCCACGGTTGACTTCTACAGATGTAGTCTATTTGATTTTTATACAGTCCATTGGGCGAGATTCTTGTGTTAAGCCGTCACTAGTGTTGCTGGAAGAAGGTATTTGAATGAATAGATAGAATTTTGCAAGACCAACAATCTGGCTTTCTCCAGCTTTGTTTCTGTTGCCAAGCTTAAATTTTCCATCCATTTTGCTGTTTTGTTTTTTATTTCCAACTCTTATGTTCCAGTCATACATGACTATCAGTGTATTTTTATTTGCATGGTCTGTTGATTTCAGCTCATGCTTGTCCATTGAAGTGATCAATTCTCATCCTCTTCTGCATCTGTTCTTGTGGCATACACCTGATGGGTATTCTTCATAGGTGAATAGAAATTAAGTGTTTACTAATTCCATTGTATTTCACTGCAGTTCTTGCAATAGATCGACTTGTGCATCTTCCATTTTGTTCTTGATTACCTTCATGAACCTTTTCCTTGGTCCATGCTGTGCATATGCCATGTCTCAATATGTAAGACGTCTTTGCAGCTTCTGACTTTCATTTCAAGCACTGATACATTAGCAGTAATATGTCCTGAGAGTTTTGTTCCAGCTGTATCATAAATGCTGGCTTTACTCTGGAGCGTCTTCAGCATGTCCCCAGTAGCTTGTTGAGCTCCTGCCAGGGATTCATCTTCTAGCACTATATCACAGTTTGTTTTGTTTAACCACTGGATTTTCATGGCAAGATATGGAAATAGATTGTTGAGCATCCTTCCATGTAGGTAATGCCACTGTTGTTGACACCAAAATATTATCCCCCACTGCCAACAATGTCCCATACTGCTGCTGCCCAGATGAGTGTTTTGTCTTAGTCTGGCACCTCATCTGTACATTCTGGGAGATGTTATCAGTAGTTAATTTACCGATGGCATAGCTCTCAACATCACTGATGCATGCAAGCACTTGTGACGAGCCACAAACCAAGTGAGGGACAATAACAAAATTAAATACAATCAGACATCTAATAAAACAAACATCTGTGAAAACTATTAAAGGAGTCTCAGGAAATAAAATACAAAATAAATATGTTTATTAACAGACATCTAATAACATATCCAATGAAGCATACATTTATAAAATAGAGTGTATTTTGGGATATTTCTCATGGGTGTCCTGTTATAAAATAACCCCATTGTGTGCACTTTTCAACTTGTTTCTAGATGTCACAAACTTAATTTTTCCTTCATTTTAGTGTGTCCTCCAGGGCTGTGGTTAATCTCCTTCCAGAACATTCTCTCATGTTTTTCTTCCAGCTGAAGATCAGTTTTCCACTGGAAAAGAGCATTAGAGCATTGTCTGTCTGTTAAAATTGATTGCCATAACAATTTGAAAAGGTCACCGAAGGAGGAATGCAGAGCTGCTAGTAGAGAAAATCCTGCCAGTCACTGGGAGAAAGTGGCTGCACAGATACGGTGCTCTTTGGAACCCATCTCTTTAAATAAAATGAGGATTTTAGGGTGAGGACTGAAAAGAAAGGGCATAAGCAATGGCATACAGTAAATTCTACTCAAGTGGCCCCTGCAGTGCAGGGGAGCCCACAAGGAAGGAGGGGGTCTACTTGTAGTTGCTCCTGTTTTTTGTTTGTTTGTTTTTTTGAAGTAGACTTGCCCCACTCTGGGAGCACAGGCGGCCCAAGGGGGGTGCGGGGCCATATGCGGAGACTCAGTGCGGGGCCTCATTTGCATAAATATTTGCATAATGCTACCATACACTAACTTTTAGTAAACATGCCCCTTAATGAGTGTATGGATAAAGAAAGACTAAAAGATTTCTACATTACTATAATCAGTGCCAACTGCCTGGCACATTAGGAACTATTACAAACACTGCCCATTTAGAACCCATAGCAAACCCGCCTTATCCTAACAGCACTACCAGGACTCACAAAGCACCATACTCTACCTATCAAAAGGCAGCACTGCAAATATTAAACCAATACATTTCAGAGAATAACAATACATGATCTACTGGGGAAAGAGAACAAGTGGCAATGTCAGATAGGAATTACATAAACAGAATACCTCAGCTCAGTTACACATGCAGAACATAGACCATCACCAAACAAGGAATCACAGTTTAGAAACAGGAAGACAATAATTAAACTTGGAACCCCAAAAGCCAAACATGGAATGTACAACAACACTGTAGAAATAAAAATATAAATTAATGTCCTCTTGTACTAAACAAAGCGTAGACGATAATGATGCACATTTCCCAGAGCTGGCATATTCCATTTAATAAATTCAAAATAAAGAGAGATTTTTCTACTATTTGTGCATTTCTTTTCAGTTTATTTATTTATTTTATTTATTTTAACAGTTCTTCTATACCGCTCTATTTTAGATCAGAGCGGTTTACATTTAACATCAACTATACAACACAGGGAACTTTGAGTTGTATTTACAATAAACAGGGAGATCAACTTGGAAGTAACTGGGGGAAACTATATACATTGCAATTGCTTCAGCCACTTTCTTCTGGTTTCTTCGTGTCTTCTGCTAACTCTCCATAGTCTGCTGTCCATTTGTCCTTTCTTCTCTCTTCTAGTTTTTTTCCATTCTCTCTGTACATCTGCTTTAACATACTAATCTTTCTCCTTTTGCTCTTTCCTCATTCCTATTTCATCCACTCAAATTTTACCCCTCCATCCTCAATCCCCACTTACTTTCCCAATACCCGGCCAATTGTAGATTTTTCTTCCCTTCCACACAAAATATTTTTCCCCTCTCCATTTCACTCTCCCAGCTCCATCCCATTCTAATCCTCCCCAAACATCAGCTCCCTTCTAGTTCCAGCCCTACCCAGCATCTGCTCCCTTCTAGTCCCCACATCAGCCCATTTCCAGTCCTAGCCCCACCATCAGCCCATTTCCAGTCCTAGCTCTCCCATCCATTTCCAGTCCTATCTGAGTCCCTCCATCAGCTCATTTCCAATCCCAGCCCCCAATCAGCCCATTTCTAGTCCTTTCCTAGCCCCACCATCAGCCCATGTCAAATCCTAGCTCCCCTCCACTCAGCCCATTTCCAATTCAAGCCCCCTATGAGCCTGCTTCCAGTTCTAGCCCCTCTATGAATCCATTTCAGTCTAAGCCCCCACCACAGCCCATTTCCAATCTTAGCACCCCTCAACAGCCCATTTCCAGTCCTATCCTAGCCTCTCCATCAGTCCATTTCCATTCCTAGCTCCCTCCCATCACAGCCCATTTCCATTCCAAGCCCCCCTCCCCATCAGCTATTTGCAGTTCAAGTCCCCCTTCCACTCAGCCCATTTCCATTCCAAGCCAAGCCCCCTCCCCATCAGCTATTTGCAGTTCAAGCCCCCCTTTCCACGCAGCCCATTTCCAGTCCTAGCAACACCCCCAGCCCATTACCAGTCCTAGCCCCCCCATAGCTCATTACCAGTCCCAGCCCCCCCCATAGCCCATTAGCAGTCCTGTGCCCCCATCAGCCCACTTCCAGTCCTATCCCCCTCCTATCCCCCTCCTATCAGCTCACTTCCAGTCTTAGCTCCCCCCCCATAGCCCACTTCCAGTCCTAACCCCCCATCAGCCCACTTCCAGTCCTAACCCCCCATGAGCCCATTTCCAGTCCTAACCCCCCCCAATCAGCCCATTTCCAGTCCTAACCCCCATCAGCCCAGCTCTGGTCCTAACCCCCCATGAGCCCATTAATTGTTTTTTCCCCCCCCTCAGCCCACTTCCAGTCCTAAACCCCATCATCCCATTTTCAGTCTTAGCCCACACCCCCCATAGGCCATTACCAGTCCTAACACCCCCATCAGCCCACCTCCAGTCCTAACCCCCCATCAGCCCATAGCCCATTACCTGTCCTAACCCCCCACCCCCCCAACAGCCCAGGGAAATTTAAAAAAAAGAAAAGAAACTGGCTGCCGCTGCCGCCGTGGCAGCGGCAGAATCTAGTGTCTCACGGCCCCCCTGCCTGCCCGGCAGAGCCCTTCCTGAGTCACTCCCCTCAGCACGGGCTTTTCAGAGCCGTGAAGGGAGAGTTTCCCTTTTTTTTCGCAGCTCTGTTAAGCCCGCCGGGGCTGTTGGGAAACAGGAAATGCCTATTTCCCATCAGTGCTGGTGGGCTTAACAGAGCCATGAGAGAGAAACTCTCCCTTCGCGGCTCTGAAAGCTGGCGCCAAAGGGAGTGATTAAGGGGGGCTGCAGGATACTTGATTCTGCCACGGCAACAGCAGCAGCAGCCAGTTTCTTTTTTTTAAATTTACCTGGGCTGATGCAGAATGTTGTTTGCGCGGGGCCCCTGAAACGCAGGGCCCTGTGCAAACAACATTCTTGCTCAATGGACGGGCCGGCCCTGTCTGGGAGTCCTTTCAAAATTGCTGGTAAGAACAACAGGAGAGCTACTCCTATATCTGAATGTAGCTATGTTTGACATCTGAGAAATACATGATCTAAATTTGTTTCCCTTTCCCTTTAAGAAATTAATAAGAAAATGACTAAAACCCAGAGGTTAGTAGGGACTCGAAGGAAAATGCTTAGGAAAGCATAAAAAGATTAAACAAGAATTTAGTGAGCAGAATGATAGGAGAAAAGGTTTTAAGCTGATACAAATCTTTGTATAATATCACTTTCATTAAAAAAAGCAGAATTTCAGTATGAAATTCTCTTTCAGGTAGAGTCAGCTAGAAATGAGTTTGATAGCATAATACTTGACTTTCAGTGTCATATTCATAATTTTAATTATGTTTTCAAGAGCTTCTTGTGTCATCCACAAGAAGCTCTTGAAAACATAATTAAAATTATCTGCATTTTGCAGTGGTTGGAGGACTTTTTATAAGTTATGATGCACCTACTACTTCCTTTGGCTTGACAAAAACTGAGCTATTTGGCAAACTCTTTGGATTGCCTGACCTCAGTTTTGGTGTTCTACCAGGAAACATTGGTGGATGTTTTCATATAAAGCATTGCATGATCCCCTGGGAACACAAACTTTATATTCTCCCTTTTTCAGGAAAACATGAATGCAAGAATGACATCACTAGTGGCTTTTCCTGAGCACAAGCGTTGTCTTATTGAAAGTACACAGAGCTAACTAAAATATGAAAACTGTTTTTGTACATCAGCTAACATGCACAAAGATAATAAATCAGCTGTGTTGAATGTAGACAAAGAATTTTGAACCTGCCTTCTCCATCTGTAGCTAGAAAAGCAAAGTAACGTTAGCAGTATAAATCTTAAACACAGCTCTCATGGAGCTGTAGGCATTCTTTCAGATTAGCCATGAAGTGAACAAAAAATCTTTGTGTAAGGTATCTTTTTAATGTTGCTTAATGTGACATTGTGAGTATGTTAATACATTTGAGGATATAGGAAGAAAAATATGCTACCATATTTCAGATAATGCCGTTTTACTGAACCAAGCTAAAATAATTACTTCGACAAGTTTTCAACTTTTGCGCTTCATTAGATAAGGCCTAGAAAACTAATGTATCGCTTGAAAATTGGTCTTAAAAATATTTTAAGGCTGGATGATTTTTTTTTTATAATTACATTTTAACAATACACTCCAGAAAGAAATCTGAATAAGAATCAGAATGCACAAGAGACGTATACACCGTAACATTTCAACAAGAAAAAAAAAATAACAGGTAATTATACAATCCATGGAATAGACCACAACCCCCCCCCCCCCCCCCCACAATAAGATCCAAGAAAAAAGAAATAAAAAACTAGGTACAAAAACCCATCATAAAAAAAAAAGAAATCATAGGAGCAATGATATTATTATATGGCAGTCGATATGGGACTCACACCCCGCCCCCGACCTTCCCTAATTTGAAGAAATTGTAATAATTGTTGGGACTCAAAAAACAAATAATTTTTAGCATGATAATTAACCACACATTTTCACGGATATCTTAACTTAAATTGTGCTCCCAGGGAGATCGTTCTCTGGCGCAAAGCCAGAAAAGCCCTTCTCCGTTTCTGGGTCTCCCTAGCAAGATCAGGAAAAATTTGTATTTTTGAGCCCATAAATTGAGATACAGACATTTTACAGAAATATAATTTAAGTACAGTGTTCCTGTCCGATTCAAAGGCAAAATTAACCAACAGAGTGGCCTGACTCATCACCACCTCTAAGGAGCTCTCAAGAAAGTCTGAAATATCCATTTGAGGAGGAACAGTTTCTACAGCAGAACCCTGCTGTTCACCAACCTCCAGCGAGGAAATAGTCACATATTGAGCTCTTACAACCAGCGGTAATGAATCCGAAGGCATCTGCAAGACATCAATAAAGTACTTATGGACCAAGTCCAAAGGTGACATCAATGGAGACCGAGGGTCAGAAATCTCAAGTTGTTCCTCCTTCACTGATTGTCTAAAAACTCTATTTTCCTTGCCTTAATTAGTCGGTCCTTTGAATTAACAGCACCGAGGGACTGCAGCTCCTCCACCTTAACCTCGACTTGGGAAATTCTAGTAGCGTGAATTGCCACCTCAGATACCATCGAAGAACATTGGACTTTCATCTCAGTTAACTCATGTGAAACAGCCCCCACAAAAGGTAAAAGGGACTGCTGAAGGGCAGAGATAGCTTCCCACAAGCTATCTAAACCTACGAATAAATTTTAAAAAAACAGAAGCCTTGATCGTCACAAGGAATAAAGACTTCTCTCCCCCACCATCGCTAAGAACAAGAGATGCCGATTTACCCTTTAAAACTATGATACGTTACCTAGGTGTCATACTGGACCAACGCCTGGAATTCAAAGAGCACATAAAAAGTACAGTAAAATCCATCTATCACAAGATCAGGACGCTACGCCATCTCAGACCCATGCTGGAACCAAATGACTTCCGCACAACCTTCCAATCACTAGTCACCTCACACTTCGACTATGCAAATATTGTACTACATGGCCTACCCAAGAGCACGCTTAACCCACTACAAATGGTCATGAATACAGCAGCCAGGGTTCTTTATGGAGCCTCAAGAAGTCAACATATTACTCCTATCCTGATTGATCTTCATCGGCTCCCGATAACATGTAGGATTCTATACAAAGCCCTCCTCTTGACCTTTAAAGCGTTCCATCAAATATCACCGTCCTCACTAACTGACCTCCTTTACCACGTACAGGACACCAGATCTAGACGATCTGTTACTGAAAACACATTAATGGCCCCAAAAGACCTACCAAAACTTATTCAGACCACTACAAAGAGAGCATTTTCATCCTTCGCCCCGAGATGCTGGAACATGTTGCCAACCAACATCAGATCACAAAAAGACATGTCTCAATTCAGAAAAGCCCTAAAAACACACCTCTTCTAGCAACACTTCTTCCAAGGTAATATCTCCCCATCCCCTCCCCTTCCAACCCAAACCAATGACTATGGTTAATCAATGATTCCCTAAACTGTATTGCTCGCTCCAAGTTATAATCCCGTTCATCCTTAGCCTATAGAGCCCAAAACACATGCTAATTTACTGTACATAGTTGTTTTTATTTGTTACCCCAGTTATCCATGTTTTATTCCCTGTTATCTGTAAACTTGACATATGTTATATTTTTTAAGTATAACGTTGTTAAACTGTAAACCGCGCTGATGATGAATAGCACGGTATATAAAAGCTGTTAAATAAATAAATAAATATATAAAGTAACAAGCGCAGGTTTCACCACACTCCCAGGAAGCCAAATTGCCGTAGTACTGGGGGAGCTACTTGCAAACTGCTCCACCCCAGCATTGCTACCAGTGGGAAACTCCTCCACTCGACCCACGACACCAAAAGACGTTGACTAAATCTTCGGGGAAGCACCCTCCGCAGCTGCCGCTACCTCCTGACCTGGAGGAACTCCTATGCTACCCCTCCCCAAAGTGGCAACCGGGTTGAGCTGGGGACGCTTGAGCGGGGCTAAGGGAAACCCCTTCTATGCTCGGATCCGCCTGTAGATTCGGCGGATCTCTCGAAGCCATACTACCTGAGGAGGTACAAAATCCGGCAATTGACAACTGCACCAGCTGATCCGCCGGAGAAGAGGTACCGGAGGGTTTCTGTGAATGTTTCCTATTAATCCCCATTAGGAAGCAAATGCAGGCACCGGGTTCAGACCTTCAAACTCGGCGTCTTACTCCAACGCCATCTTGGATCCAGGATGGATGATTTTAAGAAACATCTGCCCAGCAGAGACTACAAAAAGCAATCAAGGATTACAATTCACCCTAATATACCGCTTTAAATATAATAAAGAAGGTTAAAATTTGAACATGCCCTTCAGCATCTCTGATGCTATTTGGTTGACCAGTGAATTTCTTTTTGAGTACTATTGCAGCGACATGATGATGCTGATAAGTCAGCTGGCACTGCAGATAGCTTTGTCTCCAGGAGGCTATCCTATCATTGGGTCTTGGTGTGAGATCATCTGCTGCTTGTAGGATTCTTCCAGCTTGGTTCAGCCTCTGCACCAAATGCAAACTAGGGAGGCTGCATGATGAGTGTGGTTGGAACAGGACCAATGAAGCAATCCTGAAAGTGAAGACTGAGATGCAAGAGGCAATCCCAGAAGGCTTTCAAAATATGCAGTTTATTTCTTCTACAGGGAAAGAGCACATAGGAACTAGGATTGACATTCAACATTGGCTTGTCCATGTCTGAATGCAAGATGCTTATTGAACGGCTGGGTGGGTCAGAGTACCCAAGGCAGTTGTGACTGAGGTCCGGGAAGACTGTGCTACATCCAGGGAATTTTCTGAGAGAAGAATCGCAGCAAATGATATCTTATGTGGAAACTGTTCTTGTGAAATGTACTATGTAGCTTTACAGCTGAGCCGAACGGTTTCCATTCACAAAACACACTGTCAAAATCAGATTTCAGTTTTACAGGCCTCTAATATGTCATTAGGTAAAGTTACTATATTGCTTAGTAATATACTTGCAGTTTTAGAAAATGTTTTTTCCTTATTCTTATAGATCATTCCAGATAAATGGGTTATGCTCCCTAGCCAGCAGGTGGAAGCAGACTAGAGCAGGGGTCTCAAACACGCGGCCCGCGGGCCGCATGCGGCCCGCGATGCCCATGAAAAAAAAAAAACGGCTTCGGCCCGCGATGCCCAGGAAAAAAAAAAACCGGCTTCTGCTGCTGCTGCCGCCGCCGCGGGAAAATTAAACTTTACAAAAAGCTGGCTGCTGCCGCGGCGGTAGCAGCAATATCGCAAGTCCCGCCCCCATCCCTTCCTGCTCGCCTTGCTTGTGATTTCTTCTCTGCTTCGCTCCTCTTTTAAGCGCCCCGGGGCAGATGTTAATTTCCCCATCGCCCCCGGCGAGCTTAAAAGAGTCGCGAGGGAGAAGCTCTCCCTTCGCGGCTCTGAAAGCCGAAGCAGAGAAGAACTCACAAGCAAGGCAGGCAAGCAGGAAGGGATCTGCCGGGGGAGGGAGGGAGGGAGGGAGTAGGACTTGATGTGGGCTGCTGGGGGGAGCAGGACTTGATGTGGGCTGCTTGGGGGGGGGGGAGCAGGACTTGATGTGGGCTGGCTGGGGGGGGGGAGCAGGACTTGATGTGGGCTGCTGGGGGGGGGAGCAGGACTTGATGTGGGCTGCTGGGGGGGGAGCAGGACTTGATGTGGGCTGCTGGGGGGGGGAGCAGGACTTGATGTGGGCTGCTGGGGGGGGGAGCAGGACTTGATGTGGGCTGCTGGGGGGGGAGCAGGACTTGATGTGGGCTGCTGGGGGGGGGGGGGAAGCAGGACTTGATGTGGGCTGCTGGGGGGGGAGCAGGACTTGATGGGGCTACTGGGGGGGGGAGCAGGACTTGATGTGGGCTGCTGGGGGGGGAGCAGGACTTGATGTGGGCTGCTGGGGGGGGAGCAGGACTTGATGTGGGCTGCTGGGGGGGGGAGCAGGACTTGATGTGGGCTGCTGGGGGGGGGAGAAGGACTTGATGTGGGCTGCTGGGGGGGGGAGCAGGACTTGATGTGGGCTGCTGGGGGGGGGGAGCAGGACTTGTTGTGGGGGGGGGGGGGGGGGTAGGAATGGAAAAGGGGGGAGTGGGGTTAGGCATGGGGGTGGTCAGATTGGGGGGCTAAGACTGAAAATGGTGTTATGGGGGGGCTAAGAATGAAGATGGGGCGATGGAAGGGTTAGGCCTGGAAGTGGGCTGTTGGGGGGCTTAGGACCGATAATGGGCTATGGGGGGGGGGCTAGAACTGGTAATGGACTGGGGGGGGGTGCTATGACTGGAAATGGGCCGAGTAGAAGGGGGAGCTTGAACTGCAAATAGCTGATGGGGACAGGGTCTTGGAATGGTAATGGGCTGAGTGGAAGGGGGCTTGGAAAGGAAATGGGCTGGGAGGGGAGGGAGCTAGGACTGGAAATGGGCTGATGATGCGGGGACTAGAATGGAGCGGATGCTGGGTGGGGCAGGAGCTAGAAGGGAGTTGATGTTGGGGGACGATTAGAATGGGATGAGGCTGGGAGAGTGAAATGGAGAGGGGAAATATATTTAGTGTGGGAGGGAAGAAAAATCTACAATTGGCCGGGTATTGGGAGAGTAAGTGGGGATTGAGGATGGAGGGGTAAAATTTGAGTGGATGAAATAGGAATGAGGAAAGAGCAAAAGGAGAATGATTAGGATGTTACAGCATATGTAGAGAGAATGGAAAAACACTAGGAAAGAAGAAAGGACAAATGGACAGCAGACGATGGAGAGTTAGCAGAAGACACGAAGAAACCAGAAGAAAGTGGCTGGAACAATTGCAACTGAAAAAAAATGCACAAAAGGTAGAAAAATATCTCTTTATTTTGAATTTATTAACTGAAATATGTCAGCTCTTGGAAATGTGCATCTTTAACGTCTGCACTTTATTTAATACAAGAGGAAATCAATGTATAGTTTTATTTCTACAGTGTTGTACATTCTAAGTTTGGCTTTTGGGGTTCCCAGTTTAATTGTCTTCCTGTTTCTAAATTGTGATTCCTTGTTTGGTGATGGTGTATGTTTCTGCATGTGTAACTGAGCTGAGGTATTCTGTTTATGTAATTCCTATTTGACATTGCCACTTGTTCTCTTTCCCGAGTAGGTCATGTATTGTTATTCTCTGAAATGTGTTTGATTTAATATTTGCAGTGTTGCCTTTTGATAGTTAGGGTATGGTGCTTTGTGAGTCCTGGTAGTGCTGTTAGGACACGGCAGGTTTGCTATGGGTTCTAAATGAGCAGTGTTTCTAGTAGTTCCTAATGTGCCTGGTGGTTGGCACTGGTTTATAGTAATGTAGAAATCTTTTAGTCCTTTCCTTTATCCATACACTCATTAAGAGGCATGTTTACTAAAAGTTAGTGTATGGTAACATTATGCAAATATTTATGCAAATGTGCCCTTATGCAAATGATGCCCTTATGCAAATGAGGCCTGCGTCTTGTGCGGCCCCCGGGTTACTCTACAAGTCCTCATTTGGCCCTCAAAGCAATTTGAGTTTGAGACCCCTGGACTAGAGCAACTTTGTGATGTCATCACTAGTATAGCCACTGGTGCAACACAGAGAAGCCAGTATTGTCTGCCTCCAGAAGGTAGCAAGGTGTGTGAACTGGTGCAGCAGTGCTGTTAGGCCTGTCTCCCCTGACCCAGAACACAACCTTGTGGCTTGTATGACTGAGAACTGTGGCTCAGTGTTTGCTCAGAGTTTGGATGTGCCCATTGTCTCACTGAGAAAACAGCTGCCCTATTTCCAGTGCTGTTACACACAAGTTCCAGTGTTGGTGGGCCAGGGAGCAGGCAGGAGAGGCCCCAAGGGAGTTGTCAAGTCTGGGCCCAACCCCCCCCCCCCCCCCCCCCTTTCCCTCTCACTGTCCTCTATCTGCTGGCTTTTCTTTTTGCTCTGCCTTTTTTAATATTGCTATTTTTTAATTGCTCTTTCTTGCAGTGTTGAACAAAAAAAAAACTCTTGTGAGACAGCCAGGTTTTCCCAGGCTTGTGTGGGGGCTGGGGCAGCCATTCGCAGGATTCACTGGTCGGCTTGACAGCTTCTGGGACTCCCTTTTTGATTGGGAGTTCCTTTTTTGCTGTGATTTTTCTTCTCCATCGGGCTTTCTTTCATTTGAGTGGATTGAGCTCTCCTGTGATGCCAGGAGTACAGTGGTGTGCTTCTTGTAGCCCCTGAGGGTATGCTCCCTGACTTTTTGCCCCAAGTGTGATGTAGACACTAAAGGGCACATTTTTTCAGCCATGTCAGGACCCCTCCCCCCTCACAGGGTGGAGGATATGGGGCCCAATGCTGATTTTTCTGCTTCTGCTGTCTCTCCCACATTTTACCACCAGCAGGGAAGGCAGCTATCTTGAATAGCTTTGTGTTCCCTGCAGAGGGGGAGTATGCTGAGACCACAGGCTCAAGCCAGCAGGTCTCTGAGAGCCCTTCGTAGGCGCAGGGCCTTTTCTGGGTTGGCTTTGAGCAGCAGCTTCTGAAACAGTTTACAGATTATTTTTAGTCTTTGTTAGCTGCATGGAAGCACCCCTCATAAGAGGTCCAAGGCTCTGACCTCCCCTATGGAAGACTTTGGGTCCTCTGGCTTCCCTCCCATTGGCAGCAAGAGGTTTAAGTGCCCCTATCCTGCCTTTTCATCGGTCCTTCCTTTTGGGAGCCAGCCACTCCCCTAAGAGGTTGAGATGATGAAGATTCCCAATTTCCAGTGTGTGAGTCCAGCAGATGAAGGGAAGTTTCCCATGGTGGAGGGTGGAGTTCTGTCAGTGATCCATCTTTTTCACAGGGAGAATCTGTCCACCCTTCTTCAGGATGACATAACAGTTTTTCTGCATATGGATCCTGCCCCAGTGGAAGTTTCACAGGTGGACTCTATTCTGGAAGGTTTGTGGCATCCTTCTGGCTTCTTTCCCCTTCCTGCGCTATTGTATAAGCTTTATCTCTCAGTGGGAGTCAACTGAGCTGGGGATAAATGGCCCCAAAGTCCCGACTCAACTGTATCCTCTGCCCCAAGGGGACATAGAACAGCTCTTTAGGTTCCCTAAGGTGGATGCCATAGTCACAGCACAACCATTGATGTAGGAGGAGGCACTGTACTAAAGACCCCCCCATGATATGAAGGTGGAAGCTCTCATCAAGAATACTTTCAAGGCTTTGGCTTTGTGCACTCAGGCAGCCCTTTGTGCAGGAATGGTGGCCCACGTCATCTTATTCTGGATCCATCAGTTGCCAGACAGCCCACGGGTGATGAGATTGGAACCTAATGCATCATCTGTGGTGGATGCCCTTTACAACTCGATCAGAATTTCCTCCACAATGACTGTAGTGGCCAAAGGTGGTTTTGGCTCTGGAATTTTTTGGCCAATGCTGCCTCTAAGTTACAGCTAAGCGAGATAAGAACATAAGATCATCTTCAAAGACAGGTTGCTCTTTGTGGGAGACATTCAGAAGCTCGCCCAGAGAGGCTCCCGGAAGATAGGTCCAGAGATCCCAAGGGTGCCTCATGTAGGGCTCAGTGAGGAGCATTGGGAGGGCGGTCTAGGGATGATAAGAGTTGGGGTGTGGACTATTCCTCCTGTTGGTTCAAACCCAAGAAGGGTCAGCCCTTTTGAAGATCCTGACATTCTCTCTGCAACCACCTCCTTCAGAACCAGAAAGCTCTTGAAATGAGTTCTAGTGAGTCCCTTAAGGGGCAGCTGGGTTGGGAAGTGGCTCCAGCTGTTTCACTTGGAATGGACTCATATCACATCAGATCAAAGGGTCCTTGAGGTCCTAGAAAAAGGGGTATGCCTTTAAGTTTGCAGAGCCTTTTGGGACGCCTGCAGCTCCCTAGCCAAGAGGGTGACCAGGGAAAATAGCCTGCAACTGCAGGAGGCATTGTAGAGTATATCATACCCATGTCCTCCGCAAAGCTGGGTCAGGGGCAGTATTCTGTTTACTTCATGATGCCAAAAACAGGAGCGTCCTTCCAATCTATTCTGGACCTGAAGGTGGTTAACACTAAGCAGCGAGTGCCCCACTTCTACATGGAGACTCTTACATCAGTTATTGTGTCAGTCCAGGCATACACAATCTTTTTACTTCTTTTCAGATTTGCAGAAGGAATACTTTAATCCACATCTGCTAGATTAAAGACACCCAATATGATCACTTCTCCCTTCATTGCTACCTTTGCAATATAAATGGTCAAATCTCTATCCATTACTTCAGTTTGAGTTGGAGGCCTGTAGACTACATCAGTATGGATGATAGTACCATTTCCTCTTTCCAACACAGTCCACAGAGCTGCTTCTTTTCCCTATGTCCCCTGCATTTCAGCGGCTTTAAGATTGCTTTTGACAGATAGGGCTACTGTTCTTCCTTTTCTGTCTTCTCTATTCCTTCTAAATAAATAATAGCCAACTATGGCTATATCATAGTTATGCGACTCATTAAACCATATTTCTGTAAAGACACAATGTCCAAATCCATTTCCACCATTAGGACTTCCAGGTCAGGAACTTTGTAGACTAGACTTTGAACATTTGTGCTCATTGCCTTCTAGCAATTGTGCAGCTTGCTTGTATTTTGCATGGAGTTTATTCCAGACACCTCTTCCTTCTTGTCACTGATGTGTGGATTAATATAATTATTTCCAATGTTATAATATTTCTCCAGGAACAAGGAGAAATTCAGTCCTCACATATGGGTGACGGTGCCCATGGAGCCCGCGCGGAAGCATTTCCCCAGCTTTCAAAGAAAGCCTTTGGGATTTATTTATTTATTTTATTTACTTATTTATTTTACATTTTTATACCGCAATTTCCTAAAGATCAATTGCGGTTTACAGTGAACAGCAATGAATTGTACAACGTATACAAATTCAGTTTACATGTAACGATATAACTAAGTACAGGTTGGAACATTATCAACTATGTACAGTTATAACAATAAAACAAGATGTTTTAACTATATACATTGTGAGTTTGTCTTGTGTTATAGATGTGGTCAATCTGAGGGTGGAACTAACTAAATTGGTGGGGCAGTCTTGTGTGAAGTTAGGATTTTATGTAATAGAGCCAAAGTGTTGTATGAAAAGGTAGGTTTTAAGTTTTTTTCGGAAGGTGGATAGATCTTTTGTGGATATGCTACCACGCATGTGTGGTCCCCTTCTTGCCCAAGGGTGCCATCTTGCTTAGTCTCCTTTTTTCTGCAGAGCCCAAGAGACGTGAGTCCTGTTCCTCCTGGAAAAATTCTCGTTAATTTCCTTAAAAGTTGAGCTTTTCCCGGTTAGCAACCAGTTCCTCTTCCTGCTTCGAGCCAGCGCTGTCTGACGCCATTCTTGGCTCCCTTTTTCATCAAGGTCTCCTCGACCGGCGTTCGAGCCTTTTTTCACCCAGGGGTCGTTGACCCTGTCCATGTGCTACCCACCATTTCTCCCATTGGGTTAAAAAAATGTGACCGCTGCAGTCAAACCATGTCAGTAACAAACACCATCACTGCTGCTTGGGCCTGGACCATGTCAGCACCTGCTGCTACCTGTGCCAGGCCATGACGCCTAAAACTAACAGAAAAAGGATGGGGTTGAAAGAGAAATTGTTCCCCAGTTCCGACTTGACCCCGGTGTCCCTGATGCAAACTTCTAAGGCCAGCACATCCTTTGAGGCCCAAGCATCCTCTGAGTCCTGTGGCAGCAGCTCCTCTGAGAAGGCTTCTGACCCAGAGAAAAAGTAGTAGTCTTTGAAGTCCACCGAGATTGCACTAGAGAAACCCAGTAAAACCGCCCGGAGGGACTTAGGCGACACAGAGAAGCACCCCACCAAGGTTCTCAAGAAGGATTCTTCAGCTGGTGGAGACCATGCAAGGTTCCTCAAGGCCGTAGTCCTCATTGGAGATTTACGACTGGTAATGGGCATATGGGGGGGCTAGCACTGGAAATGAGTTAGGACTGGTAATGGGCTGATTGGGGGGCTAGGACTGTAGTGAGCTGATAAAAGGGGATAGGACTGGAAATGGTCTCGGACAGGAAATGGGCTAATGGGAGAGGGGGAGGGGAGGAGAGTGCTGCTGGCCCTGGAAGAAAACTAGGGGCTAGGGCTACAAATGTTCTGATGTGGGGGGGGGGGGATGATAGAATAGGACTGGAAGGGAGCGGATACTGAGAGGGTCTGCCAGGGGAAGGAGGGGGCTGGAAAGGAGCTGACACCTGGGATGTACTGAAGGGGGGACTGGAAGGGAGCTGACACTTGGGATGGGCGTAGTAGGTGGCTGGGTAATGGGGAGGAGGCTGGAAGGGAGATGGACAGAGGGTAGGGCGGCTAGAAGGGAGCTGACTGGGGGGTGGCACTGAGAGTGGACCTGAGCTGATACCTGGGATGGTATTTGGACTAGAAGGGGTTGGAAAGTGGGGAAGGAGGGAGACTGGAAAGGAATGGACACCAGTGGCAGTCATGGGAATGCAAGGCGGTTGACATTGGAAGGTACTGGGAGGGGAGGCTGATACTGGGGAGGGTTACTGGAACTAGAAATGGGCTGATGGAAGGAAGTGAAGAAAACAAAAGAAGAGATAAGAAATGGCAGATGGACCATGGACCATAGACCACAGAAAGAGAGCTAAGAGAAGACAGGAAAACAGAAGCCTCAGATCGGGACCAGCATAATCGGAGAATAAAATGGTCAGACAAAGGTAGAAAAAATAATTTTATTTAATTTTAGTGATTGGACATTGTGCTATTTTTATATTTTACAAAGTATTGGGGAACTGCATCTCTTATTTATCTGATGTTGCACTGCATGTGGACTCTGGCTTCTTGGGGTTTCAGTTTAAATTTTGTCTACATATTTTTATTTTTACTTTAGATTGTGGTTACTTATTCTGAACTTGGTGAGGGTCGATGTTATGCGTGTGTGACTGAGGTCAGGTGTTCTGTTAACATGGAGTTTGTATATAAAGATCTATACTATACTGTAGTAATTTGAATTGTTCAGCTTTTCAAATAGGTGTATGGATGTTCCAGGGCCCACTAGTATTTACAGTGATGCATTTTTTGGATGGGCTACTTATGTGAGTTTTGGAAGTTTATGCTGATATGGTATAGTAGGTTTGCTCTTTGTTGTAGAGTTTTTTTATTAGTTCACAATATGCCTGGTACTGGAGAATATTGGTGGTGGTGGTTGTTGTTAGTGAGATGATCAGAATCAGATTTTTTTTTTAAATATTGAGTTCTGTGGGTGAATGTCCTGGTTCTGCTCTGCAACTACTGTGGATGCAAAATATATGTTGAAAAAGAAAAAGCAAGAACTATAACGCAGTTTATAACAAAATAAAAATGAGTTATAATTTAGTTTTGGAGTGGAGGAGTAGCCTAGTTGTTAGAGCAACTGCCTAGTACCCAGAAGCTCAAGGGTTCAATTCCCACTGGCACTCCTTGTGACTTTGGGCAAGTCACTTTACCCTCCATTGCCTCGGAAGAAAAGGCTGGCAATCTACTTCCGGTGATAAATTGCCAAGAAAACCCAGAGGTAGCTGGGTCGTTATGAGTCAACACTGACTTGATGGCACTAAAAATAAAATAATAATTTAGTTTTATAAACTGTGCTGTTGGTTCTTGCTGTCTTTTAGTTCCTTGGTGTGCAAACAGAACTGTACCTAGCCCTCTGCAAGCAGTGCAGCTGCACAGGGCTCAAAGGCTTGGGGGGCGCATTTCGGCTGTCTGCTGTTGCCCTGCCACCACTGGCAGGACAATAGCAGGCAGCCAAAATGTGCCCACAAGCCTTTTCGCAGCACTTTAAGCAGGTCTGGTCCCTCCCTCCTCCGATGCAATGTCACAGCAGGGAGGGATAGATCTGCTTAAAATGCTGGCGCCTTTCAGATTGGGCTCATGCCCCCCCCCCTCATCCTCCCCATACCTCTGGTCCAGCGCTGCCTGCTCTTTCCCTGCTGCCTGCACCGCCGTGAAAACAGAGGGCGGCAGCAGCAGCAGGGAAAGAGCAGGCAGTGCTGGACTGAGGTATGGGGGGAGAGGGGTGGCGTGCACCCGAGCTGCAAGTCGCTTAGGGCACAATTGCAGCTCAATACGGCCCAGTGTGCAAATATCTTGCATTTCCTCCATATAATCTAATCGGCTTTTTGGTTTGGTTCAGTCTCTGATTGGATTTCTGAAAAAGACCCGCCCCCTCTAAGGTGGGGGGAAGCGGGCACCATCTCGTTCTTCGCCTCAGGCAGCAGATTGCCTTGAGCCACCCCTGCATAGAATACATCTAGGGGGAATGGTAAAAAAACACAAAGGAGATTAGGCGAATCAAGATTCGAAAGCCGCAGCTAAGAGGTGAGTTTTCAGCCTGGATTTGTAAAGGGCCAGAGATGAAGCTTGACATACAGACGCAGGTAGTTTGTTCCAGGCATAAGGAGCAGCAAGGTGAAAGGAGCGAAGTCTAGAGTTAGCAATAGAAGAGAAGGGCACAGATAGAAGCGATTTGCCAGAATAGTGATTGCCAGAAGAGCAAAGTTCCCAAGGAGGGGTTTAGGGAGAGAGAAGAGAGGAAGGTAGTAAGGAGCTGCAGAGTGAATGCACTTATAGGTCAGCAGGAGACATTTGAACTGGATGCAGAAACAGATAGGGAGCCAATGAAGTGACTTGAGAAGAGGGGTAATATGAGCATGACGAGGCTGGTAGAAGATTAGCCTTGCAGCAGAATATTAAAGAGATTGAAGGGGAAAGAGATGATTCAGAGAGAGACCAGAAAAGGAATAGGTTACAATAGTCAAGATAGGAGGTGACTAAAGAATGGATAAGTGTCTCAGTAGTGTGTTCAGAAAGGAATGGGTGAATTTTGTTTTTGTTGTAGAAAAGAAATGGCAGGTTTCAGCTATCAGCTGGATGTATGTAGAGAAGGAGAGAGAGTTGTCGAAGATGACCCCAAGGTTGAGAGCTGAGGAAACAGGGAGGAGTAGAGAGTTATCCACAGAGACTGAGAAAGGAGAAAGGGGAGAGGAGAGTTTAGGGGGAAAGATAAAAAGCTCGGTTTTGGCCATGTTCATTTTCAAGCGGCGGTGAGACATCCATGCAGCAATGTCAGAAACGCAGGCTGAGATCCAGGCTTGGATTGCCAGAGGGATTTCAGGTGTAGAGAAGTAGATCTGTGAGTCATCAGTGTAAAGATGGTACTGAAAGCCATGGGAAGAGTTGAGTGCTTCAAGAGACTGGGTATAAAGAGAGAAAAGGAACGGACCCAAGACGGAACCTTGGGGAACACCAACTGAGAGTGGGATAGCAGTAGAGGAGGATCCACCAGAACAAACACTAAAGGAGCAAAGGGAGAGATGAGAAGAGAACCAGGATAGCACAGAGCCCTTAAAACCTTAATGTTTAAGGATGACCAGCTCGCTCTCTGAATTGGCAGCACTTCAAGTCAACACAGAATGAGAATTAATTTAAGGAAACCATTTCTAAGCTTCTACTGATAAGTCAAACCCTATTTCAATGCTGGGCCACTTTGGAAAAAGATTTACTTTCAGCAGGCTGACTGTAAGGGGAGGGGAAGATGTTTTGCACAGTGGTCCATATTTATTTACATTCTTTTATATACCGCGCTATTCTGCATCAGTGCGGTTTACATTGAACAAACTGAAATTACATTGAACAGGGTATTATAACTTGGAGATAACTATTTTACAGGGAACATGGGCTATGGAGGGTTAAGTGGCTTGCCCAAGACCACAAGGAGCACCTGTGGGACTAGAAACCCCAGTCCTTCTGGCCCAAGGTTGCTGTCCTCTAGTGGGATTTGAACCCCCGACCTTCCGGCCTGAAGTACCTTGCCCCAACCACTAGGCCACTCCTCCACTTAAATATTCACATATTAAATTATGTAAAATTTTATTTTACGTTATAAAAATATTTAAGGGGGAATACTGAGCAGCAGTTGCCAGAATGATTAGTAGCTGACTGTCACCTCTTTAATTAATGTCCTGATATGTACGGTGGCCATATTAGGTCAGCTGCACTGAATATCCGGTTATCTGGATAGCGATTTAGCTATCTGGTCAACGGTGATATTCAGCTGATGGTCGGATAGCTAAACCAATTTTTTTCTGCCTATCTTTAGCCAGTTTAGGTTAGCCAGTTAGCAACTCTGTATCTCCGCTAATTGGCTAACCTTGGGTGCCAACCCCACTCTGCTCCTAGAACGCTCTCGCACTAGTTGGTTAGCATCAGAACGTTCAGATGGCTTATGATTTAAGAGGGGATATTCAGAGCATAAACCTGGTATGTGCTATTGAATATTCTGCTTGGTGGGATTTATGTGGTTTGCAGGTCTGCATGCCATTAATCCTCTTGAATATGCCCCTCTACTTCTAACGTTTCTATATGTCCATTAGCTTGTTTTATGGGGAGGGGGGATTTTAGTGAAACATGCTGGGAAAGAAAAAGGGATCTGGGGATTGGGGAAGAGGGAAGCAATCTAAAGTGGAAAATGGACAGGGGATCTAAGGCAGGAGGGGCGGTGAAATGAGGGATGCAGGAGCAGAGGAAAGATAAGGAAGGAGGAGAAAGGGAATCCTGAATTGGAAGAGGGAGGAATGATACCCTCATGCCCCCACTATACCTTCAGTTTCATTAGTCAGTCTTTCTCCACCCTACCATCAGGGCCGGCCCGTCCATTGAGCAAGAATGTTTTTTGCACAGGGCCCCGCGTATCAGGGGGCCCCGCGCAAGAAACATTCTCCATCATCCCAAGTGGATTAAAAAAAACCCGGCTGCTGCTGCCGCTTATGCCGTGGCAGCGGCAGAATCAAGCGTTCCGCCGCGGGGCCCCTCTGCCCGGAAAAGTCTCCCAGCAGCATCAGCTAGCTCCGGAGTCCCAAAGCGCGGGCTTTCAGAGCCGCGAGAGTTTCCCTTTCTCGCGGCTCTGTTAATCCCGCCGGGGCTGATGGGATTTCCCATCACCCTCGGCGGGCTTAACAGAGCCGCGAGAGGTCAGAGAAGCTCTCTCTTCGCGGCTCTGAAAGAAGCCCGCGCTTTGGGACTCCGGAGCTAGCTGATGCTGCAGGGAGGCTTTTCCGGGCAGGGGGGAGCGGGGCCCCTCGGCGGAATGCTTGATTCTGCCGCTGCCACGGCAGAAGCGGCAGCAGCAGCCGGGTTTTTTTTTTTAATCTGCTTGGGATGATGGGGGGAGGGGGTTAGGACTGGTAATGGGCTATGGGGGGGGGGTCTAAGACTGGAAGTGGGCTGATGGGGGGTTAGGACTGGTAATGGGTTATGGGGGGCTAGGACTGGAAATGGGCTGATGGGGGGTTAGGACTGGTAATGGGCTGATGGGGGGGGCTAAGACTGGTAATGGGCTGATGGGGGGGCTAAGACTGGAAATGGGCTGATGGGGGGCTAGGACTGGAAATGGGTGATGGGGAGGTTAGGACATAATGGGCTGTGGGGGGGCTAAGACTGGAAATGGGCTGATGGGGGGTTAGGACTAGTAATGGGCTGTGGGGGGGGGCTAAGACAGGAAATGGGCTTGCGGGGGGTTGCTAGGACTGGAAATGGGCTGAGTGGCAGGAGGGCTTGAACTGCAAATAGCTGATGGGGATGGGGGCTTGGAATAGAAATCGGTTGTGAGGGGAGGGAGCTAGGACTGGAAATGGGCTGAGTGGAGGGGGGCTAGGACAGGAAATGGGCTGATGGAGGGGCTAGAATAGGACTGGAAATGGGCTGTTGGGGGGTGCTAAGATTGGAAATGGGCTGTGGTGGGGGCTTGGATTGAAATGGACTCATGGAGGGGCTAGAACTGGAAGTAGGTTCATGGGGGGCTTGGATTGTAAATGGGCTGAGTGGAGGGGAGCTAGGATTTGACATGGGCTGATGGTGGGGCTAGAATAGGACTAGAAATGGGCTGATGGGCTGGGATTGGAAATGAGCTGATGGAGGGACTCGGATAGGACTGGAAATGGGCTGATGGTGGGGCTAGGATAGGATTGGAAATGGGCTTATGGGTGGCTAGGACTGGAAATGGGCTGATGCGGGGACTAGAAAGGAACGGATGCTGGGTGGGACTGGAACTAGAATGGAGCTGATGTTGGGGGAGGATTAGAATGGGATGGAGCTGGGAGAGTGAAATGGAGAGGGAAAAAATATTTTGTGTGGGAGGGAAGACAAATCTACAATTGGCCGGATATTTATTTATTTATTTATTTTTATTTATTTGGCATTACTTTTATACCGCCCCTTCCAGTGATTAGGGGCGGTTTACAGTGAACAACATTAATGCATAGAACAAATCAAAACAGTCAAGGTTTCAATCAAGGATATGGTATAGTAAAACTATGTACATGGTACAAATAACAAAAAACTATTTACAGGGGGTGTAGGTCGGCATTTTCTTAAGTTGAGGGTGTTACAGATTGAGTTTGGGATGCGTCCAGGGGTGTAACATTATAACCATTATTTTCTCCATAGTATTGGGTGAACAGGAGAGTTTTTCATTCTTTCCTGAATGTTAGCAAGTCTTTAATGGCACGTAAGGAATCAGGGAGGGCATTCCATAGGATGGGTGCAACAAAAGAGAAGGCCATATTACTTGTGGTTTGTTTTGTTTTGTGAAAGGTGGTGGGGATTGTGAGAGTATTCTGGGAGTGTTGCCTTCTGGCTCTATTGTTAGTGGAGTGGGAGATTAATGATGAGAGGTAGGAAGGAGCAATGTATTGGGAGAGTAAGTGGGGATTGAGGATGGAGGGGTAAAATTTGAATGGATGAAATAGGACTGAGGAAAGAGCAAAAGGAGAAAGATTAGTATGTTAAAGCAGATGTAGAGAGAGAATGGAAAAAAACTAGAAGAGAGAAGAAAGGACAAATGGACAGCAGACGATGGAGAGTTAGCAGAAGACATGAAGAAACCAGAAGAAAGTGCCTGGAGCAATTGCAGCTGAAAAAAAGGCACAAAAGGTAGAAAAATATCTCTTTATTTTGAATTTATTAATTGGAATATGTCAGCTCTGGTAAATGTGCATTATTAACATCTGTGCTTTGTTTAGTACAAGAGCAAATTAATGTATAGTTTTATTTCTACAGTGTTGTACATTCCAAGTTTGGCTTTTGGGATTCCCAGTTTAAATATTGTCTTCCTGTTTCTAAATTGTGATTCCTTGTTTGGTGATGGTCTATGTTCTGTTCATGTGTAACAGAGCTGAGGTATTCTGTTTATATAATTCCTGTTTGACATTGCCACTTGTTCTCTTTCCCCAGTAGGTCATGTATTGTTATTATTTGAAATGTATTGGTTTAATATTTGCAGTGTTTCCTTTTGATAGGTAGGGTATGGTGCTTTGTGAGTCCTGGTAGTGCTGTTAGGATACGGCGGGTTTGCTATGGGTTCTAAATGGGCAGTGTTTGTAGTAGTTCCTAATGTGTCTGGTGGTTGGCACTGGGTTATAGTAATGTAGAAATCTTTTAGTCTTTCTTTATCCATACGCTCATTAAGAGGCATGTTTACTAAAAGTTAGTGTATGGTAACATTATGCAACTATTTATGCAAATGAGGTCCCTTATGCAAATGAGGCCCCTCACCGAGTCTCCGCACATGGCCACGCACCCCCTTGGGCCGCCCCTGCCTACCTTACCCCTTCTTATCTCTTCACCCTCTTCCCATTCACCCCCCCCCCCCAACTTTCTTACTATCATGCTATAAGACCTTAAATCCCCTCTTACTTTTGCCTGCCCCCTACCCTCTCATTCATTCTCAACCCAATCTTCCTCACAGTATGTCATTAAATCTCCAGGAACAAGCAGGAATGAGTCTTCACATATGGGTACGTCGGTACCGATGGAGCCTGCGCGGGAACGCTCCCCAGCTTCCCAAAAAAGGAAAGCTTTTGGGAGCATCCCACAGCGCCTGTGCGCTGCCTTCCCGCCTTTCCTAACCGTCTCTCCCCAGTTCTTCTTTTCCGCGGAGCCAGCAGGTCGTGTTCCTGTCACCGCTGAAGAAGTTCTTTGTTTTATTTTATTTCTTTGGTCGCGCGTCTGCCTTCTCCGACGTCGGACCGGTACCGCCGGTCTTTCTTTCTTTTCTTAAAAAAAAAAGAACATATTTTTCCCTCACTTAGTGTGTTTTTCCTCTTTTGGGCCTTAGGCCTCACAAAATATTTTCCTCATGGAAAAATCAGCCTCCGAGTTTTAAAAATGCACTAAGTGCAGCGGCGGTACTATTTCTGTTACCGACACCCATGAATGGTGTCTCAAATGTTTGGGTCCTGACCACTCCATTTTGGATTGTTCGTCCTGCTCCTTGATGTCTAAACGAGGTTTACAGAACCGAGCAACAAAGCTCCATGTTCTGTTTCCCTCTGATGCAGCTTCAGTGGCATCGACGTCTTCCAGGGCTGCTTCTTCCTCCCATGGATCTCAGGTAACCAAACATAAAACCAGCCGGTCCTCGAAGGGTAGATCTCCTTCCAAGCATCGAGATGCCTCTGGGCTTGCCCTCGAGGATCCTGCACCGGCAAAACTACCCCGGCGGGAAGCTCCGGCTTCCAAAGCTCCACCTATGGGGTTACAGGTTGACATCGATGGCACGGCCTCGACCGATCACCTGTTAGAATGCTCTGGGGTACCGGCACAATCTTCCGGTACCGAATTCCAGGCATTCATGGCGTCGATGGATCAGAATGTTCTATCCATGCAGCAGGCTATCACGGCCTTCATTCAAGCTGCGACGCCGCTGATACCACAACAAACTCTGTTGTCGGTATCGGCCCAGGTACCGGCACCAGTTCCGGTACCGGTACCGACTGCATCGACATCGGCCATGGTGTCGACTGCAGCGGTTCCCTGCCTAGGGATGCCCATCGGTACCGAACCGGTACCGATATCGCCCGATATCGATACGGCTCGGTACGCGTATCGAGCTTTGAAAGAGCACCCTGACAGTTGATACTTTGATTCCTCCGAAGATTCTGATGCATCGGAGGCATCTGCTGAAGTATCCATAGCCCTTCCTGAAGTGCCGCCTTCTCCAAAAAGAAGAATGTCTCCTCCAGAAGACTTGTCCTTTCAAGACTTCATAAGAGAAGTGGCTAAAGGGCTTTCTATTTCAGTAACTTCTGAATCAGAGCCTAGAGCTGAAAAATTAGATATTTTAGGTTATTCCAAGGCTCCTAAGGAGGCTGTCACCTTGCCAGTTCATGAGATACTTTATGATCACATGATTGACTTATGGGAGACTCCTCTTACTATCTCTCCTCATTCTCGTAGGTTGGACACCATGTACCGTGTCCCTCCTTGTCCTGGTTTTCATAAAACACAGCTTCCTCACCATTCTATTATGGTGGAGTCAGCTATGAAAAGGATAAAGAGTGCAAAAAGGCACTCCTCTGCTCCTCCAGGAAGAGAATGCAGAACCTTGGATGCTTTTGGTAGGAAAATCTTCCAAGCCAGTATGCTCATTGCCAGAATCAACTCCTATAGTCTTTATATGGGAATGTTTCTGAAAGAAGTTGCGGATAAGCTGCACACTTTCCTCCCTTTTCTTCCAGAGGATAAAAGGGAAGAATTTCTTCTTTGGCTCAAACATACTCAAGATATTTCAAAGTTTTCCAACCGGACAGCTTTTGACTCCTTTGAGGGTGCCAGCAGAGCTTCCGCCATTGCCATAGCTGCATGCAGGCAGAATTGCTTGGCTCCAAGTTTCTGATCTAGAATCTTGGTTCCCGGATGGCTTGGGAAATCTTCCCTGTACAGGAGAAAACCTGTTTGGCAAAGATTGGCAAATAAAAGCCACTCAAATTGATGCAGAAAATTCTGCTTTCGATAGACTTTCAAAGTCAACCTCCATTCCTGCCAAGAAAAAACCTTTCAAGAAGTCTTTTTTCCTCAAGAAAGGCAGATTCCATCCTGCTTCTGGCCAACAATCATCTACAGGGCGTTTTGCTGCCAAGCGTCAGCAACCTAAACAAGCCAGGCCTAAGCCTACAGGGGCTGCTGCAACTCAGCAGACCCAGCCTCCTCAGGGCTTTTGACTTGATGCTAGAGAACTTAGCCTTTCTGGCTCTAAAACAGCCAGAGACTCTCACCATTCCAGGAAGGTTAGCTCATTTTGCTCCCAGATGGGAGCAAATTACAACAGAGCAGTGGACCCCCTCTCCATCATAAGGGAGGGATACAAACTTCATTTCTCAAACCTTCCTCCTCATACCATGGTGAGACATTTCAATTCTCCAACATCTCTCCTCGACCTTCTAGGTCAAGAGGTGGCTGCCCTTCTTGCCCAAGGGGCAATAGAAGAGGTACCTCTTCCTCAACAAGGGTCAGGGTTTTACTTTCCCTACTTTCTGATCCCAAAGAAAACAGGGGGCTACAGACCCATATTAGATCTCAGAGAATTGAACAAATTTCTATGCAAGGAGAAATTCAAGATGCTTTCTCTGGGCACTCTCCTTCCATACCTTCAGAGTCAGGATTGGCTTTGTTCTCTAGATCTCAAGGATGTGTACACCCATGTCCTCATCCATCCATCTCACAGAAGGTTCCTCCGTTTCCTTTTTCAAGGAAAGCATTACCAATATAGGGTGCTTCCTTTCGGTCTGGCCTCTGCTCCAAGAGTGTTCACCAAATGCATGGCAGTAGTAGCTGCATTTCTACGCACTCTGGGAATATTTGTATTCCCATACCTGGACGACTGGCTCATCCGAGCTCCATCTCAGTCAGAGGCCCAGACTTCCCTGGACTGCACAAGGCGTATTCTACAGTATCTGGGACTTGTGGTAAACCTCCCAAAGTCCCAGCTCACCCCTACTCAGTCCCTAGAGTTCATAGGGGCCTGGCTAGATACTACCACTGCAAGGGCCTATCTTCCTCAGGCCCGTTGCCTACGCCTAATGCAGTTAGCCTCCCAGATTCAGTCAAAGAGCCATTTAACTGCCCGGGAGATGCTACAACTGCTAGGCCACATGGCATCCACAGTGCATGTGGTCCCCTATGCTCGCCTTCACATGAGAGCAGCTCAATGGACGTTGTCCACCCAGTGGTCTCAAGTATCAGGGGGTCTGTCAGACAAAATAGCAACCTCCAGGCGGCTCTTTTGGTCTCTCCAGTGGTGGAAATCCACCCAAAATCTGTTGCTGGGGTCCCCCTTCCAACATTTGTTGCCCCAAGCAACCCTCACAACAGATGCCTCCCCAACAGGTTGGGGAGCTCATCTACAAGACCTCTCCACTTAGGGCACTTGGTCTCCACAGGAGTCCTCTCTATATATCAACCACTTGGAGCTCCGAGCAGTTTTCTAGCTCTCAGGGTCTTCCATACCCTGCTCAGCTACAAGACAGTCCTCATTCATACGGACAATCAGGTAGCCATGTTTTACATAAACAAGCAAGGAGGAACTGGCTCTCTGTCGCTTTGCAACGAAGCTTTAAGATTGTGGGCCTTCTTCAGAGAGCATCAAATCCATCTCCTGGCCGTATACCTTCCAGGAATCCAAAACTCTTGGGCAGACAGACTCAGTCGAGTTCTGCTTCCACACGAATGGTCCCTGCACATGGACCAGGTACTCAGAATCTTTCAAGAGTGGGGAACCCCAGACATAGACCTCTTTGCAAGTCCGTGGAATGCCAAACTTCCCCGGTTCTGTTCCAGAATTCCGTGTCAAGGAGTTCAGGCCAAGGATGCCTTCCTCCTTCACTGGGGTAAAGACTTCCTGTATGCCTTTCCACCCATTCCCTTAATTCCCAAGACTCTGTTCAAGCTCCAGAGGGATCAAGGATCTATGATCCTCATAGCTCCACGCTGACCACGCCAAGTGTGGTACCCTCTACTTCTGCATCTCTCCCAAGCTCCCTCCCTGGACTTGGGAGCTGCTCCAGACCTCCTGTCCCAGGAGGAGGGAACTTTGTGGCACCCAAACCCCAAGTCCCTTCACCTCAGGGCTTGGTTGCTGAAGGCTTAGACCTTCAAGGTTGGAATCTTTCTCAGCAGGTGAAGGATATCCTCCATGCTTCCAGAAAACCACCTACTAGACATTCCTATGCTTTTAAATGGAAAAGGTTTTCCATTTGGTGTGCTGAGAAGGGTCTTGACCCTCTAGCACTACCTTTGAATTCTCTATTGGAATATCTCCTGCATCTCTCCAATGCAGGCCTTAAGACGAATTCAGTAAGAGTCCATTTGAGTGCTATTGCAGCATCCCTTAAGCCTCTCAATGGACAGCCTATTTCCCCTCATCCTCTTATTGCAAGATTCATGAAAGGCCTAACTTTAACTAAATCTCCCATTAGGCCTCCTCCGGTGGCATGGGACTTAAATCTGATTCTTGGTCAGCTTGTGAAGCCACCTTTTGAACCCTTAGCCACCACCTCCTTGAAATTTCTTTCCTGGAAGGTTATTTTCCTCATTGCCGTCACATCAGCTCGCCGCATCAGTGAGCTACAGGCCTTGGTGGCTAATCCACCTTATACAAGGTTTCATCATGATAAGGTAGTCCTCAGGACCAATCCACACTTTATGCCTAAAGTGGTCTCACCTTTTCATCTGAACCAAGAGTATATTTACCTGTCTTCTTTCCAGGTCCTCATGCATCAAGTGCAGAAAGGAATCTTCATACCCTGGATTGTAAAAGGGCTCTTGCCTTTTACTTACAAAGGACACAGCAACATAGAAAGTCTTCCCAACTCTTTGTTGCTTTTGATCCCTCTCATTTGCGACTTCCCGTCTAAGAGGACACTGTCCAATTGGATTGCTCAGTGTATTTCTTTTGCCTACCAGAGTAAGAGCCTTTCTCTGGAGGGCCATGTCATGGCTCATAATGTGAGAGCCATGGCCACCTCTATGGCTCATCTAAATTCTGTGTCCATCGACCAGATCTGTCGAGCAGCCACCTGGGCCTCGGTTCATACCTTCACAGCCCATTACTGTTTGGAAAAGGACTCCCGCCGGGATGCCTTGTTTGGTCAGGCTGTTCTCAAACACCTGTTCCATGCTTAATCAACTCCTACCCTCCTTCCCTGGATGGATGCCTGAGATCCATAGGAGGAGGTAGAGCCCTTCTCAGGGTCTCACAACCTTGGGGATCTCCCAGGCATCTCTAGCTAGGGAGTCCCCATATGTGAAGACTCATTCCTGCTTGTTCCTGGAGATAGCACAGTTACTTACCTGTAACAGGTGATCTCTGGGAACAGCAGGAATAAGTCTTCACAACCCACCCACCTCCCCTAGGAGTTGTATCTCTCTATCTATCTTTCCTTTCCTCTCTCTCTTTGTCTCAGCTTTAAAACTCGAACTGGGGAGAGGCGGTTAGGAAAGGCGGGAAGGCAGCGCGCAGGCGCTGTGGGATGCTCCCAAAAGCTTTCCTTTTTTGGGAAGCTGGGGAGCGTTCCCGCGCAGGCTTAGTCGGTACCGACGTACCCATATGTGAAGACTTATTCCTGCTGTTCCCAGAGATCACCTGTTACAGGTAAGTAACTGTGCTTTCTCCTTTGCTCTGACCTCTTATTCACTCTTACCTCCCAGCCTTTTCAACTAACCACTTTCTTGCTCCCTTCCCTTACTGATTTTTTTCACGGTTTTGCCTGCCATTCACGCTTACTCTTCTCTCTCCAGTCTCCTCACTCATTGGTACTATTTTATGGTTTTGATGGTTATTTTTAGCCAAATGACGCTATACCAAATTTCACCCTATAAAATAAAATAAATCACCATTCAGGAAAAGGATATAGGTGTTGTCATTGACAATACATCGAAATCCTCTGCTCAATGTGCAGCAGCAACCAAGAAAACTAATAGTATACTAGGAATTATAAGGAAAAGAATGGAGAATAAAAGAGAGAATATTATAATGCCTGTTTCACTTCGTGGTGCAAGCACACCTTGAGTATTGCTTGCAGTTCTGGTTGCCACATCTAAAAAAAAAAAAAAAAAAAGATATGGCTGAATCAGGAAAGGTACAGGGAAGGACAATATTTATTTATTTATTTAGCATTTCTTTTATACCGCGCTATTAACATCAGTGCGGTGTACATCAAAACAGAAACATATGCATTCAGGGTTACTGAAGGTGCATTTACATTTGAACAGGGGATTAGAACTTGGATAACAGGGTAATTAACAACAATTATACAACCTAGTATTTACAATTATGTACATGGTGGGTGTAATTCTCCTGTCAGGGCTAGGTCGGGAAGTATCTGGTGAATAAGTAATGTTTTAGGGCCTTCCTGAGTTGGGTTAGGTCTGTGATAGCTCTGATGTCAGGGGGGAGGGCGTTCCAGGCTTTGGAGGCATAGAAACAGAAGGCTCTAGTGGTTGTTGCCTTCTTGCATCTTGTTGATTCTTTCAGGACTGACAGTGTGTTTACTGCTACGGATCTTCTACTTCTATTGGGGGGTGTGGTGTGTATCAGTTTTGTGATGGCTATGGGGGACTGGTTGTTTAGGGCTTTGAAGGTCATAATTATATTCTTATATAGTGTTCTGGCTTGAAGTAGTAACCAATGTAGCCTTTTCAGGATTGGTGTGACGTGGTCAGTCCTCGATATTCCTTCTATCACCCTGGCTGCCGTGTTCATTGCCAGTTGGAGAGGGTTTAGAGTTGCTTGTGGGAGTCCGTATAGGATTGCATTTGCAAAGTCAATCTGTGGCATCACCAGGGCTTGGTAGATTGTTCTAAAGTCCGTGTACTCGAGTAGTGGTCGTAAATGTCGAAGTGTCCTTATCTTGTGGCAAATTGATTTTGTTGTGTTTTTTATATGCGCCTTCATATCCATCCTTTGGTCAAGGGTGATGCCTAGGTATCTGATGGTAGACTTGGCTATCAGTTCTGTGCCCTTTACCTTTAGTGTGCGTGGGGGTGTGAAATTCTGGTTCTTCGTTATGAACATTACGTCAGTTTTGCTGTGGTTGATTCTTAAGTTCTGTGTGAGGAGCCATTCTGCAACTGCGTTAAAGCAGTTTATCAGTGGAGTGAAATTAGGTTGGTCTGTCATGAAAGGCATGTAAAGGAGAATGTCGTCAGCATAAGCTAGGCAGGATACGTTAAAGGAGCGAATTAGGTCACAGATGGGTTGCATGTAGATATTAAACAGTAATGCAGATAATGAGGAGCCTTGAGGTACTCCTTGATGCTGTATTTTATTTATTTATTTATTTGACATCTTTTATATACCGCACTATTCATAATCAGCTCGGTTTACATAGAACAAGAAAACATCACAAATTATCTGTTTTTTTACATAAAACAGGAACAATAACTTGGGTAACCGGGGAAATTATTTACAATAAATAATAGTCATAGAACTATTTACATTTGGATGGCATATTGTATGAAAAGAACCTTGTTAGTATGAGAGAGAGGTCTGAAGTGTTGCTGGGTTGGCAGGGGTTACGTGTTAAGAACGGGTTTGTTGCTGTTTGAGTGTGCCTGTGTTACTATGTTCTCTGGGAAATATTTGATGAAAAGGTGATGTTTCAAGGCCTTTTTGAACTGGGAGAGATCAGCGATGGCCCTAATGTGTGGTGGGAGGGTGTTCCAAAGTTTTGGAGCGCATAAACTGAAGGATCGGTTTACTGTTGCGGAGATATATCTTAAGGACTCTTTTGGAACCATTAGCATGTTTAATTCCGTGGTTCTTCTTAGCCTGTTGGTAGGGATTGGTTGGATCATCTCTGATAATGATGAGGGAGCGAGTCCTTTATGAGCTTTGAAGGCTAGGAGCAGAGCCTTGAAGGTGATTCTCGCTTGGATTGGGAGCCAGTGTAA
Organism: Ichthyophis bannanicus; assembly: GCA_033557465.1. Taxonomy (NCBI): domain Eukaryota; kingdom Metazoa; phylum Chordata; class Amphibia; order Gymnophiona; family Ichthyophiidae; genus Ichthyophis; species Ichthyophis bannanicus. The sequence continues at coordinate 1,247,111,963 of CM066031.1, read as the reverse complement.
TTGTTTCAGGAGGGGTGTTACATGTTCTCTTTTAGGTACCCCGAAAAGCACTCTTGCTGCGCTGTTTAATGCTAGTTGAAGCGGGTTAAGGGTGGATTGGGGGAGCCCCTGTAGAAATGGGTCTGATGATGTGGTGCTGAGTCTCACTTGTTGCCATCTGTCGGAAAGGTAGGACCTACACCAACTCAGTGCTGATTCCTGGATTCCTTTTTCTTCAAGGCGTTCAATAAGAATTTGATGATTCACGGAGTCAAATGCAGCTGAGATGTCCATGAATATAAGGGCAAAACCTTGTCGGGTGTTATCTATTCCAATGATTATGGTGTTGAAGAGGGTGATGAGTAGGGTCTCTACACCGTGTGCTTCCCTGAAGCCATGTTGGGACGGATCGAGGGTGCTTCGGTGTCAATGTGTTGTTGTATTTGGTGTTGCACTGCCTTTTCAATTATTTTAGCTAATAGTGGGATGCTGGATATCGGTCTATATGAATCGACCTTTTGCGGGTCCAGTTTATTGTTCTTCAGCAATGGTCTGATGGAAGTATGTTTTAGGCTTTGTGGGAAGGTTCCTGTTGTGAATGATTGTTCTAGGATTTTATTTAGGGTGGGGCTTAGTTCGCTGCGGAGCTCTCTGATCCAGGATGCTGGGCACGGGTCATTGGGCGCAGTAGTAGCATTGATGGAAGTGGTGATAATCTCAATCTCCTTGGGTGATAAGGTGTGGAATTTGGTCAGTGGGGATGGATGTGGCGTCTTGGGTGGTTGGGAGGGTCTGGCAGGAGAGAAAGTCTTGGCTGTCTGAATCATTTTTGACTCTAAGTAGGTGGCATAATCCTGGGGCTGGATTGAGGGTCTTTGTTCTGGGGTTGGTTCTCTTGTGAGCATTTTTACTATGTTGAATAAATCATGGTGCTTGCTTATTGATCGCTTCAGAAGGTCTGTGTGAAACTGCTTTCTTCTCTCCGCTATTTTCCGGCGGTGCTTCTCTAGGCGTGCACAGTATATTGTGTGTTCTTCGGTGGAGCGGAAATGAATAAAGGGGGATGGGAGGATACCTCTGTGAGGAAAGGCTAAAGAGGTTATGGCTCTTCAGCTTGGCGAAATGCCAGCAGAGGGAAGATATGGTAAAGGTCTATAAAATGAGTGGAGTAGAATGAGTTCACGTGAAACAGTTGTTTACTCCTTCAGAAAGTGCAAAGACCGGGGGACACATAAGTTACATAGTACATTTAAGACTAACTGGAGAAAATACTTTCTTGCTTAATTCATATTTAAGCTCTGCCAGGTGATGTAGTGAAAGCTGTTAGTGTAGGTGGGTTTAAAAAATTTTTGGACAAATTCCTGGAGGAATAGTCCATAAACCATTCTTACAGTGGACTAGGGGAATCCACTGCTTTAACCAGCACAGGCCATCAATGGATGTAGGTAAGTTTAAAAAACAAAACAAAACAAAAACAGCCCCAGAGTAAATAATAGAAAATCTGTGGAGTTCGATGAAGTGGTTTTATGGGCCGGTAAACAGACTATGGGCCATATGTTGGATACTCTTCCCTGGACATTAAGGCTCTGGTGATTTCAGCATCAATTGGGCTGATGTTCTGCCAGTGCAATGATCATGTTAAGTTATGCGCTGGTACCATCGATTGATTTAGTACATATATTCAGCCCTGCTGTCTCTGCAGGTAGCAACACTGAATCTCCAGGAACAAGCAGGAATAAGTCCTTACTTATGGGTACGTCGGAACCGACGGAGCCTGCGCGGGAAAGCTTCCCAGAAAGGAAGCTTTTGGGGCCTCCCACTGCACATGCGCGCTGCCTTCCCGCCTTCCTGACCAGCTCTCCTCAGTTTCTCTTTTTCCGCGGAGCCAGCAGGTCGTGTTCCTGTCACCGCTGAAGAAATTGTTATTTTAGTTTCTTTCTTTAGACCGCGTACCTGCCTTCCCCATACCGAAACCGGTACCGCCGGTCTCTCTTTTCTTTCTTAAAAAAAACAACAAAGCTTTTATTTTTTAGCACAACTTGGTGACTTCTGTTAGGCCTCAGGCCTACACAAAATCTCCTCATGGAGAAACCAGCTCCTGGTTTCAAGAAGTGTACCAAGTGTAGTGCTGTTATTTCTGTTAGACACCCATGACTGGTGTCTTAAATGTTTGGGGCCTGACCACTCCATTCCGGACTGCCCATCCTGCTCCCAGATGTCTAAACGTGGTTTGCAGAACCGGGCCAACAAATTCCATGTGCTGTTTGCTTCAGATAATCCAGCATCACAGTCATCCAGGTCTTCCTCTCCGGATGGATCTCAGGTAACCAAACCTTCTTCGGGCAGGTCCTCAAAGAGCAAATCTCCTTCGAGAGGCTCTCAATTTTGAATCTGAGGACCATGCCCCAGCCAAACAACCCCGGCGGGAAGTTCTGGCTTCCAAAGCACCATCTATGGGGTTACAGGTTGACATCGATGGCACGGCCTCGACCGATCACCTGTTAGACTGCTCTGGGGTACCGGCCCATGCCGGTACCGACATCCAGGCAGCAGTGGCGTCTATGGGCAATACTGTCCAGACCATGCAGCAGGCCGTTCTGGCTTTCATTAACGCTGCGACGCCCTCGGTACCGCATCTAGCGGTTCCGGGTCCGGTTCCGGTACTGTCTTCCATACCGGAACCGAGACCATCGTCTTCCAAACGCAGATCGGTTCCGCATGCCGGATCCGGGTTTTCACCCGATACCGATCCCATACCCGGTACGCCCGATGTCGATACCGATCGGTATGCGTATCGTGCGTTGGAAGCAAATAGAGGATACTCTGATTCTTCTGAGGATTTTGACTCCTCTGATGACTCTGATGAGCTGTCTCTAGTTCCTCCTGAAGAGCCTTCTTCCCCAAAGAGGAGAATGTCTCCACCAGAGGATTTGTCCTTTCAAGACTTCATTATAGAAGTAGCTAAAGGACTTTCTATTACCACATCCTCTGAAAAAGAACCTAGATCAAAGAAATTGGATATTTTAGGATACCCTAAGGTTCCTAAAGAGGCAGTCACCCTGCCTATCCATGAAATCCTTCAAGAACACTTGATGGACTTATGGGAGGCTCCTCTAACGTTGTCTCCTCATTCCCGTAGGTTGGACACCATGTACCGGGTCCCTCCCTCCTCCTGGTTTTCAAAAAATTCAGCTGCCTCACCATTCCATTGTGGTGAAGTCTGCGCTGAAAAAGATTAAGAGTACCAAAAGGCACTCTACCCCTCCAGGGCGGGAATGTAAGACCCTAGACTCTTTTGGTAGGAAACTCTTCCAGGCTAGTATGCTTATAGCCAGGATTAATTCATACAGTCTGTATATGGGCATGTTTCTAAGGGAACTTGCCCTAAAGGTACGGCATTTTGCCTCCTTTATCCCTGAGGATAGAAAGGAGGAGTTCATTTCTCTGGTGAAACAGCTTCTAGATGTTTCTAAGTTCTCCAACAGACCAGCTTTTGATTCCTTTGAGGGTGCCGGTAGAGCTTCGGGCATTGCTATTGCAGCCCGACGACTTATTTTATTTATTTATTTATTTATTTATTTACATCTCTTATATACCGCACTATTTGCGATCAGCGCGGTTTACATAGAACAAACAATATCCGACAATAAACAAGAGTCAGGTCATTACAATGAACAGGAGCAGTAAACTTGGATAACAGGGGAAACTATCTACATGTGTGGAACATTGAACAAGGTAACTGTATATATGAGAGATGGAGTTATTGTGTGTTGCTCATACATGGTGGCTGGGGTTCGGGGAGGCTGAGAGGTATTTAATGAAGAGGAAGTGTTTTAAGGCCTTCCTAAACTGGCTCAAGTTGGGGATAGCTCTGATGTGTGGTGGTAGGGAGTTCCAGAGGCTTGGGGCACTCAGACTGAAGGCTCTGTTTGAAGTTGATATGGCGCATCTTGTCATCACTTTTGGTATTGCTAGTATGTTGGCTGCAGAGGTTCTTCTTATCCTGTTGGGTGTGGGTGGTTGTATGAGGTCATATTGAAGAGGCGGATAACCCGTTGATGGCTTTGAATGTCATCACTAAGGTCTTGAAGCTAATCCTGGCTTGGATGGGGAGCCAGTGAAGCTGCATCAGGAGGGGTGTGATGTGCTCTCTCCTTGGTGCTCCAAAGAGGATTCGCGCAGCGCAGTTCATGGCAAGTTGTAAGGGATGTAAGGTTGTCTGGGGGAGTCCTTGTAGGATGGCGTTTGCATAGTCAAAATGAGGGATGATGAGGGCTTGGTAGATGGTACGGAAGTCGCTCAGCTCGAGTAGAGGGCGTATGTGTCTGAGGGATCTGATCTTGAAGTAGATTGCTCTTACTATTTTTGCTATGTGCTGCTTCATGTTGAGGTTCTGATCCAATGTGACTCCGAGATACCGTATGGCTGATTTTACTTGTAGTTTGGCGTTGTCTACTTCCAGTTGGTTAGGTGGAGTGAATTCTGGATTTCTAGAGATGAACAGGACCTCAGTTTTCTTATGTTGGATACGCAGATTTTGGGAGAGGAGCCATTCTGATATTGCATTGAAGCAGTTGGTTAGTGGGGTGAGGTCCGGGCAATCCAGTGATATTGGCAGGTACAGTAGGACATCGTCTGCGTAAATCATGCAACTCACATTGAAGGATCTGATGATGTTACAGATGGGTTGGATATAAATGTTAAACATAAGTGACGATAGGGAGGATCCTTGAGGGACTCCTTGACTTTGTAGGAATGGCTCGGATGTGGTTCCGTTTGTTCGTACATGTTGCCATCTTCCAGACAGGTAAGACCTACACCACTCAAGCGCTGTTTCGGTAATGCCTTTCTCTCTTAGTCGAATCAGGAGAATCTCGTGGCGGACTGAGTCAAAGGCTGCCGCAATATCTAGAAAGATAAGTGCGAAACCTGTACGTGAGTTGTCAATGCCTGAGATTATGGTGTTGAAAAGAGTAGTGAGTAGTGTTTCCACTCCGTGTGACTCTCTGAACCCGTGTTGTGATGGATCTAGAGGTGCGTTAGTGTCCACATGATCTTGTAGCTGCCTGTAGACTATTTTTTCAATGATTTTGGCGCGCATCGGGATACTGGATATGGGTCTGTAAGACTCGACCTTTTGAGGGTCTAATTTGGTGTCTTTAAGCAGCGGTCTAACGGAGGTCTGTTTGAGCGTGGATGGGAATGACCCGGTGCTGAATGATAATCCTATCATTTTAGCTAAGATTGGGGCAAGGTCGGATCGCAGATCTTTTATCCAGAATGCTGGACATGGATCTGAGTATGAAGTAGAGGTATTTAGGGTAGCAATGGTGTCTTCGATAGTTCTCTTAGACGGAGTGGCGGACTTGCTTGGCTCCAGGCCTCTGACCTAGAACCCTGGGTCCTGGATGGCTTACGGAATCTGCCCTGTACAGGTGAGAACTTATTTGGTAAAGACTGGCAAATTAAAGCCACTCAAATGGACGCAGAAAATGCTACCTTAGATAGACTTTCTAAGTCTACCTCTACTCCTGCCAAGAAAAAGTCTTTCAAGAGGCCTTACTACAAGAAGGCCAGATTTTCCACAAATACTGGCCAACAATCTTCTCAGCCTCGCTTTGCTGCTAAACGTCAGCAGCCTAAACAGGCAAGGTCAAAGCCTGCAGCGTCTGCCACTCCTCAGCAGGCTCAACCCCCTCAGGGGTTTTGACTTGCCCCTAGAGAACTTAACCTTTCTGGCTCTAGAACAACCAGAGCCCCTCACCATTCCCGGAAGGTTAGCTCACTTTGCTCCCAGATGGGGGCAAATTACATCAGAGCAATGGACCCTCTCTATCATCAGAGAGGGCTACAAACTTCATTTTTCCAACCTTCCTCCATATACCATGGTGAGGCACTTCAATTCTCCCCCATCTCTCCTGGGCCTGTTGGGTCAGGAAATCTCTTCTCTCCTTGCCCAAGGGGCAATAGAAGAGGTTCCTCTTCTTCAACAAGGGACAGGATTCTACTCCCCTTATTTTCTCTTACCAAAGAAGACAGGGGGATTCAGACCTATCCTAGATCTGAGAGAATTGAACAAATTTCTGTACAAGGAGAAATTCAAAATGCTTTCTCTAGGCATTCTCCTTCCATACCTTCAGAGTCAGGATTGGCTTTGTTCTCTAGATCTCAAGGATGCGTACACACATATACTCATCCACCCATCCCACAGAAAATATCTAAGATTTCTGTTTCAGGGAAAACATTTCCAGTACAGAGTACTTCCCTTCGGTCTAGCCTCTGCTCCAAGAGTGTTCACCAAATGCATGGCAGTTGTTGCCGCATTTCTAAGAGGTCTGGGAATATTTGTATTCCCATATCTGGACGACTGGCTCATCCGAGCTCCATCTCAGTCAGAGGCCCAGATTTCCCTGGACCGCACAAGGCACATTCTGCAGTATCTGGGACTGGTGATAAACCTTCCCAAGTCTCAACTTATCCCTACTCAGTCTCTGGAATTCATAGGGGCCCAGTTGGACACCACCACTGCAAGGGCCTACCTACCTCAAGTCCGGGGCCAACGTCTGGTGTGCTTGGCCTCCCAAGCTCAGTCCAGCAGTCACTTGACAGCCAGAGAAATGCTGCGACTTCTGGGCCACATGGCCTCCACGGTACACGTGGTGCCCTACGCTCGTCTTCATATGAGAGCAGCTCAATGAACCTTGGCCACCCAGTGGACTCAGGCATCAGGAGCGCTCTCCGACCAAATACTCACCTCAAAGCGTCTGTTTTGGTCCCTCCAATGGTGGATGTCCACCAAGAATCTGTTGTTGGGGGCCCCCTTCCAACCTTTGTTGCCCCAAACAACCCTCACAACAGATGCCTCCCAAACAGGGTGGGGAGCCCATCTTCAACACCTCTCCACTCAGGGTGCTTGGTCTCCACTAGAGACCACCCTTCACATCAACCTCCTGGAACTGCGAGCAATCTACTTTGCCCTCAAAGTCTTCCATACCCTCCTAGTCAACCTGACCGTCCTAGTCCATACAGACAATCAGGTGGCCATGTTCTACATAAACAAACAAGGAGGGACAAGCTCTCTGTCGCTTTGCAACGAAGCTCTCAGATTATGGGCCTTCGCCAGAGAGCATCAAATTCATCTTCTGGCAGTGTATCTTCCAGGGGTTCAAAACTCTCGGGCAGACAGACTCAGTCGAGTTCTGCTTCCACACGAATGGTCCTTGCATATGGACCAGATACGCAGAATCTTTCAGGAATGGGGAATCCCGGACATAGACCTCTTTGCAAGTCTGTGGAATGCCAAACTTCCCCGGTTCTGTTCCAGGACTCCGAGTCAGGGAGCTCAGGCCAACGACGCCTTTCTCCTGCATTGGAGTCAGGAATTCCTATATACCTTTCCACCCATTCCTTTGATTCCCAAGACTCTGTTCAAACTCCAGAGGGATCACGGGTCGATGATCCTCATAGCTCCACGCTGGCCACGCCAAGTGTGGTTCCCTCTACTTCTGCATCTCTCCCAGGGACCCTCCCTGGACCTGGGAGCTACTCCAGACCTTCTGTCTCAGGAAGAGGGGACTTTGTGGCACCCAAACCCCAAGTCCTTACACCTCAGAGCTTGGTTACTGAAGGCCTAAGCCTTCATGACTTCAATCTTTCTCAACCTGTGCAAGATATCCTGCATGCCTCTAGGAAACCTTCCACGAGGCGTTCCTATGCTTTCAAATGGAAACGCTTTTCCATTTGGTGTGCTCAGCAGGGTCTTGACCCTCTAGCACTTCCTTTGAATTCTCTACTAGATTATCTCCTGCATCTTTCTAATGCAGGCCTCAAGACGAATTCAGTAAGAGTCCATTTGAGTGCTATTGCAGCATCCTTAAAACCTATAAATGGACGACCTGTCTCCTCTCATCCTCTTATTGCAAGATTCATGAGAGGCCTGACTCTAACCAAACCTCCCATTCGACCTCCTCCGGTAGCATGGGACTTAAACCTGGTTCTCGGTCAGCTGATGAAGCCACCCTTTGAACCGTTGGTCTCTACCTCCTTGAAATTTCTTTCCTGGAAGGTCCTTTTCCTTATTGCAGTCACTTCGGCTCGCCGCATCAGTGAACTACAGGCCTTAGTGGCTCATCCACCTTATACTAGGTTTCATCATGATAAGGTGGTCCTTAGGACGAATCCCCACTTTATGCCCAAAGTGGTCTCGCCTTTTCATCTTAATCAAGAGGTATATCTACCTGTCTTTTTCCCAGCTCCTCATGCATCCAGTGCAGAGAGGAACCTTCATACTCTAGACTGTAAAAGAGCTCTCGCCTTTTACCTCAACAGGACTCAACCACATCGAAAGTCTTCCCAACTTTTTGTGGCTTTTGATCCTTCTCATTTGGGACTTCCATTCTCAAAACGTACACTTTCCAATTGGATTGCTCAGTGTATTTCCTTTGCTTACCAGAGTAAAAACATTTCTCTGGAAGGCCATGTCACAGCTCACAATGTGAGAGCCATGGCCACTTCTATGGCTCATCTTCACTCTGTATCCATAGATCAGATCTGTCGAGCAGCCACCTGGGCCTCGGTTCATACCTTCACAGCCTATTACTGTTTGGACAAGGACTCCCGCCGGGATGCCTTGTTTGGTCAGGCTGTCCTCAAACACCTGTTCCATACTTGAACAACTCCTGCCTACCTTCCCTGGATGGATGCCTGAGATCCATACGAAGATGGTGAACCCTTGGGAAGGGATCTCCCAGGCATCTTAGCTAGGGAGTCCCCATAAGTGAGGACTTATTCCTGCTTGTTCCTGGAGATAGCACAGTTACTTACCTGTAACAGGTGATCTCTGGGAACAGCAGGAATTAGTCCTCACAACCCACCCACCTCCCCTAGGAGTTGTATCTTCTATCTATCTTCCTTTCCTCTCTCTATTGTCTCAGCTATAAACTCGAACTGAGGAGAGCTGGTCAGGAAGGCGGGAAGGCAGCGCGCATGTGCAGTGGGAGGCCCCAAAAGCTTCCTTTCTGGGAAGCTGGGGAGCTTTCCCGCGCAGGCTCCGTCTGTTCCGACGTACCCATAAGTGAGGACTAATTCCTGCTGTTCCCAGAGATCACCTGTTACAGGTAAGTAACTGTGCTATATATGTGTAGGTTAGTCACTGTGCTGGCACTATATTTTTAAGATAGGCCTGCTATTTATTTGTTTAGCTGCATTTATATCCCGCTTTTCACCGGATCAAAGTGGTTTAACAAAAAAGGGGACCTATAACTTATCTAGAAAGCGTCTTACTAAAGGTGAGCCAGTTGATATAGTATGTCTGGATTTTCAGAAAGCCTTTGACAAAATCCTTCATGAGTCTTTTGGGGAAATTAAAAAGGCATGGGATAGGAGGGAATGTACTATTGTGGATCAGAAACTGGTAAAAGATAGAAAACAGATCTTCCTTTAGCACGAAATAGGGAAAGGTTCTTGCAGGAGACTCTGTATCCTACTAGAACCCCATTCACTTCCAAAACCTGCTCTTGGGCATGTTTAAAGGACTCATCCTTTTGCTGGACCCTCCTGAAGTTCTTTGGGTTTTCGCTCGGCTCCCACTCTGGGAAGGGGACATTTGAATTTGGGTCACTACTGCTGAGCGTTGAGCTATCCCCATGGGTTTCTTCCTAGGTTCTTCCTCCCCCGTAGCCGCCCCCCAGACTCTGTTGATAGCATAGCTTTTCCCAGCGACGCCAACTCCGGGACTTAACAGATTTGGGATTCTTGACATATAGATTCAGATCTTCCATCAGGAAAATCTCTGGGAAATTTTCCTGGTCCGACTTAGCGGGGTCGTCAGTTAGCTGGGCTCTTATCACTCTGAAATTTGGGTAGTCTTGGCCACTCACTACTGGATACGGTAGCCAGGGCAGCACCATGATCTCGAAGTGGCTTGCACTGCTGGAGTCTTAAAGGAAACCTATGCCGTTGGAAACTTCTTCTGGTCTCCATGCACACAGGCCAGTGTTACCGTCTTTGCATAGTCATTTTGAAATTGGGTTATGGTTTCCCAGTGAACAAGGGTCCGCACACTTCCAGAGTCCCCTCAACTCCACTGGAAGCAAAAAAAATTTCTTTGCCTCTGGGCGGGTAGTGTCCACAAAAGCACAAGTTTGAGGGATGGTTAGGCTGACATCCATGGGTTCTTCCATACTCAGGGGATGTTCCTGAGCAAAGTGTCCCTGGGCTCCACACCTAAAAAGGTGAAGGGGCTGTGACTGGGGCCATGCCCTCACCTAGGAGGTGACTCTGGGGATCGGAACAGGGGAACCATCATACGTTCTTGGTTCCCCTTCCGTCCTCCTCAACTAACAGGTGGTTCTTCATCTTCTCAGTGTCCACTTCTGTCACTGGCTGGGCTTCATGGTACCCTTTTGCTATTTCCAGTGTGCAATCCATTGCAAGCTTGGGGTGCTGACATACCCACGGCTTCATCCAGGAGGTCAAGCCCTTCAAAAATTGCTTCAGGAGCACAACGTTGGCTATCTTGGGCAAGGCCTTTCCCTCTGGTTACAGCCACTTCCATGCGAGCTCCTTCAATTGACAGAGGAACCTCCAAGGGCTTTCTTTTATATGGAGCCCCCCTTTTCTGAAGCACTGGCAGTAGGCCTCTAGTGTACAGCCAGCCTGTTCCAATATGGCGGCCTTGACAGCTGCATATGTAGAGCGCCATCAGGGTTGGATTCCTGGAATGCAGCCTGACTGCTACCCATCTGCAGATTCCCTCAGTAAGTAGTCCAGGTCACCTCCGGCGATGTGGGCAGTTCAATCAAAGTTCACCAGAAAGTAATCAGGTTCATCTTCTGCCATCATTTTAAGTAGTGCTTGCGCTGGAGGTCGGAGCTGCCTGTTCAGCAGGGCGCATTGAAACCGCTGCTGGCATTGTAGTTGTTGCTGCTGATACTGTTGTTCCTGCTGCCCTTCTACTAAAATCTGGAGGAGCCACTCCATTCTGACTTGTCACTGTTCTCTGGCAAACAACAACAGCTCACTCTTTTGCAGTTGAGGTAACTGCAGTATTCTAGCTCCAACAAACATTTAGTGACTTCTAGTGGCCTAAACAAAGCCTGCCTATCCAACACTGACTCTACCTTCTTCAAGCTCCCTAACTAGGGTGAGGCTAACCCTTTTAGCCCATACAAACAAAAAAATAATTCTGACCTGCTGTAGAGGCCCAGAGTGCAAAGGAGGAGCGTGACTCTTGCAGGTGTAGAGGGAAACAAACGAAGCAAGAGAATAGAGCAGGTTTGGAACAGACTGCTTTATTGAAGATGGTCCCTACGCGTTTCGGCTTGCGCCTTCTTCGGGGGACATACAGCTACCATAGGGTTAAATAAATAATGTTAAAATCAAAAAAATCAAAAGATGGGTATACAACATTTAAAATAAATAATTGCGCTACATTTAAAAACAAATAAATGAATCTAATAATATATAAATTATGACGAATATAAGTAAAAAACATGTATCTAAACTGATAATATATGTATATAAATTTACATATAAATAAAAAAAGACTATCCAGAGGACAAAACGAACAATTAATCATATTAATAAAATTATTATTAAAATAAAATGATTATTAAAATAAAATGAAATTAAAAATAAGATTAAGTATAACTGTACAAACGAGGGCCGAGACAGAGACAGAAAATTAAAATATGAATTAAAATATTAATAATTAGTAAACAGATTGATTCCAAAAGCATAATTCAACAACCTAAAAAACTGTACAGGTATGAATATATTCATAATAAATAAGAATAAAACAAATCAAAAGATCATAAAAGGTATAAATTAAGAAAGAAACATACCAATGTTGTATACAATGGAGTGTCTCATAAAGACAGTTTGGTGAAAACACTATGTGTTGGTAGTGCCGTATCTGATGAGCTTGTCACCAAAGGACAAACAGGTTGTAGCACTATATAACAGCTATAAAAAGAAAGGTTGTGTAATCACATGCTTGGACAGACAATCAATTAAAATACAGGGTATCTAACATTTATAAGTAATAAATAGATAAATAAAAATGATGAAATAAATAAATAATACTGATAATTATGATAAATCAAAGATAAAAATGAATGGGTACACAAATAATATAAAAATGAAGCTAACACATAAAAGCTTTATATATACTCATATAAAATTGTAAAATGTAAACTGTAAAATATTAAAAATTAAACAATCATTAAACATATGAGTAAAAGAAAATGGTAATAAATAGTGATGGATTAAAAAGAGACTGTTAATGAGAAGACATATAAACAGAACATTTATATATTAATTAGATCATAAAGGAGACCACGGAACATCAGATAATAAGCGACTATTATGCAGTCAGTATGGAGCTAATGATCTAATGTGGGGGAAGAGGAGCAGCATGAATATACTGATAAGTGTGAGAAATAGAGAACTGAAGGAGAGAGGATTGAAGGCAACCTATTTTGTAAATGTACTGATGAGATTTGAGGAACAACATATGACTCCAATTTTGAATCGATCGTCTACATGGCAACATGTATTATTACAACTGATGTATTTATAAAACAGAAATTGTGTGGAAATTAAAAGTCTTATGTACACTAGTAATATAGATATGTTTATTTATAGATCAAACGATCGCTAAAATAATTCTCGTATGTCTATATAGAGACAAGTGTTCAACGACACTTAAAACATGCACTTTGTGATATGATAAAAATAAAGATGTGAGCAGAATCCAAATGTATGTATTACTAGAAATATTGTCACATTAAAAAGGTAATGGGAAGCTTAAAATAAACTATGATGGGTAGCGGAACCGAAGAGGGAACATTAACTAAAAGCTGAAGAGCGCATTAAATAAATGGGCGTCAAAGATGGTCACACTCAGGGACAGCTAATGTTTAGGTGCCGGAAAAAACGTAATAAATAATATACGCCGAGTTGGGCTGTATAAACTTAAAGGTGGAAAGAACACAGTTAAAACACATGTTTTTGAGAACAACGCATTACAGTATCGGAAATAGACTGACTCTACCATCTTCAAGCTCCCTAACTAGGGTGAGGCTAACCCTTTTAGCCCATACAAACAAAAAAATAATTCTGACCTTCTGTAGAGGCCCAGCCATGGAGGAACATGGATTCGCCCTCAGTCATGTGGTTAGGGAAATCCCCAAACTGCCACTATTTGTGATAGTGTGGCGTGCAGGGGAGAAGACGTTTTCTCCAGGACCAAGCAGGAAGTCAGTCCTCACTTATGGGTGACATCGACGCCGATGGAGCCCCCGTGCGGAGCATTTCCCCAGCTTTCTAAGAAAGCCTTTGGGAATACTGCACGCATGCGTGGTCCCCTTCCCGCCTAAAGGTGCCATCTTGCCCAGTCTTTCTTTTTCCGTGGAGCCCATCGGACGGCTGTCCGTGTCACCCGGAAAAGTTGACGTTTTTTCTTGCGATTACTTCGTTCTTTTTCTCCGGTTCGACGCCGGTTCCCCTTCCCACCGAGTGCGGTACACCGGTATCGAGCCCGTCTTCTCTTTTTTTGGTTTTTGCCCTTTGTGGCTGGCGTTCGCGCCCTTTTTTGCCTTTTCCCCGGAAAGCCGGTCCTTTGACCTCGTGGGGGCCCTTTTTTCCCCGATGGCTTCCAGTGGTTTCAAAAAGTGTGATCGGTGCAAGAAACGGATATCTCTCGCCGACACACACGACTGCTGCCTTCGGTGCCTAGGCCCAGATCATGATCCTATGATCTGTGGCCCGTGTGGCAAAATGTCCACCAAGGCACTTCGAAATGTCAGCATCAGAAAGAGAGGATTTTCTCGGACTCTGCCTCCGGCCGGGCCCGGACCTCGTCTGAGGCCTCGACGTCTCAGGAGTCTGATCCCGAGCATCGCGGGGGTTCCTCGGACAGGGGGTCCCCCGATCGGGAACCTAAGAGGAAGAAACGGCTCGTGAGGGCGGCGTCGGAAGAGGTCCCTGGTTCCTCGGGAGCCAGGTCTAAGACCCCCGACCGCCGCCCCGGGCCCTTGGAGCAGGAGAAGCCGTCCAAAATGCCTCGCGTGGAGCCAGAACCCATCGGACACGTAAGTCCTGTGGTCCTCGTGGACTCTCCTCCGAGGGAGGCGACGTTGGGCCCGGCGCCGCCGGGGCCCGAGTCGGTGGCTGCTGAGTCTCCTGAGCTTGGACTCAGGTTGACAGCCTTGGAGTGCAGACTGTCTGCCTTCATGGATCAGCAGCGGGTACTGATGGCCAGCCTCGCTGGTGCATCGGCCCCGACCACCAGGACATCGATGTCGAAGTCGACCCCGGAGACCGAGCCGATACTCGAGACCATGAAGGCTCGAAGTCGTCCTCGGTCACAGTTACCCTCGACCTCCCGCTTGGAACCGAGGGCGTAGACGCCGGTGCCTTCAGCGTCTGGGCAGGTGCCACCGAGACCCGTGCGGTCGGAGCCCCCCGACTCCTCTTCGGATGAGTCCGCGTGGGAGGCGGAGGACAAGGAGTCCCCCGATACTTTTCAGACTCGGTGAGTCCCTTTGGACTCACCACAGTCCGAGCCCCGGAGTAGATCCCCACTGGAGGACACCAGGTTCTCGGAGTTCGTCAGGGACATGGCCAAGGCATTGGCGATTCCCGCAGACCCCGAGGAGGAGCCTCGAGCCAAGGAGCTCGAGGCCCTCCAGTATGACTCTCCTCCAAAGGAGGCCTCTACTGTGCCGGTCCCTCCGATGCTGGAACGGCTCCTCTTCTGGATGTGGGAGGCACCGGCCTCGGCGCCGGTTTTAAGCAAGCGGGTCGATTCTCTCTATCGACTCCATAAGAGCCTTGGATTCCAGAAAGCGCAGCTGCCGCACCATTCCATGGTGGTGGAATCGGCCATGTATCGTCTGAAGAGCCAGAAGATGCACTCTGCGGTGCCTCCTGGCAGGGAGGCCCGGAACCTGGATGCTTTCGGCAGAAAGTGCTTCCAGGGCTCGATGCTTGCTTGCCGTGTCCAGTCCTACCAGCTGTACATGGGCATGTACTTACGAGACCTGGCGAAAGAGATTTCCGGGTTCTCTGCTGGCCTCTCTGGGGAACCTTTGCAGAGGTTCCAGACTTTGTCCTCAGGAATCCGGGACTGCTCGAAGTTCATGTCCCGAGCGGCCTACGATGGCTTCGAGGCTTCGGCTCGTGTAGCGGCAGCCGGAATCAGAGCCCGACGCCAGGCATGGCTGCAATCATCGGACCTCGAGCCCTGGGTACAGGACAAGTTGGTCGATGTCCCTTGCCGAGATGAAAACCTTTTTGGCAAACCCATGGCCGAGAAGGCGGCTGAGCTCGAAACTGAGCACCTGACTAGGACAAGGCTGTCCAGAAAAACCTCTGCCCCTTCTCATAAAAAGAAGGGCTTGGGTAAAAAGCCCTTTTACCCGAGAAAGGCAGCTGCCTACAAACCTTTCCCTCAGTACCAGGCCTCCCCAGCTCCCCAGCAGGGTCAGCAGGCCAAGGGGCAGGGACATGGGCCCCGTAGGCAGAAGACCCCCAAGCCTCCGGCTCCTGCTCCTACTCAGCAGGGAGGGGTTTTTTGACTCCCACAGCATAGCCTTTCCACCTCTGCTGCCCTATTCCTGCACAGGAGGTCATCTAGCCCTGTTTGCCCACAGGTGGCCACCCATTACAGGGGATGCTTGGGTATTGAGCATAGTCCACAGAGCCTATATGCTCCATTTCCAGCAGTTGCCCCCTTCCTACTTCCCAGGAGAGCCTCTAAGGCCTCCTCTACACACAGACCTCCTCCTTCAAGAACTTCAAGGTCTGCTTCTGGACAAGGCGGTGGAACCTGTACCTCCTCGCTTGCAGGGGCACGGTTTTTACTCCAGGTACTTCCTTGTGCCAAAGAGAACCGGTGGCCTCAGGCCTATTCTAGACCTCAGGAACCTCAACAAGTTCTTGGAGAAAGAAAAGTTCAAGATGCTTACTCTTGGAACACTTCTGCCCTACCTCCAGCAGGAAGATTGGCTATGCTCCTTAGATCTCAAGGATGCGTGCACTCACATCCTCATTCATCCAGACCACAGAAAGTACCTCAGGTTCATTGTGGGAGGAAACCATTACCAGTGCAGAGTACTGCCTTTTGGCCTAACCTCTGCCCCAAGGGTCTTTACAAAGTGCCTGGCTGTGGTGGCGGCATACTTGAGGACTCAAGGTGTTTTTGTTTTCCCCTGTCTGGATGACTGGCTCATCAGGGGTCAGACTTACCAGGAGGCCAGGTAGGCCACCATTCGAACTGTATCACTCCTTCAACACCTAGGCTTTGTCATAAACTTCGCAAAGTCCACTTTGCTCCCCTCCCAGAACCTAGAGTTCATAGGTGCGCGGCTGGACTCTCTGCAAGCAAGGGCTTATTTGCCAGAAGACAGGGCTCAAAGGCTCATGGAGTTGGCGTCCCGATTTCTCAGCATGCCAAGGGTTTCTGCCCGACTCTGTCTACAGCTCCTAGGCCACATGGTGTTGACAGTACATGTGACCCCCAATGCCCGCCTCCACATGAGGCCTGCATAGTGGTGCCTCAGAACTCAGTGGAAGCAAGCCACAGGGAGCCTAGCAGACAAAGTAAAGGTGTCCAAACCCTTCCTGAATTCCCTGCAGTGGTGGCTACACCCCCCCCAACTTACTTCAGGGGGTGCCTTTTCAGGTGCCTGTCCCCACAGTGGTGTTGACGACAGATGCCTCCTTGCAGGGCTGGGGTGCACATTGTCTGGAACGGTGCACTCAAGGCCTATGGTCTCCATGGGAGGCCACGCAACAGATCAACCTACTAGAACTTCGGGCTATCCGTTTAGCCCTCAAGACCTTTTCTCACACTTTGGCTCACTAGTCTGTTCTGGTTCAGACGGACAATCAAGTGGCCATGTTCTATGTGAACAAACAGGGAGGCACTGGGTCCAGGCCCCTGTGTCAGGAGGCACAGGCCCTGTGTTCCTTTGCGCTCAAGCACAACATGTTTCTCAAAGCTGTGTATCTCCCTGGCCAGGAGAACTTACTGGCAGACAGGTTAAGCAGGATTCTGCAGCCCCACGAGTGGCACCTGCACCCATTGGTGGTTCAGAAAATTTTCCTGAAATGGGGACTTCCATCCATGGATCTCTTTGCCAGTCCCCTAAATCACCAGCTACCCAGGTTCTGTTCCAGACAACCGCACCCCCTGAGGTTAGCAGCGGATGCTTTCCTGATTTCTTGGTCCCAGGGCCTCCTATATGCGTTTCCTCCCACACCTCTGGTGACCCGAACATTGTTCAAGATTCTAAGGGACAAGGCCTCGGTACTTCTGGTAGCTGCCAGATGGCCGAGGCAGCCCTGGTTCCCACTTCTGCTTCCACTATCTCTGGTGTTGCAACCCGATCTTCTCTCTCAGGATCAGGGTTCCCTTCTGCACCCCAATCTCAAATCTCTCAATTTGATGGCCTGGAGGCTGCAAGGGTTGTGTTGGCTCCCTGGGGCTTGCCTCAGGAAGTGGAAGAGGTGGTCTTGGCCTCTAGAAAGCAATCCACCAGGAAAACCTATGCCCTGAAGTGGAGAAGGTTCTCCTTGTGGTGTCAGCAACGCAAGGAAGATCCTTTCGCCTGCACTGTGCCAGTAGTGCTTCAGTACCTGCTGCACTTGTCCAATCAAGGTCTTAAGTCCAATTCTGTTCGGGTCCACCTCTCTGCTCTGGCAGCTCACCACTCTCTGGTGGAAGGACACTCTTTGTCGGTTCACCCCTTGGTGTCCAGATTTCTCAGAGGCTTGCTATTGCTCAAGCCTCCTCTCCGTCCACCGGCCCCTGAGTGGGAGTTGAATGTGGTCTTGCAGCAGCTGACTCACCCACCTTTTGAGCCGATGGCTACATGTCCTCTCCGCTTCCTTTCTTGGAAGACTCTCTTCCTAGTGGCCCTGACCTCGGCCAGGCGAGTGAGTGAGCTTCAAGCCCTGGTCTGTGACAGGCCATACACTCGCTTCTATAGGAACAGGGTAGTCCTTAGGACTCATCCTAAGTTCCTCCCAAAGGTTGTCTCCTCTTTCCATCTCAACCAGGAGGTGGTTCTTCCAACGTTCTTCCCTAGGCCCCATGCCAGCCGGGCTGAAACAGTCCTGCATACCCTGGACTGTAGGAGGGCCTTATCCTTCTACCTTGAACGTACGCAGGGGCATAGGAGGGCTACTCAGCTCTTCGTATCTTTTGACCCTAATAACTTGGGGTTACCTGTCTCCAAGCGTACCTTGTCCATCTGGGTGGCTGACTGTATCGCCTGGGCTTACAGAGCAGCTGACCTTCCCTTGCAGGGTCGGGTCACGGCTCAAACAAAAGCAATTTTTATTCTTCCCCAGCTTATTAAATCTCCACAAGCTGGTTCTCCCTGTCCTTCCTCCAGCCCCAGTTAAAGTTCCTACTTCAGAACTCCTCTGCGCTGCTTGCCTTGGACTGCTGGTTCCACGGGCCTCTTTCCCCTCCTGCAGCCTCTTGGGTTCTTACCCTCTCCCTGTGAGCCACACCCTCCCAGCCCTGAACTCTGAGCTGAAGACTATCTTACAGGGGACTCTTGATAATCCCTTTGGAGAGGGACAGGTAGCATTCTATATGCCCCATCACATGCCTACAAAATGCCACTGAGGCTAAAAATTAAAATAGGTGGTTATCAGATAAAAACTGGAAAAAAAAACACTTATCCTAGTACTCTCTTACTCATCACCTTACTTGCTGTGTATCCTTAATTAGGTTTCTGTGCTTTTTGTGTGCTAACAACTTCTAGATGACACAAACACATGTTTGATTCCACCAGAAAAAGCAGCCAGCAATAATACCTGTGGTGCATAAACACTGATCTTTTTGTACCCTCAAAAATCCTTAATCAGCTGGAAAATAAACACCTAACTTTTACAATGTATAAATACCTAGGAATGGAAGCCCTATCTATAAACATCCTTATCAAATATAGATATGTGCATATAGTGAAAGTCTTATCTCTTTCCACTATTTCATTTTAGCAGCATGCCCCACTAAGAACAAGGAATACTCAAAACATTCTACATTCAAGATCCCACTTTGTGAACGGGCTGACAAGGATTGGATGTATGAATCCCATATCATCAGAAACTGGTCCAGATGCATTCTACCCTGCGACTACACAGTCATCCATTTCATTTCCGTCATTGCATGAAGGACATTTTCCACTGTATAAGGAGAGATCACATTCTGAAACCGATTTACCAGTATGACATTCTTAAGCTATAAGCAATGAGCTTTTGCAACCGCTGATCTTTTGTGACTGGCAACGGTTTAGAAAACGGACCAAATAAACATAATTCTGGTTTAATATTAATCCCAGTGTGAATTAGCCTTTCCAAATATCTTACCTTTGCCCACAAGCGGTGTATCTCTGCATAGATCCAGAAACAGTGCTCAAGAATCACTGTTTTATACACTGCAGGCAAGAATGTGGTGCTACTAACCCAGCTTTAAATGCCCACTTATTGTGTATATATATGCACCATAAGAACTCATATTGTGGCTCCCTAAGCAACGTGCATTCATAAATTAATTGTAAACTATTAAAATTTTTAGCCAGTACATCTGAAGTTTAAATAAATCATAGCACAAGTCCTCCATCAGTGGCACCCAATCTGGGATTGCTCTCAAGGTCCTGCCATTACCAGAGCAAGTACTGGCCACATCGTCTGATACACAAATACCTCTTTAACCCCACTTTCTCCACAGACCTGAGTGCATCTTCTGTAGGAGTAGACTTGTGATTAGAGCAGCAGCCTGATGAACAAAGAGACCAGGATTTGAATCCCACTAACACTCCTTATGGTCTTGAATAAATCACTTAACTCTTTGTTGCCTTATGTGCAGACTTAGATTGTAATTCCTCTGGGGACAGAGAAGTACATATTCCTTATCATCCTCCTAGACCAGTCCAGATGAGTTTATTTTGCTCCCTTACCAGCAGGTGGAGGCAGACTCAAGCAGCTTTTAGTGATGTCATCACATGTTATATCCTCTGGTACAGCACTGAGAGAAGCCAGTATTGTCTGTCTCCTGCAGGTGGCACAGTATATGGACTAGTACAGCAGTGAAGGGTAGGCCTGACTCTCCTCGTCCACACTGTGGTGCTGAGGCTTTGGATTGAGTCTGAAGGGTTGCTCAGAGTGCAGTACGGTCATGTCTCCTAGAATGGACAGCCACCCTGTGTCCACACTGTTTCCTATGGGTTATGAGCGCTGGTGTTCTGAAAAAGGAGCATGAGAGGCCCCACAGATCCCCTGAAAGGGTCAGTAAGCTGGGCACAGGCCCTCGTTCCCACTTTGTCTTAATCTGATCTTTGTTATTTTTTTTTCCATTTTTTTCTTAATTTTGGTGATTTTTTCCTAAGTCTTTTTCCCCATTGATTTCAACGGGAAATAATTGGATCTCTGTTGCTTTCATTAAAGCAGCTTCAATTAAAACACAGCCTTCCTCAGATGGGCCTCTCCAGGCTTGTGTGGATATCCAGGGCCTCCCAAATAGGGGTTTTCCATAGTCAGCCTGTCAGTCCTTGGGATTCCCTTTTCAGGACTCCTGTTCTGCCATGGCTCTGTGCTTTTTCCCAGCATGGGCTTTTTCATATTTGTTTCTTTTTACAGAGGTTCTTAGCCACATGCTATTTTTGTCTCTATTAGGACTGTAATGCCCAGGGCATTTTTTGGCCAGCATTCTGAGACCCTCTACAGTGGGCCAGGGCCAAATACTTTTTCCAGGATCAAGCAGGAAGTCAGCCCTCACATATGGGTGACGTCGGCGCCAACGGAGCCCCTGTGCGGAGCATTTCCCCAGCTTTCAAAGAAAGCCTTTGGGAATGCAGCGCGCATGCGCGGTCCCCTTCCTGCCCAAGGGTGCCATCTTGCTCACTCTTCTTTTTTCCGTGGAGCCCGACGGACGTGTGTCTTAGTCACCCGGTTAAAAGTTGATTTTTTTCCTTCGAAGATTCGTGGTTTTTTGCCGGTTCAACGCTGGTTTCCCTTCCCGCCTGAGCACGGTACACCGATATCGAGCTCGGAGCTACTTTTTCGGTGTTTGTCCTTTGAGACTAGCGTTGGCGATTTTTTTCTTTTTCACTGGCAGCCCAGTCTTTTGACCTTGCAGGGGCCCTTTTTCCCTCGATGGCTGCCAACGGGTTCAAGAAGTGTGATTGGGGTAAGAAACTGATGTCCCTCACCGACACACATGACTGCTGCCTCCGGTGCCTCGGGCCCGATCATGACCCGATGATCTGTGGCCCATGTGGCAAAATGTCCTCTAAGGCGTTGAGGAGCCGTCAACACCAGCGAGAAAGGATCTTCTCTGACTCCGCTTCCGGCCGAGCCCGGACTTCGTCAGAGGCCTCGATGTCTCGGGAGTCCGACCCCGAGCATCGTCGGGGCTCCTCTGAGTGGGGGTCTCCCTCGCGGGAACACAAAAGGAATTAGAAACCCGCGAGGGCGGCATCAGTGGACGCTCTTGGTCCCTCGAGGGCCAGGTTGCATAGCCCTGACCGCCGTCCCGGGTCCTCGGAGTCGGAGGGCCTGCCAAATTGCCTCGTGTGGAACCGGAGTCCCCGAGTCACGTGAGTGCTGTTGTCCTCGTGGACTCTCCTCCGGGGGAGCCAACATCGGCCCCGACACCGTCGGGAGCCGAGTCCGGGGGCTGCAGAGTCTCCTGAGCTCAGACTCAGGTTGACGGCCTTGGAGAGCAGCTTGGCTGCCTTCATGGAACAGCAGCAGGTGCTGATCGCCGGTCTGACCGGTGCATCTGCCCTGACCACTGGGACCTCGATGTCCAAGTCGACCCCGGAGGCCGAGCCGATCATTGATTCAATGCGGTCTCGAGTCGATCCTCAGCCAAGGTCTCCCTCTGCCTCCCGTATGGGGCCGAGGTCATCGACATCGGTACCCTCGGCGTCGGGGTGGATGGCATCGGTGCCTGCCCGCCCGACCGGAGCCGCTCGATTCCTCCTTGGAGGGGTCGGAGTGGGAGATGGACGAGGAGTCCCCGGACACTTTCCGGACCTGGTGCGTCCCATCGGACTCACCGGAGTCTGAGCTTCGGAGAAGGTCCCCCCCCCCCGGAGGATACCCGGTTCTCGGACTTCATGAAGGATATGGCCAAGGCCTTGGCCTTCCCCACGGATCCCGAGGAGGAGCCTCGAGCCGAGAAGTTCGAGGCCCTCCAGTATGACTCTCCACCGAAGGAGGCCTTTACTGTACCGGTTCCTCCGATGCTGGAACAGCTGCTTTTCCGCATGTGGGAGGCACTGGCCTCGGTGCCAATTCTCAGCAAACGGGTCGATTCTATTTATCGTGTCCGTAAGAGCCCTGGGTTCCAGAAGGCACAGCTACCGCACCACTCCATAGTTGTGGAATCGGCCATGCATCATCTGAAGAGTCAGAAGATGCACTCCTTGGTGCCCCCCGGCAGGGAGGCCCGGAACCTGGATGCCCTCAGTAAAAAGTGCTTCCTAGGCTCTATGCTGGCTTGCCGTGTCCAGATTTACCAGCTGTACATAGGCATCTACCTCCGAGACCTGGCAAAGGAGATTGCCGGGTTCTCTGCTGGCCTCTCCGAGGAACCTTTGCAGAGGTTCAAGGCTTTGTCATCGGGGATTCGAGAGTGCTCGAAGTTTATATCTCGAGCAGCCTATGATGGCTTCGAGGCTTCGGCCCAAGTAGCAGCGGCCGGCATCGGTGCACGCCGTCAGGCCTGGCTACAGTCATTGGACCTCGAGCCATGGGTCCAGGACAAGTTGGTCGATGTCCCTTGCTGGGGTGAAAACCTCTTTGGCAAACCCATGGCTGAAAAGGCTGCATAAATTGAGACCTAGACTCTCACCAGGACAAGGCTGTCCAGGAAGACTTCTGCCCCTTCTCAGAAGAAGGGCTCGGGGAAAAAGCCCTTTTACCCGAGGAAGGCCTCTGCCTACAAATCCTACCCTCAATTCCAGGCCTCTACAGCTCCCCAACAGGGTCAGCAGGCCAAGGGGCAGGGACATGGGCCCCGTAGGCAGAAAAGCCCCAAGCCGCCAGCTCCAGCTCCTGCACAGCAGGGAGCGGGGTTTTGACTCCCACTGCATAGCCTCTCCCCCACAACTGGCTCCACTCAGCACAGGAGGCCGGCTGACACTGTACGCCCACAGATGGTCAACTGTAACAGGGGATACCTGGATACTGAGCATAGTCCAAAAGGGCAACTTGCTCCACTTCAACCAGTTACCTCCCTCCTATTTTCCAGGGGAGCCTCCAAGACTCCCTCTTCACAGGAACCTCCTCCTTCAGGAGTTGGCAAGTCTTCTACAGGAGCAGGCGGTGGAACCTGATAGGAAGAGGCTTCTATTCCAGGTACTTTCTGGTACCAAAAAGGACAGGAGGCTTCAGGCCCATCCTAGACTTGCGAAGTCTCAACAAGTTCCTAAAGAGGGAAAAGTTCAAGATGCTTACCCTTGGAATCCTGCTGCCCTACCTCCAGCAGGGAGATTGGCTAGGCTCCTTAGACCTAAAGGATGCTTATACTCACATCCTCATTCATCCAGACCACAGAAAATATCTCAGATTTGTAGTGGGAGGAAATCATTTTCAGTACAGGGTACTTCAATTTGGCCTAACCTCCGCACCCAGGGTTTTCACTAAATGCCTGGCGGTGGTGGCGACCTATCTCAGAAACCAGGGCATCTTTGTCTTTCTATACCTGGACGACTGGCTCATCGGGTCAGTCTCCACAGGAGGCCAGACAAGCCACTCTTCGCACTGTCTCTCTTCTCCAGCACTTGGGCTTCGTCATAAACTTCACAAAGTCCACTTTTCTCCCCTCACAGGACCTAGAGTTCATAGGGGCAAGGTTGGATACCTTACAAGCAATGACTTATTTGCCCAGGAACAGGGCTCACAGACTGATGGCTCTGGCCCAGCAGTTTCACAGTGGATCTCTGGTCTCTGCCAGACATTTCCTGAGACTTTTGGGCCACATGGCATCCACGGTCCATATAACTCCAAATGCTCATCTGCATATGCGGCCTGCTCAATGGTGCCTCAGAGCTCAGTGGATAACAGGCCACAGGAGACTTAAGAGGCAGAGTAAGAGTGTCCAAACTACTAGCAGCCTCCCTGCAGTGGTGGCTGCATCTCCCAAACCTGATCAAAGGGTGCCTTTCCAGGCACCACCACACACAGAAGTGCTGACGACCGATGCTTCTCTTCAAGGTTGGGGTGCACATTGCCAGGGGGCATGTACTCAGGGCCTCTGTTCCCCTTGGGAGTCCACACAGCAGACCAATCTGTTGGAGTTGCGAGCTATTCGATTAGCTCTACAAACTTTCTCTCATGTCCTCTCTCACTAGTCTGTCTTGATTCAGACAGACAACCAAGTAGCAATGTTCTATGTGAACAAACAAGGAGGCACAGGATCCAGGCTTCTGTGTCAGGAAGCACAGGCCCTGTGCGCCTTTGCACTCAAGCACAGCATATTTCTCAAGGCAGTTTATCTACCTGAAACACTGTGTTATTCGAGGAACAGGTCTCCGACTAGTACGGGGAGGAATCTTATGAGGCAAAGCCCCTAAACACCAATCCCCTTCTTTGCATCAAGGACCTGTAATTTCCTCCTTTATTTTATAATTCAACTCTGTGTTGAATTATAAAATAAAGGAGGAAATTACAGGTTCTTGATGCAAAGAAGGGGATTGGTGTTTAGGGGCTTTGCCTCATAAGATTCCTCCCCGTACTAGTCTGAGACCTGTTCCTCGAATAACACAGTGTTTTTGGTATGGTGAGAGAATGGAGCAAAGTTTGTAACTAATTGGTATTTTGATTGCTCTGAAAAACCCCGCTAGACGAGAGTTTATCTACCTAGCCAAGAAAATTACCTGATAGGTTGAGCAGGATTCTACAGCCTCATGAATGGCATTTGAATCCCCTAGTGGTCCAGCAGATCTTCCTAAAATGGGGTCTTCCAATCATCGATCTCTTTGCCAGTCCACTGAACCGTCAGCTGCCCAGGTTCTGTTCCAGACAACCGCATCCTCTATGAATAGCAGCAGATGCCTTCCTAATCTCTTGG
This sequence comes from Ichthyophis bannanicus, assembly GCA_033557465.1. Lineage (NCBI taxonomy): Eukaryota > Metazoa > Chordata > Amphibia > Gymnophiona > Ichthyophiidae > Ichthyophis > Ichthyophis bannanicus. Next base: position 1,247,086,888 of record CM066031.1, on the reverse strand, counting down.
TCTACGGGCCTGCTGTATGCGTTTCCTCCAATGCCTCTAGTAGCCCGAACCCTATTCAAGGTTCTTCAGGACAGGGCCTCGCTGATCCTGGTAGCCCGCAGATGGCCGAGGCAACCGTGGTTTCCACTCCTTCTGCAATTGGCGGTGGACACTCCACTCCCTCTGGGAGTGCAACCCGATCTCCTGTCTCAGGATCAGGGATCTCTCCTGCACCCCAAACTCCTAGTCCCTCCATTTGATGGCCTGGCTGCTGAAAGGGTAGTTCTAGCCCCCTTACTTCTACCTAGGGAAGTGGAGGAGGTGCTTTTGGCCTTTAGGAAACAATCCACCCGGAAATCTTATGCCCTCAAGTGGCATAGGTTCTTCACCTGGTGTGCTCAGCGCCAGGAGGATCCGTTTTCGTGCCTGGTACCAGTGGTGCTGCAGTATCTGCTTCACCTGCCGGACCTAGACCTTAAATCCAACTCTGTTCGGGTCCACCTCAGTGCTCTGTCAGTGCACCACTCGCTGGTGGAGGGCCAGTCTCTGTCGGTCCACCTCTTAGTGACCCGCTTCCTCAGAGGCCTGCTTTTGCTCAAGTCTCCGATTCATCCACCAGACCATGAGTGGGATTTGAATGTGGTCTTGCAACAACTTACTCGCCCACCATTTGAGCCGATGGCTACCTGTCATTTATGCTTCCTTTCCTGGAAGGCATTGTTCTTGGTGGCTCTTACCTCGGCCAGGCGTGTGAGTGAACTACAGACTCTGGTTTCTGATAGACCGTACACACGGTTCTATAGGAACAGGGTGGTCTTATGGACTCATCCTAAGTTCCTTCCAAAGGTTGTCTCCTCTTTCCACCTCAATCAGGATGTGGTTCTTCCGACCTTCTTTCGCAGGCCTCATGCCAGCCGGGCTGAAATGGTCTTTCATACCCTAGAATGTAGAAAGGCGTTGTCTTTCTACATTGACCGTATGCAGGGGCATCAAAGGGCTGTTCAGCTCTTCGTATCTTTTGACCCTAATAAGCTGGGGTTACCTGTCTCTAAGCGTACCCTGTCCATTTGGATAGCCAACTGTATTGCCTGGGCGTACAGGGCAGCCGACCTCTCCTTGCAGGGTTGAGCCACGGCCCACCGTGTCAGGGCAAAGGCTGTGTCAGTAGCTCATCTCCGCTCTGTTCCGTTGGCAGATATCTGCCGGGCCGCTACTTGGTCTTCAAGCCAGACTTTTGCGGCCCATTACTGCCTTGAGAGGGAGTCCCTCATGGACAGTGCTTTCGGACAGGCAGTACTCCGTAATCTCTTTGAGGTTTAGGCAACTCCTACCCTCCGGCCCTTGTGTTGGGCTACTGTTTGGGGGCATTCTCAGAGAAGATTCTTATCACGCATGCTGAAGCTCTAGAGGGAGCTTATTTTTCAGCTTTGGGTTCTCGGTAGCCTAGAGCTGGGGAGTCCCATATGTGAGGACTGACTTCCTGCTTGGTCCTGGAGAAAGAATAGTTACTCACCTGTAACAGGTGTTCTCCAGGAGCAGCAGGAATCAGTGCTCACGACCCTCCCTCCTCCTCTTGGAGTTGCAGTCATATGTTTCATTTTGTTTTTTTCTGTCTTTTAGCTATGTCATCAGACTGAGCAAGATGGCACCCTTGGGCGGGAAGGGGACCGTGCATGTGCGCTGCATTCCCAAAGGCTTTCTTTGAAAGCTGGGGAAATGCTCCGCACGGGGGCTCCGTCGGCGCCGACGTCACCCATATGTGAGGACTGATTCCTGCTGCTCCTGGAGAACACCTGTTACAGGTGAATAACTACTCTTTATCTGTGGTCCCTGCCACTCTGTTTTTTTTTCCCACTGGTGAGCTCTGCAGCCACTGTGGGGAGAGTGGAGCATAGTGGGGTGCCACTAGCTATGTGACCAGTGACCCCATGGGGATTCTTCAGGGCCACGAGGCCTTACCTGTTCTGCGGCTCTAAAAACAGCTCTTTGTTGTATTTGGTTGAACAGCTGCTTGGCAGCACCCCTGTGGGGGGGGGGGGGCTTTGTAGTTCAGTCATACCCTTTGAGGACCTAGGGCCCCTGAGTGCTGCTCTTATGGTCAGCTAGAGTTTTTACGACCCTGATTCTTCTTTGCACTCCTCCTTTCCTCTGTGAGCCCAACCTTCTTCTATGGGAACCATTGAAGGACTCAAAGAATTATGACAGTTATAAGGTGAGTCTGAGGAGGAAGAAATGGTGGTTCCCCTAAGTTCCAGTTAAAATTTATGTTGGATCTGTTTCCGCCCCCCCTCCCCCCCTGGCCAGGCCTGTTTAGGCCTGCACAGGATGTCATAATGGCTCTAAAGGCTGTGGAACTGGTTTTCAGGTGAGTTTAAAAGGCAGTTCTCTTTATACCAAGCAGGCCTGCTGTTTGGCTATTTTACCACTTCTCCATGGCCCTTTGTAGTAGCTCATGGGCTTTCAGAGAGAAAACCCGCAGAACTGAGTCCTCAGGGTCTTGAGGTTTTGTCTTGGCCATACCCTTGATCAAGGCACATTGGATTAGCTCTTTGGCCCCAGGGGTGGAAGTCTGCTTCCCAGTGGTGACGAAATGCATGACCATCTTGGCAGAGGGAGATGGTGCATGTGGGCAGATCTCAGTTTGAAAGTCTTATGAAAGACTTGACAGTTGCTGCTTTCTGCTTTTCCATGATGCTATGGAGACAGCTGACGGCTGCATCTTGGATGAGGGCTCCACACTCTGTGGGTAGCTTGATGGCTTTGGCCTTTTACTCCCAGAAGTTGCAGATCTGTTCATGAGAACACCTCTCATGGGTGGAGTCAAATAGTCATTTAGCCCAGCCTCCTTCCAGAGGCTATGAAGCTCACAGTACCCTGTCTAGGTGGCTGCTCCTAGGTAATGCTGCTGCAGAATCTCTCCCAACTCCATGGCGATAGTGGTATGGCTCAATTGCTAGTACTGGCTTTATTCTGATGATAGCTCCAACCTGCGGCAGAGCAATTCCCCTTGAGGGTTGCTTTCTCTCTGGAGACGCTCACCCATAGAGACTACTGGAAGACAGAAAGAGAAGGGCCAAAAGACCACCTAAGGCCATACAGCTTGGCGCTGTCCTCTGTAGAGGATTAGTCCTTTGGGACCTCTTGCAGTGGAGCATTTGATGGACTGGAGTCTCCCTCATGGGGCCTTAGGAGCTCGTATTCCCCTTAATTGGATGCTGATTCCCTAGTCAGTTGGGATGAAACTTAATGTTTTCTTTCTGAGTACCTCCATACCATGTTAAACTAGGGGGTTTCAGAGTCCTTAGGTGAGAGCGGAGTTTCTCAACTCCTTTGTCAGGTCACCAGTCCGTGGTTCCTCAAGTGCTGATGCAGACCAGCCTGGGGCTTCTGATGCGTACTGTGTGAATTACAGAAGAACTTGCAAGGTCTCCCCAGGAGAGTCTCGCTGAGGCTATCCGCTCAGGTGGAGGATGTTGGGGACACTCTGGTGCTTTCAGCTGTGCTAAGTTGTTTCTCTTATCCCCTCTACAGTGGGTCCAGAGTTATTGCTCCTAATTCATACTGATCCGTGAAGGGTAATTCTTTCTGGCATGTTCTTGGTCTAGAGCTGGTGATCTTTGGACTCCTCATCTCTCATCTTTGTATGAGGAATTTGGGGTTTGGTATTGCATCAGTCAAGTAGGGAACACCACCTAGACCTTGCCATGGAAATTGTCGCTGGCCCTGTTAGTGTTCTTGGAGTTATCCAAAGGCAACACAGGCTGGGTAAGCTCTGCCTGGAAAGGTTGGAGTAAGGAATAAGCCGTGTCTTGAGAGCAGTTTGTTTATTTCCCATGATTTTGAGCTCCTGGGGGGTCTGTTCCTATTCTTTTGAGTTAAGTTTTCTTGCGACAGAGGGTTCACTCAAGCCTGACCCTGGATAGTCTGTCTGTGGCACAGATTATCAGTTCATTGTCCTGGTGATCCCAAAGACCCTGGCTTGAAGTCGCACACTGATTTACGCGGACTCTTGGACTGAATGGCATGGCCTTTCTATTCCTTTTCAAGATTCACGCCTACAGGAAAAACATGATGGGGGCTCCAGGTAAGGCAGTTTCCAGGCTTTTTCTTAGGGTTTGACTCTTGAGGTACATGTGGGTCGTTTTGAGCTGCTTGATATAACCCCTCCCATCTTGGGGCCTGGTGAGTCTCTATTCCCTGGGCAGATGTTAGAGCATTTTAGCAGTTTAACCTGGACCGCAACTTGGCCCTGAATCTTCAGGGTTTGAGTGGCTGTCCTATTCTGCTGCAGGAATCACCTCCAAGGAATTCCTTGGGAGATATCTCAGTATGGCCTCCTTCAGCAAGAATGAAACAATTCTGTCTACTCGAGTGTTGTGTTGGGTCTCAGTGGGCTCCTGAGGTAGAGGGCTCTGGAGAGGCTCTTCCTTGAGTCTGTGTCTATGCCTCCCTGGTGGATTGGTTCCTTATGATCCATTCTGGGAGACTCTGGTGTCCATCTTATGTTATCCTTGTTGCAGCCCTTGGCTTTGCGTGCACCTTTCTGGTTCTTTTACTCTTTTGGTGGTGAAGCCATCACTGTCCATCCTTCACTGCTGTGCCCCACCTCCTTTCTCATCTTGATTGAATTGTGGTCCTGCCTTCCTTTATAGAGAAATATCTTGAAATGAATTCCTTACTGCATCTGGCAGGACGGGCAGAGGATATTGTTAGAGTTCATCAAAATTCCTCATTCCTCTTGCCAATCAGACCTTCTCCATCCTCTGCAGTTCAAGGGAAGTGCTGGTAGAGGTCAATTCCTCTATTGCCTGTTCACCTCTGGACTTGGGAGATCATGGAGAGCAGGGTGCAATCTGCTTGATAAGCACATTCAGGAGTGAGTCACAGTTCACTCAACAGAACGCAGCTCTCAGGTGGTATCTACTTGGGTATCCCCAGAAGACAGTTGTAATGCTTCCTAGCCTTCAGTGATTGCTTTGTGGTGAAGCTCTAAAGGCACTTGTGGAGGTTATTCAGATGACTTCTTTTGATAGGGTAGTCTGTCTTGATTGTCATCTTCCTCCCACCCTAGATCCTGACTGCTTGGGTACATCCCACTCATCTGGACTGGTCTAGCAGAACAATAGGGAAGGAGAGATTTTAATCATACTTGATAATCTCCTTTCTTTGAATCTTGCTAAACCAGTCCAGGACTCAGCCTGAAAGGCTCCTTTTGCAGGCTGGGAAGCCTGCTGCCCTTTGGTCGCCTTAGATTCAGGGCCAAGTTGCGGTCCAGGTCGAACTGCTAAAATGCTCTAACATTTGCCCATGGAATAGAGACTCCCCAGGCCCCAAGGCAGTGATATCGCTTTCTGCACATTTGGGTGGGTTCCCACTGTCATGGAAGGTCTAGTCAGCCTTGTAGTCTGGCTCTGGTTTCCTCATAGTAAGAGAGCCAAGTATTTGCTCACGCTCATTTTGACAAAGCTATCTGTGTTTATTAATGTTATCTGAGTTTTTTTCTGAGTTTTTCAAATTGACTTACCTCTTGGTAAGTGTCATACTGGCTTCTCTAAGTGCTGTACCAGAAGATATACCAGGTCATAACTTCACTGAAAGTTGCTGACGTTTGCCTCCACCTGCTGGCAGAGAGATATAACCCACTGGTCTGGCAGGATTCAAGGAAAGGAGATGATCAAGTATAATTACAAATATTTTACAAATATTTCTGTGTACCGAACTATCACACTTTATACTATTACTGGAAAGGCATGCACTAAACACATGGAGGCCTGTTCCCTTCATGGCGTCCAGCCCATTGTGCTGCCGGGCAGAATCAGGGTGTACAGCAATAGACCCGATTCTGTTCCCGCGGGTGCCCCATGGGATCAGAATCGGTTCTATTGGCCTGGACATGCAGGCTGGCCCCAATTTTGCTCAGTCATACGCCAAGCCGCATATCTGGTTAACTTAGCCTTGCTCCGTAATGGAGCCACATCATTGCCATGGCACTGCGGCTCCATTACGGAGCTGCGAATGCCGGCTGCTGCCAAGGTTGTCCTTTCCCTGCAACCAGACCCCCGATCTGGCCTCCCATGGCAAGGGTGATCCGGCTGCGAGGAACCTCCTGCACGCTTCCTTGCTTTGTCCCTGCTGGCCGCTGTTGCTGTCCCGCATCCAGGGGGACTTATTCCACCTCTGAGTTGGAATAAGTCCCCCCTCTAACTGGCATACCCCAGACATACAGGGCCAACCTCTGAATCAGCCCTGTATGTCCAGGGTGACAGCCTGTCTTCTGCCTGCCCTTGTCTAAGTCTCCCCATGCAAGCACCTTTGTTTGTACAGGGAGCCTTGCACGGTAATGGCAAGGGGGACAAATACCAGGGATGTGCATCCAGGCAAGGCGTTTATCCCTGCTATTAATGGCTCAGAATGACCCCTAAATAAATAAGCTACTGTGTATAATGTTGAACTTGTAGTTGGGCAAAAAAGTCTCTACAAGAGATATTGCACTTAAGCTATAGTTTTAAAAAGGAATCCATTGCTTCTGCCAAATCTGCCAAACGTCTGCTAGCTCATCCAACCCTTTTAGCACCTAGTCCTGGAACGCTTTAGTGTGTAACTCAGGAAGAAGGTCTACATTGACCTGCAAAGGCAATGAATGTATAATCCTCCAAGCCCATCAAAAACACTTACACCCATCTCCTCGATCAAGCTTTCTGTAAATCCAAAAAAAGCTCACTAGTTTTAACCTGGATGGGAAGATTACTTGCTATCACATGCAGTATAAAGGCTGGATGTAGCCGCTCCCCAGCAGTTGTCAGAACAAAATAGAAAGAAGTGCCTCCTAGCACATATCCAACATATTGATTCATACACGCCAAATTGTATGTTTGAATGTCTGGAGCCTGAAGACCACCTTCCTCATACTTAAAGAATACACAATGGAAGTCTGGATCATATATTTGCCCAAAGAAATGTAACCAATAACTTCTCAAACTTACCTTTTTCTTCCTTAACATCACCAGCAACTGCTGCAGTCATCTGGGAGGTTCAAGCATTTTGAAGCAATAAATCCTTCCTATAAGGAAAAGGGGCAGATCTTCCCATAACTTCATATGCCCTACCATGTTTGTAAATAACGGCTTCAAGGGTCTAGTTACTAAGGTGTGCTAACACTAGTGCACCTTAATTCACTATTAATGTGTGTTGTTAGTAGCTAGGTCCCATTGAATAACATGGGACTTGTTTTAAGGTTGTTAAGGATGCCTAAATAATGCAGTAGATCCTGTGCTCAGCGAGGTGGGAATTTACCAGACCATGTTGACCTAACATCTCCTCCTACCTCTAAAGCAAGGGATTTATTTTTATTTTCAATCCTGAAAATGGCCCAAAGTCCCTGCATTGCCCGCATCAGCAGTTTATAAGGGGCAGTGATGCTCAGAAGCAGATCATCAGCGAATGTGTTAATCTTCACCTTTCCTGTACCAATAATCTGAGGATCCCCCTTATACCACAGAAGCAACAGCTCCAGTCTTAGGATAAAAAGAAAAGGGGACAAAGGGCACCCTTGACAAGTAGTTCTTTGCAGCTGATCACTAAGAGAAGGGCAAAATATATTATGTGAAAATCTAGAATCTGGAAGGGTATAGAACATATAAGGCTAAGAGACCCTATCAAATGCCTTTTCGGCTTCAGAGCCAACCAGTAATAGCAGAACATTCCAAGGTCTATGATACTCCAAGACTCCTAATAAGTCACATATATTTAGCGTTGCAGATCGCCCCTTAACTCCTGCCTGCTCTACTGATACCACTATGTGGGATGAGTATGACAAATAAAAATACCTATATGAACTCAATGCATATACCTATATGAGACCGACAAAAAATACCTATATGAACTCAATGCATATGCACTATGAGACCGACAAAGCAAAGAAAATCTACCACATGAAAATCATAAATACCTCCATAAACAAACCTCGTGAACTCTTTCAGATTGTCAAAAAACTGACAAAGGCACCCCAGAACTCTGATCAATTACCAAAGATCCCACCAGAGCTACTGGCCCGTCAATACAAACAACTACAATGACCGCAGAACTCCCAGCTAAACGTAGGGACCACTACAACAGACCTTCACCCTAACTTACACAGTGACTGGACCGCATTCAAAGAAATTTCACCAGACGAAATATCAACCACCATCTCCTGCCTCAACACCACCACCTCCCCACTAGACCCCTGCCCCACTGTCTGGATAAAGAAATTCAAAAATGAACTAAGCACGCCATTAGCCCATATCGTCAATGAATCTTTCTCCCAAGGACACATGCCAGATGCCCTCAAAACTACAATTATCCGACCATCCTTAAAAAAGCAAAACCTGGATCCCCTTGATCCCAGCATCTTACAGACCCATAGCAAGCCTACCTTTCACTGCCAAGATAATCGAGAAGATCGTCCAGCAGCAACTACAGGAACACCTGGATATCAACAACATACTGGACCCGCAACAACATGGCTTCCGCCCCCTACATGGGGTTGAGACCCTCATGACCACACTGATGAACACTCTCCTCATAGGAACACAAGAAAAACACTCTGGATATGCCATGATCTTCCTTGATATATCTGCAGCTTTTGACACTATCTCCCACAACATCCTCATACACAGACTACAGACAATTGGGATCAAAGACACCGTACTAAAGTGGTTCCAATCCTACCTAACTAACAGAGAACAATTAATCCGTACCAGCACCTTGACATCCCCCCCATTTCAGCAACACCAAGGAGTGCCCCAAGGATCCACACTGTCAGCCATGCTCTTCAACATTTACCTTCAACCACTCTGCTCAGTCATACGCACCCACAACATCAACTTCCACATATATGCTGACGATATCATGCTCTACGCCCCCATTACAACCACGAACCCAACAAACACCCATCTATCCGCATGCTTCTCCGAGGTGTCCGACTGGTTACAAGCAAACAACCTATCCATCAACATAAAGAAAACTGAAGCCCTCATAGTCACAAGAGACCCAGATTTCACTCCACCTACACACCTCAACATAGGATCCACAAGAATTCAAATACAACCACAAATAAAATACCTGGGCATTATTATTGACCAAGCCCTCACCTTAAAGCAGCAAATCACCAAAACCTCCGGAACTATATTCCACAAGGCAAGAACAGTGCAACGTCTTAGACCCCTTCTTGAACACCAAGACTTCCGAACTGTAATGCAAGCCATGATGCTCCCACATCTGGACTACTGCAACATAATCTACCATGGCCTTCCAACCACACAGACCAACCCTCTCCGAACAGCTCTGAACACAACAGCAAGAATCATTCAGAGTGCAAAGAAAACCGACCGCATCACCCCAATTCTGAAAGACCTACACATACTTCCCCTCGAAGCAAGGTCAAAATACAAAGCCATCCTACTCACCCACAAAGCCATCCATCAAACACAGAACACCCAGCTTCGCACCCTACTGTCTCGTCCAGCCCACGGCAGAACTACCAGACAAACCTCCAGCAATTCCCTCACCATCCCTCACAAAAGAACCAAATGCTCGCAACGGACCTGCAATCGAGCCTTTGAACTTTATGCTCCATCACTATGGAACTCCCTACCGAGTTGTCTCAGAAACAATGCCGATCTACCATCTTTCAGAAAACAGCTGAAAACCATCCTGTTCCAAGAATACCTCAACACGACCCCCACCAAAAAGCGCACTAACCTCTGATCTCGTCCGCCATGAACCTCTGACTCAAAGCTACATTAATCTGCCCATGTCCAAAGTCTGTCCCATGTCCAAAGTCTGTCCTATGTCAAAATCATCAATGTTGCCTCCCCGGTGATGGCCCCGCCCTTACTTAATTTCCCCACCCTTTTATGTAACGCCGCTTTGACCTGGTGAAAAGCGGGATACAAATACAGCTAAATAAATAAATAAATGAGTATGACGGCTGCACCAAGGGTTGATGGGGGACCCCTGGACCTTAAATGAAGTCTTTTCTAAAACCCAATTGAAACATGTTCACTACTGTTTGGTCTTGTTTAAAAATACATCCAGTTGCTGTCTTGCATATTTCTCAAACTTCTTCCTCGAAAATGGGATATCGAAAACTGGCCTATAACTCTTCAAAGCTGCAGTTACGAATGAGATATACTGTTTGTTGGTGGGTCTAACATTGTGATTTTTCTAGATCTGTTACCAGTGTTTGATATAGTTCAGCATTCTCTCCTGAATTGGACGTTCAGTACTCCAATGGTTTAGCAAATGTTTTGATGGGAGGAGGCAGTAGGTAAATGGTGGTGATCTTTCCTTTCAGTGGAGTACGAATTGTTGGGTACCACAAGGTTCAGTTCTTTCCTCCACCTTATTTAAGGTTTTTGTTGCCCCTTTTTGCAAGGAATTGGATAGGCAGAGTCTTCATTATCATCTTTTTGCAGATGATATCCAAATTATTGTTTCACTGGGAGAAATATGAAGGGAAGATTTGGACTGGTTAAATACGGGATTGGCAATGGTAGCTACATGGTTTAAGAGAAGAAAGCCATTGTTGAATATTGATAAGTCCAGAGGTTCTTTGTTGGGAGGAGTGGGGGGGGGGGGGGCGAAGAAGCAGCAGCTGAGTTTGTTCAGAAAAGGAATAACCAGATTCCTGTGATACAAGTTGTCTGAAATTTGGGTTGTGCTTGGAGAGGAACCTGTCATTTGATGATATTTCAAAGTTCATTCAGATGGTTTTATACCAGTGGTACATGCTTTACTAGCTGTGGTCACTTCTTAGTGAAAATAAAATGAAATGAAATTATTGATCCACTCCCTGATTGGACTATGGGAATATGCTGTAGGTGGTCTTGTTAAAGCAGTGTTAAGCTTGGGTATCAATGCTGCAAAATAAGGCAGTGTGGCCATTTGGGGATAGAGATCATGTCTTGCTAATGCTGCGGAAGTTACTTTAGTTGCCAGTAGTGTATAGGGGACTTAATAAAATTATAATTTTTTTAGCACAGTATACCTTTGTTCTTAAGTATCCATGAGATTGGATTACTGTACACCAAACAGGATGTAATCTATATTCTTCAAAGGGTTTGCTGCAAGTACCATCCAGCAAGACATTGCATTTGCTATAGATTAGGAAGAGGGCCTTTTTGTAACAGGCACTAACTGATGGAATAATTTATCAAGATAACATTTACTTTTAAGAAGGTGATTATCTTTGCTTTCATAAAATGGTGAAAGTGTGGCTGTGTTGAATAACTTTTGGATTTGTTATTAAGTGCCGTCGAGTCTGTGTCAACTCATGGTGACCCTCTAGATAGCTATCTTAAAATGTTTTTGGCCTTCAGTCAGGTGGCTCATTGTTGATAGAGTGGCATCTATAGTCGTCGTTGTATCGATCCATCTCATTGCTGGCCTTCCTCTTTTGTGTTGACCTTCAATCTTGCCAAATTTGATGTCTCTCTAATGATCTCTCTTTGCATGATGTATCCAAAGTATGAAAGTCGAAGTCTTGTGATCTGAGTTACATTCAGGTACAGTAGGTATTTTCCTGTCCTCAGAGGGCTTGCAGTCTAAATTTGTACCTGAGGCAATGAAGAATTAAGTGACTTGCCCTACACCAGAACTAGCCCACTGCTCTAACCATTAAGCTGCTACTCCACTCCACGTTTGGGGAACTGAAGGTTGTGAATGTTTTAGATCAGGCCTAGACAATTTTTCTTTGATTTTAGGAGCCAGTGACTCAGATCTTCTCTACCTCCATCATTGTCTTCCCCCTCTTCCAACTTTGGCGAAGAGGGGAGGATCTTTTGCAGCTGTTTAGGGCCTGATTTACTAGGGCTGATTTCCTGTTCCATATCTAAGGAAAAGGAAAGCTTAGTAAATTTAACGGAATTTAAGGAGACCAAAAAGAAATGTAAAATAATATCACACTCCATTAATCCATTTTAGATATTCACAAACTTCTCAAAATGATACTTCCTTTTGCTGTGCTTTAAAAAGAAAACTAAACGTTCCTAAAATCTTGATCTCTTGAGATAGCTGTTTTGTTTTCATATCGAGCAGGTATGAAATGTAGTCTGTCTAAATAAGGCGCCCCTCCAGGCCACTGTCAGAAATGCACAACCAGCAGCCCCCCTCCTCACCCATCTCTTCCTCTCTTCACCCCCCCCCTTGCTCCCTCCCACCATTCTCTTCCCTATTCCATCATCTCCCTTCTCTCTTAACACTGGCCAGCTGTCTAGCCCCAGCTAGCCAGAGAGCCACCACCATCCCCTACCTACACAAGCTAGCCAGTCAGCCCACCTTAGTCCTTACTCCTGCCACAATTAGCCAGTCAGCCACTCCCCTTCCTGTACCTTCCCCAGCTAGCCGGTCATCCATCAGTCCTAAACTATGCCCCAGTAAGCCACACTCCAGCTTCTATCCAACCCAAACTAGCCCTTACCACCCAGGAAGGCAGTCTGCCATCACCCCCCACCATTAAATCACGCCCCACAGGTTTTATCCCTGTCCCAGCAAACCAATCAGTCACCATCCCACAGTCTCTACCCCTCCAGGCACAGCATTAGCTTCCAGCCCCCTTCTCTCTAACCCTAATATCAGTCAGTAGCCTCCAGTCCCAGCTCTTACCTGCCCCCTTGTGCTGCTACTCTTCCTTGGCAACAGGCAGGTTTGAAACATAAAACAGGAAGTAAACCGCTTTGCCTAAACTGAAAAAAGCAGTACAGCAATATAATAAACAATAAACCATGTTTCAAAACCGAGTGTTTAAGAAAGAACTGCCTCATTCATGCACAGCATAGCTCTGTGTGAGTCTGAGTTAGCAGTGTGCAGGAACTCTGGTCACCTGTTCTCAAGTCTTGCAAAACCAGCATCAGTTTTCCTGCACAGCATGGCTCAGACTAGCACAGAGCGGTGTTGTGCAAGTAGGAGATAGCTCCTGGTCAAACATGTTTGCCGCCAAGAAGAAAATAAAAAGCAGGAGGGTGGGAGGCAAAAAAACCTCCGTCTCCAGATAGAGGTTTTTAGTTGCCATGGCAGCCTGGTGCCTGAGATTTGTTGAGCCCTGTTTTAGATGATAATATTGGAGGGAGTATGACATGTTTTGGGGATATTGTATCTTTTTTTTTTGTTAGGTTTAGGAATTTTTAGGAATTAGGTTTTAAAAGTTCTGTTATATATTTGAGCTTTCATTGTGTATTTTTGGATGTTGTAAATCACCATATGCTTTTTGATAGGGGTGGTTCATAAATCGCAATCAATAAATAAATGTGATCGTAATGTGTGTTGAAACATTTATTAGCATTGCACAGAAACACTTTGATTGCCCAGGAGCAGCAGCTTGAGAAGGAAGCAGAAACCCAATGTTATAAGCATTTCATCATACAGTGTAAACAGACCAGAAAAAAGACTTGGAGGTGATAGTGGGTAATAAATTAAAACCATCTGCGTGGTGTTGGGCAACAGTAAAATTAATAAAGTAAACAAGGTCTTCTGGTGTGTGTATCTATAGTGATAAGTATTATCAACAGATGTTGTTCTGGCACTACATGTTTCTATAATACATGTTGCTGTTTTGGTTACTTTACAGTAAGGGTAGTATTACAGTTGAAATGGTGCAGCACAGTGGAGCCCAAATTATTTGGGCTTTTGTAAAGCAGCTTACTTTCAAACTGTGGCATATAGAATATTTTTGCTTTCTGATGTTTCTCCCTTATTGGGCTGCTGTTTAGGGATTCTTCAAGGAAGAATTGATAGAATGTAGCCTAAACTTGTGATTAGTAGTTAAGGGGATAATTTTCAAAGAAAGTTTCACAAATGGTGATTTATTTACAGGAATGGTTTATTATAAAATTATTTTGTGGTCATGCTGTTAAAAATATGTATGTAAATTGACTCAAAAATGTTGTGCACACTGCTGTGTCACAGGTATGAATATGTTACAGGTATTTTGGTGGGATAATATTCAAAGGAAAATTGTGTGTACTTTTCCTTTGAAAGTCGATGTAATTTATGTGCTTGCTTTTAATGTACAAGTTAGATGGGCTGTTAAACTGACAGGACAGCTTTTGAGATTCTGCAGTACCTAAGATATATTTTAATAAATTTTTATTGCAAGGCTTTCAGTTGTTTTTTTAAAGGAATTAGACAAAATAGGATGGAGACATAATTTATTTTTAAAGGAGGAGTTTAACATTTTTATTTTTGTATCAAAAATTTAAAAAAATTGATCCCATATTGGAGGAGCCAATAACCTTGATGTGAAGATTGTTCATTGTCCTCTGTATCAGGGCTGTGCCAGTCTCCATGAGGCCGGGACAAGCCTGTTGATACCTCCCAGCTGATTCTACAGGAATCAACAAGAGTTTACTGCAGCCCCTCCATCTTTGTCAATGGCATAACTCGAGGAGCATCTCCTCAAGTATTTTAAAGAAAGGGTGGATGTCATCTTTGCTCGATGTGAGGCAGCTGCTTTGACATCGAGGTCAGATCATTAGGACATCAAATCAATTCTCGAAACTCATAGTCTGCAGGAGATTTGGTGTTGCCAATGCCTCAAAGGGCCTTGACTCTGGTGACTACCTAACCCTGGTATCCATCTCGAGTACATCAGGAGGCAATTTCTCACTGAGGCATTGATGGTCATTGGTGCATTGACACTTTCTGCACAGATCTGCATCCCAAGAGGAGCGGAGATTGGCCCAGCCAGAAACCCACACATCTTTGGACATCAGTTCTGGGTCTGAGGCAGACTATTTCTGGGACTAAGAGTTATGACTCTGAGTGTTTCTTGATGGAGAGGTCTCCAGGCATACTTTCAGATCCATCATCTACTCAAGAGAAGAAAATCATCTCCAGAGGAGCTGTTCTTCATTGATTTTGTTCAGGAACTGGCTAAGTCCTTTCCATTTAAGTTGGAGATAATCCAGGGCTGAAGCATTGGAAATCCTCCAGTACCATGATCACCCAAAGGAATCTGTGATAGTACCTGTTCACAGAATCCTGTAGGGAATGCAGATGAGAATGTAGGAGAACTCTCTCAGTGAACAAGGTTGACTAAATTTACATTATTCAGAAGGCTCGTGAATTAGAAAGATTACACTTGCTGCAGAATTCCTTGGTATTTGAATCTGCTCTCTAAAGGACCAAGAGCTTGAAAACTCACTCTTGGATACCCCGGGAAGAGAGGCTTGGACATTGGATTCTTTTGGAAGGAAGTATTTTCAGAATGCTATACTCATTTCCCATATAATGTTCTACCCAGCTGTTCATGGGCATGAACTTGTGGAACATCATGGGGAATATCCAGGAGTGAGTTAGCTCTCTACCTCCAGAGAAAGCTGAGCAACTCCTGTCACTAGTTAACAAAGGGAAGGAGTGTGGAAAGTACATAGTAACATGTTTTCAATATAACATTGAGAGTCTCCTCTATGAATACTGGCATGAGAAGCTTGCTGATGTGCCATGCCGTGTTGTGCCATGCCATGGAAAGAATCTCTTCGAAGGCCCACATCTGACCTAATCACCACCTCAGAGGTTACACAGCAGAGGACATAAGAGGACTTATTACTCTCATAGGCATAGGTGTCCTCCAACCTCCTATTCAGCCTCATCCACACAGGGTTCTTGCTTTTGAATCTGTCATTGGATAGCACACAAATCCCATCTGGCTCCCCAGTTATAACCCGGGACAGAGTTTTGACTGACTCCTAGAGAAGATAGCCAAAATCCAATATTGTTCCCAGACAAGTGTCTGGTCAGGAGGAGGCTCTGTTTCTTCATTGACTGGTGACCCCTAATCATTTTAGACAGTTACATAGAAACATGACGGCAGAAAAAGACCACATGGCCTATCTAGTCTGTCCTTCCAAATCAACCACTACAACAGTCCCCCTTTTCCTTTAGAGATCCTCTGTGTTTGTCCCATGCTTTTTTAAATTCAAATACTATCATCATCTCTACCACCTCCAATGGGAGACTCTGCCACGCATCTACCACTCTTTCTGTAAAGAAATATATTCACATATTATTCCTGAGTCTATCCCCTTTCATCCTCATCCTATGTCTTCTAGTAGCAGAGCTTGCTTTCAATTGAAAGAGGCTCTCCTCTTGTGCATTTATGTCACGGAGGTATTTAAACATCTCAATCATATCACCTCTATCCTGCCTTTCCTCTATAGTATACATATTAAGATCCTTAGGTCTGTCCTCAGATGCTTTATAATGAAGACCACTAACCATTTTAGTAGCCACCCTCTGTACCGACTCTAACCTGTTTATATCCTTTTGAAGGTGTGGTCTCCAGAATTGCACACAATACTTCAAAATGAGGTCGCACCAAAGACCTATAAAGAGGCACTAACACCTCATTTCTTCTGCTGGCCATTCCTCTCCCTATGCACCCAAGCATCCTTCTAGCTTTTGCTGTTGCCTTTTCTATCTGTTTAGCTACTTTAAGATTTTATGTATTTATTTATTTATTTAACAGTTTTTATATACCATCTTTCTTCGATTCAAGACAGTTTACAATGAACATAACATAACAGTGTTACACAGCTATTTTACATGGAACGGAACTTTTGAACATGAGTATATAAGGTTCAAACCAGTAACTTTTGAACATAAGTCAAAAAACGATTTACATATTTACAACTTATTGGGGGGGGTGTCAGGGTGATGAGATAGTCAAGGGCATTAAGGGGTAGGTGGAACAGGGGAGCAAGGAGCATGGGGGGAGAGAGTTAAGGTGGCAGAGAAAAGTGTTCTTGGAAGTGGTGGGTTTTGAGTCTCTTCCGGAATTCAACATGGTCAGAACAGTTCCTTATTTCGCCTGGGAGTTGTGATAAGGAAGCTTATCATAGTTCAGGAAGAAATAATACAAGAGGTGAATTGGCTCTGAATAAGCAACCTGTGCTGGCTGGTAAAAGCACTAAAACAGAGTGTTTACCTAAAAGACTACCAGACCCAGAATGCACTGGTTTACAGAAAGCCTCTAGGAGAGCTGAAGTAGGGAAACGTGTGCCTAATCAGAGAAGCAATGATGTAATCCCTAATCACACATCTCCTAGGGCAGGGCTTAATTCAGAACACCTGAAGTGTGCTAGGGTGGAGCGACCATCTAGGCACTTTAAAGCTAGAAGAAATTCTTCATACAGACAGCAAGGAAAGCACGAGCAAGGACAGCAAGGAGAGAAAAGGTGGCAAGGACAGCAACGGGAGCTGGAGAAGGAGAGACTGATCGTGAACAGAAGGAAGAACAGCAAGACGTCCAGAAGGTCTAAGAAAGGAGCCCAAGGCAGTACGTATGCCGGGAGAGATTCCTGGGGCAAGCATTCTTCATTGGACTGGAAGAAGCCAGAGGCTTGGAGATATACAGCCAGGAACCCTCGGACAGCACCTGTAAGGGAGACGGCTGCATCTACAGAAAGAAGGAGCTCTAATACCTATTCAAGGAGGTATGGGAAAAGAGACCTAAAGTCCAGAGATTCTGACTGGAGAGCTGGGCACAGAAGTTTTGTTACCTACTGGCCAAAATACCCAGGGAGGAAACCTAATGACAACGTGATCTCAGGTATGAACTCTGATCTGTTCCCTAGCTATGCACAAGGAAGACAGCAGGGAAACAGTTTCTATCCTGGTAGAGATCAGTTAGAGAAATCCTCTGAGCCAGTGTATGAAAGTGATCCTATGATATTTCAAGAGCAAGGGGAAATATCAGATGAGGAAGTTGAATGTATGGATTGTTCTCTTTCTAAGCTGCTGTTCTAAAGTAATCCGCTGTTAAGGATCAAACACCAAAAGGAACTGTACTGATTTTTAGCTTCCCAGAAAAGTTTCTTTGAGAGAAAGCTTTGGGGAAAGTTGGAGCCACGTGGAGAGTGGAACAGCAATGGTTTGCAGCTGGTTAAGTATCTGTGATTAGAGCAAGGCACAAGTGTACGTGGGACTTTGGAAAAAAGCTGCTTCTCTGTGTGAAAGGAAGAAAGCTTTTTTTTTTTTTATAAAGAGAATTTTCCTTTTGGGTTCATTTTTTCATTCCAGCACTGCTAAGAAAGTTTATTAGCAGGAGCTAGAAGAAAGACCTTTTCTGTTCCATCAAGGTCTTTACTAAGTTGTTGCATAAGTAATTCAGTTGCCTTATTTGTTTTGTTTCCTGAATAAAACTCCTGGAGAAAATTATCCTGTTGATGTTACCAAGCATATCTGTGCGAGGGAATAACACCCCATAAATAAAATCTGTTTTCTGCTTTACACTCAAGCAACTACAATTCTTTATTCTTGTTAAACGGCTAGTTTTGTGTGATTGAACTACAAGACCCACAATCCTTTGCAAGTCAAGTAAATTCATGTCCTTGCCAAGATCGTGGAACTTTTACAACAAGCACCCCCGTTTACAGAGTGCATTCCATAATGAGGGGGCGTAAAGTGAGAAGGCCCTATTACAGGTAGTTTGCTTGCAGGTTTTCCTTAGTGTTGGTATATTTAGAAGGCTTTTAGTATTAGTGCAGCGTGACCTGATATTATTGGGATTGGATAGAAGTGATGAAAGGCATGGGGCTGATTCATTGTGAATGATTTTATGTATGAGAGTGATGGCTTTAAATTTGATTCTGGATACTATGGGTAGTCAATGGAGTTCATAGAGGATTGGAGTTATGTTTGTTCATCTAGAGTTATTTGAGATTAGATGGGCTATTGTGTTTTGTGCCATTTGGAGGGGATGTATGCTGTTTTTGGGAAGGCCATGGTAAATGAGATTACTGTAGTCAAGGGTAGGTGTGGTGTGAGGGCTTGGCAGACAGTGCGAAAAGAGTCGGGGTTTAAGAGCAGTTGGAGGTTTCTAAGAGTTCTTAATTTGGCATAGATTGTGTTCGAAGTTCTTATCTGCTCAAGGAATGTGAGGTTCTGGTCGAGAATAAAGCCAAGGTATTTGATTTGATTTTTTATGGGGAGGGTAAAATCGGCGAGTGTGAGAGTTGTTGGTGGAGTATAAGAGGTGTTGGTGAATATTTGGAGAGCTTCTGTTTTTGATTGGTTGATTAAAAGATTGTGATGACTGAGCCAAATCCTTAAATTTGTAAGGCATTTGCTTAAACTTGTGAAGTCGGGGTTTGTTATATTGAAAGGAGAGAAGAACATGATGTCGTATGCGTATATTTCATAATGGCTTCCATGGTCTTGGAAAATCTTGCTTATGGGTTGAAGGAAGATGTTAAACAAGAGAGCGGATAAACTAGATCCTTGAGGAACTCCCTTTTTTAATATGAATTGTTGGGAAGTGTTACCTATGCGAACCTGTTGTGATCTGTTTTCTAGGTATGAGTGGAACCAATTCAGAGTTGTGTCTCTGAGTCCAGTTTCATGAAGTCTATCTAAGAGTTGGTGGTGGGGAAGTGAGTCAAAGGCTGGGGATATATCGAGAAATATGAGTAGACATCCTTGAGTGGGATTCTAGGTGTATAAGGTCACAGAGTCTAGGAGTGATGTTATAAGGGTTTCAACTCTGTGGTTCTTTTTGAAGCCATGCTGGAATGGGTCAAGGGGGGGATGATCATCCATGAAATTTTGAAGTTGAGTTTGGACTATTTTTTCGGTTATCTTTGCAAGGAAGGGGATGCTTGAGATGGGTCTGTATGAGGTAGGCGAAGAGGGGTCTAGTTTCGATCCTTTGAGGATGGGGCGGATTGAGACACATTTTAGAGGAATTGGGACAAAGCCAGTTTGGAGGGATTCTTGTACTATGCGATGTATGTATTGGCTGATTGAGCCTTTTGTGGTCTTTATCCAAGAGACAGGGCATGGGTCTAGGGCAGAGGTGGAGGCATTGAGGTCTTTGATGACCTTAGTTATGTCCTCAAGTAGGAGGGGATTGAATTCATTCCAGGTATTTGGAGAAGATGCATTATTGTGATGGTATGTTGGTTGAGGGTTAGTTGATAGGAGGTGTGGGTGGAATTTTGAATTGAGATAGTCAGCTGTGGTTTATGGGGTTATTTTAGGTATCTGTTCCTGGTGAGGAGGTTCACTTATTAGGGATTTGGTGATGGAGAAGAGTTCTCTGGGTTTATTTAGGGAACGCTTGAATGAATTTTCATTATATTCTCTCTTGAGTTTTAGTGTTTCTGAGCAGTAAAATCTGAGCTTTTCTATGTAGTTGATATGTGTGTTTGGGTCATGGAAACGTCTCCAGCGATGTTCTAATCATCTGAGTTCTCTTCTTAGGTCTCTTAGTTTAGTAGAATACTAGGGAGCTCTTTTGCGTTGCTTTTGTGGATGTTATTTGGGAGGTAGTAGTGCAGCATTGGTAAGGATTTCATTGCATTTAATAATATGGGAGTCAAGTTTTTTGCTTGTTGTTGAGTAGCTCCAATGAAGGAATGACTTGTTCAAGGAAGGTTTCTGCATTGAATTGTTTGAATTTACGGGTATGTTGGGCTGGGGTAGCTTGTCTTTTATGAGGGAGGGAAGGAAATGAAGAGGATGAGTGAGTGGTCAGACCATGGTACTGGATGGATGGTGTGTATGATCTGTCTGTTGGTTAATGTATGCTGTGGAATAAATATTACTTCAAGTATATTGCCTTTGCTGTGGGTAGACATTTTTAGGATCTGGCAAAAGTGTAGGGCATCCATAGCTTGAAGGAATGCGGTGACTTTTTTTCTGGGAGGTTGAGTGGAGATTGAAGTCACCTAAGATTATAAGTGGTCATGAGTTGGGTTGGGGGGTACATGCTGCCTCAAGTATCATGGAAAGGTCAGTTGTGTCAGTCTGAGGTGCCCTGTAAAGGAGGTGTAAAGAGAGGGTAGGGTTGGAGACTCTGATGGAATCCATACCTGGAATGGAGATAGATTCGACTGTGGAGAAGTGTAGGTCAGATCTTGAAATTACAGAGACTCCCCCACCCCTGCTGGTTATTCTGTTATATATGTTGATGGAGTAAGCGGTGGGACAGAGTTGGTTTATTAGAACAGAGTCTGTTTCGTGGAACCAAGTTTCTGTGAGACATAGAATATACAGATTATAGTCAAGTATTAAGTCTGCAATGAAGGGGATCTTGTTCCTGGCTGAGCGGACATTGATCAGAACGCATTTGAGGGGAGGGTGGAGGTTGTCTGGGACGAGAGTTGGAGTGAGGTTGGGCTTGGTGTCGATTTTTTTAAGGTTGCAGTTCTGGTTGTGGTGGTTTGTGTGAGTGTGGGGTAGGCTATTTAGTGTGTGTGTGTATCTTAATGAGTGGATTATTGGGATTAGAGTTGGTGTGCTGTGCTTCCTTATCGAGGCATATGACAGGAGGGATGAGGTGGTGTATAGTAGGAGGAGAATGGTCCATAATTTAGTTAGGTGGAGTTTGGGCAGCCCCATATTGGTGTAATATAGTGCGTGTAAAGGAGGTTAGAGAGAGGAGGGGGGGGGGAGAATAGAGATTCAGGTTGCATGGCTGGTGTGGAGACAGGGATTCGAATGAGTAAGAGATCATGAAATTACAGTGCATTAACAAGTAGATCTGGCAGAGGAGAGCGCAGTTAACAATCTTAGTATAGTATTTAGATATAGATAGTATAGCAAAGCAGTGTTACAAGCATAGTTATAGCCAGTGTTGGTATACTTGAATATTTGGTTTCACGTCTGGCTCACGCACAGATTTACATACAGGCGCAATAGCAGTTAGTTTAGAAAACACATAAGACATTGAGAAAATCTCCGAGGTTGAGATTAGGGGAACATACCTTTTGTAATATTGTGCCTACATTCCACGCCTAAGGGCCCTCTGGTGAGGCCCTCAGACGCGGGCCTGCCCTTCAGTTCTGTGCTTTAAAGTCTTGCTGTGGGAGCCTGATTGGCCTTCAGTGCAGGGAGTGGGAGGAGCCTTTGGTCCGCTCCCTATGCTGGATGTTGATCGGGGCAGACAGATGGCAGCGTCTGGATGAAAATCAGACACAATCACACCTAGGTCCCGTTCTTCTTTTGCGGACAGAAGTACTTCACCCTCTATACTATATCGCTCCCTTGGATTGCTGCAGCCCAAATGCATGACCTTGCATTTTTTAACATTAAACCTCAGCTGCCAATTCTAGACCATTCTTCAAGCTTAGCTAGATCCCTCCTCATGTTATCTACACCTTCCTGGGTGTCTACTCTATTGCAAATTTTGTATGATCTGCAAAGAGGCAAACCTTAACCGACAGCTGTTCCGCAATATCACTAACAAAGATGTTAAAAAGAATCTGACCAAGAACAGATCCCTGGGGCACACCACTGGTAACCTCCCTCTCCTCAGAGTGAGCTCAGTTTACCTGTACCCTTTGTTGCCTCCCGTTCAACCAGTTTCTAACCCAAGCAGTAACTTTAGGGTCCATCCCTAGGGTGCCCAGTTTGTTTATAAGTCGCCTATGCGGAACAGTGTTAAAGGCTTTACTAAAATCTAACTACACCACATCTAGGGCTCTCCCTCTGTCCAACTTCCTGGTCACCTAGTCAATGAAATCAATCAGATTTGTCTGACAAGACCTGCCTCTGGTGAATCCATACTGTCTCGGATACAGTAATCCGTTGGACTCCAGAATCCTCACTATTTTCTCTTTCAGTAGCGCTTCTAATAATTTACTCACCATCAAGGTTAAACTAATCAGCCTCTAGTTTTCAACTACAGTCTTACTTCTTCTTTTGATAAAAGGACTACGTGTGCCTCTCTCCAGTTGGGTACAGAGTGAACCTATTGGAATTCCCTCCAAATCGCCCACCGAGAGTAACTACAGAATACTTTCAGCACCTGGAAGTACTCAAACAGGAGCTCTCTGCTCTTCTGGACATCATTGTGGTTGAACCGTTCCATTATTTTACTCCAGATATTTCTTGGTCCCCCCAAAATGGGGGGGGGGGGGGAATTCCATCCTTTCATAGATCTGAGGAATCTGAGCAAATATGTGGTTCAAGAAAGTTTAGTTTTCCATGATACCCTGATTATCTATTTTCAAAAATAAGATTGGCTGTTTCCTGGATTTAAAGGATACATATACCCACATTCGCATACATCCCATTCACAGGCGGTATCTGTGGTTCATCATAGTGAAACACCACTACCCAGTATTGTGTACTCTCCTTTGGCTTCATATCCACTCCTTGGGTTTTCACCAAATGTCTCACCATTGTTGTAGCATGGCTATGCAGGCTGGGTGTATGTGCTTCCCTATTTGGACGATATGCTGGTCAAGAGCATGTCTCAGGAAGGAGCACAGAAAACTGTGCGCACTACCATCTGGGTGCTGGAGTTGCTAGAGATTTGTAGTAAATAACCCCAAATCCAAATTGAGACTCTAATTACTACTACTGAGCATTTATATAGCACTACAAGACGTACACAATGCTGCACAGACATGTAAGAGACAGTCTCTGCTAATCAGAGCTTACAATCTAGTCAAGACAGACAACACAGTAGGTGTAGACAGAGTTGCATTTAGGGGGAATGGTAAGGAAACGCAAAAGACATCAGGTGAGTCAAGATCCGAAAGCAGCAGCGAAGAGGTGAGTTTTCAGCCTGGATTTGAAAAGAACCAGAGAAGGCACTTGATATGCCGACTCTGTTAGTTTGTTCGAGGCATAAAGAGCAGCAAGGTGAAAGGAGCAAAGTCTGGAGTTAGCAATAGAAGAAAAGGGCACAGATAGAAGCAATTTGCCAGATGAGTGGAGTTTCCAGGGAGGGGTGTAGGGGGGTTTAAGAGAGGAAAGGTAGTGAAGAGCTGCCGAGTGAATGTACTTATAGATCAACAGGAGAAGTTTGAACTGGATGCGGAAACAGATAGGGAGCCAATGAAGTGGCTTGATAAGAGGAGTAATATGAGCATGATGAGACTGACGGAAGATTAGCTATGCAGCAGAGTGTTGAACAGATTGAAGGGGAGAGAGATGATTCAGTGGGAGACCAGCAAGGAGTAGGTTACAATAGTCAAGACGGGAGGTGATTAAGGAGTGGATAAGTGTCTTAGTAGTGTGTTCAGAAAGGAATGGGTGGATTTTGTTGATGTTATAGAGAAAGAAACGGCAGGTCTTAGCTATCAGATGGATGTGTGTGGAGGAGTCGTCAAAGATAACCCCAAGGTTGCAAGCTGAGGAAACAGGTTAATTGGAATTCATAGGAACTCTGCTAGATGCAACTACACAAGAAAGTCTTACCGAATTGGTCCCCATCATTGAAGATGTACAAAAGAGTTAGCAGATGTTAGTGGGAACCATGTTGAGGATGTTGGGCCACATTGTCTTAATGGTACACATAACATGCTTGGAATGTTTCAGAATAAGACTGGCTTAGTGGCCCTTACTTACACGTGGTCCCTGACGACTCAAAGGCTCCAGTATGTTCTCTGCCATGGTTCTGCTCTGGAATTCTCTGTCCTAATGGATGGTTCATTCCATTCTCCCCAAAGGAATTCCCTTCCAAATTCCTCCCTGCCAAAAAGTGTTCATGACAGATGCGTCCAAACTGGGCTGGGAAACCTATAGATAGGTTTCACACTTAGGTGAAAGTCTCCAACAAATTGTATTTATTTATTTATTTAAGCAAGCTTATTTCTGTACCACTTTTCTACAATTCAAAGCTTTGTACGTTGAACAATAACACACCAGGGCATCGGGTGCAGCCTGGTGATCATACATAGAACATGGAATGAATTAACATGGAAGCAGATAACTGAATAGTGTGAAATAATAGGTTGAACATGTTCATGACATATCTGTGTACAAGTGAGTGAGTTTAACAAGCAACAGTTGTGTGTAAAACATTTATGGGGTCTATATGTGGGAGCTTGTGAAGAGGGATCAATATTGCTGTTGGTTATGTCTCTGGGACCGGGTAAGTGTTGAAATGGACCTGAAAGAGAGATGTAAAAACTTTTCCTGAAGGTACTCAGAACATGCTCTAAGGTTAGGGGCTAAGGAGTTGCGCAAGGTGGGTGCTGGGGTGAGAATGCGTGATTGCAGACAAACTGTTTGGTCTTAGTCTTCTGAATGGGGTGGAGAGAAGGTTGTTGCTGAGGTGTCATCGAGGCCTTTCCTTTCTAGGTCTGGAGATCAAGAACTGCAAGCAGGTGGCTGGTTCATTGTTCAGGACTTTGAATGTGAAGGTAAGTTCCTTGAGTCGGATTCTTGCGGCAATCAGTAACCAGTGGAGTCTCTGTAGAATGGGAGCAATATGATCTTGATGGGAGGTGCCGTAGATTATTCTGGCCATGGTATTTTGTGTCATTTGCAAGGGTAGACCTTGATATGATATTACAATAATCTAATATGGGGGTGATCATAGCTTGGCGCACGGTCCAGAAGAGGTCGGGAGCTAGCAAAGGACAAAAGTTCTTCAGAACTCTTAGCTTGTATTAAATGGAGGAGGAAATGTTCCTTATGTGACTATGGAAGTTCAATTGCTGATCTATAATTAGCCCAAGATATCTGACTTTATATTGTCGAATCTCAGGGTTC
Source organism: Ichthyophis bannanicus (assembly GCA_033557465.1). Lineage (NCBI taxonomy): Eukaryota > Metazoa > Chordata > Amphibia > Gymnophiona > Ichthyophiidae > Ichthyophis > Ichthyophis bannanicus. The sequence goes on along the minus strand of CM066031.1, from coordinate 1,247,061,424 downwards.
ATGGTGGTGAGAAGGCTGAGTTAGAAAATACATATAGTGCTTCTGAATTATCCATATTGATGTGAAGGTGTGCCATTTTTGCATTTCTATGAAGCAGTTGTGCAAGGGTGTGAGGTCCAGTGTTGAGATATTGAATGGGGTGAAGAACATTATATCGTCCGCATAGATCTGGTAAAGTATCTTGTGCTTTCTGAATATTTTGCATATTGGCTGTATGAATATATTAAACAAGGCTCGGCCCTGTCTTCCCTCCTCTTCAACCTTTACCTTCAACCAGTTTGTAAAACATTCCAGGACCACAAGATCAGCTACCACATCTATGCTGATGACCTAATGCTCTATACTCAACTTGATGTCGACAACCCGAATCTCAGCCAACTCGAAAAATGCTTCAGTGAGCTCCAAACCTGGTTGCAACAAAATAATATGTCCATAAATCACAAAAAAACGGAAGTGATGTGCATGTCCAGAAAACCAGACTTCAACCCACCAACAACAGTCACCATGAACAATAACGTCTACGCCACAAAGAACGAAATAAAATACCTAGGCGTGACACTGGATTGTAACCTAAAGATGGAAAAGCATCTCCGAATTACAAACCGAGCCATTTTCCACAAGTTAAGTCTTGCAACCACTACGTAGCATCATAGATCATTCTGATTTCAGGACCGTAGCTCAAGCCCTCATCATTCCTCATCTGGACTACTGCAACGCCATACTACAGGGGCTGCCTAAAAAACCCCTCAATATCCTCCAAATGGCGCAAAATGTGGCGGCTAGAATCATCATGAGGAAAGGCCTGAAGGATCATATCACACCAGTACTAATAGACCTACATTGGCTCCCAGTTACTGCACGCATTCAATATAAAATCCTAGTCACCACATTCAAGCTCATTCATAATATCACACCATCTCACCTCAACACCCTTATCACCTCACAGCCAAATAACAGAAGCAGAAGATCTCCTAACCTCAATACCCTGCTGGTCCCGGGTACCCTGAGATCTGTCAATGCTAATACCAGCAACCGAGCATTCTCATTTATAGCGCCTCTGCTATGGAATCAACTACCATGCGAGCTGAGAGCAAACACTGACTTGTTGGACTTCAGAAAAAAACTTAAGACACACCTTTCCCAGACGCACTTCAATCCTACCTAATCACCATGCTCCCACACTAGGGTCTCACCAGGCTCAAAGAAAGAACACCGTACTCTAGCCACCAATAGACCCTTCAACATGTAAATATGTATATACAAGTGAAGTCACTACCCTGCAATCAAGTGTAAACCTGTAATCCGAGTGATGTGACCTGTACTTTTCCACTAAATCATTATGTATGTTTTTAATTCCTGGCCTGTACAGCCACACTGTTATGTATAGCAAACCGCTGCTGATCGCTGGAAGTAGCGGGATACAAGTGTACACTAAATAAATAAACAAGAGGGCCAAAAGGCTTGAGCCCTGTGGTATTCCTGTGGATTGGGTAAATGGGGAGGATAACTTTTGCAGTCTTCTGTCAAGCAGATAAGAGCAGAACCATTTAAGTGTAATGCCCTGGAGGCCTATATCTGCAAGGTGTTGAAAAAGTAGATGATGAGGGAGGGAGTCGAAAGCTGAAGAAATGTCAAGAAATATGAGTATGAATCCTTTAGGTGTGTCTTGTATGCAAGTTAATAAAGTGTCCAAGAGGGAAGTGATGAGGGTTTCAACACCATGATTCTGTCTGAACCCATGTTGGTGAGGGTCTAGAGGAGCGTAGGCAGTAAGATAATCTTGGGGTTAGACTACTTTTTCAATTATTTTTGTGATGAATGGTATACTGGAGAGGAGTCTGTAGGAATTAAGGGAGGAGGGATCAAGCTTGGAATTCTTGAGGAGTGGACGGATTGAGCTATGTTTCACGGTAGTGCGCATAAGACCCTGTAAAAGGGATGTGTGCACCATGGATTGTAGTTAGGGGCTGAGATGTGATCTAGCAAGTTTGATCCAGAAAACTTGACAAGGGTCGAGTGGGGAGGTGGTTGTATTAAGGCTCTTGATTGTGTTCTCAATGTTTGCACGAGATGGTAGGTCGAGAAGTGACCACACTTTCGAAGATTGGCTCTGAGATGCTGGTGTGATTGGATGGTGGCTTGTGGTGGGAGGTACTCCTTGTTTCGAAATGAGATGGTTAGCCACACTGTGTGGGTATAGTTGGTCAGGCAGATTCCTTCTGGTTGGTTCTTTTAAGAGAGATTTTGTGATGTCAAAGAGCTCTTGGCTTGTTGAGTGCACTTCTGATAAGATTGCTGTGATGTTCCTTCTTGCGCTTGAGAGTTTCCATACAGTAGGGTGGTTGGGTTCTTGGAAAGTTGCCATTTGCATTCAAGATGGTGGAGAATACACTTCTGTCTCTGTAAAGAGGGTGAGTACCAGGGAGCACAATTCCTGTGCTTTGTTACACTCTTCTTAGGTTGAGCGAGAGAGGCCCAGATACATTTCCTGGTACTGGGAGCAATCTTAAATGCTTTAAAGGCTTTCAAAGATCGGTTGGCCAATCAAATTGTATTGATACAAACAAACAATCAAGTAGCCTTGCACTGCATCAACAAGCAGCGAGGAATAGGATCATACCTTTTGTATTGGGGAAACAGTCAGGATGTGGACCTGGGCCATCTCTCATGGGATGACCTTTAGGGCTACGTACCTGGCAGGAGAAAACAGTATCCTGGCGGACAGTCTTGTGCTCCAGGCTCACAAGTGGACCCTGGACAGGGAAATGGCTCTCCTCCTTTTTCAGATATGGGGCATCCCCTCAACAGACCATTTTGCTTCCACTCAGAACAGGAAAATACGTCATTCTGTTCCAGGACAGGGGTGCATGGCAGATTAGCCTCTGATGTTTTCCTCCTCGATTGGGGGGAACATCATCTGTACGTGTATCTTCTGATACTTGCACTCAAACAAGATTAGATCCTTTAAAAGCCTCTACTAGGAGATCACTTATAATAATATTACTTAAGTAGAAAATTTAAAACTAAACCTTGATAGTGTTATTGGAGCTCAACTAGCTGAGATACTGACATCTTAAAAAGTGCTGGCCACTAATTTACCATCATCCCGTGTTCGATCTGATGACCATGAGGGACAGTGCTAAGGTAAACAGCTTTTTCAGTCACTGAAAGTATCCACAAGCAGTGGGCTTAGATGCCTGCTCCAAGTGTGATCCCAGAAGAGGGTTCTCTGTCTTCCCACCATGACCCCTGTGAGCTGCCTCCTTTGCAGGATTTGGACTCGTCCAAGCTTGGTGATCCTGGTAGCCCCAAGCTGGCTATACAGACCATGGTACATGGATCTAATGGTGCGGTTAGCAGTCCTCGCTCTGGCTTCTGCCTAATAGTAGAGGATCCTGCTCCTTTCTTGCTTATGGCTTGATCCTTGAGAGACAAAAGCTGTCCAAGAAAGACTACTTTGGTGCAGTAGGTCACAGCCCTTAGGGTCCCGACCTCCTTAACCTATATGAGGATTTGCAGGAGTTTTGAGGGAGTGTGTTCTTCTCTTACCTTATTTGCTAGGAAAGCAGCTATAGCTGCTATGTTCTTTTTGCAGGCGGGCTTGAATGAGGAGTTTGCCCTGAACTCTCTTAAGGTTCAGTTAGTGACTTTGGCATGCTACCAAGGGCATATTCAGGGTTTGTCCTTGGCAGCCTATCCTGATGTTTCTCGCTTCTTCGGGGGCGAAGGGGGTTAAGCAGATTCATCCTCTTGCATGTCTGGTAGTTCCCCAGTTTGACACTTCACCTCAGATGATCCAATCATTGGGAAAAGTTCCAGATGTCATTAGACACCCTGTCGGGGGCCAGTCCCCCCTCCCAGACAATGATCCCTCAACAGAAACAAAAGACCTGGTGACCCAGCGGCCCCGATTCCTTCCCCACCCCTGCAACTAAACTAAACAAAACAAAGCTAAACAAAACACTGGTGACCTAGCAGCTCCGATTCCCCCCTCCACCAACTGAAACAAAGACCTGTGGTCTATTGACCCCATATACCTCCATCCCTCCCTAGTATCTTAAATGTTGGCACGGGAACATTGCTGACATGTTACTGCGCCGCCATCTTGTAAAATAGCGACGCCTGACACGCACTGTGCCAGATAAGGCAGACTGACCCTGCCCAGCGTATCCCAGGTTGCACTGCACAAGGTTAGGCCTGCAATTTTACAAGATGGCGGCACGGGGCAGGAGCGTGTGGGCAGTGCTCCTGCCCATCATTTAATGTATTGGGGGATGCAGATGGAGGAGTTCGGAGCCACCAGGGTTTTGTTTGATTGGGTTGGGAGTGGGTTGGGGTCACTGGGCCAATCAAGTCTTTTGTTTCTGTCAGGAAGTTGGTTTCTCCAGGAACAAGCAGGAAGTCAGTCCTCACATATGGGTGACATCGGCGCCGACGGAGCCCTGGTGCGGAGCAATCCCCCAGCTTTCAAAGAAAGCCTTTGGGAATGCATCGCGCATGTGCAGTCCCCTTCCCGCCCAAGGGTGCCATCTTGCTCAGTCATCTTTTTTTCCACGGAGCCCAACGGACGTGGTCCTGTTTTCACCATGGAAAAGGTAGAAAAGTTGATTTATTTTTTTCAGCTTCCCGGTTCGACACTGGTTCCCCTTCCTGCCCTCGGCTCGGTACACCGATATTGAGTCCGGTCCTATTTTTCGTTTTTGTCCCAGGTGACTAGCTTTCACATTCTTTTTAGTTTTCACTGGCAGCCCGGTTGTTTGAACTCGCAGGGGCCCTTTTTCCCCCGATGACTGCCAGCGGGTTTAAAAAATGTGATCGGTGTAAGAAGTTGATGTCTCTCACCGACACACACGACTGCTGCCTCCGATGCCTCGGCCCCGACCATGACCCGGTGGTCTGTGGGCCGTGTGGTAAGATGTCTTTGAAGTCTTTGAGGAGCAGGCAGCAGCAGCGTGACAGGATTTTTTCTGAGTCCGCCTCCGGCCGAGTCCGGGATTCGGAGCCCGAGCACCGTCACGGGTCTTCTGAGCGGGGGCCTCCCTCCAGGGAACACCGGAGGAAGAAGAAACTCATGAGGGCGGCATCGCTGGATGCCTCTGATCGGCTTGGGCCTCGGGTTCCAAGCCGCGGAGCCCGGAACGCCGCCCCGGGTCCTCGGAGTCAGAACGGCTGGCTAAACAACCTCGCAGGGAGCAGGAGACGTCAGACAAGGTAACTTCTGTTGTCCTCGTGGACTCTCCTCTGGGAGAGTTGGCGTTGGGCCCCGAGCCAAGAGCTGCAGAGCCTTCTGAGCTCGGTCTCAGGTTGGCGGCCCTGGAGAGCAGCATGGCTGCCTTCATGGAGCAGCAGCGGGCACTGATGGCCGGTCTCGCCGGTCCATCCACCCCGATCGCCGGGATGTCGACACTGGAGGCAGAGTCGATCAGGTCTCGAGTTGATCCTCGGCCAAGGTCCCCCTCGAGGCCGGAGCCCATTGAGTCCTCCTCGGAGGACTCGGCATGGGAGACGGCAGAGGAAGACTCCCCAGACACTTTCCGGACCCGGTGTATCCCATTGGACTCTCCAGGTTCGGAGCCTCAGAATAGATCCCCTCCGGAGGACACTCTGTTCTCGGACTTCGTCAGGGACATGGCCAAGGCTTTGGCATTCCCTACGGATGCTGAGGAGGAGCCTTGAGCTGAGGAGCTCGGTGCCCTCCAGTATGACTCTCCCCTGAAGGAGGCCGTTACTGTACCAGTGCCTCCGATGTTGGAATGGCTGATGCTCCCATGTGGGAGTCCCCGGCCTCGATGCTGGTGCTCAGCAAGCGGGTCGATTCCATCTATTGAGTCTGCAAGAGTCCTGGGTTCCAGAAAGCACAGCTGCCGCACAACTCCATGGTTGTGGAATCGGACATGCAATGGCTGAAAAGCCAAAAAACGCACTCCTTGGTGCCTCCCAGTCGGGAGGCCTGGAACCTGGACGCCCTCGGCAAAAAGTGCTACCAGGGCTTGATGCTGTCATGCCGTGTCCAAACTTACCAGCTGTACATGGGCATGTACTTGCGGGACCCGGCTGGCTTATCCGAGGAACCCTTGCAGCGCTTCAAGGCCTTGTCCACGGGGATCAGAGAGTGCTCGAAGTTCATGTCTCGAGCAGCTTACGATGACTTCGAGGCTTCAGCCCGAGTAGCCGTGGCTGGCATCGGTGCACGCCGTCAGGCCTGGCTTATGTCGTCGGACCTAGAGCCATGTGTTCAGGACAAGTTTGTCGATGTCCCGTGCCGAGGAGACAACCTCTTCGGCAAACCCATGACTGAGAAAGCTGCAGAAATCGAGTCCAAGTACTTGACCCGGACAAGGTTGTCGAAGAAAACATCTGCACCTTCTCACAAGAAGAAGGCCTCGGGGAAAAAGCTCTTTTTCCCGAGGAAGGGGATGGCTTACAGAAACTACCCCACTTACCAGGCCGCCCCAGCCCCCCAACAGGGGCAGCAGGCCAGGGGACAGGGGCATGGCCCACGTAAGCCAAAGACCCCCAAGCCTCCAGCTCCGGCTCCTACCCAGCCGGGAGGGGGTTTTTGACTCCCAATGCATAGCTCCTCTCCCGCCGGTGGTTTGGCCCTGCACAGGAGGAAGGCTGGCCCTGTGCGCTCACAGGTGGCCAGCCATTACTACTGACGCCTGGGTTCTGCAAGTAGTCCAGCAGGGCTACTTACTTCACTAACACCAGGTGCCCACCTCCTTTTTCCCAGGAGAGCCTCTGACCCCCTCTTCACAGGAACCTCCTCCTGCAGGAGTTGGCAGGTCTGCTAAAGGATCAGGCAGTGGAACCGGTGCCCCACCACCTGCAGGGGCAAGGCTTCTACTCCAGGTATTTCCTCATACCAAAAAGAAAAGGAGGCCTACGCCCCATCCTGGACTTGCGAAATCTAAACAAGTTCCTGGTGAGGGAAAAGTTCAAGGTACTTTCCCTTGGGATCCCACTGCCTTACTTCCACCAGGGAGACTGGCTATGCTCCTTAGATTTAAAGGATGCTTATACTCGCATCCTCATACACCCAGGCAATACCTCAGGTTTGTAGTAGGAGGAAACCACTTCCAGTACAAGGTGCTTCCCTTTGGCCTAGCTTCCGCTCCCAGAGTATTTACCAAATGCCAAGCAGTGGTGGCGGCCTTCCTCAGAAGCCAGGGAGTCTTCGTCTTTCCCTACCTGGATGACTGGCTCATCAGGGGCCAATCGGCACAGGAGGCACAGCAGGCCACTGCTCGCACAGTCACCCTGCTCCAGCACCTAGGGTTTGTTATAAATCACGAAAAGTCCACTTTACTTCCCACTCAGAACTTGGAGTTCATAGGGGCAAGACTGGACACACTTCAGGCACAGGCATACCTACCGCTGGACAGGGCGAGGCGGTTGCTGGACTTGGTACAGCAGGTCCAGCACAAACCTCAAGTCTCTACAAGGGTCTTCCTACGCCTCCTGGGCCACATGGCCTCCATGGTGCATGGGACTCCATATGCTCGATTCCACATGCGCACAGCTCAGTGGAGCCTCAGAGACCAGTGGACGCAAGCCACTGGCCGCCTCAGAGACAGAGTAGCGATTTCCAAGCTACTGGTGACAGCCTTGCACCCTCCCAACTTGCTTCAAGGAGTACCCTTCCAACCTCCCTCTCACACCAGAGTGCCGACGACAGATGCCTCCTTGCTGGGCTGGGGTGCCCATTGCCAGGGTTCATGCACTCAGGATCTGTGGTCCTCGCAAGAGGCCGCACTTCAAATCAATCTTCTAGAGCTTCGGGCCATCCGCCTAGCTCTTCAAGCCTTCTGTCATCTTCTTGCACATCAGTCGGTGCTGATACAGACAGACAATCAGGTAGCGATGTTCTACATCAACAAACGGGGGCACAGGATCTCGCATCCTATGCCAGGAAACCCTGGATCTCTGCTCTTTTGCAGTGGCACATCACATGTCCCTAAGGGCAGTTTATCTGCCCGGTCAGGAGAACCTCCTGGCCGACAAGTTGAGCAGGAGTCTTCAACCTCACGAGTGGCAACTGAACCAGGATGCAGCCCAGCGGATCTTCAACCGTTGGGGTCTCCCATCTATGGATCTCTTTGCCAGCCCGCAAAACCATCAGTTGCCCTGGTTCTGCTTGAGGCATCCGCTGAGCGTGGCGGCGGATGCTTTCCTGATCTCGTGGGCACAGGGCCTTCTCTATGCATTCCCACCCACACCCCTGGTGGCATGCACTTTGTTCAAGATTCTTCGGGACAAGTCCTCGGTCATCCTGGTAGCACCCAGGTGGCCCAGGCAACCTTGGTTCCCTCTTCTCCTTCAACTGGCGGTCGAAACTCCACTCCCATTGGGGGTGCAGCCCGCCTCTTGACTCAGGAACAGGGTTCCTTGCTATACCCCAATCTCGGATACCTCAACTTAATGGCCTGGCTGCTGAGAGGGTAGTACTTGCTCCTCTGCTTCTTCCCAAAGAGGTTGAGGTGTTGCTGGCCTCTAGGAGACAATCCACTAGAAAATCCTATGCGTTCAAGTGGCGTAGGTTTGAAGGGTGGTGTGCCCAGAATAGGGAGGACCCGTTCACTTGTCAAGTACCTCAGGTATTGCAGTACTTGCTCCACCTCTCTGATGTAGGCCTTAAGTCTAACTCTGTCAGGGTCCACCTGAGTGCGCTATCAGCTCACCACTCTCCAGTGGACGGGCAACCTCTTTCAGCGCACCTTTGGTGTCCCGATTCCTCAGAGGCCTCCTACTCTTGAAGCCTCCAATTCGCCCACCGACTACAGAGTGGGACTTAAATGTGGTCTTGGAGCGGCTTACTTACTCACCTTTTGAACCAATGGCCACATGTCATCTCCGCTTCCTTTCCTGGAAAGCTCTCTTTCTGGTAGCACTCACGTCTGCTCGACGTGTAAGCGAGCTGCAAGCTTTAGTCTCAGATAGACCGTATACATGGTTTTCTAAGAACAGGGTTGTCCTACGTACTCACCCTAAGTTCCTTCCAAAAATAGTTTCCTCGTTTCACCTCAACCAAGAGGTGATTCTTCCAACCTTCTTCCCCAGGCCACATACCAGCAGGGCAGAAGCGGTTCTGCATACCCTGGACTGTAAGAGGGCGCTCGCCTTCTACCTGGAGCGTACGCGGGGACATCGGAGAGCTTCCCACCTCTTCGTCTCTCATGACCCTAGGAAATTGGGTCTACCTGTCTCCAAGCACACGTTATCCACCTGGGTGGCAGACTGCATCGCCTGGGCGTACAGGGCAGCTGACCTCCAGCTGCAGGGCCGAATCACGGCCCACTCTGTCAGGGCTAAGGCCGCATCAGTGGCTAACCACCGCTCTGTTCCGTTGGCAGACATCTGCCGGGCCGCAACTTGGTCTTCAAGCCAGACTTTTGCAGCCCACTACTACCTGTAGAGAGAGTCCCGACGGGACAGTGTTTTCGGTCAGGCGGTACTCTGTAACCTATTCGAGGTTTAGGCAACTCCTACCCTCCAACCCTCTGGTGTCAGGCTACCGTGGGGGGTTACATTCTCAGAGGAAAATCCTATCACTGCTGCTGCGGCTCTTCTAGAGGGAGCCATTTTCAGCTATGGGTTCTCGGTAGCCTGTAGCTAGGGAGTCCCATATGTGAAAACTGACTTCCTGCTTGTTCCAGGAGAAAGCGTAGTTATTCACCTGTAATAGGTGTTCTCCAGGGACAGCAGGAATCAGTCCTCACAACCCTCCCTCCTCCCCTGGAGTTGCAGTCCTTGATTAATCTTTTCTCATTTTTGCCATCTTTTTAGCTATGTCATCTGACTGAGCAAGATGGCACCCTTGGGCGGGAAGGGGACCGCGCATGCTCGATGCATTCCCAAAGGCTTTTTTGAAAGCTGGGGAATTACTCCGCACGAGGGCTCCGTCGGCGCCAATGTCACCCATATGTGAGGACTGATTCCTGCTGTCCCTGGAGAACACCTATTATAGGTGAGTAACTACGCTGTCTGGGATGGGGGGCACCAGCCCCTCGAAAGTGTGTTGATGGCATTGGAGGCTGTCTCCAATGCCTGGATTATCTGAGGTGAAGTGTCAAACTTCACTTCAGATGATATCTTTGCTCCTGGCTGAATTTTTACACCTGTCCAAAGCTGACGTGAAGATCCAGCATTAAAAACTGTAAATAAACTATACTAAGTTTCAACGTAGGTTTTTGCATTGGGTGCAGTTAAGTATGCAGGAATTTGCATGCCCAGTGTGCTGCAATTTAGTGCAGTTGCTTTTTCTGCATTTAGCTTGCTTTGTGCATTGAAGAGCAAGCCTAGCATGGGAGAAATGCCTGAATAATGCCATGCTGCATTTTCCAGCCGTTACTGCATCAAGGGTTTTGGCATTAACAGTTCACACAGCAAGACGGAACCTGCAGGTAGGTCAGGTTAAAGGAGGCTTTTTTTTTACAGAAGACAGCTGTACAGGATGTCTTTCCTTCAATCGACTAAGTATTTAAAGGCCAGATTTGTGACTAAAAGTGGCTATTGACAGCTTTTGTAGCGTTTCTAAATGTTTTCAAGTGATATGCTTATGTTTTAAAGGATTGTGGTGCAGAAAATGAACAAAAAAAGATACAAAAGATATACTTCAGCATTGAAGTATTTTTCATATAACTTTTAATTATTTAAAACATTTGGGAGATTGAATAAAAATTGTTATACTGTATGGACTGGTAGGATTATAATGGGAATTGATGATTGAAATGGGGAGCAAATAGTGAGGTTTGGCAAATCACGCCAAATTTACTCACTTTGCTCCATTCTGATGGTTCCCCACACTGTATCATACATTTTTTTCAGCATCAGAATAGATTATAGGTAAGTTTGTCAATCACGTGAAGTTTTCTTTTGTTTGAATGGTGGGAAGGACTTACTCTTGTGTTGTAATTTTTCTTCCCACCTATAAGGATTCTTTCATTGTAAGTTTGTGCTAAGGTTTATGGCATCGGCCCCTTCAATTGTAAGTCTTCTGGGGACAGGAAAATACCTACTGTACCTGAATGCAATCTGCCTTGAACTCTGAGAAAGCATAGTTGCTTACCTGTAATAGGGGTTTTCATATACAGCAGGGATATGCAACCACACTCCATGGTGCTGTCTGCTGGCAGCACCAGTGCCAGCTCTCTCTCAGCTCAGAGAAGTCCTATGGATTTCTCTCAGAATGCGCTCACCTTTCCACCCTGCATCCTGACATAGAGTCCCTCAGTTTGTCACAGAGCATGGAAGCGAAGCGTTGAAGGCATCCTAAAGAATTGGAAAACCAGGGGAAGTATACACAAGGAGAGGCAAAAGTATAAGCTGCTTGATGTAGAATGTCAGAGGTTGGACAGTAGAACAGCTGAGAAGAGAAAAGGATGAATCTCTGTGCTCACATCTCAGTCCTCTTCTGTGGTGTTTTTTTCTTTTTTGTGGGGACAGTGGACAAGTGAGTGTGGCTGTATATCCCTGCTGTATACAGAGAATAGTCTGTTTAGATGCAGGCCTCCAGGATTATTTGGGTTAAAGGTTACAAAAAGCTGAGAAGACTGACGCAGCTGTTTGGTTGCACGGAGATAATATAGTAATGCTCGTCGACAATCCAAAGAATGCAGTGAATGCTCTGGTGAATCTGGTTGAGCTTCTGGAAAGAATGTGGTCAGAACAATAGATTGAGGTGGAAACTGTATGCTACCTTTGGAAGAAATTTAGGATGGGTACGCAACAGTACCTTGTCGTGAAGAAATTAGATTTATGGATGGTAATGCACAAGAGCTTGTAGCTCGCTGACGACACATGCTGATGTAATGGCTATCAGAAAAATGGTTTTCCAAATGAGGTATTTCAAGGAAGCAGATTCCATGGGTTCAAAGGGGATTTTTATAAGTTCAGAGAGAACAACATTGAGATCCCTTGCTGAAACTGGGGGTTTAAGCAGAGGTTTGGTGTTCAATAAGCCTTTCATAAAGTGTGAAAACAATGGGTGTAGAAATGGACTTTTCATCCAAATATTTATGAGAAGCTGCTATAGTGGAGAGACTGTAGCAAACTGAAGAAGTCTTGGAGTCCAGAGTCAGATAGGAAAAGGAGATTGGTAAGGATGGGACACAAGGTTGGATTCAGGCTCTGCAATTATGCTCAGTGAGAAAATCTAGTCCACTTGCAATGATAGGAGCAGAGCATAGCAGGTTGGCAGATGCCTCTATGATAGCTTGAACTTTGGGTGATACGGGTGAAAGCATATTAGTCAACCCATTAGTTTCCAGGCAGCTAACGCTAGTGATTGTAGGTTGGGATGCAGGAGGCGACCTTTCTGCTGTATGAGAAGAAAGGGATGAATTGGTAGGGGCCAAGGGTCATACCGAACCATGGTGAGGACATGTGGCTACCAAATCTGTCTGGGTCACTGAGAAGCAATAAGAATTAGAGTTGCCTTGTCTTTTCTGACTTGAGGAGAGTCCGAGAATTAAGTGGGAACAGCGGAAAAGCATAGAGAAGTTGATGGTTCCACAGAATGAGGAAGCCATCCACTGCCAAGTTGTTTGCACTGTTGAGAAAAGAGCAAAAGAATAGACACTTGGTGCTGTGGTCTGTAGTGAAGAGATCCATCTGCGGCATCCCCCAAGCTTGAAAGATGGGAGTCGGGACAGAGGGATCCAGAGACCACTCAAGTGGGTCAAGGCGACGGCTGAGGGAGTCCGCTAATTGGTTCTGTTGTCCCGGAAGATAGACTGTTCTGAGGAAGACTCTGATAGATTGAGCATAGAGCCAGAGGCGGATGGCCTCTCGGCAGAGACGAAGAAAACTGGAGCCTCCCTGTTTGTTGATGTAGAACATAGTGACTTGGTTGTCCATCTGTACTAAGAGGAATTGTTGCGGATCCAGCTTGGGAAAGTTTTATAGGGAATAGCGAACTGCGGCATTTTGAGCAAGTTGATGTGCAGAGAAGCCTCCTTTCTGGTCCAACATCCCTGTGTGGTGAATTCCAAGAGATGGGCAGAGGCATCTGTTGTTAAAGTGAGATGGTAGGCCTGTTCCTGGAAGGAGCGTCCCTCCATGAGACTGGATGAAAGAGTCCACCAAGACACTAACTGGCGTAACTTCTGGAGGTTGGGCCCTAAGAGGCTGACATGACATCAGAGGGATTGAGTATGTTGGTTCTAATTTATTTATTTAGCAGGTTTTTTATACTGCTTTATCCTACTGTCAAAGCTGTTTATATTGTAACAGAACATTTTACATTAAACAGGGAAATCAACTTGGAAAATCATTGATACATGTAATTGGGAGTAACTATCTACAGTTGTAAATGTATAGAGGTGTGAGATAAGGGGAGTTTTGGGGAAACTGAGAGGCTGAGGCTAGGGGAGTGTTGATGGGCAGCTGGGGGGGTGGGGGAGAGTGGGTTACGTTGATGGGTAACATTCTTTGAAGATAAGGGTTTTGAGGGCTTTCTTGAAGGAAGCTGTATCGGTTGTAGTCCTTAGTTTTTCTGGGAGAGAGTTCCGTAAGTGTGGTGCATAGAGAGAGAAGGCTCTCTTAGATGTAGTAGCATTGGTTTTTGTGAATATTGGTGGTATATGTAGCATTTTCTTTGAGTTGGATTGTCGTCCTCTGTTAGGTATGATTTGGGTTGTAAGTATGGAGATGAGGCGTCATTGAGGACTTTGAAGGTTATGAGTATGGATTTGAACTTCATACGTTTTATAATGGGAAGCCAGTGCAGTTATTTGAGGAGAGGTGTGATGTGCTCTGTTCTTATTATGTTGAAGAGGGTTTGTGCAGCCGTATTGAGTGCAGGTTGGAGAGGGTATATGGTTGAGTTTGATTACTGCAATATAATCTTTCAAGATTTACCAACGTGGAGAAATGTTGTTGCCAAGTCCTGATCAGATAGGAGTGGTTTAAGATTCTTGATTGTTCTGAGCTTAAAATATATGCTCCGAGTTATGTTTCTTATGTGCGTTTTCAAGGTGAGGCTCTGATCCAGGGTAACTCCCAAGGTATTGCATATTTAGTTTCACTTGGATATGTGTTCCATCAGTAGATATGGAGGGCGGTAGTATGAAGCTAGTGTCTCTGGAAATGAACATGGCCTCCATCATCTTAAGGTTTATGTTCAGGTTATGCCTCTTGAGCCATTTGCAGAGTGAGAAGAAGCAGCTTGTTATGGGCGTGGTGTTGGGATTTGATGCGTTGATAGGAATGCAGATCATTACATCATCCGCATCGATATGGTAAAGGGTGTTGCAGGACTTTATTATGGTGCAAATTGGTTGCAAGAAGAGGTTGAATAATAGTGATGAGACTCCTTGAGTTTGAGTGTATGGGGTTGGCTTTGTCTGGTTTATTCTGACTTTGCTGTCTGTTAAGTAGGACTTTGAACCAGGAGAGGGGGGGCATCTGATACAATCCAATGGTTTGTAGTTGTTGAATTATGAGGTCATGTGAGATGGAGTTGAATGCTGCTTTGATGTCCAGAAAGATGAGAATGAAGCCTTATTTGGGTTTGTCAGTGCCCTTAATTAGGTTGTCAAGTAGTCCAGTCATGAGTGATTCTACGCCGTGGCATGGTCCAAAACCATATTGTTGGTCATCTAGTGGGTGATGTATATCAATGTGATCTTGATGCTGTCTGTATACGATTTTTTCCAAGATTTTGGTGATGAATGGGAGGCTGGCTGTGGGCCTATAGGAGAATGGCTGGTTGATGTTGTTGGATGTCCCTTTCCTGACAGGGCAGATAGAGGCTGATTTAAGTTCGGGTGGAATGTAACCTTGAGTTAGTGATAGTTTTATGATTCTTAGCATTGTTGTGATGAGCTCCTGTTTGGTTGCGTTGATCCAATTGACTAGACAAGGGTCGAGCAGTGAGGTAGTAGTGTTGTTGCTTGTGATGACTTTCTCTAGATACTCAGGTGTGATTTTCGGGAATAAGATCCATGTGCTTTGGTGTGTGGTTTCATTTGGTGTGGTTGTATGGTGGGATGTACTGTTGGGGTGGGCTGAGGTTAGGATTTGGAAATAGCTATTGCCTGAGGTGTGAGATTGGTTTTATTCGTTTGGTATGCTGGATCTTTGCTTAGTGCTTGGATGATTTAAGTTTGAGATGCCACTGTAGAGGATGCATGTGAAGACGTTCGAAGAGTACCACGTGAACGGAGGTTGTCATGTGACCTAACAGACGGAGGAGGATGAGTCAAGCTGATGCACTTTGAAGACTGAGCAGTTGGGTGCTGAGTTGTTGAAGGGTGGAAATCCTGTTGGATGGGAGGAAGGCACGAGCCACTGTAGTATCCAGGGAAGCCCCGATGACATGCAGAATTTGGTGAGGTTTGCAGTCAAACTTTTGGAAGTTGATGATAAAGCCGAGACTGCAGAAGTTAGAAGGTGGAGTGGGTTTTGGACTTGTCTGGTCCAGAAATGAGCCAATCGTCCAGATATTTTATTATTTTATTTATTTATTATTTATTTATTTACTTTTCTTATATACCGCGCTATTAAAATCAGTGCGGTTTACAATTGAACAAAACATACTGCAATGTCACATGACAGTTGAGTTTATATTGAACAAGGACAAGATAACTTAGAGGTAACTGGGGTGACTATTTACAAAGTAACTATTCACAGAGTATAGTTTAAATTTGTACATGGAGTTATACTAACTGCTTATTTACATAATATAGGTCGGTTTTCAGCAATTTTATAAGAGGCTTAATCAGTAAAATGTGGGGTCAATACCAACGTTAAACAGGAGAGGGGACATAGTGGTAGAGCTAATCATTCTCTTTATGGTGTTGGATTGTGGGTGGGGTGGGGTAGGGTGTGAAGATGGGTGGTTGTTTTCTGGTGTTGGGTTCTGGGTAATGGATTAGGAAGAGGTGGTGTTTGAGGGCTTTTCTAAATGACGATAGGTCTGGGATGGCACGGAGCTCAGTAGGGAGGGCATTCCAGGCCATGGGTGCAAATATGGAGAAGGCCCTGTTGGCGGTAGCCTTTGTGCACTTTGTTAGTATCTTGGGGATCTCAAGAGTGTTTGCTTGGTTAGATCTCCTGATTCTGTTGATCGGTCGGCTTTGAATGAGTTTGCTGATGGGCGTATGGGTCTGGTTCCATAAAGACCCTGTCTGTGCAGATGTGCTGCAGGCACTACTAGGCATTTCATGAAGACCCTTAGAGCTGAGGATAGTCCAAAGGTAAGGACTTTACTAGTAATGGTGTGTTGTGAATAGAAAATGGAGGTATTTCCAATGCTGAGGATGAATGGAGATATGAGTGTGTGCATCCTTGAGATCCAGGGAGGCAAGCCATTCGCCGTGCTTCAAGAGAAGAAGAATGGTGGCTAGGGAAGCCATTTTGAATTTTTCCTTCTTGGTATACAGGTTGAGCTCCTGAAGATCGAGGATAGGACAGAGGCCTCCTGTCCTTTTGGGAATAAGGAAGCAAAATGGGAGTAAAACCCTTTGTTGCGTTCTTGTTCCGGGAGATGCTCGATTGCACCATTGTGAAAAAGCACAATCTATTCCACTAGGATGGGAAGATAAAGGGGAGGGATCTTGCTGGGAGGAGGTGACCACGGAGGGGGGGTTGCTATGAAATTGAGCTTGTACCCCGATGCAATGATGAGGACCCAGTGATCGGTGATTATGGACTGCCAGGCCTCCTGGAAATGCTGGATGTGTCCCCCTACTGGTGGATAGTCAGAAAGTAAGAGCTGCCTTGGATGGGTGAGCCGGAGTAGCTGTAGGCTGTTTCCTTTCACGCTGCCTGGGACATTGGTTGTAAGAAGTTGGCGGCTGTCGCTGTGAAGGTCTGGAATATGGTTGAAAACTGCTGGAAATACTTGTAATGGTAAGGCCTGCGGTATTGTGGGTACTGCGGGCGGCGAGATTGTTGAGCTGTGTCTTGAGGCTGAGCTGAAAGTTCACGAACAGTGGAAGAATGGTCCTTGAATTCTGAAATAACTTCTTGGGCTTTAGTTCCGAAAAGAATGTCTCTCTGGGCGGGAGTGTCTGCCAAACGGTCATGCAGGTCTTCTCTTAGACCAGAGACTCGAAACCACATAGTGCAACGGGCAAAAATGAAAGTTGCAGTGGCCCAAGCAACAGTCAAAGGCATTATACGTAGCCCAAATGATTTGACAGAGGGACTCTTGTAAGTTGTCTTGTAGTGTATGAGTCTCTAGTGCTGGAGTTGTAAAAGGGTCTGGCATCTGGGAGAGGAAGTCATGATGGTAATGTAACATTTGCAATTGGTGGACTAAGATTTTCATGGCTAGGCCTCCACTCTGAAATGTTTTCCTGCCGACAGCATCTAAGATCAACTGGACTTTTCCAGGTGGTGTCAGGTAATGGGATTTAGAGGACTTGGCCTTTTTGCTGATGGTGGAACCCTGGAGCAGGCAGCACTTTGTATTTGAGGTCAAGATGACGGGCCATAGCATGTACTGAAGCTGGCTTCTTTCAGACAGGAGGTCCTGTAAGACCTGAGGAATTGGTATTGCTAGGACCTCTTTGGTGGTGCTATAGGTTCTTAAGATGGATTGAAAATCCTTCTTGTTGGTAGGGGTTTGAGAGTCACTCAAGGCTAGTGCTATGGAGATTTTTTGGAGGAACTTTGGGTAAGAAAAATCTTCAGATGGTTCTCCGTGAACTGGGAGGTCTGGGACCGGACGTGCATCTACCTCTTCCAAGAGGGGAGGTTCTGAACCCCAGTGGTGGGAGTAAGGAGGGCTAGAGGTGGAGTAGGCAATAATGTCCAAGGGCTCAATAGCTGTCCATTCCGTGAGGGGGGAATGGCCCTGAAGTGATAGAGGTGGAGGCTGAAAAGAAGGGACCTCCGAGGATGGGAGATGATCCTCAGGAGGGGTAGCAGCCAGCAGGTCAGCACTGTCCTGGACAAACTTTCGTAGCAACATGAGTAATGAATCTGTAGGGGATGCCTTATCTCCCAACAGCGGTGCGGGAGGAGACAAGTGTAGCACTACGTCCATATCGTGTTTTGCCCTCTTGGATTTATAGGAAGAAGTGTCAGAGGAGCCCTCAGACTTTCACCTGTGGGTCCAGGATTCCTGGGCACTCTGGCTATGCCCTGGTTCAGAAAGGCAGCCATGCTTGGATTTGGACTTGAGCTTGGTACATACCAGAGCTTCAGGCGTCTGTGACGGTACTGCAGAAACCGGGTTAGGTGGAGATGGAGTAGTACCTCTCACCTGAGACTGCAGGCTTTGGGTCACTTTCTGAATTGTTGGCACTGGTAGGGTGTCTGCCTCTGGGCACACAACAACCCCTTTGCCTCCCAATTGTTTCTTGGCTGGGCCTGATGGGTCTGGTGTAAAAAATTGAGTAGGATCATTCATATCTGCACTACTGCCACTGATAATAAAAGGCAGAGTCTCTTATGTAAGTGGCTCCACCGTAGAAGTGAGGCAAGTATTCTCTACAAGTCACTGTTATTTGACTTCACAGTGAGAGGACCTTTTGACAGTGGTGGTGTTTCTTCTTTTTTTTTTTTTTGGTAAATAGAGAGACAGCTGTATTACAAGAGTTGCTGCCCTGGTTTTTTTTTTTTTTTTTTTAAAGAGACTCGTGCTGGCAGCGTGAGAGTCCATGGGGACAAGAAGTACACTGGTGATGGAAACAGGCGTTGTCGTCCGATTTCTTCTTCTTTTTTTTTTTAATTCTGAAGAAGAGCCATGTATAGGATAACACTGAAGAAATCAAAGAAAGAAAGTAAAAGTTTGTGCGAACTAAAGAGAGGGGAGAGTGGCGGCTGAACACTGCGGCAGTTGAGAAGAAATTGAGGGACTCTATGTTAGGAAGCAGGGCAGGACGAAGGGCATGCTCAGAGGTCTGTAGGACTTCTCTGAGCTAGGGGAAAGCCTGCACTGATGCTGTCAGCGTTGCTGCATATTCCCTGCTTGTATCCGGAGAAAGGCATGAGCTAAATTGAGTTCTCTTTAGCACAGAGTTTTAGTGTAGGGATTTGTAGTAATCTGGCTTGTTCAGTTTTCCAGGTAGGTATATTGATGTTCTAGAGCCCATTGCAATATTTACCATGCTGCCTTTTTCTGGGTAGGCTCCTTTTGTGAGTTCTGGTCCCAAGTTGACTGGGCTTTATAGTTCTGGTCCCAAGTTGACTGGGCTTTATATTACTTCACAAACAAACTGAGAACCCCAGGGATGGACCTGAAAATTACTGCTTGGGTTAGAAATTGGTTGGGTGGGAGGTGACAAAGAGTACAGGTAAATGGAGCTCACTCTGAGGAGAAGGATGTTACCAGTGGTGTGCCCCAGGGATCTGTCCTTGGTCCGATTCTTTTTAACATCTTTGTTAGTGATATAGCGGAAAGGCTGTCGGGTAAGGATTGCCTCTTTGCGGATGATACCAAAATCTGCAATAGAGTAGACACTCAGGAAGGTGTAGATAACATGAGGCGGGATCTAGCTAAGCTTGAAGAATGGTCTAGAATTTGGCAGCTGGGATTTAATGTTAAAAAATGTAAAGTCATGCATTTGGGCTGTAGCAATCCAAGGGAGCAATATAGTATAGGGGGCGAAGTACTTTTGTCCACTAAAGAAGAGCGGGACCTAGGTGTGGTTGTGTCTGATCATCTTAAAGTAGCTAAACAGGTAGAAAAAGGCGACGGCAAAAGCTAGAAGGATGCTTGGGTGCATACGGAGAGGAATGGCTAGCAGAAAAAAGGAGGTGATAATGCCTCTGTATAAGTCTTTGGTGCAACTTCATTTGGAGTATAGTGTGCAATTCTGGAGACTGCACCTTCAAAAGGATGTGAACAGGATGGAGTCGGTGCAGAGGGTGGCTACTAAAATGATTAGTGGTCTTCATTATAAAGCATATGAGGACAGACTTAAGGATCTTAATATGTACACTTTAGAGGAAAGGCGGGATAGAGGTGATATGACTGAGATGTTTAAATACCTCCATGGCATAAATGTTCAGGGAGAGAGCCTCTTTCTTCTCCAGGACCAAGCAGGAAGTCAGTCCTCACATATAGGTGACGTCGGCGCCGACAGAGCCCCCGTGCGAGCATTTCCCCAGCTTTCAAAGAAAGCCTTTGGGAATGCAGCGCGCCTGCGCGGTCCCCTTCCCGCCCAAGGGTGCCATCTTGCTCAGTCTTTCTTTTTCCACGGAGCCTGTCGGACGTGAGTTCGTGTCACCCGGGAAAAGTTGTTTTTTTTAATCAATTTTCATGTTATTTTCTCCGGTTCGACGCCGGTTCCCCTTCCCGCCTGGGCTCGGAACACCGGTATCGAGTCTGGACTTGGTTTTTTTGGTTTTTGTCCTTCGTGACTAGCGTTCGCGCTCTTTTTGTGTTTTCACTGGCAGCTCGGTCGTTTGACCTTGCAGGGGCCCTTTTTCCCCCAGTGGCTGCCAGCGGGTTCAAAAAGTGTGGTCGGTGCAAGAAACTTATGTCTCTCACCGACACACATGACTGCTGCCTCCGATGCCTCGGGCCTGACCATGACCCGCTGGCCTGTGACCCATGCGGCAAAATGTCGTCGAAGGCGCTTCGGAGCCGCCGTCATCAGCGTGGGAGAATATTCTCTGATTCCGCGTCCGGCCGGGCCTAGACTTCGTCAGAGGCCTGGACATCTCGGGAGTCCGATCCCGAGTGCCATCGGGGGTCCTCTGAAAGGGAGTCTCCCGCACAGGAGCACCGCAGGAATAAAAAGCTCATGAGGTTGGCATCGGTGGAGGCTCCTGGTTCCTTGAGGGCCAGGATGCATAGCCCTGACCGCTGCCCCGGGCTCTCGGAGTCTGAGAGGTCTTCCAAGCTACCTCGTGTGGAGCCGGAGTCCCCGAGTCACGTAAGTGCAGTTGTCCTCATGGACTCTCCTCCGGGGGAGTCGACATCGGGCCCAACGCCGTCGGGGCCCGAGTCCGGGGCTGCTGAGTCTCCTGAGCTTGGACTCAGGTTGATGGCCTTGGAGAGCAGCTTGGCTGCCTTCATGGAATGGCAGCGGATCCTGATCGCCGGTCTGACCGGTGCATCTGCCCTGACCACCGGGACCTCGACATCTAAGTCGACCCCGGAGACCGAGCCGATCCTCAAGTCCCCCTCGATGTCCCGTATGGGGCCGAGGTCGTCGATGCCGATACCCTCGGCGTCAGGGCGGATGGCACCGAGGCCCACACGGCAGGAGCCGCTCGACGACTCCTCGGAGGAGTCGGAGTGGGAGTCGGAGGATGGGAAGTCCCCGGACACCTTCAGGACCTGGTGCATCCCTTCGGACTTACCGGTGTTCAAGCCTCGGCGAAGGTCCCCCCCCCCCCCCCCCGGAGAATACCGGAGGATACCCTGTTCTCGGACTTCGTGAGGGACATGGCCAAGGCCCTGGCCTTCCCTGCGGATGCCGAGGAGGAGCCTCGAGCCGAGGAGCTCGATGCCCTCCAGTATGACTTTCCTCCGAAGGAAGCCTTTACTGTACCGGTTCCTCCGATGCTGAAATGGCTGCTCTTCCGTATGTGGGAGGCACCGGCCTCGGCGCCAGTTCTTAGCAAACGGGTCGATTCCATTTATCGAGTTCGTAAGAGCCCTGGGTTCCAAAAGGCGCAGCTTCCGCACCACTCCATCGTTGTGGAATCGGCCATGCACCGTCTGAAGAGTCAGAAGATGCACTCCTTGGTGCTCCCCGGCCGGGAGGCCCGGAACCTGGATGCCCTCGGTAGCATCCAGGGCTCTATGCTGTCTTGCCATGTCCAGACCTACCAGCTGTACATGGGCATGTACTTAAGAAACCTGGCAAAGGAGATTGCCGGGTTCTCAGCTGGCCTCTCCGAGGAACCTTTGCAGAGGTTCAAGGCTTTGTCAACAGGGATCCGAGAGTGCTCAAAGTTTATCTCTCGAGCAGCCTATGATGGCTTTGAGGCTTCGGCCCGGGTAGCCGCAGCCGGCATCGGTGCACGCCGTCAGGCCTGGCTACAGTCATCGGACCTGGAGCCATGGGTGCAGGACAAGTTGGTTGATGTCCCCTGCCGAGGTGAAAACCTTTTCAGTAAGTCCATGATGGAAAAGGCTGCGTAAATCGAGACTGAGACTCTCACCAGGACAAGGCTGCCCAGGAAACCTCTGCTCCTTCTCAGAAAAAGAAGGGCTCGAGGAAAAAGCCCTTTTTCCTGAGGAAGGGTGCTGCCTACAAATCCTACCCTCACTATCAGGCCTCTCCAGCTCCCCAACAGGGCCAGCAGGCCAAGGGGCAGGGGCATGGGCCCCGCAAGCAGAAGACTCCTAAGCCGCCAGCTCCGGCTCCTGCACAGCAGGGAGCGGGGTTTTGACTCCCACAGCATAGCCTCTTCTCCACAGCTGGCTCCACTCAGCACAGGAGGTCGGATGACCCTGTACGCCTACAGGTGGCCAGCTATCACAGGGGATACCTGGGTCCTTCACATAGTCCAACAAGGCTACATGCTCCACTTCCACCAGATACCCCCCTCCTATTTTCCAGGGGAGCCTCCAAGACTCTCTCTGCACAGAAACCTCCTCCTGCAGGAGATGACAGGTCTTGTAGAGGATCAGGTGGTGGAACCGGTGCCTCACCACCTGAAAGGGCAAGGCTTCTACTCCAGGTACTTTCTGGTACCAAAAAGGACAGGAGGCCTCCGGCCTATCCTAGACTTACAAAACCTAAACAAGTTTCTGGAGAGGGAAAAGTTCAAGATGCTTACCCTTGGAATACTGCAGCCCTACCTCCAGCAGGGAGACTGGCTATGCTCCTTAGACCTAAAGGATGCTTATACGCACATCCTCATTCATCCAGACCACAGACAATATCTCAGATTTGTGGTGGGAGGAAACCATTTCCAGTACAGAGTACTTCCCTTTGGCCTAACCTCCGCCCCCAGGGTCTTCACCAAATGCCTGGCGGTGGTGGCGGCCTACCTCAGAAATCGGGGAATCTTTGTCTTCCCATACCTGGACGACTGGCTCGTCAGGGGTCAGTCTCTCCAGGAGGCCAGACAAGCCACTCTTCACACTGTCTCTCTTCTCCAGCATCTGGGCTTTGTCATAAACCACGGAAAGTCCACTTTGCTCCCCTCACAGAACCTAGAATTTATAGGGGCAGCACACTCTGCAGGGAAGGGCTTACTTGCCCGAGGACAGGGCCCATAGATTGATGGAATGGCCAACCAGTTCCAAAGCACTTCTCAGGTTTCCGCCAAGCAATTCCTGCAGCTCCTTGGCCACATGGCATCCGCAGTACATGTGACTCCGAATGCCCGTCTGCACATGCGGGCTGCTCAGTGCTGCCTCAGGGCTCAGTGGATGTAGGCCACAGGCGACCTCTGAGACAGAGTGAGGGTGTCCAAACCACTCTTGGTCTCCTTACAGTGGTGGCTACATCTCCCAAACCTTCTCAGGGGGGTACCCTTTCAGCTGATCACCGATGCTTCTTTACTGGGCTGGGGTGCACATTGCCAGGGCATGTGCACTCAAGGCCTCTGGTCTCCTCGGGAGGCCACACAGCAGATCAATCTTTTGGAGCTGCGAGCAATCCACTTGGCTCTACAGGCTTTTTCTCATGCCCTCTCTCGCCAGTCTGTCTTAGTTCAGACAGACAATCAGGTAGCAATGTTCTATGTAAACAAGCAGGGGGGCACAGGGTCCAGGCCCCTATGTCAGGAGGCGCAGGCCCTTTGTTCCTTTGCAGTCAAGCACGGCATGTTTCTCAAAGCAGTTTATCTACCGGGTCAGGAGAACCTTTCGGCAGACATTCTCCAGCCTCACGAATGGCAGTTGAATCCACTGGTGGTTCAGCAGATCTTCCTACGATGTGGACTTCCATCCATCGATCTCTTTGTCAGTCCTCTGAACCGTCAGCTGCCCAGGTTTTGCTCCAGATAGCCGCATCCCCGGAGAGTGGCAGCAGATGCGTTTCTGATCTCTTGGTCTACGGGCCTCCTATATGCGTTTCCTCCCACGCCCCTGGTGGCACGAACGCTGTTCAAGATTCTACAGGACAAGGCCTCGGTGATTCTGGTGGCCCCCAGATGGCCGAGGCAGCTGTGGTTTCCACTTCTTCTGCAATTGGCAGTGGAAACTCCATGTCCTCTGGGGTGGCAACCCGATCTCCTGTCTCAGGATCAGGGCTCCCTTCTGCACCCCAATCTCAGATCCCTCAATCTGATGGCCTGGCTGCTGAAAGGATAGTGCTAGCTCCCTTACTTCTCCCTAGGGAAGTTGAGGAGGTGGTCTTGGCCTCGAGAAGGAAAGTCCTATGCTCTCAAGTGGCGCAGGTTCTCAGTGTGGTGTGCTCAGCATAATGAAGATCTTTTCTCCTGCCTGGTGCCAGTAGGGCTACAATTCCTGCTTCACCTGTCAGACCTTGGCCTTAAGTCCAACTCTGTTTGGGTCCACCTCAGTGCTCTTTCGGCACACCACTCACCGGTGGAGGGACAGGCGCTGTCGGCTCCCCCCTTGGTGTCCCGCTTCCTCAGAGGCCTGCTTTTGCTCAGTCTTCTGATGCGTCCCCCTGTCACTGAGTGGGATTTGAACGTGGTCTTGCAGCAACTTACTCGCCCACCGTTTGAGCCGAAGGCTACTTGACATTTGCGCTTCCTCTCTTGGAAAGCGCTCTTCCTGGTGGCTCTTACCTCAGCCAGACGTGTGAGTGAACTACAAGCTCTGGTTTCTGATAGACCGTACAGAAGGTTCTACAGGAACAGGGTGGTCCTTCGGACTCATCCAAAGTTCCTTCCAAAAGTTGTCTCCTCTTTCCACCTCAATCAGGAGGTGGTTCTTCTGACATTCTTTCCCAGGCCGCATACCAGCCGGGCTGAGACAGTCTTGCATACTCTGGACTGTAAGAGGGCGTTGTCCTTTTACATAGAACGTACGAATGGGCATCGAAGGGCTACTCAGCTCTTCGTCTCTTTTGACCCTAATAAATTGGGGTTACCTTTCTCCAAGCGTAAGTTGTCCACTTGGGTAGCAGATTGTATAGCCTGGGCGTACAGGGCAGCCGGCCTCTCCTTGCAGGGTCGAGTCACGGCCCACCGTGTCAGGGCGAAGGCCGCATCAGTAGCTCATCTCCGCTCTGTTCCGTTGGCAGACATCTGCCAGGCCGCTACTTGGTCTTCAAGCCAGACTTTTGCGGCCCACTACTGCCTCGAGAGAGAGTCCCGACAGGACAGTGCTTTCGGACAGGCGGTACTCCGTAATCTCTTTGAGGTTTACGCAACTCCTACCCTCCCGCCCTTGTGTTGGGCTACCGTACGGGGGCGTTCTCAGAGGATATTCTTAACACGGATGCTGAGGCTCTGCAGAGGTAGCCATTTTTTCAGCTTTGGGTTCCCGGTAGCCTAGAGCTGGGGAGTCCCATATGTGAGGACTGACTTCCTGCTTGGTCCTGGAGAAAGAGTAGTTACTCACCTGTAACAGGTGTTCTCCAGGAGCAGCAGGAATCAGTCCTCATGACCCTCCCTCCTCCCCTGGAGTTGCAGTCATATACTTTATTTTGTTTTTTGCTGTCTTTTAGCTATGTCATCAGACTGAGCAAGATGGCACCCTTGGGCGTGAAGGGGACCGCGCATGCGTGCTGCATTCCCAAAGGCTTTCTTTGAAAGCTGGGGAAATGCTCCACACGGGGGCTCTGTCGGCGCCAATGTCACCCATATGTGAGGACTGATTCTTGCTGCTCCTGGAGAACACCTGTTACAGGTGAGTAACTACTCTAATTGAAAGCAAGTTCTGCTACGAGGGGACATGGGATGAGGGTGAAGGGAGATAGATTCAGGAGTGACATGCGGAAATATTTCTTTACGGAAAGAGTAGTGGATCCGTGGAATAGTCTCCCAGTGGAGGTGGTAGTGATGAGGACAGTAACTGAATTCAAAAAAGCATGGGACAAACACAGAGGATCTCTAAAGGTAAAAAGGGGACTGTTGTTGATATGGAAGGACAGACTAGATAGGCCATGTGGTCTTTTTCTGTTGTCATATTTCTATGTTTCTATATGCCTGCTATTGAAGAGGGTTTATGGTGATGTTACTGAGATGAAACCAGAATTGCCTATCTCTTGTGGGGTAAGTTCTATGGGGAAATGTAATTGTTCAGTTTAGTTTAGGCTTGCCTAATGTCTTTGGAGTGGAGGAGTAGCCTAGTGGTTAGAACATTGGCTTGGTAACCAAGCAACCAGGGTTCGATTCCCACTAGCACTCCTTGTGGCCTTGTGCAAGTCACTTAACCCTCCATTGCCTCGGAAGAAAGGCCTGGCAATCTACTTCCGGTGACACTGCCAAGAAAACCCAGGAGCTTCTGGGTCACCAGGAGTCAGGACTGACTCGAAGGCACACATTGCATTTTGCAATGTCTTTTTGGACATCAAACAAAGTGGTGCACAGTGAAATACTAGATGTGTTCTACTACTACTACTACTGAACATTTAAATAGTGCTACAAGACATGTGCAGCACTGCACAAGATGATCTGCACCCATTGTTGGGAAGGGGGATTTCTATGGATGCAGAACATATATATGTAATTAAAACCATGACAATCCAGTGTAGAAGATCAGGGGTCAGTGTTTTTTATATTATTTATTAGGATTTAACAGCCTTTATGGGGAGATTAACCCAAGGCAGTGTACAGCAGGTATCGTTTGACATAGACAACTTACATTGTAGTAGCAACAGCTTAAAAACAGCAAAATAGCCACATATTAACATAATAGGCAATAGGAATGGTGAGAGAAACTTGGAGACAGATAAGTTAAATCCTAGTAATAAATTGTCAGTAATGTACACCTTAAAACAGCACAATAGAACATTCATCTAGCAAAATATGATAGTGTCAGCAGAATACAAATGATATACCTTAATAAGCTGCATAATAGAACATTCAAATAACAGATGGAATATTCACAATGTCAGCCTAGTAGAAATCATGCAATATAATAGAATGGTAGAATATTTATAAAACATAAAAACATGACAGATTTATTTTATTTATTTACATTCTCTTATATACCGCGCTATTCTGCATCAGTGCGGTTTACATTGAACAAACTGAAATTACATTGAACAGGGCATTATAACTTGGAGATAACTATTTTACAGGGAACATGGACTATGGAGGGTTAAGTGGCTTGCCCAAGACCACAAGGAGCACCTGTCCTTCTGGCCCAAGGTTGCTGTTCTCTAGTGGGATTTGAACCCCTGACCTTCCGGCCTGAAGTACCTTGCCCCAACCACTAGGCCACTCCTCCACTCCAGATGAAGACCATATGGCCTATCCAGTCTGCTCTTTCATACCAACTACTAAGCTCTACAATCCCTTTTTTACTTTGAGATCTTCTGGGTTTGTCTCATGCTTTCTTGAATTCAGATACAGTCTGTCTCTACTGTCTCCACCAGGAGAGTATTCCACACATCTACCACTTTTTCCATAAAGAAATATACATATTAATCTTGAGTCTTTCTCCTTTCATCTTCATCCTATGATCTCTCATTGCAGAGCTTTCTTTCAATTGAAAGAGGCTTTCCTCCTTTGTATTTATACCACTGAGGTATTTAAACATGTCTATCATATCTCCCCCTCCTGTCTTTCTTCCATATATACATATTGAGATCTTTGTCACCATATACCTTATGAAAAAGCCCACTTGACCATTTTGGTAGCCACCTTCTGCACAGACTCCATCCTGTTAATATCTTTTTGAAGGTTTGGCCTTCAGAATTGCACACAGTAGTCTAAATTAGGTCTCACGAAAGACTTAAATAGAGGCACTATCACCTCCTTTTTCCTGCTGGCCATTCCTCTGCCTATACACCCAATCATCCTTCTGGCTTTTGCTGTCACCTTTTCTACCTGTTTAGCCATCTAAAGATGGCTATGATTACAGAGAACATCAGAAACAATCACCTCTAGGTTGAGCTGCTCTTTGATGGACGGCAATACATCACCCCCTATTCTGCATTGCCCTAGGGGGGTGGACCTTAAAGTGCCCAACTGGGTTAGAAGCTGGTTGAGAGAGAAGGATACAGGTAAATGGAGGTCACTTTGAGGAGAAGGATATTACCAGTGGTGTGCCACAGGGAACTATCCTTGCTCTGATTCTTTTTAACATTTTTTAAGTGATATTGTGGAAGGGCTGTTGGGTAAGATTTGCCTTTTTTATGGATGATACAAAATTATGCAATAACATAGACACCCAGGAAGGCATAGATATTAAGAGGGATCAAGCGAGGCTTGAAGAACAGTTGAGAATTTGGCAGCTGAGATTTAATGCTAAAATATCCAGAGCCATGCAAAATCCAAGGAAGTGGTACTGTAAAGGGAGCAAAGTACTTCTATCCATGTAAGAAGAGCAGGAAATGGAAGTGATTGTTTCTGGTGACCTTAAGGTGGTTAAATGGATGGAAAAGGCAATGGCAAAAGCCAGAAGGATGCTTGAGTACATAGGGAGAGGAACGGCCAGCAGGAAGAAGGAGGTTATAGTGCCTCTGTGCAAGTCTTAAGTGAGACCTCATTTGAAGTATTGTGTGTAATTCTGGAGAACACACCTTTAAAAGGATATAAACGGATGGTTTTGGTGCAGAGTGTGGCTACTGAAATGGTCAGTGATCTTTGTCATAAGGTATATGGTGACAGAGTTAAAGATCTGTGACCGCACCTTGAATATTGTGTGCAATTCTGGTCGCCGTATCTTAAAAAGAATATAGCATTATTAGAAAAGGTACAGAGAAGAGCCGTCAAAATGGTAAAGGGGATGGAAGGATACCTCTATGAAGAGAGGCTAAAAAGGTTCCAGGTTTCAACCTGGAAAAGAGACGGCTGAAGGAAGATATGATAGAGGTCTATAAATTAATGAATGGAGTGGAACGGGTAAACGTAGATCGGTTGTTTACATCATCAGAATATAGAAAGACCAGGGGACATGCAATGAAGCTATAGGGTAACCTATTTAAGACTAATAAGAGAAAATATTTTTTCACTCAACATGTAATCAAACTCTGGAATTTGTTACCGGAGGATGTAGTAAAAGCTGTCAGTGTAGCTGGGTTTAAAAAAGGTTTGGACAAGTTCCTGGAGGAAAGGTCCATAAACCATTATTAAAAGGGACCCAGGATATCACTGCCTGACCCAATACAAGCATTATGGAGCCTGTGTCTTTTGGAGAAACTGCTAAGTACTTATGACCTAGATTGGCTATTGTTGGAAACAGGATACTGGGCTTGATAGACCTTGGTCTGACCCAGTATGGCATATCTTATGTTCTTATCTTAATATATATACTTCTGAAGAAAGACAGGAGAGGGGGAGATATAATAGACATATTTAAATACCTCTGTGGCATAGCTGCACAAGAGGGGAGCTTCTTTCAATTGAAAGAAAACTCTGTAATGAGGGACTTGAGATGAAAGTGAAAGGGGATATACTCGGGAGTAATTTGAGGCAGTATTTCTTTGTGGTATATAGATTCTCCAGGAACAAACAGGAAGTCAGTCCTCACTTATGGGTATGCCCGCACGGAGCAATTCCCCAGCTTTCAAAGAAAGCCTTTGGGATTGCTGCTATGCATGTTTGGTCCGGATGCCATCTTGCTCAGTCTCCCTTTTTCCGCGGAGCCCTTCAGACGCACGTCCTCGTCCCTCTGAAAAAGTTTCCGTTTTTGGCCTACAGGCCTTTTGTTTTCCAGTTGCACCGGTCCTCTACCCATCCTTCCCCTGCTCTATCTTTTTAGAGCTGGCGGGGATAGTTTTTCTTTCTTCAATTTTTGTCACTGGCTTCATGCCCTTTATCTTTCCCTAACCACTGGCCGCGTGGGTCTTCGATCTCGCGGGGGCCATTTTTGCCCCATGGCAACTGGCTTCAAAAAATGCAATAGATGCTCTAGGAACATGTCGCTTACAGACACTCACGACTATTGTCTGCGGTGCCTCGATGCTGACCATGATCCGGAGCTCTGTTTGCTCTGCAAGAAAATGTCCTTTAAGACCCTGCTAAGTCGTAAGCAGAAGTCTGAAGACATTTTCCGAAAGGCCACCTCGGAATCTCTGGTGGCACCCTTGATCGTCTCTCCCCTGGTGAGATCCCCCCTTTTGGCCCCACGCTCTCAGCGGCACTTCGACCAGGGATCCCCTGAGGTGGAGTGGCGCAAAAAGAAGAATGCCTCAAAGTCACTGTCGGGGGCTCCCGATAAGCGTGAGCGCTCCTGCACTTGGTCGCTCAGCCCCCTTCGGCGTTCCTGAGAGTCAGTCAGAGAGTGGCCCCGCAAGATACCCCGCACGGAAGCGGAGGCCTCCATCGAAGGCGCCCGGTCTCCTGAGAGCCATCCTGGCGAGGACCCCCCCCCCTCCTCCTCAACGCCTGACCCGGTGACCCTGGGGTCGGCATCACAGGGCCCCACGCCCGTGTGGGAGTCCCGCATGCTGGCGCTAGAACACAGCATTTCTGTGTTCATCGCTTCCCAGCAGGCACTCACAGCCAGCTTTGTTGACTCGCACCCAGAGATTTTGGGTCCCTCGTGTGGGACACTGAAATCCGTCCAGGAAACCCCCGAGAGCTACGGGCCTTGTGAGGGTCCTCGACATCGGTCTCGCTCACCCTCCCATTTCTTGGAGGCAAGTTCTTCCAGGGCCTCCAGCCCCAAGTGAGCACCGGTTGTTGGATAGGGCGATCTGCCCGGCTCGGACTCCTCGACCGATTTCTCGGAGTGAGACTCTGATGGGGACATCTCCCCGGAAACCCATACTCACCGGGATCTTCCGTCGGACTCCTCCCCACTCGCGTTTCAGCGGCTCTTGCCACCCGAGGACACCTCCTTCCTGGTGTTCGTTTGGGACATGGCACGGGCCCTTAACCTGGCCACTCAGGCCGAGGAGAACCCTCGTGCTGAAGAATTCGGTATTCTTCAGTACGAGTCCCCGCCTAGAGAATCTCTCACTGTGCCAGTTCCTCCTATTCTGTCTTGGCTGCTGCTCCGCATGTGGGAAGCCCCTGCCTTGGTCCCCATCATGAGCAAGCGCCCTGATACTATGTACAAGGTACAATGTGGGACGGGGTTCAGGAAGACGCAACTTCCCCACACCTTTATGGTGGTGGAGTTGGCCATGAGGAAGCAGAAGAGCCCAAAATCGCACTCGTCAGTACTGCCAGGCGGAGAGTCGAGAGCCCTTGATGCTCTGGGCCGCAAGGTCTACCAAGGCTCCATGCTCTCTTTTCACATTCAAGCATACCAACTATACACGGGTAAGTTCTTGCGCAAGTTAGCCAGGGAGCTCTGAGGGTTCTCTGCAGGCCTCGAGGGTGAGCCCCTCAATAGATTCAGCACTCTGTTGAAGTCCATCACAGACTGCTGAAAATGCCTCTCCCGAGCCGCCTATGATGGATTCGAGCCATCGGTTTGGGTGGCGGCCGCAGGCATCGGGGCCTGCCGCCGGCATGGCTCCATTCCTCAGATTTGGAGCAGTGGGTTCAGGAAAAGCTCCTAGACATGCCGTGCCTCGGCGAGCAGCTCTTGGGCAAGCTGATGGAGGATAAAGCCGCGGAGATAGAGACGGAGTCCGTCACCAGAACCCATCTCTCACGCAAGACCTCTACTCTGCCCCGGAAAAAACAACCAGCCAAAAAGCCCTTCTTCCCTTGGAAGGGCCTCCAGTACCACGGCTACCCGCCATACCCGGCTACCCCCACACCGACCATCCTGGCGCAAGTTAAATCCGGTCAAGGACATCGGAAGCCAAAAGGGTCGAAAGCCCAAACTCCAGCTCCTCCACAACCTACACAGAATGTTGGGATGGGGAGCCCACTGCGGGCCATTGTGCACGCCGG
The DNA here is from genome assembly GCA_033557465.1 of Ichthyophis bannanicus. Lineage (NCBI taxonomy): Eukaryota > Metazoa > Chordata > Amphibia > Gymnophiona > Ichthyophiidae > Ichthyophis > Ichthyophis bannanicus. The sequence continues at coordinate 1,247,029,627 of CM066031.1, read as the reverse complement.
GGCAGTGGTTTCCCGAGGAGTCTCAGCAGAAGATAAACTTGCTCGAACTCCGGGTGATTCAGTGGGCCCTCAGGGCTTTAGATGGCCACCTCAAGGGAAGGTCAGTTCTCGTGCAGACCAACAACCGCATGGCGATGTTCTACGTCAACAAAGAGGGAGGCACGGGATTGTGCTCCCTTTGCCAGGAAGCGGTCCTCATCTGCTCCTTCGTTGTCCGATGGAAGATATCCCTCAAGGTGACCAACCTTCCGGGTCAGGAGAATGTCCTGACGGACAGGCTCAACAGAATCCTCCTCCCCCACGAATGGCGGCTGGATCTAGGAATAGCGGGCTGGCTGTTTCTTCGCTGGGTGACGCTAGCGATAGTCCTCTTCACCATTCCCCAGAACACGCAGCTGCCCTGCTTTTGTGAGCCAGTACCGCACCAGAGCAGGGAGAGCCCCGATTGCATTCCTTCTGGACTGGTCATCCAGCCTGCTCTATGCATTCCCTCCCTTCCCTCTCATTGTGAGAACCCTTTTCAAGGCTCAGTGGGATCGGGCGTCGTTGATCCTCATAGCCCCCTTGTGGCTTCGGCAGCCTTGGTTCCCGCTTCTGCTCCAGCTGTCGACGGAGCCTCCTGTTCCATTGGGCTCTGCCCTGGGTCTGCTAACACGGGAAGAGGAGGGGGGGGGGTGCAGCACCTGAACCTAGCCTCCTTATCCCTCACGGCCTAGCGGCTGAACAGGTTTCCCTAGCCTCACTGGCTCTTCTGGAGGAGGTCAAAGAAGTCCTCCTCGCCTCAAGAAAGGACTCCGCTACTCGAGCCTATGCCTTCAAGTGGAGGCACTTCTCGATCTGGTGTTCTGGGCTCCAGATCAACCCATTCTCGTGCCCCATTCGATGGATCCTCCAGTACCTCCTCCATCTCTTGAAGGAAGGGCTGAAGTTGAACTCTGTCAGGGTACACTTGAGCGCCATCTCAGCGAACCACCTCCCCATCGAGGGAAAGTCCCTCTTGGGGCAGCCATTAGTCTCCCGCTTTATGCGGGGTCTTCTGCTTTCCAAGCCGCCCATCTGACCTCCACCGGCAGAATGGGACCTGAATGTGGTGCTCATGTTTGTGTTTATGTTTATTAAAACTTGATTGACCGCCCTTCAGTAAAATCAAAGCGGTGTACAATAAATAAAAACCAATAAAAGGCACGAAGCCGGAAAGGAAAAGAAATTTACAATTTAAAAGCAAAATGGGGTAAGAAGCAGTAGGGGAGGGGAATAGAGTTATAAGGGGGGAGAGGAGGTAGGGAGGTTAAAGGCCAGGGAAAAAAGGTGGGTTTTTAGCTGCTGTTTGAATGCTGTATGACAGGGTTCTAAACGAAGGGAAGTGGGAAGGGAATTCCATAGTGTGGGGCCGATAAAGAAAAAAGCTGAAGAGCGAGTGGATTGAAGACGGGCAGCAGCAGGGCAAGGAAGGGTGAGACGGTTCAGATGGAATGAGCGGGGAGTGTGAAAATGAATGAGGTCAGCTAGATATTGTGGGGTACTGGTGTGAAGGGCCTTGTGAACTAAAGTGAGTAGTTTGTACTGGGAACGAAAGGAAACGGGTAACCAGTGTAGATGGATGAGAAGAGGGGTTATGTGGTGATAGGGGGACGAGTGCGTGAGAAGGCGAGCTGCGGTGTTTTGGATTCTCTGAAGGCGATGAAGTTGGGAGGAAGACAAACCGGTGAGGATAGAGTTAGAGAAGTCGACCCGGGACATAACTAGGGAGAGAAGTAGTGTGGAAAGAGCGGAAATGGAGAGGAAGGGACGAATGGCGCGAATTTGGCGTAGAAAATAGAAAGAGGTTTTAGTGATATGGGAAATATGAGCGTGGAAAGTGAGGTACGAGTCAAAGAGAACACCGAGATAACGAAAAGAGGTGACCAAGGATATAGGGGTGTTGGAAAGGGACGGGGCTAGAGGGGGGGAAGGGTGACCGTGAGGGAACCAGATGGCGGTGGTCTTAGTCAGGTTAAGGTGAAGACAGTTCTGGGTCAACCAGTGAGTGACAGCTGTGAGGCAGTTATTTAGAGGAGTGAGGTCGGGGTGGGAAGGGGATGTGTGGTGCAGAAGAAGAATGTCATCCACGTAGTAGAAAGCAGATATCCCGAATTGCTGGATGACTAGTGTGAGGGGTACCAAGAACAGATTAAACAGAAGAGGGGCCAAGACAGAACCCTGGGGAACCCCACAAGGTAAAGGAAAGGGAGCGGGCGGTGGCATGGAGGAGGAGGCAGGAAGGACTGAGGCTGATCGGGCATAGAGAAAGGAGTGAAACCACCTGTAGAGCCCCGATTGCAGCTAACCCGTTCACCCTTCGAGCCAATGGCAACATGCTCACTCCGGTACCTGTCCTGGAAGGTGGCCTTCCTGGTGGCACTGACCTCGGCCCGCCGAGTCAGCTCCAGGCTCTCATGGCTGACACTCCTTACACCAGGTTCTATTGGAATAGGGTGGTCCTCTGTACCCACCCTAAATTCCTGCCTAAAGTTGTCTCGGATTTCCATCGTAACCAGGAGATAGTCCTGCCGACTTTCTTCCCAAGGCCCCACACCAACCAGGCGTCAGTGGCTCTCCACACCCTCGACTGCAGAAGGTCTCTCGCCTTCTACTTGCAGCACACCCAGACTCATCGCAAGTCTGGCCGACTCTTTGTGACCTACGATCCCAATAGATCAGGACAGGCAGTTACTAAATGCACCCTCGGTTTGGGTAGCGGACTGCATTGCTTTTGCTCATACGAAGGCGGGTGCCCCACTAGATTGTCGAGTCACCGCACACAGGGTTTGGGGCAAGGCAGCCTCGGTGGCCTCGCTGCTCTCCGTGCCCCTGATGGACGTCTGCCGGACGGTGACATGGTCTTCCACGAATACCTTCGCTGCTCACTAGTGCCTGGAGAGGGAGTCCCAACGGGACAGTGCCTTCGGCCAGGCTGTACTCCGTAACCTGTTCGGTGTATAACCAACTCCTGCCCTCCAACCCTTCTTCATGGCTACCGAGGGCTTCGCCCCGAGGACTTGGGCTCCTTCGGGCATCAGCTTCTGCTCACAGCCTCGTGGAGGCGTTTTTGGTTACAGGTCGGTATCCTGTAGCTGGGGAGTCCCATAAGTGAGGACTGACTTCCTGCTTGTTCCTGGAGAAAGCCTAGTTACTCACCTATAACCTGTGTTCTCCAGGGACAGCAGGAATCAGTCCTCGCTACCCTCCCACCTCCCCTGATGAATTGCTAGATTTTTGTCCTTCCGTTACCATCTGCTTGGTAGGGCTCGAGCTAAGGGATCTGACTGAGCAAGATGGCACCCTTGGGCAGGAAGAGAACCACGCATGCATGGCAGCAATCCCACATGCTTTCTTTGAAAGCTGGGGAATTCCTCTGCGCGGGCTCCGTCGGTGCCGACGTCGCCCATAAGTGAGGACTGATTCCTGCTGTCTCTGGAGAACACTTGTTACAGGTGAGTAACTATGCTATATTCTTCTATTGGAGGTAATAGACCACAGGTGCTCCTTGTGGTCTTGGGCAAGCCACTTAACCCTCCATAGCCCATGTTCCCTGTAAAATAGTTATCTCCAAGTTATAATGCCCTGTTCAATGTAATTTCAGTTTGTTCAATGTAAACCGCACTGATGCAGAATAGCGCGGTATATAAGAGAATGTAAATAAATAAAATAAATAAATAATAGAGACAAAGACTGTATCTGAATCCAAAAAAGTATGGGACAAACACAAGAGGATCTCTAAGGGATAAAAAGGGACTATAAAGCTTAATAGTTGGTATGGAAGGCCATATGGTCTTTCTGCCATCATTTTTCTGTTCTATGAGTCCAGCAGTATCTCAAGATGTCTGACCTGATTTTAGGTAGTGTTCATAGTTCCCAAAAGGGATTTTGATGTCAGGCGTCCGCAGAATCTGTTTTACTGATGTTCAGGCAGAGGGTTTTTTTTGTCTATTCTTGAGTTGCTGTTGGGCATTCAGTTTGCTCAAAGCTGTAGGTAGATCTGGTTCAGTGGATATGAGTGTGTGCATTCTTTTTTTCTCTAGGCCACCACCTGGCTAGTGTTCGCAATGATGGGATCCTTCACTCCCTGCTCCCTAACCAAAGCTAAGAGGATCCTCCCTTGTTGGAGCTTTGGATAGGGGCTGCCATCTCATCTCTCGGCTGAGACAGCAGATTGCCATGAGCTATCATGGGGTGCTGGGTGAGACATAGTTAGTGTTGGATGCTCTTGAACTGGCCCACAGCTATGCTAGAAAATCACGCCAATCTTTGGTCTTTCTTACTACATTAGCTAGCTTATTTTCAAGCAGATATGCAGAACCATGACACCATTTGTTAAGCAGTGCAGCAGATTTTTGAGATTTCCCTGCTGTCATTTTCTAGGGTAGAGTACATGAGCTGCCATCATCCCAAGACAACATAGTAAATTTCAGCCTTGCCTAGAAAACAAATAGTAGTTTTTCAATCTGTTAACACCCTGTCAAGATGTAGCTTACATTCTGTCTACATATTTTTTTCCAAAACACAAACTTGGAGCTCTTGAATTTTATTTTGTGCCTTAGACTGTGCTGGTAGAAAATGGCCAGAAAGATTGTTTTCTTTATATAGCACATTTGAGTTTGGAGCTATCTTTTCCTGCATGAGTGTTAGCAGAGAAAATGGCAGATTTCCCACAGTGCATACTGTAATTCACATGTCTCTTTATTGGTTGTAATGGACAATTCATTTCAGCTCTCCTAGGCAGTTTCTGACCATCTGTTGACATTATTAGCTCTCAGAAAGAAAAGGGAACATTGGCAGGTGTAGAAACAAGATGAAAATGTGGCACACTTTTTTTCTTCAGTCTTGATAATATTTGTCTCAAGCTGTGCAAATCTGTTCCCTTAGTTAGACAAATATTTCATGGTAACAATTATTGGACTAAAGCCTTTTCTGTTTTGTTTTTAGCATATGTCACATCCTGTGAAGATTATTTGTGTTCTTCAAAAAACAGCAGCCAGAGATATGCTTTGTGTGTTGTGGAGGAGGGCTGACTGGTTTCTAATCTCCTTTGATGATTCTGTCTAGCTTATGTGCAATTTCCCCCCCCCCCCCCACCCCACCACAGCCCAGTTTAATGCCATCTTTTTTTTGTTGTTTTTAATGACGGTGTTCTTGATGCATTGTATTACACATGGATATTATCCAAAGACAGGCCATGTGACCTATTGTCACAGCTCTAAAATACGCTTGCCTTGTACCTAAACTTTAGAACAGAAGCACAGATTTCATGTCTTTAAGGGCCTCCTTGCATGTCTGTCCTTGTGACTAGTTCAGTTATGTTGGTAAAGCTGTTCATATCTGTTCTCTTAGTCTGCATTGCCAGTTCCAGACATCCTGCTTTTCATCTTGAGACATCATATGCCTGGCAGAACCTTCTTGAGTTGGTGCTTCTTGCTTCATTTATTTATATATTTATTTAAAATATTTATATTCTGCCTATCAAATTTTGTGGGTAGAATACAATACATCATAAATATCAGTTGAAACGATAGACAAAATAGAACTTTAAAACAAGAATCTTAAACATAAATGGACCTAAAAAATGTTTTAAATGTTTTTTCTAACAGTCAAAGATGAGTCTCAAGCCACAATTCGTAGGCAGGGTATTCCACAGTAGAGTTTGCTGCATTAGAACGAGTACCCCATTTAACGCATTCCAGACAAACTTGCAGTACCTCTGCTCTTCGCGTAGCACGTCACCTGGAATCCTCCTTTACTAAATTCAAGAAAGCCAGGAAGACACGGCTGTTCCAGAATGCCTTCCCTGGAGCCCTTCCTGACTGAAAATCCTTGCTCTCCCTATATGCCTTCCTGTTCGCCCCCCCCCCCCCCCTTGCCCTTGGAGATGATCTGCTATTTTTCTATCTCCCTCTCCTCCTTTTGGTTACACATTGTACTCTCTTCTCTTATTTCCTTCTTCTTTTTCTTTTGGGCCCTTTTTACTTGTAACCCGGGGCTCAACAAACCCCATGTAGCAGGTCACCATAGCGGCTAAAAAATTGGACATGATGCCTGGGGCTTGGAGCATATGGCCAGTCCGGCAGTGTCTGCCAGTGGAGATCCCATTTCTTACAGGCAGAAGTGCACTAAAAGACCAGGACTCGTAGTGTTTGTTCAGGAAATGGGATCTCTGTTGGCAGAAGGTGCAGCTGAAGGCTGTGAACACAGCCAGTACCGTATCTGCCCAGCGTGTTTAAAAAAGAAAAAAAAAGTAATGGACACGGGTAAGGTAGCAGACAGCTGACAAAATTTAAAGGGACAGTATTTTTTAATTAATAATAAATGATGGAGAGAATGGAGAGGAAGGGTAAATGCAAGGGGGGAAAGGGAAAGGGGAGAGCGTCTGGGAAGGAAAACAGAGTTGGGGTGGAGGAGGGACAGCAAGAAAGGGGTGAGAGCGGGCAGGAAGGGAGAGAAGAGCGCAAGTGATTGGAGGCTGAAGAGATGGATGCTGGGAAGTAAAGGGCACAATGTGTATGTGCAAAAGGTGCACCCCTCTCACTCCACACACACGCATGTAGGCACACATACAAAAGAATAGCTTAAGGGGTCAGTGAGGGTGATGGGTGAGGGAAGAGGAGGAGTGCGGCCACTTCCTTCTGTTAGCACTGTACAGTGACCCATTAAGAGTTTGATTTATTAAGCTTTTTCCAGTAGAGAACTGTTAAAAGTCTTAGTAAATCAGGCTCTAAAACCTAGAAAAGTAACAGCGATACACCATTTTGGGGAGCAGGGGTGTACACTGTGACCTAGGTTTTGGCGACCGGCTCCTAAATTTTTAGGCTTTCTCCTAGATTCCAAGAAAATTCGACAAGGCCTGCTGTAAACTATTAGGATGGCCGTTGTGTCCTTCAGAGGTATAGCAAATGATCATAAATAAAGTAAGAAGTTTGGTCCCTAAGACCACAATACATGTGTCAGCAGATGAGCAACCATTGTATCCAGAGCTGGTGCAAGGACTCTAGGCGCCCTAGGCGGGCCTTCCCCCCCACTCCACTGCTCCCTCATTCCCCGTGCCCATTACCGCTGCTGGCACCCCTCTCTGGGGCCGACAGCAGCAGCAATTACCCCCTGAAACTGCAATGTATAAACCAGACGTTTGCGGAGCAGGGGGTGCCAAAGCGGCAGATTGAACAGAATGAAATCACAACGCAGCCCTGGAGATGGAGGGCTAGTGTTGGGTTGTGGTTTCAGTTGTAATTACGGAGGGGCACCAGCAATGGCAATGGGTGCAGTGCCCCCCCCCCCCCACCCCTCGGAGAGCCAGCCCTCTAGGGGGGACTCTAATTCACCTAATGGTAACGCTGGCCCTGACTGTATCTTTCATATACTTTGGGAACTGCTCATGTAACAATTTAAACATCATCACTGCTAGCTTGTATTTGATCCACATCTTGATTGGGGGTGTGGGGAGACTTCATCCCAATCTCTTACATTTTCATTTTGTCCCCAGACAGATGGGTGGGCGGGCGGGCGGGCAGGCAGGCAGGCAGACTGAAACATGCTTGACCCCTTTTGTATAATTGTTTCCAACTTTGGTTGGGTCAGAAAGAATAAAGAGGTTCTCTATTTAATAAGCACTATTAAAGGGATAATAGCGTAATCTGCTCTGTACTGTTGTAAAACTGAAATATGTAGAACATAAATGTAAAAATTAAATTATTTTGGTTGCTAGTAGACTAGTTGCTATTAGGAAATGAAAATGCATGCATACCAACATTCTTTGATTTATTCATGATATGTTTACAGATTATGGAAATAAGAAAATTAGTGATGTCTATTCAAACTGTTTGTTTATTTTTCTCCCCAAAAATCAAAATGCAAAGTAATAAATATGCAAATGTGCAGTTGAATAGTGTACTTAGCAATAGAATACTATACGCAGGTGACATCTCTGTTGGATATCAATTTGATGTATGCAGTCTTTGTAAGGATAGTCTCTTTCAATAAACTTGATGATACATGTAAAAAGCTGACCCGCGCACATCAATAAGACAGAACAATGAGAAATTTTTATTCTAGCATTAAACAGCAGCAGAGAGTATTTGGCCTTTGATTAAACATTCATGAACTTCAAGTCTTACCTTATGGCCTGAAACTTGTTGCTAAGGTTGACTGTGGGAAATAATATTTTTACTGATATACTCCGATTACCATTTTGTGTAGTTGGCAGCGTTTAATAATATGTGGGAATATGCAAATTTCTTTAATAAGTGGTGTTTGGTGGGCATTTCTATATTAACTGGATAATTAGGATTACCAAAGAGGCTATGGAATATTTTTGGAAACCCTTTCAAATCTTCCTATTGCTCACAATATTCTGTTGAGGCTACAATTTCTCTTCCCTTCTGATGGCTCATACAATCAAAATAGTTCTGTCATAGGAAATAGAGTGATAATTTTGGCCCTAAGTATGTTATATTCTTATAAAAGTATTGAGATTCAAATGATTACTAGATTTGATAGAATTGATCTAAATCTTGTCAATCTGAAATACATAATAGTTTGTGTTATTTGTCTACGTAAATTAGGGGGTTGTGTCTGGATCTCAAACAGGCTATATCCACATAGGGATACCTCCAGTGATTGAGCTATATCTTTGGATTTGTTATTTGTACACAACACTGTTTTGTTGTACATTATGATTGGATGCTGGTGTCATGTACTTTAATCAATTGCTGTGCACATACTTGGGGTGCATGTATTTACCTATCTGAACAACTGACTTAAAGGATATTTCACTCAAGAGGACTATGCACTACTAATTACTGCTCACTTTGGATATTTAATTCTTTAGGCCAAGTCCCATCTGGTGTTCACAGGACTTTGCTCGATATTACTCATGCTGTGGCCTGTCTTCTCCATGGAAAGGCACAGAACATGATGGCTTTTGACTTGCTTGAATGCCTAAATAAATCCAATCTTGAGATGATTCCCCAAAGTCTGGGATAAAAATTCACAGAACTAAGGGGCATGTTTACTAAAGTCCGCAAATTTGCGCGCCGCAAAATAGCGCACGGCAACGCGCCACTGAAACGCGCATAAACGCGTTTAAACGCCCCGCACACGTGCGTGTCACCCCCGCACAGATACGCGGCACACCAACGGGCCCCATACAAGTGCGGGCCCGCAAATGTCCGATAGAGGCGTGGAACGGCTAAAGGAGGGCGGAGGAAGGCTCCGGAGGGGCGGAGGGACAGGGTCAATGGGTGGAGAGTGGGAGGGGAGAGGGTCCCCGCACAGTATCGGGCCCGAATTTGCATGTAAAAACTACCGCGAGTGAAACCCTCGCGATAGAAAGCATTTAAAGGGAAGAGAAACCATTTCCGTCAGCAATGTACAGGAAAACCGGGGAAACCAGCAAAACGTGAGCAGTGTGATACATGTGCACTGCACAAAAGTGCACATAAAAATAGGAAATGACCACAACAGAACTATTAAAAATAGTAATTCAGCTGGGGAACAGTGATAGTGATGGGCAAATACAGAAAACACACCCAACAAAGCTCCAGAAAAAAGAAATGAATTTTGGAAGGGTTTACGGAGCAGAGACTCTTCCAAACAACATTTCCTGTTGTGGAGCTGTCCTGGGAGTGTTTGCTATGGTTGCCCATTAATATCACTGTTGCCCAGCGTGGTGATATTGTTTCCCCCAGTTCCCGTGGTCATTTCCGTGGTTGATGTGCACGTTTGTCACCAGACAGGGTGCATATGCCCACAGTAAAATTGCGTAGAGCAGGGTTTGTGACTCCATCCTGCCAGGCTTACTACCTCCAGGGGCTGCACTGTCTCTGTGGCCATAGTGTGGTGCAGCGGACAAAGTCAGTACCTCTAGGACCAGAGGTTCAAAGCCCAGCTGGTGCACTTGCCAGCCCAGTCCCTATATTTTACCCACCACTAAACACAGATAGCGCAGACACCCCTGTATTGCAGGTGACATAAGCATGGGGAAAATACCCATATTTTACCCAACAACGCACACACACACACCACAACAATGGGCATTACCCACAGCCAAGTACCCCAAATGCAGTCCCGTACTGCCACATTCCAATCAGGTCACTTGCTTTTTATGGGAGGAGCTCATGCCAGCATGTTGGCGGACGAGTACATGTGGTGCAGGGGGCAGTGGCTGCTAGCGACAGAAGACAGAGGCCTAGCTAGCCATGTGCAGGCTGCCACCATCCACTGCAACAGACAGGCCCTGCCGGATCCACAGTCATGGACATGCCAGGGAATCCACCCAATCTGTGGCTACACAGTGGTGCAGTGCACGCAGACACTGCATGCAAGAGCAGAAGGTCACAGGTTCAAAGCCCAACTGGGGCAACTGCCAATCTTGCCCACATATTTTTCCCCCAAGTAAACAGTGATAGTAAGGGCACACCTTTCCTGGCGAGGACATATGCAATGGCAATACGTCTATCTTTTACCCCACTGAGCAAAGACACCATGAACAGGGCCAAATGCAGTCCTGGTGGGGCACACACCAGTCAGGTTCCATGATGCCACTCATACAAATGCCTGTGCTGTATATCTATGCACCACACCCATGGTATGTAGATGTAGCTCATGCATATCCATGAGGGACAGCAGGAAAACCAGAACAGTGTGATGCAAACCTGGACTGGAGTTGGGAATCTGTGCCGTAAAGCAGCAGCCATCAAGGGCAGACACACCCACACCCACAGGCCTCATTGGCCAATGTCTCCTGGAGAGGCAGACCATTGGACCCTGCATGCATCTCCCAAAACTAGCACTTGCATAACTTACCAATGTCACCCTACACCTGAGGTATATGGTACACAGCTCTGAGACGTTTGCTAGGAGCACAGGCAGCTAGATATCCATACGTTACGCACATACTGCTAGTTGACCCCATCCGAACAATCTGTTAGGTGTTTGCGGTGCGTGCTCCAGGCCTGGCCTCTGACGGTGTTTACCACCCTGGGGAGTGACCCCCAGCTGTACTGCGTACCATATCCATGCCTTGCCGTGCTCAGGACCGGTTTGGTGGGCAAGGCTAATTACTTCCTCAATAGTAGCACCATGATGGCATAGGTGTGGAAGTGTGTGTCTGGCTATACAGTGGGTGTTGGCTGCAAGCCCCTTCCACAGCCCACACTGCCAGCACTGTTGCCAGTATTGGCCTGCCAATGTGCATAATGAGGTGCAAGGTACCATGGGTATAGCCAGGACAGGGTAGCCTGGCCAGGATGCATCTGCACCGGGCATAGGGCACTGGCAGGGACATTGTAGTGTCCGGCCACCACCTACACAGACAGGGTGGCCAAAGCATGTCCTTCTGGGAGATCACACTCACCCTGACTGTGCAGTGACCACAGCATGGCTAGGCACCCCCATAGTGCTATGCAGTATTTCTCTCATGTGATAGATATGGGTTTCTATTTGGGGCCCAGTCACTGATTTATCTGCTTGCTGTGTATGCTGGCAGACCAGTTCTGGGTGCATGTGTCTCCATTGGGAACATGCACTATGGACTAACCAGCAGACTGTTTGTAGCTGGTATGTGTATTGCTGGAATGGCTTGCAGGGTGCAGTGGCTGTTGGCTTGCTGCAGGGGAATATCTGGTGGTGGGGTGCAGCTTACCTTATCCTGGTCCTATGTCTGTCTGCTATTGTGTTGTGGCTGTGTGTGGGGTGGGGGTGGTGTTCATTCCTCAGCAGGACTGGGGTTGATGTTACCCTCTACTGCCACCTTTGCAGGGAGGTACAGTGTGGATCTCTTGATGGGGGACCATGTTTGCTGCTGGGGAGGGAGGGAGGGAGGGGGTTCCCAGGGGGTGCTGAGCCTGACTGGGATATCCATGGTGTTTGTGCAGAAACTAGCTATCTTACACATTAACACTGCTTTGAAACTCCCGCTTGGCCTCCATCAGCCATGGAAGGTGTTGTGGACCTGGTCCTGGGCGCCTCATTGCACACTCAGGGTGAGCACAGAACCCACACGATGTAACGGTGTGTAGCTACTCTGTGCCAGTAAAACACCCGGTCAGTGCCCCCTACCAGGCCGAGGTGCTGTGTGGGTGCACCCGGTCACTCCCCCCAACAGGGCCGAGGTGCTGTGGGGGTGCATTACCCATCTTGTGTCCATCTGTGGACAGCTAATTTGCATGTGCAGTGCATCATGGGTACGTGTGGCCTAACCCTATCCTGTTTACACTGGCAGACTGTCTGTGAGGTGACCTGCAGGCTATCTGCAGCCAGCCAGGGGCTTGCTTACAGCTATGGAGTTGTAGCCCAATGGTTACATCACTCCCTGTGCAGCCAGAGGTCATGGGTTCAAACCCACAGTGGGGTTCTGTGATAGGGGTGTCCACAGCATCTTTTTAATTTACTGTACATATGTTGCTGCCAGCAATAACACCCTGAGCGTACTGTACCCATAAGGTGCCTCTGAGGGTGCTTTATGGGGTGCCGTATACGGCACTTTATGGTTGCCATCCATATAGGGTGCACTATACATTATCCTGTGTCGCAACATGCATGCTGCCCTATAGGGGACATTCTAGGGTGCCTTGGCGGACGGTGCACTGTCACATGTGCCTTATGGGCTGCCTTATGTTAACATGCTGTGAGCATGCGTTTTCTAGTTATCACAAAATAAAATTAGTGGGCCTACTACAGCACTCCACAACATAAAACATACTGCCTCTGCTAGTCTTTTTCAATGGGCATTGTGAGGGATTGAACCCCTGGTCCCTGCACCATTGGTCAGTGTCACAACCATTGTGCTGTGGCTCTGTTCCTGTGCTTGAGCAGCAGCGCGCAGCCTTGTAGCCATCGGCGCGCCGTCTTGTGGCGCACAAAATTAGCAGTGCGCCGCCTTCTGCCGCGTAACATTAACAGCGCGCCGCCTTATGCCGCCCAACATGGGCATGCCCCTTAAAATAATGCCTCAGCCAGCTGTCTTCAATGGGCACTGTGGGGAATTGAACCCATGATGCCTGCACGAGTGGTCAGTGTCTTAACCATTGTGCTATGGCTCCATTCCTGCTATTTGCACATCAGCGCGCCACTTATCCCTCCCACTATTGGGCTGCCCCCTCACACATCAGCGCGACGCCTTCTGCCCACAGGCTCGCCGCCTTCTGTTGCCCCATTTTATCAGCGCGCCGCCATCTGCCGCCCACAATGAACAGTGCGCCGCCTCATGCCGTATAAAAAAAGAGTGCGCCGCCTTCTGCCGCCCATAATCAATATACCTCCTACACCACTTTTGCCCATAAAAGTTGATGCCTCAGCTGGTCTTTTTCATTGAGCGCAATGGGGGTTTGAACCCCTGGCCCCTGCACCATAGGTCAGTGTCTTCACCGTTGTACTACGGCTCTGTTGTTTGGTTACGTAGCAGCGCCCCACTTAGCCTTCCCACGCGCTAATGTGGGCCCCGCACATTTGCGCGACGCACACACGTACGGTCCAGTTTTTTTTCTTTTTTCTGCCTGGCCCGCCCACTCCTTATATGGCACCAGCACACTAACGGGAACCCGCACAGCAACGGTGTTTAGTAAACATGCCCCTAAGTTACTTTGGTGGGTAAGCCCTTTCAAATAGCTTGCAGGAGCACAGATCAAAAATAGATGTACATGAATATAAGGGCACAGATGTGGTTAAATATTCCTGTGTTTCTAAAATGTCTCTGAGCTAAAGCCTTCCTGGACTCCCAGAAATACTGCGCCCAGTTTGAAAAGGCCTTTGCTCTGATTACACCTGGCTCAAGGCAGTTGTATCCTTTTACTTGGATTAGATCACGAAGATCAGTGACAGAAATATGGTATTTGCTTTAAACCAGGATCTCCTGGAATCTCGGCCTACCAGCATTGGGCACTGCAACTTTGATAGGTATATTAAGTGACCAACCTGCAAGACTGCTCTTGATGTGGGACATGATAGCTCTACAGCCAAAGCAGTTCTCCGTGTTTGTCATGCTGCAGTATGTGAACCCAGTATTTAGTGCTTTTGAAGTGAGAAGTTGTTTTGTTGGCCACTACAGCCTCAATTCCAGGCCATTATCCATTGTGATCGGTACAAATTCTTACTGGTGAGCTCTGTTCCTGGGCTAGTTTCTCCCTCATTTATAATGCCAATAGAGAGTTCACAATGTTCTCAATCAGTGGTTCCCAACCTGTGGTCAGTGCAGCCATTGCAGGGGTTCCACAGGTTATGGAAAAAACAGCCATTCTTATGAGACTGTAAACATGCTGGCTGGAAGCCTATCTGGAGCAATGGGGGGGGGGGGGGGGGCAGTGGTTGCAAAAGCTAAGCACGCTAATGTAGTAGAAATGGGGAAAGTAGTGGCCATGCAGATCAAAGCAGTTGGGACCTGTGGGGGTCATATGGCCTGAAATAGCAGGATCTGTGGTAGTGGCAAGACCTGCAGCTACCTACAGGGCCAAGTACTGCAGTGTAGCAGCAATATGTGGGGAGATAGGGAGGGAGACTGATGATGACAGGGTTGATGAGGAAATGATTTGAAGGTTGATAAGGGGTCATCACGGCTAAAAAGGTTGGAACCCATGCTCTAAATCCCATAGATTTGGGTCTTAGAGCTCCAGAGAAGGAGTCTATTCCAGGTCTTCCTTCAGAGTAATCTGCTGAGTCAGCTAAGAATCTTCCTCCATCTGACACTATCTCCCTCATCTTGTTTATTGAAGATATACTTAAGTTCATCCCTTTTGATTTGCAAAAACCAGGGTATCTTTCCTAGACCTTCTGAAATATCAGGCTATATCTATATAATAGGCAGCAATGTACTTTCATGCTTTTTGCTCAGATGCAGTGGTAAGGAAACATGAACACCCTTGTTATTTCAACTAGTTAATAAAAAGATCATATTTAGCTAGCCCCATAATTCGATCAGTAAGTTTCTCATTACATTGTGGTAGTCAGATTGGCGTTCAAGAAGGCCAAAAATCCTAAAGTTATGTGTAGCCCGCTAAGCTTAGAAATTAGGAAACTTGATCTTCTTGTGAGAAGAGGCTTTACTATTACTTTTAGTGCTAATCATTTGTATAGCGCTACAAGATGTACGCAGCACTGTACATGTAGATGTAAGATATAGTCCCTGCTCATCAGAGCTTACAATCTTACCAAGATGAAAAACATTGCAGAACTGGGGACTCTAGAGTATGGCAAAGTACACACAAAAAGTGGACAAGAGAATGAGGAGCAAAGGGATCCAGCAGCCTCATTAGTCTGGACTTGAATAGGGCCAGAGAAAGAGGCACCGACTCTGTTACTCTGTTACAGTCATATGGAGCAGCAAGGTGGAATGAACGAAGTCTGGAGTTGGCAGTGGCAGAGAAAGGCACAGATAAGAGGATCTGCCAGAGGACCGGAGTTCCCAAGGAGGAGTGTAGAGGAAGATAATTGAGGAAAGGTAGTGAGGAGCCACAGAATGAATGCACTTGTAGATAAGTAGGAGAAATTTGAACTGGATGCAAAAATGGATAGGGAGCTGGTGAAGTCACTTGAGAAGGATTACATGAGCATAGTGACACTGGCAGAAGATAAGCCGTGCAGCTGAGTTTTGAACAGATTGAAGGGGAGAAAGATGATTCAGAGGGAGACCAGTAAGGAACAGATTACAATAATCAAGATGGGAGGTGACTATTTATTTATTTACATTCTCTTATATACCGTGCTATTCTGCATCAGTGCGGTTTACATTGAACAAACTGAAATTACATTGAACAGGGCATTATAACTTGGAGATAACTATTTTACAGGGAACATGGGCTATGGAGGGTTAAGTGGCTTGCCCAAGACCACAAGGAGCACCTGTGGGACTAGAAACCCCAGTCCTTTCAGCCCAAGGTTGCTGTCCTCTAGTGGGATTTGAACCCCCGACCTTCCGGCCTGAAGTACCTTGCCCCAACCACTAGGCCACTCCTCCACTCCAAGTGAGTGAATGACCATCTTAATAGTGTGTGTAGAAAGGAAGAGACAAATTTTGCCAGTGTTATAGAGAAAGAAGCAACATCTGTTGTGGTGTGCAGAGAGAGAGAGTAGAGTTGAAGATGACCCCAAGGTTGCGAGCTGAGGAAACGGGGAGGAGTGTAGTGTTATCCACAAAAATAGAGAAGGGAGGAAGGGGGTAGGTGGGTTTAGGGGGAAAGATAAGGAGCTCAGTTTTAGCCATGTACCGTATCAGATGACGGTGAGACATCCAAGCAGCAATGTTGAATAAGCAGGCAGAAATCTGGGCTTGAATTGCTGGAGAGATTTCAGGCACAGAAAGGTAGATCCACAGGTAGCATAACGGTGGTACTGAAAACCATGGGAGGAAGTAGCCCTGGGCATTTTTCTGGCATAATTGACTACCAGAAGTGTACAGATAACTATTTACTTGTGATCTGAACTGAAGTGCAAATATCTGTTCAGTTTGTCCTTTCTTTTGGCCGAAGGAGAGGAGTGAGAGTTGCATCTAGTAGTCTCTCTGGCGTATGATGTATCTGAAATAACAACAGCGTCTGTCATGGCTACTGATTCCCATGGACCTGTTTGATCATTATCATGATACCCTAGAAAAGACATGTATAGTAAGATAAAAAAGAGAAGATAGAAGGAATATATAATGATAAGGATCATAAAAGCATCTCTTAAACTCTTTGCCACTCCAGACTACCTTTTCTATTCAGAGGTTTCTGTGAGATTTTTTTTCCTGCTACCCAGACATTCTAGCCCAGACATCACCTTGGTCTAAATGAAATATCTGTATGCTGGTGATTATCACCTAGTCAAACCCATGGTGAGGATTTTGACTGGATCAAGAGGAGATGGCCAGTCTTTGCTTGCAGGCTCAAAATATCATCCCTGTTTTGGAGGAGGGTATAGGGAGATGGAGATTGAGATATTTAATATTTTTTTGGCCCTGTGCAATCTGTCAATGGGTTCCAAAGATTTGTCAAAGAATGATGCAAACTGCTGTCTTCATAAAGCAGTGAGGCTAGCCCTTAGCAGGATCTACTAAAACCGGAAATCTCCTCTTCCGCAGAGGTCCCTGCAGTCAAACATTTTCACAAGGCCGGAGAGAAAATGCTGTTTTATTTTAGGTTCTTTTATTTTACAGATTGATATGCATGTTCTACATTTAGCCTGAAAACCAGATCCATTTACACTCCTTGAGCAATGTTACCACCAAGTTGTGCATGAATCCTCTGGCCACGCTGCAGCCATTACAGGAGGTGATACAATATTGCATCTTTAGTAGCAAGGAGAACTCGCATGCAATTTGGCAGGAACATTGTTCTTGAGAGCTCTGGGCTAGATTTACTAAAAGGTACTGCTAAGTAAGTGTGTGTGTTTCCCTCAGGTCATATTTTTTGCTCTGAGACTTAGTTACTAATAATGGGGCCCTTTTACTGATGCTTAGCACGCTCTAATGGGCATTAGCATGTGCTATTTGCCATAAAGTCCATAGGAATATAATGGGGGGGGGGGGGTGGCATCAAATAGCACGCATTAATGCTATTAGTGTGTGTTAAGCATCAGTAAAAGGGGCCCAATGTGCACTGATGTAGCACACGAATAGATCTAGTTAAAGAAGAGCGGGACCTAGGCGTGGTTGTGTCTGATGATCTTAAAGTAGCTAAACAGGTAGAAAAGGCGACTGCAAAAGCTAGAAGGATGCTTGGGTGCATACGGAGAGGAATGGCTAGCAGAAAAAAGGAGGTGATAGTGCCTCTTTATAAGTCTTTGGTGCGACCTCATTTGGAGTATAGTGTGCAATTCTGGAGACCGCACCTTCAAAAAGATATAAACAGGATGGATTCGGTACAGAGGGTGGCTACTAAAATGGTTAGTGGTCTTCATTATAAAGCATATGAGGACAGACTTAAGGATCTTAATATGTATACCTTAGAGGAAAGGCAGGATAGAGGTGATATGATTAAGATGTTTAAATACCTCTGTGGCAGAAATGTACAGGGGGAGAGCCTCTTTCAATTGAAAGCAAGTTCTCCAGGAACAAGCAGGAAGTCAGCCCTCACATATGGGTGACGTCGGCGTTGACGGAGCCCTCATGCAGAGCAATTCCCCAGCTTTTAAAGAAAGCCTTTGGGATTGCCATGCGCATGTGCAGTCACCTTCCGGCCCAAGGGTGCCATCTTGCTCAGTCTCCCTTTTTCCACCTCCGCTCCCAGGGTATTCACCAAATGCCTGGTTGTGGTAGCGGCCTTCCTCAAAAGCCAAGGGATTTTGTTTTCCGTTACTTGGATGACTGGCTAGTCAGAAGCCAGTCGACCCAGGAGGCCCAACAGGCCACGTCACTAACAGTAAACCTGCTACAGCATCTGGGCTTTGTCATAAATCATGCAAAGTCTACTTTGCTCCCCACTCAGAACTTGGAAGCGTGAGTTAAAATACGAACTGCGGTGTTCTGAACACGTTGAAGACGGGAGAGTTGAGATTGTGGAAGACCTGCCAAGGAAACATTGCAATAGTCAAGACTGGACATTACAAGAGAGAGTAGTAGTGTGGTCAAGGCAGAGGAAGAGAGAAAAGGACGGATGGCTCGTAATTGTTTGAGGGAAAAGAAAGAGCGCTGGACAACTGAAGAAATGTGTTCCTTAAAAGAGAGAGAAGAATCAAGAAAACACCTAAATACCGAAGGGAGGAAACAAGAGGAATAGGCAGGGAGGAAAAAGAAGGGGCACAAGTGTGGGGGGACGGGGACTCCCAAGAGTGAACCAGATAGTGAAAGACTTGGAAGGGTTTACATGAAGAAAATTGGAGGAGAACCAAGAAGCAACAGCAGAGAGGCATGAATTAAGGGGAGAGATATCGGGAGTAAGAGAATCAGTATGGTGAAGAAAGAGTATATCATCAGCGTAGTAGTACGCGGAAATGCCAAACTGTTGAACTAAAAGGGCAAGAGGGGCTAGAAAGACATTAAAGAGAAGTGAAGCAAGGACAGACCCCTGGGGTACACCGTAGGAAAGAGGAGTAGGAGCTGAAGAGGAGGACCCAGAAACAACCGAGAAGGACCGATAGGAGAGAAAAGAGTGAAACCATTGGAGAACCGTGCCCAAAAGACCAGCTTCCTGAAGACGAATAAGGAGAGTGTGATGATCTACCAGGTCGAAGGCTGCAGAAAGATCAAGAGACACAACAAGAGTGAAAAGTCCACGATCGTGAGCAGAGTGAAGTTCCCTATGAAGGGAAAGGAGAATAGATTCTGTGCTGTGACCGGGACGAAAACCGGATTGCCGAGGGTGAAGGGTGAGAGAAGCTTCAAGCTGGGAAGAAAGTTGGGAAAAGACCAGTTTTTCTAGAAATTTTGAGAGAAAAGAAAGATTGGAGATAGGGCGCCAATTGGAAAGAGCAGAAGGGTCGGAAGTGTGGGATTTCAGAATAGGACGAACAATGGCATGCTTCCAGGGTGTGGGGTAGATACCAGAGGACAAGCTAGAATTAAAAAGGGAAAGAGTGAATGGAGAAAGGGCTAGGGATGGTTCCAAGAGCCGGTGAGAGGGGATAGGGTCAGCGGAACAGGTTGTTTTCCGAATGGAAGAAAGGGTTTTAGACAAAACCGCTGGGGAAGTCAACTCAAAGGAAGACCAAAGGTGTGATAGTGAGGGGAGGGGTAAAGGAGGGAAGGGAGAAAGGGTGGGGGAAGGGGGGATACAACAGGAGGAGAGGGGGGGAGGACATGAGGAAAAGGATAGACGAAGGGTGAGAACCTTGGAGGCGAAAAAGGAAGCAAGGGAGGAAGGATCAGGAAGAGAAGAAGGGGGAGGAGTGGAGGGAGATGAGACAGAGTAGGATGCAGAGAGAGTGCGAAGAACAGAGTACAATTGACGAGAGGAGTTTGACGAAGAAGAGATGAGCCTAGAATAGTAGTCACATTTTGCTGAATGAAGGAGGGTACGGTAGTGACGATGGCACAACTGAAAGTTTTGCAGGTTAAGAGAGGAAGGGTGCTTTCGCCAAAGACGCTGTGCGCGGTGAAGATGTTTTCGGTGCAGAAGGAGGCCAGGGTGAAACCAGGGGTGCCGGGGATGACGGCGAGGTGGTAGACGGGGACAGAGAGGGGCAATGTTGTCAAGAGCAGTGGAAAGGGAGGAATTCCACAGATGAGCCTGAGCATCAACAGGGAGTAAACTGAAATCAACAGGGAATAAAGAGACAGAGGAAGGAAATTGAAGAAGTGTGTTTGCATTTAATTTGCGCGTAAATGTTGAGGAATTGGGACTGGTATTGGAGGTATTACTGTGAGGCATTGATATTGAACCAGACGAGGGGGGCAAGACGGGGATGGAAAAAAGAAGACAGAAATGATCAGACCAAGGGAGGGAAAGAGAGGAAAGGGAAGGAGGAGGGAAAGGGGAAGAGTTTGAAGTGATAAGAAGATCAAGAGAATGACCGGCAGTATGGGTGGGGAAAGAGACGAATTGGCGAAGGGACAGATCAGAAAGGAAAGTAAGAAAAGAAAGCTCCCTAGCAGATGAAGGAGAGTCGACATGAACATTGAAATTTCCTAAAATCAAAAGATGAGGATAGAGAAGTGAAGCCTCAGAAACGGTGGCCTGAAGAGAGTCCCACATAGGTGTGGATAGGGAGGGAGGAGCGTAGATAAGGAGAAAGTGACAAGGAGGAGAAGAAGAGTTTAACCGGAGAAGC
The DNA here is from genome assembly GCA_033557465.1 of Ichthyophis bannanicus. Classification (NCBI taxonomy): domain Eukaryota; kingdom Metazoa; phylum Chordata; class Amphibia; order Gymnophiona; family Ichthyophiidae; genus Ichthyophis; species Ichthyophis bannanicus. The sequence continues at coordinate 1,247,008,924 of CM066031.1, read as the reverse complement.
TGGGATTCTAGGTAAAGCAAGGAAGAAGAGGTGGGAAGTTCATGGAGAGGGAGGGCGGAACGGTAGATGACGGCGACTCCTCCACTGCTCCTACCCCGAAGAGAAGTAGACAGAAATGAATAACCTGGAGGGAGGCAGCGGTTGAGGAAAGATTCCTTCCCTCTCTCAACCAGGTTTCGGTTAAGAAAAATAGGTCCAGGGCGTGTTGGGAGATAAGATCGTTAATAAGAAGAGTTTTTGAATGGAGCGAGAGACAGTTGAGTAAAGCAAGCTGCAAAAACACAAGAGAAGAGGAGGGGGGAGTAATAGATGTGAAGGAACGCGTGAACAGTAAATCAGATTAGAAAGCTGACAGGCAAGATGACCAGGGGGGACAATACTGGATGGAGCAGGACGCCAGCCCCAATGAACGGGAATGGCAGACATAAGGAAAGGAAGGAACAGCAGCAGATGACCGAGGAGTAAAAACTTAAGCCACTTACCGTGTGTGATTAACAGTGCGCCCGGAGGTGGACGTGGAACACCAGTATTACGGTGATGTGAAGGAGGCGATGGAGAGCAAGTGCAGGATAAGGCAGGGAAACCAGAGGGCTCTGGACATTTGCCCCGTCTCTCGCCCCAAGGAGCTCACACAAGAAGCACGACCTGCTCCTTGTGCACGCTCCTTCGGCGTGCACACGCAGCACGCGCCTCTGCGGCGCGGGACGCCGCACCAGAGCAGATTTTATGCAGGGTGAGACGAACCAATGGGGGAAGACAGTAGGCGGTACCTGGGGAGATAGGGAGACACAACAAGAACAGTCTATGAGGCACTAAGGTACTGCAACAGAAGGCAGGCAGGCAGGCAGCAGAGAACCAAGGAAACAGCAGCAGCAATCAGAACGCCGCACCAGAGCAGATTTTATGCAGGGTGAGACCCTCGCGGGCGACCCGCATCACTTCCGGTGAGACAAACCAATGGGGGAAGACAGTAGGCGGTACCTGGGGAGATAGGGAGACACAACAAGAACAGTCTATAAGGCACTAAGGTACAGCAACAGAAGGCAGGCAGGCAGCAGAGAACCAAGGAAACAGCAGCAGCAGGTTGTTTGCTCCTTCAAAAAGTACAATATACTAGGGGACATGCAATGAAACTACAAAGTAGTACGTTTTAAGACTAAATTGGAGAAAATATTTTTTTACTCAGCGTGTAATTAAGCTCTGGAAGTCATTGTCAGAAGATGTTGTAAAGCTGTTAGCATAGCTGGATTTAAAAAGGGATTGGACAAGTTCCTGAAGGAAAAGTCCATAAACCATTATTAAAGTGGAGTGTGGGAAATCCACTTCTTTATCCCTGGGATAAGCATCATGGAATATGCCTATCTTTTGGGATCCTTTCAAGCACTTGTGACCTGGTTTGACCACTGCTGGAAACAGGATTCTGGGTGTGATGTACCTTTGGTCTTGACCCATTATGGCAAATTTTATGTTCTTAACTGTGCTTTTACATCAACCAATCTAATCAAAAGACAAGTGCAGCAACATATTTTTAGAATTGAAAGAGGATAAAACACTGCATGAGGTTTTCAAAGATGTTCACTATCATCTTTGATGTGTTTATATGGAGAAACTTGCCACTAGAGTTCACTATAAGCATTTAAATAAGGACTGTAATGAGGAGGAAGTATATAATGTGGCAGACTTGTTCTTGGTTTAGGTGTGGAACTTGCAGAGACTTGACATGCTATTAAAGTATTGATCTTTTGAAGATAGAAGATCATAAATTACAGAGCGTGCGAGGTGAAAACATCTGTGAAGACTGTGAAGTTATAAAATTTAAATGTACACATTTAGATACAGATCTGAAAAAGTACAAGATGAATTTGTTTTTAATGCATATGAAAAGGGAGACAGCCAGTAAAAGCTTTTTTGTTCTGAAGTATTCTTGGAAGAAAAGTAAAAATAGAATTCCATCTAAATGAAGCTAGAGAAATGAAGAAAAAAATCAGGTCCAAAAGATGACAGCCACTGTCAGAAGCATCATTATGTATACAATTAGAAATAATATTACCATTATTGGAAGGGGCAACAGAAAACAGAAAATAATTTTTCTTATGACTGCAGAGATGTTTTTTAGCATTTATCACAAAACCGTTTTCTAGAGCTTCAGCAGAACCAGACAACTATTACAAAATCCTAATGTACTTTACAAAATCCTAATGTACCATGGCAAATATAATTTCCTTAAATATTCGATTATTATCCCCCTGGCAGGGGAAGTTACAGTCAGTGATGACAAAATGTTTTTTCTCCTTCCGTTTTTCCCTTAGAATTGCTTCTCTTGCTGCAAGTCTTTCCTCTTCTCTTGTTAATCTGTTAATATTTTCTGTATTCACACTGTACAAATCAGGTTTCACACAAACAGCAACATCATTTTATTTGATAGACCGCCTATCAATAGAAGTATCAGGTGTTTTATACTGCAACAGAGGTCTTTTAGGAAAACAGTGCCCTTCAAGTTTTTGCTTTGCTGTTTCCACACTAGCTAGATATCTGAAATCACAAATTTGGCACTTGGATTCCCCATGCTACATTACATAGTGTAATGATCTGGACCTCGTTGCTAGCAAGCAACATCCGCTTTTACATGACAGCCTTCCTTCACCAGCCATATCAGACTTCCTGAACTATGGCTGAGACAAACTACCATCAGTAAAGGCTTTTGCCCTTGATTGTAAAGTTACTAAAATGTTTTCTTGGCTAATAATTTTGGGTGCCTGTGATGCTTATGTATTCTTCATATTTCTTTATTTGCTTTTCTTAATCATGCATATGAAAAACCTGTTTGATATACAGTAAAATAAAACAATGCAGAAAATAAAACACACAGTCTGCATCCCCCCCTCCTTTCCTATTAGAGGTAGCAGTGGTAAATCAGTAACAGCAGTATGGAGATTCCTGCATGTTATCCTGAGTTCCATTTCATTCCTCCATTCCAGTCCTGGCACCTTTGGGTATTCACGCCCTTCCAGCAGCTTGGAGACTGAGCATGTCATGATCTTCATGACCTTCCCCTAGATAGTCAGTTGGCTCCATCCCCAGCCTTCAGTATCTCAGTCTCCAAGCAGGTGGAAAGACATGAATCCCAGTACCTGGACTCACTGAAGGAACCAGAAGGTTTTTTTTAAAAATTAAATTTAGAACCTGCCAAAAGAGAACTGCAACACTACAGCAGGGGCAGGGCAGGCTGGGGCAGTCCTCAAAGCTGTGAAAGCAATAATATGCTGAGGCCATAAAAAAAAAAAAATCAAAGTGTTCGGCCAGATCTGTGCTACTCCCCTGTGGGAAGGTAGTGAAGCGGTGAGTGCTCAGCAGTGCGGGCTTAAGGGGTAAGCTGGGGCAGGAGAGCAAACAACTTGCCGGGGACCAGAAACAAAAGCGTGACGACTCCAGAGCGGCAGGCTGACAGGAGTTGTCACGTCGGCAGGAGACCAGGTATTTCTGGAGGCCCCCTGCCCGATGCCAAAGCCCGGAGGCGGCTGAGCGTGCAGTGCAGCTGCTCCAGGGCTGGGGAATCGTTGCAGGTTTGTGCGGAGAAGGGGGCAGTTGAGGGAGCTGCGTGGTGAAGAGAAGGCGGAGAATGGTGGTGGCCATTTTGTAAAAGCGTGGGAGCCGTTGTGCAGTGCGGGAACCACTGTAGGTAGCAGGCAGTACTTGGGGCATTAAATTGACAGCCCTCATTGCAGGTTTTAGCGCTTTGCAAGCTAATCGTGAGCTGGAACTTCAGGAACAGTAAGGGAAACAGGAACCTCTGTGCAAAACAGGATAGAGATGCCAGCAAGACAGACCTGTGTGGCCTGTGAGTCGCACAAGGGCTCAGTGTTTGCGGCCAGGTTCTGCAGGGGGTTTGAGATGGAATCCCGGTCAGTGGAGACAGAGTTGCAAGGGGACAGGCCAGATAGGTCCCCGGACACTGGCATAGACCACGAAGCCGCAGGGCCCTCAGCAGCGCCCAGTGCAAAGACAGTTGGTGTAGAAGGAAAGGAGCCTCTCCCGATCAAGGCACCAAAGGGAAAAAGGTGGCAAAGATGAGGGGCTCTAAGGAGCAGCAAGGCATGAGCGCTCAGGGTGGCTTCTCACTGTAGTTTGTGCTCCTGCTACGTAAAGCTTTTAGTTTGAAGCAGAGAGCAACAGAGAAGACAGCAGCTCTGAAGAGTGGAGCTAAGTGATCCACGGATACAAGCTTAGCACTTGAGGAACAGAGGAGGAACCTGGTCCCAGTAAGCGATGTGTGGAGGAAAGCCTCTGGGAAGAGACTCCACTGGAGACAGAGGACTTGGAGGAAGAAAACCTCCAGGATGGAAAAGGAAGGAGAGATCCCGAGGCAGAAAATTCTTGCATTATCCGAGTTTTCCACAGAGAGGAATTGGTGGCTTTGGTAGTGCAGTCAACTAAGGCTTTGAACTTTCGCATGGAGGCACTGAAGGAAGAGGAGCCTCTGGAGGACCCGCTTTCCAGTCGTTTGGTTGACACAGAAGGTATTCCCCTTGCATAGGCTCATGCGGCGCATGATTCAGGAAGAATGGGATGTTACGGAAGGGCCGCTTAGGGGTACTCGAACAATGGCTCGGCTGTACCCCCTCCCAGATTGAGACAGAGAACTCTTTCATGCACCTAAAGTGGATGCAGCGATCTCAGCGGTGATGAAGACGACCAGGATCCCAGTAGAGGGTAGTACAGCTCTTAAGGACGTTCAAGATCGTAAGTTGGAGACTCTCTTGAATCAGGCATTGGACACTTATGCCCCTGTCCTTGCAAGCTTCAGTATGTGGGGCCTTTGTGGTCCCGGCCTGTCTCCAGTGGGCATAAGGAATCTGCGGAGAATCGGAAACTGAGCATGGGCGACGGCCAGAGGCAGTGAAGCTAGAGTCCGGAGCGGCATATCTTGTGGATGCCTTCTAGGACCTTATTAGGTGTATGTCCAAAGTTATGGCCTCGGTGGTGGCAGTGAGATGCTATTTATGGCTCTGGAATTGGTCGGCAGATGTGTCGTCCAAGTCTCGGTTGAGCGCGCTCCGTTCAGGGGTAAGCTCCTGTTTGGAGAGGACCTAGAGGAGCTGGTCAAGGACCTGGGAGAAACTAAAGGAGGAAGTTTGCCGGAGGACAAACAGAAGTTAGCTCGTTCATCAGCCCCAGGTAGAGGTCAGCTGAGAGAGTTTCTGAGGTTTTGGGAGCTAAGGTTCGCTCCGTATCAGAGGGGTCGTTTCCCAGAGAGTGGGGCCATCCTTTTGGAGCTTCAGAGGCTCAAGAAGAGGATTCTACTCTTCTGCCTCTGCAGCGTCTAAGAATGGCAATGATGCGAGAACAGGCCAGGTGGACCAGGTTCCCGTAGGAGGTCGGCTACTGAGGTTTTATGATGCCTGGATTTGAATCACGACTGACCAGTGGGTGCTAAGTCATCAGGGAAGAATATACCCTGGGATTCGCCCAGCCCCTCTGGGATGCCTTTATCAACTCTCCCAGCAAGGCTCGTGGGAAGCGGAAGGCAGTGGAGGAAACCGTGCAGTGGTTGCTGGATCTGCGGATGTGGTCAATACTTTATCTACTTTGTGGTGCCAAAGAAAGAAGGCACTTTTCACCCAATCCTGGATCTCAAATATGTCAGTCAAACCCTGAGGGTGCCGCACTTTCGCATGAAGACTTTGCGGTCTGTGATAGTGGCGGTATGAGAAGGGGAATTCTTAGCATCCCTCAACCTCACAGAGGTGTATATCCACATTCCGATATGAGCAGAACACCAGCAGTTCCTCAGATTTGCAGTGCCAGGAGGGTGTTTCCAGTTTCAGGCAATCCCATCTTACAACCGTGCCTCGGACTTTCACCAAGGTCATGGTGGTGTGACGGCGGCCTTAAGGCAGGAAGGCATTCTAGTCCACCCTTACCTTGATGATTGGCTCTTAAGGGCAAAGTCCCTAGAACAGAGCATGAGGGTGACCGACTGAGTCATCGCGTTTCCTCCAGAGCTTGGGATGGGTGGTGAAGTTTGCCAGGAGTCAAGCCATTCCATTAAAGGATCTTGAGTATCTGGGCATGCGGTTTCAGACAGATGTGGGACGAGTGTCACTTCCAGTATCAAGAGCACACAAGCTGCAAAAGCAGATCCAGCAGTTCTGCAAATGTAGAGGCCAACAATGTGGCATTACTTGCAGGTACTGGAGTCCATGGTGGCATCGATAGAGCTGGTCCCATGGGCACGTGTGCACATGCAACTGTTGTAGAGAGTGCTGCTGCACAGGTGGTTGGCGCAGGTTCACCCTCTATCCTGCTACTTGCCTTGCATGGGGGAAACGCAGACCGTACTACGGTGGTGGTTGCAGAACGATATGCTTCTGAAGAGCATGTCGCTGGAGATACCTCACTGGGTGCAGCTCATGACGGATTCCAGCCTAATTGGCTGGGGAGCACATTGCGAGGCTCAGTTTCTGCAGGATCAGGAAGCACAGTGGTCCACAAACCGGTTAGAATTGTAAGCAGTTTTTCTGGCCCTGCAAGGCTTTCAGCACCGGTTGAAGGGGAAAGCTGTGAGGGTGTTTTCAGACAACGCGATGGCGGTAGTGTGCATAAACCAGCAGAGCAGTACAAGCAGTGTACAATTGGAGGAGGAGTCTGGCTCGTTGTTGGAATGGGTGGAGAAGTATCACTTGGCACTGTCGTTGGTGCACGTGGCCAGGTGAGAAAATGTAGAGGCGGAGTATCTCAGCAGAGTGAGAATCTACCCGTTGGAATGGGAGACTCAGTCAGAGCGTATTCATTCAATTGGTGAGCCGGTGGGGGCAGCCAATCATGGAACCGATGGCGACCTTCGAAACGACCAAGGCGGCACATTTTTACAGCAGAAAGAGAGAGCATATGTCATGAGAGAGGTAACAGCGCTTTTGAGGCGGGATGGATGGCGATACAAGTGGCTGTACCCATTCAGGCTAATGGTGACTGTGAAAGAGACATCGCGCAAGGTACAATCCCTGGAGGCGGCCTGACAGGTGCTGAAAGAACTGGGAATTCAAAACATCCCCAAGACTATACAAACTGGAGTGGATGTACCAAAAGCAATTACTCCAAAAACTATAAACTTGAAGTGGAGGAGAGTGGATAATAAAAGCAGAAGATAATGCATCTCTCTAAGGGCAAGAACCAACTGGAAGACCCCATCAAAAGGGCACTGTGTGGGATAAGGAGATGCTCGAAGAGGGTGGAACACATCCCTGGAAAAGACCAACAGTGCAAGAGATAAGAACTTTGAGTAAATGTTGAATAAGATATGGAAGCTTATGATAAGAGGGGGGTTTATTGTTATAGGGAGGGGAAGAAGGGGAAAGGGAGGAGGGGGGAAAAGGATGACTTAGTTTGACTAGGGGGGAGACAGAGGAGGGAAGAGGGGGAAGCTGGGGGGGTGAATGGGCAAGTATGAACAGAAGCTTAAGGGGAGGCAGGGAGGGAAAGATGGAGGAGAGAAGTAGGGAAAAAAGGTTAAGGGGGAAAGCCCCATTGGGAAGGCACAGGCTAAAGGATTGTGATAAAGAGGGTTGATGGAGTGCAGGGTTAGGGATTGGGCCAGAATTGGGGAGATGATGTCAAAGGGCCAATTGGGCATTAAGAACTACAGAATGGAAGGGTCCTAGCCAAGGGATAAGGGGGACAAAGGAGCCAGGGGGAGGAAGAATGAAGGGGGGGGGGGGAAACACCGGAGCACATCACTTTCTTCAGATTCTTCACTCCAATAGGAGTGGCATACTTAAGGGGGAGGACAGGGAGGGGAGGATGAGTAGGGCAGGGAGGGGAACGGGGGGAGGGCGAAAGGAAAAGAAAGCAGAAGACCGGCAAACCAAACACAGTGAAATGGTGCGGATAGGTACTATTAATGCAAAGGGGCTAAATACCCCTCAGAAGAAGCAGCAGATGTTCTGAGAGGTGGAGCGCCTGGGATGGGACTTATTTTTATACAGGAAACACACCTGAGAAGTACAGACGAAAGGCTGTTGAGTAGGAACTCCTAGCCACATCATTATTTTAGGTGTTCTAGCTAGGGAAGCAGGGGGACCAACAAAAGGGGACATAGTAATTTTTCTGAGAAGAGACTGCTCATTCCAAACAAGGGAAGTTGTCCGAGATAAAGAAGGGCTGATATTGGTGTTAAAAAGGGATATAATGGGAGAGCAGGTCATCAAAGTGAATATATATGCCCCAAATAAAGAACAAACTCAATTTTGGAAAGGTGTCAGACATACTGGAGAAAACGGTTCACGGGGAACTGATCCTTGGGGGAGATTTTAATCTCGCTCTCCACCTGGGTGGGATCGCCAAACCACAGGAGAAGATGGGCATAAAAAAACCTAGGCAACTCATGCGAGGTATCATGAGGAAATACCAACTACTGGACATATGGAGGCAGAATCATGAGTAATATAGGGAATACACTTTCTATTCGTCATCACACGACAGATATAATCTATCCTGCTATAACTTACTAGATAAGCTATCGGAATTAAAAGTTAAGGAAAATGAAGTGGGCAATATTACCTGGTCAGATCACGCACCAACGTGGGTAACATTGGGAGAGGGTAAGGGAGAAGAAGGAATAAGGTTCTGGCGGTTGAATGAAGGCCTCCTTAAGAGGGCAGAGGTCGTACAAGATATAAAACATAGCATACAAATGTACTGGCAACATATTGATAACGGGGAGGTGCAAGATGTGGGACTCTGGGAAGGAATGAAGGCTGTAGTTCAGGGGCAGCTAATAATGTGGGCAACACGATATAAGAAACAGAGGCTAGAGAAAGAAAACCAGTTGCAAAGAGAGATTAAGCAGGCTGCGGGGCAGTATAGAGAGGAGAGTACAGCACAGAGGCTCAAACATCTGAACCAACTGCATATGGAATTAAATAAGCTACAGCTGGAGGCAGTAGTGTTCCAATTAGATCAAGTTAAACAGAGGTAGTATGAGTGGGGGAATAAAGCCAGGTGCTTGTTAGCTCGTAAACTTAGAAACCGAGAGATGGTGGCCACTATAACAGATATGAAGGGACGGGAGGGCGATATTTTGAGAACGGAGAAGCTCATTGGGGCACGATTCTGCCAGTTTAATGAGGAGCGCTACAAAATCCAGGGAGGGGAGTTGGGAAGAAGAGGAATATTATATTTGGAAGGGATGACCTTGCTAAGGCTAGGGGAAGGAGCAAGGATAGCAATGGAGGGAGAGATACAGCGGGAGGAATTGGAGAGGGTCATTAAAGAATTGCCTAATGGAAAGACACCTGGACTAGATGAGCTCCCTGCTACATTCTATATGATCTTTCAAGAAGATCTGGTAGAGGTTCTGGGACGAACATTGAATGGTTTAGGGGGAGGGGGAGGCACCCTGTCTGCAGAGATGTTAACGGCGGGGATAACGATCATACCAAAAGAGGGCACAGATCCACTACAGTGCAGTTCCTACCGTCCGATCTCCTTGCTCAATGTAGACCTAAAGATCTTTGCCAAAGTGCTAGCTAACAGATTGGCAGGGTGATGCCTAACCTGGTGGGACCAGATCAAATGGGCTGTATTGAGGGAAGACAAGCCTCGGATAACATCAAGAGGGTGTTAGAGGCAATTTGGACAGCACACCAGTAATGAGAGGGTGCCATGGTGCTGATTATCCACGCATTTGATAGAGCTGAGTGGAGTTTTTGTTCCAGGTGATGCAACAGATAGGAATTGGTCCACGGTACTTGAGGTGAGTGCAGGCCCTATATCGGGACCCAAGGGCAAGGGTGAAAATAAATAGGAAATATACTGAGGCATTTCAGTTGGAGAGAGGGACAAGACAGGGCTGCCCCATGTCTCTGCTGCTATATGCGCTAGTGGTCGAAACCCTGACATAAGCTCTAAGAATAGATTCAAGGATGCAAGGGGTGGAAAGGGGGGGACAGTCACACAAGATATGCCTATTCACAGACATTCTCCTGTTTGTAACACGTCCAGAGGAGATGCTGGTGAGGGCAATGGAACAAATACAGTAGTATGGAGAAGTGTCAGGATTCCAAATGAATATACAAAAGACTGAGGCGCTGAATGTAAGCCTTAACAGGGAGGTAATAGAGAGATTGAAACATCAATTTCCCTTTCAGTTGGCCTGTAAAACTATCAAGTATTTAGGAATAAATGTTACAGCGCACCCAAAAAGCTTATATGAGCAAATTGTCCTCCATTATGGCATAAGATTGGGAAAGATCTAGCGACATAGATGAATGGGGAATTATCCTGGTTGGGCTGAATAGCGGCAGTAAAAATGAACATCCTCCCTAGGGTACTTTATTATTTCCAAGCACTACTGTTAAAGATCCCAGGGGGTCAATTAAGGGAAATACAGAGGAAGATCTTTCAATTTATCTGGTGAAGATGGCCCCCATGAGTAGCAGGTCAGTTTTATAGAGATCCAGGGAAGAAGGGGGATTGGGAGTCCCGGACATACAGGGCTATTATTGGGCAGGCCAAATTAGACACGTTATGGACTGGTGTGATGGGGGAGAGGAAAAATTTCATAGCCTTAGAAAGCAAGACTTGGGGGTGCCCTCTGTAGTACCTACCCTGTATGTGTAAAGTAGAAAGAGGGAGCGGAATATAAGAGAATCCCTAAATGAGGCACGTTTTACAGTTGTGAGAGGATATCTGGAAAAGAGAGGATGGCGGGAGAGAGAACATTTTCACTCGTGTGATCACTGTGCCACACAAAGGACTTTACCCCTGGGAGGGAAGGGGCTATACAAAAAATTGGCACAAGTAGGGTTAAAATGGTTTCATCAATTTGTAGACAGGGAGGATTGGGTTAAGTTTGAGGACATACAGGAGTGGCATGAATTAAGGGCTGGAGAAATATTCCATTATAGACAAGTGATGCATTACTTTGGGCGGAAATTGGGCAAGGATGATATAGAGAGAGAATTTACAAGGCCGGAAACAATGTGGTTTGGTAAGAAGAGATCTAGAGGTCTCATTTCAGCCCTCTACAAGGCAGTAAGAGGAACTTGGGAGGGTAAACATCGCTATATGTATGAATGGGAAGGAGATCTGGGGTTTGTAATAGAAAGCAAACGGTGGAAAATGATTCTAGACCAGTGTCACCAACTCCCTATTTCAGTAGCGGTAAAAGAAAATTGGTATAAGGTTCTGATGAGGTGGTATTATACCCCGGATAGGTTAAATAGGATGTTTCCCTCAGTTCTAAATCAATGCTGGAGAAACTGTGGAGGAGCAGGCTCCTTTTCCCACATCTGGTGGACCTGCCCTCAAATACAGCTCTTCTGGGTAAGGGTGAAAGATTGGTTTCAACAAGTAGTGGGGGTAGAGTTGGAGGTAGACCCCTGCATATTTCTGCTGGGATGGTGGAGGGTGGGGGGCCCATGAAAAGAGAGGAGACAAATTATGGCTTGCCTTAGTGCAGCGCATTAAAGGGGCAGAGGTGGTCAAATTCACTTCAGTTTTAGCTGGTTATTCTCACCAGGAATAAATTGATTAATCTTGAGGTGAACTAAGTCCCTTAACTTATTAGATACAGTTGTATTAGTACAAGTATCCCTAGCAACTTTAAGTAATAAGACAACTTAAATAGTTAAACAAAACCTTAAAATTAAGATACAGAAGCAGTCCAGCAGTGAGAGGGGGGTTATCCAGTTGTTTGCATTGAGTGTCACGTGTACAATTTTCTCCCAGTTGGTGAGAGGTCTTACAGGTGCACTAGATGCAAGGAGCTCTTTGCCCTCAGGGAATGAGTCTGATCTCTGGAGGCTAGAGTGGTAGACTTGGAAGACATAAGGAAGAGAGAGGTATATAGATGAGACCTACAGGGATGACGTACTGAAGTCCCACCTCCAGTCTGGAAGCCTCTCAGTTGCCACAGAGGAGAGAGGTCACGTGATAGGAGAGCATCACCTTGGTGTGACAGAAAATGATCCTGTAGGTAGGACCTGTTCTTCAGGTGATGTAAAACCATCTCATACTGAGGAGGTTTCTCCAAGGCAATATGCCCATGAGGGAAGGGTTAGGATGGCCTTTATAGTTGTAGATTGGATCATTAGGCATGTAAATAGCTGGTGGCTGGACGTGAGGATCGCCTGGGAACCTGCCTGCTTGGTGCGAAGGTAGCGGACTCACTTGCCACCTAGACAAGGTTTTAGATAGTGCTGTGGAGGAGTCTGCTGACTTGGTACATGTTGGTATCAATGACATAGGAAAGTGTGGGAGGGAGGTTCTCGAGGATGAATTTAGGATTTTAGGTAGGAAGTTCAAATCCAGAACTTCCAGGGTTCTTTGAAATGCTACCCATTCCACATGCAGGACCTAAAAGAAAGGCAGAGCACTGAAGTTTCTTTTTTTTTTTTCTCTTTAAATATTTTATTACCATCACTTCGTTACATAACCAAATACATGCAAACATATCCCCCTAATCTTTATACAATGGGTATCAAACCATCTGATTCCCCTTACCCACCTCCATAACACTTTATCCCTTATATGAAGGGGAACTGACATTCTACTTAACCATCCCCCCTGCAGTATTAATTTATCCCTTGTACAACAGGTGTCCATCATTCTTAGAAACACTGCCACAACGCCCATCATGCCCTGATACCCCCTTATCCTTATATTGATCCTAACCCCACCTTTTGTTTAACTTAACAACATTGCATCTATAACATTCTTCATTTATATATATATATGCCAATACTTCCCCCCTGTTCCCTTATTCATACCCTTATTTACAAACCCCCTTCCCCTCTCCCCCTCCCCCCTTGTTAGGCATTCTCCTTACCCTAAGAACATAAGATATGCCATACTGGGTCAGACCAAGGTCCATCAAGCCCAGTATTCTGTTTCCAACAGTGGCCAATCTAGGTCATACGTACCTAGCAGTTTCCCCAAGGGACACAGGTTCCACAATGCTTGTATTGGTTCAAGCATTGATATCCTGGGTCCCTTCTTAATAATGGTTTATGGACCTTTCCTCCAGGAACTTGTCCAAACCTTTTTTAAACCCAGCTACACTAACAGCCTTTACTACATTCTCCGGTAACAAATTCCAGAGTTTGATTACACGTTGAGTGAAAAAATATTTTCTTTTATTGGTCTTAAATAGTTTACCCTGTAGCTTCATTGCATGTCCCCTAGTCTTTCTATATTCTGATAAGGTAAACAATCGATCTACGTTTACCCGTTCCACTCCGTTCATTAATTTATAGACTTCTATCATATCTCCCCTCAGCCGTCTCTTTTCCAGGTTAAAGAGCCCCAACCTTTTTAGACTTTCTTCATAGGAGTATCCTTCCATCCCCTTTACCATTTTGGTGGCTCTTCTCTGAACCTTTTCCAAAATCGGTATATCCTTTTTAAGATACGGCGACCAGAATTGCACACAATATTCAAGGTGCGGTCTCACCATGGAACGATATAGAGGCATTATAATATCTTTTGTTTTATTTTCCATTCCTTTCCTAATCATACCTAGCATTCTATTTGCTCTCTTGGCTGCTGCTGCACACTGGGCCGAGGGTTTTAACATGGTATCCACAATGACGCCTAAATCTTTTTCCTGGGTGGTGATTCCTAATGTTGGGACCTTGCATCGTGTAACCATAGTTTGGGTTGTTCTTCCCTAGGTGCATAACCTTGCACTTGTCCACATTAAATTTCATCTGCCATTTTGATGCCCAGTCTTCCAATTTATCCAGATCCTCTTGGAGTTTTCCACAATCCTCTTGGGTTTTAACAACTTTAAATAGTTTTGTGTCATCTGCAAATTTGATAACCTCACTCGTTATTCCACTTTCCAGGTCATTTATGAATATGTCAAAAAGCAGCGGACCCAGCACAGATCCCTGGGGTACACCACTATTCACCTTTCTCCATTGGGAAAATTGGCCATTTAGTCCTACCCTCTGCTTTCTATCTTTTAACCAGTTCCTGATCCACAATAGTACACTGCCTCCTACCCATGACTCTTTAGTTTTGCCAAAAGTCTCTGATGAGGGACCTTGTCAAAGGCTTTCTGAAAGTCCAGATACACAATATCAACCGACTCACCTTTGTCCACCTGATTATTCACTCCTTCAAAAAAACATAACAGATTAGTAAGACAAGATCTTCCTTGTCTAAAGCCATGTTGGCTGTCTCCCATTAGGTCATGACTATCTACATGCTGTTTAATTTTATTCTTTATGATGGTTTCTACCATATTTCCCAGTACTGATGTCAGGCTCACCGGTCTGTAGTTTCCCGGATCACCCCTGGAATCCTTTTTAAAAATTGGTGTTACATTGGCGATCCTCCAATCTTCAGGTACTAGAGATGATTTTAATGATAGTTCACAGATTACTAATAGCAGGTCTGCAATCTCGTATTTCAGTTCTTTCAACACCCTTGGATGTATACCATCCGGTCCAGGTGATTTGCTACTCTTCAATTTATCTAATAGTTGTAATACATCTTCCCGATGTATCGATATTTCCTTCAATTCTTCCGCACCTTTAAATACCACTTCAGTCATGGGTAACATCCCTACATCTTCCTCAGTAAAGACTGAAGCAAAGAATTCATTCAATCTCTCCGCTATCGCCTTGTCGCCTCTTGGTGCTCCTTTAACCCCTTTATCATCTAATGGACCAACTGACTCTCTCACAGGTTTTTTGCTACGAATGTACTTGAAAAGGTCTTTACTTCGCGTTTTTGCTTCCGCAGCAAGCTTCTTCTCAAATTCTCCCTTTGCCTGCCTTATCAATGCCTTGCATTTGACTTGCCAGTGCTTGTGCTGTTTCCAGGTTTCGTCGTTTGGCTCTTTTTTCCATTTCCTGAAAGATGCTTTTTTGGCAACAACAGCCTCTCTGACCTCACCTTTAAACCATGCTGGCAGTTTTTTGGACTTCCTTCCACTTTTCTTAAAGTGTGGAATACAGCTGGTCTGGGCTTCCAAGATAGTATTTTTCAACAGCCAAGCCTGATGTACGTCTTTAACCTTTGCAACTGCTCCTTTTAGTTTTTTCTTAACTGTTTTCCTCATTTTATCATAGTTTCCCTTTCGAAAGTTAAAAGGTAGTACTGTGGATTTCCTTACTATCCCTCCTCCACTAATTAAATCAAAGGCGATCATGCTATGATCACTATTGCCAAGTGGCCCCAACAACCTTATCTCTTGCACTAGATCTGGTGTTCCACTAAGGACTAGGTCTAATATGGCTTCCCCTCTGGTCGGTTCATGAACCAGCTGCTCCAAGAAGCAGTCATTTATTTCATCTAGGAACTTTATCTCCCTAGCATGTCCTGACGTGACACTGACCCAGTTGATACTGGGGTAGTTGAAATCACCCATTATTATTACTGCACTGTAACTTTTGTTAGCTTCCTTGATTTCTTTGAGCATTTCATCATGCATTTGGTCATTCTGGCAAGGCGCTCGATAGTACACCCCCACTGCCATTGCCTTCCCCCTTTTACGTGGAATTTCAATCCATATAGATTCTACAGCAGATTTTGTTTCCTGCAAAACTTTAATCCTTTCTGACTCAATGCCCTCTCTAACATAGAGAGCAACCCCTCCACCAATTTGATCAGCTCTATCATTACGATATATTTTGTACCCAGGTATCACAGTGTCCCACTGGTTGTCCTCCTTCCACCATGTCTCTGATATTCCAATCATATCTAATCTTTCATTTAGTGCTATATATTCTAACTCTCCCATCTTATTTTTTAGACTTCTAGCATTTGCATACAAGCATTTTAGAGAATGTATTTTACTCATATTAATTTGGCTATTGTTAGACATGGGTAATTTGGGATCTTTAAGCTCAGTCTGCTCCATACTTGAGGGCATTTGGGCTACTTTACTCTTTTGTGGAACCTCTCTGCTTTTGGTAGTATCCTTCAAAGATGCATTCTTCCGAACCATCCGCTCTTGGGCGACTGTCGGCTTTCCCCTAATATCTAGTTTAAAAGCTGCTCTATCTCCTTTTTAAAGGTTAATGCCAGCAGCCTATCCTTATTGAGTCAGATTTAGCTCCCTAACTCCGTCGCACACTCTTCCCCTTATTTTCCCCCCTTTCCCCCCCTCATCCTTCCCCCCCCTTATCCTTCCCAAAGACTACCCCACCCCGAGAAAGCCACACAGCTTACCCCACTCTTCCTCAAACCACACTACCTTCTGCCTCCTTGCCGCAGTTAATTTTTCCATACACACCAGATGCCTAAGCCTCCTCTCATATTGCTCCACCAAGGGCAGTTCTTTCTGTTTCCAAGCTGCCGCCACCTCACAACTGGCTGCACTAAGGCACGCCAACATCATCCTGCACCGGAGTTTCAATGCACAGATGAGACAGTGGTGCAAGGATGAGGGTTTTTGATTCATTAGGAACTGGACAACATTCTGGGAAGAGAGGGGCTTTTCCAAAGGGATGGGCTTCACCTTAAACGGGATGGTACCAGGCTGCTGGTATTAAGTTTAAAAAAGGAGAGAGAGCAGCTTTTAAAATAGATAATAGGGGAAAGCCGACAGTCAACCATGAGTGCATGGTTCGGAAGGATGTATCCTTGAAGGATACTAACAAAATGGGGAAGTTAGGGCATTCCGACAGAGAGATTCCAATAAAGATAAAAGTAACCCAGATGCCCTCAGTGAAAGATTTCAAATTACCCCTATCAACTGATAACCAGATTAATATGAATAAAATACAACCTCTAAAATGCCTGTATACAAATGCCAGAAGTCTTTAAAAAAAAGATGGGAGAGCTAAAATATATAGCATTAAATGAAAGGTTAGATATGATTGACATCTGAGAGATCTGGTGGAAGTAGGATAATCAGTGAGACACTATAATACCTGGGTATAAACTGTATCGTCATGATAGGGTAGATCAAATGGGTAGAAGGGTTGTAAGCCTGACATCAGTACCCAGAAATGATAGAAACCATTATAAAGAATAAAAATTCTGAACATGTAGATAGTCATGGTTTAATGGGAGAAAGCTAAGATGGATTTAGCCAAGGAATGTCTTATCTTACTAATCTGTTGCATTTTTTTGAAGGTTTGAATAATCAGGTAGACCAAGGTGAGCCTGTTGATAGTGTATCTGGATTTTCAGAAAGCCTTTGACAAGGTCCCTCATGAGACTCTTGGCCAATCTCAAAAAGTCATGGGATTAGAGGCAGTGTACTTTTGTGGTTCAGGAACTGGTTAAAAGATAGAAAGCAGAGAGTAGGGCTAAATGACCAATTTTCTCAAAAGAAAAAGGTGAATAGTGGAATACCCCAGGGATTTTTGCTGGGCCCGCTGCTTTTTAACATATTCATAAATGACCTGGAAATGGAAATAATGAGTGAGATGTTCAAATTTGCAGATGACACAAAATTATTCAAAGTTGTTAAAACCCAAGAGGATTGTGAAAAATTGAGAGAGGACCTTGATAAATTGCAAGACTGGACATTCAAATGGCAGATGACATTTAATATGGACAAGTGCAAAGTTATGATGCAAGGTTCCATATTAGGAACTACACCCAGGAAAAAGATTTAGGTATCATCGTAGATTATATGTTGAAACCCTCCGCCCAGTGTGCAGCAGTAGCCAAGAAAGCACATAGAATGCTAGGAATCATAAAGAAAGGAATGGAGAATAAAACCAAGGATATAATAATGCCTCTGTATCGTTCCATGGTGCGATCGCACCTTTAATATTGTGTGCAATTCTGGTCGCCATATCTTAAAAAGGATATAGCAGAATTAGAAAAGGTACAGGGAAGAGCCACCAAAATGGTAAAGGGGATGGAAGGATACCCCTATGAGGAAAGGCTTAAAAGGTTAAGGCTTTTCAACTTGGAAATGAGATGGTTGAGAGGAGACATGATAGAGTTCTGTAAATTAATGAATGGAATTTAATGGTTAAATGGTGATCAGTTGTTTACACCATAGAAAAGTAGAAATACTAGGGGACACGCAATGAAGCTACAATGTAACTCATTTAAGACTAAGAAGAGAAAACATTTTTTCACTCAACGCGTAATCAAACTCTGGAATTTATTATTGGAAGATGTAGTATAAGCTGTTAGTGTAGTTGAGTTTAGAAATGGTTTGAGTAAGGTCCTAAAGGTAAGGTCCATAAACCATTATTAAAAAGGCCTCACAAATTCACTGCTTACCTTGGAAAAGCATTGTGGAACCTTTGTGCCCTTTTGGGAACCTGCCAGGTACTTGTGACCTGGATTGGCCACTGTTGGAAACAGGATACTGGGCTTAATGGACCTTGGTTTGCCTCATTATGGCATTTCTTATGTTCTTATGTCCAAGTGTCCAGTCTTCTGCTCCATTCAACCCTTTCTCCAATGGTGAGCACCCAACGTGTTTGTACTGGACTGGTCCCATGGTCTTCTGTCTGCCTTTCCTCCCTTCCCACTCATCACGTGGGTTCTGCTCGAGATCATGCAAGACAGAGCATCGGTCATTCTGAGAGCACCTCGATGGCTCCACCAGCTTTTGTTTCCCATCTGCTGATGCTGCTGGAGGCTCCTCTTATACCTCTGGGGACTCAGCCAGGCCTCCTGATTCAACATAAGTGGTGCCTTCTACGTCTCAACCTTCAGTCCTTATCCCTCACTGCATGGCGTCTTCAGAGCACTAAGCCTTGATTTCTTCACTGCCACAGGATGTCCTCTCTGTTCTCACTTCCTCTCGAAGACCCTCTACGCAGCACTCATTTCAGCGGAAGTCTGCCCAGTTAGTCCACTGGGCTGCATCCAACAGACGTGATCCAGTTCACTGCTCAGTGAGCCAGCTTTTCTTATCTCCTTAACCTGTCCCATTCAGGTCTACAGACAAATTTCGTACGTTTCATCTTTCGGTTACTGCTTCTTCGCATGACCCTGTTGGTAGCAAACCCATTTCAGTCCATCTGGTAGTTTCCTGATTCTTGAGGGGTCTCATGAACATTCTGTGACCTTAATATTCTGTCTCAGTTGAGGCAACTGCCGTTTGAGCTTTCCTGTCCTGCTCGCTCAAACTCCTCATCTGGAAACCAGTCTTCCTCATTGCCATCACTTTGGCCAGATGTCTGGGGTGGGGGGGGGGGGGGAGATTCAACTTCTTGTGCATTATTCTCCCTACATGCAAGTTTTCCAGGATAAGGCTGTCCTCCGGACACATCCTAAATTTCTCCCGAAGGTGGTCTCTGACTTTCACATCAACCAGACCATAATGCTTCCTGCCTTCTTGCATATCTTGGACTGCAGAAGGGCTCTTATCTTCTACCTGCATCATACAGACCCCTTCTGCAGTTGTTCCTGACTTTCAACCCCAACAACCCTGGACAAGCGGTAGCGAAGCTGACCATTTCCTCCTGGATTGTGCACTGCATTGGTTATTTATTTAAAAGGATTTATATACCGCTTTATCCTGAAATCAAAGCTGTTTACACATCAAACAAATCAATGGTGCGTGGGTGTGGGCATGCAGTGAAAAATCGACAGTATATGTGTGAGTGGTGTAAATGATTGCAGGGTGAGCTATATTCAATGTGATCTATTTACAGGAACTATATACATATTGCAGAAAAAAAGGGGGGGAAGGCTGGGGGGCTGGGAGGCGAGGTGGGCAAAGAGGGGGCCGTTGGTCAGGTCATGTGATGTCCTTATAGTGTTCTGTGAAGAGCATCGTTTTGAGCATCTTCCTGAAGTCCTTGAGGTCTGTTGTTGATCTCAGGTTGTCGGGGTGTGAGTTCCAGAGCGCAGGTGCGGCCAGGGGGCCATTACTCTGCTACAAGCAAACAACTCTCCCTTCTCCAGGTCTTGTTGCCCCTTCACAGTCTTAGGGTCAGCGCCACCTCTATTGCCACTTTGGCTTCTGTCTCCACCCAGAACATCTACAAGGCAGCCACTTGGTTGTTCATCCACATCTTCACTAAACACTTCAGTTTGGATTGTTCTTCCATGAGGGACTCTGTCTTTGGCCAGGCTGTCTTCTGGAATCTGTTTGCTGCGTGATTTTACTAATCCACCTGAGCTCAGACAGCATATTTCACCTAGTCTTGCAGTTGTAATAGAATTTACAAACACTGCTTGGTGAGTTTTTTGCCTTGTCACTGACCTAGAATCTTTTTCCCATTGCAGCTATAGTGGAATGTAGAATCCTATCTCCCACACTGCTGACCATGACCCAGTACTGTTTTTCAAGCAAAATCTCACTAATATCCTTTAAAGAGATTTTTCCAGCTTGCCACTGTTTCTCTCTCCCAGTAAAATATTACTTTAACAATTGTAAATCATGTCTTGGTATGCAGAACCATACTGTTAATTAGAGTAAGCATTAGGGGTGTCCTGATATGTGAACTTCTCTGCTTGAGGGCTTAAGTAAACGAGCACATGTTTAAAAAAATGCCAATATAGAGGGACGTCATTGATGTAGGTTTTCAATTGAAATGTTTTTTTTATGGCAAGACAAAGAGGCAAGGGAACGGTTGTGTAGAAATGAACAGCAATTGGAATGTGGAAGGGTGACTCAGGGCACTTGATAACCTAAAAGTACTAGATAAACCAATCAAAAGGTTTTTTTCCTGCAGTGTTCAGTACCACAGTTCAGGACACACTGTTCAGAGTTGTAACCCATGAGGAATTATAACTGTATCAAATTTTAGATATTCTTATTAGGAGTGTGCAAAGCCGTCTATTGAAAAGTACCTTGAGTTCCAGTCACTGCTTTAATACGGTGGGGGGAAGGAGAGATGCTTCTTCTCATGAGGTGCTCATTTTTATGCTCCTCCAAGGGTATAGGATAACCTGTAGGCCAAAGTCGGAGGTTTCCAATAGGGAAAGGATCTTTTTAACCAGCAAAATGGCATTATGTGGATTTCAAATAAACACATTAAATACATTTCTCTGACTTTCCTGGCGCTGGGTTGCAACAAATGTATAAGGTAAGAAGGTAAGCCCTACGAGAGTCAAATAGCTGGAAGGTACAATTTAATAAGTGTTAGGATATATCTGTCTCAGATTCTATATATTTTAACCCTCCCTTTAAAAAATGATAGATTTTACTTAAATCAGGTCTCCCCAGGGACCTGCACATCTGTAGAAGTAAATGGAAGAGACAGGGCATTTGAAATCAATAAACTACTTCTGGGGCCAACTTGTTACAGATGCAATTTGCAGAAATGCAGATCTTGAAATAGATAGCAGAACAGAGTATCTCTTTGAGTTATATTTTGTTGTCAGGACTCAAAACCTGACTTTTCAGAAACTCATGCATGGAAATTTAAGTGAGGGAGATAAAGCGTTTGAGGTCCAACTTCAGTCGGTAGGTATAAATTAGCACTGGTTTATTGGAGGAATAGATGGATTTTTGTGCAGTGCAAGCTGTATGCATTTGTATGTCTGCCAATCTGATTCTTGAGCAGTATTTTAGCTCGTTCTGCTACAGCATGGACTAAGAATCCAACACCGAGAGCCAGATTTAAAATGTTCTCTCTTTAAGGTGTACAAGTATTCCATCTTATTCTGTGCTCCTTAGATAATTCAGTTTGACAAACAGCCATACTTAGGATTCTATAAATGTACATCTCGTATTCTTTGTCATTTTGCTCTGTGCTGACATAACACTAACCAGAACCTGGAAGAAAGAGTGAGGTGTGATATTATGCCTCTGGAACAGCCATCATTTTGCAAAAATATGCAACCCAAACTGATGGAACAAATTATTGGGAGGACGATTTTCAAAGCCATTTGCGCAGGTACATTGACTTTCTGAAATGGTCTTCATGCAGTCTGACTAAAAATACATGCTGGATTCATAGTACATGTGCTTTTGCTGTATTGAGGGGAGACCCTCCCAGAAGTAGGTTGCCTTTGGGTGACCAAAGAAATGAATGTCCTTACATAGGTTTCAAAACATAGGAGACAGTGGAATTCAAAAGAGAACGCTTCCTAAAGTGAAAATAAATATTTTTTGTCGGACAATCGTCCGCCTAACCAAGAGCCAAACAAAAGCGAAGTACAGGGTAGTCTACCCTCGCTGGATGTGACTTCGCTGTTTCTGCAGTTAAGTACTGGACTTGAAACACATTTCAAGTTTGACAGTTAAAGTTTTGCGCTCAAAGTTGTGCCTTCATGCTTAACTGCTTCTTTTCTTGAATAAAATGGACATGTCTGGTTCCTGCCGGAGCTTTTGTTTGGCTAGGTGGACAGTTGTCCGACAAAAAATATTTATTATCACTTTAGGAAGTGTTCTCTTTTGAATTCCACTGTCTCTTATGTTTTGAGGTTTTCTGGGCTTGGTGGATTTTTTTTATAGCTCGGGGAATGTTTCTTTTTGAATGTCTTACATAGATTTCAGCAGGAATTTTGACATGGTTCCACATGGGCAACTTGTAAATAAATTGAGCGTCCTTAGAATGAGCCATAAAAGCTACTTTTTTACATAGGGACTCTGTTAAAGAGTCTAAAAAGAGCTATGTTTTATGCCTATTTTATAAAGGCACAGTAATACTAGTGGTCATATTCTCTTCACTATAAAACCAAAAAGATCATCAAATCAGAACACCAAATCTTTTCCAAAAAATGTTTAAAATTCTTGTATATATTTATTTTTAAAAAAAGTTATTGTTAAGTGCCATCAAGTTGGTGTTGACTCATGGCGACTCTCTTGATAGTTGTCCTAAACTGGGTTCGGTTGTCAGTCTGGTAGTTCATTGTTGACAGAGTGGCACCCTGAGCTATTGTTGTTGTATTGATCCATCTCATTGCTGGCCTTCCTCTTTTGCGCTGACCTTCTACCTTGCCAAGCATGATGTCTTTCCCTAATGAGCTCTCTCTTCACATGATGTGTCCAAAATATGAAAGTCGAAGTCTTGTCGTCCGAGTTTCTAAAAAACATACATGTATTAAATTCTAAATGTTTGTTTTAAACAGAGACATCAAAACTACTAGTGCCACTCAGTGTCAGTCCTTTTAAGCTGTTTATGGATTTTGTGGAATCTTTATTTTCTCAAATCTCCAAGAATATGTTCCCAGGAAGCTTGTCCAGCAGTCTACTTAATTGTCCCCACAAGTGTTTGTATTTTTTGTCACAAAATGGTTCACTCTTGAGGTACAAATTGTTCAAAAACACAGAGTACTTAGCTGAGTTCAAAGTGCTGGACACACAGACCCAATACCAGTATTTCATCACTCCCGCCTACTTGGAGGTTTAAAGTGCAACATAAAGCGTAGTTACTCACCTGTAACAGGTGTTCTCCAGGAGCAGCAGGAATCAGTCCTCACTTATGGGTGACGTCGGCGCCGACGGAGCCCTCGCGGAGCAATTTTCCCCAGCTTTCAAAGAAAGCCTTTGGGAATTGCAGCGCGCATGCGCGGTCCTCTTCCCGCCCAAGGGTGCCATCTTAGCCAGTCTTCTTTTTTCCGCGGAGCCCTACAGACGTACCCGTCGTGTCCCCGCGAAAAAGTTGATTTTTTCTTCAGAATTTCTCTTATTTTCCATTCGGTTCGACGCCGGTCTTTTTCCCGCCGGACTCGCGACGCCGGTCTCGAGTCCTCTTCTTATTTTTCGGTTTCTGACTTAGTCAGTTTTTCGTTTCGGTTTTTCCCTGGCAGCCCGGTCCTTTGACCTCGCCGGGGCCCTTTTTCCCCCGATGGCTGCCAGTGGTTTCAAGCGGTGTGGTCAGTGTGACCGAAATATGTCACTAACTGACACACACGACTTTTGCCTCCGCTGCCTGGGCCCGGATCATGAAGAAATGATCTGTGGGCCCTGCGGCAAATTGTCCTCCAAAGCGTTGAGAAGTCGGCGGCATCAGCGGGATAGAATCTTCGCTGACCCCAGCCGTACCCGGACCTCGTCGGAGGCCTCCGCGTCCAAAGGTTCCAGCTCGGACCGTCGCCGGAGTTCCTCCGACAGGGGTTCTCCCTCCGGGACCATCGTCGTAAGGTGAAACCCGCGAGGGCGGCGTCGGTGGACGCTCCTGGCTCCGCGAGGGCCAGGTCGCATAGCCCCGATAGCCGTCCCGGGTCCTTGGAGAAGGAGCATCTCACGAAGCGACCTCGCCTGGAGTCGGAGCTGCCTGCTCGGGTAAGTCCTGTGGTCCTCCTGGACTCGCCTCCGAGACAGCCGACGTCGGGCCCGACGCCGTCGGGGCCCGAGTCGGGGGCTGCTGGGTCACCTGAGCTCGGACTCAGGTTGACGGCCTTGGAGAGCAGATTGTCTGCCTTCATGGACCAGCAGCGGGCACTGCTCGCTGGCTTCGCTGGCGCCGCTGCCCCGACGGCCGGGACGTCGACGTCCCAGTCGACCCCGGAGACCGAGCCGATCCTCGAGTCGATGCGAACTCGAGTCGATCCTCGGTCGAGGTCACCCTCGGCCTCCCGTTCGGGACCGAGGTCGCCGACACAGACTCCCTCGGCGTCGGGGCGGCAGGCGCCGCGCCCTGCCCGGGCCGACCCCACCGAGTCCTCGTCGGAGTCGGTCTGGGAGTCTGAAGAGGAAGAGTCGCCTGATTCTTTCCGGACTCGGTGTGTCCCCTCGGACTCACCGGAGTCCGAGCCTCGGAAGCAGTCCCCCCCGGAGGATGCCCGGTTCTCGGACTTCGTCAGGGATATGGCCAAGGCTTTGGCCTTCCCTGCGGATCCCGAGGAGGAGCCTCGAGCCGAAGAGCTCGACGCCCTCCAGTATGACTCTCCCGCAAGGGAACACTTTACTGTACCGGTTCCTCCCATGCTGGAACGACTACTCTTCCGCATGTGGGAGAGTCCGGCCACCTCGCCGGTCCTGAGCAAGCGGGTCGATTCTATCTATCGAGTCCGCAAGAGCCCTGGCTTCCAAAAAGCACAGCTGCCACACCATTCCATGGTAGTGGAATCGGCCATGCATAGGCTTAAGAGCCAAAAGATGCACTCCTCGGTGCCTCCTGGCAGGGAGGCCCGTAACCTGGATGGCCTTGGCAAGAAGTGTTTCCAGGGCTCTATGCTTGCGTGTCGTGTCCAGACCTACCAGCTATACATGGGCATGTATCTCCGAGACCTGGCTAAAGAGCTAGCCGGATTCTCCGCTGGTTTGTCCGAGGAACCCTTGCGGAGGTTCCTGGCCTTGTCCACTGGTATTCGGGAATGCTCAAAATTCATATCCCGAGCAGCCTACGATGGCTTTGAAGCGTCGGCTCGAGTGGCCGCAGCCGGCATCGGTGCCCGCCGACAGGCTTGGCTTCAGTCATCTGACCTTGAGCCCTGGGTGCAGTATTTCAGCACTCCCGCCTACTTGGAGGTTTAAAGTGCAACATAAACGTCTGATTCAGTGCTTCATAGATCCATACACTATGACTTTCCATGAAAGCCATAAACTGCTCAAAGGACTGTCATTGAGTGATACCAGTGGCTTTGATATATCCATTGAAAACCTAAATTTAGAATTTCATACACTTGCGTTTTTTTAATATATATTGTCAGACGGCTGCCTGGGTGAGAATCTTCACAGTCTTGACAATGCATATATTTATATGATTTTTGCAAGGTATTGTGGGTAATGTAGTTCATTCACACCAGACACAGCTGCTGACAATAATTTAGTTGTGCACAAGTGTTAAAGCCAATAAGATACTTCTTTATTTATGGGGTTATTTCTCCCAGCACAGATATGCTTGGTAGCACATAAATTAGGTTACTTGCTTGCAGTGTTTAACTTGGTAAAACAAAGTCAAAAATCAAAATCAGTAAACAACCTTCAAACTTGTCAGGCAATTAGCTAATGTTTTCTTAGCATATCTCTAACAAACGAAAAGCCACAAAGAAAGAAATAAACTGTTCTTGTAAGGTTAACTTCTGATTATTTTCCACACAGATCCAGAAGTAATTCTCTCCTAGCTCACAAGCAATTAGGTGCAGCTCAATTGCTATCAGTTATCCAGCTGAAACCCTTTAGCTGGATGGCTTCCTACTGTGTGAGTCAAATCCTGCTTCAGGAGCTTTTCTTAGTGGAATAAAGAACAAATTTATATTTCTTTGTGATGGCTGCTGTGCTTTATCACAGAAAGTTACCAACGGAGTTTGGATAGAGAGCAGTCCATATAAACAATATCTTGATCTGCTATTATTTCCCCTTCATCAACAAGCATAGGGTCACTATCATGAATTGGCACAGATGAATCTTTCAATGGAGCACTTTCAGGAGAACACTTATTTCCCTGCTGTCTTTCAAGGTTATAGCTAGGGCATAGATCAGTATTCATACCTGAGCTTCCATTGTTGCTATAGTTCCTCTCTATATAGCCTGGCCAGTATGTAGTCCAGTTCTTATGTCCAGCCTTCCAGTCCTGATCCCTGGACACTGGATCTCTCTTCACATACCTTCTGGCATAGGTCTTAGAGTCCCTTCCACGTGCAGCCGTCTCCCTCACAGGTAGCCTCTGGTGATTCCTTGTTCTGCAGCACCATTCCTCTGGCTTTCCCCAGTCCAATGGTCTATGCTGGCCCTTGGAATACCTCCCAGTATACGTACTGCCTTGGACTCTTCTAGACCTCTCAAAGGCTTTTCTCCTCTTCCTTCCAGAGGATTTCTTTCCTTCTCTATCCGTCCGGTTTGGCTTCTGCTTCTGCTTCTGCTGATCCTTCAGATGAAACTGATGATCAAACTCAAGCTGATTCTCAGGATACTGAGGACAATTCTCTGAATATCCAAGGTGATCATGAAGCTGGTCATCTGTAGAATAAACTCTATTCTTATTCTGCTTAGATGAGTGATCCTCCCTAACACAGCGCAGCTGTGCTGAATCAGGCCCTCCCCTTTGAGATGAGTGCTTAGGGATTACCTCATAGCCCTCCTGATTGAACACACGTTTCCCCACTTCAGCTCCTCTAATGGCTGTTGGAAACCTGGTGCATTCTGGGACTGGTAGTCTTTTATGGCAAAATTCTGTTTTCTCATTTCTACCAGCACTGACAGGTTGCTTGTTCAGAGACACTTCACCTTTTCTATATCTCCTTCCTGAGCTATGATAAGCTTCCTTATCACAATATATAAGAATTTAAATATGTTTAGAAAAGATTTTGGTTTTCTGATTTGATGATTGTTTTGGTTTTTCATTTTATATAGGCAAAATAGGTTCCTAAATGCCTTTTATCATTGTCAGTACCACTGTCTTTAGATTGTCCAGTTGTTGAGATCTCAAGATCAAGGGCAGTTAATTGTCCCTCTTGAGATTTGTTCATGGAGTAAGAACACAAAATTGGATGCCTTCTAAGGCATATCCGAATTAAATTTAATAATGGACTGCAAACCACCCTGCTTGACTTTAGGTAGATGGTTAAGACCCATAAGGCGGTTAGTTATGTTACAACCTTTTTGTTAAAATGGTAAATAAAGGCAAAAGGAAAAGGAGACCGCTATGGTTTTCTAAGGAAGTAGCTGAAAAAGTGAAGAAAAAGAGGGAGGCCTTCATGAAATACAAGAGATCACAGAGAGAGGAAGATAGGCATCTGTATTTGGAAAAACTTAGAGAAGCTAGCAAAGTAGTCAAGAAGGCAAAGATTCAAAAGGAGGAGGAAATAGCCAGTGCAATAAAATGGGGGGATAAGACATTTTTCAGATATATTAGCGAGAAGAGGAAGGGCAAAAGTGGTATTGTCAGACTCAAGGGTGTAGGGGGGGAATATGTAGAAGCTGATAAGGATAAAGCGGAATTGCTTAACAAATATTTTTGTTCTGTGTTCACAGATGAAGAACCAGGAGCAGGACCTCAGAAAACACCCACAAATAGGAACAGAAGCGAGGGACATCTTGAACAATTTTCAGAAGACTGTGTTCGTGAGAAACTAGCTCAACTTAAAGTAGACAAAGCGATGGGACCAGATGGGATACACCCTAGAATACTGAGGGAACTTGGGGACGTTCTAGCAACTCCACTGACTGACCTTTTCAATGCCTCGTTGGAGTCGGGAGTGGTGCCAAAGGACTGGAGAGAGGCTCATGTAGTGCCTTTACACAAAAGCGGAAGTAAGGATGTGGTTGAAAACTACAGGCTGGTTAGTTTAACTTTGGTGGTGAGTAAATTATTGGAAACGCTGCTGAAAGAGAAAATAGTGAGGTTTCTGGAGTCCAGCGGATTACAGGATCCGAGGCAGCATGGATTCACCAGAGGCAGGTCTTGTCAGACAAATCTGATTGATTTCTTTGACTGGGTGACCAGGGAGTTGGACCGAGGGAGAGCTCTAGATGTGGTGTATTTAGATTTCAGTAAAGCCTTTGACACTGTTCCTCACAGGCGACTTATAAACAAACTGAGCACCCTAGGAATGGACCCTAAAGTTACTGCTTGGGTTAGAAATTGGTTGGGTGGGAGGCGACAAAGAGTACAAGTAAATGGAGCTCACTCTGAGGAGAAGGATGTTACCAGTGGTGTGCCCCAGGGATCTGTTCTTGGTCCGATTCTTTTTAACATCTTTGTTAGTGATATAGCGGAAGGGCTGTCGGGTAAGGTTTATCTCTTTGCAGATGATACCAAAATCTGCAATAGAGTAGACACCCAGGAAGGTGTAGATAACATGAGGAGGGATCTAGCTAAGCTTGAAGAATGGTTTAGAATTTGGCAGCTGGGATTTAATGTTAAAAAATGTAAGGTCATGCATTTGGGCTGCAGCAATCCAAGGGAGCAATACAGTATAGGAGGTGAAGTACTTATGTCCACTAAAGAAGAGCGGGACCTAGGCGTGGTTGTGTCTGATGATCTTAAAGTAGCTAAACAGGTAGAAAAGGCAACTGCAAAAGCTAGAAGGATGCTTGGGTACATACGGAGAGGAATGGCTAGCAGAAAAAAGGAGGTGATAATGCCTCTGTATAAGTCTTTGGTGCGACCTCATTTGGAGTATAGTGTGCAATTCTGGAGACCGCACTTCAAAAGGATGTGAACAGGATGGAGTCGGTGCAGAGGGTGGCTACTAAAATGATTAGTGGGCTTCATTATAAAGCATATGAGGACAGACTTAAGGATCTTAATATGTACACCTTAGAGGAAAGGCGGGATAGAGGTGATATGATTGAGATGTTTAAATACCTCCGTGGCATAAATGTTCAGGGAGAGAGCCTCTTTCAATTGAAAGCAAGTTCTGCTACGAGAGGACATGGGATGAGGGTGAAGGGAGATAGATTCAGGAGTGATATGCGGAAATATTTCTTTACGGAAAGAGTAGTGGATCCTTGGAATAGTCTCCCACTGGAGGTGGTAAAGATGAGGACAGTAACTGAATTCAAAAAAGCATGGGACCAACACAGAGGATCTCTAAAGGTAAAAAGTGGACTGTTGTGTTTGTTGATATGGAAGGACAGACTAGATAGGCCATGTGGTCTTTTTCTGTCATCATGTTTCTATGTTTCTATAAGCACTTAGGATTTGGAAACTTATTTGAGTTTGATAGCAGTTTTAGGGTTTGAAAAATTGTTTTGTTTCTATTTGTGTTTTGTATTTGTGATCTAAGTCCACTAGTTTATTTTTATGTGTTAAGATTATTTCATGTATTTTTCTTTTTTTTATTCTTTCTTTTTATTTATTTTTTTTACACTAAATTGCTTATAACAAGGGAAACAATCTTTCCATAATTCAATTACATGCATGCATCTGTATACCCTTATAAACCCTCCCATCCATCCCAGTGCCCTGATTAGTACATCCTCCCCCTACCCCAATTACATACTCGTCACTTCTTATTCTCTGTACCAAGGCACTACCTATCTAGAGCATGACTATCCGAACAGCAACAATTCTCAACAAAACTAAACACAAACACAACCCCGGATCGTATCAGCATCTTCTCCGCACTTCTCCTCTGTGTGGGGAGGGGGGACCTAGCTTAGTACCTCCAGCGACCACCCCCTTCCGTACCTCTACCCACTACCCACCACTCCTCTCAATGTCCCCCTATTGCAGGTATCCTAAATATTCTTCTCTGGTACCTTAACCCACCCCTTACGCTCCCATTGCTTAACATAATCTTTATATGGGGAACATAATTGTTCATACTCCTCCACCCTGCCTTTGCCCAATGCTACTCCTTGCTCCAATTCCATAATCCAAGCAACCTTCTTATACCATTCTAATGTGGTAGGGGCCTCCGCGTTCTTCCACTTTGCTGCTATAGCCAATCGTGCTGCCAAGTAGAAGAAACTAACCAGAGATTTCTGATTCAAACAAACCTCTGGGGGTCCCTCTGTGTATCCCAACAGCATAAGTGCCGGATCTAGCCCTAGGGCCTCCCCCATCACTGCCCTGGCTATGGCCAACACCCCCTCTCAAAACATCTTCACTTTAGGACACTCCCAAACTACATGAAATAGGGTCCCCCTCTTTTCACATCCCCGCCAGCATTCATCCGAATCTTTAAGGTGCATAGCATGCAGCTGGCTGGGAGTGAGGTACATCCGAAATAACCATTTATATTGTATATTCAAGTGAGCAAGGCATATCGTTATTCTTGGAGTATTATTCCATATTGCCTCCCAATGTTCCTCCTCCCCAACTCCTCTCTAAATCTCTAGCCCAGTGTCTTTGGTAAGTGTGGCAGCTCCGGGGTTCCCCCTGCAGCGACCTATATAGCTGGGCCACCAACCTTTGATTCTTCCGGGGTTGTATAAAAAAAGATTCCACCCAATGCGGCGAGCTCAGATACTGCCTCCTATGGGTTGCCAGAAAGTGCTCTATCTGGAAGATCAAAAAAAGCCTCGGAGGACTCTGTTGGCATTTGGCTATAATCTCGTTCCTCATCAAGAACCCGTTTTCTCCAATAAAATCCAGTACTCTTTCCATACCATTCTCCTTAAGCCACCTGAACCTACTCGGGTCTAACCCAAATGGCGGGAACAAATCCCCCTATGTCAAATACGCCAACCGCGAATTGCCACTCTCAAATGCTACTCTCTTGCATATTACCTAAGAAGTCTCCACTATCGGACCAACTATTGGATGCGTCTTTACTCCCCCCCCCCTTTTTCCCCACCTCAACGGAGAAAGGCAAGGCCCCCAGGTTGTCCAGAGCCACCTGGGCTGCCTCCAGAGGAATCCAATGCTGGTGAGGAAACACCCTCCACCAGTAATATACAGAACGTATTGATGCCGCCCAGTAATACAACTTACAATTGGGGAGCGACAGGCCCCCGGCCTCTCTCGGAGCCATCAGCGTTTTCAAAGCGACCCTCCCTCTTTTCCTAGTCCATATAAATGACGCTATCAGCCTATTGAGATCTCTTAAAAAAAAATCTGGGATTTGGCATGGCCACATTAGGAATAAATACATAAGTCTCGGAAGTATACTCATTTTCACCACATTAATCCAAGCCAGCAGGGAGGATGTCAAAAAAGACCAGGTTCGCACTTCCTCACTGAGTCTTTTTACCAATGGCGGGGGGGGGGGGAATGCAGCTGGTACAATTGCAAGAGCCACACTGGGATTTTCACCCCCAGATACCCCAGAGATTCCTGCTCCCATTTGTAGGGGTACAACTCCTCTAGGCGCTCTCTGGTAGTAACGGGGAGGTGAAAGGGGAGAATAATAGATTTAGAAACATTCAGCTTATAGCCCGACATCTTTGCAAACTCCTGATATTCCCTCTGAAATGCTGCCAACGAATATTCCAGATTAGTCAAAAATAGAAGTGTATCATCGCTACTTTATGTTCCACTCCACCCACCTATAGGCCCTGGATCTCCGGATTCAATCTGATTGCCTATGCAAAGGGTTCCAAAGATAGCGCAAACAACAAGGGGGATAGGGGGCAGCCCTGTCTTGTTCCTCTGCACAATGCAAATCGTGTAGACAACTGCCCATTCACCCTCAACCTTGCCGTAGGTCAACTATAAAGTGCTGATATCTCCTGTAGAAAACTCTGCCCAAAATTAAAAGACCGCAAAACCCTCTGCAAAAAAACCCATTCGACCCGGTCAAAAGCCTTTTCGGCATCTAAGGCGAGGAACACAGCCGCATGCCCCTCCATCCGCTCACATTGGTGCACTAGACCTAGTACTCTCCTCACACTGTCAGATCCATTCCTCCCTGCTATAAATCCAGTTTGGTCTATATGAATAAGCTCTGGGATCAGCCTGTTCAACCTACGCGCATAGATCTTAGCCAGCAGCTTGGCATCTGTGTTCAGCAACGAGATCGGTCTGTAGGAGCCTGGGCAACTAGGGTCCTTTCCCTTCTTATTTATCAATGTAACATGTGCTTCTAGAAATGACTCAGGTACCTTACCTGCCTCCCGAACCTCATTGAAAACTCTGCACAGAATCGGCACCAGACTTTCACTATATGCTTTATAAAACTCCGGCGGGAAACCATCTGGGCCTGCTGCCTTATGAAGGGGTAAGCTCTGGATGGCCCTTCCTATCTCCGTCTCAGACACTGGATTGTCCAGTGCCTTCTGCTGCTCCTCTGTTAAGTCATTACCAACCTTTCCCCGCAAATATTCCTCCACTGTCTCCTCAACCTCACCCATCTCAGACTCATATAATTTAGTATAAAATCGTACAAACACCTCCTCAATATCTTTCTGATCTTGCCTCATCTGAACCTGTTCATCTCTGACCTGTAAGATAAAATTTTGCTCACACTTCTGCTTCAGCTGATGCGCTAGCAAGCGATCTATCTTCCCTCCCCTGGCATAAAACGTACAGTTGGTCCTCTGGGCCAGCACTTCAATCTCCTCTCTCAGAAAACTATTCAACTCTGCTCTTTTAAGTACCAAATGTATTTGCAGTCTCCCCAGAGGGCATCTGCACCAGCGCCGACTCCAGCTGCTTAATTTCTTCCTCTAGTTCCCTCTTATGCTTCCCTCTCTCTTTCTTGCGATGCGCCCCCTCCCCCAGCTATAAATAACCCATGCAGAATAGCCTTTAACCTTTAAAGCATCCCATAGAACCAATGATGACACAGCTTTTACATCATTTTGAAACATGTACTCTTGTATGGCATTTGCAACCTCACTATCCCCTGCTCCTTTCACTATCAGGGAGATGTTCAATCTCCAAATCGAGCTGGATTGCGCTACTCCTCCATCCCCACCCAGCCACAAGTGTACCAGAGCATGATCTGACCACGTAATGCTGTCTATTGCACATCTATCCACTCGAGGACAAAGCGATCTCTCCCCTAGGAAATGATCTATCCGTGAATAAGACCCATACGTCACCGAAAAAACAGGTGTAGCCCTTCATGCCAGGGTTCCGCCACCTCCAGATGTCCACCAATCTGGCCTTACCTAATAAGGCCCTGAGGGATACCCCCCTCGTCCTTGACTCCCTTGCAATAGGTAATCATCCTCTCTGCTTATTACCGCATTAAAATCTCCCCCATATAAAATCGGGTAGGTGGTCCAGTTACCAAACCTTTGCAAGAACTGTGCCAAGAAATGCCTCTGACTATTATTGGGTGCATATACACTGACCACGCAAAGCTGCATTCCATGTATCTGCATCTCCACTGCCAGCCCACTGCCCTGCGTCTCTCTCCATTGGCATTGTACTTGGCATTGCAGGCCCCGTTTTATTAGCACCGCTATCCCCGCACTATTGGATTTCCCTGGGGAGTGAAACATCTCCGACACCCAACTGATCCTCATCCTCGCTACATCTCTCCTTGTTTGTTTATGTTTGTTTATGTTTATTAAAACTTTATATACCGCCCAATACAATTAGCATCTGGGCGGTTCACAATACATAAAAGCAATTAAAAAGAGAGAGGGCTGCGGAAAGAGAAACGGAAAAAGGAACGCCATAAAATCATGAGAAAAGAGATAGCAGCAGATAGCAGTCGGGGAATACAGAAGGCAGACATGAAGGGAGAGAGGGAACACATTGACAATACAGAAAGGCGCAGGAAGCAGGAATTAAGGAACTAACATGATTAATGCTATGGAGGAGAAGAGGACGGAGCTGGAAGGGGGAGGTTGAGGCAGACATGAAGGGAGAGAGGGAACACACTGACAATACAGAAAGGCGCAGGAAGGAGGAATTAAGGAACTAACATGATTAATGCTATGAAGGGGAAGAGGACGGAGCTGGAAGGGGGAGGTTGAAGGCAGAACAAAAACTATGGGTTTTCAGCTTAGCTTTAAAGGATTGGTAGGAGGTTTCTAAACGTAAGATGAGGTTCCTGTAACAGATATATGTCAGCAGCATAGGTGGGCAGCTCCTGCATTACTAATCTCCTTCTCCGAGGGGTTTGCATCCCTCGGACATTGAGGGACGTGATCTTAATACTCAATACCCCTTATCAAAGCCCCCCTCCTCCCTTTTCCCCTCCCCTTCTTGTGCAGAAAGCCCGTCACGATCCTGAAAATTTTAACAACAATAACAAAACAACATACTTCAACTGATACTTGAACCCGCCTTGGGAGGGCACCCTCCCGGGGGTACCAGGGAACTGGCCTCACCTAGATGGGGGGGTCTCCTACGGCATATCTCACCGCTCTTGGTCTTCCCCCGGGGTGTTGGAATCTCATTTCCCCTCCGGCGGTCCTGGGTCCCACATATGGCCCCCGCCGCCTTCTCTGGTTCAGGCAACTGTTCTCAAAGTCTCTTATACCCGGACATCACCCCTCCTGGGCCCTGGGCCCACGGGACTCCCACTCCCCCCCCCCCCAAAACTACTACCCACCCCACCGGAAACATACCCTACAGTACATTGGTGATATAACGCAGTCCAGCACTACTGCTGATGTCCCGGCCTCCTCCTCATCATTCTGGGCAAATGCCGCCACCACTCTCCAGTGATTCCTCTGGTAACTTTTCATGAGGCCCTCGTTGAGATCCCAGGTCTCCCCATCTCTATTCCTCCGCCTCTCTCCGATCAACGGGGGGTCGTCCGGGAAATGAAGATGCAAAAATTCTTTCACCTCCTTTATCTCTTCAAAGTATATCCACTCCCCTTTCCAGTAACCTGCAGACGTGCGGGGTACAGCAGCACCTGCGGAATATTGTGGCTTGACAAGCGCCTCTTTACCTCTCGAAAAGCGTCTCGCTTTTTGTCCAGTTCCGCACTATAGTCTGGGAAAATCCATACTTTCGTGTTCTGGTAAAGAATCGGCCTGATTTTTCGGACCTGTCGCAATATCCAGTCCCGATGACGAAAATTTAATATCTTAGCCAGCACTGGTCTCGGCCTGTCTCTAGGTTGACCTCTGCCCCCAGGGACTCTGTGTGCTCTTTCCACCACCAGGCCTTCGGGAAGGGAGTCCTGGAACCAACTCTGCAGCAATTGTTCCACGTGCTCTGGCATGCTTGTCTTTCCAGTCCCCTCCGGGAGTCCCAGCAACCTCAGATTCGACCTCCTCGATCGGTTCTCCAAGTCAACCACCTTGGCCCACAGCTTTTTCAGTTGTTCGACGTGGCTGGCGTCATCTCTTTTAAGAACCTCCAGCCCATCTTCCACGTCCGATATCCGCTGCTCTGCCTGCTCGATTCTACCCACCGCCGCTTGTAATTCAGCGTGGAATGCCTGCAACTCCCCTTGGATGGTTGACAACCAACCTGCAAGGTCAGTATACTGCTCTCCTTGATCGCCGCTAAAACCGTGGCCGTTTTGGGGGGTACTGGGTCCGCACCACCAACATCCACCATGCTCACCCCTGACCTCCCCGGCGTTGCCAGGCCCTCAGTCGTCCGCGGCTCTCCGCCATCTTGCCCTATTAGGCATTCAGTCATCGTTGGCTGCCATGACGTTCTCGCTGTCTTTACTGCACTGGCCTGATTTCTGGCTGCTTTTTTTGCCTCAACTTTTGCCGCCATCCTTTCTGCCTCCGAATTATTCTGTGGATGAGGTGGTTACTGACGTTTAAAAGCACTATGAGGCTCAGAGACCCGGGAGAGCCGCCATCGCTGCACGTCTCACCCTCAGCTCCGCATCACGTGAACGTCATTTCATATATTTTTATTGTATTTCTGCTTAGTCATTAGTGACGGAAGGCATATAAAAATTTAAAAATTAAATAAGGCTCTCAGAACTACTTATAGAGCACAAATGCAGTCACACAAATGTATACCTACTCTGGAAAAGATGTAAATGTGGGCATGTACTTTATGGGTATACCTGTGCAATTTATAAAATTAGTACATACATATATTACAGTTCCACCCAAATGACATTCTCAGGAACACCTATGCACAGTTTACTTATAAGTACATACTATTTTCCATGTAGAAAATGTTTTAAAAAATTACTCCCAAAGTGAGTGACTGGATTAGAAACTGGTTCAGTGGAAGTCAGCAGAGGTTAGTGATAAATGGAATTCACACCATGAAAAGTGATGTTACCAGTGGTGTTTCCTGGAGATCTGTCCTTGGTCTGTTTCTTTTCAACATTTTCATAAGCTTTTGAAGAACCAGAAATTAGATCCAAGTATGTTTTTTAATTATAGACCTGTCTTAAGTCTCTCTTATTTAGGTAAAATTATAAAGATGGTGGTTAGCCAATTGATAGCTTTTATGGAGGCTTTGTTGGATCCATATCAGTCTTCATGTAAGGTGATGATATGGATCTGGTATTGTTATAGTTCTTGATGGTCTCTTACGGTGGTGCGATAGGGGAGAGATTGCAGTTCTGTTGCTAATTGAGCTGTTATCAGTCTTTGACATAATTAATTGTACTTTGTTACTAAAGCAGATGCATAAGATGGAGGACAGAGGATTTGAGGCAGTTTTACAATGATTATGGTCTTGATTGGAACATAGATGGCAAAGGGTGGTTATGGGCTCTTATGTTTCTCAGGCATGGGCATTAATGTGTGGTGTTTCACAGTGGTCAAACCTGTCCTCATTTTTGTATAATTTGTACATCCACTTCCTATGTGAGATCTAAAAGAGGAAGGATGTACATATTTGCTAATATTCAGATATTATTCCCACTGGAAAGGAGTAGGGAGAGAGTTTGGAGAGATTAAACTGCTCTTTAGAGAATGTGATGGGGTGATTGCAAAGATATACGTTGAAGATGAATGTATCAAAAACAGACGAAGTGTAGATAGGCAGTAGAGAACTGGGGGAGGATCAGATGGTCAAGTTGGAAAACAAGCAAATCCCATGGACTGGTCATGTGAAAGATATATATGTGTCTGGAATTTTGCTGGTTTAGGGAAGGGTCATCGTTCATGAAAATACAAATGCTGGGACAGTTGCATCTATATGTGACGTATATGGATTTGGTGTCAATAACTATTGGTTTAAGAATACAACTCTGCAAAATACAGTAACTGGGATTCTTGGGGAGTTGAAAGTGAGGCACAGTGGCACATTTATTTACAGCCCTCTGCTTTCCCTATAGTTTTCTGTATTTGGTTTAAAAGGCTTGTGATAATGTTCAAGTTCTCCATGGCTGGCGCCAATGTATTTGTCAAAAAAGTTAGAGACGTTTGCTCTGCACTAAATTCCTAAACAAATACTTCTGCTCTGTTTTCACTAGAGAAAATCCTGGAGAAGGACCACCTGTGATTGACAAATATACTAATGGGAATGGAGTAGATATCACACCATTCACAAAAGATGATATGCTAGAACAGCTTGCAAAACTGAAAGTGGACAAGTTTATGGGACCAGATTGGATACACCCCAGGATACTGAAAGAGCTCAGAGAGGTTCTTGCAGGACCTTTAAAGGATGTTTTTAATATATTCTTGGAGACAGGACTAGAGAAGGGCTGATGTGGTACCTCTCCACAAAAGTGGTTATAGGGCAGAAGTGACAAACTACAGGCCAGTAATCCTTACCTCGGTGGCGGGAAAAGTAATGGAGGCACTCCTGAAAGAAACCAACAGGTTGTATCATCCGAGGCAACATGGTTTTACCAAAGGACTGTCTTGCCAAACAAATCTGATTGAGTTCTTTGACTGGGTGACCAGAGAACTAGATCAAGGGCATGCGATGGATGTGATCTACCTAGATTTCAGCAAAGCCTTTGATACTATTCCTCATAGGAGGCTTATCAATAAACTCAACAGCTTGGGGATGGGTCCCAAGATGAATGATCAGAAATTGGTTGACTGATAAGACGACAGAAGGTGGCTGTAAACGGAACTCACTTGGTTGAAAGGAAGGTGATTAGTGGTGTGCCTTGGGATTCGGTCCTGGGACCGGTACTGTTCAATATATTCATGAGTGATATTGCCGAAGGACTGAATGGAAAAGTCTGTCTTTTTGCAGATGACACCAAAATTTGCAAAAGAGTTGACTCCCCTGAGGGAGTGGATAACATGAGGAAAGATCTACGAAAGCTGGAAGAATGGTCTGATGCTTGGCAGTTAAGATTTAATGTGAAGAAGTGCAGTGTCATGCACTTGGGAAGCAGAAATCCAAGGGAATTGTATGCGATAGGGCATGAGAGATTGGTGTGCACGGACCAGGAGAAGGACCTCAGAGTGATTATTTCTGACAATCTCAAGGTGGCGAAACAGTGTGACAAGGCAGTGGCAAAAGCTAGAAGGATGCTGGGTTGCATGTAGAGAGGAATTACCAGCAGAAATGAAGAGGTACTAATGCCACTGTACAAGTTGCTGGTGAGGTCTCACTTGGGAATATTGCGTTCAGTTTTGGAGACTGTATCTCCCAAAGGATATAAAAAGGCTGGAAGCGGTTCAGAGGAAGGTGACCAAAATGTTTTGGAGCCTGTGTCAGAAGACTTATGAGAAGAGACTTGAAGACCTAAGTATGTACACTCTGGAGGAAAGGAAGGACAGGGGAGATATGATGCAGACCTTTAAATACGTAGAGTTATTAATGAACAAACAAACCTCTTCCAAAGACGGGGGAGCTGTAAAACTAGAGAGCATAACATGAAGCTGCAAGGGGGTAAACCGAAAGGCAATGTCAGGAAATACTTTTTCACTGAAAGGGTGATGGATGTTTGGAATGCCCTCCCGATGGAAGTGGTGGGGGCAAATACAGTGACAGAATTCAAAATGGCATGGGACAGACATAGTGGATCCCTTTATAGCAACAGGATAAAATCAAAATAAGTATAACTGTTTCTTATATCTGAACAAATAGGGGTGACCTACAATGGAGCAGTGGGTACACCCCTAAACAAAGGCATGGGGAGGGGTGACCTGCATAGAGCGGCAAGTGCACCTACTCTTGCTGCCTTGCTGGGCAGACTAGATGGATCATGCTGGTCTTTATCTGCTGTTATATACTATGTTTTTATGTTACTACCTGCTTCAGTCAGAGGGATGAGGATTGTTAATGATGCCAGGGATGGCAGAGACAAGGTTGGAGAGAATACCAAGGAGAGTTGGATGTCAAGAGGACATTCTGTGTTTTATTTATTTATTTATTTATTTAACTGCATTTATATCCCACTTTTCACCGGGTCAAAGCGGTGTAACATATAACATTAGGGGGGGGGCAATTTTTTTTTTTTTGGGGAGGGGCCATCACCAAGGGGCAACAATTAATGATTTAGGTAGACATGGACATGTATACGGTCATGTAGATAGGGTGGTATTTCTGTTCAGAGATGTTCACGGAATAGGATTGTCTTGAGCTGTTTCTTGAATGATGTGATGTCAGCGTTGTTCCTGATGTGGTTTGGTAGAGAGTTCCAGAGGGATGGAGCATAAAGTTCGAAGGCTCTGTTGCAGGTCCGTTGTGTGGATTTGGTTCTTTTGTGGGGGCGACGATAGAGTTATTGGAGGAGTGTCTGGTTGATCTGTTGTGGGATGGGCGAGGCAGTAGGGAGTGGAGTGAGGTGTTCCGTGTTTGGTGGATAGTTTTGTGGATGAGTAGGATAGCTTTGTACTTGATTCTTGCTTGTATTGGAAGGAAGTGGAGGTCTCTTAGGATCGGGGTGATGTGGTCCCGTTTTTTTGCATTCTGAATAATTTTGGAACCTAGTTGGTGGAATGCGACTTGTTTCTGGACACATCCAAGGGCCTTTACTCAAACGTCATCTTTATTGCCCTGTCTGCTGTTTTTGACAGCATTGATCACCACCTTCTCCTCGATACTGTTCTCACTTGGAGTTAGGGGCTGTGTTCTGTCTTGGTTTTCTTCTTATCTCTCCTAATTGCACCTTTAGTGTATGTTCTGGCAGATCTTCTTCCACTGCTATCTTGCTTTCAGTGTACCTCGGGGCACTGTTTTGAGACTGCTACTTCTCCTCTCTCTCTCTCTCTCTTTCTATTCATTCCCTTGGTACCCTGATCTCCTTCCATAGTTTTCAGTTCCATCTTATGCTGATGGACTTGCAGATTTACATCTACAGTATGCACCTAAAATCTCTCCAGCAATATAAGCGTGTATTTCAGCCTGCTTGTCTGACATTATTGCTTGGATGCCTCTTCATTGTCTGAAATTAAAAAGGGCTAAGACCTCTAAGCCCACCTCCTCTCCTTCCTACTTCCTCTCTGTGAATAACACTATCCTCCTGGTTTCCACAGCTCACAATCTTGAGGTTATCTTTGACTCGTTTCTCTCTTTCTCTGCACACATCCAACAGATAACTGAAATCTGGATGTTTCTTTCTCTATAACATCAGCAAAATTCATCCCTTCCTTTCTGAAAACACTTCCCAAAATATCTTATCCATTTCCTAGTCACCTCCTGTTTAGAGATCTGCATTTTGCTGCTCTCCTCCTGAATCACATATCTCCCATTCAATCAATTCAAAATTCAGCTGCACAGCTGATCTTCTGCCAGTGTTGCAACACTCACATAACCTCTCTTCTCAAGTCACTTCTGGCTCACTATCCATTCTGCATTGAGTTTAGACTTCGCCTACTGGACCTATAAGTGCATTATTCTGTGGCTCCTCATTACCTCTCCTCTTACCTCTCCCTACACCTCTCCACAGGAACTCTGCTCATCGGGCAAATCCTGTGTATCTGTGCCCTTCTCTTCCACTGCCAACTCCAGACTTCGTTCATTCCACTTATCTGCACTGTATGCCTGTACTAGACTGAGTCGGTATGTCAGGTTCCTATTCAAATCCAGACTAAAAACCCACCTCTTCAAGGCTGCTTTTGGATCCTAACCTCCTTATTCTCTTGTTTACCTCCCATATGTTCTATAACTATGTCCTGTTGTATTTGTCTGTCTTGTATAGATTGTAAAATCTCTAAAGCAGGGACTGTCTTTCACATGTATTTATATGGCACAGCCTTGTAGCACTATACAAATGATAGTAGTAGTAGTAGTAGTAGTAGCAGTGGAATGCCTTACTTGATGAGATAAGGTTTTGTTTTTACCATGTATAGCTCTGCTGGATGGTGAATACATGGTTATTTGAATAAGTTGCAGAGTTCTAAGAGTTGAGGTGATAGCATGGCATTTGATTTATCGTCTTGGTAAGTTCTGTGGTTTTGGTGTTTGGGTAAATTGCAGTGGAGCATTGAGTGGGGAGATAGAGATGTTGGTTTATTAGTAAGTGAACTACGGGTTATGAGTGTGAGGGATTTTTTTTGAGGGTCGGAGTTGATGGCATTGCAAATCATTTCAGATTGTAAAAGGGAGGAGATACATAAGAGAATTAAATATGGCCAAACAGATAGAAAAGGTTACAGCAAAAGCCAGAAGATGCTTGGGTGTATAAGAGGAGGAGTCAGGACAACTTCTGCAAATGGGCTAGTAGTGTGCATACTGTGACAGTAATGAACCTCGCTCCAAAGCCAAATTATGTGGAATATGATCTCAGTGTCTCACATTTGCTGCTAATATTTGCAGTAGTACTTGCATCTTATGAAAGAGAGCCTCCTCAAATTCATAAGATATCTACTTAGATCTTCAGATAATGTGGATTATAAATCGGATTAAATAAATAAAGATCACACATTTATCAATTTACCAAGGTGTGATTTGAAATTCCTCTTAAGCAAGCCTGTGACACCCTACACAATGGGAGATATTCAGTATCTTTCTGCCACATTTTCTGGGTGTCTGCATTTTTTTAGGATCTTCTCCCTCTCCACATACATGATTCATAGAATATTCACTTCTGATGCCTCTGTTATTGGTGGTGTTCCATTGTTTCTCTTTTACTGTTATGTCTGTTTTTTGCATCCAGATTTTTATCAGTCAGAATGGGAATGTCCCAGATGATCATAACCTCTTCATTCTCCATTATTTTCTTAGGGTTATGATCCCAGTACTTTTGTGGTACAGTAATGTAATATTTACAGAGTTTCTGTTGAATGAGTGTCACACTATTCTATATAAAAACTCTCTGCCATCAGAACTTCCAGCCAACTACGAGATGAGTAACTGTTTCCAACTCTTTCTTACAGAATCTGCGTGTCAGTTTTCTTATTTTTTTTCAATGTATGCTATAAAACGTCTTGTCCATTATCCACTCTCCTATGCTGTGCAACTATCAGTCTCTGAGTTTCGTTCACCTCTCCTTAGCCATTCGTCTTTGGTTTTGATAGGATCAACACTTCATATATCCCACTATATTTACGCATTTACCACTTGCTCTTCCTTATTTGTTGATAATTTATTAGTAGGCCTGGAGGTCTATGATAATAGTTCTGTGTGTATAATCTATTTGTATGAGGCCTATTCCTTCTTCAGCTCAAGGAAGGTACAGTCCTTGCATAAACAGGTTCTTATGGATTACCTCATGGACGTGAAGGAGTTTTCTTGTTTGTACATCCAGTTTTTCAAAGTCTTTAAGAGGACAATCTACAATTCCAGGCTATATGGGAGTACAAGAATTGCCAGCTGGTTTCTAGCTTGTATCTTATTTCATGATGTTAAAGCACTTTTCATAAATGCTTTTAATCTCTTGTAATTTCTTTACTTCGTTTTTTCTCAGTAATTTCTGTTTGATTGTCATTCCTTCCTCTACTCCTGGGTATTTTATATACACCTTTCTGATCAAGTTCCTTAATGTCACAGTCCTCAGTCAGGGAGATATTTTTCAGTTTTGATCAATTTTCCTCTAAGAAGATTGCTTTTGCACATTTGTAAAGGCAACTCCTCACTACCTTTCCTCTCTTATACCTCCCTACACCTCTCCCTGGCAACTTCACTCTTCTGGCAAATTGCTTCTATCTGTGCCCTTCTCTTCTGTTGCTAACTCCAGACTTCACTTCTTTCACCTTGCTACTCCCTATGTCTGGAACAAATTACCTGAGTCTGTACATCAGGCTCCTTCTCTGGCCCTTTCAAATCCAGGCTGAGAACTCACATCTTTGCTGCTGCTTTTGGATCTTGACTCACCTGATCTCCTTTGTGCTTCTTTACCATTCCCCCTAGATGTTTCCCTGTCTACATCTACTGTGTTGTCTGT
The DNA here is from genome assembly GCA_033557465.1 of Ichthyophis bannanicus. Classification (NCBI taxonomy): domain Eukaryota; kingdom Metazoa; phylum Chordata; class Amphibia; order Gymnophiona; family Ichthyophiidae; genus Ichthyophis; species Ichthyophis bannanicus. Next base: position 1,246,965,637 of record CM066031.1, on the reverse strand, counting down.
CTTGACTAGATTGTAAGCTCTGATGAGCAGGGACTATCTCTTACATGTTTGTGCAGCACTGTGTATGTCTGGTAGCGCTATACAAATTTTCAGTAATAGTAGTAGTCTTGATGTCATCTGAGAAGCATTTTACTACACAAATTGTTCCATTAATTGTTGGTCACTGGAACTGTAAAGCTTCAGGTCATCTATAAACAATATTGTAAGTGTCATGTTACTTCTGAGTTATTAGCATCCTTAGGATTAAGGATAAATCCATATCCCAAAGAGTTGATGAGTCAGTGGATTAAGCGCCATACTAAACAGAAGTGGCAACAGAGCACTTCCTGAAATATTACTCACTGGATTTTGATGTTAGGAATGACAAACTGACCATCTTCATACTTCAAATGGAGTATGGATACTTGATCAAGCCAAGCCAATAAAAATGTGATAACCTCTCCTTTTAAAAGTCGTTCATACTCAACTGATCAAAGATAGGAAAGCTTTCAACATTTAACTCTTTTTTCCTCTTTTTCACAAATCGTTCACAAATAGACCAACACAAGGTGTAACCACAAATAAAAATGTGATGACATTGCCTTTGAAGATATGTCTAGCAAGACATAAGAACATAAGATATGCCATAGTGGGTCAGACCAAGATCCATCAAGCCCAATATCCTGTTTCCAACAGTGGCCAATCTAGGTCACAAATACCTAGCAGTTTCCCCATAAGAGACAGGTTCCATAATTCTTGTATTGGGGCAAGCAGTGGATATCCTGTGTCCCCCTTTAATAATGGTTTATGGACCTTTCCTCCAGGAACTTGTCCAAACCTTTTTTACGTGTAGTGTACAGTTGTGGAGGCTGCACCTTCAAAAGAAAACTGAGAGTAGGGCTAAATAGTAAATTTTCTCAGTAGAAAAAGGTGAATTTTTGAGTGCCTCAGGAATGCTTTTTAACATATTGATAAATCTAGAAATGGTAGCAATGAGTGAGGCGATTAATTTGGTCTCATCTGAATTGTGAGAAATTGCAGGAGGACCTTGAGAAACTGGGAGACCTGCCATTTAAATGTCTGATGAGATTTAATGTGGACAAATGCAAATTGATTCACAGAGAGAAGGATATCCCAAACTACAGCTACATGATGCCAGCTTTCACGTTAAGATTCAACACCCAGGAAAAGGGTATAAGCATCATTGTGGACAGTATATTGAAATCCTGTACTCATTATGTGGTAGCAACCATAAAAGCAAACTGAATGTTAGGAATTATTAGAAAAGGAATGGAGAATAAAAGGCAGAATATCACAATTCCTCTACAGTATATCGCTCTGTGCCACCACACTTTGACTGTTGTGTGCCATTTTGGCTGTTGCATCTCAAAAGATATAGCAGAGTTAGAAAAAGTACAGAGAATGGCAACCAAAATGAGAAAGGGAATGGACTGACTCTTCTAAGAGGAAAGACTAAAGAGGTTAAAGTCTTTAGCTTGGGGGAGAGTGGCTGAGGGGGAGATATGAGAGAGGTGTATAAAATCCTGATTGGAGTGGAATGGGTAATGTGACTTGATTGTTCACTCTGAGAGAAAAAAATAAAAACTAAGGGATTGGTTTACTAAACCACATTTAATGTGTAAAATACAGATAACGCCCATAATCGCTATGCTCTCTGCATTTTGTCAGTATTAGCTGTCATCATGACACGATAGCATGGGATTTTCCAGATGAGCAGAGTTCCTGTGGAGGAGTGTAAGGAAAGGTAAGAAAGGAGATGTAATGAGAATCCAAAGTAATGTACTTGTAGGTCAGTAAGAGATGTTTGAACTCAATGCAGAAATGAATAGGGAGCCAAAGTGACTTGAGAAGAGTGATTATGTGAGCATAACAACATTGTCAGATCATCAGCCCGTGCTGTCTTGCCATGATGACAGCTAACACAGATGAAATGCAGATAGTGCAGCTATTTTTGGCGCTGTTTGCATTATACATGTTACCTAAATGTGGGGAGAAGCGGGATTGGGTCAAGGAGAAGCCGTGGCGGCAGTTGGCAGCCAGTGCGCAAGCAATTGCAGCACGCTAGCTGTCAAAATCACCAGTAGTGTGACTCAAGATAATGCCACCTCAAGAGGTGGCGTTAAGTGCAGCTGAGCTAGTGGGATTGCTACTGTGGGAATATGTGTCTGTGTTTCTGGCTAAATTCTGCCCACAGAAGAGCTAGTGCAAGGTCTCTGATCTTTTTCTATTCTTGGTATCCTTAAACACTTGTCAAAGATAAATTATGCATATATGTTGCCATTTACTCAGCACTTAATGTGTGTTAACTGCCAACGTTAAGGCATTTTAGGTGCAAACCTCTCCGATAATTGCTGGGGGTATTCCTAGCACTTTGGGATGGCTGCCTGCAGTTAATGTAGAGCTCTAGATATGTTGCTTATTGCACTGCATTATTTGCTGTGGTAGCAGTTAATGTGTAGTCACAACCACTGTGTTAACTCAGACTGTCCCCACCCATTCAGTGCTCCACAATGTGGATTTCCATATTAACTTTTTAATGCAGTGATTAGGGTATGTTAAAAATTTACAAGGCCCACGCTAATAGTTAGCACACATTAATTTCTGCATTAAAATAGCTAACGCAGCTTAGTAAATAGGCAGGATCAGCATTAGGGGATAGCAGACAGGGTAATTTACCTGCGAAAGGGAGCCCCAAGCTGAATTGGGCATAGCCTGCAGGCAGGCATTGGGCCCCTCACCAATTTCTGCCCTGAGCCCCTGCATGTCTAACGCTGACTCTATAAATAGGTCCCACATTTTCTCTTTGAAAGTCTGATATAAGGTTGCATCACAGTCTTTGTACCTAGATGAGTTGTTCAAAAATTGCCCTGTTCTGAAAAATTAGATGTATTTGTTGACACATTTACATTCTGGAGGACATGTGCATTGACAGCTATTAGCCAGGTAGACATAAGGATTGACATTTCTCTATTTTGGACATGGTCCTTCCAAGAGACTTGAATTGGCCAGGATGCTGGGTCTGTTGGACCGCTGATCTGATCCAGCATAGCTACTAAGTTATGCTAGAACGCTAACAAAGTATATTAAAATAAAAAAAAATATAGGCCTGACTGGAGGCTTTCTTCAAAATAAAAAGAATTTAAGGCACCCTCAAGCATGGAACCGCAGACTCATCATATGTTCCATTTTGATCTTTCACGTCTGTGAACGTGTCCCTGCGTACAAATAATAAGCCCACAGGGAAATTATGTAGCTATTGAGACAGTCACAAGATGGGTAAGAGGAAATGCAGAATACATATTAATAATGGTAATTAAAAAATACAGTAGCAACACATTTTTCCCTCACCTAGCAATAAGAGTGATTTCAATGAAGGTGATTATCTGCAAATATTTGGAGCATAATTGTTGTTGGCCTACAAGATACACAGGACAGAGAAAAATCTTTTTGCCCAAATATTCCCCTCTGTGGATTGTATTAAGCAGAGGAGACTGTGTTCTGGCTACCCTTTTCTACATTCTAAATTTACATAAGAATGTGGCAGAACTGTAGAGTGTGTGTTTTTCTCCAGGACCAAGCAGGAAGTCAGTCCTCACATATGGGTGTCATCGGCGCCGATGAAGCCCCAGCGGAGCATTTCCCCAGCTTTCTATGAAAGCCTTTGGGAATGCAGGCACGCATGCGCGGTTCCCTTCCCGCCTAAAGGTGCCATCTTACCTCAGTCTCTTTTTTTCCGAGAAGCCCACCGGACGTGTGTCCTGTCATCCCGAATAAAAGTTGATTTTTTTCGGCGATCCTCGCTGTTTTTTCTCCCGGTTCGATACCGGTTCCCCTCCCGCCGGGTTCGGTACACCGATATCGAGCCCGATTCTTCTTTTTCAGTTTTTGCCCTTCGTGGCTGGCGTTCGCGCCCTTTTTTGCTTTTTCCCTGGAAGGCCGGTCCTTTGACCTCGCGGGGACTCTTTTTTCCCCGATGGCTTCCAGCGGTTTCAAGAAGTGTGATCGGTGTAAGAAATTAATGTCTCTCACCGACACACACGACTGCTGCCTTAGGTGCCTCGGTCCTGATCATGACCCTTAGTCGTGTGGACCATGTGGGAAGATGTCTTCCAAGGCACTCCGAAGTCGCCAGCAGCAGAAAGAAAGGCTTTTCTTGGACTCAGCCTCCGGCCGGGCCCGGACCTCGTCTGAGGCCTCGACATCTCGGGATTCGGATCCCGAGCGCCGTCGGAGCTCCTCGGATAGGGGGTCCCCCGACCGGGAACGCAAGAGGAAGAAGCGGCTCACAAGGGCGTCGGAGGAGGAGGTCCCTGGCTCATCGAGGGCCAGGTCTAAGACCTCCGACCGTTGCCCCGGGCCCGTGGAACAAGAGAAGCCTGCCAAAGTTCCTCGTGTGGAGCTGGAGTCTGCTGGACACGTAAGCCCTGTAGTCCTCGAGGACTCTCCTCCCAGAGAGCCGATGTCGCCGGGGCCCGAGTCGGTGGCTGCTGCATCTCCCGAGCTGAGTCTCAGGATGACAGCCTTGGAGAGCAGTTTGTCTGCCTTCATGGAGCAGCAGCGGGCACTGATGGCCAACCTGTCTGGCGCATCTGCCCCGACCACCGGGACATCGACTTCGAAGTCGACCCCGGAGACCGAACCGATACTCGAGTCCATCATGGCTCGAAGTCGACCTCAGTCGTGGTCTCCCTCGACCTCCCGCTCGTGACCGAGGGCGTCGACGCCTGTGCCTCCGGCGTCGGGGCGGGTGCTCCAGGGCCCCACGGAGTCGGACCCTGACTCCTCGTTGGACGAGTCTGCCTGGGAGACGGAGGATGAGGAGTCCCCCGATACGTTCAAGACTCGGTGCGTCCCGTCGGACTCACCGCAGTCTGAGCCCCAGAGTAGATCCCCTCCGGAGGATACTCGGTTCTCGGAGTTCGTCCGGGATATGGCCACTGCCTTGGCTATTCCGGCGGACTCTGAGGAAGAGCCTCGAGCTGAAGAGCTTGAGGCCCTGCAGTATGACTCTCCTCCGAAGGAGGCCTTTACTGTCCCCGGTTCCTCCGATGCTGGAACGGCTCCTCTTCAGGATGTGGGAGGCACCGGCCTCGGCGTCAGTTTTAAGCAAGCGAGTCGACTCGATCTATCAACTCAGGAAGAGCCCTGGCTTTCAGAAGGCCCAGCTACCACACCATTCCATGGTTGTGGAATCGGCCATGCATCGTCTGAAGAGCCAGAAGATGCACTCTGCGGTGCCCCCCGGCAGGGAGGCCCGGAACCTCAATGGCGTTGGTAGAAAGTGCTTCCAGGGCTCGATGCTTGCTTTCCGTGTCCAGTCTTACCAGCTGTACATGGGCATGTACTTGCGGGACCTGGCCAAGGAGTTGGCCGGGTTCTCTGCTGGACTCTCTGGGGAACCCTTGCAGAGATTCAAGTCCTTGAACTCGGGGATTCAGGACTGCTCGAAGTTCATGTCCTGCGCCGCCTACGATGGCTTCGAGGCTTTGGCCTGAGTTGCGGCAGCCGGCATCGCGGCTCGACGCCAGGCATGGCTGCAGTCATCGGACCTAGAACCATGGGTTCAGGACAAGTTGTTCGATGTCCCTTGCCGAGGTGAAAACCTTTTTGGCAAGCCCATGACCGAGAAGGCCGCCCAGCTCGAAACAGAGCACCTTACATGGACAAGGCTGTCTAGGAAGACCTCTGCCCCTTCTCATAAAAAGAAGGGCTCGGGTAAAAAGCCCTTTTACCCGAGGAAGGGCACTGCCTACAAACAGTACCCTCAATATCAGGCTGCCCAAGCTGCACCCCAGGGTCAGCAAGCCAAGGGGCAGGGTAATGGGCCCCATAGGCAGAGGACCCCCAAGCCTCCAGCCCCTGCTCCCACTCAGCAGGGTGGGGGTTTTTGACTCCTTGAGTGTAGCCTCTCCATCCCTGCTCTCCCATCCCTGCACAGGAGGTCGCCCAGTGGCCCCTCATCACCGGGGACAGTTGGGTGTTGGACATAGTCCACAGGGGCTATGCACTGCATTTTCACCAACTACCTCCTCCATACTTTCCAGGGGAGCCTCCAAGGCCTCCCCTGCACACAGACCTTCTCCTTCAAGAGCTTCAAGGTCTGTTGGTGGACAGGGCGGTGGAGCCTGTGCCTCCCCACTTGCAAGGTCACGGATTCTACTCCAGGTATTTCCTGGTGCCCAAAAGAACCGTTGGCCTTCGACCCATTCTGGACCTCAGGAACCTCAACAAGTTCCTAGAGAAAGAAAAGTTCAAGATGCTTACTCTTGGAACACTTCTGCCCTACCTCCAGCAGGGAGATTGGCTATGCTCTTTAGATCTAAAGGATGCGTACACTCACATCCTCATTCATCCAGACCACAGAAAGTACCTCAGGTTCATTGTGGGAGGAAACCATTATCAGTACAGAGTACTGCCTTTTGGCCTCACCTCTGCTCCCAGGGTCTTTACCAAATGCCTGGCAGTGGTGGCGGCCTACCTGAGAAATCAGGGAATCTTTGTCTTCTCCTATCTGGACAACTGGCTCATCAGGGGTCAGACGTGTCAGGAGGCCAGACAAGCCACCCTCAGAACTATTGCTCTTCTTCAAAGCCTGGGGTTTGTAATAAACTTCGCAAAGTCCACTTTGCTCCCCTCTCAGAACTTGGAGTTCATAGGAGCAAGGCTGGACTCTCTGCTGGCAAAGGCTTTCTTGCCAGAAGACAGGGCCCAAAGATTGATAGCCTTGGCAAATCAGTTTCTCAGCAGGTCACTGGTCTCCGCCAGACTCTGCCTGAGGCTGCTTGGCCACATGGCTTCGACAGTGCATGTGACCCCCGATGCCAGGCTCCATATGAGGCCTGCACAGTGGTGCCTTCGGACTCAGTGGTCACAGGCCACAGGCAGCCTCAGGGACAAGATAAGGGTGTCCAGACAATTTCTGAACTCCCTCAACTGGTGGCTGCACCCACCCAATCTACTAAAGGGGGTGCCTTTTCAGATTCCTGGGTACACGGTGGTACTGACCACTGATGCCTCCCTGCAGGGCTGGGGAGCTCATTGTCTAGGCAAATGCACCCAGGGCCTATGGTCTCCTTGGGAAGCTGCACAGCAGATCAATCTCCTCAAACTCAGAGCTATTCGATTAGCACTCAAAGCTTTCTCTCCTACCCTGGCTCATCAATCTGTCCTGGTTCAGACAGACAACCAAGTAGCCATGTTTTATGTGAACAAACAGGGCGGACTGGGTCCAGAATCCTTTGTCGGGAGGCTCAGGACCTTTGTTCATTTGCCCTCAAGCACAACATGCTCCTCAAGGCTGTGTACCTTCCAGGCCAGGACAACTACCTGGCCGACAGATTAAGAAGAATTCTGCAGCCCCACAAGTGGCAGCTGCATCCGTCAGTAGTTCAGAAGATCTTCCTAAAATGGGGTCTCCCTTTGGTAGATCTCTTTGCCAGTCCAATGAACAAGCAACTGCCAAAGTTCTGCTCCAGGCAACCGCATCCTCTGAGAATAGCAGCAGATGCTTTTCTGATTCCATGGTCTCAGGGCCTCCTGTATGCGTTTCCTCCCACGCCCTTGGTGGCCCGAACTCTCTTCAAACTTCTTCAGGACAAGGCCTCGGTCCTGCTGGTGGCTCCCAGGTGGCCGAGACAGCCTTGGTTTCCACTTCTACTTCAACTGGCGGTGGATCCCCCACTGCCTCTGGGGTGCAACCCGACCTGCTCTCACAGGAGCAGGGTTCCCTTCTGCACCCCAATCTCAAAGCTCTCAATTTGATGGCCTGGAGGCTGCAAGGGTAGTTTTGGCTCCCTGGGGCCTACCTCAGGAAGTTGAGGAGGTTGTCCTAGCCTCTAGGAAACAGTCCAGTAGGAAAACCTATGCTCTCAAATGGAAAAGGTTTTCTGTGTGGTGTCAGCTACGTACAGAGGATCCTTTCTCCTGTACTGTGCCAGTAGTGCTTCAGTACTTACTGCACTTATCAAATCAGGGACTTAAGTCCAATTCTGTTTGGGTCCACCTCTCAGCTCTAGCAGCTCACCACTCAATGGTGGAGGGACATTGTCTGTTGGGTCACCCCTTGGTGTCCCGCTTTCTCAGGGGCTTGCTTTTACTCAAGCCTCCATTCCATCCTCCTGCCCCTGAGTGGGAGTTGAATGTGGTCTTGCAGCAACAGACTCGCCCACCTTTTGAGCCCATGGCTACTTGCCCACTACGCTTCCTCTCCTGGAAGACACTCTTCCTGATAGCCCTTACTTTGGCTAGGCGAGTGAGTGAGCTTCAGGCCCTGGTCTGTGATAGGCCTTACACCAGGATTTATAGGAATAGGGTAGTCCTCAGGACTCATCTGAAGTTCCTCCCAAAGGTTGTCTCCTCTTTCCACCTCAATCAGGAGGTGGTTCTTCCAACATTCTTCCCTAGGCCTCATGCTAGCCAGGCGGAAGCAATCCTGCATACCCTGGACTGTAGGAGGGCCTTATCCTTCTACCTTGACCGTACGCAGGGGCATAGAAGGGCTACTCAGCTCTTCGTATCCTTTGACCCCAATAAGTTGGGGTTGGCTGTGTCCAAGCGTACCTTGTCCATCTGGGTGGCTGACTGTATCACCTGGGCTTACAAGGTGGCTGACCTTCCTTTGCAGGGTCGGGTTACGGCCCACCGTGTCAGGGCAATGGCTGCCTCAGTGGCTTATCTCCGCTCTGTGCCCTTAGTAGACATCTGCAGGGCTGCAACTTGGTCTTCAAGCCAGACTTTTGCGGCCCATTACTGTCTGGAGAGGGAGTCCCGTAGGGACAGTGCTTTTGGCCAGGCAGTACTCTGGAATCTCTTTGAGGTTTAGGCAACTCCTGCCCTCCTGCCCTCTGTTGGGCTACCGGTGGAGGTTGTGTCCTTGAAAAGCCTTTCTTTGCTGCTGAGACTAGAGGGAGTTCTCTTGTTCAGCCTGGGTTCCTCGGTAGCCCAGAGCTTGGGAGTCACCCATATGTGAGGACTGACTTCCTGCTTGGTCCTGGAGAAAGAGTAGTTACTCACCTGTAACAGGTGTTTTCCAGGAGCAGCAGGAATCAGTCCTCACAACCCTCCCTCCTCCCCTTGGAGTTGCAGTTGTACATAGTTTATTTTTCATTTTTGTGTGCTGTTCTTAGCTATGTCATTTGACTGAGGTAAGATGGCACCTTTAGGCGGGAAGGGAACCGCGCATGCGTGCCTGCATTCCCAAAGGCTTTCATAGAAAGCTGGGGAAATGCTCCGCTGGGGCTTCATCGGTGCCTATGACACCCATATGTGAGGACTGATTCCTGCTGCTCCTGGAGAACACCTGTTACAGGTGAGTAACTACTCTTTCCCTCACACTAGTTGAAGAGAGAATGTTACCACAGGGGGAGGGGGGACGGGGGGGGGGTGTCACTTGGGTGAGATATCCAGGAAATAGAGCTACAGCCGGCTAGGGTACTACCAGTTGAAGATTTAACAACTTTTGAGAACCACAGCTGTTCAGCCTGGTGATTACCACTGGAATTTTCCATGGCAAGCCATTTTTTCAAGAGTAGCTTAAAATTTTCTTTGCTTCTTTGATGCAGCCAACAAATTTAAGAGCCACCAGTCCATATCTCCCCCTATTTCCCACCAGTCCATCTTTTTCCCTCTCAATACCCTACCCTGTCCCCACCAGTCTCTGTCAAAAATCTCATATCCTAGTAGTTTCCTTCTCTCGACACCCATCCCTCATCCACAGCAGTATCGTACTGTGCTCTACCAGCTGCTTTTCTCCCCCTTTGACCCAATGATGAAGAAAGCTTTCGTTGGTCTGTGAGGACAGCTGACATCTCCTTCTCCCACTGACCTGCTACTTAACATAGTAACATTGTAGATGACAACAGATGATCATGCTGATGGTCCATCTAGTTTGCCCAGAAAGGTGGCTAGAGTTGTAGAGTTGCACCTGCTGTTCCCTGCAAGTTTTCTCCTCCTCTAGGTCTGTGTTTAAGGTTGTACCTGCCGCTTCAGACAGGTTTACCCCCTCAATTTATGAGGTTATTTGTTTGCTTTGATAACATCCTTTTGCCATATAAGGATCCTATGTGTCTGTCCTATGCCTTTCTGAATTCTGCCACTGCTTTTGCTCTTACCACCTTAATCGGGAGGGCATTCCAGGCATCCACTGATGCTGATGATTCCTCTTTCTCCAAGTCCTGGGATATTTCAGCTTTTTCTACATTTAGGTGTTGCATCATCATAGTTTTCATAGTGCCAACTCAAGCTATTTCCCAATCTCCAGCACTTACCATTTTACCCCCATTTAAGAAAAAGCCGTATCTAGGGAAGGGTGATGTGTTACCCATCATTTCTAATAGCTTGGACCGCTTAACTTTCTTTGAAACCTCTGATGAAAAGTTGACTACTTCTACGTTAATTGTGACTTTTGCTTTGATCTCTGACTGTGACTGGCTGTTGAAATTATTTTTCCAATACTGTCTGCCACTGTTTCTTTTTTTTTTTTAAATGATTATTGAATCAAGAAAAACATATACAACACCCGGGCGTCGTAAGTACACTTACACCATGCCCGGACAGACAAATCACAAGAAATAGGCCTTGTTTGAATTTGTTTTGTTTGATATCCCCTCACCCCCATTAATCTCCCCCACCCTCCCCCCCCCCCCCCCCCACTATGACCCGGTACACCAAACCATACACTCTCATACCCATTCAAGCAATGCTTAACTTCCATTGGCACTCCCCTCTCTAAGTATGACTCATATCCCATAGTCCTTGGACCGCCAACCCGCCTGCCCCAGCCTCTTAAAGAGCCAGAAGTTTGTTACACTCACATGGTGCCAATGTGTGGATATACTGTTCCCAGAGCACAAGAAATGTCTGCCTCCTCTTAATGTTCCCCCTAGCATTCCAGTGTTCCATAATCGTCAGTTGGTAGAAACAACTTCACCACTCCCAAAATGTGGACGCCGTAGGCTCCCTCCACTGTTTGAGAAGAGACTGCTTCCCCACCACACAGACCTTCCGTACCAACAACCAAATCCACTGTCCTTTGGAAAGTGGAGCAGGCAGTTGGTCAAATATCACAAGAGCCCCCATCCACTCCACTTTCTGTCCCACCAGTGAGTTTACATAAGTTTGGATCTGCCACTAGTATTTCTGAATCTTCCCACATGCCCACCACAGATGACCTAGATCTTCTATCGGTATCGAGCACCATGGGCAGCAACCACCCTGTGTCAGTCGGCTCCGCAATGCACATTGTGGAGAAAAGTGAGCACAACACACCACCCGAAGCTGCAGTTCCCTCAATTTTGCAGACTGAATCAAACCCGGAAGGCTACGTGTCATGCCCAAAATCATATCTGGTCTGATTGAAAACCCAAGCTCCCCCACCCATTTCTGCTCAACTCCTGAGAAATCCAGGGGGGGGGGGAATAGACCAACTCATCAGTTTGCTCAAGTATTTGGAGATAGAGGGATGGTCCTGTTCCCCAAGGAGGGGAGGAGTGGCTCAGTGGTTGGGACAGGTTACCTCAGGCCGGAAGGCAAGGGGTTCAATTCCCACATGGGGACAAGCAACTTCAGGCCGGAGGGACTGGGGTCTCTAGTCCCATGGCCACTCCTTGTGGCCTTGGGCAAGCCACTTAACCCTCCATTGCCCCAGGTACACTTAGATTGTGAGCCCTTTGGGGACAAGGGAATAAAAAGTACCTGTTAGTATACATGTAAACCGCACTGATTCTAAAGAGCGCTGTATAAAAAAAAAAATAAATAAAGTTTAAAAAACTGTGAGACTGGATAAGTCTGTCTCCACCGCTAGAGATTCTCATGGATGAGACCCAACATAGTGATGCAACTGAAAATAAGCAAAAAAGATGCCCGGCCCCCAGATCATACTCATCCTGCAGTACAAGGAAGGATTTACAGGAGCTTAAACACATTTGCTATATGCTTCAAGCTACACAACTCTTTCGCTGTCCACTCACAGAACACCTGAGTTTTGGTTCCAGGTAGAAAATGCATATTGTCTCTAATAGGCAACTAACTGGAAACCGCCAGTGATGCCTGCCAGTAAGAACACAGAAGGTGGTATACTTCCCTTATTGGTCCTATCAGTAAGCTCCTCGAAAGGCACTGCAGTAAAGCTGCTCTGTCCATATGTAGTACCGCTAATAAAGAGCGAGGGAAGACAAAGGCCTCTTGTATTGTCCGTAGCATAAACACCTTGGTATGCTCTAAACAAATCACCTAAATGGTACATCTGGCAGGCCTGCACATATTGGAGAATATCAGAGAGGCCAAGCCTCCCCCACTTCTTTGGGCCTCTTAGACGTGCCAGGAGTAACCGTGCTCTCTTCCCCTGCCACAGAAAACCATGCACCTCCCTATCAAACTCAACAATATCCTTGCGCAAAAGATGAATCGGCAAGATCTGCAGCATGATGCAGAGCAATTTGGGAAACAGCACCACATCCTTGTGAAGTTTACCAGCCCCATAAGGCAGCTATCATCTGTGGTCCCCTGGCACCTATAAGGTAGCAGGCCAAAAGCCGTCCAGATTTATCACCATAGCGGTAAAGCTGATATTTATAATACAACAGGAATTTTTTTGCCCACTGGTGCAAAGTCTCATTAAGAGTAGCCTGCACCTCCATGAGCTTAGCCCTAATCGCCTCTGTAGGGTGCCAAGCATGGTGCCATCGTTACAGAACCACCTGTCTCTCCAGCCTGACCACCCTGGCATTGAGTAGGCGATGATGCCTAACTACATATGCTATAATATCCCAACAGAGGACTACTTTCATGGTTTCCCAGAAAAGTACTGGTGTGTCTTTATGCTGCTCATTGAGAGCAGCATAAGACTGACAACATTCCCTAAGGTATACTTGGAACTGTTCATCTCTATAAGGATCTAATGGGAACCACCAAAACCATTTGTGTGGCGTCTGTGCCTGCCAGACAATATCAGCCCAAACAAAAGAGTGGTCAGAAATTTCATCAGGACTGATCTGTGCTTCTTCAATCTGAGAAAATAGAGTTTCTGAAACTAGCAAATAATATATGCGAGCACTGGTCCCGTGGGCCTGAGATTGTTGAGTGAAGTCACAGTTAAGGGGGTGCAGGAGATGCCAGGGATCAGCCAACCCCAGATGCCTTTTAAAGCTATGAATAAGTTGAGTAGTGGTACCCTGTGCCCCGGCACCCTCAATGTTTAAAGTATCCAAACCGGGTCTAAGACTCCATTAAAATCACCACCTGTCACAAGTGGGTTCTCTGGGAGCTGTTCAATACTAGAGGCCAGCCGGGCATATAGAGAAGCAGCATATACATTGGGGCTATAATCATTACATAGAATAACAGGTCTGCCCTCCAGATCTCCCCTTAAAATAGGATAATGACCAGATGTGTCTGAGAGCTCCGCCATACAGTCAAAGCAGACACTCTTGAGGACCAATATGGCCACTCCCCCCTTCTTCCTCTGTGTCGGAATGCCAAACACCTGATCCACCCAACCTCTACACAGCTTTGTATGTTCTGTTGCAGTCTGATGGGTCTCCTAGAGAAAGGCTTTGTCACATTTATATCTAGCTAAGGCTCGCAAAATCTTATGTTTAATGGGAGTACCCAGCCCACAGATATTTCAGGATCCTCAGGGGACTGCCCATTGCTCGGGCTCATTACTCATCTGGTGTCTCACCCTGCACCTACGAGGGTCCCTCCAGCCAAGAACCCCCTTTCCCTCTCTCCACCAAAAGTAGTTTAGCCACCATGCCATCCACCAAAGACTTCCTGGGTCAATCACCCTCCCACCACCCCCCAACCTGTCAGACTTATCCAACCTCGTCTAGCCACCGGTCACTCCTGAAGGTGTGTTAAGGTTCTCCCTTCATAAACTACCCCAACCCCCCTTCCCCTACAATTAACCACTCCTCCAACATTCCAATCCTTATCCTCTACTTCGCAAACCCATCCTTGCATCCACTGTTCCCTCTAAGCTGTGCGCGTGTGCGCGCGCACACACCTCGCCGAGCGAGCGCACATACTTTACAACAGAGCGCACAAAAATTACGGTTCTGATTCTGATAGAAAACAACACAGACATCTTAAAATTTAAAAGTTGTTGTGCATTTATGGTTTTCACAAGTTCTACAATATTTTCTAGTGCAATCAATGTGGTGTACATACTGTATTCTGACGTGTAGTCCAATTTTAAAGTATATAACTCCGAGTGTCGTTATGTGGCGCACAAAAATTTAACCTTCCTTCAAAAGCTGCACAGCTGATATTTTATGCGCACACAGCCTACAGAAAATTAGAGGGAACATTGCTTGCATCCATCCAGCACGCATAGCCACAGCCTCAGCACCTCCCCACACAACCACCCATCCCCAGATACTGCGCCTTAACCCTCCTCAGTCCCACACAACTGTTACATGACCCAGTGCATCCCACCCTCCTTGATCTACCCCCACAATCTATCTATAATGGCTCAGGATCTGCCTGTGGTCAGGGATGCCTCTCCACCATCAGTTGACTCTAGGACGATGAACCCCTGGCCGTAGAAAGTCAAGCTGGACTGTTAAATAGATAAAATAAACCCAGAGCAAGGAACACAAACAGTTTCTTGGCTGTAAGCTGTAGGGTTTAAAAAAGACATACCCCTTCACTTATTGATACATGCGGTGAATGCACCCCTGAATATAGGGTTGTCGGGCATAGCAGCCTTAAATGGGTTGTGAGATATGACAAGGGCAGTACAGATTGCACAATGGAGGAGGCACGCAGACCCCCACACTCCTCCCCCCCCCACCCTTGTGTTTCCCCACCACTGCCTTAGGTCTATCCCAATCTCCCCTTATCTGTCTCAACCAGACCGCTTGCTCAGAGAAGCAGGGGCTGTCTTACAGATACCTCAGCACAGCGCTTCACACTCTAGCAGTGCTATAGAGTTAGGAGTAGCAGTGATAGGGCCTTAGGTCCCACTCTCCCATCACCCATAATCAGCACCTCCACCGCCACACCCGCCCCCAGCCTGGCATTCAAACAATCCAATATCCCCCGGTGACTGCCTTTCCCATACAACCCGCCTCCCCGCCCCCTCCCCCCAATCTGCCTCCCCACTACCCATCCCCGCTTTCACGATTCCATTCCCACAGAGCATATGGTGCAAAGGTAACAAAGGGGCCTAAAGGCAGCCCTTCATAAGAACAAGATTAAACAGAGTGAAGAAATTAAACAAGGAGGGCTCCCCAGAGGAGAGAGCTTAATATGCTAGCATTAGGTCCAGGAGCACCATATAAAAACAAGCTTCCAGTCATCTCCAACGCGGTGCTCCTGCAATGAGTAAGGCATATGGCTCCCTCACCCCAAGTCACTCTGTTCAAGGAGTCCTGAAAAGGCCTCAAACAGGAACATCAGTTTTTCTCCAACCTTGCCCTTAACAGTATCAGGAGGAAGGTTGATTGCCCATTACAAGAACTCCGGAGGGAGCAGGCTTTTCGCATCCCCAGTCTGCTCTCAGCTCCTCACCCCTCAGCCTCCTCGGAAAAGGAGCCAAGCAAATTCTCCACATAGGCCCTGGCCAAGTCCACAAACAGCTGTGAGGTACCATTCATAAAAAATCTGGAGGTATGCCGGGTAGAGCACGGCGAATTTCACTTTAGCATCCACCAGCCATTGACAGATTCCAGTATACGCTCATCTCTTCTGACTAAGCAGTGGAGAATAGTTCTGGAAGACCCTGATTATGATCCCCTCATGCTGAATCTGTCCCTTTGCCAGGGCAGCATGTAATATTTCTTCCTTTTGGGCAAAATTGAGGAATTGTGCTAACACGATGCGGGGCGTTATTCCTGTGGTCAAATTGTGCCCACCCGATGTGTTTGCTCAAAGGTTGGGCCGCCACTGGAGCCTCCCAACATTAAAGCCAGCAGTAGTTATGTCGCTAGATAGCTGCGGAGCTCCACTTCCTTCACAGACTCTGGAATGCCATCAGACCATAAGTTTTTCCGACAACTCCTATTTTCTAGGTTGTCTAACTTATCTGCATGGCAGGCCGCTAGGTTAGTCAAGCGTTTCAACTCTCTTCCTGCCTCCAACAGAACGTCCTCATATTGGGAAGGCTTCTGCTCTGCTTGCCTAAAGGCAGCAAAGGTTTTGGCCACAGTGTTCAGCTTGCCATTCATTTCCTCGAGTTTGGAACTCAGAGCCCCCACCATTGTGGCTATTAACTTCTCCACCAAAACCGCCTGCAATAGAGAGGCTGGTGAGGCCAGAGCCTCCGCCATTTTGGAAGATCCTGGGGTGCCCCTCTCCTGGTCTTTCCTTGCGAATTTCATTGGCTCGCAGACACACCCCATAAGATTGGAAGTGGAGAGCAGGCACTAACCACAGTTGCCATCCTCTTGGGGCACTTAGCATGGAGTTATCACTGGAAAGTTGGTTCTGTTGGAAGAAAAACTCGGGAGAGAACTCAGAGCACATCTGATCTATCCAAGCACATCATACGACCTCCTGTCACTATTTTCTAATTTGAAAGCACATGTTTCCCATGCTGTGGCTGAGACCACACAGAGAAAGTGCAGAGAGTTTCTGGTGATGCGGTCCAGGGTTTTGCAACTGGATGCTCTGGTTTTCTTAAAGTTTCCATGCAATTCTCAGAATGTTTCTTATATATTCTATGAACCATGGTAAGTTGGTGTTATTTTTGAGTGATAGTAAACTAGGAAGTTCTGAATGTGGTGGCCTTTCCTGAAGCAAGTCCACCATATGTAGGACTCATTCTCTTTCTCTGCATTAAACCAAAAAATACAAATCCTCAATAAACACCAAAAATTGGTTTAAAGGACCTCAAATACCATGAGAAACAATGTTTCTAGTAAGAGGGACTAAGAAACATAAGACTAAACCGCCAGTTCTGCTTGATTGTCATCATTGGCCCCAAAGTACTCATATATTGACGCAATACATGCTCACAAAATAGATTTAATGAAAAATCACATCTCCAGGAACAAGCAGGAATGAGTCTTCACATGTGGGAGACGTCGCCGACGGAGCCCGCACGGGAATGCTCCCCAGCATCCAATCAGAAGCCTTTGGGAGCATCCCCCGCGCCTGCGCGGTGGCTTCCCACCCTTCCTACTGCCTCTCCCCAGTTTTTCGTTTTCCGCGGAGCAGGCAGGACATCCCTCTTGCCACCGCAGAAATTTCTTTTTCTTTTTGTTTCCTGTGGTCGCGGCCTTTCTTCCCGCCGACAACGGCACCTTCCGTGCCCCTTTCTTTTTTTTTCCTTTCTTAAATTTCGTCACCTAGAAGGAACCCTTTCTTCCCTCGGATCGTTGAGGCCTGCCAGGCTTACAGCATGGAGCCTTCTTCTCCCCAGAAGTGCCCTCACTGCGGAGACTTAGTTTTCCACTTAGACTCCAACGCCTGGTGCCTCTCCTGTTTGGGTCCTGACCCTTTCCTCCCGGGTCCTCCGGGCTACAGTATAGGGAGAAGACAGGTATCCCTCGATGACGTCTTCCCGCCCAAGGCGCGGTCATCGGGTTTTTCTTCTCTACAGGATCAGGTAACCACACAACAGTCTGTTAAGACTAGCCAAGTCTTGAGGGGCAAGTCTCATGCACAGCATGGCGACGGCTCCGGCCAACCCCTCAAGCCCCCCTTGGCCAATATACCCCGGCGGGAGTCTTCGGGCTCCAAAGCATCCACGGGGTTTCGGGTTGTTCCTGGGGTTCGCTCCTCACAGGACATTCCCGAGCCATGCTCGAGGGCGGTATCCGCTTCGAGCGGTGCCGATTCCCCAGCATCGACGCCGGCGTCGAGTGTCCGACTCTTCGCCAGGGATCGTCAGCTGGTGTCCTCGGTGCCTCCGGGGCCGATCGACTCTACCCAGTCTGGCTTCCCTACATCCCAGCCGTGCGCGGAGGTGGTATCCGCTTCGGGCGGTACCGACCCCCCGGCATCGGCGTCGGTGTCGAGCGTCCGCTCCTCACCGGGGATCGTCAGCTGCTGTCCTTAGCATCTCCGGGGCCGATCAACTCGACCCAGTCTGGCGTTCCGTCCTCCCTGCCATGCGCGGAGGTGGTACCCGCTTCGGGCGGTACCGATTCCTCGGCATTGGCGTCGGCATCGAGTGTCCCACTTCCCGCCGGGGATTGTCATCTGGTGTCCTCGGCACCTCCGGGGCTGTTCGCCTCAACCCAGTCTGGCGTTCCTACGTCCCTGCCATGCGTGGGGGTGGTATCTGCTTCGGGCGGTGCCGACCCCTCGGCATCGGCGTCGGTGTCGGGCATTCCGCTCCTCACCGGGGATCGTCGGCTGCGGTCCTCGGCGCCTCTGGGGCCGATCGACTCGATCCACTATGGTGTCCCAGCCATGCGCAAGGGTGGTATCCGCTTCGGGCGGTACCGACCCCTCGGCGTCGGGGTCGAGCGTCCCGCTCTTCACCAGGGATCGTCAGCAGCTGTCCTCGGCACCTCCGGGGCCGATCGACTCGACCCAGTCTGGTGGTCCCACATTCATGCCATGCGCGGAGGTGGTACCCGCTTCGGGCGGCACGTCGGCGTAGAGGATTCCACTCTTCGCCGGGGATTGGCATCTGGTGCCCTTGCTTCCTTCAGGGCCGATCGCTTCGACCCGCGCTGGTTTGCTGGTATCCTCGCCCTGCGCGGGGGTGGTGCCGGATTTGGGCGGCGGCGCTACCCCGGGGGCGTCGGGCGCCCCACTCATCTCCAGGGACCGCCGTCGGCCTTCCCCGGTGTCCTCGGGGTATGTCGATCAATCCCAGACGGGCGATCCCCCGGCATCGACGCGGACGGCGAGGGCCCTGCCCATTGCTCGAAGGGGGACCCCGGTGTCTTCGATCGCTTCGATCCAGCCTGGGTTCCCGTCGTCCCGGCCTACCAGGGGGGTAGTTCCAGCGTCAAGAGGCGCCGGTACCCCGGCGTCGGCGCCGGAGTTTGGCGCTTCCCTCCCCGCGGGAGCTCGTCACCGGGTTGCCTGGGTACCCTCGGGGACGGGTCGTCTGCCCCGGAGGGTTTTCCCTCCGGAAAAGCCGGGTTCGGGAAGGGGCCCGGCGTCTGGCACGGCTTGCCGCCCGACTTCGACGCAGGTGTCGGATGACCCCCTCTTCACCGAGCGTCGTTCTCGGGGGTCCTCTATGCCCGCGACGCCAATCGACGCGGTTCCGATTCGCTCCCCGGGGTCGGCCTCGCCGGCACGGCCGCCACCGCAGGAGCCCCCTAGGAGGGAGTCGATCTCCTCGCTCGGTTCGATGCCCAGCCTAGAATCGGTATCCAACCTCGAAGGCTTGGCTACGACACGCTTCGGGACCGGGCCCTGTCCCTTCCCCCAACGCAGAGCAGAGATTACTAGCCACTGCCCTCCGGATGCCGCGGAACCGCTTCAATCGCCGGGGGCAGTGCCGCACCCAGGGTCGGGGCCGAGGCAGCTTCCTGCGGTCCTATCGGTGCCATCGACCCCTTCGATGCCTAGCTTGGAATCAATCCCGGGTACCGACGACGCCATGCTGACTGCCCCGATCCGGAACTGTTGGTACCCTCCTCGGCCCAGCGGACATCAGTCCGATAGGCCTTTTGGTGCCCTGGCGGCCCCTCCCACCATCGCCTCCCACGGCATAGCCCCTCTGGGAGAGCCGTCTTTTCAGGATTTTCTTCTTGACATGGCGGACCTGCTTGCTATTCCCATCCAGGGTCCTTCTCTAAGTTCAAGTCCTGCGGAACAGGAGGCTGTAATGCTTCCTCTACATCCTTCCCTGCAGGGTCTTCTACTGGAGGCATGGCGGTCGCCTTTGAGGGTTCCTGCACCGTCGACAGCGATGCATGCTCTGTATCGGGTGCCCCCCTCCCCGGGGTTTCAGCAGCACCAACTTCCACATCATTCCATCGTGGTGGAATCGGCGCTGAGGAAGGTGGGAAGCAAGAAGAAGCATTCTTCTCGCCCTCCAGGTCGCGCCTAGAAAACGCTGGATACCCTGGGGCGTCAAACCTTCCAAACGTCCATGTTGGCTTCCAGAATTCTTTCATATATTTTTTATATGAGCCTGACACTCCGGGAGATCACCGAGAGATTATCTCGGTTGTCTCCCTTTTTGTCTGCAACCAAGGCCTCTGAATATTCCTTGCTTCTTTATCACTGCAGGAATATCTCTGGGTTCCTTTCTCGTGCTTCTCTAGACTCCTTCCTGGCGGTCAGCAGATCCTCTGCTATTGCCATCAGAGCACGTCGTACAGCATGGTTACAGGCGTCAGATTTGTGCAGATGGGCACAACATAACTTGGGTAATTCTCCTTGTGCTGGAGACCACCTCTTCAATAGTGAAGCCTTACGTCAGGTTGCTCAGTGCTTCACTAACCCTCCCAGCGTTAGAAGCCGTCCTAGGTCCCGTCCTCCCCCCGGGGGTGGGAAATGCCTCTCTACACCTTCCTTCCCTAGGAAGAGGAAAGGTCATCCCTCCGCCCACCCGCCAGGGGCGCCCAAGCAAGGGACCTCTCACTCTGGTTTGAAGTTCCCGGGCCCGCGCCAGGATACTCATACCAAGACGTTTTAGGCTCCTGTAGGCGGCTGCCTGCAATTAACCTTCTCTCACCAGAAGCTAAAAATTGGGCTCTACTCTGGGGCAAATGGTTCGAATGTTTATCCAGGGGTTCAGGTATTCTCCTTCCGTTGGAAGAGGGAGATCACCTCTATTCCATGTTAGCTCTGGCCCATGGACTTCCTACCCCTCAACTTACTTACCCTTAGGTACGTCCCCGAACCCTTCTCTGCCAGGGTTCCCCTGCTGATTGACACCGTACCGGTTTGTCTACTGTCCCTCGCAGCATGTTCGGAACAATTCCTCGCCAAGGCCGGATCAGCCCTGTTCCCCTTGTCTGGTTTTCTCTGTCCAGGCAGGAGAACCCACCCGGCTATAGTCCCCCAATGCATACCAAGGACTATACCCTCTGTCCTTCACGCTGCCGTGCTGTTAATTCACCGATCTGTCACTGCTCCACTGGAATAGATCCCTCCTCCCGGACGGATCTTGACGCCCTCCCCCCCCCGGGGGACATTTCTGTGGATCAATGGCAGGTCCGCCTTATCACTGTCATGCTCAGGGAGGTAGGTTCCTCGGCATACCTGCGTTAGTGCCTGGGTGGACGTTCCCTATGCCCAACCACCTAGATGCATCAGATATTACCTATTCGGTAGGCGCATATTGGGAGATGTCCACAGTGCCTGTGTTCTACCGCCTATTTCCCCTATGGCTGGTACTCACCCCCCCCCCCCCCCGAGGTCCGGCCTGTCCGCCTGCCTATTTTCCCTGGATCGGCCCTCGGACTGGTTGTACTCTGCGTACTGCTGTGAAGTCAACAGCTTCTACTTTTAGTTATGCCCTCCTTCCGGAGGTTCAGACCCTTGTCTCCCTATCCCTCGCTAGGGAAGGCTGTGAACTCCTTCTGCTCCGGGGTGCACCCCTACTCTTCTCCGGACTAGGCTATCCAGATCGGCCAGTCCTCTGCTGTTAGTCCTCTGAGTTATGGACTCTGCTCCTAAGGGAGTGCTCAGCTTTTTGCATAAAGCTTCCTTGAAGACCTGCCGTCCTTCTCCTGACCCAGTTGACACCTGGATCTCCTGTCCTTCCGGATTTGGAACTTCCTCCTCACTGCTGTGAAGTTCCCTTGAAGACCTTGCTACTGCGTCTACAGTACCTTCATCATAGCTCCACTTCCTACAACCCAGTAGGTAAGCTCCACATGGTACTAGGTCATTAATTCATTAAATGCTTAATGATACTTCTCATGCATTCTAAAGGCTACTCTCCCTGTAGCCTTTGGGTTTTTGCTGTTCCTCTCTTCTCAACTCCTTCCCTCCATCCCTCGGGGGATGCCGGGGATCCAGGTTGTGGACATGCCATCCTGGCCTGGGCTGCGCTGATGGGATCTCCCCGGGCATCCTCAGCTAGGGAGTCCCCACATGTGAAGACTCATCCCTGCTTGTTCCTGGAGATAGCACAGTTACTTACCTGTAACAGGTGATCTCCGGAACAGCAGGAATTAGTCTTCACAACCCGCCCACCTCCCCTGGGAGTTGTATCTCTATCTCTCTATTCCTTCCTCTCCTCTCCTTCCGGCTCAGCTATAAAACTCAACTGGGGAGAGGCAGTAGGAAGGGCGGGAAGCCACCGCGCAGGCGCGGGGGATGCTCCCAAAGGCTTCTGATTGGATGCTGGGGAGCATTCTCGTGCGGGCTCCGTCGGCGACGTCTCCCACATGTGAAGACTAATTCCTGCTGTTCCGGAGATCACCTGTTACGGGTAAGTAACTGTGCTTTCCTCCAAAGTTCATAAATAGGCATTAAAACACTTAGAAATAACAGTTCAATCAAAGATGAAAATATCCAATTAAAGACAATCCAGAGAAAAATATCAGACACCATATTGTGTTTCGAAAAAAGACTTATCTGCACCTGCGTTATTCTTTTCCAACAAAGCTCAAAGCAAATGGTTCACAGACACTGCTCCTCAATCATCTGTAAATGGACACAAGTCCACAAAAGAGTGAGACCCAAAGATGTTATATATCAGGCATCATGGGGTCACGTGCAGGAAACAGCCAATAGCAAGCCAAAATTCCCACACACACATTCAGAACAATGTCATCCAGTCTATGGCTTGATTCAACCCATCACTGTTAATAGTGCACAAATAGAAAATCCAAGAGTGTTCACATCTATTCAGACAACTCTCTATCACCCCACGTCATGTTTATGGAATCTGTTCCAAGACACACCACCAGAGATCAGAGATAGATAGCATGCTGTTGTTGAATCAAGTGGTTAACAAGAGGAGCATTCTCCGCCCCAGTGTTAATCTGACTCTAGTGTTCATTAAGTCTAAGACATATCTTCCTCTTCATTCATCCTACATACACAAGAGGTCATGGACAAGATATTTAATATAGTTCTAACCATGATGGCTGACCCTTCTCATCTGCAGCAATATTGAAATGTGATGAATGTTGCAAAACTTACTCATTTGGTCTTCAGTAAAGCTGTATACATCCTGTTGTGCCCCATTTAGATGCCATGCTTAACAAAGACCACATTTAATACAATTCAAAGAAACAATGTCTCAATAAATCAAGGAATCAAAGTAATCAAACCAAAAAGTACCAATCCCCGATAAAGACCAAAAATTGTTTTAAAGGATTTCAAATACCATGAGCAACAATATTTCTAGCAAGGGAGCCTAAGAAACATAAGGCTACATTGCCTGTTCTGCTAGATTGTCATCATCAGTCACAAAGTAGTCTTATATATAAGACTAATCCAGTGGCCTAAATTAGCAAGTTTCTAAAAACACGTTTATGGCAGAGCTGGAGGGTTAGGGCTTAGATTCTCCCTTGTTGCTCAGAAAGCCAAAGCGGGTCTCATGGAGACTGAAAAGCAGGATTGGAAGTGCTGGGCTAGAATGCCATGATAGTACCTCTTTGCAGTGGCCCTAAAGTAAGCTGGAAAAGGCTCCTTTTTTGGCCTGGGTACTTGGCACTTTTGACATCAGGTGCCCTAGGCAGTTGCCTGTACTATCTCTGCAGCTTCTCACTACCTTTCCTCTCTTATCTCTCCCTACACCTCTCCTCGGGAACTCTGCTCTTCTGGCAAATCGCTTCTATCTGTGCCCTTCTCCTCTATTGCTAACTCCAGACTTTGCTCCTTTCACCTTGCTGCTCCTTATGCCTGGAACAAACTACCTGAGTCTGTACATCGGGCACCTTCTCTGGCCCCTTTCAAATCCAGGCTGAAAACTTACCTCTTTGCTGCGGCTTTTGGATCTTGACTCACCTGATCTCCTTTGGGTTTCCTTACCATTCCCCCTAGATGTACCCTATGTCTGCAGCTACTGTGTTGTCTGTCTTGACTAGATTGTAAGCTCTGATGAACAGGGACTGACTTTCACATGTGTCTGTGCAGCGCTGTGTACGTCTTGTAGCATTATACAAATGCTCAGTAGTAGTATAGCTGGGCTTGAACACATTGCTTGAATGTTAGGGTTTTTTTTTTGTTTGTTTGTTTTTTTAACTGTCAAGATCGTGCTATGTGAAGAATCTTTTGAGGTTCTTTCTACCGGTCTTGTACAAATTAACATGTTAAAAGTAAAGAACTCCTGTAGCATTGAAAGAACAGAGGTCAGGTTGACCCTCTGTTTTCACACAATATTGCTTCTGATTAAATTGTGATTACACTATTTTGCAGTTAAGCAAGCTTAGGAAAATGCAGGCTAAAGCAGCCTTACTTCCTTTGGTAGTGTGACCAACTTCAGTGGTGAAAGCTACTCCTGTAAACATTTCAGGGAAATGCTGACTGAACATAAGACCAAGCTGCTATTAATTTGTTTTTGTTTGCTTTTCTTCCCCTCTTATCTTGTATGCTAGTTTGCTGGTGGGAGCAGTGCAGAAGATTCTGTTCTCTTATCGCTGTAATGTTTAACATGTAGACAATGAACTGTGAGGAAGAGTAAAGCTAAGCCCTATCATTACCAGCTATGTAGAGTGAACTCTTATTGAAGGCCAGCAAATAACACCTGCAGAGATAACACTGCTGGAAAGCTCAGAAGCACATTTGGATTAAAAAGGCACGTTCACTTTCTCTATTTTAAAGAGACTATCGCAGTGGTTCCCAAACCTGTCCTTGGGGCTCCCTAGCCAGTTGGGTTTTTAGGATATCCACAATGAATATGCATATGAGAGATTTATATTCAGTGGAGGCAATGCATGCAAATCTCTCTCATGAATATTCATAGTAGATGTCCTGAAAACCCAACTGACTGGGGATCCCCCAAGACAGATTTTGGAACCACTAGACCAGGGGTCGGCAACCCGCGGCTCCGGAGCCGCATGCGGCTCTTTCTCACCTTTGCCGCGGCTCCGGAGCACACTGCCCGCCCGGTGACAGGCAATAGTGTTGTAAAGATGTATTTAAACGTGGTGTTATGGGCTCCCTCCATGTCAGCTCCCTCCCTTCTTCTGCAGCCGCGGCTCCCTGCCTCTTAGGGAACCGCGGCTGTGCTTTTAAAATCATCTCGGAGCCCTTCCTGTCTTGACGGGCTCCGTGCAGCATTGTCCCGCCTCCAAAACTTCCATTAGAGGCGGGACAATGCTGCACGGAGCCCGTCAAGACAGGAAGGGCTCCGAGCTGATTTTAAAAGCACAGCCGCGGTTCCCTAAGAGGCAGGGAGCCGCGGCTGCAGAAGAAGGGAGGGAGCTGATATGGATGGAGGGAGGGGGGCTGACATGGAGGGATGGAGGGGGCTGACATGGAGGGAGGGAGCTGATATGGATGGATGGAGGGAGGGGGGCCTGACATGGAGGGAGGGAGCTGATATGGATGGAGGGAGGGGGGCTGACATGGAGGGATGGAGGGGGCTGACATGGAGGGAGGGAGCTGATATGGATGGAGGGAGGGAGGGGGGCCTGACATGGAGGGAGGGAGCTGATATGGATGGAGGGAGGGGGGCTGACATGGAGGGATGGAGGGGGCTGACATGGAGGGAGGGAGCTGATATGGATGGAGGGAGGGGGGCTGACATGGAGGGATGGAGGGGGCTGACATGGAAGGATTGGGGAGGCGGGCTGACATGGAGGGAGGGGGCTGACATGGAGGGATGGAGCACTGGTAATGGGGTTGAGGGGACTAGCACTGGAAATGAGCTGATTAGGGGAGGTTAGGACTGGTATTGGGCTGATTAGGGGAGGCTAGCACTGGTAATGGGGTTGAGGGGGGATTAGCACTGGAAGCGAGCTGATTGGGGGGCTTTGACTGGGCATGGGCTGATTGTGGGGAGGGGAGGATAGAGCTGCTGGCCCTGGAAGATAACTGGGGGCTAAGGCTACAAATGGGCTGATATGAGGGGATGGGAGAATGGAACTGGATCTGAGAAGGGCTGCCATGGTATTTGTACTAGAAGGGACTGGTCAGTGGGGAAGGAGGGGGACTGGAAGGAAATGGACACCAGTGGCAATCATGGGAATGCAAGTTGACATTGGAAGGTACTGGGAGTGAGGACTGGAAAGGGGCTGATATTGGGGAGGGTTACTGGGACTGGAAATAGGCTGATGGAAAGAAGTGAAGAAAACGAAAGAAGAGATAAGAAATGGCAGATGGACCATAGACCACAGAAAGAGAGCTAAGAGAAGACAGGAAAGCAGAAGCCTCAGATCGGGACCAGCATGATCAAAGAATAAATTGGTCAGACAACAAAGGTAGAAAAAATAATTTTATTTCATATTAGTGATTTGACTACAAAATCATCATAATTTTGAAATCAAATATTGTTACTTGTTGTTGTGATATTTTCTGGCGTATTTTTTTTGGTGTGCGAAGGAAGAGGGGTAGTCTTATACGGCGAGTATAGGCCAAACACCTATATTTTAACAGGAAAAGTAGGGGGTCGTATATAGCATTAAGGTAAGAAACAATATATGCAGTGTTAGATTTGTTTTAAATGTCGCAATGGTTTTGCGGCTCCCAGTTTTTTTTTTCCCTTCGGAAACGGGTCCAAGTGGCTCTTTATGTCTTAAAGGTTGCAGACCCCTGCACTAGACTATTGGGTTTGGTAAAATGGGAGTTTGAAAGTGTGTGTGTGCATAAGTTAAATGTTACTATTTCTTGTGCTGTTTCTGGCCACCATTTTTGTTATGTCTGTCTATCTCCAGGAACAAGCAGGAATAAGTCCTCACATATGGGTACGTCAGTACCAACGGAGCCTGCGCGGGAATGCTCCCCAGCTTCCCAGAATGAAAGCTTTTGGGGCATCCCACAGCGCATTTCCTACCAACTCTCCTCAGTTCTTCTTTTCCGCGGAGCCAGCAGGTCGTGTTCCTGTCACCGCTGAAGAAGTTCTTTATTTTAATTTATTTCTTTGGTCGCGTGTCTGCCTTCCCCGACGCCGGACCGGTACCGCCGGTCTTTTCTTTAAAAAAAAAAAAAAACTATCTTTTTTCCTCACTTGGTGTATTTTCTTCTTAGGCCTCCAGGCCCAGAAGAAACTTTCCCTCATGGAAAAACCAGCCTCCGGCTTCAAAAAATGCACTAAGTGTAGCGGTACAATTTCTGTTACAGATACCCATGAATGGTGTCTTAAATGTTTGGGGCCTGAACACTCCATCCCGGTTTGCCAGTCCTGTTCTCTAATGTCTAAATGAGGGTTACAGAACCGGGCAGCCAAGCTCCATGTGCTGTTTCCCACGGATGCACCGGCGGTAGCATCGACATTCTCCAGGTCTTCCTCTCCTGATGGATCTCAGGTAACCAAACATACTTTTAGCAGGTCCTCGAAGGGCAAATCTCCCTCTAAGCATCGAGATGCCTACGGGCTTGCCCTTGAGGATCCTGCCCCAGCCAAACAACCCCGGCGGGAAGCTCCGGCTTCCAAAGCTCCTCCTATGGGGTTACAGGTTGACATCAATGGCATGGCCTCGACCGATCACCTGTTAGACTGCTCTGGGGTACCGGCACAATCTCCCGGTACCGACATCCAGGCAGTCGTGGCATCCATGGATCACACTGTGCAATCCATGCAGCAGGCTATACTGGCTTTCATCAAGGCTGCGACGCCGTCGGTACCACAACAAGCTCTGTTGTCGGTACCGGCGCCGGTACCGGTACCAACTTCGATACCGGTACCGGCTGTATTGACCTCGGCCAGGATACCGATTCCGGCTCCCTGTCCTGGGCTCTTGCTTGGTACCGACCCGGTACCGGGGACACCCGATGTCGGTACCGATCGATACGCCTATCGATCTTTAGAATCGAGCAGACGATACTTCGATTCTTCTGATGATTCTGAGTCATCGGATGAGTCCCCTGAAGTATCTGTCACTCTTCCTGAGGAGCCTTCTTCTCCAAAAAGGAGAATGTCTCCTCCAGAGGATTTGTCCTTTCAAGACTTCATAATAGAAGTAGCTAAAGGACTATCTATTTCAGTAACCTCTGAAAAAGAACCTAGAGCAAAAAAATTAGATATTTTGGGATACTCTAAGGTTCCCAGAGAGGCAGTCACCTTGCCAATTCATGAAATTCTTCAAGAACATTTGATTGAATTGTGGGAGACTCCTCTCACCCTTTCTCCTCATTCTCGTAGATTGGACACTATGTACCGTGTCCCTCCTTCTCCTGGATTTCAAAAAACTCAGCTTCCTCACCACTCCATTGTGGTGCAGTCCGCTATGAAGAGGATAAAGAGTACCAAAAGACACTCTTCTACTCCCCCAGGAAGAGAATGCAGGACTTTGGATGCTTTTGGTAGGAAAATCTTCCAAGCTAGCATGCTTATTGCCAGAATCAATTCATACAGCCTTTATATGGGTATGTTTCTGAAGGAGGTTGCAGAAAAACTGCACAACTTTCTCCCTTTTATTCCAGAGGATAAAAGGGATGAGTTCCTTCTTTGGCTTAAGCATACTCAAGACATTTCAAAGTTTTCCAACAGGGCAGCCTTTGATTCTTTTGAAGGTTCCAGCAGAGCCTCAGGCATTGCTATAGCTGCTCGTAGAATTGCTTGGCTCCAGGCTTCTGATATAGAACCCTGGGTTCAAGATGGTTTAGGAAATCTGCCCTGTACAGGTGAAAATCTATTTGGCAAAGAGTGGCAAATTAAAGCCACTCAAATGGACGCAGAAAATGCTGCTCTGGATAGACTTTCTAAATCTATCTCCACTCCGGCCAAGAAGAAATCTTTTAAAAAGTCTTTTTACAAGAAGGGCAGATTTCCTTCCACTTCTGGTCAACAATCTTCTACAGGTCGCTTTGCTACTAAGCGTCAGCAACCTAAACAGGCCAGGCCTAAACCTGCAGGGGCTGCTGCAACCCAGCAGTCCCAAGCCCCTCAGGGTTTTTGACTTGATACTAGAGAACTTAACCTTTCTGGCTCTACAACAGCCAGAACCTCTCACCATTCCAGGAAGGTTAGCTCATTTTGCTCCCAGATGGGAGCAAATCACATCAGAGCAGTGGACCCTCTCCATCATCAGAGAGGGCTACAAACTTCTTTTCTCAGTCCTTCCTCCCTTCACCATGGTGAGACATTTCAATTCTCCCACATCTCTCCTCGACCTTCTGGATCAGGAGGTAACCACCCTTCTGGCCCAGAGGGCCATAGAAGAAGTTCCTCTTCTTCAACAGGGGTCAGGGTTTTACTCCCCCTACTTTCTCATTCCAAAGAAAACAGGGGGATACAGACCCATTCTAGATCTCAGAGAATTGAACAAATTTCTATGCAAGGAGAAGTTCAAGATGCTTTCTCTAGGCACTCTCCTTCCATACCTACAGAGTCAGGATTGGCTTTGTTCTCTAGAGCTCAAGGATGCGTACACTCATGTCCTCATCCATCCATCTCACAGAAAATTCCTACGTTTTCTGTTCCAGGGAAAACATTACCAATACAGAGTGCTTCCTTTCGGTCTAGCCTCTGCTCCAAGAGTATTCACCAAATGCATGGCAATAGTTGCTGCATTTCTACGCTCTCTGGGAATATTTGTCTTCCCATACCTGGACGACTGGCTCATCCGAGCTCCAACCCAGTCAGAGGCTCAGATCTCCCTAGACCGCACCAGGCGCATTCTGCAATACCTGGGACTTGTGGTAAACCTCCCAAAGTCTCAGCTCACCCCTACTCAGTCCCTAGAATTCATAGGGGCCTGGTTGGACACTACTACTGCAAGAGCCTATCTTCCCCAGGCTCGTTGCCAACGTCTAGTGCAGTTAGCCTCCCAGATTCAGTCAAAGAGCCACTTAACTGCCCGGGAGATGCTACAACTACTAGGCCACATGGCTTCCACAGTACATGTGGTGCCCTATGCTCGCCTACACATGAGAGCAGCTCAATGGACTTTGTCCACCCAGTGGACTCAAACTTCAGGAGCTCTCTCAGACCAAATAGCAAACTCCGAACGTCTCTTTTGGTCTCTCCAATGGTGGATGTCCACTCAAAATCTGTTGCTGGGGTCCCCCTTCCAACCTTTGTTGCCCCAAGAAATCCTCACAAAAGATGCCTCCCAAACAGGTTGGGGAGCTCATCTACAGGACCTCTCCACCCAAGGCACTTGGTCCCCACAAGAGACCTCTCTTCATATCAACTTCTTGGAACTCGAGCAGTGTTCCTAGCTCTCAAGGTCTTTCATACCCTCCTCAGCTACCAGACAGTCCTCATTCAAACGGACAATCAGGTAGCCATGTTTTACATAAACAAGCAAGGAGGAACTGGCTCTCTGTCGCTTTGCAACGAAGCTCTAAGATTATGGGCCTTCGCCAGAGAGCATCAAATCCATCTCCTGGCAGTATACCTCCCAGGAATTCAAAACTCTTGGGCAGACAGACTCAGTCGAGTTCTGCTTCCACACGAATGGTCCCTGCACATGGATCAGGTACTCAGAATCTTCCAGGAATGGGGAACCCCAGACATAGACCTCTTTGCAAGTCCGTGGAATGCCAAACTTCCCCGGTTCTGTTCCAGAATTCTGTGACAGGGAGTTCAGGCCAAGGATGCCTTCCTCCTTCATTGGGGTCAGGACTTCCTGTATGCCTTTCCACACATTCCTTTGATTTCCAAGACTCTGTTCAAACATCAGAGGGATCAAGGATCTATGATCCTCATAGCTTCACGCTGGCCACGCCAAGTGTGGTACCCTCTACTTCTGCATCTCTCCCAAGCCCCCTCCCTGGACTTGGGAGCTGCTCCAGACCTTCTGTCTCAGGAGGAGGGGACTTTGTGGCATCCAAACCCCAAGTCACCTCAGAGCTTGGTTACTGAAGGCCTAGACCTTCAAGACT
This sequence comes from Ichthyophis bannanicus, assembly GCA_033557465.1. NCBI lineage: Eukaryota > Metazoa > Chordata > Amphibia > Gymnophiona > Ichthyophiidae > Ichthyophis > Ichthyophis bannanicus. The sequence goes on along the minus strand of CM066031.1, from coordinate 1,246,934,830 downwards.
TCAATCATTCGCAGCAAGTGAGAGATATCCTCCATGCTTCCAGGAAACCTTCCACTAGGCGTTCCTATGCTTTTAAATGGAAAAGATTTTCCATTTGGTGTGCTCAACAGGGTCTTGACCCTCTGGCACTTCCTGTGAATTCTCTATTAGAATATCTCCTGCATCTTTCCAATGCAGGCCTTAAGACAAATTCAGTAAGGGTCCATTTAAGTGCTATTGCAGCATCTCTTAAGCCTATCAATGGACAACCTATTTCCTCTCATCCTCTTATTGCAAGATTTATGAGAGTCCTAACTTTAACTAAACCTCCCATTCGACCTCCTCCGGTGGCATGGGACTTAAATTTGGTTCTTGGTCAGCTTATGAAGTCACCTTTTGAACCCTTAGCCACTACCTCCTTGAAATTTCTTTCCTGGAAGGTTATTTTCCTTATTGCAATCACTTCTGCTCGCCGCATCAGTGAACTGCAGGCCTTAGTGGCTAATCCACCTTATACAAGGTTCCATCATGATAAGGTAGTCCTTAGGACAAATCCTCACTTTATGCCTAAAGTGGTCTCACCTTTTCATCTTAATCAAGAAGTGTATTTACCTGTCTTTTTTCCAGCTCCTCATGCATCCACTGCAGAGTGGAACCTTCATACTCTAGATTGTAAAAGAGCTCTTGCTTTTTACTTACACAGGACACAGCAACATAGAAAGTCTTCCCAACTTTTTGTTGCTTTTGATCCTTCTCATTTAGGACTTCCAGTCTCTAATAGAACACTGTCCAATTGGATTGCTCAGTGTATTTCTTTTGCTTACCAGAGTAAGAACCTTTCTCTGGAGGGCCATGTCACAGCTCACAATGTGAGGGCCATGGCCACCTCTATGGCTCATCTTCATTCTGTGTCCATCGACCAGATCTGTCGAGCAGCCACCTGGGCCTCGGTTCATACCTTCACAGCCCATTACTGTTTGGACAAGGACTCCCGCCGGGATGCCTTGTTTGGTCAGGCTGTCCTCAGACACCTGTTCCATTCTTGAACAACTCCTGCCCTCCTTCCCTGAATGGATGCCTGAGATCCATAGGAAGACGAGGAACCCTTCAGGGTCTCATACCCTTGGGGATCTCCCAGGCATCTTAGCTAGGGAGTCCCCATATGTGAGGACTTATTCCTGCTTGTTCCTGGAGATAGCACAGTTACTTACCTGTAACAGGTGATCTCTGGGAACAGCAGGAATTAATCCTCACAACCCTCCCACCTCCCCTAGGAGTTGTATCTCTTTGTCTTTCCTTTCCTTTCTTTCTCTATTGTCTCAGCTTTAAACTTGAACTGAGGAGAGTTGGTAGGAAAGGCGGGAAGGCAGCGCGCATGCGCTGTGGGATGCCCCAAAAGCTTTCATTCTGGGAAGCATTCCCGCGCAGGCTCTGTCAGTATCGACGTACCCATATGTGAGGACTAATTCCTGCTGTTCCCAGAGATCACCTGTTACAGGTAAGTAACTGTGCTTTTTTTTTTATAACATAGATGGAAATTCTGACCATCCTCCCCAGAATAACACATAATGCAATGAGTAAACCGCATTAGATGGCTAGTTACCAGGAAGATGCACTATATCTTTTATAAACAAATACAATATTGAGGCAGCCATAAGGTTTAGCTGTGGGTAATCCCTCCCCCCCCCCCCAGCCATGAGGTTCTTATATAAGTGATCAGCTTGCTAAGAGGAGACATAAAGATTTCAGCAGGCACCCTTCCCCCCACTCCAGGTCTGAGCACAATATCCCCTTGCCCAGAAATCAGCAGACCAGAGCACACCGGTTTGGACAGGTCACCCAGGTACCTTCCTCAGGCGCTGCTGATTGTTGGACAGAAAATACCTGAGACAAATGGGATTGTAGAATGAGTTTGAAAATGTACAGTATATAAGACAGTGTGGGACGTCCCTCGATGCTCAGATTTTTTTGTGGAGACTGCCGGCACTCTGTCTGAGCCTGTGCGCACATTAAAAGATCCTGTTTGCATTCCAGCCTGTCTGTGTGTTTCCTTCTGTGGGTGAGAGAGAGAATGAGAGCTTTTTCACAGCATTTGCTGCAACATTCTGGCGACCCAGATGGGACCCCTTTAAATTAAATAAAAAGCCTCTCTCTTCACACCCATGGTGGGAAGACTACTGCTTTTTGCAGCATCGGGCCTCTACCAGTCAGGGACCGGCCCCTCCAGGTGATTAATGGTCCTTGGTGCCCCGGGCCACTTTGTGCTCCGGAAGGACACCTTGACTCGTCTGGTCGGTCGGTCCCTGTGGCTGACCCCCGATTGAAAAAAACGGTTGGATAGACTGGCATCCAAACTCTCTGTCTGATCAGAGTTCTGGTGAGTACTACTACTGTTTTGGGTAGTTCTGTATTCCTGTATCTGGTAAATCTGGTAATTTCTGTGAATCTGTAGCGGCCTGATCACCCGCAATGAGCAGTCCGAGTAAGGGTCCTAGAGGCCCTGAAACCATTGCTGGTCCGGTCTGGTATCTGGTAAATCTGGTAGGAATAGGGGGGGGGGGGGGCGCGCTTGCGAGCACCGGTAAATGACTGCAGTATAAATTCAATTCTGCCACCTCGGGTCCCTTAAAGTACTAAAAAGCGCTGCCAAAATATTATATTAGCACTTAACCCCCTTAAGTGTGCTCTCCAAGCTGATTATTATAAAATTGTACTGACTGTGATTCTCCGATGATCAGGGCAATTTATTTAGAGCCTACACACGCTGTCTCTAATGAAGCATACTTGGGGGCTTCTTCTGTGTTGCCATGTGCTTCTAGAGTTGGGGGCTTCTTTTGTGCTAGTGATCCTGGAGCTCCATCTAGTGGCCATTAGAAAAATAGCTAGCTATATTTCTCATATTACTATTAACCTCATGGTAAAAGTTAAATCCTATGGTACAGCTAGAGAGAGTGTGTGTAATGTGTATTTGTAACAGCTGCTACTGAGGAAAGAGAGTGTATGAGTATTCGCTGCTGAGATGTCTCTGTTTTCTGTTTTCCCTCTTTCTTTTTCCCTTTGTGGTCCTGTGTGTTTTGCGCAACCAAACTCTGCCTGTTACCTGGATTATATTGTATATTGTATTCCCAGAAGTGAGATTAGAAAATTTACACTGAACATTGCATTCCTTGAATTGAGATTAGAAGATTTACACTGTAACTTGTGATTTGTAATTTTGATTAGAGCATGGGGTCTGAAGGCTAAATTGTAGTGAAGGAGCATCCGGACCAGTTTCCCTATATAGATTCATGGCTGGTCCATATAGTTAATGTGCTGTTATGTAGAAACTGTTAGAGTGTCTCTGTAAATGTTAGAGTGTCTCTGTGTTTAGTTGTGACATTAGGGAAAGAAAGTTTTTGTCCAGACATTAGGTCTTTATATTTCAGGATTGATTTTGATACTCTATCAGTAAAAGGTGAAATTATTAACAAATCGCCCCTGTGTCCCCAAACAGTGAAAAACACCAGGTCTACTGATTGCAGGGAAAGGGACAGTTTAGAAAATGTTTGGTCATGCCTCTCAGCGGTGAGTGGGGGGTGGTTGGAACTGCTGAGATGGTTTGCATAACTACAGAAAGATACTAGGAATGAAACCATTGGAATTGTTTGCATAGCTATAGAAAGATACTGGAAGATCAGGGAGGAGTTTTCTTCTTCTAGCAGATGAATGGAGGCCCTTTAGAGAGGACAAAAGGACAAATCACCTAGGAGTCTTTCTCCTAGCAAACAAATGGAAACCCATTAAAGAGGACAACCCCCCCCCCCCCCCAATTCACCTAGCCTCCAAACAATCCTCTTGTCATCAATTTTAATTGTAGAGTTTAAGCTTCTAGAACCATGGGGGGTGCCTCCTTTGAGCATCCTCAGATGTCTGACCAGCATCTTGATTGTGTAAGGGTGGGATCAAACAAAGGCTGGTCAAATTACTATTAGCAAAGATGTATGGGGTGAGGAATATCTGTAAGGCAAAGCTCATGTGTAAGCTTACTCCAATCAGATAGGCTGCTAGCTGCTATACTTAAAAGACTAATAGTCTTGTGTTTAAATGTTTTAATCTACAGTAAATATTGTTTTTCTTTCATTGCTGGCTGTTCATTGCCAAGTGCCCCTGGATGCTAGATAAAACAAACAAGGCATGAAACTAAGGAAACTGTTTCTGTTTTCCTTTGACCTTCATAGTAGAGGTTAAGAGCTCTGACAGGACAATGGGGAATTCTGGGCCAGTAGTTACCAGATTGCAATTTGAGAGTGATTTAAATCATGAGTGAATAAAAAAGGTAATCCAGCTTGAATTTTTATCTCTGGTACATATATTTGGTTTTGACTGCATATACAAAATTAAAAGTTAAAAGGGATTTTATATCCTGTGGCAAGCACCTCATAGAGGGTTTTCAGATCAGTTTGATGCCAGTCTCAGGTATTATTAGGTTTTAAATTAAATGTGAAAAGTACATTTTGGTTAAAAAAATATAAAAGGGAAGTGTTTGCATTCCAGATATCCACCAACCTTTTCATGCAAAAGTATCAGTTTCATCATTTGAATGCCTGTTTTCTGAACTGTAAGATTTAAGGTAATTACTTTGCATTGTTAAGCTCAGTGCTGATGATTGCTGAACAGGACAGTGGCACCATGGGTGCCAATTACACTGCCCTTTCCAATTTTCAAATTTAGTGGGAAGATGGAACTGAGTTCCCAGAAAATATGGAAATATTTGTAAAGTTATTTACAAATATAACAATAACATTAACTTGAGTTGATTGGACAAAACCAAATCTTGCTTGTCAGCAATGATCCAGGAGAGGTTTAAGAAAAAGAATGAGAGAAAAGAAACAATACTAAGTTTTTAAACAATTGTTTAATGTTCTTAGCAGCCTTGCCAAATAAGGACACAGTATGGTATAAAGACATGAAAGGGACCTATGTATGTGGTTGGTGACAGTAAACTGATGAAGGTAATTTAATGATGTGAAGTGATGTATCTGGCTAATGAATATGTACACAAAAAAAATGATGAGCACTTTATTCAACTATGCCGTCTCCAGAATATTCAATTTAGGAATTCATCTAAGCCCCAACACATACTCAATAATTAGAAATAGACACCTGGAGACAGGCTAGGTGCACCTTGCACCCTGATGAGCTTTGGAAAACCTACACTGGCCATGTGGTACCTCCAGATGTTTTTTGCCTCTGTATGTCCTGGCCAGGCATGCATGGGCAAAGGGGGAGCATGTAAAGGTCAGTCAAGGGCATAATGGAATATTCACTACCAGCAAATGAATCTCCAGTGACAGAGAGACAAGGAGTTAATCAAACTGCCAGATAAAAATTGACACCATACGAGATAGTTACTGGTAGACCATTGAAAGTTTAAACAGCAATATTTGTAGGATGTGATCTTGGTAAATGTGGAGGAAGTTAAGTTTATTTCATTGCAAAATCTAATCTAGAATGTTTAGTCTTTTCATTCAATATTGGTGCTGCTTCTCTGAATGAGGCCTGGAACCATGTCACCAATTGCAATCCAGAGAGTCCAGCAGAGAGAACAGACCATCCCAAGAACTCAGAACTACACACCGATGGAATGTGTGAAGGAGTCCCTATCTGGATCAGTGTGTCACATTGAAAAAGGGCCAAGATATCTGCCTATGAGAATGAGAGGTTCAAATTTTGAGAGAAACAGAACTTAAACTTCAGAGAAAGGTGAAGCACACTGCGAGGTCCTGGGGAACTGCTGAGAGGCAGGACCACATTGTCTGAGAATGGGAAGAGGACTATTGGACTGATTGGGGGGTTTTGGGGGCTTTTGTGAATGATTGTATTGTTATCCTTTAAATATTGTTTTCTTAGAAAGTAACTGAAATCTACAAGCCATTTCGGCTACAGCAATTGCAATACCCACACCAGCTCAAGTTTTGCTGCACTATTCTCAGAGCTTTCTTTATCACATTATTAAGCACTGCTGCTTTTGATATACTTTCATGTTATGTGTTTTCAATATTATTGAGTTGCTGCAAGAAAATGATGTTACAATGTATGTTGTCTCTAGGGAACAGTACCAGAAGCTGCTTTTCTGATGCCCCCTATCTGTCTCAAATGGTTGTTGTCCATTGCCCTTAGTGGGATTACCTTTGCCCCATTCACAAGAAAAGAAAAAGAAAAATTGGGGTATGAAGGGAAATTGGCTGATAGGTATGTCTAGTATGGCTGCATCCTTGCCTGAGGCTGTAATACATTATGATGGCACGGAACAAAGCATGTGGCTAAGAAAATGAGTACCCAGAGCCCAGCACAACAAGAGTAAAGCCAGGGAACCATACTCTGAGCAGAAGTGCACAGAAAATGGACCCAGCTAAGAAAAGACAGCCCAGGCCTGAACAGATTGAACAGGCCTGAGCAAGTTGGGCAAGCCTGGACAAGTTAAACAGGCCAAACAAAGCTGGTGGTACAAAGTGCTCATGAGCCCTGAAGACTACAGTGCCAGTGATTAATGAAACAAAGGAAATGGCAGGGTGTAGCCAGAATGACTCAACACTAGCAAGAATAAAAGCCATTAATATGAAAGGACCACGTGATGCGCACACTGTAGAGGTCGCATCCTGAGCTAGTCCCGGAACCCTCGGACATTACCGGCGATTTCGAGCCGTTTATTACTGCCTTCACCCGCCAAAAAGGCAACTACTTGCCTCGGAGTACCGGCAGATTTTAATAGGGCAATTTGGATTGCCCTACTACATGGCGACCGCGGGAAAATCGTTGCGGAGAGATCGGGAGCGGGGGACCGGCTCAACTAAGATGGCGGAATCAGCCCAAACGCCGGCATCACCGCAGTCACCGAAGTCTCCTGCCTCCATCGACGAGATGTCTGCGGCTGTAAAGACTGCCTTGTTGCCTCAATTTGAAGCCCTTCATGAGAAAATAGATGGGCTGAAATCTGCATTTGACACGCTGAGTCAAAGACAGCAGGAGGCCGAAGATCGTGTGGGCTTGGTGGAGGAAAAGGTGGAGGCACTGACTGCGGAGGTGGCGGGCTTGAGATCTCAAATATCCCCCCTTGAAGCCAAACTTGACGATTTGGAGAACAGGTCTCGACGGAATAACCTGCGCTTCCTGGGAATCCCTGAAACAGTTTTGGACAAGGACCTGCGAGGATACCTGGAGGCCTTGGTCCAACAGATTGTGGAGGAAAGTGCATTGGGAGGTAAACTCTGTATAGAAAGGGTGCACCGGGTCGGGGTTAAACAGCCTCGCGACCCTCGCCCCAGAATTGTATTGGCTAAATTTCTCCACTTTCCGCAGAAGGAGCAGATTCTTAAAACAGCACGGCAGAAGGGGGAAGTGGTATTTAATAATACCAAAATTCGTGTAGCCCAGGACTATTCAGTCGCCCTGAGCAGGAAAAGGAAAGAGTATGCCCCCCTTTGCGGAAAGCTGATCGATGCAGGGATTAGGTTTTCTGTGCAATATCCCGCTAAACTCCATGTGCTTAGTGAGGGAGCACATCGTACCTTTGACTCCGCCTCTGCTGCAGAGGAATATGTGAATCGACTCTATCTGCAAAAAACAGCAGTGTCAGTGACTCCTACATTGTGATTTACCCTGCTCCAACATTACAAAGTTGAGAACCCTTTTATTTTTGGAAAGTAGCGAGAGGGAGATACAATATAACATCTTGCAGTTGCCCAGTAACTTTGTGTTCCATGACTACAATTACAGATACAAATAGTTCTATATGGCAACAAAGTATTTAGTCATCAAGAACCTTATCCCTTGGTCTCCCCAGATTCCGTCCGCAAGAATAACCTCTGGCCCTGGAAGATCTCTTTGGCTAGTATCTCTGATTGACATGGAGAACAAGGCATAACGACAGGTTGCAGATTCGGCGGGGGCGAATCGGCTTACCCCGGAAGGGGAGGCTCTCCCCAGGATATGCCAGTTGTTGCCATCGAAGCGAAGGGAGTCCCTGCCCTCGAGAGGGGTCGAGGGGCTTTCCTTTTCCTGGAAGGGAGGGGGGTTCCCCCCACCTGTGCCCGGGACGATTCCTGGTGTTAGAGGTTTGGGAGACATGGCACATTTTGTGGCGCGAAGTGGCCAGTGGCGACGAAGGAGTCTTGAGAACTAAACCATGCTTCCCCTCAAACCGCTCACCGGAACAGCTTACAGCGGCGGACACATTACCTGTGCAGCTCCCACGGACATTGGTGCAGTAAGATTCTCGTGGGAGGGGCTTAACCTCTCTCTTCTGGCAGGAGCTGTATTAACAGTTTCAACGCATGCTGCACAATCCAGTTAGATCTTATCTTCCGCTGGGCCTACTTTGCCAATACGCCTGCTCCCGGTTGCTGGGGGAAAAAGGGAGACCTGTAGCAGGGGAACACCTAATATTTCAAGCACAGCGACCCGGCACTCTTAGCTCTCATAACTATGAGTATTACTGCTGACCAGTAAGGAAACGTGTAAAGGGCTGAGAATAATTTAAGCATATCAAAGATTCATGTTCTCTGTTATGATGTTTTGCTACTGTTTTATTTACGGTCGGCTTAGCCGGCTACCATTCTGCCAGATAAACTCTCAAACGGTCCCAGAATTCCTGGCTACCTGTCCGGATAATGCAGTAGACATTTTTGCCTATAACTATGGCTATAGCTATGCCCCTCCCATACACACGCTTGCCCACTTATTCCTCTGCATCATTCACCCTTCTCGACATCACCCCCACGACTGGCATATTTTATTGCCATTTTTGTTTTAAAACCTCAAGGTGCTTGTGCACCTTTCTGGCCACCCTGTTAGTCATTTATCTGAGGCTGACAAACGTTCAGTACTCCCTCAACCTTGCAATTGACATTTTTGGGTCAATTATGCTGGTGTTTATGCAATCACTCAGTAGCATCCCCTCAGGAATTTAACAGTACAAAGTTTGACTTGTTATTTTCAATCTTATGTTACCGCGAACAATTTTTGTGTGTGGGATTTTTTTTTAAAAAAAAAGGCAAGTTGTTTATTATTGCTACAAGCAGAAGTATGCTATTTTTCGTTTAGAAAATGTCTTTTGTTTTTGCGCTATAATACCGAAGGGAGAGGGCGGAGTGTTGCTTTCTTTTTCTTTTCTTTCTTCCTTCAGAAGTTTGCCGAGGTAGGGAAGGGAGGTGGAAGACTGGAGGTGTACTCCTGAGGGGGGGGGGGACCCCACTTTCATTTTATTGCAAGCGATCCCACCTGTAGGCTAGGCATGGTGGGGTGGTTTCTCCCCTGAGGGAAGCTCTGACGGGTGGAGGAGAGGTGCCCAGCGAAGGCAGGGCGGGGCTCGTCCCCATAACTAAGGGAGATTAAGGGTGGGGTGGCGGGTGGTAGACGGTTGCTTTCGGGTCTGAGGGGGAAAGGGGGGCGTGCTCAGAGTGGTCTCGGGAGGGCTTCCTAGTAGGGGGTAGGAGTAGGGAGCCCTGTAGATAGGAGGTAGAGAATGGGGGATTGGGGGGGGGGATTGGGCGTATTGGTTGGGGTAAGTTCTAGGCTGGGGGGGGAGGATAGGGGAAGGGTCACCAGGTTATGGGGTAAGGGGTTAGGTGGGGGGGGGGGGAGGGGGGAATGGTCGTCGCACCTTACAACTTCTGCAAGGAGCTAATACAATCTATCTTAGTAGATATCTGGGGAGGCCCCAGGCTGGGGGGGTCTCCTTGAGCACGATGTGCCGGCAGCGGGGACGTCACCAGGCAGGAACCCTCTGAGAGTAATAACCTGGAATGTTTGTGGACTGGGTAGCCCGATAAAGCGCTATAAAGTGCTCAAGGCATTAGCTCGGCAGCGATGTGATATTGCGCTATTGCAAGAGACCCATCAGACGGCCGAAGAACATGCTAAATTGTGTCGAGACTGGGTGGGTCAGACATGGGGTGCGCCTGCATTGGGGAAGAAAGGAGGGGTGGTTATACTTATTCATAAACGGGTGCGCTTCACGTTGCACCGTCAATGGGCTGATCCCAATGGAAAATTTTTGCTGCTATATGGATTGTTAGAGGATCGGGATATTATACTGGGCGATGTATATGGCCCCAATGTATTCGATCGGGATTTTCTTAACTGCATTGCAGCCAAAATTGAACAAATGCCGGACGTGCCTATGCTTATAGGGGGGGACTTCAATGGTGTTCTCGACGTTAGTTTAGATACCTCTGCTGCCAAGGAGACGAGAGATAGGGTGCTTGGCTCCCAATTGCTGCAACGCTTTAGGGCCCGTCTGAACCTGGTTGATCCCTGGAGACTGCTACACCCGTCTGAGAAAGAGTTTACACATATCTCGCGGGCGCATGGGACTAGCGCGAGATTAGATTACCTTTTGCTCTCCACCACTACCTTTGCCCAAGTGGAGGAGGCACAAATAGGACCCTTGGAAATCTCTGACCATGCTATGGTTTGGTTTGAGTTGCACTGGGGGAGCGAGACCAGATCATCTCGCATATGGCGGTTTCCCACCGAGCTATATCATGATCACCACTTTCGGCAGTTTCTGGGTCAGCGCTGGCGTGATTTTGAATTAAACCACCAGGTCCACAAGGACGACCCGGAGCTGGTTTGGGAAACTGCCAAAGTGGTGCTGCGCGGGGATATTATCGGCTTTGCGGCTCGAAAGCGGAGATTATTGGCAGAACAAATTATCAGGTTGGAGCAGCAGGTGTCGCAAGCGCGGGTGCTAAGTGGCCATACCCCTACCGTGTCCAATCGGAAACGATTATGGGAACTACAGGTTGCCTTAAATGAACTACTCCATCAGAGAGCCAAGAAATCGATAATGTATTACAAATATCGCTTACAGTGTTTTGGCAATAAACCGGGGAAATTATTGGGACGCTGCTTGAAGGGCCAGAGAGGCGGGCGGGGGGTAGCGGCACTTCGGGATGAGAGAGGAATACTACAACAGAAACGGGACGTGATAAGTGCAATTTTTAGGGGTTTCTTTCAGAAATTGTACTCGGCGGGGGGGGACGGACCCCACGACTATGGAAAATTACCTCCAGGGGCTAGCGCTCCCTAGGGTGACAGACGAACAACGGGCCCTGCTGGGGAGTCCGATAACCCTAGAGGAGGTGCAACTTGTCATTAAGAAGGCTAACTGCTATAAATCTCCGGGACCGGACGGCTATGGGGCGGAATTTTATAAACTATTGTCGAACTGGGTTAGCCCTCTGTTAGTGGATGTGCACCGGCAGAGAATGGAAGGCAAGGGTAGACGATGGGGAGACAATCAGGCGTATATTACGTTGATACCCAAGCCGGGCAAAGACCCGCTGCAGGCGGCTTCCTACAGACCGATCTCCCTGCTAAATTTTGATATGAAACTGATGGCCAAGATTTTGGCAGACCGACTAGCGGGATTATTGGGGGATATTGTTCATGCCTCTCAGGTGGGGTTTGTGAGAGGCCGTTATGCGGTCCGTAATATTCGCAAAATCTTAACGTCGTTGGAGTGGGTGCATGGTCATCGGCTTCCATCCCTATTGGTGAGTTTTGATGCTGAAAAAGCCTTTGACCGGGTCGACTGGACATATTTGCAGCACTTATTACCGCTGTACGGCCTGGGACAGGCTTTTTGCGACATGGTTAAGAGTCTCTATGATACACCGACGGCTAGAGTACTCTGTAATGGGGTCTTATCGGATCCCTTTCCCCTGTATAGGGGTACCAGGCAAGGCTGTCCATTATCCCCTCTATTATTTGTTTTGTCCATAGATCCCCTAATAAGGCGTATAGAGCTTGACCCGCAAATTCGTGGAGTTGAGATCGGCAATCAAGGGTTTAAGATGTCGGCCTTCGCCGATGACATGCTGGTACACCTCCTAGATCCACGGGTATCTCTGCCCAGACTGTTAATGGAATTTCGATTATTTGGTAGTTTTGCGGGTCTCCGAATCAATGAAGAGAAATCAGAGGCCTTAGATGTTTCGGGGCAGTTACGAGGGCACTGGGGAGAAGAGGGGTTTCCTCTGAAATGGGCAGAACAGACGTTCAAATACTTAGGTGTTGTGTTGACGAGGATGCCGCAAGACCTCTACCATATTAACTTCGAGAGAGTTTTATTTGGGGTACGGAGCCAGTTGAGGGCGTGGAATCCACTACCTTTATCGCTGATGGGGAGAACTGCAGCGTTTAAAATGGTGGTGATGCCTCGTATACTATACTGGTTGCAAACCCTACCCGTGTGGTTATTGAGGCGAGACCAGCTTAGGTTGGAAAAGGAGATTCAACGTTTCCTGTGGAAGGGGGCTAGAGCGCGGATCCCAATATCCCGTATGGTTGGCAAATGGAGCAGAGGGGGCCTTGGGCTCCCAGATATACGGCTTTATGCTTTGGCGTGTCAAGCTCGTCATCTCGGGGACTATTTGGGCGACACTGACGTATACACTCCACGGGACCTAGAAGCGGCCTTTGTGGCTCCCCTCTCGCTGATGGGAGTCCTGCATGTGGACAGTACGCAACTACCACGGCGTCTCGCGCGAAATTTTATGTTAAATGCGCTGCGCCGTACTTGGCGACAACTAAATAGCTTTTGGCAAAGGAATTGGCGGGTGTCTAGCTGGCTCCCCATACGTGGAAACGTACATTTCCTGCCGGGCTCCGATTCTAAGGCGTTTCAGTTATGGGCTCGACAGGGCATACGGTATATAGGGCATGTAGTGGACCTTACCGGTAAATGTAAGTCATTCTCTGAGCTTAGAGAGGAATTTCAACTGCCCTCCACACACTATTTTGCGTACCTCCAACTCTCTCACTACGTGGTCAAGCTGTCCAGAGAGGAACTGGAGGTGGATAGATCGGCGCAGCTTCTTGAATTTTTTGACCTTGGCGGTGCGGCACCACCGGCAATACGGGGACTGAAGTCTAGGCTGGAGTGCTTTGGGGTACGACCGGATTATGAGAGGGTGGAGACAGCTTGGGCAGATGAACTGGGGCTGGTGGTGCAGCCCGGCACTATCTGTGCGGCAGTAGGGCGGATACCAACATTGGTGGGGGGAGCGCGGTGGAGGGAGATTCAATATAAGGCCCTGACACGAGTGCACTTTTCGCCTCGGCGGGCTATGAGGACTCATATTACACAAGACGGGTCTTGTCCTAGATGCTCTCTACCCTTAGCCTCCCTAACTCATATGTGGTGGCAGTGCAGGCGCATCCTCCCCTACTGGTCCCGTATTCGCAGATACCTTACGGGGTTGCTGCAGCAAAGATTTCCGTGGACTAACACTCTAGTTATTTTCGATCAATTGCATCCAGCATTGCCGGGGGGGAGGTGGGAGCGCTTATTGGTGCGTAAGGCCTGTCTGGTGGGGAAAGGTCCGATTCTCCATAGATGGAGAGATCAACACCCACCCACGTTCTTGGAATGGCGCAATCGTTTCCATCAGCTGATGCTCGAAGAGCGTTGGTGGGCCCGGGGCTCTGTAAAGCGCTGGTCCACTTTCATGTTGATATGGGAACCTTACATTCAAAGCTTAGGCCCCCGCTGCCGGAACGAAATAGTGAATATAGGTTATTGAGCTAGGCGGAGTTACGGGTTGCGACGACGAAGGGGGGGGGCGGTGGGGGGGGGGGGGGTGGGGAGGACAGGGGGTACCCTAGACTAAGTCTTCACAAAATAAAAAAAAATGGAAAATGACTATGGGCGCTCTGACATCTGTTCTGTATACATGACTATCTGTGGTTTGTGCCGCAGCGGAGATAAGACTCCACTCCGCAGCGGCGTGTTGTTGTATATCTTGTTTGTCTGTATCGAAAGTTATGTATATAATGGTTTATATATAAATAAAGTTTATAAAAAAAAATAAAAAAAAAAGCCATTAATATGCTAATAAGGGTGGATCCCAGGGAAAGAACCTTTGCCCCAAAGGAAAGAGGCCTCTGCAGACTTTTTTGCACATGGCCCTCCTTTGTCCCAAAGGAAAAAGGCCTCTGCAGGCCCTACAACCTTTTACAGACAGTACAGCAACTTTTGCACATGGAACAAAACTTTTGTGCAGGAGTTGCTACAGAGGGTACAGGGTATGTGTTGTTTTAAACTCACTGACGCAAGTGTTTCCATTGAACACTCTATCCAAGACCTACGTGATCTAGTTAATCATATTACTGACCCGTCCATGGGTCCTGGGTGGTTTATGAAGTGGTTCAGTTGGCTAGGGGGACTAAAAAAGCCTAGTGGTAGGGGTTCTTTTTATTTTACTGCTATGTGCCATTCTACCATGTTGTATCCCCATTCTTCACCGCTTCATTACCACCACCCTTGACACCCTGGTAGAACGCAAGGCTGCTACCACTGTCATGGCCCTGACCCAGTACACCCCTCTGCGGCTTGCCTCCAATAATACTGCCCTCTACCGCCCCTAGCGGTTGAGGTCTCACTTAAAAAGGGGGGAGTGAGGCAGCCATAAGGTTTAGCTGTGGGTAACCCCTCCCCCCCCCCCAAGCCATGAGGTTCTTATATAAGTGATCAGCTTGCTAAGAGGAGACATAAAGATTTCAGCAGGCACCCTTCCCCCCACTCCAGGTCTGAGCACAATATCCCCTTGCCCAGAAATCAGCAGACCAGAGCACACTGGTTTGGACAGGTTACCCAGGTACCTTCCCCAGGGGCTGCTGATTGGTGGACAGAAAATACCTGAGACAAATGGGATTGTAGAATGAGTTTGAAAATGTACAGTATATAAGACAGTGTGGGACGTCCCTCGAGGCTCAGATTTTTTTGTGGAGACTGCCGGCACTCTGTCTGAGCCTGTCCGCACATTAAAAGATCCTGTTTGCATTCCAGCCTGTCTGTGTGTTTCCTTCTGTGGGTGAGAGAGAGAATGAGAGCTTTTTCACAGCATTTGCTGCAACATTCATATGCATGAACACTAAACTCGGGCCACAGCATATTAAACCAAAACTTCCATATCATCCTGCTAGACCAGTTCAGACAAGTAGGTTGTGTTCCCTTAGCAGCAGATGTGGAGACAGAGAAAGGTTCTAGAGGTTTCTTATGACAGCATCATACTAAGAGCAGTCTGTGCCTCTAAGGGCATAAACCAGTAATTCTCTGTCTCCAGCAGATGATGGCTGCACGTTTCTCAGTTCTGAAATAATCTGGAAAACCAAAGAAGACTGAAGAAAGAAAGCTTGTTTTCACATGTGAATAACCACCCTTGCTGGTGACTTTCTTACTGGAGCGTGACATGGGAGATTCCCTTAAAACAGGTGCTGTTTTTGAATGCTATAAGGAGGGAGGGGATTAGTTCAGCTCCTTATCCTTATCCTGTTAAAGACCTGTTGAGCAACTAGAAGATTGGAAAAAGGAGGTCTGGAAAGCATTTTTCAGTCCCACACAACCTTAGTGCTCCCTTCTCCTTTCTTTCCCCTGCTCTCCCCAAACACTTGAAGGCTCTTCAGAGATATGTGACTGCAGATCTGGCAAGAGGGGAGTAACACTGAGCCCAGCATGGCTTTTCCTGCCTTGGGGCTCCCCAGGATGAGTACCAAAACCAAGTCTTGTTTGTGGGGGGCTCCCATCCTCATCCGCTAGTGATGTATGAGTCTGATTGGACTGCTCGAGGCATCCATTGGGTCGGTGCTGGTGTTTCCCACCTTGTCCATCTGCGTGCACACATTGTTTGTGCTTTCTGTACTTTGCCATGCCTCTTCCACGTCTTCCGCAATGCGCATCGGTAGTGCACAGTTACTTGTCCACATGGCTCTAGTGCATGTGGTTTCTGCCTGCACAGCCCTTGCACACACTGTTACTTTCCGTGCAGCGCTAGTGTATGCTGTTACTCTCGTTCTCTTTCTGCTCACTTGGAAGAGGGACAGCTGGCGAGTCGGAGTTTGACTTGGGCGTGACCTTCTAAGCGATCTCGACGAAGATTAGAGTTCTGATTTGAATCAAATGGTCGAGACCTGGAGTCCAGTCCCAAGGCCTCAGGTGATGATTTCTACCGGTATTATAAGCAAGTTCAGGAAGGAGGAACTAGCGGCCTTGATTGCTCAAGTGTTGTCCGCTTTGCATTTGACTGACCCTCCAGTGGCAGATCCTCAGATCCACCCCCTCCTTCAAGGAGTTCAGAAGTCTATGACTGCTTTTCCTTTTCTTGAGATTATAAAAAGCATGATCCGCTTCGAGTGGGACTTGCCTGACCCCCCCCCCCCCCCCAGTGAAGAGGCTGAAGGTTTGCAGGAGGCTTTATGCCCTGCCATGGAGAACTGCACCACAAGGTTCAGCATGCTGAGAATAGATGCACATGTTATAGTGGTCACAAAGTGGACCACTATCCCAGTGGAGGGCAGAACGGCCCTGAAGGACTACATGAATTGTAAGGTGGATTCTTT
This sequence comes from Ichthyophis bannanicus, assembly GCA_033557465.1. NCBI lineage: Eukaryota > Metazoa > Chordata > Amphibia > Gymnophiona > Ichthyophiidae > Ichthyophis > Ichthyophis bannanicus. The sequence continues at coordinate 1,246,918,468 of CM066031.1, read as the reverse complement.
ATCCTGGGGAATAAGTTTGCAGCTTCCACTGTTATCCTGCAGTCGGTGGTGTGTGCGGGCCTGATGACTCGAGTCCTGCTTCAGTGGATTCAGTCTCCCATGCTGAAGAATATTACACCTGTCTTTAAGTCTGCAACAGCCCTTCTGTTGGATGCTATGTATGAGCTCATCCGCTTGGGTGGCTAAAGACATTGCTCTGTCGACGGTGACACGATGTTCGATAAGGTTTCACCAGTGGGTGGATTCATCCTCCAAGTCCCAGTTGATGCAGCTAGCTTTGAAGGGAAGCTCCTGTTTGAGGTGGATTTAAAGAAGCTGGTTAAGGATTTAGGTGAGACCAAACCTCCTCACCTCCCAGAAGATAGGCCAAAGTGGCCTAGGAAGTATACGGATGCTTCGTCCTCACCGTATACCCATTTTGTTCATTCATGCTACTTGGTCTTCTGGAGCCCCTGGGATTCCCATAGGTGCTGCCCCAGAAAGCTCCCCCGTCCTCTGTTTGGGTATTGGACTCTGTCCTTTCGTAGAGCTCACGGTTCCCAGGATTCTACCAGAAGTGCCACCTCCCATCCAGAGTAATGACGGATTAGGGCCTATTCCAGGGCATTAGGCTGCACCCTCTTCTACTAGGAGTGGGCACTGATCACCAAGGATCACTGGGCTAGACACCATTCAACACAGCTATGTTCTGGAATGCAGAGAACCTATTCCGGACTCCTTTGTTATCTCCCCATGTGGTTCTGCAGCCAAGAAGGCTGCTGTTCAGATTATGCTGTCTGTGAGCAGTGGTTCCAGTTCCCCCAGCCAAGCAGGGCAAGGGCCGATACTCCATCTAATTTGTGGTGCTAAAGAAAGACGGTTCCTTTCAGCCAATCCTTGATCTCAAGGGAGTCGATGGTCATCCTGTGCACACTTCACTTCTGTATGGAAGCCCTGCACACGATGATTCAGACAGTACACTGGGGAGAGTTCCTTGCATCTCTGGATTTAGCCAAGGCCTATTTCCACATCCCTATCCAGGAAGATCAACAGCACTTTCTCCATTTTGCTGTGCTTGGCTCTCATTTTCAGTTTGCTGCTCTCCCCTTTTACTTTTCCATCACCCTGAAGACATTCTCAAAAATAATGGTAGTGGTAGCCACAGCGCTGAGGTGCCAGGTGATCTGTGTTCACTCCTATCTGGATGATTAGCTCATCCAGGCCAGGTCGCAATCCAACGTTTCTCGGATTTTGACTTGAGTGGTACAGTTCCTGGAGAGTAGAATGATTTCAAGGTGAATTTTCAAGTAGTGGACTGTATAGGCTGGTACATGGCCCTCTGGGGTGCACGGTTCTGACAGCAACTAAGCGGATTCTCTACAGGAATGCTTTAGAATGTACAAAGTTTGGCGACTGTAGAAGTGATTCATTGGCTAATCTAACCTTGGGGAGCCTTTATTCTTCTAAGAATCATCTTATCAGGTGCAGTCTGATCATGAGGCTTGGTGTTTTCTGTACTTTAATTTTTTTCTAGCCTCTTTTCCTGGCCAAAGCATGAGTGTATTAATTTGTCAGTCTCAGGCTATGCATTGTAAGGCCTGCATAATCTAAAAGGATGGCCCAGCTGCAGGCTTATCAACTGTGGTATATATATTTAAAAAAAAATTGCTCACGTAAATCCTATACTCAAGGTTTCTTATTGGGCTCTAGATAATTGCCTAGCTTTGGAAAGGCTAGGCATTCACATTTCTTGCATGTTACTTGCCTCATTGACAGCTTATTGGTTCATGGGGCAGAATGACCAAGTGTGGTGTTTGATAGTTTACCTGAATTAACATTCAGGTTGGTATTTCACTGCTCCTTCAAGGGGCAGGGCCGGCCCATCCATTGTGCCAGAATGTTGTTCACACAGGGCCCTGTGCCAACATCCTACAATGAATGGCAGGCAGGCGGCTTTAGAGGGAGCCGGAGAGACCCCGGCTCACCTCTAACAGCTGCTGAAGTGAAGCGCATCTTTTTCCTTCACTTCGGCAGCTGTACTGAAGTTTAGAACGCTGCCGCACTGAGCGCCAGGAAACAGGAAGTCCCCTTTGACCTAAGCGCGGCAGCATTCTAAACTTCAGTACAGCTGCCGAAGTGAATAGACGTGCTTCACTTTGGCAGCTGCTAGAGGTGAGCCGGAGCCTCTCTGGCTCCCTCTTAAGCCTGTTAGCTAGCCGTGGGGTTCTTATGGGGGGTGGGGCTTGGACTGAAAATTGGCTGTGGGGGGCGGCGTTGCTAGGACTGGAATGGGTTGAGTGGAGGAGGGGCTTGAACTGCAAATAGCTGATGGGGAGGGGAGCTAGGACTGGAAATGGGCTGTGATGGGGAGCTAGGACTGGAAATGGGCTGAGTGGAGGGGAGGGGGCTTGAACTGCAAATAGCTGATGGGGAGGGGGCATGAACTGGAAATAACTGATGGGGAGGGGGGCTTGGAATGGAAATGGGCTGTGGGAGGGAGCTAGGACTGGAAATGGGCTTGGAGGGGGACATGAACTGGAAATAGCTGATGGGGAAGGCTTGAAATGGAAATGGGCTGTGGGAGGGAGCTAGGACTGGAAATGGGCTTGGAGGGGGGACATGAACTGGAAATAGTTGATGGGGAAGACTTGAAATGGGCTGTGGGAGGGAGCTAGGACTGGAAATGGGCTGTGGAGGTTGGGCTTGAACTGGAAATAGTTGAGGAGGCAGGGGACTTGGACTGGAAATGGGCTGATGAAGGGGGGCTTGGACTGGAAATGGGCTGACGGGGGGAGCTAGGATTGGAAATGGGCTGCTGGAGGGGCTAGGATAGGACTGGACATGGGCTGTTGGGGGGGCTAGGATTGGAAATGGGCTGTGGTGGGGGCTTGGATTGAAATGGACTCATGGAGGGGCTAGGACTGGAAATAGACTCATAGAGGGGCTTGGATTAGAAATGGGCTGAGTGGGGGGAGCTAGGACTGAAAATGAACTGAGTGGGGGGCTTGGACTGGAAATTGGCTGAGTGGAGGGGAGCTAGGATTGGAAATTGGCTGATGAGAGGCTGGGATTGTAAATGGGCTGATGGAGGGGCTAGAATAGGACTGGAAATGGGCTGTTGGGGGGGGCTTGGATTGAAATGGACTCATGGAGGGACTAGGACTAGAAATAGGCTCATGGGGGGCTTGGATTGGAAATGGGCTGATGGTGGGGCTAGGAAAGGACTAGAAATGGGCTGATGGGGGCTGGGATTGGAAATGCACTGATGGAGGGGCTCGGATAGGACTGGAAATGGGCTGATGGTGGGGCTAGGATAGGATTGGAAATGGGCTGATGGGGGGCTAGGACTGGAAATGGGCTGATGCGGGGACTAGAAGGGAGCGGATGCTGGCTGGGGCTGGAACTAGAAGGGTGCTGGTGTTGGGGGAGGACTAGAATGGGATGGGGCTGGGAGAGTGAAATGGAGAGGGGAAAACATATTTTGTGTGGGAGGGAAGAAAAATCTACAATTGTCTGAATATTGGGAGAGTAAGTGGAGATTGAGGATGGAGGGGTAAAATTTGAGTGGATGAAAAAGGAATAAAGAAAGAGATGGAGGAAAGAGCAAAAGGAGAAAGATTAGTATATTAAAGCAGATGTAGAGAGAGAATATAAAAAACTAGGAGAGAAAGGACAAATGGACAGCAGACAGTGGAGAGATAGCAGAAGACAAGAAGAAACCAGAAGAAAGTGACTGGAGCAATTGCAACTGAAAAATAAAATGCACAAACAACAGAAGGTAGAAAAATACTTCTTTATTTTGAATTTACTGGAATATGTCAGCTCTGGATAATGTGCATCTTTAACGTCTGCATTTTGTTTAGTACAAGTGGAAATTAATTTGTAGTTTTATTTCTGCAGTGTTGTTGTATTTTCCAAGTTTGGCTTTTGGGGTTCCCAGTTTAATTATTGTCTTACTATTTCTAAATTGTGATCCCTTGTTCTTTGTTTGGTGATGGTCTGTGTTTTACATGTGTAACCGAGCTGAGGTATTCTGTTTATGTACTTTATATTTGCTAGTGCCGCTTGTTCTTCTTCCCCAGTAGGAGTTATTGGTATTTTCTGAGATATATTGGTTTAATATTTGCATTGTTGCCTTTTGATAGGTAGGGTATGGTGCTTTATGAGTCCTGGTAGTGCTGTTATGATATGGTGGGTTTGCTATGGGTTCTAAATGAGCAATGTTTGTAGAAGTTCCTAATGTGCCTGGCGGTTGGCATTGGATTATAGTAATGTAGAAATCTTTTCGTCTTTCTTTATCCATACACTCATTAAGAGGCATGTTTACTAAAAGTTAGTGTATGGTAACATTATGCAAATATTTGTGCAAATGAGGCCCGCACTGAGTTTCCGCACATGGCCCCTCACCCCCCTTGGGCTGCCCCTGTCTAGGGGAGCATGGTCTTGGCAGCCAGTCTCATGGCTCAACTGACAGGAGGCCTGCATTCTGGTCCAAGGGATCTCTGGTTTGGGTCCTGCCTCTTGCTGTGGGTCACAAAATTCTAGCAGGGTTTAAGTTACTTTGGAGCTGTAGTGTGTGTCTGAGCTTCCTTTGGTTCCATGATGGTTGTGGATCCTCATTCTGCTTTGCAAGAGGGCCTCTGGTTGCTTCATGCCCTTTCAGCAATTTGAATGCAAGTTTTAATGCACTCCCTTAAAATCCTCCATGTAAGGTGGTCTTTTCAGGCTCCTTCCCCTGGCAAGTGGTGTAGTGATGAGGCAGGGAACTTCTCTCCTAGACTTATTCCATTGGTCTGTAGTCTTGGACACTTATGTTTTTGCTATCATTCTAATGTGGGTTATGCTCGAGTTTGCACTAAGGTGGCTTAGTTTTCGAAGTGGGTATGTCTAGTTTATTATGATACCTCTTCTTCTCCCAGGAGGAAGTCTGGTCGGCTGCCCCACTAAAATTCTGTGAGCTGTCAAGGGAGCGTGTTTGGCGGAGTGCTTCTGTCTATTCCTTGGACCCCTGGAGTGGGAACTTAGCACCATGGTCCCAGGAACGTGGTAGTGATGCAGGATATGTGGATAACCTGAGGCAGTGCAGGCCAGCTACAGTTGTGTTACTGGGCTGGCTGAGAGCAGTTAAACATAAAAATATGATGGCAGAAAAATACACCATGGCCTATGTAGTCTGCCTTCCATATTAACTACAATAGTCCCCTTTTTCCCTTTAGAGATCCTCTGTGTTTGTCCCATGCTTTTTTGAATTCAGATACTGCCCTAGTCTCTACCACCTCCACTGGGAGAGTATTCTACACATCTACCACCCTTTCTGTAAAGAAATATTTCCGCATATTACTCCTGAGTCTATCCCTTTTCACCCTCATCCTATGTCTCCTCATAGCAGAGCCTGCCTTCAATTGATGCCATAGAGATATTTAAATGTCTCTATCATATCTTCCCTATCCCACCTTTCTTCAAAAGTATACATATTGAGATCTTTAAGTCTGTCCTCATATGCTTCATAACAAAGACCACTAACCATTTTAGTAGCCACCCTCTGCATCAAGAAAACTCCGAGCTTACTGCTCCGAAACCCTAAGCCACAAAAGAGAATACAATGAAAATATGATCCAACGTTCTCTCAATAAATCCAGAGAACTCTTTTCCATTGCCATATCCTTAATAAGTGAACCCCTACATCGGGACCAGCCACCAAAAATAACCTCCCAAACCATAGCCAACCACCTCACCTCAAAATTCCTCCCACCCCCCTCAACAACCAACCCTCAACCAATATATGACCACAGGATCCAACCTCAGGCTCTCACCCCCTTAATTACCTGGAACGATTTTGAACCCCTCACCCTGAAAAACATAACCAAGGTCATCAAAGACCTAAATGCTTCAACTTCTGCCCTTGACCCCTGCCCTGTCTCTTGGCTTAAGACCACAAGTAGCTCCATTAGCCCTTGCATACTTCACATTGTACAAGCCTCCCTCCAGACCGGCTCCATACCAGCACCTCTAAAATGCGCCACAATCCGTCCCATTCTAAAAGGATCAAAGCTTGACCCCACCTCACCTACTTCCTACAGGCCCATCTCCAGTATCCCCTTCCTCGCTAAGCTAACTGAAAAACTAGTCCAAAATCAACTTCAGAATTTCATAGATGAACACACTCGCCTTGACCTATTCCAATATGGCTTCAAAAAGAACCATGGAGTTTTGAACCCTTTTTGCTTCTCTCTTAGATTCATTGTACCTATGCACCCAGAATCCCACCCAAGGATGCCTTCTCATATTTCTCGACTTATCTTCAGCCTTTGATTCCCTTCCCCACCACCAACTCTTAGACAGGCTCTATGAAATAGGGCTGAGGGACACAACACTAAGGTGGTTCCACTCTTACTTAGAAAATAGGACACAACAGGTCCACATAGGGAATGACACATCCCTATCATTTACCCTAAAACAGGGAGTCCCCCAAGGATCCAGTTTATCCGCGCTACTATTCAACATTTTCCTTCAACTAGTTTGCAAGATTTTCCAAAGTCATGGAATCTATTATCAATTATATGCGGATGACATTATGTGCTTCACTCCATTCAATTTAGCAAACCCTAACTTTACCAACATAAGCGAATGCCTCACAAACCTAAAGACTTGGCTCTTAATCATAATCTCCTAATTAACCAATCCAAAACCGAAGCTCTTCAAGTATTTACCAACATTTCCTGTACTCCACCAACAACCCTTACTCTTGGTGATCTCACCCTCACTATTAAAAATCAAGTAAAATATCTTGGTCTTATCCTTGATCAGAACCTCATATTCACTGAACAGATAAAAGGAACATCTAATACAATATATGCAAAACTACGTACTCTTCGTAACCTCCAACCTCTCCTAAACCCTGACTCCTTTCGCACTGTCTGCCAGGCTCTCACCATCCCATCCCTTGACTACTGTAATCTCATCTATCATGGCCTTCCCAAGAACAGCATACAACCTATCCAAATGGCACAGAACACAATAGCTCGTCTCATCACAACTAACCCTAGACGATCACACATAACGCCAATCCTCCACGATCTCCACTGGCGCCCCATTCAATCCAGAGTTAAATTCAAAGTAATCACCCTCATACATAAAATCATCTCCAGTGAGTCAGCTCCATGCCTCTCCTCGCTCCTATCCAATTCCAACAACAATAGAACACGCCGCACCATCACTAAAAACCTTCTATCTATCCCAACTACCAAGAGAAAATGCAATCAAACTACCTGTAATCGGGCATTCTCCCTTTATGCCCCCTCTTTATGGAATGCCCTACCATATGAACTACAGAACTGCTCTGATCACTCTGAGTTCCGGAAGAAGCTAAAACCCCATCTCTTCCAGGAACATTATTCCCTACCACCATAGCCCTCCCTCTACACCCTTTCTCTCCCGCTCAACCCTCCCTCTAACACCCTACCCATTTCATCTCCTTTGACCTCTCCCTACCTCTCCTGTAAATAAGCATGTAAATAGTTCTTGTCCATGAAGACTCCCCATGGACAAAATTACTTATATTATCCACTTATACCCTCGTTATGTTTGTTTCTGTGTAATCAGTTGAAATATACTGCTGTGTTATGTTCTCTGTAAACCGTCTTGAATTGTAGAAAGACGGTATATAAAAACTGTTAAATAAATAAATAAATAAACAAACTCCAACCTGTTGATATCCTTTTGAAGGTGCGGTCTCCAGAATTGCACACAATACTCTAAATGAGGTCGCAGCAGAGACACATACAGAGATATTTTTACCTCCTTTTTTCTGCTGACCAATCCTCTCCCTATATACCCAAGCATCCTTCTGGCTTTCATAGTCATCTTTTCTACCTACTACTTAGCTACTTTAAGATCGTCAGACACATTTACGCCCAGGTTCCGCTCATCTTTTGTGGACAGAAGTACTTCACCCCCTACACTGTTCTGCTCCTTTGTGTTTTTGCAGCCTAAATGCATGACCCTGCTTTTTTTAGCATTACATTTCAGCTGCCGTATTCTAGACCATTCTTCAAGCTTAGCTAGATCCCTCCTCATGTTATCTACTCCTTCCTGATTGTTTACTATATTGCAGATTTTGGTATCGTCCTCAAAGAGGCAAACCTTACCCGACAGCCCTTCCACAATATCACTAACAAAGATGTGAAAAAGAATTGGACCAAGGACAGATCCCTCCTCAGAGGGAGCTCTATTTACCTGTACCCTTTGTCACTTCCCACTGAACCAGTTTCTAACCCAATCAGAACTTTAGGGTCCATCCCTAGGGTGCTCAGTTTGTTTATAAGTTGTTAGTGTGGAACGGTATCAAAGGTTTTACTGAAATCTAAGTAACACCACATCTAGGGCTCTCCCTCTGTCCAGCTCCCTTGTTACCCAGTCAAAGAAATCAATCAGATTTGTCTGACAATATCTGCCTGTGGTGAATCCATGCTGCCTAGGATCCTGCAATCCATTGGACTTCAGAAACCCCACTATTCTCTTTTTTAGTAGCCTTTCCAATAATTTACTAACCACAGAAGTTAGACTAACCGACTTGTAGTTTTCAAGGTCATTCTTATGTCTGCTTTTGTGTAAAGGGACCCTATGTGCCTTTCTCCAGTCCTTTGGCACCACTCCCGACTCCAAAGAAGCATTGAAAAGGTCAGAAAGTGGAGCTACTAGAATGTCCCCAAGTTTCCTCAGTATTCTTGGATGTATCCCATCTGGACCCATCGCTTTTTCTACTTTTAGTTTAACTAGTTCCTTGCGAACACAGTCTTCAGAAAATTGTTCGAGATCCCTGTCGCTTCTGTTCCTATTTATGGGTGTTTTCTGAGGTCCTGCTCCTGGCCCTCCTGGACAGAACTGAAATATTTGTTAAGGAATTCTGTTTTATCCTCATCAGTTTCTACATATTTCTCCCCTTCACCCTTGAGTCTGACAATATCACTTTTGCCCTTCCTCCTTTCACTAACCTATCTGAAAATTGTCTTATCCCCACATTTTATTGCATTGGCTATTTCTTCTTCTTTTTGTATCTTTGCTTTCCTGACTACTTTTCTAGCTTCTCTGTTTTTCCAAATATAGATGCCTGTCTTCCTCTCTCTGTGGTCTCTTGTATTTCATGAAGGCCTCCCTCTTTTTCTTCACTTTTTTCAGCTACTACTTTTGAGAACCATAGCAGCCTCCTTTTCCTTTTACATTTATTTACCTTTCTAACAAAAAGATTTTGTTGCCCTTAAAATATCCCTTTTCAGTTTTGCCCACTGTCTACATCCCCCAGCTGTTCCCATCCCGCTAAGGATTCTTTGAGGTATTGGCCATCTTGGCAAAGTTAGTTTTCCTAGAATCTAAGACCCTTGCTTTTGAATGGATTTATCAGCCCTAGTACTAATACTGAACCATGACATCTGGTGTTCACTGGATGCAAGATGATCTCCCATTGTAATATCAGAAACACTTTCCCCGATGGTAAGCACTAAGTCTAGTATGGCCCCATCACATGTGAGGAACCAGTCAAGAAACGTGGCAGGGAGTTCTAAATGTGCCTTTATTGTTCCACGGATCAAGTGTGCCAACCCCGACACTGGCCGTGTTTCGTTCACCACTTCCTCAGGGGTTAAGGGCTCACACTGTAACCAGCCAAATGTAAAACGATACTCTCTGATCGACAGAACCGTGAAAAACAACCTGCCCCACACATGCGATGTAGGTAACTGAGTCACAGATAATAAAAACGCCGTCAGCAAGCAAAGCTAGAAACCGCTATCCATCCTGTCTTCTTTTAAGCCCTGTAATTCTATGACTTTAATGTTATTTTTAACATATAGTGCCACTCCACCTCCCCTTCTTCCTACCCTGTCCTTCCTGAATAAAATATAGCCCGGTATAAATACATCCCAGTCATGATTTTCCGTGAGCATGTGTCTAACTGCCACCAAATCCAAATCAGCCTCTTTAATTAAAGCCTCAACATCGGGGATGTTATTTCCCATGCTACAGGTCTTTATACACACTGCTTTCCAGATGTTGCCCCTTTTACCCATTTCTACAGAGGTATTTAATGTTTCACTAATCTGGGAGTTTTCTTCACCCATGCCCAAGAAATCTAGTTTAAAGCCCTCTTCAGTAATTTAGCCATTCTGCTGCTAAAGACACTTCAACCCTTCTTGGACAGATGGACACCAACTCCGCTCTGCAGTCCTTGGAACATCATCCCATGCAATATTGTATGCATTCATCTCGAGGATGTGAGATTCTCTGTCTTGGCCTTTACCCTCAACAGGGATGATTGAAGAAAACACTACCTATGCACCTACCTACTTCACTCTCTGTCCCAGAGCTGTGAAGTCACTTTTGATATGCTTGGAGGGCTATCTAGCAGTATCATTTGTGCTAACATGGATGAGCAAAATCTGATGATATTTGTGTAGCTAATTAGGGTGTTGGCCTATAAAGCAAAAATGCTCACGTGGGAGCTGGGGTGGGTAGGGAGGGATCTAACACCTGAAGAGGTTAGTGGCTTCAAAGAGTTAGTTGTGAAAGGTTACCTGGAACAAAGGCAATGAACTTTAACTGACAGAGCTTTGCCCAATAGCACAAAAAAACCAAAAAGCTTCCCCCTTTGCAGTATAGAAAAAAGATTTAGCTTTTAAAAATAAACACCAAAACCCCTTTGAGAGGTTTCGTACAAAACCAAGACCCTCAGTACTCCCCAACTACCCAGCATTAAGCTAGCCTAACCTGGCCCACTCTCCCTGTCCCCAGAGAAATAAATAAAAATGTTATATGCTATTGTTAAATTAAGTGATAGAGATTTGGTTTTATTAAGTGGATGGGTTATAACATTCGTTGTCTGCTTAATTATTTAAGATAGGGTCAGGATATGATGCCAAAACATTAACTGAAGCATGTCCTGGTCACTGGGCAGTTTTTCAGTTTATGATCAGTCAAGTGATGTGATCTCTACCAATGAGTCTGACCTAATTTATCTTTACCAATTATCTAGCATGTCTAAGCTTTTATTCAATATTTACGGAATAGAATATTGACTTGGTAACAACGGATCTTAGTGTTCCTCTCTAGTTGTTAAGTAATGCAGCATTGGCAAGTGTAAAGAGAACATACAGAGTACAAACTGTGAACTTCAGCACAAATCAGCAAAATCTGAGCTGAGAAGGATATTAGTTTCTTTGCCGACATGATTTTTTATCTTTGCAGTACACTTGTGGGTGCATGCAAAGGATATTTAATGAAAAAAGTCACCCCTTGAAATAAATAGTTTAGCCATTGCTTCCTTGGTGACAAGGGGATAAATCAGTATAGAGTGTAGATTTTATTTCAAGGATTCTTTTCCATTGCTAATTGGGTCAGGGAGGATTTTGTTCCCCTTTGGTCTACAAACATGGCTGATGTAGCTTATTTATTTTGGTACTACAACTGCAGCAATTAGTCCTGTGCCCTATATGCAGCACTGTTGGATAAAAAGCAGTAATTGGAAGGTAAGAGCTGGTTCAGAGAGGGAACCAGCACTGCAAGCGTCACATTTGCAACAGCCACATTTTTTTAAACTCAAGACTTAGCTGAATATATTCAAATTGATATCAACACATCCATCATTATGGTGTCATCTATGCATGATGTTAAAAGTAGGTCAAAAGGTTATATGCCTTTCTTTAGGCTCTAGCATTCTCTAAGTTTCCCATTGTCCCTCTGTAGTTGTTATTTTTTTTTAAAGACTGTCAGGGAACTAAAACTGGGCCCTGAATATTTCAAACATTGCTCATATTATTAGTGCCAGGGAACCAAGACCCAGTCAGTCTGTTCTGGTTTGCTGGGATGCAGAGGAGATGGAGAAAAGAGAGGCTTGAAGCAGGGCTGGTGCTAGGGTTTCTGGCACGTCCTGCAACCTATATATCAATGTCCCTCCCTCATTGTTATTAATGCTGGTTACACCCCACTCTCTCTTTTCCCCAAACTCCTTTGTGAACTCTAAACATGATGCTAGTATTTCTCCTTCAAGTCCAGTGTTGAAGGAAAATTGAAGTGAAAGGGCAGGGGGACATGCAAGCAGCAATGTCAGAAAGCCAGGCAGAGATCCTGGCCTGGATTGCCGGAGAGATTTCAGGTGTAGAGAGGTAGATCTGGAAGTCGTCAGCTTAAAGATGGTACTGAAAGCAATGGGTCTGGGTATAGAGCGAGAAAAGGAATAGACCCAAGACAGATCCTTGGGGTACACCAACTGAGAGTGGCATACCAGCAGAGGAAGATCCACCAGAACAAACATTGAAAGAGAGATGGGAGAGATAAGAAGAGAACCAGGATAGCACAGAGTTCTTAAACCAAGCAAGGACAAGGTATTGAAGAGAAGGTGGTGGTCGACAGTGTCAAAAGCAGCAGAAAGATCAAAAAGGATGAGGATCGAGTAAAGGCCCTTAGATTTTGCCAGGAACAGGTCGCTGGAGACTTTGGCAAGTGCAGTTTCAGTAGAATGGAAAGGATAAAAGCCAGATTGTAAAGGATCCAGGAGGGCTTGAGAGAAGGGACAATCGTGGTAATGGCGGTGAACCGCACATTCAAGCAGTTTAGAAATGAAGGGGAGGAGGGAGATGGGTCAATAGAACAGGTAGGGTCTAGTGAGGGTTTCTTGAGGAGAACTGTGTCCATGCAGCATGCTTGAAGGCTACAGGGACATTTGCAGTGGAGAGCGATAGATTGAGAATGAGAGATGGAAAGGACAACAGTGGAGCTTAGGAGATGGGTGGGAATAAATCAGAGGAGCAGGTAGTGAGTTTGGAGGAGGAAAGGTGTCTGATTTCCTCCTCAGAGATCATAGAAAAGGAAGAGAGGATAGCAGAGGAAAGGGGTAAATTGACAGTGAAGAGAGGGAAGAGATGAAGTAGCTGGCATCATGGGGAATTGGAGTGTGATCTTGTGGATTTTGTCATGGAAATAGAGTTTGCAAACAAAATAGAACCCCAATCGGATCAATCAAATACACCGAAAATAATAAATCCGAATGACTGAATGATTCCCAAAAGTCCCAAAAGTTCTTAGCAATGTTTTTTTGTCGGAGCTTGTCAGCCCAGTGCCAGGAACTAGTCCTAAGGCACCACCGTGACCACTCCTTTTATTAAGGAAGTTTAAATTTTAAAATGAGAATCCAAAACTTAACTGCTGCTGCAGTAGTCACTGCCAGAACGCCGAAACTGCAAATGACGACGTGGCTCACGTTTCGGGTTTTCCGCCAACTGGTGTAGAAACCCTGCTTCAGGTCCAGAAATCAGCTAGTGGCAGGTGTTCAGCTTACACATCGAAGGGAATGTAACGTACTTTATAGTCTACTACGTCTGATGCCAGCATGACTCAAGGAGCTTCCCAGCCAATCACTAACACACTACTACGGGGCAATACCGGAGTTCCCACTGCACAGGGAATCCCCCGATTAACCACCGAAAAAGCAATAAGAAAATAACTTAAATAATGGTGTGCCAGTCGAGTTGAAGATTGAGACCATGTGGAACTACCGAATTAAGTAAATAAATCCAGCGTTGTTCATTGAGTTGAAGTCTTTGTTCGCGGTCACCTCTGCGAGGGTCCAATGGAACAAAATCCAACACTCTCCATCGCATAGAAGAAAAAAACATGGCCCACCATAGGAGCCGTCAGAGTTTTTGTTCTCAGACGGGATGCATGTTCAGAGAGACGAGTTTTTATAGCCCTCTTGGTCCGACCAACATAGTAGAGAGAACATGGGCAGACGATCAAATATACCACATATTCTGTGGAGCAATCCGTACACCATCTGGTAGTAAAGGTTCTAGATGTATGACCGTCCACCCACACAGGTCCCTCCATTGTCTGAGCACAATAATTGCAATTACCACAGGCAAAATGGCCATTCCCAAGATGAAGGCCGATCCAGCAGGGAAACAGTTGACATCAATTTATCCCGTAAGTTGGCCGTACGTGAGTATGCAACCTGCAATGTGCAATCCCGAAAGCAGTCATGTATCCCAGTAATGGGCCAGAATCTGTGTAACAAATGCGTGACCCGTGTAATGTGCCGAGTAAATGGTAAAACCCCAGTGATTACTGAATCCTTCGATTTCAGAGTTGGAGGGGTGAGAAGCCACTCAGGATGTAAATAGCGCGCTCGTTTATAGGCCCTAGAAATAACCCATTGAGGATATCCCCGTTGGAGCAAGCGATGTTCAAGTTCACCAGCGTGTTGTTTAAAATCCCATAAAGAGGAACAATTGCGGCGTAATCTTAGAAACTGCACAAAGGGGAGGCCTTGTTTAAGAGCGCGGGGGTGGAAGCTCTCATACCGAAGTAATGTATTACGTTGTATCGCTTTGTGATATAATGTAGTCTTGAAACCTTCAGAAGTTAATAAGATCTGCACATCCAAAAATTGCATAATATTTGGAGAAATCTGGGCAGTAAACTGGATCCTGGGCACATGCGTATTGAGACGGGCTAAAAAGCAGTCCAAGTCAGAACGTGTTCCTTCCCAGAGAAAAAAAAATATCGTCCAGAAATCGCTTCCAGAAGGGGACCAGATAGAACAAAGGATCGGAATAGATGTACAGCTGTTCAAAGACCGCCATATATATGGTAGCCAGGGATGGAGCCACTGTGGCCCCCATTGCTATACCGTGGATTTGTTGATAGAAAGTACCCTGGTATAAAAGAAATTACTGCTCAGCACCAGTTCCAATAAATCCAGCACAAAAGAGCGTGGGATTCTATCTGGAAGAATCAACGGATAATCTCGTAAACAGGTGAGTAGCTCGTGTTGATCTATGTTAGTATAGAGAGCTTGAACATCAAGAGACACCAAAAATCTATAGGTGGCAACCGCTTGACAAGATTGCAAATGGTTCAAAAAATCACTGGTATCTCTAAGGTACGAGGAAACCTTCATAGCCGCCGGTTGAAAAAAGAGATCGCAAAATTGAGACAATGGCTCGAGTAAGGAATCCCTACATGAAACAATAGGGCGACTCGGGGGGGTCTACCAGTGATTTATGTACTTTCGGGACCAGATAAAAAACCGGTGTCTTTGGATGTTTTTTAATAAGAAAGTCCATTTCATGTCTAGCAATCCAGTTCCGAAAAAACGCTGCAGAGACCATTGAAGAAATACGAT
Organism: Ichthyophis bannanicus; assembly: GCA_033557465.1. NCBI lineage: Eukaryota > Metazoa > Chordata > Amphibia > Gymnophiona > Ichthyophiidae > Ichthyophis > Ichthyophis bannanicus. Next base: position 1,246,903,317 of record CM066031.1, on the reverse strand, counting down.
CCTGTAGAGTCTTCTTGGGGTCCTACTGAAGGACCATATAGTTAGTACGATCAAGCAAATGAACATCCACCTGATGTTGATATTGCTCCCGAGAGAGTACAACTGTGGCGCCACCCTTATCGGCCCGGCGCACCACCACATTCAAATTCTGAATCTCATCAACAGCCCGTGAGTAATCTGTTGAGAAATTGGAATAACCATAAGCCTTTTTGCGTTCTAACAAGGAAAGGTGATGAAAAACGAGGGTCTGATACGTGGAAATCGCATTATCAGGAGGTCCAGGAGGAAGCCAATGAGAAGGGTTCCTAATTATGGAGGAGTCAACAGCGCCTGGGATACTAGAAAAATGTTGTGCTACACGTAATTTGCGAAAAAATTTGTGTAAAGCCAGCCTAGTAGAAAAATCATCATACCTGGAGGTGGGAACAAACGAAATACCCAATTCCAGGACTTGGCGTTGTTCTGTAGTTAAAGGTATGCCAGAAAGGTTTAAAACGGACGATTCTTCGTCCGAGACCTGGTTTCCGGCCCCTGCCAAAAATCCTGTTGATAATTCCTCCGATAACGCCGACCTCTATGGGCATTCCCCCGCCCCCTGTCAGTAGCATTAGGGCGGTTACTCCCCAGTTCGGACATGCCCTGATCACTGCTGTCAGTTTCCGTAGAGTCCTCAGAATCAATATTAAAGGTCACCCGCTTACCGGAATTGATTTTTTTTATGGAGGGCCAATGATAAACGCAATCATTATCATAGTCCGTCTTATCTCTCTTGAATTTACGAATCTTCAAATCACGTACATGTTCTCGAAAAGAATCCAGCTGTTTTTGTATCTCTAACCATTGTGCTTGAAAACCGGCCGGTGAAATGGATTCCAATACTTTCTTCTTCAACTCGTCTACCTGCTGTGTTAAAGACTCCTGCTCCTGGATAGACCTCTCAACCAGGAGTGCTACCAGGTCAAAGCCGCATTTATTTAATATAGAATTCCACTTATACTTAAACATTGCTAAGAACTTTTGGGACTTTTGGGAATCATTCAGTCATTCAGATTTATTATTTTTGGTGTGTTTGATTGATCCGATTGGGGGTCTATTTTGTTTGCATCTGGTTGCATTTTTGGGACCACAGTACCATGTCTTCGGAGATGTTTGCATTCACAGAGGAGCAGATCAGGCAATTGAAAACGCACAAATAGTTATTCGATGAGGATCCTGCTGTTTCTTCAGGACAGCTGCCTTCCACGGTATTTGAGTTGAAGGATTTGCATAAAAAATTGATTAGGGCTCAACTGCACGGGTCAGCAATGGCACAATATTTAAAATCTTTGATTTTGCCTCGGGGCTTGCTGTCATTAAGCCCCCAAAACAATTTACTGGAGATGCTGCTTTTCTCAATAAGTGGAATTCTATATTAAATAAATGCGGCTTTGACCTGGTAGCACTCCTGGTTGCAGTTCAGTGCTATTGTTTCATGTAGGGATTCCTTACTCGAGCCATTGTCTCAATTTTGCGATCTCTTTTTTTCAACCGGCGGCTATGAAGGTTTCCTCGTACCTTAGAGATACCAGTGATTTTTTGAACCATTGGCAATCTTGTCAAGCGGTTGCCACCTATAGATTTTTGGTGTCTCTTGATGTTCAAGCTCTCTATACTAACATAGATCAACACGAGCTACTCACCTGTTTACGAGATTATCCGTTGATTCTTCCGGATAGAATCCCACGCTCTTTTGTGCTGGATTTATTGGAACTGGTGCTGAGCAGTAATTTCTTTTTATACCAGGGTACTTTCTATCAACAAATCCACGGTATAGCAATGGGGGCCACAGTGGCTCCATCCCTGGCTACCATATATATGGCGGTCTTTGAACAGCTGTACGTCTATTCGGATCCTTTGTTCTATCTGGTCACCTTCTGGAATCGATTTCTGGACGATATTTTTTTTCTCTGGGAAGGAACACGTTCTGACTTGGACTGCTTTTTAGCCCGTCTCAATACGCATGTGCCCAGGATCCAGTTTACTGCCCAGATTTCTCCAAATATTATGCAATTTTTGGATGTGCAGATCTTATTAACTTCTGAAGGTTTCAAGACTACATTATATCGCAAAGCGATACAACGTAATACATTACTTCGGTATGAGAGCTTCCACCCCCGCGCTCTTAAACAAGGCCTCCCCTTTGGGCAGTTTCTAAGATTACGCCGCAATTGTTCCTCTTTATGGGATTTTAAACAATACGCTGGTGAACTTGAACATCGCTTGCTCCAACGGGGATATCCTCAATGGGTTATTTCTAGGGCCTATAAACGAGCGCGCTATTTACATCGTGAGTGGCTTCTCACCCCTCCAACTCCGAAATCGAAGGATTCAGTAATCACTGGGGTTTTACCATTTACTCGGCACATTACATGGGTCACGCATTTGTTACACAGATTCTGGCCCATTATTGGGATACATGACTGCTTTCGGGATTGCACATTGCAGGTTGCATACTCATGTACGGCCAACTTACGGGATAAATTGATGTCAACTGTTTCCCCGCTGGATCGGCCTCCTAGATTTCATCTTGGGAATGGCCATTTTGCCTGTGGTAATTGCAATTATTGTGCTCAGACAATGGAGGGACCTGTGTGGGTGGACGGTCATACATCTAGAACCTTTACTACCAGATGGTGTACGGATTGCTCCACAGAATATGTGGTATATTTGATCGTCTGCCCATGTTCTCTCTACTATGTTGGTCGGACCAAGAGGGCTATAAAAACTCGTCTCTCTGAACATGCATCCCGTCTGAGAACAAAAACTCTGACGGCTCCTATGGTGGAACATAATTTACTCGTGGGCCATGTTTTTTTCTTCTATGCGATGGAGAGTGTTGGATTTTGTTCCTTTGGACCCTTGCGGAGGTGACCGCGAACAAAGACTTCAACTCAGTGAACAACGCTGGATTTATTTACTTAATTCGGTAGTTCCACATGGTCTCAATCTTCAACTTGACTGGCACACCATTATTTAAGTTATTTTCTTATTGCTTTTTCGGTGGTTAATCGGGGGATTCCCTGTGCAGTGGGAACTCCGGTATTGCCCCGTAGTAGTGTGTTAGTGATTGGCTGGGAAGCTCCTTGCGTCATGCTGCCATCAGATGTAGTAGACTATAAAGTACGTTACATTCCCTTCGATGTGTAAGCTGAACACCTGCCGCTAGCTGATTTCTGGACCTGAAGCAGGGTTTCTACACCAGTTGGCGGAAAACCCGAAACGTGAGCCACGTCGTCATTTGCAGTTTCGGCGTTCTGGCAGTGACTACTGCAGCAGCAGTTAAGTTTTGGATTCTCATTTTAAAATTTAAACTTCCTTAATAAAAGGAGTGGTCATGGTGGTGCCTTAGGACTAGTTTCTGGCACTGGGCTGACAAGCTCCGACAAAATAACATTGCAAAGAACTTTTGGGACTTTTGGGAATCATTCAGTCATTCGGATTTATTATTTTCAGGATGGAAATAGAGTTTGGGCAGAAAGGGAAGGAGGGGTCGGAAGCAGAGGCACTTTGAGAGAGTTGAGAGTTGTAAAGCGACGGCGAGAGTCAGAGGCAAGAGCGTTAGTCAGATGGACATAATTGTCTTGTTTGGCGAGTGCTATGACTGACTGGAAAGAGACAAGCATGAATTTGAAAGTCCACAAGGGTGCAGGATTTGAGTCAAGGATGCTCAGCTGAATGGACACAGGAATGCAGATAGCGGGTAGTGGAAGACAGCCAGGGTTGGGGTATAGTACGTCTCACAGGACGTGGCATGGGCTGAGCAAGAGCATCCAGAGCAGTGGAGAGTTCAGCAGTATAGGAAACTGCTGCCGCCTCAACCGAGTCAGATGACATAGTGGAGGAGAGCACCAAAGAGTCAATAGCATGAAGATTTCTAAAGAGGTTGGAGGAGACAGGGCAAGGTTGAGGTGGCAGGTGATGAAGAGTGAAGGCGATGGTCTGATAAGGGAAGAAGTGAGGTACAGAAGTTTGAGGGTAAACAATTAGAGAAGAATACAAGGTTGAGGCAGTGGTCTTGCTGGTGAGTAAGGGCAGTAGAGCAAAGCTGGAGGTCGAATGAGAAGGTAAGGGAAAGGATCTTTAAAGCATAAGGGCCAGAGGGATTATTAACATGAATGTTAAAATCCCTGAGAATAAGGGAGGGAGAAGATGAATTCAGAAAGAAGGAAAGCCAAGAGTCAAAGAGTGAGAAAGGTAGAGGTGGACTTGTCAGGAGGTCAATAAATAACAGCTAACTGGAGAGGTAGTGGAGTTAAAAGGTGGATGGAGTGAACTTCAAAGGAGGGAAAGGAGTGAGACTGAGGTAGCAGGAGGAGTTGAAATTGGCAGGAGAGAGTAGAAGTCCAACACCACCACCATGGCCAGTGAGACGAGACATGTGGGAGTACTGATAGCCGCCATGATAAAGAGCAGCGACTAACACAGAGTCTTCTGGGAGGAGCCAGGTCTCAGAGCAAGAAGATGGAGAGCATTAGAGAGAAAGAGATCATGAGTAACGGCAAATGAGAAAGGGAGAGAGGGAAGGGTAAAGGAGAGGGATATGAATAAGATTTCAGCTGTTGCGTGAAGATTTGTTCTGGGAGTGTGACAAAAGTCTAGGGGGGCCAGGGTGGGGGTTGATATCTCCAGAAGAGAGAAGGAGAAGGAGTAGAAGAGTGCGGGGCAGAGAGGAGACAGCATGGCGGCAACAAGGGTGAGATTGTTTTATTTATTTTATTTATTTATTTATTTAAAGTTTCTTATATACCGCGCTCTTTAGCATCAGCGCGGTTTACATGGAACAAAACATTCTCAATACATTTGAAAAACACGTATGAGTTACATATAACAGGGAAATAAACTTGGGAAAACAAGGATAACTATCTACAATAACGAATAACTATTTACATAAGTTCAACTAGTATAGAGATTTTAGTGAGCAGCGGAAATACAACAGAATTTTAGTTCAAGAAGGTATGTCTTATAGAGTAGTTATGCATATGAGAGGGAGAAAGTGGTGAAGCTCAAGAGTTGATGATAGGTTGAGGACAAGATGGTGGGGGAAGTGAGGACTCCAAATAGCCACATGTGGGAAGCAGAAAGAGTCCTATGTCCCTCATATTCTACAGGAAGTGGCCTCAGAGGAGCAAGGAGACCCCTCCCTTCAGAGAGAAAGAATTAAAATCTATTTTGTAGACCACCATCTCCCTGCCATGATAACCTAACAAATATATTGGAAGCCGTCTGCACCTCAATGCCTAACAAACTCCACATAATCCTTGGCGACTTTAATCTTCCATCCCTGAACCAATCTCATGCCTCCCACTTTACAAATGCTATGCTTGGACTAGGCTTTCATCAAATAGTTCAATCGCCCACTCATAGAAAAAGAAACACCCTAGACCTTATCTTCCTCCCCTCCCACATCTTACAAGACACCCTTTTCTCGCTTCCTAATGTGCTCCCCTTACTATGGACTGACCATTTCTTAATAAATTTTTCAGTCCCTGCTATGTTCACACCGTACAAATTCAATGATAATACTCAATTTAAAAATAAGTTTAAACCCTTTAACAAAGAAACTTTCTTAAATGACACCATCCCACTCATCGATTGATCAGTTACAAATCTTGATGATATCATTAATACCTGGAACTCCATTATTTTGAGAGCAGCACAAACCACAACTTCACAAAATAGCAGACAGAAAGAATCCAAAAATTGGTACACTTACGATCTTCTGAAGCTAAAGCAAAAGCTGAGAAAATTAGAGCATAGATGGAAAGCAACAAGATCAGAATCTGACAACCAAATATATATGTCCATGCTTAAGACCTACAAGGAGGCAGTTAATAATAGAAAAAGGAGTATCACTCCAAACTCTTAACCCGTTCCCTCAACCGACCTAGGGAGCTTTTTTCCATCGTCAAGTTGCTCACTAAGACACCGAACTCTGATTCGGACCTCACCCAAATTGATCCTCAAAACCTAGCCAATTATTATATGAGTAAACTCATACCCATATCCACTTATTATTCTACACGAAACCTTCATCACCCAGATTTATATATTTCCAATTGCCTTAACCAAACCACTTGGTCTACATTCTACCACATCAATATCAAACAACTCAAAAATGCATTAACAAACCTGAGCACTACAACCTCCCCAACTAATCCATGCCCAGTTAGCTGGATTAAGTCCACGAGAGATGAGTTTTCCCCTATCACACTTCACATAATAAACAGATCCTTGGAAACAGGTCAAATGCCTTTGGCACTAAAACAAGCAACCATACGCCCCATTCTCAAATCTAATGTAACTGATAAATCATTCCCTAGATTCTATCGCCCCATCTCTAGCCTTCCTTTTTTAACAAAAATAATTTTAAAAAAACAGTTCAAATTCAACTGCAAGATTTTGTTGACTTAAATGCCCCTCTGGATGCCCAACAGCATGGTTTTAGACAGCACCACAATGTTGAGACCCTCATGCTGTCACTAATGAACACACTACTCTGCGGTATCGATAATTGCAAACAAGTTTTTATGCTTGTATTTTTAGATATTACTGCCGCTTTTGATTGCATCTTCCATAAATCCATTATATCAAGACTTCAACAAATTGGCTTAAGATGCACTGTTTTACAATGGTTTGAATCTTATCTTACAGATCGCACACAACAGGTTCGGTTTGGCACAGCAACCTCCAACTTTCAACCAGACCCAGGGTGTCCCTCAAGGCTCTTCTCTCTCTGCCCTCTTATTTAACCTCTATATGCAGCCCATCTGCAACATCCTTAGGAAACAGTCTATTTCCATCTTTATGCAGATGATATAATGTTCTCCCACCCAACTGATGTATCCAATCCACACTGCCCTCAGATCCTAGATTGTCTAATGGACATTACTGATTGGATCAAATCACACAACCTACGTATCAATTTCAACCAGACAGAAATATTTACATAACTTGTAACCAGAGCTTCTCCCCACCTTCTAAAATCCACATTAACGATATTGACATTGAAGTTAAACAAGAAGTCAAATACTTAGGTATTATTCTCAACCAGTCACTAACCATGGCTTCATACATAAAATCTGTAACCAAGGCTATATACTTTAAACTTAAGATAATTCAACTACTCAGACCCCTACTGGATTACCACAATTTCCAGTCTGTTCTACACTTTGATTACTGTACTAGCATTCTCTATGGACTACCCAGAAAAACCATACACCAACTCCAAATGGCGCAGAATCTAGCAGTCTGTATAATTCACAAGGCACACTACTATGACCACATCACACCTCTATTTCAAAGTCTCCACTGGTTACCTATTGAAGCTAGAACCAAATACAAATGTTTAATGATAATCCTTCACATTATACATCAGAATAACCCCTTCCTATCTTTCTTCCCTCGTTACACCTCCGGACCCCGCCAGATTCAGAAGAACCTGTTCTCAGAACACCCTTACAATCCCTATATACATCCAGAACACAAACAAAACCACCAGTTCAAGAGCATTCATGTATGTTGCCCCCACATTCTGGAACTCATTCCCAGATAACCTAAGGCTAATAAAAGATCATCTCCAGGAACAAGCAGGAATAAGTCCTCACAAATGGGTACGTCGGAACCGACGGAGCCGGTGCGGGAAAGCTCCCCAGCTTTTCAGATGAAAAGCGTTTGGGGCTTCCCACAGCGCATGCGCGCTGCCTTCCCGCCTTCCTTACCAGCTCTCTTCAGTTTCTCTTTTTCCGCGGAGCCAGCAGGTCGTGTTCCTGTCACCGCTGAAGAAATTGTTATTTTAATTTGTTTCTTTTGACCGCGTACCTGCCTTCCCCATACCAAAACTGGTACTGCCGGTCTCTCTTTCTTTATTTCTTAAAAAAAAAAAAAAAAAATCTTTTTTTTTTATTTCAGCACAACGTGGTAACTTTTGCTAGGCCTTCAGGCCTACACTAATTCTCCTCATGGAGAAGCCAGCTCCTGGTTTTAAAAAGTGTACCAAGTGCAGTGCTGTTATTTCTCTCTCAGACACCCATGAATGGTGTCTTAAATGTTTGGGACCTGACCACTCCATACCGGACGCCCATTCTGCTCCCAGATGTCTAAACGTGGTATGCAGAACCGGGCCAACAAGTTCCATGTGCTGTTTGCTTCAGATAATCCAGCATCACAGTCATCCAGGTCTTCCTCTCCGGATGGATCTCAGGTAACCAAATTTTCTGTGGGCAAATCCTCTAAAAGCAAATCTCTTTCAAAAGATCGAGAGGCTCTCAATCTTGAGTTCGAGGATTCTGCCCACACCAAAAAACCCCGGCGGGAGGCTCCGGCCTCCAAAGCATCACCTATGGGGTTACAGGTTGACATTGATGGCACGGCCTCGACTGCTCACCTGTTAGACTGCTCTGGGGTACCGGTCGATACCGGTACCGACATCCAGGCAGCAGTGGCGTCCATGGGCAATACTGTCCAGACCATGCAGCAGGCCGTTCTGGCTTTCATTAAGGCTGCGACGCCCTCGGTACTGATTCCATCGGTACCGACCCCGGTTCCGGTATCCACACCGGAACCGAGACCATCGACTTCCAAGCGTCGATCGGTTCCGCTTGCTGGATTCAGGCTTTTGCCCGATACAATCCCATGCCCGATACGCCCGATCTCGATATCGATCGGTACGCGTATCGTGCATTGCAAGCACAGAGAGAATACTCAGATTCTTCTGATGAGTTCAATTCCTCTGATGACTCTGCTGAGTTTGATCTTCCTGAGGAGCCCTCTTCTCTAAAGAGGGCGATGTCTCCTCTAGAGGATTTATCCTTTCAGGATTTCATTGCTACATCTTCTGAAAAGAAACCCAGATCAAAAAAAATTGGATATTTTAGGATACTCTAAAGCTCCTAAAGAGGCAGTTACTCTGCCTATCCATGAAATCCTTCAAGAACACTTGATGGATTTGTGGGAGACTCCTCTAACTCTGTCTCCTCATTCTCGTAGGTTGGACACCATGTACCGGGTCCCTCCTTCTCCTGGGTTTCAAAAAACTCAGCTGCCTCACCACTCCATTGTGGTGAAGTCTGCTATGAAGAAGATAAAGAGTCCCAAAAGGCACTCTTCTACCCCTCCAGGGCGAGAATGTAAGACCCTTGACTCTTTTGGTAGAAAGATCTTCCAGGCTAGTATGCTTATAGCCAGGATCAATTCTTACAGCCTTTATATGGGCATGTTTCTCAGAGAACTTGCCCTAAAGGTACGTCATTTTGCCCCTTTATCCCTGAGGATAAAAAGGAGGACTTCACTTCTGTGGTGACACAACTTTCAGAGGTCTCCAAGTTTTCCAACAGGGCAGCCTTTGATTCCTTTGAGGTTGCTGGCAGGGCTTCGGGAATTGCTATTGCAGCCCGACGTCTTGCTTGGCTCCAGGCTTCTGACCTAGAACCCTGGGTTGTGGATGGCCTAAGGAATCTGCCCTGTACAGGTGAGAACTTATTTGGTGAAGACTGGCAAATTAAAGCTGCTCAAATGGATGCAGAAAATGCCACTCTAGATAGACTTTCTAAGTCTACTTCTACTCCTGCCAAAAAGAAGTCTTTTAAAAGGCCTTACTATAAGAAGGCCAGATTTTCCACAAATACTGGCCAACAATCTTCTCAGCCTCGCTTTGCTGCTAAACGTCAGCAATTTAAGCAAGTAAAGTCAAAGTCTGCAGTGTCTGCTACACCCCAGCAGGCTCAACCCCCTCAGGGGTTTTGACTTGCCCCTAGAGAACTTACCATTTCTGGCTCTGGAACAACCAGAGCCTCTCACCATACCTGGAAGGTTAGTTCACTTTGCTCCCAGATGGGAGCAAATAACATCAGAGCAATGGACCCTCTCTATCATCAGAGAGGGCTACAAACTTCATTTCTCCAGCCTTCCTCCCCATACCATGGTGAGGCAATTCAGTTCTCCCCCATCTCTTCTGACCCTGTTGGGTCAGGAAGTCTCCTCTCTCCTTGCCCAAGGGGCAATAGAGGAGGTTCCTCTTCCTCAACAGGGGTTAGGGTTCTACTCCCCTTATTTCTCATAACAAAGAAGACAGGGGGCTTCAGACCTATCCTAGATCTGAGAGAATTGAACAAGTTTCTATTCAAGGAGAAATTCAAAATGCTCTCTCTGGGCATTCTCCTTCCATACCTTCAGAGTCAGGATTGGCTTTGTTCTCTAGATCTCAAGGATGCGTACACTCATATACTCATCCATCCATCCCACAGAAAATATCTTCGATTTCTGTTCCAGGGAAAACATTTCCAATACAGAGTACTTCCCTTCGGTCTCGCCTCTGCTCCAAGAGTATTCACAAAATGCATGGCAGTCGTAGCCGCATTTCTAAGAGGCATGGGAATCTTCGTCTTCCCATATCTGGACGACTGGCTCATCCGAGCTCCATCTCAGTCAGAAGCCCAGATTTCCTTGGACCGCACAAGGCGTATTCTTCAATATCTGGGACTTGTGGTAAACATTCCCAAGTCCCAACTCATCCCTACTCAGTCCCTGGAATTCATAGGGGCCCACTTGGACTCCACCACTGCAAGGGCCTACCTCCCTCTGGTCCGAGGCCAATGGCTAATCAGCTTGGCCTCCCAGGCTCAGTCCAGAAGTCACTTGTCAGCCAGAGAAATGCTGCAACTTCTGGGCCACATGGCCTCCATGGTCCATGTGGTGCCCTACGCTCGTCTTCATATGAGGGCAGCTCAATGGACTTTGGCCACCCAGTGGTCTCAAGCATCGGGACTGCTCTCAGACCAAGTACTCACCTCAAAACGTCTGTTTTGGTCTCTCCAGTGGTGGACATCCTCCAAAAATCTGTTGTTGGGGACCCCCTTCCAACCTTCGTTGCCCCAAGCAACCCTCACAACAGATGCCTCCCAAACAGGGTGGGGAGCTCATCTCCAACACCTCTCCACTCAGGGCACCTGGTCTCCCCAGGAGACCAACCTTCACATCAACCTTTTGGAACTGCGAGCAATCTTCCTTGCCCTCACAGTCTTCCACACCCTCCTTGTCAACCTGACTGTCCTAGTCCAGACAGACAATCAGGTAGCCATGTTTTATGTCAACAAACAAGGAGGGACGGGCTCTCTGTCACTTTACAACGAAGCTCTCAGATTATGGGCCTTCGCCAGAGAGCATCAAATTCATCTTCTGGCAGTGTATCTTCCAGGAGTTCAAAACTCTCGGGCAGACAGACTCAGTCGAGTTCTGTTTCCACACGAGTGGTCCCTGCATATGGACCAAATACACTGAATCTTCCAGGAATGGGGGACCCCGGACATAGACCTCTTTGCAAGTCCGTGGAATGCCAAACTTCCCCGGTTCTGTTCCAGGATTCCGTGTCAGGGAGCTCAGGCCAACGATGCCTTTCTCCTGCATTGGGGTCAGGAATTCCTGTATGCTTTTCCACCCATCCCTTTGATTCCCAAGACTCTGTTCAAACTACAGAGGGATCACGGATCCATGATCCTCATAGCTCCACGCTGGCCACGCCAAGTGTGGTTCCCTCTACTTCTACAGCTCTCCCAGGACTCCTCCCTGGACCTGGGAGCTGTGCCAGACCTTCTGTCTCAGGAGAAGGGGACTTTGTGGCATCCAAACCCCAAGTCCCTACATCTCCAGGCTTGGTTACTGAAGGCTTAAGCCTGCATGATTATAGTCTTTCTCAACCAGTGAAAGATATACTTTATGCTTCTAGGAAACCCTCTACCAGGCGTTCCTATGCTTTTAAATGGAAACGTTTTTTCCATTTGGTGTGCTCAACAGGGTCTTGACCCTCTAGCACTTCCTTTGCATTCTCTATTAGACTATCTCCTGCATCTTTCCAATGCAGGTCTCAAGACGAATTCAGTACGAGTCCATTTAAGTGCTATTGCAGCATCTTTGAAACCTATAAATGGACAACCTGTCTCCTCTCATCCTCTTATTGCCAGATTCATGAGAGGCCTGACCCTAACTAAGCCTCCCATCCGCCCACCTCCGGTGGCATGGGACTTAAACCTAGTTCTGGGTCAGCTTATGCAGCCACCTTTTGAACCTTTGGTTTCTACTTCCCTGAACTTTCTTTCCTGGAAGGTTCTTTTCCTTATTGCAGTCACTTCGGCTCGCCGCATCAGTGAACTGCAGGCTTTGGTGGCTAATCCACCTTATACCAGATTTCATCATGATAAGGTGGTCCTTAGGACGAATCCCCACTTTATGCCCAAAGTGGTCTTGCCTTTTCATCTTAATCAAGAGGTATATCTACCTGTTTTTTTTCCGGCTCCTCATGCATCCAGTGCAGAGAGGAACCTTCATACTCTTGACTGTAAAAGAGCTCTCGCCTTTTACCTCAACAGGACTCAGCCACATCGAAAGTCTTCCCAACTTTTTGTGGCTTTTGATCCTTCTCATTTGGGACTTCCAGTCTCCAAACGTACACTTTCCAATTGGATTGCTCAGTGTATTTCTTTTGCTTACCAGAGTAAGAATATTTCTCTGGAAGGCCATGTCACAGATCACAATGTGAGAGCCATGGCTACTTCTATGGCTCATCTTCACTCTGTATCCATCGATCAGATCTGTCGAGCAGCCACTTGGGCCTCGGTTCATACCTTCACAGCCCATTACTGTTTGGACAAGGACTCCCGCCGGGATGCCTTGTTTGGTCAGGCTGTCCTCAAACACCTGTTCCATACTTAAGCAACTCCTGCCCACCTTCCCTGAATGGATGCCTGAGATCCATACGAAGATGGTTTACCCTTGGAGGGGGATCTCCCAGGCATCTTAGCTAGGGAGTCCCCATATGTGAGGACTTATTCCTGCTTGTTCCTGGAGATAGCACAGTTACTTACCTGTAACAGGTGATCTCTGGGAACAGCAGGAATTAGTCCTCACAACCCACCCACCTCCCCTAGGAGTTGTATCTTCTATCTATCTACCTTCCTTTCCTCTCTCTATTGTCTCAGCTATAAACTCGAACTGAAGAGAGCTGGTAAGGAAGGCGGGAAGGCAGCGCGCATGCGCTGTGGGAAGCCCCAAAAGCTTTTCATCTGAAAAGCTGGGGAGCTTTCCCGCGCCGGCTCCGTCGGTTCCGACGTACCCATTTGTGAGGACTAATTCCTGCTGTTCCCAGAGATCACCTGTTACAGGTAAGTAACTGTGCTTTCAGTCCTTTCGAAAGGAACTAACAATGTTCCTCTTCATTCAATACTGTAACCTCAATACCCCTACTCAACCACTTTGAACACCATACCTCCTATCATCATTAAAGATTATGCATTTTTATCCTATACACAGTCCTAAACAACCTATGCATTGTATTTGTACAATTGTAAATAGTTCACCTTACTGCAATGTAAAATCATTTTTATTATGTTGATTGTTCTCTGTAGATAGTTCCACTGATGTTATAATGTAAACCTGCTCACTGTTCATTGTAAACCACCACTGATCTTTGGAAGTGATGGTATATAAATGTTGATAAGTAAATAAATAAATAAATATCAATGTAAATAGTTGATTTCTATTGTTCTATGTTCTATGTAAAATGTATACAAACTGTGTACATGACTGTTAACTTGTTATATGTAAACCGCCCTTGATCTCTGGAAGGGGCGGTATAAAAGAAATAGTTAAATAAATAAATAAATAAATAAATAAATATCACCCATATGTATTGATCATTTTCCCTAAAATTCCCCAGTCCCCTGTTATTCTGTTTGTCTGTCTTAGCAGATTGTAAGCTATGTAGAGCAGGGACTGTCTTTTATGTGTATTTGTGTAGCACTGCATATGCCTAGTAGCGCTATATAAATAAGTGGTAGTAATAGTAACATCCTTATATGGAGCTTCAAAGAAGATAATAAGAATGAGTGACGGGCAGGTGGAACCAAAGTCTGCTATAGAAGAATACAGAAGGCTAATGAAGATAGGAGATCAAAGAATCCATGTGACTGAGAGAGCAGAAATCTGTGGAATTGGGAGGAGCTTAGCAAAAGTGGGGGGAGGGGAAGAACCCTCTTACACTCCCCTTCAGAAGAGAGAGGAGAAAAGAGAGGAGAGCAGAGAGATGCCTCGAAAGAAGCAGAAGGAAGGCAGGAAAGAACCAGAATGAAGAACAGCCAGGACTGCTGCCTTAATTAACTATCTGTGTGAAAACAGACAGAATCAGGTCAGGGAGAAAAGGAAGCTGCTGGTCACAAGAGGCAGGAAGGGCCAGCAAAGCTGTTTTAAACTAAGGATAAACCAGAGTTTGAGTCAGAATGCCCTGGAGCAGCAGAATATAGGAGTCCTGCTTGTGAAAAGCGAGCCAGACTGTGTAGGATCATAGAGAATAACTTCCCTGGGGTGTGGAGATAGACTGCAAGGTCAGCCCCTGCAAGGAAACTATAGCCTGAGCTGTGCTTGGAAAAGACAACCAGCCTCGGAGCCTGCCAGCAGACAAATGCAATGTCTGAAGGAGACGAGGAATAGCAGCTGCGCAAGAGTCTTGGAAGCATTAGTATGCTGCATAGATCCCTAAAGGCCAGTGGCTGCAAGCTCTACTGCAAATCTTTCCTATTAGGGAAAAAAAGTGTTAGAGACTCTAGATAGAGTACTCTAGTTTGTTTTACTTTTAGTTTACCTAGTATACAATTGAGAGTAAAGGCATATATTAAGGACAGGACTACTTTTTGGTCAGGGCCTAGAGAGGTGTGTTAATTTATGTAGTCAGTCAGGTGAGTCAAGGGACCTGGGAGCATGACTGCCCACAGTGTGAGACCACCATTGTGGCAGGTGCAGGCCTGTGACCCACAGTGTCTGAACATAAGCAGGCCAGCATGGCTAGCTTGACCTGTAAATGAGGCCTGTGGAGAGGCATATAGGATTGCACATCCCCCAATATGCTGCTATTGTAAGATAGAACTCAGTAGAAATATTGAATTAGCTTAGGTAAGCAGAACTGCAGTATTGAAAGATGGAAAAATACAGAAAGGACATGTTTAAAAGTTACTGATAAGAAAAAGTACATCTGCAAAGAAATAATTAGGAGTGCTGACAGATGAGTTGCAGAGCCCAGCTCCTCTGCACGTACAAATTGGTTCTATAACCTTGAGAGTGTGAAAGTAACAAGTTGATGAACTGACCACATGCCCACTGGAGGGACATAATTGGATAAACTTATCAGTACCGGGACCAATAGAAGAAGTACGGGAGGTACGGAAGGTTACCGGGACCAATGAAATGTTTTTCTATACCTAGAATGGAACAGAAGTCTATAAAAGTTGTTGTAATGCTTGAAAACTTTGCTCAGCCATTTTGAAATTGATTGGTTCGAGACTTGTGCACAAATAAATGATTTGGACCTTTTGAACAGACTCCTGGTATCATTGGTTTGTCTGCGCTTTGCTGCTACACCATGGTACCTGAATCTGCAACACACAGACTAAGATTCCTGCCCAGCAGGAGTGGCAATTGAGTGAATCCCCCAGTGATGAGACTAAACTTACTTTACCATATTTCTGACCAGAACACTACTAGCTTAATTGAGCGCAGTTAACCCAAAGAGAGGTGTTACGGGGATACATCTGCACAAATCGGGATTGCTTATATACAACTGTATTGGGACAGTTGAAGTATTTTGGTACTGTATGTTCATTTTCTACAAAAGATTTGTGAGGGCCACACTGAGGAACACTGGGAAGAGAAAAGTTAGTTTGTTGCTTTGGGTTTAGGTCTTGTGTGGCCAAATTTAAAAAGTGGTTGCACATTGGTAATATTATAAACTAATTGGTTGTATTGCATTGCATTTTCCTGTGGTTTTTTCTCATATGTTTTTACCAAATTGGTTCCAATACTATTACTCAGTATTAACCTACCCTACTTAAATATCCAAATAAATTTGGTTAAACACCTCATTCTGCTTTGTTTATTTTTTCCTACTTCCCTACCCTTTTGCAGAAACCAAACTATTTTCTTCCAGCACCAGTTCCTCATCCCAGCCTCTGGGGAAGCGTATTGTGAGCGTATATTATAACCTCACAGAGAGGTGGTGGTTTAGTTGCACCTTGTCAGCAGGTCAAGTCCAACCATCGATGACATTGAGAAGAAAGAAGGGCAGCCCAGACCGCTGGTTCGAGCATTACACTACCAACATCAGATGTTTTTAGTATTTTAAAAATACCTATGGGATAGATAATTAAATACTTCCCAGAATCGCATAATCAAATATTTAAATTAAAATTGAACATTTTACCTTTTTTCATCCATCACACTTTTTTCTCTCCTTTGCTTTCATCACCTGACATCTCCTTGTTCCTTTCCCAGAGTTTCTTTACATTGCACTCTGACTCCCCTCCTTTTTTCCAGTTCTTCCCTCTTCCATGTCACTTCTATCCATTTCTCCTCTCTGCTTGTTCTATTCAGCTACACTTCACATTGCTCATTCTTTTGCATCTCAAATATATTTACCTCCCCAGTTCTCCTCATCTGACGCACATCCAGCCATCTTTCTCCTACCTCCCCCACCACTTGTCTCCCCTCTTTCCCTTATTCCCTTTCAGTCTTTCATCTGTCTTCTCTTTGCCCTTTCTTACTTTCTCCCCCTATTCCTCCTAAATGACAGAGGCTGGTGGCATCTTCTAGATTAACCATTTTTGCTACTCCTAACAGAACTAAGCCTGGGAAAGATTTTTTTCTTCCTTATGCTTTCTGTCACCTCAAATTTTGCCCTATTTGTTATTCTCTATCCCTGTATCTCTTCACTTGCCTGTTTCTTAGATCATGCCCTTGTTCTCTGTGTTTTCTTTGTCCTCCTATCTTTTATGTCCTTCCCCGAGCTCCTTCTCTGGTGCTCTGCTGTTTTTTGTCCTCTTCCCCATCCTCTTTTATGCTACTCATATCTTTCTTATGACCATCCTCTTTCTTTCTCTGCAGTCTCCAGCTCAGTTTCTCTGATCTCTTAATGTTTAATTACATTTGATATATCGCTCAGGCCGAAGCATCAGAGCGATTTACAATATTACATATATGTTACAGAAAATATGAAAAGAACGCCATTTATAAGATAGGACAGAATAAGAGATACAGTGATAGTTAAAGGAATAGAGGAGACAAGAGGGAAGGCTCCATATAGCATCCGGAAAGGTAGATATATTATTTATTTATACCATATCATACCACCAGGTGTTTAGGCGGCTACCTATTATCCACATCTCATGGTACCTCATAACATGCTTGTCCATATTCTTTTCTCGTCACGGTTCACACCAGGCGCGTGCATGCCGCTGGAATGGCTGCTTTTAAACCGTTGCTGCCTGGATGTAATTGGCAGGTGCAGGGGATGAGGCGGAGCTCCCGCTCACAGCCTCCGATGCCGGCTTCACCCCTCCACCGCTCCGATCACTGCAGCAAGTAGAACCAAAACAGCAGCAGTTTACTCGGTCCTGCACGGTCCTACGCCAAAGGGCTCTCCGGTGAGGCCCTCAGGTGCGGGCCCGCAAGGTGCAGGTGCGCCGGTGGAATGGTGGTTTCAAAGCCGTTGCTCTGCTGATGGGATTGGCAGGCTCTGAGGGGTGAGGTGGAGCTCCCGCCCACAACCTCCGATGCCGGATTCTCTGCTAGATTCCTCTTTCACAGCGCAGAGGGAGCTATTGGTTCCCTGAGAATAGCAAATAATCTGTGGGGCATTATGGGCTTATGCAACATCAGAATTACATACAGATCCACAATAGAAAGAGCAGCAAAACTGCTCCGTCCCTTCACATCTCTTCTAGCTTCTGAGGATCTCAAGCTGATTGCTTGTGGCCTATCTCTGCTACTCCGAGGCTCTTTCTTGGCTTTTTTTGTTGTTTTATGGAGCAGTATATACTTAAGCGTGGTGACTTCCTGCTGCTGTTATGCTGCAGCCCTAACCCCAGGTTAGCTACCCTATGCAAATACATAATTTTTATACCTTGGTCTTAATGTAGGAGGGAGAAGCTGTATGCATAGGAGTGAGACCAAGTAAATAATGTGCATGCACGTAAGAGAATACATGTATGCTTGAAAGGGCCACATTTCTTTTATGTGTCCCAGAGAAGTGACTACAAGTTAGAAATGGAGCGTTGTGGACAATAATTGAAATGAAAATCCTAAGAAGGCAGATTCTTCAGGGAATTGCAATATCGGAGCACAAGAAACAGAAATCCACTTCTTATAACATATTGTGCAAAATGCAAAGATATAAGAGAAGCATATTTCCCAGTTGTGATAGAGAAAATAAGACTTTTCACAAAAGAATGAGCAGGGAGAACTTTGTATAACCTTCTCGGAAACCGGAGAAGAAGTAGCCATAGCAGCAAAGCATGTCAAATCCTTTCACCAGGGCAGAAATGTAATATGACCAGATAAAATACTGAGGTCTGTAATTTGGCTTTGTTGTTTATTTTCTATGTCTTGTAATTTTTTCCGTTACCGCTTATGTATTACCTTGGCAACAGCAACAGATACAAATTGTCAACCAATAACATTTCTTGAATCTAAAACAGAGAGAGAGGTGTTTGCATCTGAGGTGACAATCTAAAACCGAAAAGAAGACCCTGCTGTGGGACCAGCTGGACCACCTTCCTCACTCGGGTCTAGCTATCCTGTTCTCCCTCCCTCCATCTGTTCAGTGGGGTGAGAGGGTAGTTAGTTGGGAATAGTTTGGCATAGTGAGAGAAACTTTCTGGTAGGAAGTTAACAGACAGGAACCATATTTTATCAGTCCTGGAAAGGAGGGTAGTGGCAGGTATCTCCTTCAGTTTTTTCTAAGTAACTACATTCAAATGAAAGCAGTCTTTAGACTGCAGTAATTGAGGAGTCAGCATTTTACTTTCCTGGAAGTTCAAAGATTTTGCATGGGCATCAAGTATGCAACCCACAGGCTAAAATGTGACTCGCCTGACATTTTTATGAAAAAAAAAAAAAAAAAGCTTTACCTAATTGACTAGCACACAATTTGAATTTGTAATTGTAACTTTAAATTGTGACAAAAGTTTCAGAATTGTATCCGTAAGTAAAACTTGGGAAGAATTATTTTAATTGAAAGGCCTTTATGAGTCAAAGTTACTACTATTTGTCATTCGTATAGTTCTACAAGGTGTACACAACTCTATACATACAGATATAAGACACAGTCCTTGCTCAACAGAACTTACAATTTAATCAAGACAAAGAACATCACAAAACCGGGGACTAGAGCATGGTAAGATACACACAAGTGGTGAACAAGAGAGTGAGAGACATCAGGAGCCAAAAGTAGCTTTGAAGAGGTGGGTTTTTAGCCTGCATTTGAATAGGGCTAGAGAAGGAGCCTGATGCGCTGCCTCAGGTAATTTGTTCCAGGCATATGGAGCAGCAAGGTGAAAAGATCAAAGTCTGGAATTGGCAGTGGAAGAGAAGGTCACAGATAGAAGGGATCTGCCAGAGGAGAGGAATTTTTGAGGAGGGGGTGAGGAGTGAAATAAGAGGAAAGGTAGTGTGGAGTCGCAGAATGAATGCATTGTAGGTCAGTAGGAGAAGTTTGAACTGGACATAGAAACTGATAGGGAGCCAGTGAAGTGACTTGAGAAGAGAGGTTACATGAGCATAGAGACACTGGCGGAAGATAAGCCATGCAGCTGAGTTTTGAATAGACTGAAGGGGAGAGATGATTCGGAGGGAAACCTGCGAGGAGCACGTTACAATAGTCGAGACAGGAAGTGACTAAAGAATGGATAAGTGTTCAGAAATGAAGGGATGAAGTTTGCTGATGTTATAGAGAAAGAAGAGATCACAGTGACAATGAGAAGAGATTTCTACCCAGATCTAAAAAATGAAAGCAAGAGATAGAAAAGACAAAAACTGCAGTCATGGCATAGAAGGAGTGAATGAAAATATTTGTAAACAAAGGCAACATAATTTATATTGACACAGGTAAATGTGCTTGCATCTTGGACAAGAAACCTGTTAACAGTATTGGAAGCGCTTGTTTATTATTGTCAATAACAAAAAAATAATTCATGCCACACACATGCTTGGATTTCTGATCATGTGACCCTTAATTTGAAAAACTCAGATATCCCAGTGTTAGTCTCTCATTGTTAGGTATGTCTTTTCCAAACCAAGCAGCTAAGGCCTTTGTTACCTGAGCCCTTTAGTGAATCAGCTACAACTGAGTTCTAGCTGCTATACAGTTGCAGATTTTTTTCAAAGTATACTTCCTGGATTACAAGGGAAAACTGACATTGGCAATTATTTGTCCCCACTCAGTCTACTCCTACCCAGAAAACCAGAAAGAAACAAAGGCACAACATAATTTTTAGACAGACAGGGTTTCTACATTATTACAGTGACTTCTAACAGACATATTCCTAAGCCAGCATAATGTTCAGTACCATCTTCATCTGACACACCATCATACCCACTAAACTGTTCTCCTTCCTCTCTGCCAGGGGTCCAGCTGGGCCATCTTTTTTAATTCTAGCTTACTTGCCCTCAACCCTCAACACCCCATGGGATGCTTCCTACTACTACTACTGAACATTTGTATAGCACTACAAGACGTATGTAGCGCTGCACACATACATGTGAAAGACGGTCCCTGCTCATCAGGGAATGGTAAGGGAGCACGAGGGAGATCAGGTGAATCAAGATCCAAAGGTGGCAGTGAAGAGGTGAGTTTTCAGCCTGGTTTTGAAAAGGGTCAGAGAAGGTGTCTGATGTACAGACTCGGGTAGTTTGTTCTAGGCATAAGGAGCAGCAAGCTGAAAGGAGCAAAGTCTGGAGTTAGCAATAGAAGAGAAGGGCACAGATAGAAGCAATTTGCCAGAAGAGTGGAGTTCCCGAGGAGGAGTGTAGGGAGAGATAAGAGAGGAAAGGTAGTGAGTTGCTACAGAGTAAATGCACTTATGGGTCAGCAAGAGAAGTTTGAACTGGGTGCGGAAACGGATAGGGAGCCAATGAAGCGACTTCAGAAAAAGGGTAATATAAGTATGATGAGGCTGGTGGAAGATAAGTCGCGCAGCACAGTGTTGAACAGATTGAAGGGGAGAGAGATGATTTAGAAGGAGACCAGCAAGGAGTAGGTTACAATAGTCTAGACGGGAGGTGACTAAGGAGTGGATAAGTGTCTTAGTAGTGTGTTCAGAAAGGAATGGGTGAATTTTGTTGACGTTGTAGAGAAACAAATGGCAGGTTTTAGCTGTCAGTTCGATGTGTGTGGAGGAGAGATAGGAGTCAAAGATGACCCCAAGGTTGCGAGCTGAGGAGACAGAGGAGTAGAGAGTTCTACAGGAACAAGCAGAAAGTCAGTCCTCACTTATGGGTGACATCGGCACCAACAGAGCCCACGCAGAGCAATTCCCCAGCTTTCGAAGAAAGCCTTTGGGATTGCTGCCTCCTTTCCATCTTGCTCAGTCTCCCTTTTTCCATGGAGTCCTTCGGATGCACATCCTCATCTCTCAGAAAAAGTGTTTCGTTTTCGGCCTCTGGCCTGTGTTTTTTCCGGTAGCATCAGTCCTCTACCCGTCCTTCCCCTGCTCTCATTTTCCCTTGAGCGAGGAGACGTCCTTTCATGTAAAAATTTTTTTTTGCGGGTTTCGCGCCTTTTTTTCCCTCAACCGCTGGCTGCAAAGGTCTTCGACCTAGTGGGGGCCCTTTTTGCCCCAATGGCCACCGGTTTTAAAAAATGCGACAGATGCTCCAAAAACATGTCGCTCACAGACACCCATGACTGCTGTCTTCGGTGTCTTGGGGCCAACCATGACCCAGAGCTCTGCTCTCTTTGCAAGAAAATGTCCTCCAAAGCCCTGCTAAGTCGTAAGCAGAAGTTGGGTGATATTTTCCGGAAGGTAGCCCCGGAATCCCCAGCGGCACCCTTGGCGGCATCGCGCACAATCCTTCTCCTCGAACACCTCGGCTTCTTGGTCAACTATCCCAAGTCACACCTTGAACCGGTGCAGACCTTGGAGTTTATTGGCACATGCCTTGACACGGAGCAAGCGACAGCCTTCCTGCCCGCGGACCATGCAGACCACCTCTGGGCCATGGCGGCCCAGGTCCAGAACAGGGCTCGGATTATGGCAAGGGCCATGCTGTGCCTCCTAGGACACATGGCCTCCACTGTCCATGTGGTCCCCCACGTTCACATGCACATGCGGGCAGCCCAGTGGTGCCTCAGGGCGCAATGGAGCCAGGCCTCCGGCCACCTCAGAGACCCTATCTGGGTCTCCCGCAGTCTCCAAACTCCCTGGATTGGTGGCGGGACCCCCAAAGCCTCCTTCAGGGAATGCCCTTCCAGACCCCACAGTACGAGCTCATCTTGATGACGGATGCTTCCCTGCTGGGTTGGGGAGCCCACTGCGGCGCATTGTGCACCCAGGGACAGTGATCGCCCGAAGAGTCTCAGCAGCAGATCAACCTGCTCGAGGTTCGGGCGGTCTGGTGGGCCCTGAGGGCCTTTGAGGGGGCTGTCTGAGGGGGAAGTTGGTGTTCGTGCAGACCGACAACTGGGTAGCCATGTTCTAGATAAACAAGGAGGGGGGAACAGGATCCCGTCTCCTCTGCTGGGAGGCGATCCTCCCTTGCTCCTTTGTATTCACCGGGAGATGACCCTACAAGTAGTCTACCTCCCAGGACAAGAAAATGTCCTCACGGACAAACTCAGCAGGATCCTCCGCCTACATGTGTGGCACCTGGATCCGGAAGTCGCCGACCTCTTGTTCCATCGGTGGGGGATCCCATCCATGGACCTGTTCGCCAGCCTGGGGAATGCGCAGCTTCCCCACTTCTGCGGCCCGGTTCCACACCCAAGCAGGGTGTCCCTGGATGCATTACTCTTAAGCTGGACCTCCGGGCTTCTTTACGCTTTCCCTCCCACTCCTCTCATTGCGAGGACCCTGCACAAGATTCAGCGGAATGAGCTTCAGCGATCCTCGTGGCTCCTTTGTGGTCTCGACAACCTTGGTTCCCGCTTCTGCTCTGGCTCTCGTCCGAGCCTCCAGTCCCCCTGGGCTGTGCCCCGGACCTGCTAATGCAGGAGGAGGATAGGGTGCTCCACCCCAACCTGGCCTCGCTGTCCCTTACAGCCTGGCGGCTGAACGGGTCTCCTTAGCCCCGCTGCACCTCCCAGAAGAGATTGAGGAGGTCCTCCACGCATCGAGGAAGGACTCGACAAGATGGGTATATGTCTTTAAGTGGCGACGCTTCTTGGTCTGGTGCCCCGAGCTCCACATCAACCCATTTTCCTGCTCTACCCAGTGGGTGCTTCAGTACCTCCTCCACCTCTCGAAAGCAGGGTTGAAATCCAACTCGGTCAGGGTACACCTGAGCGCCATTTCGGCGAACCACCTCCCCATCGAGGGGAAACCCCTCTCGGGGCAGCCCTTGGTCTGCCGCTTCATGTGAGGTCTCTTACTTTCCAAGCCTCACATCCGGCCTCCTCCGGCAGAGTGGGACCTCAATGTGTTGCTTATGCAGCTTACACGATCACCCTTCGAGCCGATGGCGACGTGCTCGCTTCGGCACCTCGGCGTGCCGAGATAGCAAACTTCAGGCCCTTATGGCTGAGGCTCCCCTACACCAGTTTCTATGGGAACAGGGTGGTCCTCAGCACCCACCCCAGTTCCTTCTGAAGGTTGTCTCGGATTTCCATCTAAATCAGGAGATAGTCTTACCGACATTCTTCCCGAGACCTCATATCGATCAGGCATCGGCAGTATTACATACACTTGACTGCAAAAGGGCTCTTGCCTTCTACCTCCAGCGCACCCAGGCTCATCGCAAGTCTGGTTGACTCTTTGTTGCCTACGATCCCAATTGCTTGGGGCAGGCAGTCACCAAATGCACCCTCTCCGTCTGGGTGGCGTACTGCATCGCTTTCGCCCAGGCAAAGGTGGGCGCCCCGTTGGATCGGTGAGTCACTGCACACGGTGTCCGGGCCAAGACGGCCTTGGTGGCTTTGCTGCGCTCAGTGCCCCTGTCAGACATTTGCTGGGCTGCGACCTGGTCTTCAGCGAACACTTTCGCTGTGTACTACTGCCTGGAGAGGGATTCCCGCTGGGACAGCGCCTTCAGTTAGGCTGTCCTTCATAATCTGTTCAGGTATACGCAAATTCTGCCCCCGACACTTCTTCGACGGCTACCAAGAGCTTCGCCTCATGGACCCGAAGACTCGGGCTCCTTCGGCCATCAACTTCTGCTCACAGCCTCGCGGAGGCTTTATGGTAGCCTGTAGCTGGGGAGTCCCATAAGCGAGGACTGACTTCCTGCTTGTTCCTGAAGAAAGCATAGTTACTCACCTATAACAGGTGTTCTCCAGGGACAGTAGGAATCAGTCCTCACTACCCTCCCACCTCCCCTGAAGAGTTACTCTTTTTGTCCTTCCCTTGTCATCTGCTAGGGGACCTGACTGAGCAAGATGGCACCTTTCGGCGGGAAGAGGACCATGCATGCATGGCAGCAATCCCAAAGGCTTTCTTTGAAAGTTGGGGAATTGCTCCGTGCGGGCTCCATCGCTGCCAACATCACCCATAAGTGAGGACTGATTCCTGCTGTCCCTGGAGAACACCTGTTATAGGTGAGTAACTTCGCTTCATCCACAGAGACTGAGAAAGGAGGAAGAGGAGAGACATCCAAGTAGCAATGTCAGAAATGCAGGCAGAGATCCTGGCCATTACCAGAGAGATTTCAGGTGTAGAGAGGTAGATCTGGGAGCCATCAGCATAAAGAAAACCATGGGAAGAGATGTGTGCACCAAGATTATAGAGAGAGAAAAGGAGTGGAGCCAAGACAGATCCTTGGGATACACCAACTGATAGCAGTAGAGGAGAATCCACCAGAACAAACACTGAAAGAGCAATGGGAGAGATAAGAAGAGAACCAGGATAGCACAGAGCCCTTAAAACCAAGAGAGGACAAGGTATCAAGGAGAAGGTTGTGATCAACAGTGTCAAAAGCAGCAGAGAGGTCAAGAAGGATGAGGACTGAGTAAAGGCCCTTGGATTTTGCCAGGAACAGGTCACTGGAGTCTTTGGCAAGAGCCGTTTCTGTAGAATGTAAATAGTTTACTACTGTTATTGTACATAGTTAACTCTATTAGATGTAATGTTCAAGTTCTGTTGTTTGTAAACTGCTTTGATTTCCAGATAAAGCAGTATATAAGAATGTGAAATAAATAAATGTAAAGAACAAAAGCCAGATTGTAGAGGATCTAGAAGGACTTGAGAGGAGAGAAAGTTGAGGCAATGGTGGTGAACCATATGTTCAAGTAGTTTAGAAACGAAGGGTGGGGGGGAGATGGGTCGATAGTAAGGAGGACAGGTAGGGTCTTGTGAGTGTTTCTTGAGGAGTGACCACAGCATGCTTGAAGGCTGCAGGGAAAGTTGCAGTGGAGAGCGATAGGCAATAGTGGCTTGCTCATGGCAGCATAGGGCCAGTGGAATGAAGGAGCTTCAAGGCCTTTCTAAGTTTATCTGCCACATTGGGCTAAATTTGCCACTTCCAGCACCTATCGCTGGGTCGAGCATTTTACAGCAGGTAAAGGTCAGTGCTTGCTGCTACTACTATTATTTATCATTTATATGGTACTACTAGGCATACACAATGTTGTACAAGTGCACAAAATGAGACAGTCCCTGTTCCACAGAGCTTACAGTCTGCTAGGACAGATGAACAAAACAACCGGGGACAAGGGAATTCCTGGGGAATGATTCAAATACAAATAGGTGAAGACAGGAGGATAAAGGGTCAGGATCCAATGGCAGCCTCAAAGAGATGAGTTTTCATCATGGATTTAAATAGGACTAGGGATGGAGCCTGATATACTGACTCATATAGTCTAATCCAGGCATATGGTGCAGTAAGGTAGTAGGAACGGTGTCTCAAGTTGGCAGTTGAAGACAAGGACATAGATAGCAGTGATTTGCTTGATGAGTGGAGTTGCCGGGGAGAGATGAGAGCGGAGAGGTAGCGAGGGGCCACAAAATGAATGCATTTTGTAGGTCAGTAGAAGACGTATTGAACTGGATGTGGAAATGGATAGGGA
Organism: Ichthyophis bannanicus; assembly: GCA_033557465.1. Lineage (NCBI taxonomy): Eukaryota > Metazoa > Chordata > Amphibia > Gymnophiona > Ichthyophiidae > Ichthyophis > Ichthyophis bannanicus. The sequence continues at coordinate 1,246,877,252 of CM066031.1, read as the reverse complement.
GATAATTAAGCAACTTGAGTATAGCGATGCTGGCAGAAATCATAGAGGAAAAAATGCATATTAAAGCCTTTTTCAAGTACTTTCATAGCAAACACCTGTGAGAGAATCAGTTGGACCATTAGATGATAGAAGAATAAAAATGGTACTAGGGGAGGAAAAGGCCATAGTAGAGAGACTGAATGACTTCTTTGCTTCAGTCTTTACTGAAGATGTAGAAAAGTTACCCATCAACCAAAAAAAATCCTCAGGTCACATACACTGATATTTAAAGCTAATGTATCTGTGGAATTTAAACAAATCTCGATGAACCAAGATGTAAAACAGCAATTTGATAAACTAAAGAGTAGCAAATCACCTGAACCAGATGTTATGCTTTCTAGAGCTAAAAGAAATCAAAAATGAAATTGCAGATCTACTATTAGAAATTGTAAACGATCATTAATATAATCTATAGTACCTGAAGTGGCCAATGTAATGCCAATTTTAAAAAAGGGTTCCGGGGTAATCTGGGAAATTACAGACTAGTGAGCCCGACATTGATGCTGTGAAAAATGATAGAAACCATTATAAAGAATAAAATTATAGAGTCATGGTTTAATTGGACGAAGTCAATATGGATTTAGCCAAGGGAACTGTTGTCTCACTAATCTGTTATATTTTTTTGATGGTGTGAATAAACAGGTAGATAAAGGTGAACCAGTTGATATAGTGCATCTGGTTTTTCCAAAAGCCTTTGACAAAGTCTCTTGTGAGAGACTCGAGCAAATTAAAAAGTTATGGGATAGGAGGCAGTGATCTATTGTGGATTGAGAAGTGGTTAAAAGATAGAAAACAAAGAGTAGAGATAAATGGCCTATTTTCTCAACAGAGAAGGGTGAATAGTGGCATACCTCAAGGGTCTGTACTTGGGCCTATGCTTTTTACTATATTAATAAATGATCTGAAAGAGGGAACAGCAAGTGAAGTGATCAAATTTGCAGATGATACAAAATTATTCAAAGTTGTTAAATTACAAGAGGATTGTGAAAAATTGCAAGAGAACCTTGAGAAATTGGGAGACTGGACATCCAAATGACAGATGCCCAGTGCACAAGTGAAAGGTTATGCACTTAGGGAAAAACAACCCAAATTTTCAGTTACACAATGCAAGGTTCCACAGTAAGAATTGCCACCCAAGGAAAGGATCTAGGGGGTCATCATGGATAATACCTTGAAACACTCAGCTCAGTGTGTAGCAGTGGCCAAGAAAGCAAATAGAATGCTAGGTATCATTAGGAAAGGACTGAAGAATAAAACGAATAAAATCTCGATCCTTACCCTATAACTAATAACAAATTCTGTTGTGTATACTTGTAAATACTCATGTAAATAGTTGCAGAAATGCCGTCCCATGTTTTATCCAAGTTCTCTGACCTTGTTCTCTGTAAAACCAAACAGTTTGTTGTTCTGGTCTGTTGTTATATTGTGAACCGCGCTGATGCTGAATAGAGCGGTATATAAGAGCCTGTAATAAATAAATAAATATTTTTCATTGCTTACCCCTGGGCTAAGCAGCATGGAATCTGTCTATCTGTTGGGAACCTGACAGATACTTGTAACCTGATTGGTCAATGTTGGAAACACGATACTAGGCTCGATGGACCTTTGGTCTGACCCATTATGGCATATCTTATATTTTTATGTTCTTAAGATAAGCCGTGTAGCAGAGTTTTGAACAGATTGATGGGGAGACAGATGATTCAGCGGGAGACCAGTGAGGAGTAAGTTCTGATAGTCAAGGTGAGAGGTGATGAGGAATTGGTTAAAGGGTCTTGGAAGTGTGTTCTGAGAGGAAGGGATGAATTTTGCTTATGTTACAGAGAAAGAAATAATAGGTTTTTAGCTATCTGTTGGATATGTGCAATGAAAGAAAGAAAAGAGTCAAAGATGACCCCAAGTTTGTAAGCAGAGGAGATGGGGAGGATGTCATTATTAACCACAGAAAAAGAGAAGGGAAGAAGGAGGTAGAACGGTACAGGAGAAAGATAAGAAACTCCGTCTTAGCCATGTTCAGTTCCCGATGGCAGTGGGACATCTAGGCAGCAATGTCAGAAAATCAGGCTAAAATTTGGGCCTGGATTCCTGGAAAGATTTCAGGGGTAGAGAAGTAAACCTGAGAGTTCTACACTTTCTTACAAAGCCTGCTCCCCTTCACACTTCCTGTACAACTTCTTTACTTTCTGGAATGTTAAATAATCTTGCCCACATTTGACAGATGGACCCATCTTTCATACATAGACTAGGACAATCCACTATCTACTCTTTGTACTGTCTTGTCACTTGATTGCATGCCTATCTTCCTCTTTACTTTCAGGATTCCCCTATTCCATAGCTTCTGTTATTGCTATCACTGTCTGAAAAAGCCCTCTAATCATTCTCCCACTTGCTGCTGACAAGCAGATGGAGCAAGATTAAATAACTACTGCTCAGCTGAAAGGAAACAGCAGACAGTGGAGTCGGTAATGGTGAAAGACCCTGCAGCAGCAAACAGGAAGTAGCATGGCAGAGTTGGTTGCAGGAAGCATCAAAATTGGGATCCAGGAGGTGTTTGAAGCATCTTTGGTCCTGAACTGGAGAGAAAGATGTATCTTCAGCCCTGATTCAGGCCTGGGAGGCAGCAGCAGGGCCTCAGAGAGGCTGCAACAGATGTTAAAAGATGAAATATTTCCTGAGAGAAAGTTCATATATACTTATTGGAGAATATGCACTACCCCTTATTTAGAGGTGATATGATTGAGACATTTAAATATCTCCGTGGCATAAATGCACAGGAGGACAGCCTCTTTCGATTGAAAGCAAGCTCTGCTACGAGGGGACATGTGATGAGGGTGGAAGAGGATAGATTCAGGAGTGATATGCAGAAATATCTCTTTACGGAAAGAGTGGTGGATTCGTGGAATAGTCTTCCAGTCGAGGTGGTAGAGATGAGAACAGTATCTGAATTCAAAGAAGCATGGGACAGACACAGCGGATCTCTAAAGGAAAAAAGGGGAATGCTGTAGTGGGTTGATATGGAAGGACAGACTAGATAAACCATGTGCTCCTTTTCTGTCATCATGTTTCTATGTTTCTATGAATAAAATACAGTCAGGGACAAGGCTCTCTTTCTTAATTTGTAGAGCAGTTCTCTTTAAAAAAAAAAATTACAGGCTTATGCAGTGAGTAGAACACTTGACTCAGAACACACTATCAAGACCCTTATCTACTCTCTCATCATCCCCCACCTAGACTTTTGCAACTTGCTCCTCACTATTCTTCCATTGACTCATCTAGCTTCCTTTCAGTCCTTTCAAAACAAAGCTATACAGCTGATCTTCTGCCAGTGTCACAACATTCACATAACCCCCCCCCCCCCCCAGTCAATTCATTGGCGCTCTATCCATTTCTGCATCCAGTTAACACTTCTCCTTCGGACTTACAGGTGCATTCATTCAGCGATAACTCATTACCTTTCCTCTCTTATCTCTCCCTAGATCAGTGGTTCCCAAATTGGGTCGAGACCCCATATGGGGTCACTTCATCAGTGAATGAGGTCATAGAAACATGGCCATTTCCCCTTATCTGTGGACTTTCACTGTGACCTAGGCCAAGTATGGCAGTCAGCAAGTCACCTCTGAGCCAATGAACATTCATAGAGCCTTGTCCCTTCCTGTTAGACTGGAAACACATACCGAGTACTGGGGTCTGTAAGCACACACTGACACAAGGGACCCTGTGCTGAATGCTGCTGTTGCCACTACTGCCGCCTTCCTGCTTTATGAGAGGGGTCAGAGGGGAAGGAGGCTGGAGATGTGCTTTTTGACATCGTCATCTGGGGTCACATGAATTTTCACTTGTTAAAATGGGTCATATGGTATAAAAGTTTGAAAAGCACTGCTCTAGACCCTCCCTTGGGAATTCTGCTAATCGGGCAAATCATTTTTATCTGTATCCTTCTCTTCCTCTGCCAACTCCAAACTTCAGCCATTTAACCTTGCTGCACCATATGCCTAGAACAGGCAATCTGAGTCGGTGTGTCAGGCTCCATTTATGTTCCTATTCAAATACAGGCTTTAAAACCCACCTCTTCAAAGCTGCTTTTAGCCAGTTCTTTTCAACCTTTTTTTTATTGCACACTTTTGAGTTTGTTCAGCCTCAGGGCATACAAATCAAATTTTGCATTCAAGGCTGGTGCATGGCTATTCTCCAGGACCAAGCAGGAAGTCAGTCCTCACATATGGGTGCCCTCGTGGAGCAATTTCCCCAGCTTTCAAAAAAAGCCTTTGGGAATTGCAGTGCGCATGCGCGGTCCCCTTCCCGCCCAAGGGTGCCATCTTGCTCAGTCTTCTTTTTTCCGCGGAGCCCTACAGACGCTGTTTGTGATCGCCGCTGAAAAAGTTGATTTTATTTACTATTCTTTTCTCGGTTCGACGCCGGATCCTTTTCCCGCCCGGACCCGATACGCCGTATCGAGTCCGTTCTTTATTTTTTCGGTTTTTGTCCTTCGTGACTGGCGTTCCTGCCATTTTTTCTTTTTTCACTGGCAGCCCTGTCTTTTGACCTCGCAGGGGCCCTTTTTCCCCCAATGGCTGCCAGCGGGTTTAAGAAATGTGATCGGTGTAAGAAACTTATGTCTCTTACCGACACACACGACTGCTGCCTCCGCTGCCTCGGACCCGATCATGACCCGATGATCTGTGGTCCGTGTGGCAAAATGTCCTCAAAAGCGTTGAGGAGTCAGCAGCATCAAAGAGAATGAATCTTCTCTGACTCCGCGTCCGGCCGGGCCCGGACCTCGTCAGAGGCTTCGATGTCCCGGGACTCCGGTCCTGAACATCGTCGGAGTTCCTCTGAGCGGGGGTCTCCTGCCCGGGAACATCATAGGAAGAAGAAACCCGCGAGGAGGGCGTCGTCGGTGGACACTCCTGGTTCCTCGAGGGCCAGGTCGCATAGCCCCGATAGCCGTCCTGGGTCCTCGGAGTCGGAGAGGCCTTCGAAACATCCTCGTCTCGAGATGGAGTCTCCTGGACACGTAAGTACTGTAGTCCTCATGGACTCGCCTCCGAAGGAGCCGACGTCGGGCCCGATGCTGTCGGGGCCCGAGTCGGGGGCTGCTGGGTCTCCTGAGCTCGGACTCAGGTTGACGGCCTTGGAGAGCAGTTTCGCTGCCTTCATGGACCAGCAGCGGGCATTGATCGCTGGCCTCGCCGGTGCATCTGCCCCGACCACCGGGACGTCGACGTCTAAGTTGACCCCGGAGACCGAGCCGATCCTCGAGTCCATGCGGGCTCGAGTCGATCCTCGGTCGCGGTCTCCCTCGGCCTGCCGTTCGGGACCGAGGTCGTCGACGCCGGCCTCGGCGTCGGGGCGGAGGGCATCGGTGCCTGCCCGACCGGAGCCGCTCGATTCCTCCACCGAGGAGTCGGGCTGGGAGACGGAGGACGAAGAGTCCCCAGGTACTTTTTGGACTTGGTGCGTCCCATCGGACTCGCCCGAGTCGGAACCTCGGAGACGATCTCCCCCGGAGGACACCCGGTTCTCGGACTTCGTGCGGGATATGGCCAAGGCCTTGGCATTCCCCACGGATCCCGAGGAGGAGCCTCGAGCTCGATGCCCTCCAGTATGACTCTCCCCGAAGGAGGCCTTTACTGTACCGGTTCCTCCGATGCTGGAGCGACTTCTCTTCCGCATGTGGGAGAGCCCGGCGTCGGCGCCAGTGTTAAGCAAGCGGGTCGATTCCATTTATCGAGTCCGCAAGAGCCCAGGGTTCCAAAAGGCACAACTACCGCACCATTCCATGGTGGTGGAATCGGCCATGCATCGACTCAAGAGTCAGAAGATGCACTCCTTGGTGCCTCCTGGCCGGGAGGCCCGGAACCTGGATGCCCTTGGTAGGAAGTGCTTCCAGGGCTCTATGCTTGCTTGTTGAGTCCAGACCTACCAGCTCTATATGGGCATGTATCTCCGAGACCTGGCAAAAGAAATTGCCGGGTTCTCTGCTGGTCTCTCCGAGGAACCTTTGCAGAGGTTCCAGGCCTTGTCCACTGGTATTCGAGGGTGCTCGAAGTTTATCTCTCGAGCAGCCTACGATGGCTTCGAAGCATCAGCTCGAGTAGCCGGAGCCGGCATCGGTACCCGCCGACAGGCTTGGCTTCAGTCATCCGACCTCGAGCCATGGGTACAGGACAAGTTGGTCGATGTCCCCTGCAGAGGTGAAAACCTCTTTGGCAAGCCCATGGCTGAAAAGGCTGCACAGATCGAGACCGAGACTCTGACCAGGACTAGGCTGTCCAGAAAAACCTCTGCCCCTTCTCAGAAGAAGAAGGGCTCGGGGAAAAAGTCCTTTTACCCGAGGAAGGCGACTGCCTATAAACAATACCCTCATTATCAGGCCTCAGCAGCTCCCCAACAGGGTCAGCAGGCCAAGGGACGGGGTAATGGGTCCCGTAGGCAGCAGGCCCCCAAGCCCACAACACCGGCCCCTGCTCAGCAGGGTGGGAGGTTTTGACTCCATCAGCATAGCCTCTTCCCCTCCGCTGGTTTCTCTCAGCACAGGAGGCCGGCTGGTCCACTTTGCCCACAGGTGGTCAGCCATCACATCAGATACCTGGGTGCTTCATATAGTTCAAAAAGGCTATCTTCTTCACTTTCACCAGGTACCTCCCTCCTACTTTCCAGGGGAGCCTCCAAGACTCCCTCTGCACAGGGACTTACTCCTTCAGGAGTTGGCAAGTCTTCTTCAGGAACAGGCTGTGGAACTGGTGCCCCACCACCTGAGAGGTCAAGGCTTTTATTCCAGGTACTTTCTGATACCAAAATGAACAGGAGGCCTCAGACCCATCCTGGACTTGCGAAACCTCAACAAGTTCCTGGCAAGGGAAAAGTTCAAGATGCTTACCCTTGGAATCCTGCTGCCCTACCTCCAGCAGGGAGACTGGCTATGCTCTTTAGATCTAAAGGATGCCTATACTCACATCCTTATTCATCCAGACCACAGACAATATCTCAGGTTTGTTGTGGGGGGAAATCATTACCAGTACAGAGTACTGCCCTTTGGCCTATCCTCCGCCCCCAGGGTGTTCACCAAATGCCTAGCAGTGGTGGCGGCCTATCTAAGACTTCAAGGCCTCTTTGTATTTTCATACCTGGACGATTGGCTCATCAGGGCCCAGTCTTCCCAAGAGGCCACTCAGGCCACTCATCGCACTGTGACTCTGCTCCAGCACTTGGGATTTGTCATAAACTTTGCAAAGTCCACTTTGTTCCCCTCTCAAAATCTCGAATTCATCGGCGCAAGGTTGAACACACTTCAGGCGCGGGCCTTCCTGCCTCTAGACAGGGCACACAGGCTCATGGATCTAGCCAGCCACTTTCGCAGCAATTCCCTGGTCTCTGCCAGGCAATTTCTGAGACTGCTCGGCCATATGGCTTCCACGGTCCATGTAACTCCCAATGCACGCCTGAACATGCGACCTGCTCAATGGTGCCTTCGCACTCAATGGCATCAGGCCACGGGGAGCCTGGCGGACTCAGTACAGGTATCCAACCTGCTGGTCTCTTCTCTGCGGTGGTGGCTTCATCTACCAAACCTGGTGCTGGGAGTGGATTTTCAATCTCCTACGCCTTCTCAGGTGCTGACAACCGATGCTTCTCTCCTGGGTTGGGGAGCACATTGTCAAGGGACATGTACTCAGGGCCTCTGGACTCCTTGGGAGTCTGCTCAGCAGATAAACTTCCTAGAGCTCAGAGCCATCCGCCTAGCTCTGAGAGCCTTCTCCCACCTCACTTCTCACCAGTCTGTGCTGGTCTAGGCGGACAATCAAGTTGCAATGTTCTGCGTGAACAAACAAGGAGGTACAGGCTCCTTCCTTCTCTGTCAGGAGGCACGGAGACTGTGCTCTTGGGCCGTCCTTCACTGCATCCTGCTCAAAGCTGTCTATCTCCAAGGTCAAGAAAATTACCTGGCAGACAGGCTGAGCAGGATCCTCCAACCTCACGAGTGGAGATTGGATCCGTTGGTGGTTCAGCAGATCTTTCTCAAGTGGGGCCTCCCCACCATGGATCTATTTGCCAGTCCCCTGAACCAGCAGCTTCCCAGATTCTGCTCTCGACAACTGCATCCTCTCCGAGTGGCGGCGGATGCTTTTCTGATTCCATGGTCCACGGGCCTCTTGTATGCCTTTCCTCCCGTGCCACTGGTGTCTTGGACGCTCTTCAAAGTTCTCAGAGACAGAGCCTCGATGATCCTAGCAGCTCCCCGGTGGCCGAGACAACCCTGGTTCCCGCTTCTAATGCAGCTGGCGGTGGACACTCCTCTTCCTCTGGGGTTTCAACCCGATCTCCTGTCACAGGATCAGGGGACTCTCCTACACCCCAACCTCTGGTCCCTTCATCTGATGGCCTGGCTGCTGAAAGGGTAGTCCTTGCTCCCCTCCTGCTGCCTCTTGAGGTGGAAGAGGTCGTCTTGGCCTCCAGGCGGCCCTCCACCCGGAAATCCTATGCTCTTAAGTGGCGTAGGTTCTCTGTGTGGTGTGCTCAGCAGTCTGAGAATCCCTTCTCCTGCTTGGTGGCAGTGGTCTTGCAATATTTGCTTTACCTCTCCAATCTGGGCCTTAAGTCCAACTCTGTCAGAGTCCACCTCAGTGCTCTCTCTGCGCATCATGCACCGGTGGATGGCAGGCCTCTTTCCAACCACCCTTTGGTGGCTCGTTTTCTCCGAGGCCTCCTTCTGCTTAAGCCTCCTTTGCGCCCACCAGCCCCTGAATGGGATCTGAATGTGGTCTTACAGCAGATTACTTGTCCGCCCTTTGAACCTATGGCTACCTGCCCTCTTCGTTTTCTTTCCTGGAAAACCTTATTCTTGGTAGCCCTTACCTCTGCTAGGCGCGTTAGTGAACTGCAGGCCCTAGTTCTGATCCTCCTTACACTAGGTTCTACAGGAATAGGGTAGTCTTACGGGCTCACCCTAAGTTTCTTCCAAAAGTGTTTTCTCCTTTTCATCTCAACCAGGAGGTGGTTCTTCCGACCTTCTTTCCCAGGCCGCACTCCAGCTGGGCTGAAATGGTCCTGCACACTCTGGACTGTAGGAGGGCCTTGTCCTTCTACCTTGACCGTACGCGGGAGCATAGGAGGGCTGTTCAACTCTTTGTTTCTTTTGACCCGAATAAATTGGGGCTACCTGTCTCCAAGCGTACTTTGTCCATTTGGGTAGCTGACTGTATCTCCTGGGCTTATGGGGCAGCCGGCCTCTCATTGGAGGGTCGAGTCACGGCTCACCGTGTCAGGGCAAAGGCTCCGTCAGTGGCTCATCTCCGCTCTGTTCCGTTGGCAGACATCTGCCGGGCCGCTACTTGGTCTTCAAGCCAGACTTTTGCAGCCCATTACTGCCTGGAGAGGGAGTCCCGCAGGGACAGTGCTTTCGGTCAGGCAGTCCTCCATAATCTCTTTGAGGTTTAGGCAACTCCTACCCTCCGGCCCTGGTGTTGGGCTACCGGTCGGGGGCGTTTTCAGAGAAGATTCCTTCCTTTTGTGCTACTGAGCTAGAGGGAGCTCATTTTTCCGCTTGAGGTCTCCGGTAGCCTTAAGCTAGGGAGTCCCATATGTGAGGACTGACTTCCTGCTTGGTCCTGGAGAAAGAGTAGTTACTCACCTGTAACAGGTGTTCTCCAGGAGCAGCAGGAATCAGTCCTCACATCCCTCCCTCCTCCCCTTGGAGTTGCAGTCCTATCATTCGTTTTGCTAATCTTTTTTGCTGTCTTTTAGCTATGTCATTAGACTGAGCAAGATGGCACCCTTGGGCGGGAAGGGGACCACGCATGCGCGCTGCAATTCCCAAAGGCTTTCTTTGAAAGCTGGGGAAATTGCTCCGCGAGGGCTCCGTCGGCGCTGACATCACCCATATGTGAGGACTGATTCCTGCTTCTCCTGGAGAACACCTGTTACAGGTGAGTAACTACTGTTTAGGCGCCCTAGGTGAAACTTTGGTCTTACATTGCCTCACAATTAGCTTTTAGATCTCTAACACCCCTTCCCGCAAAATATTGACTTCCATTGGCCCACATTCGCCCTTGGCCCACATTCGCCCTCCTTTCCCAGTCCACTGTCCCTACAATCACCCCCAAAACCACCATATCAAAACTTTGTCATCTAGGGAGCTCTTGCAGTTGCTGAGGTAAAGACCCCCTTACAGCTGCAGGTAAATCCTTGAAACTATTATCTTTAAGTGCACCTTACACATTTGATAATGCCACTGTTCTCTTAGTTATGCCACTGATGGTAAGGGCGTTTCCCACTGGGAAAGACCAATGTTATTTAATGTTCTCCTGTCATAGCTTCTTCAGAGTCCATCATTTATCTTCTGTGGTGCAAGATGGCCAGTGCCAGGTATGAAAACGCTTCTCATTTATGGTCTTCCCACGCGAGCACTCCCAAGCTTGACTGCAGCTATGCCATGGTAATCATATCTCTTCAGATAGTGATAATAGGGGTATGTATGATGGTATTCATTACAGAACAAGGTGGAGAGACTCTATTAGAAGTGATCAAATGAATGAAACAGTGAAATATTATTCAGCGTTCTGCTCCAGAAAAGTACTATGTTTGACAAAGCCATTAACACCAGCAATTTGGGGTATTTTTTAAATAATCTCTTTCCAGATATGTTCAAGGTAGCTTAATATTAACAATTGAGGAACAATAAACTCCTTCCCCAAAGAGCTTACAAGCTAAGTGTGCACTTGAGGCAGTAGAAAATAATGATGTGATAAAAGTTACAGGAAGTGGATGGTAGAAGTAGTTAACTTGTCTGGATAATTTTAATCAGGCACATTGGCCGTATGAATCTTTGCCTCAATGTCTATAAAGCCTGCATAGCAGTATGCTCCTCTGTGATAGTGAGGCAAGGAGACTATAATTGCATTTAAAGATGGAGCTGAACAGTTTCCATATTCATTACCAGTGATGCATCCTTAACATCTCATGGGAAGCAGAGAAACTAAATGAATTCATTGCTTCAGTCTTTACTGAAGAAGATGTAGGGATGTTACCCATTCCTGAAATGGTATTTAAAAGTGATGTATCGGAAGAACTGAAAGAACTCGATAAACCAGGGAGATGTATTACAGCTATTTGATAAACTGAAGAGTAGCAAATCACCTGGAGTGGATGGTATACATCCAATGGTGTTGAAAGAACTGAAAGATGAGATTGAAGACCTACTGTTAGTATTCTGTGAACTATCATTAACAAAATCTGTAGTACCTGAAGATTGCAGAATGGCCAGTGTAACACTAATTTTTAAAAGGGTTCCAGGGGTGATAGGAAACTGCAGACCGGTGAGCCTGACGTCAGTACCAGATAAAATGGTAGAAACCATAATAAAGAATAAAATTACTGAACATGTACTGTAGATATTTATGGTTTAATGGGAGAAAGCCAACATGGATTTAGCCAGAAAAGTCTTGTTTTACTAATCTGTTATATTTTTTGAATGTGTGAATAAACAGGTAGAGAAAGGTCATCTAGTCAATATAGTGTATCAGGATTTTCAGAAAGCCTTTGACAGGGTTTTTCATGAGAGACTCTTGGCGAAATTAAAGTCATTGGATAGGAGGCAGTGTACTATTGTGGTTCAGCAACTGACTAAAAGATAAAAAGCAGAGAGTAGGGCTAAATGGCCAATTTTCTCAATGAAGAAAGGTGAATAGTGGAGTACCCCAGGGATCTGTGCTGGTCCTGCTGCTTTTTAACATCTTGCATAAAGGACTTGGAAATGGGAATAACGAGTGAGGTAATCAAATTTGCAGATGAGACAAAATTATTCAAAGTTGTTAAAACACAAGAGGATTGTGAAAAATTGCAAGAGGACCGTAATAAATTGGAAGACTGGACATTCAAATGACAGATGAAATTTAATGTGGACATATGCAAAGTTATGCATCTAGGAAAGAACAAACCAAAATACAGTTACATGATGCAAGGTTCCACATTATGAATCACCATCCAAGAAAAAGATTTAGGCGTCGTCATGGATAATACATTGAAACTCTCTGCCCAGTGTGCAGCAGCGGCCAAGAAAGCAAATAGAATGCTAGGAATCATATGGAAAAGAATGGAGAATAAAACTAAGGATATTATAATGCTTCTGTATTGTTCCATGGTGTGACTGCACCTTAAATATTGTGTGCAGTGCTGGTCTCCATATCTTAAAAAGGATATAGCAGAATTAGAAAAGGTAGGGAGAAGAGCCACCTAAATGGTAAAGAGGGTGGAAGGGATGCCCCTATGAGGAAAGGCTTACATGGTTATGGCTCTTCAACTTGGAAAAGAGATGGCTGAGATATGATATGCGTAGGTCTGAAAATTAATTAATGGAGTAGAATGGGTAAACGTAGATAGGTTGTTTACTCCATGAAAAAGTAGAAAGATTAGGGGACACATAATGAAGCTACAATGTAACCCATCTAAGAGAATATTTTTTCACTGAACGCGTAGTCAAACTCTGGAATTTGTTACTGGAGAATGTAGTAAAAGCTATTAGTGTAGCCGGGTTTAAAAAACTTTTGGACACGTTCCTGGAGGAATGGTCCATAAACCATTATTAAAGAAGACCTGGAAAATCTACTGCTTACCCCGGGACAAGCACTTTGGAATCTATGTACTTTTTTGGGAACCTGCCAAGTACTTGTGACCTGAATTGGCCACAGTTGGAAACAGGATACTGTGCTTGATGGACTTTGGTCTGACCCAATGTGGCATTTGTGTTCTTACGACTGGAATTCCAGCCACCGGTGCTCTAGAGTGAGTTCAAATTTTCAGTATCTTCACTTTGCCCAAAGATGCCTCCATTGACTTGTGTGCGCCCATCATATGGATGATGCCTGAATTCCCAAAGATGTCCTGTATGAAAATTTGACCTTTAGCAAAAGAACAGTTGTCCCTTTTGCATCTGCAGTTCAAGATTTTTTCCAGTAAGAACTTAAGGCTTTTGACCTTGACAGTGATACTTGGGAAACATTTTGATGAGGATCACAGTCACTGGAAGAATAAATTCTAGAAAGGCCTTGAACATATGAAAAAAGACTAATATCGGTCCTGGAAGAGAACTTTCAGGAAGAAAAATGCAAAATTTGGGCATAGTTGAGTCAGTCTTTTACTGCGGGCATTAGAATGGACATTGTCAATCCCGACAAAAAAAGGGTATGGGTGTCAATAAATATGCGTAGAGTACAACATTTGGACATACCCATCAGCTTGTAGTCTATGACTCTTTTTGCTTCATTGCATTTGCAGTCATTGCATTTTGGAGGTTAATCCATATAGGTTTGCCTTTGGATCTTAGCAGCCATAGAATCAACTGCCTGCTTACAGAAGACTATATAGGACATATTTGCATAGTCTCTTAAGACCAATGGAGGTGGAGCAGAATGTTTCAAATAGATTCACTTCAGCAACTCTTTATTAATATAGCTCTCAGTTCAGTAGTAACCAAATGATGCTAATATTATACAGGTACTCTAGGCGCTCTCTGGTCTTCATACACACCATAGCAGGGCAGGATAAGAGAGGAAGGCTTTATAGAACTTGCAAGAAAGAGGACTGTTGTATGCTATTGTATTATTTATTATTTTACTTTGTTGATTATGTATATTCTTATCTGACAAGAATGTTGGATTGGCGGACTGTTAACCTATTTTAAAAATAAATAAAATAAATAGGAAAGAGATGGAAGGAATAGTGTTTATTGCAGAGCACATATATACGCAAAGGAAGTTTTTCTTTCTCCTGTTGTGTACTTGTTAATATTGAGTCCAAAGGAATATCTAGGAAATGCTTTTTCCATGGCAGGAAAGGGTTCTTCCACCGGTTACTATGATTGCCAATAAATAATCTTTTCTAGTAATTGTTTGATTACTGCATCTTGGTCAAATTGGTCCGTCAAATATCCTGGTGTACTATGCTGCTTTTGTTTAGTCATCCTTCTCCTCAAGAACTGCTGTGATATCTGCTCATTGCCTTTCTCATTCTTAAGTAAAACCTGTTACTATCAGGGCTTAAATTCTCCTAAATTATTTCCTGGTGCTACTCCACCCTCAAGCTTCTCTGGACAGCTGAAACAATCCTGCCCCTTGCTTCCTTGCACTTGCACAATACCTACACCACAGATGATAATTTTCAAGACGCCATGAGCCAGTGGTGCTAGTGTTTGCATTGCAGGATCAGCATGGCTATCTAGCAAAGTTTGGAAATGCTTTTCTTGGTGCCAGTATTATTAAAATATGTTTACCATAGCTGAGCTCTGGAGAGCTCCAGCTAAATGTAATGAAAACTGTTTCTTTGATTAAGAACATAAGATATGCCATACTGGGTCAGACCAAGGTCCATCAAGCCCAGTATTCTGTTTCCAACAGTGGCCAATCTAGGTCATATGTACCTAGCAGTTTCCCCAAGGGACACAGGTTCTACAATGCTTGTATTGGTTCAAGCATTGATATCCTGGGTCCCTTCTTAATAATGGTTTATGGACCTTTCCTCCAGGAACTTGTCCAAACCTTTTTTAAACCCAGCTACACTAACAGCCTTTACTACATCCTCCGGTAACAAATTCCAGAGTTTGATTACACGTTGAGTGAAAAAATATTTTCTTTTATTAGTCTTAAATAGTTTACCCTGTAGCTTCATTGCATGTCCCCTAGTCTTTCTATATTCTGATAAGGTAAACAATTGATCTACATTTACCCGTTCCACTCTGTTCATTAATTTATAGACTTCTATCATATCTCCCCTCAGCCGTCTCTTTTCCAGGTTAAAGAGCCCTAACCTTTTGAGCCTTTCTTCATATGAGTATCCTTCCATCCCCTTTATCATTTTGGTGGCTCTTCTCTGAACATTTTCTAAAATCGCTATATCCTTTTTAAGATACGGCGACCAGAATTGTACACAATATTCAAAGTGCGGTCTCACCATGGAATGATATAGAGGCATTACAATATCTTTTGTTTTATTTTCCATTCCTTTCCTTATCATACCTAGCATTCTATTTGCTCTCTTGGCCGTTGCTGCACACTGGGCCGAGGGTTTTAACATGTATCCACAATGACACCTAAATCTTTTTCCTGGGTGGTAGTTCCTAATGTGGAACCTTGCATCGTGTAACCATAGTTTGGGTTGTTCTTCCCTAGGTGCATAACCTTGCACTTGTCCACATTAAATTTCATCTGCCATTTTGATGCCCAGTCTTCCAATTTATTAAGATCCTCTTGCAATTTTCCACAATCCTCTTGGGTTTTAACAACTTTAAATAGTTTTGTGTCATCTGCAAATTTGATAACCTCACTCGTTATTCCACTTTCCAGGTCATTTATGAATATGTCAAAAAGCAGCGAACCCAGCACAGATCCCTGGGGTACACCACTATTCACCTTTCTCCATTGGGAAAATTGGCCATTTAGCCCTACCCCTCTGCTTTCTATCTTTTAAACCAGTTCCTGATCCACAATAGTACACTGCCTCCTATCCCATGACTCTTTAGTTTTGCCAAATGTCTCTCATGAGGGACCTTGTCAAAGGCTTTCTGAAAGTCCAGATACACAATATCAACCGACTCACCTTTGTCCACCTGATTATTCACTCCTTCAAAAAAACATAACAGATTAGTAAGACAAGATCTTCCTTGTCTAAAGCCATGTTGACTGTCTCCCATTAGGCCATGACTATCTACATGCTGAGTAATTTTATTCTTTATGATGGTTTCTACCATTTTTCCCGGTACTGACGTCAGGCTCACCGGTCTGTAGTTTCCCGGATCACCCCTGGAACCCTTTTTAAAAATTGGTGTTACATTGGCGATCCTCCAATCTTCAGGTATTAGAGATGATTTTAATGATAGTTCACAGATTACTTAATAGCAGGTCTGCAATCTCATATTTCAGTTCTTTCAACACCCTTGGATGTATACCATCCGGCCCAGGTGATTTGCTACTCTTCAGTTTATCTAATAGTTGTAATACATCTTCCCGATGTATCGATATTTCCTTCAATTCTTCCGCACCTTTAAATACCACTTCAGTCATGGGTAACATCCCAACATCTTCCTCAGTAAAGACCGAAGTAAAGAATTCATTCAGTCTCTCCGCTATCGCCTTGTCGCCTCTTAGTGCTCCTTTAATCCCTTTATCATCTAATGGACCAACTGACTCTCTCACAGGTTTTTTGCTACGAATGTACTTGAAAAGGTCTTTACTTCGCGTTTTTGCTTCCGCAGCAAATTCTAAAATCTTGTGGGACTTAAGAGGCCCTGACAGCCCATGTATAATAACAGCTATATAAAAGAGAACCTTTTCAGTCTAAAAAAAGATATGACAACTTTCTACATATCTTTTTCTTCTGGGTCTATGGCAGCAGGAAAAATCTGAAAGTATGGATTAAAAACTGCAGTGCTGGAGAGCCAAAACTGGGTCTTTTTCAGGTTAACGAAAGTAAGCAAATTAATCGTAAATAAGTGCATTCATAAGTCTGGACAGAATAATCATAATGAATGCTTGTCTGGGCTCACAAAGGCCAAAGTTATGCTTCACTTTTCTGTTCCAATTTTGTGACATCAAGGAATGAGAGAAGATTATTGCAGAGACACAAATAAAGATAGAAATTTGCATTGCAGCTATTGTTGAAGCAACTATATCAGAAGTATGACCCATTCTTGTTGGATGATCAGTTGTGGAACAAGGATGCTCATATGCTACTTGGTCTTACATGCTTCCTCCCTCACTGTATCACAGCTTTCACATAATGAGTGCAGGTATGCAATCAGAAACAGATGGGATTGACTTCAAGAGCAATGTGAAAATCATCAATTTTGACCTCTTTGGAAGCACAAAGTTTATTAGTCTGTGCCAGAGGTTACCAAGGCAATGGTCCAGACCCACTGATGTGTTACGGGAGATTTTCAAGTCATGGGTCAAGAGGTGAAGCATAGCTAGTAATAGTTTGGCCAGGAAACCAAAGAGGGCAATGTAGGACAGCCAAACCAAAGTTTGTTGATGACTTAAAATAGAATGATATGCAGTCAGGTCTAGTTACTCGATCTGCAGTTTCACAGCATTCAGGATATAAAATTTAGTGAAAAATATTAAGTGTAATTTTTCTAATCTTCAGTCATGAGTCCCATATAACAAATAAGCAAGCAAGCAAGCAAAGAAGGAGAAAGTAAATTTGTTGATGGTAATTTGTTATAAGTATGACAGAATGTTGCTTATATAACAGATATTATGGAGCAAGACTTCAGTTTATTATAACCAGAGCCACTGCAGTTTGGCAGCAGTTATTCCCCTTATGCTGCTAGCTCCTGACATAAGTAGAATGAGAACATTCATTGTGCAGACCTTGAGCTGTCTAGGGTTATGTCCTGATTAGGGGTAACACTGTTTGAATTCTGTTTGTGTTCCGACTTCAAAAGCTTTGCCGCAAGCATGGCCTTTCCCTTCTCCCATCTTTGACATAAGTATCAAAATAATTGTTTGGTATTCTGCGATGATTGGAGCCTCTTTACTTCTCCTCCCCTCCACCTCTGCCTAAAAAAAAGAAAAGAAAAAGAAAACTTTCATTTCCTATCCCTGTGATACATTGCTTTGGTTAAGGTCTGAATGGATTATATGTTAGTTACTATGGGGGTCATATTCAGTGGTGGTGTTAAGCACAGTTAAAGTGGCTGGCACACCATCACTGCTCTAAATTATCCCCAGATATTCAGTGCTGGGGCCATATCCAGCCAGTGACATTCACTGTTCAGTTTTGCCTAATAGTTTTTTTAGCTATTGGGTCAGCGGCGATATTCAGCCCCTGGCAGGAAAGCTAAACCAGCTAAAGTTAGGACAGCCTTTTTTCTGTCTAATGTTAGCCATTTCAGTTAGCTGGTTAGCAGCTCAGTATCGCCGTTGACCAGCTAACTTCTGCCGCCACTTCTGCCCTACCCTTGGAACGCCCTGATGCTAAGCAGTTAGCATTGGGGCGTTTAACGGAACTATGTTGGGATATTCACTGGCACAAACTGGGTGTGTGTCGCTCAATATCCTGCTGATTGGCATTTCTGTGGTTTGCAGCTCTGCTCACTGTGTAAATGCCTTTGAATATGCCCCTCTACATTTTTAACGTTTTAATACTGCAGTATAATAAAGGAACTGGGAACACTGTGAAAAGAGGGAGTTCCAGTTATTGTTGAACAGTGACATCTACTAGAGGGTTTGGGTGAAGCCTGGTTCTGGAAAGAATCTTGTTCAGTGTTTCTAAATTTGGAGCCTAAGTTGGGCTACTTTCAAACTGTGCAATCAAACTGGCTTGCAGGTATTTGCTTTTATTTAATGTAAATCTGGCCATGAATCTGGAAGATCCATCTCCTCTTTCATTGATGCTTTACTATTAAAAGCACAGTCAAAAAATTTCCCTAGTTCAAGCCAGGATTTAGGCATAGGCATCAGAGGCAATTGCCTAAAGCGCTGACTTCTAAATATGCTAAATACCCAAACCAAAGAGGAGTCTGCTCCCCCTTACCTTAGGGCCAAGTGCATGTGTGTTTCTTCAAAGACATGCCAATGTGGCCTTCATTTGATCCCCTTCAATCTTTTTGATCTCTGCCACCCCCCCCCCCCTGCTTTTTGGTCTTGTCAGTGGACACCCAAAACTTAAGTCCAACTCTGCCCTAATTATATAAAAATCCATGATGGGAATGGTGAAATTTGTTTTTTCCATCATAAGGATAATTTTATAAAGCATTTTCGATGTGTAAAGCATGTTCTACACATGATCCTGATTGCGTTTGAACTCAAAAGCTAAGCAGGGTTGGGCCTGGTTAGTACTTGGATGGGTAACCACCTGGAATACCAGGTGCTGTAGACTTACTGTGTGGAAGTCAGACCTGGCAATCTACTTCCGGTCACACCTTGCCATAAAAACACAGGCGCTGGTTCACAAGGAGTCAGCTTTGATTCAATGGCACACAGTACGTATAGTAACATAGTATATGATGGCATATAAAGACCAGCATGGTCCATCTACTCTGCCCAGCAAGGTGGCAAGAGTAGGTGTGCCCGCCGCTCTGTGCAGCACACATGAGAAAGGGCTCTTACAACATTGCGTGACCGGATATATGCCTATAAGTATGTGTGCTGCCAAGATGGTATGTACGTGCTCCTTGGGGTGTAGACTGGGCAGAACAGGTTTGGAGTTGTGATATACAAGCATGTTTATAAAATACAAAAGTGCACTCACAGAGTACATGTACTTATTTACACCTTCAGAGCAGGACTCGGGGTGGATCATGACCAAACATTAGCCAAGGCCTGAAGATTCTGACTCTGACTCTGACCTATCCTCTCTCCTCTGATCCTGCAACCTCTGTTGCTCCAGACTCTGAATACTACTGCTGAACGTCCCTGCCTCAGTTGATGTATAAAATTCCAGCAACAGTATGTCCCCTCCAAGTTTATCCTCTTAAAGGCATGGAGGCTTATGAGCTGGCAGCTACTCCTATATTGCTGGCCTGTAAACCTTTGTGCCTTTAAGAGGACAGAGACTGAGGGAATGTACTGTTGGTTTACATCAGTGGCCCATTGGGGGATGCTCAATTTCTCCCCCTCCCCCCCCCCAATAGGGCAATCCACCACAGAGCTGGTATGACGTTGTACCTACTGAGGAGACAATCTTGTATGCCTGTTTTATAAAGGCTTCTTGGTGCCTCTTTATTTATAGGATTTTGCTCATGTCTCTTCAGTAGTAGTATTGTTGCCTTTGTAAAATAGGTACCCTTTTGAACATTGACATAGGCTCACTGTTATAAAATGAACCTCCATTTCTGTAAAACATCTTATATTATTTTGCAGGGAAAGCAAATAAAAAAATGCAATGGGCTTGAGAGAAAAACATGTTCTTTCAGGTTGTATCAGCTGAGTACCTTCTTCCCTAATTCTAGAGCACAGTGAAAGCTATTGTTTGTAATGTCTTTGCTGAAGGGCTTTGCTGTTTAGCCTACACTGGTCATTTTTTTTTGTCCCTATTTTCTGAAGGCTTGTCATCATTAATTTCCTTATAGTCCCTTCAGTCCAGTCCCAACCTCTGGGTTGTCACCTCTTACCAGCAGCTTGGAGACTGAGCATGTCATCTTTGATGACATCAGTGTACATAAGCAGCTGGCACCACCCACCAGCTCCAGTAAACAGTCTCCACACAGCTGCACAGAGCTGATCCTAGAGTCCTAGGCTTACTGTAGGAACAATTAAGGAGCATTCTTTTATTTTACTAAATTGACTTGGAGTTGTATGTGCTGATTGTTGTGGATCCTTGTTGCAGCCAGTCAGGGTTCTTTGGCCCGATTGATAAAGGGTGTTTAAAAAAAAAAAAGAGAAGAAAGGTGCATTTGCTCTTAAGGGTGGCAATTGGGGCAAGATGCCTACCGCAAGGTGAAGAGGCGGCTTGCCAGTCACCTTTCCTGCAGGCGTGACAACTCCTGAACCCATTAGCAGGTGAGGAGCCGCATATGCAGGGAGGCTCGTTTGTGTGTGGCCCTTGTTGGCAGACCCGCCTCGCAGCCGAAGCCAGTGTTAAAGGGCTGAGCATGAGAGCAGAGGTGCAGCTATGTTGCAGACCTCTGGGGAGGCAGTGTGATCTGTGAAGCATAGGAGGTAAGCACCATTGTTGGGATTTGTTTTTATAGATTACGTCTGGGCCTGCAGAGTGGCGCTCACAACTGCATGATTGAGGGGGCATTTTGTAAGCACAGGAAACAGCGCCATTTTCTCTTGCCCAGCACAGTGCTTCATTTCAGCAGGGACTGGGGAGTTCTACTTGGATGCAATGGGGCACTTCTTCCATGTTTTTTGTTTAAGCCTTGTGATCCTCATTTGATCGCCTTTCTGTAGATATTTAAAAGAAAAAAGAAAAGAAAGATTGTAGCCGGGCAGTTTGTTGTTTTTACTTCCTTTGGCCATCCTCCTGGTCAATTGGGCCTGCCAGTGTATTGCCCAGTAGGATTGGGACTCATACCTTCCTGGAGTTAGCATGCCCTCAAAGACTGCATGTATAGTGTGTGAGATTAGATGAAGTTCCGTCTCAGCTGCTGGTCTTTGTCACGGCTGTGAGGCGGAGGCCAGATTGGCAGCAGAAGGCCTACTGGAGGAGAGCGCGCTTCAGGTTGGGTGAGTGGGAGCCTCAGGGGAGTCTGAGGTTGACTCCCAGTCTGCAGGGGGCCGCAGGTTGCCTGCTGCTTGGACAGTAGCTCAGACCATTATAGAGGGGGGTGAAAGAACGGGCCCGTCGTACTGGAGCGTAAGAGCAGGGACCTTTCTTTCCTCTAGCATTCTACATCTCAGGAGTCGGCTGGAGTTAGTGACTGGGGGGGGGGGGGTGTTTCTCCTGGGTTTATACGCCTCTTGTACAAGGCGTTCCACATGAAGCAGCTAGGGACAGAGCCCTCTGGAGTGTCGGAGAGAGCAAAACAGAGAGGGCTGCCTGAAACTGTGGCAGCGGAGGAGGAGCCTGGTCCCAGTTGACGGCAGATGAATGAGGACTCTTGGGAAGACATGGGTTCCCTCCATTCAGAAGACCCGGTAGACCCGGAGGGGGAAGCTGACCTAGAGGTCAAGCCAGGGGAACTTGAAGAAGGGGAGATTCAACAGGAGGAGTCTCGCATTGTGTGCGTGTTCTGCCAGAAAGAGTTGGCGGCGCTCATATCCCAGTCCCTCAAGACATTGAACATGACAACAGGAGTTCCACAGGAGGAAGATTTGTTGGAGGATCCGCTGTTTCAAGCTGTCCGAAAGGCCCAGTTGGTGTTTCCACTGCATAGGGTTATTAAGCAAATAATACAGGACGAGTTCCGGAGGCCGCCTTAAGAGGCACATGGACTATGGCCCAGCTCTATCTGCTTCTGCAGCAGGAAAGAGAGATCCTGCGCTCCCCTAAAGTGGATGCAGCAGTTTCAGTGGTCACTAAGAAGACTACTATTCCGGTGGAAGGCAGTGCACCCTTAAGGATATACAAGATAGAAAGTTGGAGACCTTGCTGAAGCAAGCGTTTGACATTAATGTATTCTTTTTGCAGGCATCTGTCTTTGGAGTTTTCATGGCCAGATCATGTTTGCCCTGGGTGCAGGGAATCTTGAACTGTGTTGGCGAGGTGCAGGCTCTGCCATCAGAGGCGGCTAAACTGGAGTCCAGTGCAGCCTACTTGGTGGATGCCTTCTATGACCTTATTAGGGGCCTTTCCAAGAGTAAGTCCTCAGTAGTAGCCACATGCCATTACTTATGGTTGCATAATTGGTTGACGGATGTCTCCTCCAAGTCCTGGTTGAGCAAACTTCCTTTTAAGGGTAAGCTTCTGTTTGGAGAAGCGCTAGATAAGCTGTTAAAGGACCTCAGGGAGTCTAGAGGGAGAAGACTCCCGGAGGATAAGCTGAAGCCGGGGTGTTTGTTCGTGCCATCGCGAGGCCAGTCATGGGATCTCCACTGCTTTCATGCTGTGTACTTTGTGCCTTATCAGAGAGCGTTTTCCTTCCTGTGGGCAGCCCTTTTGCGGTTTTTGAGGAATTGGACAAGGTTTTTACTCCTCCTCCTCGGCCGCAACCAAAATGACACAATGAAACGAGGGAGGCTGGCCAGAGGTGGTTCCTGTGTGAGGTCGGTTCAGGACGTTTTACCCGGCCTGGGCCTAGATCACCTCTGACCAGAGGGTCTTGGAAATTATCAGAGAGGGTTATGCACTGGAGTTGGCCAGTCCTCTCATGGATGCCTTTGACAGGTCTCCCTGCAAAGCGGCCAGCAAGGTCAAGGCTGTGCGGGACACCCTCAGTCAGCTTAACATAAGAACATAAGATATGCCATACTGGGTCAGACCAAGGTCCATCAAGCCCAGTATTGTGTTTCCAACAGTGGCCAATCTAGGTCATATGTACCTAGCAGTTTCCCCAAGAGACACAAGTTCCACAATGCTTGTACTGGGTCAAGCATTGATATCTTCGGTCACTTCTTAATAATGGTTTATGGACCTTTCCTCCAGGAACTTTTCCAAACCTTTTTTAAACCCAGCTACACTAACAGCCTTTACTACATCCTCCGGTAACAAATTCCAGAGTTTGATTACACGTTGAGTGAAAAAATATTTTCTTTTATTAGTCTTAAATAGTTTACCCTGTAGCTTCATTGCATGTCCCCTAGTCTTTCTATATTCTGATAAGGTAAACAATCGATCTACATTTACCCGTTCCACTCCGTTCATTAATTTATAGACTTCTATCATATCTCCCCTCAGCCGTCTCTTTTCCAGGTTAAAGAGCCCTAACCTTTTTAGCCTTTCTTCATAGGAGTATCCTTCCATCCCCTTTACCATTTTGGTGGCTCTTCTCTGTACCTTTTCTAAAATCGCTATATCCTTTTTAAGATACGGCGACCAGAATTGCACACAATATTCAAGGTGCGGTCTCACCATGGAACGATATAGAGGCATTATAATATCTTTTGTTTTATTTTCCATTCCTTTCCTTATCATACCTAGCATTCTATTTGCTCTCTTGGCTGCCACTGCACACTGGGCCGAGGGTTTTAACATGGTATCCACAATGACGCCTAAATCTTTTTCCTGGGTGGTGGTTCCTAATGTGGAACCTTGCATCGTGTAACCATAGTTTGGGTTGTTCTTCCCTAGGTGCATAACCTTGCACTTGTCCACATTAAATTTCATCTGCCATTTGTCACCCACTAACGTACCCAGAGGCTAAAAAGGGCTTGGGTCGTTTTGATGGGGCAGTATTTTTATGGCTAGAGCTCCTATGAAGGCATTTTGCAAAGCCTTCTGGATCCTGTAGTTTTCACCATTAGCCAAAGAAGTGTAGTTGAAGCAGAGGGTAAGGTTTTAAACTCAGGCTTTATTCCCCGTCCGGGGTGGATTCATAACAGTGGAACTTAAAGCAGGTCAGACCCTTTGTCTGATAACACAATTAAAGAAAAATACTTTCAACACAACTTAGCTTTCTTCAGCATTAAACCAGGAAACAAAAAGTAACAGAAAACAGTTCCTTTTACTCACGGAACTCTTGCACCTGTTTCTTCTCATAAACAGTTCTGGCTGCTTTTAACATAGAGATGCTATACAATCAGATAATGTGTACATGCAATCCATCTCATTTTCCTCTAAGGATTCTTCAAGAGGTTCAATCTGCATCTCCTCTTCATCTGAGTAAACGTCTGGCTCCCAACTGCCGTTAAAGTTATAAGGTTCTTGTCGGGGAGTTAAAACACTCTCCTCCCCCACTATACTAGTGGCCCGTGGGTAACTACCGTATTTCCTGTAGTTGGGTTCCTGAGAACTACAGAGCTCCTGGTACGTGCATAGAAAGTCAGGGTATTGCAAACCTCTCTTATTAGGGTAAATACGCCTACCTTTAGGCACTACTGTTTCCTGCTCTCTCGGATAAGCACAGCTCTGCTTGAAAGCCCCTTTTCCACGGTGTTTCTCTGACTCATTCAAATGTGCTTCAGGGTAAAAGTTTTCCTCTTCTGCATTTCTGGTGTTAGGTAATTTATATCTTTAAGCCTTGGCTGTTGGACTGCCTTCTCTGCTTGCCTCACAGCAACGCTCCTGGGAATATTGAGAGGCTGTGCACTGCTGTTCCCAACTCTGAGAATCACCAACCTCCTGTGCTCTGGATAATCCCCTTGGCTCCGTCCTCACAGCTCCACGGACACTGCTCTCAAGCTCAGCAGTTCCTAATGCTTCTCCCGTAGTTCCAACTACAGCCCTTGTAGTTCCTACTACTTCTCTCTCAGTTCTACTTTCTCCTTCAGTTCTCTCTCTACCTCCCGGTAAGTGATTTTTAAGTACGTTCAAATTGGTGTTAGCCTGGGCTCCGCCCCCATACAGGTGCTCTTCATTTTCTAATGAATTCTGTGCTCCCTTTCTGTTCAGGCGTTCCCTAACACCACGTGACTTTGTTTTCATCCGTTGCTCATAGCAACCTTTCCCCATGTGTGAACCTGAGCTGTCAGTTTCCCTTACATTTTGCTCACAATCCCCTACTTCCATGGGTTCTGATGGCGCTACCTTATGACACATTTTGATGCCCAGTCTTCCAATTTATCAAGATCCTCTTGCAATTTTTCACAATCCTCTTGGGTTTTAACAACTTTAAATAGTTTTGTGTCATCTGCAAATTTGATAACCTCGCTCGTTATTCCACTTTCCAGGTCATTTATGAATATGTCAAAAAGCAGCGGACCCAGCACAGATCCCTGGGGTACACCACCATTCACTTTTCTCCATTGGGAAAATTGGCCATTTAGCCCTACCCTCTGCTTTCTATCTTTTAACCAGTTCCTGAACCACAATAGTACATTGCCTTCTATCCCATGACTCTTTAGTTTTGCCAAAAGTCTCTGATGAGGGACCTTGTCAAAGGCTTTCTGAAAGTCCAGATACACAATATCAACCGACTCACCTTTGTCCACCTGTTTATTCACTCCTTCAAAAAACATAACAGATTAGTAAGACAAGATCTTCCTTGTCTAAAGCCATGTTGGCTGTCTCCCATTAGGTTGTGACTATCTACATGCTGAGTAATTTTATTCTTTATGATGGTTTCTACCATTTTTCCCGGTACTGACGTCAGGCTCACCGGTCTGTAGTTTCCAGGATCACCCCTGGAACCCTTTTTAAAAATTGGTGTTACATTGGCGATCCTCCAATCTTCAGGTATTAGAGATGATTTTAATGATAGTTCACAGATTACTGATTGCAGTTCTGCAATCTCATATTTCAGTTCTTTCAACACCTTTGGATGTTTACCATCCGG
This sequence comes from Ichthyophis bannanicus, assembly GCA_033557465.1. Classification (NCBI taxonomy): domain Eukaryota; kingdom Metazoa; phylum Chordata; class Amphibia; order Gymnophiona; family Ichthyophiidae; genus Ichthyophis; species Ichthyophis bannanicus. The sequence goes on along the minus strand of CM066031.1, from coordinate 1,246,851,406 downwards.
CCCAGGTGATTTGCTACTCTTCAGTTTATCTAATAGTTGTAAGACATCTTCCCGATGTATCGATATTTCCTCCAATTCTTCCGCACCTTTAAATACCACTTCAGTCATGGGTAACATCCCAACATCTTCCTCAGTAAAGACCGAAGCAAAGAATTCATTCAGTCTCTCCGCTATTGCCTTGTCGCCTCTTAGTGCTCCTTTAACCCCTTTATCATCTAATGGACCAACTGATTCTCTCACAGGTTTTTTGCTACGAATGTACTTGAAAAGGTCTTTATTTCGCGTTTTTGCTTCCGCAGCAAGCTTCTTCTCAAATTCTCTCTTTGCCTGCCTTATCAATGCCTTGCATTTGACTTGCCAGTGCTTGTGCTGTTTCCAGGTTTCATCGTTTGGCTCTTTTTTCCATTTCCTGAAAGATGCTTATTTGGCAACAGCCTCTCTGACCTCACCTTTAAACCATGCTGGCAGTTTTTTGGACTTCCTTCCACATTTCTTAAAGCATGGAATACAGCTGGTCTGGGCTTCCAAGATAGTATTTTTCAACAACACCCAAGCTTGATGTACGTCTTTATCCTTTGCAACTGCTCCTTTTAGTTTTTCCTTAACTGTTTTCCTCATTTTATCATAGTCTCCCTTTCGAAAGTTAAAAGGTAGTACTGTGGATTTCCTTACTATCCCTCCTCCACTAATTAAATCAAAGGCGATCATGCTATGATCACTATTGCCAAGTGGCCCCAACACCCTTATCTCTTGCACTAGATCTGGCGTTCCACTAAGGACTAGGTCTAATATGGTTTCCCCTCTGGTCGGTTCATGAACCAGCTGCTCCAAGAAGCAGTCATTTATTTCATCTAGGAACTTTATCTCCCTAGCATGTCCTGACGTGACACTGACCCAGTCGATACCGGGGTAATTGAAATCACCCATTATTATTACTGCGCTGTAACTATTGTTAGCTTCCTTGATTTCTTTGAGCATTTCATCATCCATTTGGTCATTCTGGCCAGGTGCTCGATAGTACACCCCCACTGCCATCGCTTTCCCCCTTTTGTATGGAATTTCAATCCATATAGATTCTACAGCAGATTTTGTTTCCTGCAAAACTTTAATCCTTTCTGAGTCAATGCCCTCTTTAACATAGAGCTTCTGCTGCTGGAAGCAGTAGTAGAGGTCCCCCAAGATCAATGCGCCATTTATTCTGTGGTCCCCAAAAAGGAAGGATCCTCTCAGCCCATCTTAGATCTCAAACATGTAAATCGGCGTCTACAAGTACTCTGGTTCCGTATGGAGACTCTCAGGTCGGTCATCGTGGCTGTCAGGGAGGGCGAGTTCCTGACCTCTTTCGATCTCACAGAGGCCTACTTGCATATTCTGATTCACTCCGAACATCAGCATTTCCTTCACTTCACAGTACCTATGGGGCACTTCCAGTTTTGGGTATTGCCCTTTGGCCTATCAACTGCTCCGCGTACATTCACCATGGTCATCGTAGTGGTCACAGCGACCCTTCATCAGGAGGGCATTCTAGTACATCCCTACCTGGACAATTGGCTTACCAGGGCGAAGTCCGCAGAAGAGAGCGAGCACGCCAAGCAAGAGTTATTGAGTTCCTACAGGACCTCTGCTGGGTCATCAATTACGCAAAAAGCCATTTGTCATTGCCACAAGATCTGGTGAATCTCCGAGCCCGCTTCTAGATGGACCTAGGCAGGGTGTCCTTGCCGGTGGAGTGGATGGAGACATTGGAGTAACAAGTGAAGCAGTTCCTCAGATTGAATATTCCCATAGCCTGGCATTATCTTCATCTCTTGGGAGTGGCAGCCATTGAGTTAGTGCCTTAGGCCCAGGCCCACATGCAACCTTTTCAGAGGGCCTTGTTGTGGAGGTGGTCGGTGCAACGCCACCTCTTCACGCACACATTACCCTGTCCAAAAGCTGCACAGTTGGCACTCCGGTGGTGGTTCTTATGTCCGAGTTTAGGGGATATTCGAGGCCTAGTGTATGGAGAATAAGTATTGTCCTCTGTCGATGTGCGTGCCAGAGGTGCTGGCTTTTCTACAGGTGGGTCTGGAGAAGAGACTAGCCTGCAGTTCGCTGCGGGTACAGGTGGCAGCGATAGCTTGTTATTGTAGTAAGGTCCAAGGAGTTTCCTTGGGGGTCCATCCGAATGTTTGTTTTCTTAGAGCTGTTAAGCAAGTGCATCCTCCCATGTGGTCAGTAGTTCCTTCTTGGGACCATAACCCGGTTTTATTGGTGCTGGTGGCAGAGCCTTTTGAGCCGCTGGGTGCTTGCACGCTGAAGGATTGAAGTTGAAAACCATATTTCTGGTGGCTATTTGCTCTACCAGGCGGATTTCTGAGCTGCAAGCGTTGTCATTTCGGGAACCTTTCCTTTCCATCTCTAAGGAAAAGGTGATGCTAAGACTAGTACCCTCCTTTTTTCCCAAGGTGCTCTCAACTTTTCATTTGAATCAGCCAGTCACACTGACGATCTTCTTGGGGATGAGCGAGGTGCAAAAGGACCTAATACTGCGCTTTCTGGATGTATGATGTGCTTTGCGGCATTACTTGAAGAGGACGGAACCTTTTTGGAAGTCAGACAGTCTGTCCTGTTTGGAGGACTGCGTAAGGGAGAGACTGCTTCCAAGGCCTCCATCTCTAGATGAGTGAAAGAACCTGTTTCTTCGGCTTACCTGCTACGACACAGGGAGTTGCCCTTAGGATGGAGAGCTCATTCGACCAGGGCGCAGGCTGGGTTCTAGGCCGAGGCTGGCTTGGTTCTGCGCCAAGGCTGGCTTTGTTCCACCGGCAGATATATGCAAGCCGGCCATCTGGATGTCTCTGCATACCTTTGTGAAACATTACGGTCTGGATGTACAGGTGACGGGAGACGCGAGTTTCAATTTGGTAATGATTCAGGCCGGGCTCGCATTACTGCTATGGTACATCTCAGAGGTTGGGACTGGACTGGAGGGGCAATAAGGAAAGTAAAATTAGGTCTTACCTGCTAATTGGCTTTCCTTGAGTACCTTCTGTCTAGTCCTGGACCCTCCCTAGTCTTCAGTGGTAGTAATTCCGGGCTTGAAGAAGTTCATCATTAAGAATGGTTTTCTGGTGGTCTTCAGATTATAGTAGTTGAGGCGTTAAGGCTCATCTTCCTTTGGTGCTTTTTTTCTAAAGGGACAAGATTGAAAAAAAAAAGAATCTAAATAGTAATACTAAGGATAATGAAGTATAGAGCGGTCATGGTAATGATGATAGTGTAGTTCTTTTAGACTGCACTTGGCTAAGAAGTCATAACCTCACTTTGGGTAAGCTGCTTCTTCCTTTGGGGAGGGCGGCCTTGCCCGTTTTTTGGGGGGGGGATTATAGTATTTCACGCTCATTATATTTTGTCTTCTTTGTTGCTCCTGTGAGTCTGCTTTGTCAGTAGTTTACTGGGTCTGGTAGGTGGTGCCAGCTGCCAATGAACACTGACGTCATCAAAGATGATGTGCTCAGTCTCCAAGCTGCTGGTGAGAGGTGACAACCCAGAGATTGGGACTGGACTGGAGGTACTCAAGGAAAACCAGTTAGCAGGTAAGGCCTAATTTTACTTTTCTAACTAAGGCAGAGCTCTTAAAACATTTAGGGAACAGAATTAGTAAGCTTATCTTATATGGCAGACTGACACTCCGCCCTCCCTCCCACCCGTAGAGTATCTTGGGACACACAGAGTGAGGTCAACAGATAGACTGACCATGTGCTCTGCATCTCAGAATGCACCCGCGGAGTCGGACACCACCATTTTCCAGGAAGAGGGGGGAGGGGAATTAAAGCTATTGGGGTTTGCAGGGTAGGGGCCACTAGGAACATTTTTTTTTTATATTCAGGGGCACCGAGCCACCAATAATTTTTCTGTGGTGTCGGGGTGGGAACAACTTGAAGATTTGGGGACTGCTTTAGGCACAACACATTTGCACAGGTTCCAAACTGCCAAAGTAGACTCCTCTGTGGATGTGTCTATCTTGCTCTCCTTGTTAAATACAGATTTTTTTTTTTGTGCACAGCATATTTGCATGCTGTTTGCTTACAGCATGAGTGATGAAAACTTACATGTTAAATTTGTGTTAAGAAAACCTGCTGTAAAACTTTAGTGTTAGACTTTAGTGTAGAGTTTCTACTACTTGGCCTTGTGTTTGTGTAAAAAGATCGTGATGGATCAGATTCTTGGGGCAAATATTTATAAGCAGCTTGCAGGTAAAGAATAACAGTTAGGTGTTCAAATAAGCACTTCTAGTTGCCCCAGCGCAGCTTGGTGAAGAGTTAACGACTTACATGTGTACTTCATAAAATAGATGCAGTGTTGCATAAAATAGAACAGGAATTTTTTTGCGAGGGTCAGATCAGCTCTATTTTTATAAAGGTACACTGATGCCTTATGAAATAGGTGCACTTGTGTGCCTTCCCTGCCTAGGCACCCTGTTATAAAATTACCCTCTTGGTGGCACATGTAGTTATTCAGGTGATATTGCACTCACAGGCTAATGCAGAAAAGTTTAACCCAGCATTTTTCTGGTGCTTTTCCCATGCTAAACTTGCTTTCTGATGCAGAAGGCAAGCTAGCGGCGGAAAAATGCCAACAAAAATCAGCCACTCTAAATTGCAGGGAACTTGGCATGCAAATTGCTACATAATTAATTGTGCCTGATGTAAAAAAAACTGCGCTGAAACAGCGCAGTTTTTACACTTTTTTAAACAAAGTTTTCATGCCAGCTTTGGGAAGGTGTAAAGATCCAGCTGGGAGCAGAAATATCATCTGAGGTAAAGTTTAATACTTGACCTCAGATGTTCGAGGCATCGAAGAAAGCTCTTGATACCATAAGTACACTGTTGGAGAGCTAGTGCCTTCCTAACAGAAATAGAATCCTTGGTGGTCCCAAACTCCCCCCACCTACTCAAACAAAAAGAAATCCCTGGTGGCCCAGTGGCCCCGAACCCCCCCCAACGAAAAAAAATCCCTGATGGCCCAGTGGCTCCTGAAAATGGCAGAGTGACCCCCTGTTGCATCCTGGGACAGTTCATGCATCCCAGGATGCAACATGGGGGGGTGTCACTCTGCTATTTTAGGCCTTTTTTGCCTGATATGGCAGTCTGACCCCACCCAGTGCATCCCAGAGTGCACCATGTGGGGCCAGGCGCTGCCATTTTTCAAGATGGCGGTGAGGGGAGGGCACATGTGGGCAACACTCCTGCCCATAAATAAAGGTACGGGGAAAGGGGGTGGAGGTGTTCGGGGGCCATTGGGCCATCAAGAATTTATTTGGGTGGGCAGGGGTTTGGGGCCACAGGGCCACCAAGGATTTTTTGTTGGGTAGGTGGGGGGATCTAGGTTGCTGTGCCACTGGGGATTTTGTTTCTGTCAGGGGGGGCAGTGTCCAGAAGAGGGCATTGGCTCCCCGACAGTGTGCTGATGGGATCAGGTGCTTTCCTAGGTTATCTGAGGTGAAGTGTCAAACTTCACATCAGATGACCCTATTTCTTCGGGACAGCATGCCAAACTTCTGCTGACTTCTGTGTGCGTATGTTTGGCTTGCTCTCCCAGTTTAACACTGACTTTTTATGCACTAGGTCATTTGCATACAGCGCAGAGAGTCAGCGTTAAACTTGCACTATGAAACCCTGCACTAGAGCTTCAAGCAGTGGACTGTAGTACAGTATTTTTGCATTGGCCTGTAAATGTTTGAAAGAAACAAGAACTAGCTGCAACTTTTTGAAAATCCTGTGGAAGATATGTGGCACTCTGCTTGCCCAACACTTTGTTTTGGTGGTGAATATGCATTCTACAGCAGATCATGCCCCCTGTGACCAGAGGCAGATCAGCATTAAGCAATACCATAAATTTGAAGGCTAAGCATATTATATATAGAGATTATTATTTTTAACAAGAGGTTTATTTCTTCCAGTTTAGCCAGGCTCCAAACAGCTTCTTGTCTCTATTGGAGTTGGGTGGTAGGGTATTAAGTCCTCTATTTTTTGCAGTCTAAGCCAAAAGGTCAAGAAAGGACTGTCCTCGGCTCATGACTGTGACCTTAAATTTGGTCTTTTGCCAAAAAGAGGCCAAAAAGGGAATAGAAGCAGTATTAATTGGTCATAAAGGAATGTGAGTCATTTCAGGATAAGTGGAGCCTGTTTGCCTTGGAAAATGGCCAGTTCAGTTCTCTCAGAATAGTAATTGAGATCATTTATTTAAAATAGAGGTTTATTTAGTTGATCGACTGAAGGAAGATGTTCCCATCAGAGAACAACTTACCAGGCTGTGTCTGCTAACACAGTTTAAAAGAGGAAAGCTTTCATGAACATTTTGTTCCAGTTTGGCACAAACAACTCCTACAGTTCCTTTTTTTTGCATCTCATTTGCATGTCTGCTGCTTTCCCTCCTTATCTTGAGTCTAGATGATTGATGGTTAACTGAATGGTGGGGGTAAATCTCTTCACAGGCAGCCAGACAACAGACTGAAAACACCTACTTATGCCTAAGCCAGAGAAAAGAGCTCTTATGTGCTGAAAAGCAAGGAGGCTGAAGACAAATGAGAGCACTTTATTTAAATGATATACTTTTTATCTTTTTCAAATGATGTGATATCCCAGTAAATGTATTCTTCATTTCCTTATCATCCTGCTAGACCAGTCCAGATGTGTAGGTTATGCTTCCTTGCCAGCAGATGGAGTCAGACTTAGTAACTTTCAGTGATGCCATCACTTGGTATATCCGCTGGTGCAGCACTGAGAGAAGCCAGTATTCTCTGCCTCCAGCAGGTAGCAAGTGTGTGGACTGGTGCAGCACTGCAGACAGTCCTGACTGTGGTAGCCCGCACTACAGTCAAGGCTGGCCCCAGAGTTGGTTCAAGGGGTTGGTACCCTAGGCAAACCTTAAGGGCCCCTCCACTCCCCCTGCTGTCAGAATCCTTTAGCTTTGAATGCTCTAATCTTTGCTGCCTCGTAGAAGCTGCCATCCTAGGTGGCTGCCTAGTTTGCCTAATGGTTGGGCTAGCCCTGAATTCTGGTGTTGTGGTTACTGTGATTGAGTCCAGTAGAGCCCAACATTGCTCAGAGTGGGGTGCGCCTTTGTCTCCAGGAGCTGATAGCCACCCTTTGTCCAGCACTATTGCCCGTGGCTTTCTAGCATTTGGTGGTCCAAAGAGGAGCAGGACAACACCACATGGCCCCTGAGGGAGGTTGCTAAGTTGCGCCCAAGCCCCCTTTCCTCTTGCCGTCCTTATATGCATGCTTTGTATTTTTTCTTATTTATGTATTTGTTTCCAAAATACATAGAACACCCAGTACTTAAAGAAGCTACCAGAATCATACAATCAAGCAAAATAGCTTAGAGATAGCAAAATCCATTAATAATAGAATATTAGGTTTCGTAGCCCTCATCATGTAGAACATTTGGGTCAATCGTAGGAAAATGATCAGTGTACACATCTAATCCCATTAATCACAATTAAACATTTACAGGGTAAAGCGCAAAAAGAAAGTTCCCAATGCAGCCAGAGCCCATGGCTTCAGCTGAAGGAAGGACTGTCTTCCTGCTGGTGTAGCCCGTGACACATATGGAAAAATAGAAACTTTATAACCATGAAACAAGAAATCTTTTTTAGAAAAATATCCCTTGAATATTTTCACTTTATCTTGTTTGGTGCACAGAGACAATTCAAGTGGTACTGGAGGCAATCATTTCATTAGTAGATTCCTTTCTTTCTCCCATCGATTTCAATGGACAGTATTTAGCTCTCTGCTGCTTTCAATAAAGTAGCTCCAAATTAAAAGAAAAAAAAAGCAGCATTTCTTGGGCAGCTGGGCCTCCCAGGCCTATGTGGGCATCTGGAACTTCCCTGCTCAGGTTTCTAAAGTCAGCCAACAGGTGCTGGGATTCATTTTTTGAGATCTAATTTTGCTGCAGTCCTCCTTTTTTTTTTTTTTTTCCTTTTTCCCAACTTTGCTGCTGCAGTGTTCATTTGCATGGCCTGATTCAGCCTGCAGCCCCCAGTCTTTTTTCTTCTGTGGCTGCTGCTTTTTGGTCTGATTGTGGCTGGAATGCCCAGGGCATCTTTTTTCAGCATTTTGATACACCTCCCCCATGAGGGACTCCGGTGCTCAATGCCATTGCTGTGACCCCTGCTGCTCTTTTACTTTCTTCTTCCTGCTGGTGGGCACCACAGCAGCTGGATTGGCTGTTTGATCCTCCATGGAGCCTGGCGGGATGGTCCTAGCTGCAAGCCCGATGGCTCCTGGGGGCCCTCCAGAGCTTCAGGATTCTGCTTTTCAACCCGATTGTGCTGCAGGTCCTGAATAAGCTCATGGGTTGTTTTCATTAGCTGCTTAAAAGCCTCTTTCATAGGGCTATGAGACCTGTATCTCCACCTCTGGTGACCCAGGACCCACAAACACCTCTGTCTTGGATAGTTAGAGAAGTCATGGTCCATTCATCCATTCCTCTGGGAGAGAAAATCCTTTTCACCAGGAGGCAAATCTGAAGTGTGATTTCTTGGTGAAAGACTATAGGATCTCCGTGGTACACTTGGAATAGAGCAGCTTCGGGGTTTTTTTTTTTTTTTAAGTTTATTTTTTTTTGGCAACTGAGCTTCTCAGGCCATTGGGGGAGGATGGGGCAGCTTTCTCATGTTTTCCAAGCTGGTCTGACATGTGCTGTGATTCCCTACCATGTTTTTTTACATTTTGCTGGCTGTTATTTTTTCGCATTTTTTTCTCTTTGGCCCTTGTAGTATTCCAACTGCATTCTGATGCAGCCTATGGCCTTCAGCCATTTTTTCCCCTTGTCTGCAGTTTTTTGTCACGAAAGCCATGGAAATGCTTTGAGGCATATTTTTTCATCATGTTTGCGACTCCCACATGGGGGGCCTGGGACCTGATGCTGTGTTTGGAGCCTCTGCTGCATACCCTTTTTTCCCCCATTGGCAGGCTCCCCAACCATTTCAAATGGTGGTATGATCTCTGCAGAGGGAGGACATGGTGGGGTGGTTATAGTCTCAAGTTCATAGGCCCCTGAAGGTCTTCTGGGGCTGCTCATTCAGTCGGCTTGAGCAGCAGCTTCTGAAACAGCTCACAGACTGTTTTCAGTACTTACTAGGCAGCCCCTTCACAGAGGTCAAATGCCCAGGGCTTTTGAGTGCTTCTATTGCTGGCAACAAGGGGCTTAAATGTCTCTCACTTTCCCTTTCACCTGTCTGTTCCTCTGGAAGCCCAGCCTTATCTCCTCCAGTGGTTGTTCCGATGAATCATTTCGTTAGAGGAAGGAGGAAAAATTTACTTAATGGAAGGTAAGGATGGCTTTGTATACTGCAGAACCTGCTCTTGTGCAAGCTTCTCAAATAGACCCTATTCTGGAGGGTTTCCGGTGTCCTATATCTCTTCCTCTTTTTATATATATAATATTTTTATTGAAATTTTCAAAAGATATTAACAAACTTCAAAAGACAATAAAACAGAAAATAACATAGTCCACATCCAGGGGAGTGGCGTATATCCGCAAAATATCACATAAGAATAAAGTAAAACAAAATAAGAAAGCGCCATAGGAGAGAGTCAATGCCCAATATATTACCCAAAACTCTAATTTCTAGCTTACCGAATAACAACAAAATATTTCCCAGTTACAGCTGTGGGGAAACCTGATTTTGAAGAAAAGATTCTAAAGATGAAGTCTCAGAGAAAACATACTTGGTGCCCCTTAAAGTAACCAAACATTTACAAGGAAATTTAAGGAAAAAGGACGCACCAAGGGCCAAAACGCAAGGCTTTAAGGACAAAAAAGCCTTACACCTAAGCTGAGTTTGCCTAGAGACATCAGGAAAATTATTAATCTTCCCCCCACAAAAATCTGCATTCTTATTAAGAAAAAACAAATGCATGACTGCATTTTTATCAGCCTCAGAAGAGAAAGACACCAAAAGAGTGGTCCGAGAAGAAATTATATCATGAGAAGATTCAATAAATTTAGAAACATCTAGTGAATCTGATAAATTTCTAGGAGCTACCCCTGGGGAACCTTCACCAGGAGGAGCCCCTATCACAGGCAAATAATATATCTTATTTAGAACCGGTCTAGCATTATCTTCATACCCTAACACTTCAGATAAATATTTATTAAACAATATCTGCGGAGACAATAATCGAGTATAAGGAAAATTTAAACATCTAATATTAGTAGCCCTTAAAGTATTTTCCAATAATTCCTGCTGGGCATGAAGAATAGTACTATCCTTAATAAAAGATAAAGAAGATTTCTGTAAAGTATCACATTGAGTTTCTAATTTCTGACACTTATTATCCAAAACAAGCAATTGAGAATCATATTGAGCCATTTTAGCTACAGAGCCTGTCGAAAATTCTGAGAACTGAGAGACAGCAGAAGCTAAAGAAGCAATAGAAGCCTCTATTCGTGAGAGGACTGACCATACATCAACTAATGAAATATTTTGAACGTCCATTTTTATAGCAGGCGAACCATCAGGATGCAACCTCACAGCGACCTCTGGCACCTGAACAACCCGAGGCAGAGGAACTACTGCGGGGTCACAGATCTTCTCCATGAGGGCAACTGGAGGCAAACTATCAGCCTCACGGGACTGCTCATCCATAACAGGAGAGGAAGTCACTGGGCCAATAGCATCAAGTTCAGCAAGCAGGGCAGAGTTTGAAAACCCCAAAACAGAGGAGCCATCCAAAAGGGGCGAAGACTTGGTAGCAGCAACAGAGTCTCCTTCTACTACATTAACCAAAACAACGTGCTTATCCATAGGACCAACAATTTTAGTAACTTTAGAAGGGTTCACAGTACTCACATTGTGAGGATGTCTTCTGCGCTTGCCCATACCACGAACGTCGCCTCTAAAGTTCCTCGAGCGCCAAAGGACCGCATAAGGAGCATTACTTGCCCCTTTAAACCGCGCCCCCTTCAAAGCGCGACTGCAACCGCGTGACCACGGAGCAGGTCAGATCTTAAGCCCCCGTGATGACGTCGGGGCAAGGCGCCGCGTAGATGCACCGGGAATCCCTGCAGGTGCCTGTAGAGCCTTCTCCAACCGCGGGGCACAAGTCGGGCAGGAAACACCTCCTTCACACACACTCCCGAATGCAAGCAGAAACCGCTTCCCTTTTAAGCCCCCGTGATGACGTTGGGGCAGGGCGCCGCGTAGATGCACCGGGAATCCCTGCAGGTGCCTGTAGAGCCTTCTCCAACCACGGGGCACAAGTCGAGCAGGAAACACCTCTTTCACACACACTCCCCATCTCTTCCTCTTTTTGAGCCTTTGTGCCAGCTCATAGCCTGCCAGGGGGAGGCTCTTGGGCTGGGAGCCTAGAGGTCCTAAAATCCTGTCTTGGCTGTACCCTCTGCTCCAGGATGAGCTGGATCAGCTTTGTGGGCTCTCTCAGGTGGACGCCCTTGTTACGATAGTGAAAAATTGCATTACCATCCTGGTGGAAGGGGACACTGCACTCCAGGAGTCTCATGATAGGAGAGTAGAGGCCTCCCTTAAGAATATTTTTATGGCTACTGCCATAGTCTCTCAAGTGGTGCTTTATGCAGGCTTTGTGTCCCAAGCCCTGTTACATTGGGTCCAGCAGCTGCCAGCCGGCCCGGAGGCTGTGAAATTAGAGTCAAGAGCTATTTATATGACTGATGCTCTGTATTACTTGACCAGGATCTTTTCCACATCCATTACAGTGGTAGTAGTGGTTAGGCGGTGGCTTTGGCTCTGTAGTTGTTGGCTGATGCTGCCTCCACGTTACAGCTGAGCAAACTTCCCTTTCCTTATCGTTCCTCCAGTCCAGTCCCGCACTTCTGGGTAGTGCATCTCTTCCAGCAGCTTGGAGACTGAGCATGTCATCTTTTTGATGACACCAAAGTACTTATATGGCTGGCACTCCCACCAGCTCCAGTAAGCTCAGTCTCCAAGCAGCTGGAGGAGGTGGTGAGCCAGGGTGGCTGACTCACTGAAGGAACAGCTAAGGAGTGTAGTTAGGATTTATTTATTTCTATTGACTTAGCTTTATTTTACTTTGTCTCTTTATTAAGGTTAGTTTCCCTCACCTGGTCCTCAGGAGGTTTTTAAGAGCAGCGGAGAACTGCCTGGTATTTGAGCAGCTCCTGAACCTAGCGGGTGAGGAGTCTGCTGCAAGAGGGGAGATTGTTGGCTGCCTTCCCAGCGCCAAAGCCTGAGGTTGGGAGCTGAGCACAGGGTGGCCAGAAGTCCCTGAGCAGCTGGGCAGGAGTGGAATCCCTCTGCATTTTATGGTAAAGAGAGCAAGCGCACGGACGCAAGGTATTATGGAGCGAGGCCCCCGGGAACTGCTAGAGTTGGGCAGAGAGCAGGCAGTTCGGCGGTGGTATTGTGAGTGAGACAGTGTGTGAGTGGCGGGAAGCTGCATGGTGCTCAAGGCCTGTGCTGGCGGCACAGGAAAAAAGCACACCTTTTCTCTGGCGGCTTGAGAGCCATGTTTTATTTTTTTCCTGCAGCATCTCTCCTCCAGGCCATGGTTTTCTGGGGCGGTATTGGTCACAGTTTGTGCCCCGAAGCATTCTGTAGTTAAAGTAAATAAATAAATAGAGCAAGCCTGAAGAGAAGAAGAGCTGTGTTTTCTTTATTTTCCTGCAGGTTGGAAAAGCTGTGTTATTTTTCTGCAGGTTGGCCCCATTGAACCCTTTGGAGCTGGAGTTAGTGGCATAAAAGGGGAATCCAGCAAGATAACACCATGCCGGCCAGGCCACAATGTTTAGTCTGTGGGACCAGGCGTGGGATGGTCTCAAGACGCAGGTACTTGCTGCAGGTGTGCCAATGAGGCCTCCTTGGTGGAATGGGACCTGCAAGCAGGTGGGTGTCAGGAGAGGCGCCTCTCCTTGTCTCAGGAGTCCTGTGTCACAACAGAGGCAGAGGTTGGAACTGTGTCTACGCTTCTGGAGTATGTGGCTGGCCCCCAGCTCAACTCTAGGCCCTCCACTTCTCAGGACCCAGGGGATGGTGGAGTACTGGGTGGCTTTTCACCAGAGTTTGCCCTCTGCCTGTGCCAGCAAGGGTCAGAGGTTTTGGCGCAGGGACAAGGGCACTAAGAGGTCCGCGGGCCCAAAGGATACCGGATCAATAGCAGGTACGTCCAAGAGGGCTAGGCTCTTGGATGACTGGGGAGACCAGCCTCCACTGCCGGAAGGTCAGATGGGGTAAATCTTGACATGGAATTTGAGGTGGAGGAGGAGGATCTTGAAGAAGGCGATATTCTGGATCAGAAAGAGCAGGCACAGATTGTTTGGGTGTTCTGCTGGGAGGAGCTGCTGGCGCTCATTGTTGAGTCCTTAAAGGCCCTTAATATGTCCTCAGGTCTCCCGGCAGATGTTGGAGGACCTTCTGCTTCAGGCTGTACGGAAGATGCACAAGGTTTTCCCAATCCATAGAGTGGTCAAGCAGGGATGAGTGGAGTCTACCGGAAGCTGGTCTAAGGGGGGGGGTGCAGACCATGTCGCGCCTGTACCCATTACCGGAGCAGGAAAGAGAATTGCTCCTGTCTCCGAAGGTGGATGCTGCAGTGGCAGCAGTAACCAAGAAGACAACGATCACAGTGGTGGGTAACATGGTGCTCAAGGATGCCCAGGATAGGAAGCTGGACACCTTGTTAAAGCAGGCCTTTGATATCAACGTCCTCGGACTACAGGCTTCCGTTTGTGGGGCCTGGGTGGTAAGAGCTTGTCTCTGCTGGTCACAAAGGATTCAGATGCCGGGGGATCCAGAGACAAGCTTGGTGTGGGGAAGGTTGAAAGTTAGAATCGGGGGCAGCATACCTTGCAGACTCCCACTATGACCTTATCAGGGGGCTGTCTAAAAGTATGGCCTCCCTAATGGCGGCACACCGCTACTTTTGACTGTGCAACTGGGCGGCAGACAGTTCCTCCAAGGCCCAGCTCAGCAAGCTCCCCTTCAAGGGGAAGCTCCTGTTCAGAGAGGAGTTGGACAAATTGGTGAAGGACTTGGGGGAATCCAAGGGGGGACTTCTCCCTGAGGACAAGCAGAAGCAGAACTGCAATGCCCCGCCAGTGCGGACCCAGCCAGGAGGTTCTGGATGACCCATTTCACCCCCTATCAGAGGCTGCGTTTCCCCTTGAGGGGTCAGGAGTTTCAAGGTTTTCGAGGCGCGAGGAGGGGATTCAGCACATCCTCGTCCTCTGGACCTACGAAAACACAGTGAAGCGAGGGGGACCCAGGTGGAGGTGCAGCCTTTGGGAGGTCGTCTGCGGGATTTTTACTCTGCCTGGGTCCAGATCAGTCTGACCAATGGGTCCTAGAGGTCATACGGGAAGGCTATGCACTCGATCTGGCGCAGCCAGTGCGCCCGTCCTTTGTGCAGTCCCCGTGCAGGACCCAAAGCAAGGCCGAGGCAGTACGGGACACCTTGTCTCGGCTTCTGCAGTTGGGGGCAGTGGTACCAGTTCCCAAAGACCAATGTGGAGGCAGTTGGTACTCCATTTACTTCCTGGTGCCAAAGCAGGAAGGGGCCTTCCAGCCTATCCTCGATCTCAAGCAAATTAATCAATGTCTGCGGGTGCCACCTTTTCTCATGGAAATGTAACAGTCCGTGATAGTAGCGGTTCGAAGCAGGGAGTACTTAATGTTGCTCAATCTCACAGAAGCATACCTACACGTTCCCATCCGTCCAGAGCATCAGCAGTTCCTCTGGTTCGTGGTGCCGATGGGCCACTTCCAGTTTTAGGCCTTACCTTTCGGCCTGGCAATGGCCCCCCAAACCTTCACCAAGGTCATGGTGGTAGTCACGGCGGCGCTCCACAAGGAGGGAGTGCTGTTACACCTGTATTTTGACAACTGGTTGATGCGGGCAAAGTCCTAGGAAGAGAGTGAACAGGTTACAGCAAGAGTAGTGGAGTTCTTACAGAATCTTGGTTGACCAAGAACCGTTTGGTTCCGTCCCAGGAGATTGAGTACTTAGGGACACGCTTCGACACCCGTGTGGGAAAGGTCTTGCTGCTGGAGCATCGTGCACAGGGTCTACACCTGTTGGTTTGCAGCTTCCTGGGTATGGCGGGACCGTCAACCTGGCATTACCTTCAGGTGCTTAGAACCATGGCGGCGACTCTCGATCTGGAGGCCTGGGTAAGGGCACATATAAGACTGTTGCAGAGGGCGTTGCCCCACCGGTAGTTGCACCAGTGACATCCGTTGTCAATGAAACTCCCCTACCCCGCTGGTGACCAGGAGAGCGCTCAGGTGGTGGCTTTATCCAGGGAGCCTAGCGAAGGGCATGCTCTTCGAGGCCCTACAGTGGATCCCGCTGATGACAGATGCCAGCTTGTTGGGATGAGGAGCCCACTGTGAAGGCCACATTGCCCAGGAGAGCTGGAGCCCATTGGAAGCCCTTTGGTCTATCAATCGGTTGGAGATGAGGGCAGTAGCCCTGGTGCTCCAGAGCTTCCAGCCGTGGTTGCAGGGGAAGGTGATCCAGGTTTTCTTGGACAATGCGACCACAGTAGCCTACATCAACCGTCAAGGAAGCACGGGAAGTGCTCCTCTAGAGGAAGAGGCAGAAAAACTGCTAGAGCGGGCAGAAAATCCTCTCCAAGAATTTTCGGTGGTGCATGTGGAAGGAGTCAACAATGTGATGGTGGATTACCTAAGCCGGGTTCAGGTGGATCCCAGAGAGGGGGTGCTCTGCCAGGAGGTGTTTTTACTGCTGGTGATCAAATGGGGCACACCAATCATGGGTCTTATAGCGATGTGAGCCTTGGCCAAAGCGAACCGCTTTTTCAACAGAAGGCGCGAGAGGGTGTTGTAGGGCCTGGGTGCCTGGTGCAGTGGTGGCTTATGGAGGGGTTACTTTGTGTTTCTCCCGTGGAACTCATAGGCAGGGCTGTTCATAGTATCGAAGCACACCGGGGTTTGGTCATACTGATTGCCCCAGATTGGCGAAGGCGCCCGTGGTATGCCGACCTGCTGGTGGATTGGCCGTGGTGGCTTCCGACACGGGACGATCTCTTAACTCAGGAACCAGTACAGATGCCTCAGGTGTATCGATTTTCACTTAACAACATGGCTCTTCCAAATCCACAATGTTTATCCTGGCGTAAGCAGTGAATTTCTCTGGTCCTCTTTAATAATGGTTTATGACTTTTCCTCCAGGAACTTGTCCAAACCTTTTTTAAACCCAGCTACACTTACAGCTTTTAATCCATCCTCCGGTAATGAATCCCAGAGTTTGATTATGCAATGAGTGAAAAAATATTTTCTCTTATTAGTCCTAAATGGGCTACATTGTAGCTTCATTGAGTGTCCCCTAATCTTTCTACTTATTGATGGAGTAAACAACCAGTCTACACTTACCCGTTCCACTCCATTCATTATTTTATAGACCTCTATCATATCTCCCCTCAGCTGTGCAAGAGACAGGAAGTTCCCCAATTTCACTTTTAACAGTGTAAGCAATGTGATTGTGCCGACGGCTGCAGTTTAGTACAGCCGCGGGTCTGAAGAATGGTCCCACTCTGTGTGGTGAGTGCCACGGAGAAGTCCACTCTACCAGGAGGCATGAGAATAAGGAATCAGAAACCAAGGAAGGAAGGCACAGAGGTCTAATGGTGAAATCCCCACAGGAAATAAAGGCTTAATTTCTGGTCCCTTGTGAATGCACCCCTAAATGTTTGAGCACTGTGCGACTGCACCACTCGCACCGGTTAAGTACAGTCCTGGTTTCAACTAACGCTGTGTGCCCCTTTGTGTTTGCAGCAAAAACCAACAGTTTGGATCCAAACGAGCATGAAGCGAATGCACGTAACATGCACACAGGATGCATGTGGGCCATTCACAAACACGTTCCAACTAGGCAGACATGTTGCAGGCTAGGTTGCATTGCACCTAGTGTATATATGGCTTTAGCCATTAACAAATACTGAATTTTGGTAAGTGATGGAGAAAGGCCTCAGGGACCTTCAGAGTCTTGAAAAGGTATTTTTTGAAAAGGAAATAATGTTAAAGATCTTGAAAAAATTATAATTCGCAGGTTCCTCCTGCAAATTGAATTTCCCAACTGTTCTTTCTTCCTAGAAAGCTTAAAGTTGTCTTTCACCAGCATAACTTTGTTTCCACTCTCTGGATTCTTCTTCCCAATCTTCCATTTTCTTGTAGCAACATCTTGTTTAACTTGTAGAGTTCTCTACCAGTTGACCCACAGTTGGTGAACCAACCTTGAATTTGACCAGATGAGGTTTTTTCAAACCCTGTATCGTATCCCACGGGATATCAAAATCTGTATTAGAGGAGTCCTTTAACACAGGTGAAGGCTCAGAAGGAAGAGAAAGTGGCTCATAAGTCACCTCTTAGGTCTCCATTACTGCCTGCTATTAACTCCACTGCTGCAACCACTGATTCGGGCAACTGCACCTGATGCTTGCTTCCATGGCAAATCAGCTCCTTGTTATCCCCTCCATCTGGGAACTCAAACTGCTGCACCCCCAGCAGACCCTGGCGATCCTAGCTGCAGTAAAGTTACTACTGCCAGATGCTCAAAAGGCACCAAAGCCCTGGAAAAGAATGACGACAACTCAATAGATGAAGCGGGGTCCTCTACTTGATTATCGTTCCTATGCAGGACTTCCAGAAGGGGAAGAAGTGACCATGCTTCTTTGCATAAAGGTATGTATAGGACCAGATACTTTGGTTCATGATATGCTGGGTCTAGGTCCCGCAGGCTGGATCCTAGCTTTCCTTTTCCTCCTTCCCATAGAAACTGGTTGGAGGCACACATCGTGAGTAGCTGCTTCTGCTGCTATCTTGTCACACCTTCTCCTTCCTCCACACAGGCTTGATTTTGTAAGCTATCTTCTACATGTATATCCTCACCTACAGACATTAATCCACTGATGTCTTTTCTACCTACCAGGATTGAAGAAATTGGCAAAACAATCCTTTGAGTCAGTCTATATAGCAAGAAGAAGCTCATGTTTAGCCAGTCAATTCTGAAACCATTACAAAATGTCAAACTGTTAATTATCAATGATAAAGGCAACTAACTCTGTATTGCACTCAGAAAGTATAGTTTGTTCTCATGTAGACTGGAAAAACTTGATGGGCAAAGTAAACATATATCAATATATTCTCTTGGAAGCTAACGTGGTCTCAGTATTCATGGACAGGAAACAAGACTTCTGGTTCTCTGTCACGGACTTCGCATCAACGACCACACTTTCATAGCTACCAATTTTCATAAATAACTCTTAAAAACCCTCTCCATCAAGACAGAATAATCAAAAATGGTTCTTTGCTTAGCTAATGGTTATATTTGCTTAGCTAAGCAAAGAACCATTTTTGATTATTCTGTCTTGATGGAGAGGGTTTTTAAGAGTTATTTATGAAAATTGGTAGCTATGAAAGTGTGGTCGTTGATGCGAAGTCCGTGACAGAGAACCAGAAGTCTTGTTTCCTGTCCATGAATACTGAGACCACGTTAGCTTCCAAGAGAATATATTGATATATGTTTACTTTGCCCATCAAGTTTTTCCAGTCTACATGAGAACAAACTATACTTTCTGAGTGCAATACAGAGTTAGTTGCCTTTATCATTGATATACACTCTGTGAAAGTCGTGACCATATAGTGATTTGTAAACTGTTAATTATGACTATTAGTGTGTGTGATGCAAATTACTAATAGAACTATTTTAAGAGCAGATTTGATTATATAAAAGAACATCAGGAACCAAGGCGATTTCCGATAAAGTTTGATTATTAGATGAAATAGAGAACTGAAAAATAAATTATTTTAAAGAAAACAGAAGAATTTAGATGTTCATATTGGTATAAATCAATTTTTGAAATTGGAATTGAATTATGTTTAATTTTCTTTGTATGCTGTCAACAGCAAGCGTGGTTTATGAAGGTAGCAATAAAGTCTTTTTCCTCATTGTCTGGTAAGTTTTGAGGTACCAGGGCTAATATCCCAAACGTCTGGTAACACAATGATACCAGCTGCCATCACCTATTTTAAATATTTGATTCTCTCTGTACTAGTGAATCTAAATTCCTCTAAATGTCCATCTACTGATGGAATTTGATCAGGCCTCTTCTCCCACATGGTCCAGAGTATGGCAGAGACTATCTTTCAGGCTCACAACCCCTTTTGTACATAATTTTAGGGTATCTGGGCAGGAAGCCTGTAAGAAAGGAATAAAAAACGATTTTCACAAAAATTCTCCTGTATAAACTGAACAGCGACTTTCTGCCTGGTGAGATGAATGATGAAACATTGCTAGGCAAGTATTCAGTAGCCTGGATCGGGACTGCATTTGCTTTTAATATTAGTAGCATTTTCATTAGGTACAATAAAGTTTTGTGGAAAATCTGTGGAATTTTTATCGCCTTAGTGTTTTATCTGAGCAATCACACATGAGATATTTTTTTTCTGGCTTGCTAGTTTCTTCTTTTGGTCTTCTAGCTTACTCAGAACCAGGTCTAGGATCTGATGCCATAAACCTTCACTTGCAATTGCTTTGGCCTTTTCCCTCTAGTTTATATCCCCTCTCAAAGTACTCCAGTCAGCCAGGGGTCATGTGCCAGGGCTGTTTTTCCACCCTTGTAATAATGTGCCCTGTTTCTAGCTACTGGGTGTTGCTGTTGACAAGGACTATAACTTTCCTCTTCTACCTCATCGGGGACTGTAAACACTGCCTCTTTTGACCCAGTGAACAGAAGAGCTGAAATGGAAATCGAGCCCAAGTGCCAGTGAACCATTGGATCCTTCACATCTGTCACATATTCTTCATAATTCTTCTCTCATATACATTCAGAATTTAATAGGATAATTCAGTTTTCTTAAACTGGGATTTTAAGCTTATTTAATTACGATGAATGTGTATTAGAGATGCTCAGTGAAAGGTAGCTATCATTGAAAGCTTAATCCAAAAATCCCCTTCGTTTAGCAAAAATGATCATCAAAACAAAAAAATCACCAAACCCTGTATCACCCGCTCTACTCAAACCTTTTTTGTAAGAGCAAACCGCAGGAGGCAGGGATATTCACCCAACCACACCAGAAGGTTTATTCCATTTTAATCAATTAAATTTTTATAAAGACAGACTTATCTGCCAAAATATTTTGTTGCTCTTAAATCCAACCATCGCAGTATCGTCAGCAGACACACAGACACGACGTGCACGTTTCGGGCCACTCGCCCTGTTTCAAGTGCCACTTTCGTTTCTCACATTCCTTCTTCAGACAAAACCGCATGAACAACCCGGCTAAGTTCAGCTGCCGTTTGTAATGAGCGCCATATGCTGATTGGCTAAGTTAGTTTGTCACTCAACAGGGAACATCAATCAGACGACAGGAAAACCCCACCTAGGAGGGGAATTCCACTGCATCATAGATGACCTCAAAGTAAGCTCGACCATTGAATTTCTTTGTTCAACCCTGAGGGATAAACCGTATTAAATTTGAAAATTAAACTTTGTTCTTGTTTTTGTAGCACTGCTACACGATCACCCTCCCCTAGGTATCGGGGGAATGTGATCCAGCACTGTCCATAACAAATTCTCAAAGTTGTGATCATGAGCCAAACAGTGTTTAACAATCGGAGCAGATGTAACCTGCTGTCGAATGCGGGATGTATATTCGCCCAATCTTGTTTTTATCATGCGTGTTGTTCGCCCAATATACACCAAAGGACAAGGGCATTGCAATAAATAGATCACAAATGTAGAAACACATCTGGTTGCCCATCGCCGTGTAAAAACTTGACCAGTTGAAGAGTGAGACCATTTTGCACCCGTCATTGCAGTCGCACAATATGTACAAGAAGCACAGACTGAATGACCCCTATCAGACGAACCGTGGGAAATTGGTCGATCAACCAGAACTGTTGACTGTACCAACATGTCTTGTAGATTAGGACTCCGAGAAAAAGCTACCATAAGGGGTTTTATAAAACATGGATGCAACTCCAAAACAGTCCAATATTTTTTGAGTATTCCCACTACTTGCATGCTCAAATTCATATAAGGGATAACTCCCACAAAACATTCAGATGATGTAGATGATTTCTCAGGCTCCGAGGATACCTCCAACAATGAGTGTAAGTGGCCCGGCGATAAGCTTGTTTGATCACTCTTTCTGGATAACCTCTAGCCTGTAACCGGTTTGCAAGATCGAGAGCATGAATCTTAAAATCAGCAAGAGTTGAGCATATCCGTCTTATTTGAAGGAATTGTCCAATGGGAGACCCTTTCGCAATGGACCTGGGTGACAGCTCTGATATTTTAATAATCTATTACGTTGGACACTCTTATGATATAAAGTGGTTTGGAAGGAATTATTCTCTTTAATTATAAGCATGTCAAGAAATTCCATCTGATGAAAATCAACATGTACTGTGAAGGTAATATTAGATTTTAGACCGTTCAACCAACTTATAAAATCCTGTAATTGAACAGGAGTGCCCAACCATAGAAAAAATATATCATCTAAGTATCTTCTCCAAAAAGGAATATGAGCAAAATATGAAGATCCATAAATGAACTTCTCTTCAAAATCAGCTATATATAAGGTCGCAATGGATGGTGCCAATAATGCCCCCATTGGTATCCCAAAAATTTGGTGATAATAATTCCCTTCAAACAAAAAATAGTTTCTAGTCAATACCAAATCAAGCAGTTTACATAAAAATGTACGAGGGAGATGAGTAGGCGCAAACTTAAACAAAGTTGATAACACTGCCATTGCCTCAGCTTCATTGATGTTAGTATAGAGCGCAGCTACATCTAATGTAACAAGATAGAAATCCCATGATGGAATGGATGCTGCAATTAGCTGTTGTAAAAAGTGGGTAGCATCCCTTACAAATGATTTCACAATTGCTTCCTTCTGCAAAAATACATCACAAAATTGTGATAGAGGCTCAAGCAAGGACCCCCTACACGAAACAATTGGTCTACCCAGGGGAGAGGGGGGGGGACACCAAAGATTTATGGATTTTAGGTACCATATATATTATTGGAACCACAGGATTCTCCAATTTCAAAAATTTATACTCCTTTTTTTGTCAACCAGCCATGAGATAAACCCTCATCAAGGAGGGTCTTTATCTGTGTTTGAAGTTCCAATGTGGGATCAGCTATGTATTGGCAATAAGTTTGTGCATCCGAAAGATGATTCCTAAGATTATTTAGATAATCAGTAGTGGACTGCACCACTATTGTGCCCCCTTTATCAGCTTTTCTAATAGTAATGTCTGGATCCTGTCTCAGCTGTTTCAGAGGCACATTACTCCTCTTATCCCAATTAAACCACTTCGGATGTACATTTAACTCCAAATGTTGAAGATCATGGAGAACCAAATTCTGAAATGTGAGAATAGAAGGATCTTTCACTTCAAGCGGGACCCATTTAGATCGGGGAATTTTAACAGAATCATCCGTAGTCTCTGGTTTATCTGAAAAATAATGAGTGATATGTAGTTTATTGAAAAACCTATAGAGACTCAGGCGCATGTGAAACGGATCATGTTTCACCGTTGGTACAAACAACAAACCAAGGTTAAGGAGATGTTCTTGTTCAACAGTCAATGGTTTTGTCATTAGATTTACTACTATTGATTCAGTTGGCGCTTGGACCGCTGCCGAGTTAGGGGTGGGTCCCATCCGTCTGTTTGATGATCACGATAAAGTCCCACATTGGAACTTCAAACACAAAGACCCTCCTTGATGAGGGGTTTATCTCATGGCTAGTTGTCTAAAAAGGAGTATAAATTTTTGAAATTGGAGAATCCTGTGGTTCCAATAATATATATGGTACCTAAAATCCATAAATCTTTGGTGTCGTCCCCCCCCCCCTGGGTAGACCAATTGTTTCATGTAGGGGGTCCTTGCTTGAGCCTCTATCACAATTTTGTGATGTATTTTTGCAGAAGGAAGCAATTCTTGTGAAATCATTTGTGAGGGATTCTACCCACTTTTTACAACAGCTAATTGCAGCATCCATTCCATCATGGGATTTCTATCTTGTTACATTAGATGTAGCTGCGCTCTACACTAACATCAATCAAGCTGAGGCAATGGCAGTGTTATCAACTTTGTTTAAGTTTGCGCCTACTCATCTCCCTCGTACATTTTTATGTAAACTGCTTGATTTAGTATTGACTAGAAACTATTTTTTGTTAGAAGGGAAGTATTATCGCCAAATTTTTGGGATACCAATGGGGGCATCATTGGCACCATCCATTGCGACCTTATATATGGCTGATTTTGAAGAGAAGTTCATTTATGGATCTTCATATTTTGCTCATATTCCTTTTTGGAGAAGATACTTAGATGATATATTTTTTCTATGGTTGGGCACTCCTGTTCAATTACAGGATTTTATAAGTTGGTTGAACGGTCTAAAATCTAATATTACCTTCACAGTACATGTTGATTTTCATCAGATGGAATTTCTTGACATGCTTATAATTAAAGAGAATAATTCCTTCCGAACCACTTTATATCGTAAGAGTGTCCAACATAATAGTTTATTAAAATATCAGAGCTGTCACCCAGGTCCATTGCGAAAGGGTCTCCCATTTGGACAATTCCTTCAAATAAGACGGATATGCTCAACTCTTGCTGATTTTAAGATTCATGCTCTCGATCTTGCAAACCGGTTACGGGCTAGAGGTTATCCAGAAAGAGTGATCAAACAAGCTTATCGCCGGGCCACTTACACTCATTGTGAGTGGTTGTTGGAGGTATCCTCGGAGCCTGAGAAATCATCTACATCATCTGAATGTTTTGTGGGAGTTATCCCTTATATGAATTTGAGCATGCAAGTAGTGGGAATACTCAAAAAATATTGGACTGTTTTGGAGTTGCATCCATGTTTTAAAAAACCTCTTATGGTAGCTTTTTCTCGGAGTCCTAATCTACAAGACATGTTGGTATAGTCAACAGTTCCGGTTGATCGACCAATTTCCCCCGGTCCGTCTGATAGGGGTCATTCAGTCTGTGCTTCTTGTACATATTGTGCGACTGCAATGACGGGTGCAAAATGGTCTCACCCTTCAACTGGTCAAGTTTTTACATGGCGATGGGCAACCACGTGTTTCTACATTTGTGATCTATATATTGCAATGCCTTTGTCCTTTGGTGTATATTGGGCGAACACGCATGATAAAAACAAGATTGGGCGAACATGCATCCCGCATTCGACAGCAGGTTACATCTGCTCCAATTGTTGAACACTGTTTGGCTCATGATCACAACTTTGAGGATTTGTTATGGACAGTGCTGGATCACCTTCCCCCGATACCTGGGGAGGGGGGGGGGGGTTGATCGTGTATCAGTGCTACAAAAACAAGAACAAAATTTAATTTTCAAATTTAATACGGTTTAACCCTCAGGGTTGAACAAAGAAATTGAATGGTCGAGCTTACTTTGAGGTCATCTACGATGCAGTGGAATTCCCCTCCTATGTGGGGTTTTCCTGTCGTCTGATTGATGTTCCCTGTTGAGTGACAAACTAACTTAGCCAATAAGCATATGGCGCACATTACAAACGGCAGCTGGACTTAGCCGGGTTGTTCATGCGGTTTTGTCTGAAGAAGGAATGTGAGAAATGAAAGTGGCACTTGAAACAGGGCGATTGGCCCGAAACGTGCACGTCGTGTCTGTGTGTCTGCTGACGATACTGTGATGGTTGGATTTAAGAGCAACAAAATAATCTGGCAGATAAGTCTGTCTTTATAAAAATTTAATTGATTAAAATGGAATAAACTGTCTGGTGTGGTTGGGTGAATATCCCTGCCTCCTGGGGTTTGCTCCGACAAAAAAAAGGTTTGAGTAGAGCGGGTGATACGGGGTTTGGTGATTTTTGTTTGATTTGATGATCATTGAAAGCTTGGCAATTGATAGTACTGCTCACGTTTTAAACTTGTGCTAATGTTGCATCCATTTATGCCCGTTACCATGTGTTTAATATGTACGCACACATTTCTAGTTTGATGTAGAATTCTTAATGTCTTCTTTTCTTCTCTCTCTTCCAGAGAAGCCAGAAGAGGCAGATCTGTGGCTGCTGAACAGTTGCACGGTGAAAAGTCCAGCAGAAGACCATTTCAGAAATTCAATTAAGTAAGTTTTAAGGCTTTTTCCCTAAAGCAGAAGAGCCCAGAACATATATCAGTGTAATGGTCTGAGATTTCAAGCACAAACTATTTAATTCATCTATTTTTAATGTAGGCTGTAATTGTGAGTCTCCTTTTTATAATGCGTCACTTCTGACTACATCTCATCACATCCAGTTGAAGCTCAGCTTTGGTCACAAAGTGGCTGATTCTTTTATTGATCCTGAGAGGATTTGTAAACTGTTAACAGTAAATCCGCCTTGTGGTCTCTTCATTTTGTTATTACTTCATCTGTGTCCTTAAGGCTTTTTATTTGAAATAATTATCTCAGTTTTCTTGCTGTTTTGAATGGCTGTTTTTTTCATTGCAGACACACAGGGCTTGATCCATCAAGATGTTTTTTTAACCTATTGTGAATGTCTACCTGGGGAGAAAATATTTGATAAATCAGTTTGAAAGCAATTTCTTTTCGACATATCTTCAGTACTTTATCCCCCTGCTCCTCTGGCCAAATGTGTGAGTTTGGTGGTGGGGAGAGCATGGAGCTGAACTCATCTCAGTAAATTTACGTAAACTACTCTGATGCAATTTTTAATAATACAGCATTTAAGCATAATCAGCAGAGAATGGTGCTAAACCTTGCTAGTATTGCTGTTTCCTTGTAAAAACCTTTTCTCTAAGTTTTATAGTAGTATCTTCTAGGCTGGGTGGGTCTGTCGCCTTGGCACCGATGTTTTTCCTGCACAGTGCGGCAGCGTTCAGGGCTAGTGCCACTTTTTTTGCTGCCTTGTGCAAGGCAAATGATTACTATGCTGCCCACCACCCCCCTCCCCTCTTCCAACCCCTGTGGATTCCAGTGGACCCATCACAAGTTTCTCTTTTGTCCCAACAATAAATTATTGAGTGTATGTTTGAACATTATTTACATGTGCAGTGGTCTTAAAGGGAGGCTACCAGATTTTATATGACTATCTTCCAATGTCACCTCCCTTGTACATTAAGTAGTACTATAAAATCCTGTTGAAAGACCACTCAGAGCATTGAGTGGAGTAGGCTTTGAACAGATGTACTAATGTTCTTTGGATGGGTGCAGCATTCTCCAAATATCCAATATATCTTTGTAGAGCCCCGGATGTAATATACCCTTGCCAACTCTCAACTTACATTCCTCAATTGTAGAGGACTTCTACATTTTTGAGTCATGAAGACAATTAAAAGTCCTTCACCGAGAATTTGGGGGAATTGTCATCTGCAAAAGCCATCTTAATACTTTTTGAAAGAATTTATGATCATACTCACACAATTACGACAAGCAGAACGCCACTGGCTATGACATCCTTCTCCAGATACTATTGCTCGGTTTAAACAACTATATTCGGACTATCGCACATCAGTCCAGTCTGCTAAGTGCTCCTTCTACACCATGGAGATATCTAGAGCCGCTGATTCTTCCAGACAACTCTACTCAATCTTGCTCCAGCTCTCCTCTACTGCCTCTGCATCTCTAGCTACTTTTTTCTCTGAAAAGATTCATAAATTCTCCAGGACCAAGCAGGAAGTCAGTCCTCACTTATGGGTGACGTCGGCGCCGACGGAGCCCTCGCGGAGCAATTTTCCCCAGCTTTCGCAGAAAGCCTTTGGGAATTGCAGCGCGCATGCGCGGTCCCCTTCCCGCCCAGGGATGCCATCTTGCTCAGTCTTCTTTTTTCCGCGGAGCCCTACAGACGTAGTTTGTTACCGCCGCTGAAAAAGTTGATTTCTTTAGTTTGATTTCTGGTTAAATTTTTTCTAACGGTTCGTGTGTCCTCTTCCCGCCGGGCTTTTGAGCCCGTCCACGTTTTTTTATTTTATTTTATTCCAACTGGCGTTCCCGCCACTTTTTCCTTCTTCCCTGGCAGTGCGGTCTTTCGACCTTGCAGGGGTCCTTTTTCCCCCGATGGCTGCCAGCGGGTTTAAAAAGTGTGATCGTTGTGTCAGACTCATGTCTCTTACTGACACGCATGACTGCTGCCTCCGCTGCCTGGGGGCCGAGCATGACACTATGAGTTGCGGCCCATGCAGCAGGATGTCCTCGAAGGCCCTGAGGAGTCGGCAGTCGCAAAGGGATCGTATCTTCTCTGACTCCGCGCGGACCTCGTCAGAGGCCTCGACATCTCGTGGCTCCGGCTCAGACCATCGTCGGAGTTCTTCTGAACGGGGCTCCCCCGGCCGGGAACACCGGCGGGAGAAGAGGCCTGCGAGGGTGGAGCCGGACGGCAATCCTGGTTCCTCGAGGGCCAGGTCGCTCAGCCTGGCCCGACTCCCCAGGCCCTCGGAGGGGGAGAGGCCTTCGAAGCTTCCTCGTCTCGAAGTGGAAACTCCTGGACACGTGAGTGATATAGTCCTCCTGGACTCCCCCCACGGATGAACCGACGTCGGGCCCGACGCCTTCGGGGCCCGAGTCGGCGGATGCTGGGTCTTCTGAACTTGGTTTCAGACTGACGACCTTGGAGCGCAGTATCTCTGCCTTCATGGACTAGCAGCGGGCATTGATCACCGGCCTCGCCAGTGCATCTGCCCCGACCACCGGGACGTCGACGCCCAAGTCGACCCTGGAGGCCGAGTCAATCCTCGAGTCCATACGAGCTCGAGTCGATCCTCGACCTAGGTCTCCCTCGGCTTCCCGTTCGGGACCGAGGTCCTTGACGCCGGCCTCGGCGTCGGGGAGGAGGTCCCCGGGCCCCGCGCGCATGGAGCCGCTCGACTACTCCTCGGAGGAGTCGGGCTGGGACACGAAGGAGGACGAGTCACCCAGCTCCTTTCAGACCCGGTGCGTCCCCTCCGACTCGCCGGCGGTCCCCCCCGGAGGATACACGGTTTTCCTATTTCGTGAGGGATATGGCCAAGGCCTTGGCTTTTCCCACGGATCCGGAGGAGGAACCCCGAGCCGAAGAGCTTGAGGCCCTTCAATATGACTCCCCCCCTAGGGAGGCCTTTACTGTACCGGTTCCCCCGATGCTGGAGCGGCTTCTCTTCCGCATGTGGAAAAGCCCGGCCTCGACGCCGGTGTTGAGCAAGCGGGTCGATTCCATGTATCGAGTCCGCAAGAGCCCCGGGTTCCAGAAGGCGCAACTACCGCACCACTCCATGGTGGTGGAGTCGGCCATGCATCGACTTAAAAGTCAAAAGATGCACTCCTCCGTGCCTCCGGGTAAGGAGGCCCGGAATCTGGATGCCCTCGGTAGGAAGTGCTTCCAGGGCTCTATGCTTGCTTGTCGGGTCCAGACATATCAGTTGTATATGGGTATGTATCTCCGCGACCTGGCGAAAGAAATGGCGGGTTTTTCCGCCGGTCTCTCCAAGGAACCCTTGCAGCGGTTCCAAGCCCTGTCCACAGGGATTCGAGAGTGTTCGAAGTTCATTTCTCGAGCGGCCTATGATGGCTTTGAAGCATCGGCTCGAGTAGCCGGAGCCGGCATCGGGGCTTGCCGCCAAGCTTGGCTTCAGTCCTCCGACCTCGAGCCGTGGGTGCAGGACAAGTTGGTCGATGTCCCTTGCAGGGGGGAAAACCTCTTCGGCAAGCCCATGGCCGACAAGGCGGCGGAGCTCGAGTCCGAGACTCTCACCTGGACTCGCCTTTCCAGAAAAACCTCTGCTCCTTCTCAGAGGAAGAAGGGCTCGGGAAAAAAGCCCTTTTACCCGAGGAAGCTGTTTGCTTATAAGCAGCACCACCCACCCTATCAGGCCTCGACAACCCCTCATCAGGGGCAGCAGCCTAAGGGGCATGGTAACGGATCCCGGAGGCAGAAAGCCCCCAAGCCCACCACGCAGGCCCCGGCCCAGCAGGGTGGGGTTTTTTGTCTATGCCAGCATAGCCTCTCCCCCCCAGGGGCCCTCGCTCAGCACGGGGGGCCGCCTGACCCACTTTGCTCACAGGTGGTCAACCGTAACATCCGATGCCTGGGTGTTGCGGGTGGTTCAAATGGGCTACCTCCTACATTTTCACCAGGTGCCCCCCCCTACTTCCCGGGGGAACCTCCCAGACCCCCGCTGCACAAGGACGTACTCCTTCAGGAGCTGCAAAGTCTGCTTCAGGAACGGGCGGTGGAGCCAGTGCCCCGGCATCTGTGCGGTCACGGTTTCTACTCGAGGTACTTCCTGGTGCCAAAGAGAACAGGAGGCCTCAGGCCCATTCTGGACTTACGCAACCTCAACAAGTTCCTGCAGCGGGAAAAGTTCAAGATGCTTACCCTTGGAACCCTACTGCCCTACCTCCAGCAGGGAGATTGGCTATGCTCCTTGGATCTAAAGGATGCTTATACCCACATCCTTATTCACCCGGACCACCGGCAATACCTAAGGTTTCTGGTGGCAGGGAACCATTATCAGTACCGAGTACTGCCCTTTGTCCTGTCCTCCGCTCCCAGGGTGTTCACGAAGTGCCTGGCAGTGGTGGCAGCCTTTCTAAGGCTTCAAGGCCTCTTCGTCTTCCCATACCTGGACGACTGGCTCATCCGAGCATCGTCTGCTCCAGAGGTCGCCCAGGCCACCCAGCGTACGGTGGCTCTGCTTCAGCACTTGGGCTTCGTCATAAACTTCGAGAAGTCCGCTTTGCTTCCCTCTCAGGACCTCGAGTTCATAGGGGCACGGCTGGACACTCGGCAGACTCGTGCCTTCTTGCCTCTGGAACGGGCCAACAGGCTTATGGCTCTAGCCGGCAGGTTCAACAGCGAGTCGCCGGCCCCTGCCAGACAGTTCCTGCAACTGCTCGGACACATGGCCTCCACGGTCCATGTCACTCCGAATGCCCATCTACATATGCGACCTGCTCAGTGGAGCCTTCACACTCAGTGGCATCAGTCCACAGGGAGGCTGTCGGACCTGATACAGATTTCCGACCGTCTGGTCTCCTCCCTGCAATGGTGGCTTCACCTGCCCAACCTAGTGCTCGGCATGTCCTTTCAGTCGCCCCCACTGTCCCGGGTGCTCACGACAGATGCCTCCATCCTGGGCTGGGGGGCGCATTGTCGGGGGACATGCACTCAAGGCCTTTGGACAACTTGGGAGGCCGCCCAGCAGATAAACGTTCTAGAGCTACGGGCGATCCGCCTAGCTCTGCGGGCCTTCTCTCACCTGACGTTTGGTCAGTCCGTACTGGTGCAGACGGACAATCAGGTTGCCATGTTCTATGTGAACAAACAAGGGGGCACGGGCTCCCTCCTTCTATGTCAGGAAGCCCGGAGGCTGTGCTCTTGGGCTGTCGGTCACGACATCCTCCTCAAAGCGGTTTACCTGCCAGGGCAGGACAATTGCCTGGCAGACAAACTGAGCCGGATTCTGCTGCCGCGTGAATGGAAGTTGAACCCTGCGGTGGCCCAGCAGATCTTCCGCCTGCGGTGGGGCTCTCCCACTGTGGATCTCTTTGCCAGTCCCCTGAACAGGCAGCTCCCCAGATTCTGCTCCCGGCACCCTCACCCTTTTCGAGTGGCGCCGGACGCTTTCCTCATCCCGTGGTCCACGGGTCTGCTGTATGCCTTCCCTCCCACACCACTGGTGTCCCGGACCTTGTTCAAAGTTGTCCAGGACAGGGCCTCCGTGATCCTGGTAGCGCCCCGGTGGCCAAGACAACCGTGGTTCCCTCTGCTTCTATAGCTAGCGGTGGACACCCCTCTTCCCCTGGGGTTTCAGCCCGATCTCCTGACCCAGGATCAGGGTACTCTTCTGCACCCCAACCTCAGGGCCCTGCACCTGATGGCCTGGCTGCTGAAAGGGTAGTCCTAGCCCCACTACTGCTACCCCCGGAGGTGGAAGCCATTGTCCTAGCATCTCGGCGACCTTCCACCCGGAAGTCTTACGCCCTCAATTGGCGTCGCTTCTCGGTCTGGTGTTCTCAGCGATCTGAGGACCCCTTCGCCTGTCTAGTATCGGTGGTACTGCAATATTTGCTTCACCTCTCCGATCTAGGTCTCAAATCCAATTCTGTCAGAGTCCACCTCAGTGCTCTCTCTGCACATCATTCACCGGTTGAAGGCCAGCCTCACTCTTCGCACCCCTTGGTGGCGCGTTTCCTCAGAGGCCTCCTTCTGCTTAAACCTCCGTTGCGCCCTCCAGCTCCTGACTGGGACCTCAACATGGTTCTGCAAAGGCTTACCTGCCCGCCTTTTGAACCCATGGCTACCTGCCCTCTTGGTTTCCTCTCCTGGAAAACTCTCTTCTTGGTAGCCCTCACTTCTGCGAGGCGCGTAAGTGAGCTGCAGGCCCTAGTGTCGGAGCCTCCGTACACTAGGTTCTGCAGGAATAGGGTGGTCCTGCAGACCCACCCTAAGTTCCTTCCAAAGGTGGTCTCCCACTTTCACATCAATCAAGAGGTGGTTCTTCCGACCTTCTTCCCCAGGCCGCATGCCAGCCGAGCTGAGACTGTCCTGCACACCCTGGATTGTAGAAGAGCCTTGTCCTTCTACCCTGACTGTACGCGGGAGCATAGAAAAGCGGTTCAGCTTTTTGTGTCTTTTGATCCCAATCGGTTGGGGGTGCCTGTCTCTAAGCGCACTCTGTCCACCTGGGTGGCCGACTGTATCGCCTGGACTTACGGGGCAGCCGGCCTCTCCTTGGAAAGTCGCGTCACGGCTCATTGGGTCAGGGCGAAGGCCGCGTCCGTGGCTCACCTCCGCTCTGTTCCGTTGGCAGACATCTGCCGGGCCACTACTTGGTCTTCAGGTCAAACTTTTGCGGCTCACTACTGCCTGGAAAGGGAGTCACGCAGGGACAGTGCTTTCGGTCAGGCAGTCCTCCACAATCTCTTTGAGGTTTAGGCAACTCCTACCCTCCGGCCCCGGTGTGGGCTACCGGCCGGTTGCGTATTCAGAGAAGATTCCTTCCTTCTGTACTGTTGAGCTTCAGGAAGCTCTTTAGGCTTGAGGTCTCCGGTAGCCTTAAGCTTGGGAGTCCCATAAGTGAGGACTGACTTCCTGCTTGGTCCTGGAGAAAGCGTAGTTACTCACCTGTAACAGGTGTTCTCCAGGAGCAGCAGGAATCAGTCCTCACTACCCTCCCTCCTCCCCTTGGAGTTGCAGTCATTCTTATTGCATATCTTGCAAATTTTTTGCTGTCTTTCCGCTATGTCATCAGACTGAGCAGGATGGCATCCCTGGGCGGGAAGGGGACCGCGCATTCGCGCTGCAATTCCCAAAGGCTTTCTGCGAAAGCTGGGGAAAATTGCTCTGCGAGGGCTCCGTCGGCGCTGACGTCACCCATAAGTGAGGACTGATTCCTGCTGCTCCTGGAGAACACCTGTTACAGGTGAGTAACTACGCTTTATGTGCCTCCTTTACTATTGCTCCTCCTTTACCCCTTTCTCCTCCTTGCTCTCCTTCCTCAGTCTTAGTCACTTCGCCTTTCTCTGAGAAGAGGTTCATCTTTGAATCAGCTGTCCTACCTTCTTCACCAGTAAATAGAGCTTTAGCCCACACTTGGTCCACTTTTCATTTCATCATTTCAGCAGAGGTACTGCTAACTTTATCTAAGTCCAGAAAGACCACCTCTCAATTAGATCCCATTCCCTCGGGTTGGCTGGTAGAGCCTTCCTTGCAGTTTGTGCCTTTCATTATGACTATTCTTAAATCCAGCTTGTCTTCGGGCTGTTTTCCCTCATTGTGGAAATCTGCTATCATTCACCCTTTATTGAAACAGCCTTCCCTTGATCCCTCTGTCTTATCTCATTGGCGACCGGTGTCAAATCTCCCCTTTCTAGCTAAAATTCTGGAACGTTTTGTCTTTCTTCAATTAACATCTCATGTGGAAGCTACCAATGCCCTCCACCCACGACAAACAGGATTCCGGGCCGGGCATAGCACAGAAACATTTCTCTTAGCCCTCCTGAACAAGATTCATGTTGTCCACGATCGCGGAGATATTACTCTCCTGATTTCATTAGATCTGTCAGCAGCATTTGATCTGATCGACCATTGGACCTTTCTCTCCCGTCTTTATGATGTCGGGTTGCAGGGCACGGTGTTGCACTGGTTTCATTCTTTCCTCACAGCTCGTTCCTTTGTCGTTTGTTCTAACCATCAGTCCTCCCCGCCTGTCTCCCTGTCGTGTGGGGTACCTCAAGGTTCAGTTCTCTCCCCTTTACTTTTCAACATTTTCCTTGCCCCTTTACCCCTCTTGATCCAACAATTCAACCAAACAAAGAGAGAATACTACACCAACCTCATACTTAAATCAAACAACAAACCGAGAGAGCTCTTTGAAATTGTGAAAACACTACCAAGGAGAACAAATCCAACAGCGAAGTGCAGTTAGACCCACAAACATTCGCAGACCACATCCAAGCAAATTCCACTCAGCTCCACGAAGGAATACTAACACAAGCACCAAACCAACCACCACCCCAAGAAAAACCTGGGACAAATTCAGCAACCCATCCACAGAGCAGCTCTCACACATCATCACTGCCCTCAACACAAGCACGGCCCCAACAGACCCATGCCCAGTCAAATGGATCAAAATGACAAAGTCAGACTTCATCCACACCATACACAACATGGTGAAAAGTTCTCTAACACAAGGTATCATGCCAGACCAGCTAAAACTCGCCACAATAAGACCAATCCTGAAGAAATCAGCACTCGACAAAAACAACCCAGCAGCCTACAGACCCATCTCAAGTATCCCCCTACTGGCTAAGATTATTGAGAAAGTGGTACAACATCAACTACAAGACCACATCGACAACCACGCACAACTCGACCACAACCAACACAGTTTCCACCCCAACCATGGAGTTGAAACACTCCTGCTATACCTCTTTAACGACATACTACACCTCATAGACAACAGCAAGAACGGAATACTCATGATCTTCATTGACCTATCATCAGCGTTTGACACAGTCGACCACGGAACACTACTAGCAAGACTACAGAACATCGGACTACACGGAGCCACACTGAGGTGGTTCCACTCTTACCTAATGGACAGACAGATACAGGTCAAGATTGGGCCCAACACATCCCGACCCATAAAAGTCATGCAAGGCGTACCCAAAGGATCCGCACTATCAGCTCTCTTATTCAACATCTACATCCAACCAATATGCAACATCATAAAAGAGCACGGGATAAAATACACAATCTATGCGGACGACATAATGATATACACACCAATCACCCTCGACAACCCAGACCACACCAAGATAACAGACTGTCACACATATGAACACCTGGTTTCAAGACAACAACATGACCATAAACTACAGCAAGACCGAGGCGCTAATCATCACACGAAACTCCAACTTCATCCCTCCCCGCGACATCAAGATAGGCACCACAACCATACCCATACAATCAGAAGTGAAATACCTCGGAGTGACAATGGACAAAGAACTTAACCTTCAGTCCCACATCAGCAGAACCACCAAAAATGCATACCACAGGATGAGACTAGTACGACGCCTCAAGCCCCTCCTCACTCAGGAACACTTCCGCACAGTTTGTCAAGCACTAATAACCCCAATCCTAGACTTCTGCAACCCAATCTATCTAGGTTTAACGAAACAGACACTAAGACCATTGCAACTGGCACAAAACACTGCAGCACGCATAATTGCTGGCACCACAAGACAAGAACACATCACACCCACCCTAAAAGAGCTCCACTGGCTGCCTATCAGTGCCCGCATTAGATACAAGACAATCATAAACATTTTCAAAATCAAACATCAATCATCAGCTTTCAGCCTACACCCACTCATACAACCAGACAACAGCACAAGACCGAGAAGAAGAGTCACATCCAACCGTGTCAACACACCTAAAGATATCAACAGGATACGCAAGGACACCGAAAAATGAGCCTTATCAAAGGTGGCACCAACAATCTGGAACGCCCTCCCCAACGAACTGCGTTCAACAACAGACCTTAAGGAGTTCAGGAAACTACTGAAGACAACCCTCTTCATAGAACACTACGGTGACATTATTTAAAGCATGCAACAGACACCTCAATTCCCCCCACATGTCACTATAATTGTAATTAAGCAAGGAACTGATACCCATAGCATTGTAAATAGCGCATGCTGTAAATAGCACCACAAGAATCAACGTCCAGACACACTCACACGCATACACTACTCACTGCATGTGCACACTATACACTGTATCTTATTGATTGTTTGCTGTTCAGACCGCCTTGATTGCAGGATAAGGCAGTATAGAAATACGTTTAAATAAATAAATAAACAATTCCCAGTTTCAGTTTATATCTACGCTGATGATGATATCCTCCTCTTCCATACCTCCCCGGTTAACATTGACATTACTCAGCTCAATAACTGTCTCTCTCATATTGCCTCTTGGCTTTCCTCTAATTTTCTTCATCTGAATCCATCAAAATCCACAGCCATGTGGGTCTCTATGGGTAGGTCCTGCCCAACAATCATGCCTCAAATAAATTCTGTCTTTATTCCTCTCGCTTCCTCTTTTTGCTACTTAGGTGTAACTCTGGATTCTTCGCTATCTTTCCATGACCATGTATCGAATCTATCTCACCGTTCTTTCTTTATACTGTGGAAACTTAGATCATTTCGCTCTATCTTGCCTCCCGATTCTCTTGTCACCCTCTTATTGGCCTTGGTTATGTCCAAATTAGACTATTGTAATGTGGCTTTTGCTAACCTACCATCTTAACAGCTTCAACGTTTACAACTATTACAGAATACTACTGCTCGACTTGTCACCAATGCCTGGAAATCTAATCATGTAACTCTCCTCCTTTTTCAGCTTCATTGGTTACCGCTCCGCTATAGGTTCAAATACAAGCTCCTCATTCTAACTCATAGGGTCATTCATGCATCAAATCCTTTGTATCTAGCAAACCTTGTCTCTCTTCACACTCCTTACCGTCAACTCCGTTCACTACATGCCAATCGTCTCTCTTCCTTCCCCTTCACAGGCCCATCTAGAACAGACACATCACGCTGCATTCTTTTTTCTCGGACCTTCAATTTGGAATGCCTTGCCATCTTCCCTCTGGTTGGAATCCTCATATCAAAATTTCAAAAACTTATTGAAAACATATTTGTTCCAACAGGCTTTTGACCTCCCTTCCAGTAGTACTGTTTAGTTATTGCTTCACTGTCTGCTCCTAAGTGACCCTATTGGTCAATCTTTCCTTTTATTTTATAATGGAGTTCCTTTCTTCCTCTGGCGCTAGCATATTTTTATTGGTTACCACTCTCATGTTCCGACAAGGACGGTATATAAAATGTTAAATAAAGATAAAGATATTTGGGGCGCATATGTTTTCCAGGATAATATTTTCCCCATGCATTTGAGCTTTAAGTAAGAAGAGCTATTTACTAGTACTAATCATTTATATAATGCTTCTAAACATACACAGCGCTGTACATATACACATAAAAGATAGTCCTTTCTCCACAGAGTTTACAGTCTGCCAATACAAACAAGTGGAGGAGTAGCCTAGTGGTTAGAGCAACTGCCTAGTACCCAGAAGATCAAGGGTCCGATTCCCACTGGCACTCCTTGTGACTTTGGGCAAGTCACTTTACCCTCCATTGCTTCGGAAGAAAAGGCTGGCAATCTACTTCCAGTGATACATTGCCAAGAAAACCCAGAGGTAGCTGGGTCGCTATGAGTCAACACTGACTTGATGGCACTAAAATAAAAATAAAAAAACCAGACAAACAGAGCTAGGGAATTTGTAAGGGTCATGATTAAAGTGCACATGGGTGTAGGGGGGGGGGAGGATAAGGAGATCAGGATCTAAAAGTGGCCTTGAGGAGATGAGTTTTTAACTTGGATTTGTATAGGATCAGAGATGGGGTCATGACATATTGACTCAGGTAGTCTATTCCAGGCATGTGGCGCAGCAAGGTAGAATGAACAGAGTTTAGAGTTGGCAGTAGAAGAGAAGGACGTAGATAAAAATAATTTGCTTGATGAGTGGGGTTGCCAAGATTAAAGTTAGTGAGGTGCCTCAGAATGAATAAATTTGTAGGTTAGTAGGGGAAGTTTGAATTGTATGTGAAAATGGATAGGGAGTCAATGAAGAGATGTGAGAAGAGGGATTAAGTGATCATAGTGGCACTGGCAGAAGATTAGCCATTCAGCTGTGTTTTGAAGAGGAGATAGATGATTAATTGGGAGACCAGTGAAAAGCAAATTGTAATAGTCTAGATGGGAGTTGATGAGAGGGTAGATAAGGGTCTTGATATTATTCCTAGTGGAAGGGACAGATTTTGCTGTTATAGAGCAGGGATCTCCAATTCCGGTCCTGGAAGGCCGCAAACCAGTCAGGTTTTAAGGATGTCCCCAATGAATATGCATGAGATATATTTACATGTACTGCCCACATTGTATTCAGATTTATCTCATGCATATTCATTAGTATCATCCTGAAAACCTGACTGGTTTGTGGCCCTCCAGCACCGGAATTGGAGACCACTGAAATAGAGAAAAAAATGGCAGAGAATGTGTGCAGAGAAAGAGATAAGAGTAAAAGATGACCCCAAGGTTGCAAGCTGAGGAGACAGGAAGGATTGATAGTGTTATCCACACAAATAGAGAATGGAGAAAAGAGAGAGGTGAGTTTAGGGGGAAAGATAAGAAGCGCTGGCTTGGCCATGTTCAGTTTCAGATGGCAGCAGGACATCCAAGCAGCAATGTCAGACAAGTGGGCTGAGATGTGGGCCTGGATTCCTGGAGAGATTTCTGGTCTAGGGAAGTAAATCTGAGAATCATAGGCATAAAGATGGCACTGAAATTCATGGGAGGAGATCAGGGCACGAAGGGAATTGGTGTAGACAGAGAAGAGAAGAGGTCCAAAGACAAAACTTGAGGTATACTGACTGAAAGCAGGATAGTAGTAGAGGAGGATTCACCACAGCATACACTGAAAGTGTGATGGGAGAGAGAAGAAAAAAAAGAAGACAGAACAGAGGCGTCATCGTGGATAACATGTTAAAACCATCCGCCTAGTGTGCAGCAGTGGCCAAGAGAGCAAATAGAATGCTAAGTATCATAAGGAACACAATAGAGAATAAAACAAAGGATATTATAATGCCTCTGTATCATTCCATGGTGTGACTTCACCTTGAATATTCACCTTGAGTCTTGAAGAGAGAGATCTGCAATTGTGAGTATATACTTCTGGGAATTTTCTGAAAGGAATTCTTTTTATTAAAGCTAATTAATCTGTGAACCCACTATTTTTTGTTAAATCAGGGCCTAGTAGCAGCAGTTTAAGTTTACATTTAAAACACAGAAGAGAGCTTTCTGGTTAAATTTCATACCCAGCAGAGAGCTTGTAGTTTAAATGTAATAGACATTCAGGGCCTAGCATCAGCAAAGTACTTTTAGTTTAAATTTAAAACACAGAAGAGAGCTTTCTGGTTAAATTTAGAACTCAGCAGAGAGCTTATAGTTTAAATTTCATAATAAGTTAGAGCCTAGCAGCAGCAAAGAGCTATAATTTAAATCAAATAAGAATATAGCTTACCTCAGCAGCACAGGACAGGGTACTGTGTAGCAGCCCTATTTTAATGTGTTATTTCCCTCCCTCCCTCCCCACACCCACCCACCCACCCCTGGGATAATCGTAGCTTTATAGGTACTTGCACATTTGTGATAAGGAAGCTTATCATAGCTCAGGAAGGAGCTATAGAAAAGGTGAAGTGACTCTGAACAAGCAACCTGTTAGTTCTGGTAGAAATAAGAAAACTGAATTTTCCCATAAAAGACTAACAGTCCCAGAATGCACCAGGTTTCCAACAGCCATTAGAGGAGCTGAAGTGGGGAAACGTGTGTTCAATCAGGAGGGCTATGAGGTAATCCCCAAGCACTCATCTCAAAGGGCAGGGCCTGATTCAGCACAGCTGCGCTGTGCTAGGGTGGAGCACTCATCAAAGCAGAATAAAGGTAGAGTTTATTCTGCAGAGAATTATCCTCAGAATTATCCTCAGTTTCATCTGGAGGATCATCAGAAGCAGAAGCCAGTGCGGACGGACAGAGAGGGCAAGAAACCCTTTGGAAGAAAGAAGAGGAAAGCATTTGGGAGGTCTAAAGGAGTCCAGAGCAGCACGTATACTGGGAGACATTCAAAAGGCCAGCATACACCATTGGACTGGGGAAAGCCAGAGGAATGGTGCTGCAGAGCTAGGAATCTCCAGACGGTACCTGTGAGGGAGACAGCTGCACGTGGAAGGGACCCTAGGACCCGTGCCAGAAGGTATGTGAAGAGAGATCCAGTGTCCAGGGATCTGGATTGGAAGGCTGGACATAAAAACTGGACTACATACTGGCCAGGCTATTTAGAGAGGAACTCTAACAGCAATGGAAGCTCAGGTATGAACACTGATCTATGCCCTAGCTATAACCTTGAAAGACAGCAGGGAAACAAGTATTCTCCTGAAAGTGCTCCATTGAGAAATTCCTCTGTGCCAATCCCTGATATTGAACCCATGATTGTTGAAGAAGGGGAAGGAGCGGTCTTAGATACAGGCTGTGAATATATGGATTGCTCTCTGTCTAAACTCCTTTGGTAATTTTCTGTTACAAAGTACAGCAACCATCACAAAGAAATACAAACTTGTTCTTTAATCTACTCAGAAAAGCTCCTGAAGTAGGATTTGAGCCACGCAGTAGAAAGCAAGCCAGCTAAGGGGTTTCAGCTGGGTAACTGCTAGCAATTGAGCCTTACCTAATTGCTTGTGAGCTCTGAGGGAATCACTTCTGAATCTATGTGTGAAGATATAAGAAGTTAACCTGAAAAGAACAGTTTTTCCCTTCTTTGTGGGTTTTGCTTGTTGTTTGAAACACTGCTAAGAAAATATTAGCTAAAGCCTACAGAAAAGACCAGTTTGTTACCAACCAGGTCTTTATTCTTTTGCTTTGATTGCCTGACAAGTTCAACTGTTGTTTTCCTGATTTTGTTTTTCTAAGTTTAACACTGAAACCAAGTATCCTGTTTTATGTGCTACCAAGCATATCTGTGTTGGGAGAAATAACCCCATAAATAAATATCTTATTGGCTTTACACTCAAGCACAACTAATTATTGTGAGCAGCTGTGTCTGGTGTGAATGGACTGCATTTCCCACAATCCCTTGCAAATCATATTGATATATGCACTTGCCAAGACTGTGAACATTCTCACCCAGGCAGCCGTCTGACACATTTTAAAAGACAGGAGGTGCTCTCAGGTGAAGCTCGTTACCCAAATCAGTCATACACTAAGGACCTGAGATTAATTAAGCTTCAGGTGAACAAGGTATATTAAACGTATTGGTATAAATATCCATAGCAACCCTTAGTAAGTAAAGAACTTAAAGATCTAAACAAAAACTTAAAACTAAGATGCAGACAGCAGTCCAGCAGCGAGATGGTGGCTTTCCAGTCTTTTGCATTGAGTGTCATATGTATGATTTTCTCCCAGTTGGTGAGAGGTCTTACGTGTGCACTAGGTGCAAGGAGCTCTTTGCTCTCAGGGAACGAGTCCGTTCTCTAGAGGCTAGAGTAGCAGACTTGGAAAACATAAGACAGACAGAGAGGTACATAGACGAGACCTACAGGGATATAGTCCTGAAGTCCCACCTCCAGTCTTGCAGCATCTCTGTTGCCATGGAGGAGAGAGGTCACGTGACAGGACAGCAT
The DNA here is from genome assembly GCA_033557465.1 of Ichthyophis bannanicus. Lineage (NCBI taxonomy): Eukaryota > Metazoa > Chordata > Amphibia > Gymnophiona > Ichthyophiidae > Ichthyophis > Ichthyophis bannanicus. Next base: position 1,246,810,615 of record CM066031.1, on the reverse strand, counting down.
CACCCTGGTGTGGCAGGAAGTGATCCTGTAACTAGGACCTGTCCTCCAGGTGATGTAAAACCCTCCTGCACCGAGGAAGTTTCTCCAGGGCCATGTGCCCATGAGGGAAGGGTTAGGACAGCCGTTATAGTTGGTGATTCGATCATTAGGCATGTAGTTAGCTGGGTGGCTGGTGGACGTGAGGATTGCCTGGTAACATGCCTGCCTGGTGCGAAGGTAGCGGACCTCACGCGCCACCTACATAAGGTCTTAGATAGTGCTGGGGAGGAGTCTGCTGTCTTGGTACATGTCGGTACCAATGACATAGAAAAATGTGGTAGGGAGGTTCTGGAGGCTAAATTTAGGCTTTTAGGTAGGAAGTTGAAATCCAGAACTTCCAGGGTAGCATTCTCCGAAATGTTTCCCGTTCCACGTGCAGGACCCAAAAGGCAGGCAGAGCTATGGAGTCTCAATGTGTGGATAAGACAGTGGTGCAGAGATGAGGGTTTTGGATTTGTTAGGAACTGGGGAACATTCTGGGGAAAGGAGGGGCTCTTCCGAAGGGATGGGCCAGGCTGCTGGCATTAACCTTTAAAAAGGAGATAGAGCAGCTTTTAAACTAGATAATAGGGGAAAGCCGACAGTCGCCCAAGAGCGGATGGTTCGGAAGAATGTATCCTTGAAGGATACTACCAAAAGCAGAGAGGTTCCAAATAAGAGTAAAGTACCCAAATGCCCTCGAGTATGGAGCAGACAGAGCTTAAAGATCCCAAATTACCCATGTCTACCAATAGCCAAATTAATATGAATAAAATACAGTCTCTAAAATGCTTGTATGCAAATGCTAGACGTCTAAAAAATAAGATGGGAGAGTTAGAATATATAGCACTAAATGAGAGGTTAGATATGATTGGAATATCAGAGACATGGTGGAAGGAGGACAACCAGTGGGACACTGTGATACCTGGGTGCAAACTATATCGTAATGATAGAGCTGATCAAATTGGTGGAGGGGTTGCGCTCTATGTTAGAGAGGGCATTGAGTCAGAAAGGATTAAAGTTTTGCAGGAAATAAAATTTGCTGTAGAATCTCTATGTATTGAAATTCCATGTAAAAAGGGGAAGTTGATGGCAGTGGGGGTGTACTATTGACCACCTGGCCAGAATGAACAAATGGATGATGAAATGCTCAAAGAAATCAAGGAAGCTAACAAACGTTACAGCGCAGTAATAATAATGGGTGATTTCAATTACCACGGTATCGACTGGGTCAGTGTCACGGCAGGACATGCTAGGGAGATAAAGTTCCTAGATTACATAAATGACTGCTTCTTGGAGCAGCTGGTTCATGAACCGACCAGAGGGGAAGCCATATTAAACCTAGTCCTTAGTGGAACACCAGATCTAGTGCAAGAGATAAGTGTGTTGGGGCCACTTTTCAATAGTGATCATAGCATGATCGCCTTTGATTTAATTAGTGGAGGAGGGATAGTACGGAAATCCACAGTACTACCTTTTAACTTTTGAAAGGGAGACTATGATAAAATGAGGAAAATAGTTAAGAAAAAACTAAAAGGAGCAGTTGCAAAGGTTAAAGACTTACATCAAGCTTGGGTGTTGTTGAAAACTACTGTCTTGGAAGCCCAGACCAGCTGTATTCCACACTTTAAGAAAGGGGGAAGGAAGTCCAAAAAACTGCCAGCATGGTTTAAAGGTGAGGTCAGAGAGGCTGTTGCCAAGAAAGCATCTTGCAGGAAATGGAAAAAAGAGCCAAATGACGAAACCTGGAAACAGCACAAGCACTGACAAGTCAAATGCAAGGCATTGATAAAGCAGGCAAAGGGAGAATTTGAGAAGAAGCTTGCTGCGGAAGCAAAAACGTGAAATAAGATTTTTTCAAGTACATTCTTAGCAAAAAACCTGTGAGAGAGTCAGTTGGTCCATTAGATGATAGAGGGGTTAAAGGGGCACTAAGAGGCGACAAGGCGATAGCGGAGAGACTGAATGAATTCTTTGCTTCGGTCTTTACTGAGGAAGATGTAGGGATCAAGGCGATAGCGGAGAGACTGAATGAATTCTTTGCTTTGGTCTTTACTGAGGAAGATGTTACCCATGACTGAAGTGGTATTTAAAGGTGCGGAAGAATTGAAGGAAATATCGAGACATCGGTAAGATGTATTACAACTATTAGATAAACTGAAGAGTAGCAAATCACTTGGGCCGGATGGTATACATCCAGGGGTGTTGAAAGAACTGAAATATGAGATTGCAAACCTGCTATTAGTAATCTGTGAACTATCATTAAAATCATCTCTAATACCTGAAGATTGTAGGATCACCAATGTAACACCAATTTTTAAAAAGGGTTCCAGGGGTGTTCCGGGAAACTACAGACCGGTGAGCCTCACGTCAGTACCGGGAAAAATGGTAGAAACCATCATAAAGATTAAAATTATTCAGCATGTAGATAGTCATGGCCTAATGGGAGACAGCCACCATGGCTTTAGACAAGGAAGATCTTGTCTTACTAATCTGTTATGTTTTTTTGAAAGTGTGAATAAGCAGGTGGACAAAGGTGAGTCGGTTGATACAGTGTATCTGGACTTTCAGAAAGCCTTTGACAAGGTCCCTCATCAGAGACTTTTGGCAAAACTAGAGAGTCATGGGATAGGAGGCAGTGTACTACTGTGGATCAAGAACTGGTTAAAAGATAGAAAGCAGAGGGTAGGGCTAAATGGCCAATTTTCCCAATGGAGAAAGGTGAATAGTGGTGTACCCCAGGGATCTGTGCTGTGTCCTCTGCTTTTTGACATATTCATAAATGACCTGGAAAGTGGAATAACGAGTGAGGTTATCAAATTTGCAGATGACACAAAACCATTTAAAGTTGTTAAAACCCAAGAAAATTGCAAGAGGATCTTGATAAATTGGAAGACTGGGCATCAAAATGGCAGATGAAATTTAATGTGGACAAGTGCAAAGTTATGCACCTAGGGAAGAACAACCCAAACTATGGTTACACGATGCAAGGTTCCACATTAGGAACCACCACCTAGGAAAAAGATTTAGGCGTCATTGTGGATAACATGTTAAAACCCTTGGCCCAGTGTGCAGCTGCGGCCAAGAGAGCAAATAGAATGCTAGGTATCATAAGGAAAGGAATGGAAAATAAAACAAGAGATATTATAATGCCTCTATATCGTTCCATGGTGAGACCGCACCTTCAGTATTGTGTGCAATTCTAGTTGCCTTATCTTAAAAAGGATATAGCGTTATTAGAAAAGGTTCAGATTAGAGCCACCAAAATGGTAAAGGGGATGGAAGGATACTCCTATGAAGAAAGGCTAAAAAGGTTAGGGCTCTTTAACCTGGGAAAGAGACGGCTGAGGGGAGATATGATAGAAGTCTATAAATTAATGAACGGAGTGTAACGGGTAAACGTAGATCGATTGTTTACCTTATCAGAATATAGAAAGACTAGGGGACATGCAATGAAGCTGCAGGGTAAACTATTTAAATATTTTTTCATTCAACGTGTAATCAAACTCTGGAATTTCTTACCGGAGGATGTAGTAAAGGCTGTTAGTGTAGCTGGGTTTAAAAAAGGTTTGGACAAGTTCCTGGAGGAAAGGTCCATAAACCATTATTAAGCAGGGACCCAGGATATCAATGCTTGACCCCAGTACAAGCAATGCAGAACCTGTGTCTTTTGGGGAAACTGCTAGGTACGTATGACCTAGATTGGCCACTGTTGGAAACAGGATACTGGGCTTGATGGACCTTGGTCTGGCCCAGTATGGCATATCTTATGTTCTTAATATTGTATGCAATTCTGGTCACCGTATCTTAAAAAGGATATAGCATTATTAGAGAAGGTATAGAGAAGAGCCACCAAAATGGTAAAGGGAATAGAAGGATACCCCTATGAAGAAAGGCTAAAAAGGTTAGGGCTCTTAAACCTGGAAAAAAGACGGCTGAGGGGAGATATGATTGAGGTCTATAAATTAATGAATAGAGTGGAACGGGTAAATGTAGATCGATTGTTTATGCCATCAAAATATGGAAAGACTAGGGGGCATGCAATAAAACAGGGTAACCTATTTAAGACTAATAACAGAAAATATTTTTTCACTCAATATGTAATCAAACTCTGGAATTTGCTACTGGAGGATGTAGTAAAAGCTGTTAGTGTAGCCAGGTTTAAAAAAGGTTTAGACAAGTTCCTGGAGGAAAGGTCAATAAACCATTATGAAAGTGGACCCAGTATATCCACTACTTGCCCCAATACAAGTATTGTGGAACCTGTGTCTTTTGGGGAAACTGCTAGATACTTGTGACCTAGATTGGCCACTGTGGGAAACAGGATGCTGGGCTTGATGGACCTTGGTCTAACCCAGTATGGAATATCCTTACGTACTTAGAGCTTTGAAATCCAAGCAAGAACAGGGTATCGAGAAGAAGATGGTGATCAACATTGTCAGGTCAAGGAGGTTAAGAATAGAAAAATATCCTTGGCCACGGGAGACTTTGGCAATGGATGTTTCAGCGGAATGTAGAGCATGAAAGCCATATTGCGATGGATTTTGAATGACTTGAGAAGAAAGAAAGTCAAGAAAATGGCGATGAATGCACATTTGAGTAGTTTGGATCCAAAAGGTAGGAAAGAGATGGGCTAACTGGATGGTCAGGTAAGATCCAGTGAAGGCTTTTTGAGGACATATTTGAAGACATGTTTGAAGCAGCAGGAACAGTTGTAATGGAAAGCGAGAGGTTGTGGATATGACAGATGAAAGGAATGACAGCAGGGGAAATGGAGCTTAGTAGATGGGTGGGGATGGAAACAGAGGAGCAAGTAGTCAGTTTGGAAGAGGAGAGATGATGTACAGATTCCTCAGTGATTTTAGTACAGGAAGAAAGGGTGACGGGTTGAAGGCAGGATCTGAGATTGAAGAGGGGGAAGGGGAAAAGGAGGTGATCTATTGGAGAACCTGAGACTAATCGTTTTGAACCTTGTCATGGAAATAGTCCACCAAAGTCTGGGCAGAAAGTGAGGGGTAGTAGATGGAGGCACTTTGAGTGTTGGAAAGAGATGGCAAGAGTCAGAGACAAGAAGGCTTGCCAAATGGACACAGTACTCTTGCTTGGTGAGTGCTATGACAGCCTGGAAGGAGGTTAGCATGAATTTAAATATATAAAGTCAGCGTGGTTACAGGATTTAAACCAAAGGCAGTCAACAGAGTGAGCACAGGAACCTAGATAGTGGATTTTGGAGATCAGCCAAGGCTGATGTATGTATGCATGTCTCACAGGGTGTGGAATGGGAGAAACAAGAGCATCCAAAGCAGAAGAGAGTATAGTGCTGTGGGAATAGATTGCCTCATCTACAGACTTAGATGACATAAGGCTGAGAAAGTTGATGAGAGAGGAATAGAGAGAGTTGAAGGGTCAACAGCCTGAATATTCCTAAATATGTTATTGGAGATTGGTTGAGACTATGGTGGGGTGTGGATAAGAGTGAAAGTTAGCAGATGATGGTCAGATAGGGGAAGAACTGAAGTGGAGAAGCTTGAGGGTGAGCAGCTGGAGAAAAAGACAAAGTTGAGGCAGTGACCATGCTGGTATTTAAGTTCAGTAGAACAAAGCCTTGATATATTTTGTGTCACAGAATCTTAGAGTGTTGGTTTGCAATTCTTGAGACCACACCTTCAAAAGATAAACAGGATGAAGTCTGTGTAGAGGGCAGCTACCAAAATGTCAGTGATCTTAGTCATAATGCATATTGGACAGACAAAGATCTCAGTATGTATATTTTGGAAGAAAGGCAGGAGAGGGAGATATGATAGAGATGTTTAAATACCTCTGTGGCATAAATACACAGCAGCAGAGCCTCTTTCAAATGAAAGCAAGTTCTGCAGCAAGGGGGTATGGGATGGAAGGTGAGAGGGGATAGATTCAGGAGTAATTTGCAGAAATATTTCTTTAAGGAAAGAGTAGTAGATGCATGGAATAGTCTCCCATTGGAGGCAGTAGTAATGAGGACTGTATCTGAATTTAAGAACACAAGGGACAAACAGAAGGAATAAAATGGACTGTAAAGTGTAATGGAAGGGCAGACCATATAGGCCATATGGTCTTTATGTACTGTCATTTCTCTGTATTTCTAGATATTGTCATTCTTAATCAATTATGCCTTGTTTATTATTTTGCCATATCTCAACCGAGAGTGCAAAAACGTAGAGGTAGAGTTCTTTTAATACATAAAAAAAGAGCTGGTATTTGTACTTTGTGAAAGCCCTGAATATACTTTGCCTATAAGACACTTTTCGTTGAATTGAATTTGATAATTCTATGTATAGTATGTTGCCCTCTGGGATATTTGGTGGCTGATTTGTCTCCCTTAGTTGAAATTCTTTAAAGTGTCTCAAGAGTTGCCAACCATGATTTTGAGAGAACTCGGTATACACATATGCAGAACTACTGATGATTCAGTTTCTGCGTTATTTTCTAAATATTATGGAATCCTTTAGTTATATTCAGGTTGTCTCTGGATCAGAGGGGGGAGAATCTTTAGATTTGGTATTTTTACAAGAAGAATTGTATCAGCTTGATCCAGTCCTTAGATATGACTGGGTGCCTTGGTCTGATTATGTGTTAATTTCTATGTGTTAGGATACCTAAAGACCCTCGTAATAAGATGCCCTTAGAGTTTAAAAAAAATATTCACCCAGAGTATGAGTTAAAAAAAAGGCATGGCTTTCTAGACTACCAGATGTTGAGAAGCTTAATATGCAATAAGCGATATCTTTGTGGCAAGAATATTTTGCAAAATCTTTAATTGAGGTAGGGCCCCCTTTAAGGGGAGTTTCCTCTGTTTTTAACCCTACCGCTCCATGGTTCATACAGGCCTTACATGTGAAAAAATGACTGTTAAGGAGGGAAGAGAGGAAGTGGAGGGAGGATCCTGATTACTTTACACAGCAAGGATATAATACAATCTTGAAAGAATATCATAACGCTGTGAATGGTGCCAAGAAAAATTATTACAATATGATGATTCATACACAGTTGGGGTAACCTAATCAACTTTTCTCAATCAATCAGATGTTGACTTGTCCAACTCAGGATGTGGCTTTGGACCCTCAAACGTTTATGATAGGATTAAAATCCAAGATTAGTCAGTTGAATGCTGTTTTTCTTGATCAGGTAACAGTTATAACATTGCAATCTTCACTGAAGTTATGGGACAGGTTGAAGAAGTAATCTCTTTATTGAATAATTCCTTTATTCCCATGGATAGTTGCACTATTAAGATCTTTAAGGCATTAAATAGTTACCCTGTATTGTCCAAGTTCTAACCCTGTTATAATGTAAACTCAAACAGTCTTGACTGCACTGAGCTCTTGTTGTTGAATGTAAACCGCACTGATAACAAATAGCGCGGTATATAAGAATTGTTAAATAAATAAATAAAATTAAGTAAAGAGATTAGTAGACATGTTACCACTTTGGTTAATAGATCATTTGATGATTTCATTGTATCGCAGCTGTTGCAGGCAGTTTCGATATTTCCGATTCTTAAAAAACTTATGTTGGATAAAACAGGTCCATTAAATTATAGACCAGTGTTGTCTTTGTTTTTTGGCCAAAGTAAGGGAAAAGCTGGTATTAAGTCAATTACAGGAGTTTGTAGAAACTAATGCTGTCTTGAGTCCTTACGAATTTGGATTTCATGCCCATTTTGGCACTGAAACACAGTTGCTTCCAGTTTCCGATCAGATCTTGTGTGGATTTACCAAGGGGCTTTCGTCTTCCCCTACCTTGGATGACTAGCTCATAGAAACAGAGAAAAATGACGACAGAAAAAGACCACATGGCCTATCTAGTCTGTCCTTCCATATCAACAACTACAACAGTCTCCTTTTTTCCTTTAGAGGTCTTCTGTGTTTGTTCCATGCTTTTTTGAATTCAGATACTATCCTCATCTCTACCACCTCCACTGGGAGACTATTCCACGGATCCTCCACTCTTTCCGTAAAGACATATTTCTGTATATCACTCCTGAATCTATCCCCTTTTACCTTCATCCCATGTCCCCTCGTAGCAGAGCTTGCTTTCAATCGAAAGAGGCTCGCCTCCTGTGCATTTATGCCACGGAGGTATTTAAATGTCTCAATCATATCACCTCTATCCCGCCTTTCCTCTAAGGTATACATATTAAGATCCTTAAGTCTGTCCTCATATACTTTTTAATGAAGACCACTAACCATTTTAGTAGCCACCCTCTGTACTGAGTCCATCCTGTTTGTATCCTTTTGAAGGCGCGGTCTCCAGAATGGCACACAATACTCCAAATGAGGTCGCACCAAAGACTTACACAGAGGCACTATCACCTCCTTTTTTCTTCTGGCCATTCCTCTCCCTATACACCCAAGCATCCTTCTAGCTTTTGCTGACGCCTTTTCTACTTGTTTAGCTACTTAAGGTCATAAAACACAATCACACCTAGGTCCCGCTCTTCTTTTGCCAGCATTGTACAATTAATGTTTTATTGTATCTACAGGAACAAGCAGGAATGTAGTCTTCAGATATGGGTATCGTCGGTACTGACAGAGCCTGCGCAGGAACGCTCCCCAGCGTCCAATAGGAATGCTTTTGGGAGTATCCCTCAGCACATGTGCGCTGCCTTCCCACCTTTCCAACTGTCTCTCTTCAGTTCTTCGTTTTCCGCGGAGCCGACAGGACCCATACCCTGTCATCGCAGAAAATTCCGTCTTTAAAAATTGTTTTCTTGATGGAGGAAGTGACGTCATCGGTGTGGATGGCAGCTTAAGAGAGGAGCTCCGGAGCAAAATCCCGAAAGTGGTGGCTAGTGTGGCCCCCCCCAAGCGAGCACCCCCCGGATCGAAGGGCGAGGTGGTGGAAAAGTTAGGCCTGCGGCGGGATGACGACGCGCAAAAAAACGGCGGATTTGAAGGAGTTCGCGTATGGCGGTGGACAGATCGGAGGCAGAGAGGCCAAGATGGCGGCAGGAGACCGCGTGCCCCGGGACTCGGGAGAGCGTACGATGCAGCGTACAGCTGATACTGAGAGGGGCACGATGGTGGTAAATAACATGAGCCGCGCTGAGCTGAAGGCCTGGTTCGACAAGCTTAAGTCTGAGCTGGCTGCCGTTAAATCTGAAGTGGGGGAGGTCTGTAATGAGTTGCGAGAGGAGGTCGGGGAGCTGAGTAGGAGAACAACGGAGCAAGAGCAACATATGGAGAGAGTGGAACTTCAGCAAGAGGTGCTGGCGAAATCTGTTCGGGAGTGGGAGCGCTGGAAAGAACAAATGTTGTTTAAAATGGAGGATTTAGAGAACCGCACGCGTCGGAACAATTTGCGTATACGGGGGGTCCCCGAAGAACCTGAGTTTCAAGATAGCCGATGGGTGGCGGAGGCCATTTGCAAGGACATTTTATTGGAGGGGGAGGAGGTGGGGGAACCCCCCTCGGTGGTCCTAGATAGAGCGCATAGGGCGCTCGGGCCTAGTCGTCCTAATAGACCACGGGACATCGTGGTCTGTATGCATGATTTTCTTCTGAAGGAAAAAATAATGGCGAAGGTGAGGAAAGCCCGGGAGTTTACCTGGCAGGGCTATAAATTGGCAATCTATGCAGATTTAGCAGCGGGGACCCTGCAACGACGAAGGGACTTACAGCATATAACTGCCCGGTTGCGTAATGAGAATGTGAGATACCGGTGGTTATATCCCTTTGGACTGAATTTCACAGTGGGCACGCGGAATTGGAGAGTGCAGACCCGACAGGAGGCTGAGAAGGCCTTGAAGGATGCTGGACTGGGCGGTGAGGAGGGGCGACTGGTGGAGACATCGGGAGATAGGCTGGCGTACCAGAACCAGGCGGAAGAGGCAGACGAGGGGACGTTGGGAGCAGAGCGACGACGAAGGGAGAGGGACGCCCGGTCTGAGCTCACCTGAAGCAGCGTACAGGGCCTGATGAGGACTTTACTGTTTGATTATAATGCTTTCTCTCTCATGTTATTACACTCTGATGGTTGTCCTTGTCCGGGGACAGGATCTGAATGACTGATTTTGGGGGAGAGGGGAGGGGATGCTGAAGTGTTTGGGGAGAATTGTTGATTTTCTGTTTTAGAGTGAACTGTTTAAGAGGTTGGGGTTGCCAATTTGGGGGGATTGAGCAGATGGTGGGTGGGTTCCACGGGGGTAGGTGGGAGGAGGGGGAATGCACGCGGGAGGTGGGGGGGGGGAAGGGAGAGGTATGGTTGGGTATATTCTTGCTGAGTAACAGTAACATGGTAGGACGGGGCAGGATAGGGCTGCGCCTGGGAGCAGCACACAGGGCCCACTGAGAATTATACTGTTTTCATATATTGCATTTTTACTTCATGTTATTCAATACGGATGTTTTTCCTTGTTCTTTTATAAGTGTGGGGAATAGGGACTGTATGATTGTTTTTGGGGGTGCGGGGAGGTGGAGGTGTTATAGGAGAATTGCGGATGTTATGTTATAGAGTGCACTGTTTCAGGGTTAGGGTTGCTAGTCTGGGGGGACTGAGAAGAAGGTGGGGGGTTTTACGAGGGTAGGTGGCGGGAGGGAGGAATGCACGCGGGAGGTGGGTGGGGGGAAGGGAGAGGTATGGTTTGTACTATTTTGTGCGAGTAAGAGCAGCATGGCTGGAAGGAATGGGATACGCCTGAGCCCTGCCCTTTGTGGTATGGCTCTGTTTGGTTGGGTACTGTAATTAAGGGGGATCCTCAGGAACGGGGTGGTGGGCGAGGAGTGGGAGGAGAGAGGCTGATTTGGGGATATGGGTTAATTTGGTTGGTTGTCTGGTTGGAGGAATATTGGGAGCTGGGGGGAGTGGGAACTTGTGGGGTTTCTGAGGGGGGAGAAGGGGAATAGAGGGGAGCGGGAGTTGGAGTTGAGAGGTGAGGGAGGAGGGGCTGGGGGGTGGATCGTAGGAGAGGCGGGGGGGAGAGGAAGGGGTTTTGCGAGAGAAGCTGGGTTGCACCACACCGATGGGCACTACTCTACAGGAGGCCTCAGGGGGCCTGAGGAGTGGGTTGGGGGTGGTAGGGGAGGGGCAGGAGGGGGGTGGAGGGTAGGGGGAAGATGGGGGGATGGCAAGGGCGGGATAAGGCTCCGGGGTTGGTGGGAGAGTGCAAATTGCGGGTGGTCACGGTTAACGCTAAAGGCTTGCGTTCATGGCGGAAGAGTAGGTTGGCGGAAAAGGAAGGGGGTAGGACCCGGGCAGATTTTGTGTGCCTTCAAGAAACACATCTGAAGGTAGGCAAGAGAAGTTGTTGGAGACACGGAAATATCCCAAGGTAGTTCTTGCGGGGCAACGTGCAGAGTCGCGGAAGGGGGGGGTGGGTATTATGGTGGGGGCTAGTATGGTGGATAGGGTGGTGGGGGAATACCGAGATAAAAAGGGGAGATATGTGGGTGTTCAGGTGCAGGTGGGGGAGGAGAGGGTGTGGATTTTAAGTTTATATGGCCCTAATGAGGGTCAGGGGGTATTTTATGAACGTATGCGGGCGGATTTGGAGCAATTGGGAGAGGTACCGATCATTGTAGGGGGGGATTTTAACTTGACCGTCAATCCTAGGCTGGATAATAGTGGAGGGCGGGGGGAGGGGAAAAGGAGAAAGAGGATGAAGTTGTTGCAAATGAAAGAAGGTTTGGGGCTGGTGGATGTTTGGCGTTGCCGGAACCCAGGGAGAAAGCAATATACATACTATTCTGCGCCTCATGGGACATATAGTCGCATTGATATGATTTGGGCAGGGGGCGGGTGGATGAGTAGGGTGGAGGGGGTCGAGCAGGGATCCATCACCTGGACGGATCATGCACCTGTGAGTGTGGAGTTTAATTTGGGATATAAGGACACTGGAGTGAAATTTTGGAGACTCAATGACTTGCTGTTGGATGACCCGGCAATTGTGGATAGGACAGGGAAGGTTCTTAAAGAGTATCAGGATTTTAACTGGAATGGGGAGGTTGGCTTGGGAATGGTGTGGGATGGCCTGAAGGCGGTGGTTCGGGGGCATTTGTTAGGAGAAGCTTTGCGTAAATGTAAACAACAGGGGGAGACGGAGCGAGGTCTTCTGAGGGAAATTCAGAAATTGGAGGAAAGTCATCAATGTGATAGGAGGGAGGGGGTATTGATGGAATTGCAGCGGCTACGGGGGCAATTGAGTCAGCTTCGCGCTAGTAAGATAGCTTATGAACTAAATGTCCTGAGGCAAGCTATGTTTGAGGGCGGCAATAAGGCTGGCCGACTGCTGGCCCGCCGCATGAGAGCATGGGTGGCACAAAGTACTATTGGGAGCATACGGAATGGGCAGGGGCAGTTAGTCACTGGGAATAATGAAATCAGACAGACGTTTCAGGCCTATTATCAGAAGCTATATAGTAGTGAGGATACTGGGGGGCAAGAAAAGAGTAAACGCTATTTGGACGAGTGTACGTTGCCTAAGTTAGAGGCAGGGGAGGCGGAGTGGCTGGGCAGGCCGATAGAGGAGGGTGAGGTAACTGAGGCCATTAAATCTTTGAAAATGGGAAAGGCACCGGGGTTAGACGGATTGACGGGGAAATTCTATAAGGTGTTTCAGGCGGGTCTTCGGCCATTGCTGCTGGAGGTATTCAATGGCGTTCTGGCGACTGGGGCGGTTCCAGGCTCCATGACTGCAGCGGGGATTACCATTTTGCTTAAGCCTGGAAAAGACCCTATGGTCTGTGGTTCATATCGGCCGATATCCTTGCTGAATGTCGACGCTAAACTTCTTGCTAAAATATTGGCTACTCGTTTGCAACAGTTCCTCCCTAAATTGATCCATGTGGATCAGACGGGATTTGTGGCCGGGAGGCAGGGAGGGGATAACATACGTCGCCTGTGTAGCTTAACATGGGAAGTGCAACGGACGGGGCAGAGGGCGGTTTTTATTTCAGTGGATGCCGAGAAGGCCTTTGATCGGGTCGAATGGGATTTTTTGTTGGCAGTATTAGAGAAGGTAGGGCTGGGGGAGAATTTTATCCAATGGGTCAGGGCATTCTATACGGGGCCGCAAGCTAGGATTAGAGTGAATGGTAGTTATTCTGAGGTAATTAAGCTTGGCAGGGGCACCAGACAGGGCTGTCCGCTTTCGCCCTTACTGTTTGCACTTGCTATAGAGCCCCTGGCTGATCGGGTGCGTAGAGGGGTGGATGTTAAAGGGGTGCTAATTGAATAATTGGGAATCTAAAATCGCTCTTTTTGCAGATGATGTTATTTACACGCTCCGAGAGCCCTTACTCTCGTTGCCAGTATTAATGCGGGAAGTGGAACTATATAGTGCGGTTATTGGTTATAAAATCAATGGTAGTAAAACGGAGCTTCTAGGGTTTAATTTGGGGAGTCGGTTGGAAGAGAGCTTACGCAGCAGCTTCCCATTTAAATGGGTGAAGGGGACGTATAGATACTTGGGGATTCAAATGGGGAAGGATTGGAAGCAGCTCTGGGACAGGAACTTTATTCCGTTGCTGAGGGTGGTGAAGTCTGACTTGGCCCGTTGGAGGGGTCTATATCTGACTTGGCTTGGGAGAATCGCTGTTATAAAGATGAATGTTTTGCCCCGTTTTCTCTTTCTATTTAGCTCCATCCCCAGTAGGATTCCTCCTAGTTATTTGCGACAAGTACAGCGGTTGATTCTGGAATTTATTTGGGTTGGCAAGAAGTCTCGAGTGTCGCAATATACTCTCTATCGGAGTCAGAGGGGGGGCGGGATGGGGGTTCCATGGTTGGACAAATATTTTGTGGCGGCCCAATTGAAGGCTTTGGCTAGTTGGCAGGCGGTGGAAGAGAGGCCTGTCTGGGTGGAGTTGGAGCAAGAGAGGGAGGGAGGGGAGACTTTGGGTATGTGGATCTGGGACCCAGGGGCAAAAAAAAGGCGGGGGGCGGGCAGGGAATCCTTTTAAAGAATACACGCAGGGGTTATGGTTGGGGGTTAAGAGGAGGATGTTGGCGGGGAAGCGGTATACGAGGGAAACTGACATCCAGGGTATGCATGATTTTGGTCCGGGTCGGGAAGGAGGGGTGTTTCAAGCGTGGGGCGCTAAAGGCTTATGCACGTTGGGGCAACTTATTACTGGTAATGGGAAGATCCGCTCCTTTGAGGAGTTACGGGAAGAATATGGGTTGGAGGCTAGGGATTATTTTGCTTATTTCCAGCTTGTAACCTATCTACGCAAGACTAGGGGTTGGGATGATCTGCGGAGGGTGGCCACTCCATGTGAGCTGGCGCTGAAGAAGGGGGGAGTGAGGAGGGGGCTGATAACCCTGTTGTACCCTGGGGAGGAGTAAGGGTGAATTGGCATGGGAGCAACAACTGGGGGGGGAGTGGGACGAGGAGAGATGGCATAACATTTATCAGTGGACGAGGCTTCAAGAGGTGCATAGTATCTCAAGGCTACGCTTCCGACATTTCATTGCACATTACTATACTCACAAATGTTAGCGTTCAATCTTGTTTTCTTTCTACTTATTGTTTTGTGATTTATAGGGTAGAAATTGGTGTTAGGTTGTTTGTTTGGACTTTGCCAACAGATGGCATCAGATAACAGCAGAAGATTGGACTCTGTCCATTGTAGGAGAGGGGTACAAGCTCCATTTTCACAGCATGCCCCCGCCTACAATTTTAAGGCAATTCAATTCTCAAACCTCCGCACAGAATCTGCTAGATCACGAGGTCTCAACACTTCTTGCCCAAGGGCCAATAGAAGAGGTACCCATTCTTCAACGGGTTGCAGGGTTCTACTCCCCCTATTTTCTTATTCCAAAGAAAACAGGAGGACACAGACCCATTCTAGACCTCAGAGAATTGGACAAATACCTGTTCCAAGAGAAGTTCAAAATGATTTCTCTAGGAACTCTTCTGCCATACCTTCAAAGCCAGGATTGGCTTTGCTCTCTAGACTTAAAGGATGCATACACTCACATTCTGATCCATCCAGATCACAGGAAATTCTTACGATTCCTTTTCAAGGGAAAACATTTCCATTACAGGGTTCTTCCCTTTGGTCTGGCTTCAGCACCAAGAGTATTCATGAAATGCATTCAGTAGTAGCTGCATTTCTGCGAACCCTGGGGATATTCGTCTTCCCTTACTTAGAGGACTGGCTCATTCGAGCCCCTACAGTTGCAGAGGCCAGCACTGCACTGTCTCGCACAATGTGAATCCTCCAATACTTGGGGTTGGTAATAAACTTCCCAAAATCCCAACTTGTTCCTTCCCAATACCTGGAATTCATAGGGGCCTGTCTAGATACCAGACAGGCAAAGGCTTTCCTTCCACAGGCCCGGTGTCTTCGCATAATGCAACTAGCTTCTCAAGCAGCAGGGAAATCCTCCCTAACTGCTCAGGAGCTACTACAGTTGCTGGGACATATGCCATCCACAGTTCATGTAGTCCCATATGCTCGCCTCCACATGCAAGCAGCTCAGTGGACCCTATCCACACAGTGGACACAGGCCACAGGACATTTATCAGACAAAATAGTAAACTCTCAATGACTAATTTTGTCTCTCCAATGGTGGCAATCACTAGAAAATCTGACAGTGGGGTCTCCTTTCCATCAATCCCTTTTTCAGGCCACCCTAACAACAGATGCATTACAGGTGGGTTGGGGAGCAGACCTGAATCATCTCTCTACCCAGGGCACCTGGACTGCACAGGAGGCTGGTCTACACGTAAACCTCCTGGAATTAAGAGCAATCTGTTTAGCTCTTCGAGTATTCCATGCCCAGCTCAGCTACAAGACAGTCCTAGTCCAGACGGACAATCAAGTAGCCATGTTCTATGTGAACAAGCAGGGCGGGACAGGCTCTCTGTCATTATGCAACGAAGCTTTACGACTGAGGGCCCTCGCCAGAGAGTATCAAATTCAGCTTCTAGTGGTATATCTGCCAGGTATTCAAAACCTTTGGGCAGACAAACTCATTCGAGTACTGCTGCCTCACGAGTGGTCTCTCCACCTAGACCAGGTGGCAAAGATTTTTCATCTCTGGGGCACTCCAGACATAGACCTCTTTGCAAGTCAACTGAATGCCAAACTTCCCCGGTTCTGTTCCAGGTTTCAGGCTCACAATTGTCAGGCAAGGGATGCCTTCCTCCTTCACTGTGGTCAGGACTTCCTTTACGCCTTCCCACCCTTTCCCCTCATCCCCAAAACACTCTTCAAACTTCAGAGAGACAGGGGTCGCATGATTCTCGTAGTGCCACGATGGCCACGCCAAACGTGGTGTCCCCTGCTTCTACATCTATCTCAAGCTGCACCTCTGGAGTTAGGGCATGCTCCAGATCTCCTTTCCCAAGAGGACGGGACACTATGGCACTCGAGTCCCCAGTCCCTGCATCTCACGGCCTGGTTGCTGAAGGCTTAGACCTCCAGGATTTCAACCTGTCCCAACAGGTAAAGGATATCCTTCAGGCCTCTAGAAAACTTTCCACAAGAAGATCTTATGCCTTCAGGTGGAAACGTTTTACTATATGGTGCTCCAAGAAGGGATTAAACCCCCTTGTCATACCTTTAGAATTGATACTAGAGTATCTCCTTCACTTATCGAATTCTGGTCTAAAGACCAATTTGGTAAGAGTCCATCTTAGTGCAATTGCAGCTTCTTATAAGCCTATGAATGTGCAACCAATTTCCTCTCATCCACTCATATCCAGATTTATGAGAAGTCTTCTGTTGACCAAACTTCCCATTAAGCCACCACTGGTGGCATGGGATCTAAATCTAGCTCTCGGACAGCTCATGAAGCCGCCTTTTGAGCCTTTAGCCACTACAACCCTTACGTTTTTGACCAGGAAGGTCATCTTCCTAATTGCAATCACCTCTGCACGTCGCATTAGTGAACTGCAAGCTTTAGTGGTTGATCCTCCTTATACTAGGTTTCATCATGATAAGGTTGTTCTTTGAACTCATCCACACTTTATGCCAAAGGTGGTTTCGCCTTTTCATTTGAATCAATCATTTTATCTTCCTGTATTTTTTCTGAGGCCTCATGTCTCTAATGCAGAAAGAAACCTTCATACTTTGGTTTGTAAAAGAGCCTTAGCCTTTTACCTACAGAGAACACAGCAACATAGAAAGTCCTCACAACTTTTTATAGCTTTTGACTGTAGTCATTTGGGACTTCCAGTCTCGAAAAGAACTTTATCTAAATGGATTGCCCAATGCATATCCTTTGCTTATGAGAGTAAGGGTCTTCCTCTTCAAGGCCATGTCGCAGCTCATAACGTGAGAGCCATGGCAGCTTCCCTGGCTAATCTCCCCTCCGTGTCTATCGATGACATTTGTCGGGCAGCCACCTGGGCTTCGGTACACACCTTCACAGCCCACTACTGCCTGGATAAAGCCTCCCTTTGGGATGCTTTCTTTGGCCAAGCTGTTCTTCAAAATCTCTTTCAGACCTAATTCAACTCCTACCCACCAACCCTGGTGGAATGCCAGAGATCCATGGGAGGAAGGATGCCTACCTTTCTAAGGTGGCACCTTCCTGGGGCCATCTCCCTGGCATCTTCAGCTAGGGAGTCTCCATATGTGAAGACTACATTCCTGCTTGTTCCTGGAGATAGCGTAGTTACTCACCTGTAACAGATGATCTCCGGGAACAGCAGGAATTTAGTCTTCACAACCCACCCACTTCCCCTAGGATTTGTCTCTCTATCTCTTTGTCTCTTTCCTCTCTCCCTCTGTCCTTTCACTCAGCTACAAACTTAACTGAAGAGGGACAGTTGGAAAGGCGGGAAGGCAGCGCGCATGTGCTGAGGGATGCTCCCAAAAGCATTCTTATTGGACGCTGGGGAGCGTTCCCACGCAGGCTCCGTCGGTACCAACGATGCCCATATGTGAAGACTAAATTCCTGCTGTTCCCGGAGATCACCTGTTACAGGTGAGTAGCTACGCTAAACCGCACTGATGCTAAAGAGCGTGGTATAGAAATGTTATAAATAAATAAATAAATAAAAGTACTTCACCCCCTATACTATATCACTCCCTTGGATTGCTGCAGCCCAAATGCATGACCTTGCATTTTTTTTTTTAATTTATTTATATTCAACAAAAATACAAACAGAAGAGCAAAACACAAAAGAAAATAAGCAGGTTGCAATAAAAATTAAAATACCCAAATCTTCTCTATAACATAAGATATTTATAGACAGAACAGAGCCCACCCCACCTTGTCCCTTCCCTTATCCTACGATCATTAAGAACCAAATGAAAAAGAAAACACAGAGCTTCTGCAAACCTGCCAGGCCTGCAAGGGCTATAAAGAAGCCAGAACTCCATTACGGAGAAACATAAATGTGAATGCGTCATCATGAATGTCTACCAAACTCAGTAGCATACTTCCAATTAGAAATAACAGGAAAGGACTTCCGGTGATGTCATCGGATCGCATGGCAGGGTAAGAGATCAGCTCCGCCAAAAAGGCCTGCCAAAGACAGCAAAATAGCCCCAACGAGCATAGAATAGGTGGCGGAATGAAGATTGCATAGGGGGAGAGCGCTGGAGAAGTTTTGGAGCAGGAGCAAGCGGCAGAACATATTCGCGACCGTGGACCCCCCGGAGCTGGTCATCGGAAGGCAGAGGTGCAGACCTGAGCTGGCAGAGGCCTGGAAGCAAGGCGACCAGCAGAGCGGGAGGTGGAGCGGAGAGGATAGCAGCGACAGCTAACGGAGACTGGAGTGAGCGGAGGAGAAAGGGAGGCGGAACGTCTGGTGCTTCGGGAGATCACAGTGCAGACAGAAGAGCAAGTGGCCGACGCGAGCAGCCATGTGCTGGGGGAGAGAGGCGCCTGGAGGGGGAGAGCAGCGTGAGAGTGGCAGGAGTAGGCCCAGCAGTGAAATGGGCAGATCTGGAACTGGAGAGCACGCTCGAGATGCTGGGAAACGGACAGGCAAGCACCGTCTGAGAGTCCACAGGGAGAGCAAGAGAGCAGATAACCCGAAGCAAAGGTAGCACAGCGTGATCCATCAGTGCCAACCCTAGCAGGAGGAGGAGAAGGGCCTGCTTAGGGATGAGAGGGGCGAAGTCCAGAGTCAGCAAGCTCCAGGGGGGGGGGGGGAGCAGCATAGCCCCTACGAGTAGCCACTGGATGGAGGGCGGACCTCATTAAAACTCCGTTATGGGCAAATCGAAAAGAGAGGGGTCTGTGAAGAAAAAAACTGGTGGAATTCCGCTCCTCTTATGCGATAACAAGGAGTGGAAAGGAAGGAGAGAAGTCAGGTAAAATGCTGGGGGGGATGCCACCTGAGCAGCAGGAGGAGTAGACTGAGAGAGAGAGGAGAGCTTGGGAATGGTGGAGAAAATCAAGATGTGGCTCATAGAATTCAAAGAGGAGTTAAAGGAAGAAATTAGTGGAGTCAAAAATGAGCCGAAGGAGCCCCTACAAACAATGAAACAAGACCTGAGCGATCTGGGAGGCTGGGTGGAAGGCACCGAGACCCAGCTGGAGCAACAAGGTGCAGAGATGGTCTCCAGAGGGGCTGGGAAGAGTTGCAGCAAGCTCAAGAGGAGATGAGGGTCAAAACGGAAGACTTAGAGGACAGATCCTGGAGATGTAATATCAGAGTGTGAGGTGTCCCGGAGGACCTCAAATATAAGAACAGTGAGATCGTGGTCCAAAAAGTGTTTGGAAAGTTGTTAAAAGCTGCGGATATAGGCGAGGAGGTTGAAGGAGTGCCTCTGAAAATTGAAAGAGCGCATAGAGGACTGGGGCCCGTAAGGGACAATCGCCCTTGAGATATTGTGGTCTGCTTGTCCTCCTCCAAGACGAAAGAATGTCTCCTGGGAGCAGCTAGAAAGCTATGGACCTTCCAATGGGAAGGATACAAGGTGGAATTTTTCCAGGACTTGTCTCAGGGAATGCTACAGCACAGAAGGGCACTCAAAGAAGTTACGGCCTGTCTGCGGAGGGACGATCTAAGATACAAATAGTTATACCCATTTGGCCTATTGCTCACAGTACAAGGGAGATTGCAGAGAGTGATGTCCTGTGAAGAAGCTTGGAGGGCGTTGAGAGACTTAGGGCACTGAACCTACCGGAAGAGGCCCGGAGTCCAGCTACAAGACCGAACAACGCTGCAGTCACCGCTAAGGCAGTCAGCATGAGGTGACAGAGAGCAGGCGAAGGTGGCAGAAGATTGGTGAGACTGGCCAAGGATCGACAGCGAGAGACCGAGATGGACAGCACAGCGGCAGGAAGCTGAGGATAATATATGGACTGGTACCAGATGAAATGCGTTAAGGAAAGTGTTATTGTTGAAGGGTCAATGTGTTAGTCAGTGATGTTGGGGGAAGAGAGGGGTAGGAGGGGGGATTGAGAAGGGGAGGGGGAAGACGGGCGTGGGGTAAGGGCGGTGCAAGGAAGGAGGGGAGAGAGGGCGGGTAGGGGAAGATGAGGGGCTTGATCAGGGGAAGGGGAGGGGAGAAGAGAGAGAGGAGAGGGGTGAGAAGGGTGGGGAAGGACTTTGGAGGGAGAGTGGGGGGGAGGGGGGAGGTGGGGGGTGGAAGGTAGAGAGGTCGGGGCAGGTGGCAGCCCGATTCTTGGTCACTGTAATGGAAGTTGTTTCTCCTAGTTGGAGAAGAGGGAAGGGAGGGGGGGAGGGGAGGGGAACAGGGTAAGGGGGTGGAGGGGTGGGTGTGGGGGGAGAGGGGCGGTTGGGGGGAGAGGAATAGGAATGCAAGCGAGGAGGAGAGGGGGGGCTGGAGTAAGTGATTTGAAGCTGGTTACGTTGAATGTTAAGGGGTTGAACTCACCAGGCAAGAGACAAAAACTGTATAAAGAATTGACAAGGCATAAAGCGGCGATTGTACTTCTGCAGGAGACACATTTATTAAAAAGACATGAATACGTAGTGAAACCGAAAGGGTACGGTGAATGCATCTTTGCCTCAAACTTAAGGGAAAGAAAGGAAGGAGGGGTGGCTGTGTTCCTCAGTAGGGAGCATAAAACTGAGGTGCACTCTGTAATTAGGGTTAAGGGAGGGAGATACCTGTTGGTGCGAGTGAAAATAGGAGAAGAATGGTTCTGTGTGATAAATGTTTATGCGCCTACGGGGTCTCAGAAAGAGTTTTGGGACGAATTAACGATGCAGGTAAATTTATTGGGAGATGGTGCGATAGTATGTGGTGGGGATTTCAATATGCTCTGGGAGGGGGGGAGAGATACAACGGGTAAGGCAGATGGGAGAGGGGCAGATAGAAGATGTTATCACAGGTTTGTGAAAGAAAATGATTTGTGTGTTAGATGCTTGGCGATTGATGAATCCAGGTCGGCGTCAATTCTCATTCTTCTCTGCAGCGCATGGCACCTACTCCAGGCAAGACGCCATATGGCTAGGGAAAGAGTTGGGGGAAGGATAAAGGGAGGCGAGATTGAACCTATCATGTGGTCAGATCACGTCCCAGTGGTAGTTACGGTGAGGATGCGGAGTGAAAACAAGGGGGTCCAATATTGGAAGCTGAATGATGGCCTATTGGAGGATAAAAGGGCGGTGAGTGAGTTGGAAAGATTCATTCCGGAGTATTTTGAAAGGAATGGTAATGGAGAGGTGAAAGAGGGAGTAGTGTAGGATGCTTTCAAAGCAGCGGTGAGAGGGGTGTTGATCAAATGGGCGTGGAAAAAAAGGGAAAGGGAGGAGGAGGAGGAGTTGGAGTTAAGGTGGCAGTTAATGTGGTTGGAGGAGAGAGATGCTCAGGGGTCAGTGGACAATATAGGGGTGCTATACTGGAGACACGGGCTAAATTGAATGCGTTAGTGGCAGACAGGATTAAGTTCCATATGCAACTGTTAAGGCAGTCTTTTTTTGAAGGGGGTAATAAAGCGGGGAGGTATATGGTTCGTAGATTGAAAAAGCAGAAGGAATGGAACAGGATAATCCAGCTGCGGAGCGGGGGGGGGGGGGGGGTTGATGGTGAGAGATGACCAGAAGATAAGAGACGAGTTTGTAGCGTTTTATCGGAAGTTGTATGAGGCTAAGGTAGAGGGGACCGAAGGGGAGATAAATAGATATGTGGGGGAAGCCGAGTTGCCCCGGCTAGATGAAGGGGAACAGCAGAACATGGACAGAGAGATAGGGGCCGAGGAAGTAGTGAGGGCAGTTAGAGATCTAAAGCAAGGAAAGGCCCCAGGCTTAGATGGGCTGACAGCGAAGTTTTATAAAAAATTTGAGAGCCTGTTGGTACAACCCTTAACAACGGTCTTCAATATGCCAAGATACGGGGAGAAGCTGGCGGAGACGATGGGATGAGCTGGAATAACACTCATTCATAAGGAAGGGAAGGATCCGTAGGAGTGCGTGTCATACAGGCCGATATCGTTGCTAAACATAGACGTGAAGTTGATGGCCAAGATCTTGGCGACAAGGCTCAATAAAGTAATGGGCAAGTTGATACATGATGATCAGGCAGGTTTTATACCGGGTAGACAGGGGGTGGATAACATCCAGAAGGTACTGAATGTGATCTGGAAAGTTAGGAGCACACAAGAAAAAGCGGTGTTGGTATCGCTAGACGCGGAAAAGGCGTTTGATCAGGTGTCATGGAAGTTCCTCTTTTCAGTGCTGGAAGGTATGGCGTTTGGGGTGGAGTTCATCAATTGGTTAAAAGCATTGTATGAGAGTCCTAAAGCTTGTGTGGGAGTTAATGGGGGATACTCAAGCTTTTTTCCTGTGGGGAAGGGGACGAGGCAGGGGTGCCCTCTCTCACTGATGCTTTTTGCGCTCTCTCTAGAGCCCATGGCAGTGCGGATAAGGAAGTGCCAGGATATCGAGGGGGTAAGGGTGGGGCAAAGAGAATACCGCATGTTGCTTTTTACGGATGATACCTTGTTAACGATTATGAGGCCAGGGGAAACGCTGCCCGCAATTATGAGAGAGATACAGGCTTATGGAGACTTGGCAGGATTTCGGATCAACTGTGGGATATCAGAAATATTGAATTTGGCAGTGAGGAGGAGCTTCCAGAGGAGTTGCAACAGAGGTTCCCATTTAAGTGGGCAAAGCGGTCCATTAGGTATTTGGGGGTGCAGATAGGGAGGGAACTGGACAAATTATTCGACTTGAACTATAAAAAGCTCCTAGGGCAAATGGAGATGCAGCTGCGCAGGGGTGGAGGAGGGGTCTCTATTCTTGGTTGGGGTGGATGGCGATAGTCAAAATGATGCTACTCCTCCAGTTTCAGTTTTATTTTCAAGTCTTACCAATAGGGTTACCAAGACGCGTATTGAGGAAAGTTCAAAGACAGGCAGAGGGATTCATCTGGGGGGGCAAATGGCCCAGGGTGGCGGCTAGGACATTGCAAGCTCATGGGACGGAGGGAGGGCTGGGGGTGCCCAATTTCCTACTGTATTATAAAGCAGCCCAGCTGCGGGCAGTGTATTCATGGCTACGGGAACCAGACAAACAGTGGGTTAGGATGGAAGCAGTGGGATTTGGCCCCGGAGCATTGGAAAGGGCGGTATGGGGGGGGGGGGAGGGAGAGAGGGGAAAGAATCCATTTGTGGAGCATACCTTTAATATGTGGCAACATAATAGACAAAGGTTGGTGGGGGATAAGAGGTGGTCCCACACAATGGCCTTGGCTGCCTGCTTCGAAGAGGGAGTGGGCCCAAGTAAAACAATCCTGCGCAGATGAGTGGAGCAGGGCCTAAGTCAGGTGTCACAAATACTGATAGGGAACGAGGTAAGGGAGTTTGAGGGCATCCAAGACTTGTATAATTTGCGGGAAACAGACTGGTATGTTTATGCTCAAATTGGTTCGGTGATCCGGCAGAGGAAGAGATGGCAGGGTACCAGGGGAGAAGTTGGTTGGTTTGAGGGGTCCTGTTTGGGATCCTTGGGACAGAAGGGAATGCTGTCTAGATTGTATAGGGGGTTAAATGAGAGGGGAGGGGAGAAATTGAGCTATATGGAAGTGTGGGAGAGAGACTTGGGGGTGCACTGGGAGGTGGCAGATTGAGAGGGAATAGCATTGGGAATAGCTAAATTCTCCATAGCTACGTCATTGAGAGAGAATGGGTTTAAAGTGTTGAGCAGGTGGTATCTTACACCGGAGTGTATGTATAAAGCGAGTGTCAGGCAGACGGATGAATGTTGGCGAAATTGTGGGGAAGGGGATACCTGGATGCATATGTGGTGGTCTTGTCCGGTAGTCCAACAGTATTGGGGAAATATAGGGGATAATATTACCCTCATTATGGGATCGCGCTTGGCCCTTACGCCAGAGGTGTGTCTCCTGCAGAAGAGAGATGGGAAATGGGAAGGAGAGTGGAGTGGAGCGGCAGCCCGGCGTGAAATAGCATGGTATTGGAACAGAATGTGCCTGCCATCCATGTCCAGTTATGCTAAACGTTTATCAGAAATTTATCTTATGTATAAAATAACGGGAGAAGAAAGGTAGGGGGGGGGGAAACGGCGAAACAATGGGAGCGGGTGTGGAGATGGTTAAGGGAGGGGAAATGGAAGGGAGGAGAAGCCAAATGTAAAGGTGGGGGTTTGGTGTAGATGGGGTGAATGAGCAGGATTCGAGTCATGGGCTTACTTTTCATAATGTGGCATAAGGGTGGGTGGGTGGGGGGGAGGAAAGGGAAGGGGGGTGGCAAGCCCAGAGCTAAAGGGTAACAGAAGGGGGTACCCGAAGTTATGTGAGGGGATGGAGGAGACAAATGTTCAGCGAAGGTTATGTATCTGGAAAAAAGTTGTAATTGCACTTGTTACGAAGCGTGGTTGAAAAATGTCAATAAAGTGTAAGTTAAAAAAAAAAAAGGAAAGGGCCACTCCCCACTATGAAGTCAAATCAAAACTGACAGTTCTTTTATAAGCACTAAATGCCAATTTGCTAATTGAAAAACGACCCCTGATCAGGAGAGAGTGGCCCTAAGTATAACACCGAAGAAGCACTCATACTTACAGAAATAATTTGGTGTTGTAACCTTTCATTTAACATTATAGAACAGCTTCTCAAGTGCTTTTAAGTATGGCTACATCTATAGCCCAGTAAACGAGCAAAGGCCCCGTCATATGATCAAACACATTGAAACACCCTATTTTAGTAAGAAAATTAAATAAAATAGAAAACAATCCAGGGGGCTATATAAAACACAAAACTCAGCAGGTGAGCCCACTAGGACAAGATAGATACAGAGGGCACAGTGACCCAACACTCCCACATTCCTGCAATACTCGGAATATCACATCTTGCCCACCTTCCATCGTAAAAGTAGAAATAATGTCTATAGGCAAAACAGCACAAATGTCTCAGGAAATAGCAGTGTAACACACTTATATGTTGCTTCTGCATGGATAATTCGCCTTCTCACATTCTCAGGCCAGTCGACCCCCCAGATGAGAAGCGCCATAAAACTGTGGCAAACAGAAGATACAATATGTCCTTCACTGCATCACCACTGACTCCATATCTTTCAGAAATGCACATAAATCTCTAGTCATCAAAAGTCTTGGTCTGGTTATGCAGCTTGACTTTCATGCGAGCAGGATATAGCAATCCAAAACGGGCCTTCAATTGTATCAAGCGTGGACGCAGCGCCAAAAGACGACTCCTCCGATCCACCGTCGCCTTCGTAAAGTCCGGAAAGAACAGGAGTTTATGCCCCTGATATTCCAAAACTGTGAGTGCTCTGGCAGCTCCCATTATCTGCAACACTTGTTGAAAGCGTAGAACTTTCAGGATAATTGGGCGTGGACACCTGTTCATGGCCTTGGAGTGCATAGTCACTCTATGGGCACGCTCAATCTCAAACGGCATAGTGAAATGCAGTTTTAACACATCTGGAATCATAACTTGCAGAAAGATATTAAATCATTCCCCTCTACTCCCTCAGGCACTCCCAGCACCCTTATATTGTTTCGCCGTGAGCGGTTATTGCCATCCTCCACCTCTCTTTGTAGTGAGCGAATCAACTTGACCTGCTTCTCGACGACCTCAAGTCTCTCATGCGACACCACCACCCTCTCTACCTTCTCCAAATGGGCCGTATTTGCCTCCAATGAAGATCTCAAAGCACTGATATCTTCTTGCATTGCTCTTAGTGATTTTCCATTGGTTTTGACCATTTCTTTGCCCGAATCTCAGCCAAGATCTCCTGCAAGGTCTCAGGGCCATCTCGGATGACCATCATCTTGTGAGGTGAGAGAGGTTCCGTCTTGGATCTCTTTGTGCTAGCATTTTGAGAAAGTTGGAAATCCAACCGCGTCTGCTTGGAATCTGACATATCCGGGATCAAATGGCAACCACATAGGTGGGAATTATATGATCAAATATTGCAGAAAAACAGGATTCTTGTCTTTGCAGGAAAGTGTATGACCTAGATTGGCCACTGTTGGAAACAGAATACTGGGCTTGATGGACCTTGGTCTGACCCAGTATGGCATATCTTATGTTCTTATGTATGCTGTAGTTCTTGCTTTTCTTGTTGTTTGAACTGAGGTCCAAATAAATCCCTGTAGTATTCCCAGAAGTTGTTTTTGAAAAGTTCCTGTTTGCTTGTGACCTTGGCTGTGAGAGTTTGAATAAGTTTATCTGCCCAGTTAGCTTGGCATGTTTGCAGTAACAGATATACAGTATGAAGTGTTTGATGAAAGAAGTGAGAAATTGGGTGCTGAACAGGTTTTCCTTCAGTATGCTCCTAGTGTAACAAATCTTGTGCTTGTTTTATTTTGTTCTTGTTTTTTAATTTTTTTGGCAAGTTGATACCTACTCGTATAGGCAGAGTCTGGTTGTCTGAGGGCTTTGCCGAGATGCTAAGGAGAGTAGAATAGCTACACTGGTGATGACGTCTCAGTTCCTTTATATTTCACAAAACATTCCAAGCACGAAAATAAACAGAAACTCAAATTAGCCACAATTGTGTGTTTTTGGTATAAATAAAGCATGCTGTGTTTAATTACATGTAGCTTTTAGCTTTACCAACAATCAGATGAATATTGCTGAAATGATTTGTTTGTTGTAGCACATGGACCGGTTAATCATTTATAGAAAACTCATTTGGCACAGGAAAGGCACATTGTTCTCCACAAGCACCTGGCATGCTCAACCAGAAGAGAGGGCAATTGCCAGCAGCAGAGACCTTGGCCTAGTCAGTGGCAGCTGCTCTTCAGTGTACCCTGGAACAGAAATAGCAGTTGCTTGTACTAGGTAGAACAGAAAGTGTCATTACTCTATCTAGCAAAGCATTCATTCCCTGTCTTCAGACCTTGTCACTGTACTTAGCAGTGAATTTAGCATATAATGAGGGCTGTGGGCAGCAGACCTCCTGCTTTTGAGTTGTAAAATTGATAGGACATATTCCAGTTATGGTTTAAAGGGCATTTTAATTTGCCTTTGGAACTGCCTTCCATAAGGGGTTGTTTAAGTATTTCCCAACATGTCTTGTCTTGCTGAAACTTTGCATCTGCATTCTATAGTTGGTGGCAGGGACAGGCAATTCTCATGTAATCTGACGTCTCTGTAGCTTTTGATCTGTTAGATCATGCTGTGCTTTTTCCTGACTAAATGAAACTAGAATATCCGGTTCAGTTTGGGAATGGTTGTGGGACTTTCTAGCTAATCTCTCAGTGTGTGATGGAATAACAAGCTTTCTCCAGGAACAAGCAGGAAGTCAGCCCTCACATATGAGTGACATCTGTGCCAATGGAGTCCGGGCAGAACATTTTCCCAGCTTTCAAAGAAAGCCTTTGGGACATGCTACCACGCATACGTGGCCCCCTTCCCTCCCAAGGGTGCCATCTTAATCAGTCTTCTTTTTTCTGCGGAGCCCAATGGACATCTGTCCCATTTCCCTGGAAAAAATCCTTGCCATATCCTTAAAAATTAACTTTTCCTGGTTTGCATACTGGTTCATCTTGCCGCCTCGAGCCAGCACCAGACTCTTTGCTATTCTTAGCTTTTTTCTCTTTTTTCAATCAAGGCTTGCCTTGACCGGCGTTCGTGTCTTTTTTTGCCCGGTGTTACCTACCATGTCTCCCAGTGGATTCAAAAAATGTGACCACTGCAGTCAAACCATGTGAGTAGCAGACACCCATGACTGCTGCCTGTGCTGCCTGGGACTGGGCCATGACAGCACCTCCTGTGAACTGTGCCGGGCCATGACACCCAAGATCAATAAAAAGAGGTCGGAATTGCAGGAGAAACTGTTCCCAAGGTTCGACTTCATACCAGCTTCCTTGACGCTGAGCTCCAAGCCAAGCAATTCCCATGAGGTCCGAGAGAAAGAAGAAAAAATCCTCGAAGACCGTCGAGGTTCCGCCAGAGAAACCTGGTAAAACCCCTTGGAGGGACTCGTGCAACTCTGAGAAGCGCCCTACCAAGGTCCTCAAAAAGGATTCCTCGGCCGGCGGAGACCATGTGAGGGTCCTTGAGACCGTTGTCCTTATTGAGGACGCACTCGTGAGAGTGCTGGCGCTGGGCCCGAGATCCTCTGTGCCCGTGCCGAAAACGGCAGAGCCTTCTAGCTTGGAAATCTGAATGGCAGCCCTGGAGCAGAACATCACTGCTACCCTGGCCCTGCAGCAGTCAATGATGGCTGGTTCGTCCACATCATCTGTCCTTACGACTGTCTCCCCGACTATAGGGGAGTCCCCAGTCGTCGAACCGAGCTCTGAGTGCCACCGGCCTTGGGTAAGCCTTCAGTACCGGTCGAGATCCTGGTCCCAGGAATCCGATCTTCCCCAGCCGGTTTCCACAACTCAGACCCCAAGTCCTATGGAGGCCCCAGGCCCCTCTGCACTGGCCTCGAGGCAAGGAGTCACAGGGCCTTTGATTCGTCATCACCCCTCAACTCCGAGTGGGAGACCGATGACATAAGAACATAAGATATGCCATACTGGGTCAGACCAAAGTCCATCAAGCCCAGTATCCTGTTGCCAATAGTGGCCAATCTAGGTCATACGTACCTAGCAGTTTCCCCAAAAGACACAGGTTCCACAATGCTTGTACTGGGTCAAGTATTGATATCCTGGGTTCCTTCTTAATAATGGTTTATGGACCTTTCCTCCAGGAACTTGTCCAAACCTTTTTTAAACCCAGCTACACTAACAGCCTTTACTACATCCTCCGGTAACAAATTCCAGAGTGTGATTACAAGTTGAGTGAAAAAATATTTTCTTTTATTAGTCTTAAATAGTTTACCCTGTAGCTTCATTGTATGTCCCCTAGTCTTTCTATAGTCTGATAACGTAAACAATTGATCTACGTTTACCCATTCCCCTCGTTCATTAATTTATAGACTTCTATCATATCTCCCCTCAGCCGTCTCTTTTCCAGGTTAAAGACATTTCTTTATAGGAGTATCCTTCCATCCCCTTTACCATTTTGGTGGCTCTTCTCTGAACCTTTTCTAATAATGCTATATCCTTTTTAAGATACGGCGACCAGAATTGCACACAATATTCAAGGTGCGGTCTCACCATGGAATGATATAGAGGCATTATAATATCTTCTGTTTTATTTTCCATTCCTTTCCTTATGATACCTATCTTTCTATTTGCTCGCTTAGCCGCCACTGCACACTGGGCTGAGGGTTTTAACATGTTATCCACAATGACGCCTAAATCTTTTTTCTGGGTGGTGGTTCCTAATGTGGAACCTTGCATCGTGTAACCATAGTTTGGGTTGTTCTTCCCTAGGTGCATAACTTTGCACTTGTCCACATTAAATTTCATCTGCCATTTTGATGCCCAGTCTTCCAATTTATCAAGATCCTCTTGCAATTCAACTTTAAATAGTTTTGTGTCATCTGCAAATTTGATAACCTCCCTCGTTATTCCCTTTTCCAGGTCATTTATGCATATGTCAAAAAGAAGCGGACGCAGCACAGATCCCTGGGGTACACCACTATTCACCTTTCTCTATTGGGAAAATTGGCCATTTAGCCCTACCCTCTGCTTTCTATCTTTTAACCAGTTCCTGATCCACAATAGTACACTGTCTCCTAGTCCATGACTCTTTAATTTTGCCCAGTCTCTGATGAGGGACCTTGTAAAAGGCTTTCTGAAAGTCCAGATACACTATATCAACTGACTCATCTTTGTCCACCTGTTTTTTCACACCTTCAAAAAAACATAACAGATTAGTAAGACAAGATCTTCCTTGTCTAAAGCCATGTTGGCTGTCTCCCATTAGGACATGACTAGCTACATGCTGAGTAATTTTGTTCTTTATGATGGTTTTTACCATTTTTCCCGGTACTGACATCGGGCTCACTGGTCTGTAGTTTCCCGAATAACACTTATTAAAAGAGGGCTGCTACACAGTACCCTGTCCTGTGCTGCTGAGGTAAGCTGTAACCAACTTCCTGGGTGATTAACAGTCCTTGCTTGGATGATGTTGTTGTTAAGTGCCGTCGAGTCGGAGTCGACTCATGGCGACGCTCTGGATAGCTATTCTAAATTGTGTTCGATCTTGAGTCAGGCGGCTCTTGCTTGGCTAGAAGGAGTCTTTCAAAATGGCCTTTTGACCTGCCACCTGGTGTTAACACCTATTGAAGTAGTTTCACAGGTCTCTTGCCCACTAGGTAGAAGGCCTCTCTGTAAAGGTCTCTAGAAGACTTTATTTGTTATTCAAAGAGTACTGACCCTGTTTTGCCTTTTATGCTAAGTTATATTCTGATTTGATTTAAATTACAGCTCTTTGCTACTGCTAGGCTCTGACTTATTATGAAATTTAAACTACAAGCTCTCTGCTGGGTTCTAAATTTAACCAGAAAGCTCTTTTCTGTGTTTTACATTTAAACTAAAAGTACTTTGCTGATATTAGGCCCCGAGTGAGTATTAAATTTAAACTACAGGCTCTCTGCTGGGTTCCACATTTAACCAGAAAGCTCTCTTCTGTGTTTTAAATTTAAACTAAAAGTACTTTGCTGATACTAGGCCCTGAGTGACTATTAAATTTATAGAACAAGCTCTCTGCTGGGTATGAAATGTAACAAGAAAGTTCTCTTCTGTGTTTTAAATTTAAACTTAAACTGCTGCTACTAGGCCCTGACCGATTTAACAAAAAACACTGGGTTCACAGATTAATTAGCTTTAATACAAAGAAGTCCTTTCAGAAAATTCCCAGAAGTATATACTCACAATTGCAGATCTCTCTCTCCAGAAGTAGCAGTCCCTTTTTCTAGTCCTTCAAGGCTAAGCATCCCCCGGAAACCAGACGGCACCGAGACCTCTTCTTGGACCCGTCTCCCCTGGCACCCCAGCGCCATTCTCCTCTGGAGATCATGGCCTTCCACTATTTTGTCAGGGATATGGCCAGAGCCCTCTTGGTGCAAACAATGGCGGAGGAGGGCCCACACACTGAAGAGCTGGAGATTCTCCAGTATGAGTCTCCCTCCAAGGAAACTCTCACGTTGCCAATGCAGCCGATCCTCGAGTGGCTCCTGTTGAGAATGTAGGCGACCTTGACATCAGTACCGGTGATCAGCTGGTGCCTCAACGGCATGTACCGTGTGAGGAGAAGGCCGGGGTTCCACAAACCCACATATAACTCCATGGTTATCGAATCAACCATGCAAAACGTTAAGAGCCAGAAGACCCATTCTTCTGTACCCCTTGGTAGGGATGCTAGAACCCTTAATGCCCTTAGGCACGAGTGCTACCAGGCTCGATGCTGGGGTGTCGGATCCAGGCCTATGAGTTATACATGGCCATGCACCTTAAGGCCCTAACCCAGGAGTTGTCCGGGTTTTCAGCAAGGCTTTCTGGGGAACCCCTCCAGCGGTTCCAATCCCTGACCTCCGGGATCAAGGGTTGCTCTAAGTTCCTTTCCTGGGTGGCCTATGATGGCTTCGAGTTAGCGGCTTGAGTAGCAGTGGCCCACATTGGCACCCAGCGCCAGGCCTGGCTGCAGTCTTTGGATCTCGACTAGCAGGTCCAAGACAAGCTGCTCAACATCCCCTGTAGCGGGGAGAACCTGTTCGACAAACCTATGGCCGACAAGGCGGCTGATATGGTGACCCGATAGAGGCTCTCCAAATAAGACCTCATCCTTCCTCTGTAAGAAACCATCAGGGAAAAGACCCCTGTTCCCAAGGAAAAAGGGGCCCTTTCATCAGAGTCACCTCTAGCAGTCCTCCTTGGGCCAGCAGTAGGGTTTTCAGGCCCCAGTTCCCATCTAGCCCGGGGGGAGCTTTTGACTCCCGGGGCAGGGCCTCTCCTCCCCCGGGAGACCTTCACCAGCCCACAGGGGGCCGCCTGGCACTCTTTGCCCCCCAGGTGTGCCAGTGTCATCTTGGACCAGTGGGTACTACAGATGGTAAAGGAGGGACACCTCCTCCATCTGCAGCAGGTACCACCCAATTTCTTTCCAGGAGAACCAGTGTGACCTCTCCTTCACCATACCCTTCTGCTCTCAGAGCGCGCAAGTCTGCTCAGGGACAATGCAGTAGAGCCTGTACCCAAACATCTATGGGGAAAAGGCTTCTACTCCAGATACTTCCTTGTCCCAAAGAGAACTGGGGGCTTCAGGCCCATCTTAGGCCTTAGAAACTCAAACAAGTTTCTGGTGAGGGAAAAGTTCTAGATGCTCCCCCTTTGAACACTGCTGCCTTATCTCCACCAGGGAGATTGGCTGTGCTCCTTGGACCTAAAGGATGCGTACACGCACATCCTGATCCATCCCTCCCATAGGCAGTACCTACGGTTCGTGGTGAGAGGAGGGCACTACCAGTACAAAGTGCTACCCTTCGGCCTTGCCTCCTCGCCAAGGGTCTTTACCAAATGCCTGGCGGTAGTAGCGGCCTACTTGCACCTACAAGGGGCTTTCGTCTTCCCCTACCTTGGACGACTGGCTCATAGAAACATAGAAAAATCAGATGTTGACTTGTCCAACTCAGGATGTGGCTTTGGACCCTCAAAGGTTTATGATAGCATTAAAATCCAAGATTAGTCAGTTGAATGCTGGTTTTCTTGATCAACTTGTAACAGTTATAACATTGCAATCTTTACTGAAGTTATTGGACAGGTTGAAGAAGTAATCTCTTCATTGAATAATTCCTTTATTCCCCTGGATAGTTGCACTATTAAGATCTTTAAGGCATTAAGTAAAGAGATTAGTAGACATGTTACCACTTTGGTTAATAGATCATTTGATGATTTCATTGTATCGCAGCTGTTGCAGGCAGTTTCGATATTTCTGATTCTTAAAAAACTTTTGTTGGATAAAACAGGTCCATTAAATTATAGACCAGTGTTGTCTTTGTTTTTTGGCCAAAGTAAGGGAAAAGCTGGTATTAAGTCAGCAGGAGTTTGTAGAAACTAATGCTGTCTTGAGTCCTTATGAATTTGGATTTCATGCCCAATTTGGCACTGAAACACAGTTGCTTCCAATTTCCAATCAGATCTTGTGTAGATTTACATAGAAACGTAGAAACTGCCTATTTGCACCTACAAGGGGCTTTCGTCTTCCCCTACCTTGGACGGCTAGCTCATAGAAACAGAGAAAAATGACGACAGAAAAAGACCACATGGCTTATTTAGTCTGTCCTTCCATATCAACAACTACAACAGTCTTCTTTTTTCCTTTAGAGATCTTCTGTGTTTGTCCCATGCTTTTTTGAATTCAGATACTATCCTCATCTCTACCACCCCCACTGGGAGACTATTCCACGGATCCACCACTCTTTCCGTAAAGAAATATTTCCGTATATCACTCCTGAATCTATCCCCTTTTACCTTCATCCCATGTCTCCTCGTAGCAGAGCTTGCTTTCAGTCGAAAGAGGCTCGCCTCCTGTGCATTTATGCCACGGAGGTATTTAAATGTCTCAATCATATCACCTCTATCTCGCCTTTCCTCTAAGGTGTACATATTAAGATCCTTAAGTCTATCCTCATATGCTTTATAATGAAGACCACTAACCATTTTAGTAGCCACCCTCTGTACTGACTCCATCCTGTTTATATCCTTTTGAAGGTGCGGTCTCCAGAATTGCACACAATACTCCAAATGAGGTCGCACCAAAGACTTATACAGAGGCACTATGACCTCCTTTTTCTGCTAGCCATTCCTCTCCCTATGCACCCAAGCATCCTCCTAGTTTTTGCTGTCACCTTTTCTACCTGTTTAGCTATTTTAAGATCATCAGACACAACCACACCGAGGTCCTGCTCTTCTTTAGTGGACAAAAGAACTTCACCCCCACTACTATAGTGCTCCCTTGGATTGCTGCAACCCAAATGCATGACCTTGCATTTTTTTTAACATTAAATCCCAGCTGCCAAATTCTAGACCATTCTTCAAGCTTAGCTAGATCCCTCCTCATGTTATCTACACCTTCCTGGGTGTATACTCTATTGCAGATTTTGGTATCATCCGCAAAGAGGCAAACCTTATCCAACAGCCTTCTGCTATATCATTAACAAAGATACGCCCTCAAAGGTCAGTCAGGCCGCAGAATGTGCACCCTTCTGTTGCAACACCTGTGATTTGTCATCAGCTACCCCAAATGCCATCTCTCTCCAGTCCAAAGTCTGGAGTTCATAGTTGCCCAGTTGGACATGTTACAGGTCAAGGCCATCCTCCCAAGAGAAAGGACAGAACGCCTCAGGCAACTGGCAGGAAAGGTACAACACCACCGGTCAGTGCTGGCTCATCTCCTCCTCCGCCTACTGGGCCATATGGCCTCGACAGCCCACGTCACACCTTCAGCCCGCTTATACATGCGGACATTCCAGTGGTGCCTATGCTCGCAGTGGGCTCAGGCCATGGGCAGGCTATGGGACAGGGTCAGGGTTACCCACCAACTGGCAGAGTCCCTCAGCTGGTGACAAAATCTGTGCCACCTCTAGGCAGGAATGCCCTTCCAGGCACCCATTCCGTAGAGGATCCTGTCCACAGCTGCCTCCCTCCTGGGTTGGGGGGCACACTGTGGAGACTGCCACACACAGGGCAGCTGGTCTCAGAAGGAGTCGCTCCTACAGATGAATCTCCTGGAGCTCAAGGCAGTCTTCTTGGCCCTATGAGCATTCTGCCACCGCCTACATCACCAGCATGTACTGATCCAGACGGATTATCAGGTCGCTATGTTTTATATCAACAAGCAGGGAGGCACGGGTTCATACTCTTTTTTCCAAGAGGCGGTGGCCCTCCTCTTCTTCACAGTGCACAACAACATGCTTCTGCAAGTGGTGTACCTCCCTGGCCAGGACAACTGCCTAGCGGACAGGCTGAGCAGAGTCCTTCACCCACACCAGTGGCACTTAAACCCCAGAGTGACGAAGCTGCTCTTCTACCTCTGGGGCAAGCTCGTGATGTACCTATTTGTCTCTCCGGACAAAACATAGCCGCGTCCAGAGAGTGGCGGCAGATGCTGTCCTGATTTTGTGGTCCAAGGGCCTACTCCCGTTGACCCCCCCCCACCCACCCCCTCCTAGAAGGATTTGAAGAGTTCAGCAGCCTCACATAACTTTAACGCCCCCTCCCTCCTCCTCCTCTTCCTCTGCTCTCTCTGGAAAATTGCAGAAGGCTTATAGAGGGTTCTGCCTTCGAGCCGCCTAAAAAGCAATACATGCAATACTTGCAAAGCAAGTTTCAGTAGAATAGAGCTGAGCCTGGCATGGATTCCCTGCCTGGGGTTCTCAGGGAGTGAGTACCAAGGCTTGACCTTGTCATTGTCCTTGTTGGGGGCTCCCGATTCAATCCGTCTGGGGTGCAGTTCGGGGGAGATCTCTGGTGACAGTTGGTGTGGTGTGGGAGATTCCCGCCATTTAATAGCATTTTTCATGTTGTTCTCCTGGAGGTCGCACAGTCTTTGTGTGCGTTACCCCCCAAGTGGCTCCAACATACATTCCTACCCTAGTGTCTGTAACGTGCATTGCTGTAATGGCGCTGTTAACGCATGCTTTCTGGGCTGCCGCTGCCTTAGCGCATGCTTTTGGGATACTTGCCTTAACTCTGTCTTCTTCCATGAAATGTCGTTTGATATGTGGCAGACGTGGTGCCTTGTCTATGACTTCTGGATTCTGTTCTTCCTGCATGGGAGCTTATGAGCCTTCCCTAGAGGTCTTGCTCCCCCTCTTTCAGCCAGGGCATGCAGTTAGTCTAGCCTTGCCTGCCTCAGAGCAGACAATGGTGGATGGTGCTGTGGATAAAAACAATCAACAAGCCAGAGATTCCGGCGACTATGCTGTTGGGCCATTCCCCGTCCTTGAGGGGATCTGCAGTGGCTATGTCTCCCTGGTGTTGGGTGTCATTTCCGAGTCCGGATTGTCCTCAGAACTCTCTTCCTTTTTACAGCAGGCCTGATCATTCTGCCTTGGAAAATTCATACCCTGCAGCCTCTGGGTGTCCTCTGTGCACAGTCTTATGAGGAGCAGGCTGAGAGTGGAAGCCTTGTTTGGTTGCCTATGGCTAAGTGTCCCCATTGAGGGTTGTTTCCTAGAGATGGAGATCACCTGGGATCTACCCATGCTTTGGATGCTGATGTCTCAGTGCTGAGCTCTGATGTGGACAAAGAAGTACTCTCGCTTTTGGAGCATTGTGAAGAGGCCGTTATTACTGTATCTGGCTGTTCAAGAAGGAGGAACTGGCAGCATTAATTGCCAGAGTCTCATCCCCTTGAACGTGGCAGATACCTCAGCCATGAAACAGGAAACAAAGGTACATCCACTCCTACAAAGGGTTTGGAAGTCTGCTACTGTCTTCCCGTTTCCAGTCAGAGTGGGATTCCCCGTCTAAGAGCATATAAAAAGAAGTATGCTCTCGTGGAGGAGGAGTGTGTTGTGTGGTTTGACATTCCCAAGGTGGATGCGCAGGTCACAGTGGTTACCAGATGGACCACCACTCCTGTGGAAGGTGGATCGGCCTTGAAGGATTTTCTGGACCAAAAGATGGATTCGTTGTTGAAGAACCAGTTTGCTGTGGCGGTATGCGCAGGTCTGATGTCTCGAGTCCTGCTCTAGTGGATTCTGTCTCTTCTGCTAGATGATGCTATCCCTCTGGAATTGGCTATGGCATTCCTTTCTGATGCCATGTATGATCTGGTACATTAGCGGAGACGTGACGCTGGATTTGGCTCCAACAGCGGACATATCCTCCAAAGGACGGTTGGCCCAACTGACCTTTAAAGGGAAGCTGCTTTTTGGGGTCAATTTGGAGAAGCTGGTGAAAGACCTGCATGAGACAAAATCTTACCACCTTCCAGAGGATAGGTCCAGGGGGCCTGTGAAGTGAGCAGGAGCCCCCTTCCCATCAGCCTACGCTGGCTCCACATGGGTGTGCTGGCTGGACTTAAGGAGTCTCCGGACTTTCATCATTGCTGACCTGGAAAGGCTGCCTTTCTTGCTTTTTCCGGATTTCAGGCTTGTTCTCAGTCCCTTCATGAAGCGCATGGGCACAGGGACTCCGTTCCCTACAGAGGAGAAACCTCCTGGGCCATGCAATAAAGGTTTTGGGTCCATTCCCAGGTTGCTGCTGTTGGAGGCAGGCTTTGCCTCTTTTTTTAGGAATAGGCCCGGGTCACCAAGGATTACTGGGTGCTAGACACCATTCAGTACCGCTATGTCCTGGAATTCAAATAACTGATCCCGGATGCCTTTGTCATCTCTCTTTGTGGATCTGCGATCATTCAAATAACTGATCCCGGATGCCTTCGTCATCTCTCTTTGTGCGTCTGCGATCAAATGGGCCGCTGTGTGGACCACCTTAACAAGTTGCTGCTCCTGAAGCTGGTGGTGTCCATCCTCTCAGATGAGCGGGGCAGGGGCAGATACTCCCATCTATTTTGTGGTGCCAAAAAAGGACTGTTCCTTCTGGCCGATTCTAAACTCAAGGGTGTCAATGAGCACTTCTGCATCCTGCCCTTCCGGATGACAACATTGTGATCCATGATTCACGAAGTGCTCCAAGGGGAGTTCTGGCATGTCTGGATTTAGCCAAGGTGTAATTTCATATCCCAGTTTGGAAGGATCAGCAAAAGTATCTGTATTTTGCCATGCTTCGCTCTCACTTTCAGTTCACTACCCACAGACATTCTTCAAGGTCATGGTGGTGGTAGCTGTGGCACTATGGATCAAGGGATTTGTATGCACCCGTATCTGGATGAGTGGACCATCCAAGCCTATTCTCTTTCTGAGGTGTTTCTGGTAGCGAAATGAGTGGTGTCCTTTTTGGAAAGCCTTGACTGGGTGATTAATTGGGGGAAGAGCCAGTTCTTGCCTTCCCAGTCCCTGGAGATCTTGGGAGTTTGAGTGGGCAGAGTCTTACTACCAGAGGAGAAAGCCAAAAGGCTGGCAGATTTTCTGGAGCTTTTCTATGTGCAGCAGGCTCCCAGAGTCTGGGATTATTTTCAGTTCCTCGGATTGATGGGGGCTACAATTGAGATGGTGTCGTAGGCTAAGAACATAAGAAATGCCATACTGGGTCAGACCAAGGTCCATCAAGCCCACTATCCTGTTTCCAATAGTGGCCATTCCAGATCACAAGCACCTGGCAAGTACCCAAAGTCCACAGCTTCGACAATGCTTGTCCTGGGGTAAGTAGTGGATTTTCCGGGTCCTATTTAATAATGGTTTATGGACCTTTCCTCCAGGAGCTTGTCCAAATCTTTTTTAAACCCAGCTACACTAGCAGTTTTTACTACATCCTCTGGTAACGAATTCCAGAGTTTGATTACACATTGAGTGAAAAAAATTATTTTCTCTTATTAATCTTAAATAGGTTACATAGTAGCTTCATTGTGTGTCCTCTAGTCTTTCTAATTTTTTGATGGGGTAACAACTGATCTATGTTAACCCGTTCCACTCCATTCATTAATTTATCGACTTCTATCATATCTCCCCTCAACCTTCTCTTTTCCAAGTTGAAGAGCACTAAACTTTAAGTATTTCCTCATAGGGGTATCCTTTCATCCCCTTTACCATTTTGGTGGCTCTTCTCTGTACTTTTTCTAATTCCGCTATATCCTTTTTAAAATACGGTGACAGAATTGCACACAATATTCAAGGTGCGGTTGAACCATGGAGTGATACAGAGGCATTATAATATCCTTGGTTTTATTCTCATAAGAGCATAAGATATGCCATACTGGGTCAGACCAAGGTCCATCAAGCCCAGTATCCTGTTTCCAATAGTGGCCAATCCAGGTCACAAGTACCTTACAGTTTCCCCAAAAGACACAGGTTCCACAATGCTTGTATTGGGTCAAGCAGTGGATATTCTAGGTGCCCATTAATAATGGTTTATGGACCTTTCCTCCGGGAACTTGTCCACACCTTTTTTAAACTCTGCTACACTAGCAGCTTTTACTGCATCCTCTGGTAGCGAATTCTAGAGTTTGATTACACATTGAGTGAAAAAATATCTTCTCTTATTAGTCTTAAATGGGTTACCCTGTAACTTCATTGCATGTCCCTTAGTCTTTCTACTTTCTGATACCATAAAGAATCAATCTACGTTTACCCGTTCCACTCCATTCATTAATTTATAGACCTCTATCATATCTCCCCTGAGCCATCTCTTTTCCAGTTTGAAGAGCCCTAACCTTCTTAGCCTCTCTTCATAGGGGTATCCTTCCATCCCCTTTACCATTTTGGTGGCTCTTGTCTGTACCTTTTCTAATAACGCTATATCCTTCTTAAGATACGGCAACCAGAATTCCAAACAATATTCAAGTTGCGGTCGCACCATGGAACGATACAGAGGCATTATAATATCCTTTGTTTTATTCTCCATTGCTTTCCTTATGATACCTAGCTTATTTTCTCTCTTGGCCACTGCTGTACACTGGGTGGAGGGTTTTAACATGTTATCCACAATGACGCCTAAATCATTTTCCTGGGTAGTGGTTCTTAATGTGGAACCTTGCATTGTGTAACCATAGTTTGGGTTTTTCTTTCCTAGGTGCATAACTTTGCACTTGCTCACATTAAGTTTCATCTGACATTTGGATGCCCAGTCTTCCAGTTTATCAAGATCCTCTTGCAATTTTCCACAATCCTCATGGGTTTTAACACCTTTGAATAGTTTTGTGTCATCTGCAAATTTGATAACCTCACTCATTATTCCCATTTCCAGGTCATTTATGAATATGTTAAAAAGCAGTGGACCCAGCACAGATCCCTAGAGTACTCCACTATTCACCTTTCTGCATTGGGAAAATTGGCCATTTAGTCCTACCCTCTGCTTTCTATCTTTTAACCAGTTCCTGATCCACAATAATACACTGCCTCCTATCCCATGACTTTTAAATTTTGCCAAAAGTCTCTCATGAGGGACCTTGTCAAAGGCTTTCTGAAATTCCAGATATACTATATCAACCGACTCACCTTTGTCTACCTGTTTATTCAAAAAACATAACAGATTAGTAAAACAAGACCTTCCTTGTCTAAACCCATGTTGGTTGTCTCCCATTAAGCCATGACTATCTACATGCTCAGTAATCTTATTCTTTATGATGGTTTCTACCATTTTTCCCGGTACTGACATCAGGCTCACCAGTTTCCCGGATCACCCCTGGAACTCTTTCTAAAAATTGGCGTTACAATGGCCATCCTCCAATCTTCAGCTATTACAGATGATTTTAATGATAGTTCACAGATTACTAATAGTAGGTCTGAAGTCTCATATTTCAGTTCTTTCAACACCCTTGAATGTATAATCATCCGGTCCAGGTGATTTGCTACTCTTCAGTTTATCAAATAGTTGTAATACATCTTCCCAGTGTATCGATATTTCTTTTAATTCTTCCACAGCATCACCTTTAAATACCATTTCAGTCATGGGTAGCATCCCTACATCTTCCTAAGAAAAGACCGTAGCAAAGAATTCATTTAGTCTCTCCACTATGGCCTTGTCCCCTCTTACCCCCTCTATCATCTAGTGGTCCAACTGACTCTCTTGCAGGTTTTTTGCTATGAGTGTACTTGAAAAAGTCTTTATTATGAGTTTTTGCTCCCATAGCAAGCTTCTTCTCAAATTCTTTCTTTGTCTGCCTTATCAATTCCTTGCATCTAACTTGCCAGTGCTTGTGTTTCCAGTTTTGATGAAGGCTAGACTGCAGTGGTGGCATCAGCCCTGTTATCTGAACAATTTCTCATGGATCCTTTTGATGATGGATGCTAGTCTTTTGGGCTGGGGAGCCAATTGCCAAGACCACACAGCCCAGGCATTTGGAACTGCAGGGAAGCGGTGTGGTCCTCAACCACCTCAAAGTGAGGGTCCATCAAGTTGTCTTTTTGCATTTCCAGCCCATGATCAAGGCCCGGGCAGTTGATGTGTTTTCAGACAACGCCTTGGCAGTGGCTTATGTCGGTCAGCAAGGGGGCATGAGGAGTGCCAGAGTAGCCCTGGAGATGGCTGTCCTATTTGCTTGGGTGGAGAAGAACCTCCTAGCTTCGTTGGCTCACCACATTGCCAGGGTGGACAATGTGCGATTGGGGTGTGCACCATTGTTCATTCCCTTCCATGATATTGAACAAAAATATTGCACTGCTCTTTTATATGGAGGAGGTTTTCTTTTTCATTGATATATAGTATTGTGGTTACCTCTGGTGGATCTTCTTTTTTGGCAGGGTGGACAATGTGGCAGCAGACTTAATCAGCCAGCACTCTGTGGATCCAGGAGAGTGGGACTTAAGTCAGGAGACACTTCAGTTGATTCTGTGCTGCTATGGTTTCCTTGAGATGGATCTGATGGCGACCCACTCCAATGCCAAAGTGTGCCACTTCTTCAGTTGCTGCATGGAGACGGGTTCTGAGGGCATCAAAGCCCTGGCCTAGCCTTGGCCTAGACAACACCTGGTGTATGTGTTTCTTACATGGCCCGTAGTGGGGCACGTGATTCGGTGTATAGAGTGCCACCCAGGAAATTTGATTCTGGTGGCACCAATTGGCCGAGGAGAGCTTGATGCAAAGATCCGATGTGGCTATTGCAAGTGCCACCTTTTAGTTTGCCTCCATTTCAGGGCCTCTTGCATCAGGGACCGATTGTTTTGGAGGACTCCGTTTCCTCCTTGCTTACGGCTTCACTCTTGAAAGGAGTTGGCTAGCTGGTAAGGGCTACTCTTCAGTGGTGGTTTCCATTTTGCTCAGAGCGCGAAGGAGGTCTGCCAACCTGGTGCATGCAGGTCTGGCGCCTCTTTGAGCGATGGAGTGTCACATAGCAGCTGCTCCTGAGATGGCCAAGGTGCCATCTCTGTTGGCCTTTCTGCAGGATAGTCTGGAGAAGGGCCTTTCTCGTAGCCCCCTGAAGGTTCAGGTGGACGTTTTGGCTTGTTTCAGTTGTCCGGTGGCTGGTAAGTCTCTAACCTTACTCCTGGATGTTTCATGCTTTCTTCAGGGGGTTTGGCATCTGAGTCCTTCCCTTCAGTCTGTGGTTCCTCTCTGGGATCTGTGCCTGGTGCTCAGGGCCTTGATGTAGGCACCCTTTGAGCTGTTGAAACACCCTGCTCTTAAGGATTTGGTGCTTAAGACGGTCTTCTTGGTTGCGATTTGTTCCACAAGGTGGATTTTTGAGCCTTAGATTCTGTCTTTCCAAGAACAAAGCAGCAAAAAAGAAGGGACACCCCCACAACAAAAATAAATAGTAGAGAAACAAGGAGCGAAGGAGCAAAATTAACAGCAACAAACCTTATTAAGCCTGACATGGCTATGTTTCGGCATATTGTGTCTGTGTCAGAAGCAAAATTGTAATGACAATCAATGGGTTAAAATATAAAAAGATTAGCAGCTGTAAGAGTTCCGATTCAGCAATGAATAGAGTAGGTCCATTTTGGCAGAATGCTGGACCTACTGTTTGCATCGTTGAGTGGGCACTCTTATAGCTGCTAAGCTTTTATCTCCAGGAACAAGCAGGAGTGCAGTCTTCACATATGAGTGATGTCAGCACTAACTGAGCCCATGAGGGAACTCTCCCCCACGTCCATTAGGAAAGCTTTGGGAGCACTCCACTGCGCCTGCACATCTGCCTTCCCGCTTTCCCAACTCCTCAGTTCTTCGTTTACCACGGAGCCAGCAGGTTGCAAAATCCTGTCACCGCCAAAAATCTTTTCTTTTTTTCATGAAATGCCGTGCTCTGCCTGCCAATCGATACTGGTTTCATCAGAATCTACACTAGTCTCAATGACATTTTTCTTTTTTAGTTATAAAATTTTCTATTTCTGAGGCAGGTTGAGGTTAACAAGCACTATTTCTTCAACAGCCATGCAGTGAGGCGAAAGGTGTGAAGATTGGAATGGAGAAGCATCCCTTGGTCCTGGGAGAGGAGTTTGCGCGCACATCTGAGAGAGATGTTGAGTCCACGCAAGGCAAAGAAGCAGAGGTCAGCATGCATGCATGAAAGCATCGATGCCCAAAGACATTGAGTGTCCTAGAGTCTCTACCCAGAGGCATAGAAGAGTGATTTTTTGAACTCTTTATTTGGTGCATCGCCAATTCCACCACCATTGAATAGTGTGGGAGCTGAGGCTTCTGGAAGCCTGAACACTCTGGAACTCGGTACGTGGTATCGAGCCTTTTACTGATAGGCGGAACCACGAGAGGGACCTCCCAAATGCAGAGCATAAGATCTTGATGTGATGCACCAGTAAAGTAGCTGCTTCCTTGGGTATCAGACGGTATTGGAGTATCTCCAATTCCTCTGCCCTTGGTTCTTTCTCTGAGGCTACTGTGATGGCCAGTCCTGCTGCCATGTCACAGATGAAGTCTTGGAAAGACATATCTTCTAGTAGGGACCCGCGCCACTCGTGTAGGGGACAGGTCTGAAAGGATGTCTGGAAGTTCTTGAGAATCCAATGATCCCTTATCAGAATCTGAAGAACTGGAATCAGAGTCAGCCAAGAAGTCAAAGTATCGGCGGTCTTGTGTTTGACCTTGATGCTTTGTTGAAGTTGAGGGCTGATACCGATGCTCAGAGGTATCGGCATCGGGAGCTATGGAAATCTTAGCATGTTGGATGCTGGTGGTATCGGTCGGTTCCAACAGAGGCATTGGCCTCAGGAGTT
The DNA here is from genome assembly GCA_033557465.1 of Ichthyophis bannanicus. Classification (NCBI taxonomy): domain Eukaryota; kingdom Metazoa; phylum Chordata; class Amphibia; order Gymnophiona; family Ichthyophiidae; genus Ichthyophis; species Ichthyophis bannanicus. The sequence continues at coordinate 1,246,766,620 of CM066031.1, read as the reverse complement.
CTAATGATGTGGGCTCAAGGGCCAGCATCAGGGCCAATACATCGATTCTCATTACAATTTTGTCTCTGACGCAGGCACAATATGCCAAAACACGGCTGTGTCAGGCTTAATTTGTTGCTGTTAATTTTGCTACCCCGCTTATTTTACCTCTCTCTTGCTGAGACCCTTGCCTATCCATTTCTGAGGAGGCCTTTTCCATTCGACTTGTGCCTTCCTTCTTATGTAAGGTGATTTCTCCCTTTCATGTTAACCAGGTGGTTTGCCTGCCCCCCTCCCTGCCGGGGAAGGATAACTATCTTCGCCTTGTGGATGTCCGAAGAGTACTTCTCCAGTACCTGGAAGTTTTGAATTGTTTTCATAAGTCCGACCATCTTTTTGTGCTGTTTGCTGGCCTGCGCAAAAGTGATGTCGCGTCTAATTTTACATTGGGGCACTGGATTAAGGAGGCCATTGTCTTTGCATATCTGTTGTGGAACCAGCTGTTCCAGAGTGTTTGCCCACCCATTCTATCCAAGCTCAAGTGTCCTCTTGAGCGGGGTGAAGCAGAGCTCCGTAATCCCTGCTGACATTTGTCAGGTTGCAACATGAGCATCACTTCCACTTTTGTCAAGCACTACCGCTTGGGTGTTCACGTGTGGACGGACATTGCTTTCGGCTCTGAGGTTTTGCAAGCTGCTGTGTGTTCTTCCTGCCCAGTGGAGTCGTATCTTTGGTACGTCCCAATTTTCTGGACTGGTCTAGCAGGGTGATATGGAAGGTGACATTATACTTACTAGATAATGTTCATTCTTCAAGCCCTGCTAGACCAGTCCAGGGCCCACCCCTTCAACTGGATTTGCTTTGTTCTTATGCTACAGTACCCTTGGGTCCGCTATGGTTTCTATTCTTGGCTCTGCGGGTTCATCTTCTACTGACAGTATTCTGTTTCTGCTTCCCTGTACATAGTTCTGTACTGTTGATTACTCACTGTTGCCCACGATTGAGGTTGTGTGAGACTTGCCATGTTGCCTGTTTTACCCATTTCAGAGGTATTTAATGTTTTATTTACCTGAGGACTTTCACTTACCTGAGAGCTTTCTTCACCTATACCCAACAAATCAAATTTAAAGCTCTCTTCAGTATGTTAGCCAGTCTGCTGCGGAAGACACTTTGACTCTTCTTGGACGGGTGGACACCATTTCTGCTCTGATTTGAACTATATACAGAAATGGATGGTGAGCAAATGTAATAACTTATGGACTGGTGTTACATTTGTGACTGTGACTTTGAATGAAGATAAATTGAGCAGATTTGCAGATTATTTCATGAGAAACCTGCAGTAGTCTAGGGAGGAAGTAATGAGAGGGTTAACTAGTTTTAAGGCAGCATGATCAGAAAGAAAGGGATGGATTTTAGCGATGTTGATAAGTTAAAAAAGAAACAAACTAATGGTGTTTTGCGTGTGCGTAGAGAAGAGAGAGACATAAATAGCACCCCAAGGTTTCAAGCCAAGGGAACTGAAAGGATGAGTGCGTTATCCACAGATATTAGAGAGGATGAAAGAGGGGATTACGGATTTGGGGGAAAGATAAGGAGTTCTGTCCTGGCCATGCTGAGAGTCCAAACCTAAGCAGAGAAATTGCTGATGCAGAGAGATAAATCTGAGAGCTATCTGCGTAAAAATGACACTGAAGGCTATGAGAGGAAATTAGAGCATCGAGGAAAGAAGTGTAGAGAGAAAAGAGAAGAGGGTCTAGGACTGAGTTTAGAGGTACATCAGTTAATAGTGGACTATGATGGAGGAGAAACCACCAGAGGAAATACTGAAAATATGATGGTAAAAGTAAAATGAAAATCTAGATAGTCTTCAAAGCCACTTGAAAACAGTGTGTCAAGGGAGTAGATGGTGATCAACAGTATCGGAGTAGCTGATAGATCAGAGAGGATGAGAATAGAATGAAGCAGGCCTTGACAAATTTTGTTTGGATTTAGGAGACAGTGGCTATGACCTCCTTGTGCCCCCCTCCCTCCATTGTCTCCATTCTCCACTGATATTGCTCCGTTTGCAAACTCCTACGTCTGGAAAGGGTGGAAGATTTTGAAGAGAGATGATAAAATTTCTTGTTATGATAGCAGGGGCTGTATGATGCATCTTTAGACAGAAATATATAGATAGCAAGTGTCTGTGTGTGGGTAGTGCAGCGGTGTCTTGCCTGTCTGTGTGGGATGTGGCAATTGATACCTTTCTGTGGGTAGGATGCAGAGCTGAGGTGCCTTTGTGTGTGTAGTATCGGAGATGGAATGCTTGTGTGTTTGTGTTTTTGGGGTGGGGGAGATGCACCTTTTGACATATATACATTGCATCCTTTTGTCCCCATGCATTCATCTCTTTAACCTCCAACTCCTCCCTACTTCTCTTTCCAAATGACCTTTTCTGCCCCTTAACACTCCCGCCCTCTTCCCTCCTTTCCCCCATCTTCCTTCTTTTAGTTTTTTGAAACTTTACTGCCCCTTTAAAGTTTTACTGTTCCACTTCCCCCATCTAACTTTTTTGTGGCATGGGATCCCTGTGGGAAGCCTACTGTCTTCTAGGCTGCAATTGCAGCCATCCTCTTTTCTTCCATTCATGGAGCATGGGATCCCTGCGGGCAGCCTCTACTGCCATCCTGGCCACATTCACAGCATTCCCCTCCTGTTCTGCATGTGAGAGATCAGATCTCCGCATGCAGACAGAAGAGATCTTTGCGCTCGTGATCACTTTTTTTAAAGGGGGTGGGGAAGAAAGTCACAGTTGCCAGGTGCAAATTTCTGGTCACTATGGTGATTGACATCTGGGATTTGTCAAGCGCTGGAGTAAAGATCTTTGCCCTTATTGTCCACAAGGTGATCACTGGAGACTGGCAAGAATAGCTTCATTGACATGTAGAGGATGAAAGATAGTTTGGAAGGTATCTATTATCATTTTTGATGAAAAAGTCAAGACAGTAAAATTGAATTTGATGATATTTAGTTGGGATAGTAGGGTCCAAGAAGGAGGGAACCAGTGACATGACGTGATCAACTGAGGATGTGACAGATAGAGAGGTATGCCTGAAGAGGAGAGAAAATTGAGGTAGTGGGTCAGAGGAACAAGTAGTGAGTATAGAAGAGAGATATTTCTTAAAAAAAAAGGTGAAAAATGGAAGAAGTGTCCACTGACTGACCCTTTTGCTGTTGTAGATGAGCCTTGTTGGCAATGCAAGATGTTGATTCAGCCACTTTCCAAGCTGTTTCTGCACTGTTTTCAGGATTGTTTTTATATGATCTTTCACAGTTGCTGTAGGCAGTAAAAATATTGTAAAAATACTAGGCTTGAAAAGATGTCCTGAGAGAAGTAGACTTGGAGTGTTCTTGCAAATATGACTGTTTCTGCTGTTGATGACCTTGAACATACATGAGTTTTGTGATTGTGTATTGCTAAAATCTTAATGGTTAGCTTGGAAGAGATTGTCAGCATTCATGTGTTTTCATTTTCTTTATACGTTTTGAACACACTGTAATTGATTTATTACAGGTTCTTGGCTTAGTGGGTACATGAGCGGAGATTTTCTCCTACCCGTTTTAAATTGAACTTAGCCTCCTACCTGAGGGCTGTCTGAAATGCTGCAGCAGTTTCTCCTTGGGGGGAAATATAAGTTAAGTTTGGCGATTGCACTTGAAGGGTTTTACAAAAATGGGAATATAGCTCCATTATTTGGAATATCGTATTTATGTTCGTTCTTGTTTTGATTTATGTTCTTATTGTCTTTCCTTCTTTTGCTGTTCTTAATATGTTTTCCCTCTCTTTCTGTCTCACTTTTTGGCAGTTTCAATTCCTCTCCCTTCCCATTTGTTGAATCTTGATTCTTGTCCTTTTCTCTCCTTTCCTGTCTTCCAACATTCCTCCTTCTCACCTTTTATTTTCTCCTCATCTTCCTTCTCCCTCTTTCTTCTTTCTTTCCCATCCTGCTTATCTCCCCCTGTCTTCCTGTATTCACTGCCTTAGTTACCAGCTACATACTTTACTTCATGTCTTACAGCTTTCCTCATACCTTTCCTTCCATTCTGTGTGGTCTTGGCATTGCCATCTTGTCTCTTGAGAATATCAGAGGGAGAGGTTGAAGAAGAGAGCTTATCACTGAGAGCTTTCTGAACAAATTGTGGGTAACGGCTGTTGGCCCTGTGTGGGGGTGTCCTGCCATTTTCTGCATGCATTAGTAACGTTTTTGCCTATTGTGCACCTGGGAGTCATGAGGTCCTAACATACATTCTGCCCAAGAGGCTCCAACGCATGCTTCTTCTCTAGTGTCTTTAACTCACATTACGTAAAAGTGCAGTTAACGCACACTTGCAGGCTGACACAGCCTTAGTGCATGCTCTTGTGATACTTACCCTAACTCTCTGTCTTTTTCCAGGAAAGGTTGTTTAATATATGGCAGGTGAGGAGCCTCATCCTTGGATTCTGGACTCTGCCTTTCCTGTATGGCAGTTTCTGAGTCGCCCCTGGAGGACATACTTTTCCCCTCTCAGCCGGGGAATATAGTTAGTCCATTCTTACCTGCCTCAGGGCAGGAGGGGCAGGATGGCGCTAAGGGGCAGGATGGCGCTAAGGGTAAGGTTGCTCGGTCGGCTGGTGGCTCTGGCGACCGTACTGTGAGCTGCTCTTCATCCTCTAGGGCAGGGGTCTCAAACTCAAATTGCTTTGAGGGCCAAATGAGGACTTGTAGAGTAACCCGGGGGCCGCACAAGACGCGGGCCTCATTTGCATAAGGGGCATCATTTGCATAAATATTTGCATAATGTTACCATACACTGACTTTTAGTAAACATGCCTCTTAATGAGTGTATGGATAAAGAAAGACTAAAAGATTTCTACATTACTATAAACCAGTGCCAACCGCCAGGCACATTAGGAACTACTAGAAACACTGCTCATTTAGAACCCATAGCAAACCTGGCATATCCTAACAGCATTCTTAGCCCCCCCATAACCCCATTTTCAGTCTTAGCCCCCCAATCAGACCACCTCCAGTCCTAACCCCCATCTGCCCATTACTAGTCCTAACCCCCCATCACCCCATTTTCAGTCCTACCCCCCCCCCATTACTAGTCCTAACCCCCTCCCCCCATCAGCCCAAGTAAATTTAAAAATTAAAAACAAAACAAACCCTGGGCTGCAGTGATAAGATGATACAGTGAGAGAAGATGTACAGGATGGGTCAGGAATTGTTGCCTTTTTTGCAGTGCTTATTAGTGGAAATCGAATAAAGCTGCAACCAATTTTTTTGCTATCATAACAGTGTTGGAAGTTTCATTTTGGTTTGGGGTGTGAGGAAGCTATGTGAGTGACTATATTAAGAGGTCCCTGGGTTATACCAGGGTCCCCTATAACATGGCCAATTCCCTTTTGAGGGGCAGTGGTCAGTCCGGTGGTAAGGGGTAGGTGGTGGGGGAGTCAAGGGGCCACTATTTGGATGGGCAGGGAGTGTAGGACAGGGGAGGGAATACTGAACAGTTGAAGGAGCAAACTGGTGGGTAATCAGTTGCTATGGGCAGGCTGGCAAGGAACAGCAATGGGAGATAGTGTGCTTGACCCCATCCCCTCTTTTCATGTTCAGTTGGTATAGAGGTGTGAGGATCTTGGGATGGGGAGGACATTTGTAGGTCTGTGGTTGCAGCTGGGGGTAGATGTTTGGGACGCTGTCTTCCTTCCAGAGTCAGCCTGAGAAGAATGGATAAAGGGCTGAATGGAATGAAGTGGGGGAAAATTAGCTACCAGGCAACATCACTACAAGCTATGGGGACATGAGCTGGCATCATTGCAGGCTATGTGGGAAAGTGAGGTGACCTTTTCACTGGGTTCTTAATGGAACATTACTATGGCTAGGACAGCACCAACTAGCCAAGTTTCTGAGTGCAGTTTTGGAAGTGGGGTGAAGGTGAATAATTTTGGATACAATGAGAGAAGATGTCAGGAGGTTAGCTGAATGGAAGGCTGACCTGGGAGATGATTGGTCAGGAATGCTTGTTACTGGAAATTAAATAAAGCTGCTGCTGAGTTTTTCAAAACCAGTGTTGGAAGTTTCATTTTGGTAAGGGGTGCAAGAAAGGCATGCAAGCGCCTATATTAATCATGAATAGGGTTTCTAAATACCCTCTTAGCGTCATTGTCTTGCTGCATGACCCACCTTCAGTTCTGCTTCAATTCATGGACAGATGATCTGATACAGTATTCACCTCTGAATCTTCCTATATAAATCAGAAATTATGCTTTTATCACTGATAGCAAGCCGTGCTGGTCCGGATACAGCAAACAAACCTTAAAGTTTAAGGGAAAAAAAAAACACAAACCCTGTCTTCTGCTGCTGCTGCTGCCGCCGCCGTGGTAGCAGCAGAATCAGCTGTCCCGCGGCCCCTTCTTCTCTGCCCGGAAGAGCCCCGAGCCTGCTCCTTTAGCGGTGAGCTTTTCAAGCCGCGAAGAGAGTATTTTCCTCTCGCGCGGCTTGACAAGTGAATAGGTTTAAGCTGCGCGAGAGGGAAATATTCTCTTCGCAGCTTGAAAAGCTCACCGCTAAAGGAGCAGGCTCGGGGCTCTTCCGGGCAGAGGAGAAGGGACCGCGGGACAGCTGATTCTGCTGCTACCACGGCGGCAGCAGCAGCAAAAGACAGGGTTTGTGGGGTTTTTTTTCCTCCGTCGCGGGCCGCACAAAGTTCTCTTGCGGGCCGCATGCGGCCCGCGTGCCGCGTGTTTGAGACCCCGGCTCTAGGGGGTCTGTGGTGGCTATGCCCCCTGGTGTTGGGGAGCCTTTTCCGAGAGGAGAACTATCAGAGTCCGGATTGTTGTCCCCAGAATTCTTTTCCTTTTTGCAACAGGCCTGGTCCTTCTGGCATGGAAATTTAGACCCTGAGGCCTCTAGGTGCCCCCAGATGTGGTTTCGTGGCAGGCAGGCTGAAAGTAGAAGCCCTGTTCAATTATCTTTGGCTAAGCATCCCTGACAATGACCAGTACCTGAAGATGAGGAAAGGTTGGGAACTATCCAAGATGTTGATTATGCCTTGGACCCAGATGAATCTGTATTGGGCTCTGATATGGATGAAGACCTACTCTCACCTTCAGAAGACTATGCCGAGGCCGGCATTATCTGCCTGTTCTGGAAGGAGGAGCTGGCAGCATTGATTTCCAGGGTCTTGTCTGCCTTGAATTTGACAGATGCTTCCAGCATGGAGTAGGAGCTGAAAGTACACCTGCTTCTTCAAGGGGTGTGGAAATCCACTACTCTCTTCCCATTCCTGGAGGTGATCAAAGATATGATCTGATTCGAGTGGGACTCACTCAACTTTCTGCTTAAAGGGTTCTGGGTCTATAAGAATATCTGCGCTCTCCCTGAGGGAGGAGTGTGGCGAGTGGTTTGACATTTCCGAGGTGGGAATGTCAGACGGACCACCATTACCGTGGAAGGCAGATCGGCTTTAAAGGATGTTCTGCACTGCAAGATTGATTCCTTGCTGAAGAGCCAGTTTGCCGTGGCGGCAATTATTCTTCAGCTGGGGGTATATACCAGCTTGGCGTCTCGAGCCCTGCTCCAGTGGATTCAGTCTCTTCCACCTGATGATACTACTTCTCTCTTGGAATTGGCTATGACCTTCCTTTCTGATGCCATGTTTGACCTGGAGCCCTTGGTGGCCAGGAATGGTGCCCTGATGTCATGGTGTTGGATTTGGTTCCGTTACTGGGCGGCGGACACATCCTCCAAAGCCCATTTGGTTTAACTGGTCTTTAAGAGAAAGCTCTTGTTTGGAACCGATTTGGAGAAACTGGTGAAAGACCTAGGCGAGACAAAATCTTACTCCCTTCAGGAAGCCAGGACCAGGAGCCTGTGAAGCAGGTCAGTGCTTCTTTCTCGTCAGCCTCCGCCCAACCACCAAGGGCACGCTGGCCGGTTTCCCGGGGGTCTCGGGACTATCGTCACTACCAACCTGAAAAAAGCATTCTTCCCCTCTGCTTCAGGGCCTTGGACTCATTCTCAGTCCTTTCATGAAGCACGTGGACTCAAGGACTCTGCCACATCCAGAGGAGGGATCCTCCCAGGCCACACATTGAAGGTTTGGGGATCCATTCCCTGGTGTCTCCAGTGGGCGGCAGGCTTTGCTTCTTCTTTCAGGATTGGGCCCAAATTACCAAGGATTGCTGGGTTTGAGACACCATTCAATTTGGCTGTGTCCTGGAATGCAAGGAGCCGATTCCTGATGCCTCCTTCATTTCCCCTTGTGGGTCTACAATGAAAAATATCACGTTGCAGTCCACTTGGACAAGCTAATTTGTCTAAAGGCGGTGGTGCCATCCCCCCAAATGAGTGACCAAGAGCAGATAATCCATCTACTTTGTGGTGCCAAAGAAGGACTGTTCCTTTCAGCCCATTCTGGACCTCAAAAGGGGGATCAACTGGCACTTGCATGTCCTGCGCTTTCGGATGGAAATCTTACGCTCTGTGATTCAAGCAGTGTGCTGAGGGGAATTCTAAGCTTCTCTGGATCTGGCTGAGGCGTATTTTCATATCCCAATCTTGGCAGAGCAGCAGAAGTATCTGCTTTTGTCATGCTAGACCGGAAGTTCCCAACTCCAGTCCTGGAGGGCCAAACACTATTCAGGTTTTCAGGTGGTCCCTAATAAATATGCATGAGATGCATTTGCATGCACTGCCCCCCTTGTATTCAAATGTATCTCATGCATATTCATTAGGGACAGCCTGAAAACCTGAATGGTGTTTGGCCCTCCAGGACTGGAGTTGGGAACCTCTGTGCTAGACTCTCGCTATCAGTTCGCCGCCCTTCCTTTTGGACTCTACACTGCCACAAGGATGTTCTCAATGGTGGTAGTGACTGCAGTGCTGCATTGCCAAAGGATCTGTGTCCATCTCTCTCTAGACTGGCTCATCTGAGCCCGTTCCCTGTCAGAAGCATCCTGAATGGTTTTCTTTTTGGAAAGCCTTTGCTGGATGATCAATCGGGAAAAGAGCCAGCTTTTACCTTCCAAGTCCTTGGAGTTTCTGGGCGCATGTTTCGACACCTAAGTGGGCAGAGTTTTCCTTCCAGAGGAGAAAGTCAGAAGACTATTCTATGCGCAGCAGGCCCTCAGAATCTGGGATTATCTTCAAGCTCCTCGGATTGATGGCAGCGACCATAGAGATGGTCCCTTGGGTGTGTGCTCACTTGCGGCCACTACAGCAGTCCTTGTAGACTCAATGGTCCCGGAGTTCTCAAGAGTTCAAGCACAGGCTTCTGCTCATGTTGAGGGTGATGTCCAGCCTGCAGTGGTGGCGGCAACCCTATCATCTGAGGAAGAGTGTACCGCTGGACGGTTTCTTCTGAATCCTGCTGACAACGGATGCCAGTCTCTTGGCCTAGGGAGCCTATTGCTGAGACTGTATGGCTCAGGGCTGTTGGAACCACAGGGAAGCGGTGTGGTCCATTAACCATCTTGAGGTGAGAGCCATCAGGTTAGCTCTTCTGTGTTTCAGGCCCCTGGTGGAGGGCCGGTTGGTTCAAGTGTTTTCAGACAATGCCACGACAGTGGTACAAGAAGCGCTGGAGTGGGCTCTGGAGATGAATCTCCTGTTTGCTTGGGTGGAGAAGAACCTCCTAGCCTTGTTAGCTCAGCACATTGCCGAAGTGGACAATATGGAAGCAGACTTCCTCAGCCAGCACTCTCTGAATCCCGATGAATGGGAGTTGAGTCAAGCGACGTTTCAGTTGGTTCTGCGCCACTTGGGTTGCCTCAAAATGGATCTGATGGTGATCGACTCCAGTACCAAAGTGTACCCTTTTTCAGTTGCTACATAGAGATGGGGCCTGAGGGCATTGATGCCCTGACTAAGCCTTTGCCCAGTCAGCGACCGCTGTATATGTTTCCTCCGTGGCCCCTGTTGTGGCATGTCATTTGGCATATGGATCACCACCCGGGCAGGATTGTTCTGGTAGTGCTGGATTGGCAGCGGAGAGCATGGTTTGGAGACCTGATGCGGCTCTTTCAAGCTCTTCCTTTTCGGCTGCCTTTGTCTCAGTGGCTATTGCAGCAGGGACCTATTGTCCTGGAGGACCTGGCTCTCTTCTTGCTTACAAGCATGGCTCTTAAAAAGAGATGGCTAGTACATGAGGACCACACTCCTGAAGTGGTCTCTACTCTGCTTGGTGCCCGGAGGAGTTCTACCAAGCTAGTATACATACGGATATGGTGCCTCTTTGAGCGCTGGTGCGGCATGCGGCACTTTGTTCCTGAGGCAGCCAAGGTGTCCGCCCTGTTGGCCTTTCTGTAGGTGGCCTAGAGAAGGGTCTTTCACTTAGCTCCCTGAAGGTTCAGGTGGCAACTTTGGCCTGTTTATGTGGTCCAGTGGTGGGCAAGTCCTTGGCCTTGCACCTGGACATCTCACGTTTTCTCCAAGGGGTTCAACATCTGCATCCTCCCTTTTGGTCTGTGATTGCTTCCTGGGATCTATCTCTGGTGCTCAAGGCCCTAATGTCGGCCCCTTTTTGCGCTGTCGAAGCGCGCTACCTTGAAGGATTTGATGTTTAAGACTCTCTTCTTGGTCACAATTTGTTCTGCATGTTGGCTCTTCGAGCTGCAGGCTCTGTCTTGCTGAGATGCTTATTTGTCCTTTTCAATTGAGACAGTTTTTATTTAGCCTGTGCCTTCCTTCTTGCATAAAGTGCTTTCTCCCTTTTATGTGAACCAGATTGTTTGTTGCCGTCCTCCTCTAAGGAACAGTGTCAGGGGAAGGATAAGGATCTTTGTCTTGTGGATGTCCGGAGGGTGCTTCTCCAGTACTTGGAGATTACAAATTCCTTTCGTAAGTTGGACTATCTTTTTGTGATGTTTGCTGGCCTGCGCAAGGGTGAAGTAGTGGCCAAGTCAACCATGGGCTACTGAATTAAGGAGGCTATTCCTGCAGCATATCTGTTAAAGAACCAGCTGGTTCTGGAGGGTCTGCATGCTTAATCTGCCTGAGTTCAAGCATCCTCATAGGTGGAGCAGAGATCAGTCGCCCCTGCAGACATTTGTCGAGCATCAACGTGGGTATAACTTTGCACTTTTTTCAAGCATTACTGCTTGAATGTCCACGCACAGGCAGACACGGCCTTTGGCTCAAGAGTTTTGTGAGCTGCTGTCTTCTTCAAACCCAGTGGAGTTGTAGCTTTTTTACATCCCACTTGTCTGGACTGGTCTAGCAGGATGATATGGAAGGCGACATTTTACTTACCAGATAATGTCATTTTCTTGAGTCCCACTAGACCAGTCCAGGGCCCTTCCCTGAAACTGTATTTGTTCTGTTCTACTGTTGTTCTTCTAATGCAATACCCTTGGGTACACCATGATTCTATATTTGGCTCTGCAGGCTAATCTTCTATTGACATCCTTCTATTTCTATCTTCCTGTACATTGTTCTCTACTGTTGTTTACTAATTGTTGCCCACATTGAAATTGTGTGAGGCTTGCTCCGTATCTCTCATTTGCTTTGAGACGAATACTGAAGGGACCTCTGATGGCTGAGTTGGATAATGGCACAGGAGTGATGATATTGAAACCTGGGCTTTTCAACGGTTCTTTGTTTCCACCAATCTGCTGGTAGGAGAACACAACCCACTTGCCTGGAATGGTCTACCAGGATTCAAGGAAAGGACATTATCTGGTAAGTAAAATGTCACCACCTCATCCAGTGGAGACTAGTAGTCCCCCACACACTCAGTCTGCAATGCTCCACATCACACACGCACATACAAAACCTCTGACGTTCTGCATGACACACAGAAACTCACAACCCCCAACGCTCCACACAGATGCACACAATTCCCAATGCTCCACACAGATGCACACAACCCCCATCGCTCCACATACACACATTGACCCACACAATCCCCAACGGTCCACACAACACACACACAAACACGTAGCTACCAACACTCCACATGATACACAAGCACATACATAACCTTCAACGCTCCAAACGATACACATATGTGCAGCCCCCGATGCTCCACATGACATGCAAGTGCAGCCCCCAACACTCCTCATGATATGCCTGACACTTCCTTTGAAACATAAATATGAACTCACCCACATGCCTGATTCTGGAAATAGGGGAAACGTGTCATTGTGTCACATTGCTGGTATAGACCTTTCAATTATATACTGTGTCCTCTCCTCCCCACCCATTTGACAAACTTTTGTAAAATCCATGTAGAGTGTTCAATTCAGTGAAGAGTTAACTTATCAGATCTGTAACAACCAGTACTAGCCAACGAGCATACTGCTATTCGGCCCCTGCCCTCTGGAACCAACTACCACCAGAGCTAAGAGCGATCAAAGACCTTATGGATTTCAGAAAGAAACTCAAGACACATCTTTTCCAGTGTCAATACAATCTGATATAGTCCCGGGGGTAAAAAGATACCTCCCAATGAAACTTGGGTGCAGTTATGTAAATATGTAAATATATGCATATGTAAATTCTGTTTTCTCTCCGTAAGTCCTTTCACCGTGTGCTGTGCTTCTCCCTTCAAATCAGTGTGTGTATACCGCAAAAATTCCTGTCACGATTGACAAATTCATATCTGTAATCAAACCGCTACTGATCGCTGGAAGCAGCGGTATACAAATGTATGCTAAATAAATAAATAAATAAATTTATAAAAGTACTTATTAGTTCAGGTTTGTCAATAAAAAAATATTGTTCAATAAGCATAAGCCTTAGAGTATTGTAGATGGGATCACCATTTCCTTATGGTAAGCACAGTACTTTCTAGTAGTCTTTCCAACTCTTCTTATTTTGTTCTTTTTGAATTGGTATACTACAGTAGCGTGGGCACTGAGTGGTGAAGGAAGAAAAGCAGTGTGACTGGCATTGAATGGTAGATGAAAAAGGAGGATTATCACCAGGAGGGTGTGGAAAAAGCGAGCTAGGAGCATCACCAGAAGAAGAATGGTGGGGAGAGGAACTGAGACAAAAAGTAGAACATCACTGGAGTTAGCAGTTGGAGAGTGGCACCAAAGTGGTAGTGAGGAAGAATGTGAGTAACTGCTTCGCTCTCCATCTTGCCACTCTGTCTTGTAGGTCACTGTTCAAGGCTCTGGATGCAAAACAAGTCCTCTTTGACATATCAAAGAAGTATCACAGTCAGAGGCGGCAGAACGCCATGTCCCATGGGGGGGAAGAGGGCAAGCGCCACCCTTTAGCCAGCCGAACGCCATGCGGCTGCGATTGCCAGCCTTCTCCTACTGCCTGCCCATGGGTCAACGTAGGGGAAGTTCCTATTGCAGCAGCAAAGTTTTGGTCGGGCCAGGGCCCGTATGACCACAGTTATGCCTTGGAGGAGGTCAGCCTTCTAGACAGTCTGTCCTAACCTTTCCTCAGCTGCAATGCCAATTGTCTCCTTAGATTTGGGCTTCCCCTGTCCCCCCTCCTCCCCTCAAGGTCTTTAAGTCACTGGAGAAATCTTTAATCCTTAAATCATAGTCTAACAATTGCTCCTCCCCACAGTCAGGATGGGAAAAAACCCACAAAGCAACAAAAAAAAGGAGAGACTACTGTAGCCTGTATGACGTCTTGCAATTCCTTTAACCAGAGAAGTCGCCACTACCCACTTGCAGACAATCTATTTATTAGAAATACAAATTGATTTATCAGAACATAACTTGCAGCTCAACTTGCTTTCAGACTTCATTCAGCAAACCTTGGTTACTGGGGTGCAGGGTCACCACTACTGCTGCCGCCGCCTCCAGTTTTCTGAGGGAGACTGAGCTGTGCTCTTCTCCTCTGCTTTTATATGCCCTGGCCCAACCCTCTTTTGGCCCCAACTTCTGTAGTTGTCCTGGGAACTAGGCTTTTCCTGTGACTTACTAGACTGAGAACAATTCATTGCTTCCAGTCCCCTCCCTTGCTCATTACAGCTTTGAGAAAAATCCTGATTTCCTTTTCTGGGCCCTTTAGAGAGTTTGCATGATGGCACATAGACCCTGTCACACTGTCTGAAGGGGCTGAAGAAGGAGTTGAAGACAACATGGAGCAGGCCTGGGGTATGGAGCCATGACAAAGGTACAGAGTAAGGTGAGAAGATGATGCGCCACCTGGCGGGGAGATAGGGTAAGAAGATGATTAAGCTGGAGTAGGGAGGGAAGAGCGTGGAGATGAAGATATCATAGAGAAAAAGAGAGGGGGAGCTCAGAGCCAACACTGATATAGGAGGTGACAAGGAGGAGGATGAACAAGGCTCTTAGCAACATGCAGGGTGGGTGGCAGGAGTGCATTGGCGCTCTTCAGATTATGGAGAGGTAAGAGGGAGGGGTGAGACACCTTGCATCTCTGGGATGAGAGGAAAAATGGATGGAAGAGGCTTCTGGCATCGGCAGGGAGTAGGAAGAATAAAGCTTGCGGAGCCACAAAGCAGATGAGGGCATGGCACAGCTCTTAACATAAAATGAAGTTTAGAGTAAGGGAGGAAGGATGGTGCAGTATTCTCAGCATCAGCAAGGTGGGAAAAAGAGTGTGGCTGAAGGTCACGGGGGATAAGGAGAATTGAGAGGGAGAGAATGGGGCTTAGTTATGTCTCCACCCAAGACCGGTGCAAGGATAATGAGGTGCCCTAGGTGAACTTCATTCCTGGAGCCCTCCTTCTACCCCGTCCCTATTGCTGTTGTGCCCTCCCTCTCCAGGACCTGTAGTTACAGCAGTTACTTGAAATAGAACCACAACATTAATTTCCAGTGCTGTGTGCTGTTTGTGCTTCTGCCCCCTTCTATGTATTCTTCCTTTTGCTCAAAGGTGGAAGCAGCTGGTGCAGTCGCTTCCGCCCCCATTCAAACAGGATGTCTGCATTGGAAGGTTGGAAGCACAAACAGCACTGCAGCAGTGGGGGTTTTGGTATGCACTGCAGTGCTGTTTAATTGCCACCGCTGCAAGTCCCAGAGCGGGGTGGCAGAAAAGGAAACGGGCTGCCTTTGGACTATTGACGTTCTAGGCAACCACCTAATTTGTCTAATAGTAGGGAGCGAGATGGGCTACACTTCAAAGATGTCCTGCAAGATCTGAAAGGACAAGGAGCAAGGTGGTTGTGTGGTATACACATGTAGATGCCTCTTTTACACTTCACCAGCTGCTTGCATCCATCACTGTTGGAATTGTCTGCATATACGAGCCAAAACTAAAGATGGTCACTTTTTCAGAGCAAATAGTTCTGTCAATTGATTTTTGTTCCACTCTGACATATACGAGCCGACAATGTAGTATGCAAGCATGCTACAGACTCATTTCTGTACGTGCTTAGTGATGACAGACAGATAAGAGTTTGTTACAAGAGATGAAAACTATACCATCAGAAATCTAAAGAGCTGCATTTTTGCTGCTTATTCAAAAAAGCAAAATGTGAAGATAGAACATAACATATTGGTCTCTGAAAAATAACTTGTGCTGAGAGCAAGGCTCTTGTGTACTGCTGATGCTGCGAAATGTAGTCCAGTTGTTGAGGCTTGTAGGTAGGGAGAGGAATGATCAGAGTACTTGAGAGGCTTAAACATTAGGAATGAGATAGTAGAAAGAACACACAGTTCTATGCTGCATCTTTTAGCTTTCCTTCAAATAAAAGCACTATAACATTGTTATGAACTTTTCTTACGCAGACCAGAGAACATGCATTGTGCTTACATTGGTATGTAAAATCATGCAGCAAATTGGCCAAGACCCTTTTGTGCTAAGTCATGTAGGAGGTCATTTACTAACAGCACACACTAATGCCGTTATTGCTTATTATCTGCCACAAGCTTATTTTTATTCAGTGGCCTGCGCCGCAGATAATGCCTGATAATAGCATTAATGTGTATTGGTAGTATATGTTCCCTTTAATGAGCAGTAGACTTGATGCATTTGGAGTCAATATTCAAAAGTCATGGTTTACTTATATTTGTTTTTCCTTTTGTACTTTACTTGTATTTTCATGCACAGTTTTAACTATTGTGCATTTGGCATCTCATTGGCATATTAGATTAGAAGTAAAGTAAAATTTTTAATTGTTTAGAAAAAAAACGTGTGCACTGAGTTTTAATGCAGATCTTATTACATTGGGCCCTTTTATTGGTTTAAATCCCTTTTCATGCATTCTGTTGTTCTTTGTAGAAACTCAGTGTGTTGTATCTTCAGACAATATCAATAGGTAATGAGCTGTCATTATTAGACAATCATTTTATTACATGTAAAATGTGTCCTGCATGCCATTGTCTTTGTGCTGTTGATGAATGTGTAAAGCAGTTTTGATAGCATGAGCCCTCATGGAGGGCTTTGATATTAAGGTTTGTTTTCATTCATGCTCTGGACTTGTCTCCTTAGAAATCCTTTCTTATGCTTGAACCCCATAACACTGTTCTACAGCCAGAATGCTTCCAAAATAAATTCAGTCACGCTTTACTAAGTCTGAGTCTCTGAAAATGAAAATGATGCTTAAAATTGTACAGGGTGAGCCAGTCAAACCTGCATTTTTGAAATGACTGTAAAAAATAAACGGATGAATATGTCAAAATTTTATTGTTACTATCTTAATGTACATTAAAAAGCATTTAAGAAACAACATTCACTGTTTAAAAATAACGCCAGTAAGATGGTGTCCTTCCCGATTGAGACATTCTTGTAGGCGATTTCTGAAACTGCCCATCACATCACGGAGCATACGCTGAGGAATTCTCTCGATTTCCAACCGGATTCTCCTCTTGAGTTCCCCAAGCGTTGGAGGTCGTTGTTCAAAGACTTTACTATTCATGTACCCAGCCAATAAAAAATCGCACACTGTGAGGTCGGGCGATCGGGGAGGCCAAGAAATTGCTCCATTTCGGGATATCACCCGATTTGGAAAAACATTGTTGAGAACATTCATGCTCACACGGGCTGTATGACTTGTGGCACCGTCTTGCTGGAATAAGGTTTCATTGTTCATTCCATGTTGACGAAGCTGAGGAATGAAGAACGAATACAACATTTCCGAATAGCGTTGTGCATTCACAGTAACTGCTTGCTCCCTGTCATTTTCAAAACATACGGGCCTATGATTCCCAATGAGGACATTGCGCACCAAACTGTTACCTTGCTTGAATGGAGTGGGTTTTGATGGAGTTGTTGAGGGTTTTCATCACTCCAATATCGGAAATTTTGTTTATTCACAAAACCGGAGAGATGGAAATGTGCCTCATCGCTCATCCACAGGTTGTGAACAAGGTCCTCTTTTTCATCAAACATGTCCAACAACGTTTGACAAAAACGCCGTCGAGCTGCAAAATCGTTTTCATTCATAGCCTGAACAACCTGAATTTTGTACGGGTGATGGTGTAAATCTAACCTCAAGATTCTTCGGACGCTCGTGTTTGCCATGCCAAGCGCAGCACTCTGTCGACGCGCCGATCTCCGAGGGCTTCTTTCCACAGCAACTCTCACGCGGTCAATATTCGCGGGAGTTCGCACTGATCTTGCACTGCCACCCCTTCTGCTTCTCGTTTCACCAATTGCTTCAAAGTTTGTCACCCACAATTTGATTGAATTAACAGACGGCACTGGCTTATTTCGATTAATTTGAAAATTCGTCCGGAAACGACGCTGAGCGGCTGCATAACTACCACTTTGGTAAAACGCTTTCACAGCGAATGAACGTTGTTGTTTAGACCACTGCTCCATGGCGACTGAAATGCTTAGTTGTGGGGGACACAATGGTAACCTTGCTAACTCGCTCCGCCCACTTTCACGGCTCTCCCGCCCTTTTCAAAAATGCAGGTTTGACTGGCTCACCCTTTATTTCCAGGAACAAGCAGGAATGTCGTCTTCACATATAGGTTACGTCGGTACAGATGGAGCCAACACTGGAACGCTCCCCAACATCCAATAGGAAAGCTTTTGGGAGCATCCCACTGCACCTGCGTCCGCTATCTTCCCACCTTCCAAACTCTCCCTCCTCAGTTCTTCATTTTCCGCAGAGCCAGCAGGAAGCAAATCCCGTTACCGCAGAAAATTTGTTTATCTTATTTCTTTTCTTTTTTTTGTGGTCGCGTCTTCCTTCCTTTCAACACCAGGACCAACTACTGTCTGTTTCTATTATCTTCTTTTCTTTTTCTTTTTTCTAAAAAGTAAATTAGAAGTTTCTTGAGCGCATTGATGTCATTTTAGGCCTTAAGCCTACCATTTGCTTCGGCATAATGGAAAAACCAGCTAGTGGGTTTAAGAAATGTTCTAAGTGTGGCGGTACCATCTTGGCTACTGACACCCATGACTGGTGTCTTAAATGCCTTGGGTCCAACCATCAGCTTTCAAAAAGTCCTTTAGATAGGAAGATGACAAAGAGGTTGGCAGAATCGAGCTGCAAAGTTAGGCACGCTCTTTGCCTCAGATGCAGTGTCTTTAGCATCTACATCATCGAGGGCATCATCTTCCTCTCATGGATCTCGGGTATCAAAACTTAAGTCTTTGAAGACACACCGATCCCCCAAGGGTAGATCTTTTTCTAAGCTTCAAAATGCCTAGTGTGTTGCCCTAGAGGTGGATCAGCCAGCCAAACTACCCTGGTGGGAGGACCCTTCCTCCAAAGCAACGAGGGGTCCCAGGAGCTCTCCACCTCTGGTGAGCTTCTGGTGCCATGCTCTGGGATGGTAACCCGCATATCCAGTACCGATACCCAAGCATCGGCGGGCTCTATGGATCAATGTATCCTCGCCATTGAGTGCAGCTTGGTGGCCCTACTAGCGGCATCTGTTCCGATCAAACCCTTACCGATGGTACCACCAGCATCGTCCATGGTACCGATGCAGTCTGCATCGGTGTTTATACCCATCGAACCATTACCACCCCTGCCTACCCTTGAGTCCATCCCTGGTACCGTGGCTCTTCCAGGCAACCTCCCCAATCAGATACCGATTTTGTTCAGTACTAGGCCTTAGCAGAGTGCGTTGTCGCCCCCGCCTGGCCAGGTAGGTAACTGGTAGCAGGTGAGGTCGCCTTTTGGCTTTAAAATAAGATTCCCTCAAAATGGCTGCCAGGAGGGCTGCTGGGAATTGTAGTCCTATATTAAAGCAAGGAGTTGTGACTCAAGGGTTCAGGCGTAAGACAGAGAATTTTATTCAGTGTATTCAGGGGTTCCTTCATACACAGGACGCGAGGGGTAAATTATATAAAGGAGGTTTTTAATCCACAGTACAGCTTCAAAAAGAAACCAGGAACAACTTTGCTTTATATTCCAAACTTCAAAGAAACAGGCACAATCTTGCTTGTAAATCAAAATTGTCACTTTCCAAAACTTTTAAACTCTTAAAGGTTTTCTCCTTTGCAGGAACAAACTTCTGGCAGCAAAATAAACTTTTAAATGTCCCTTGAACATTTACATCCAGCTCTCAACCTTATCAGTTGAACACAGCTGTTTCTTTCAGTTGTGACGTCTTCAGAATTAGGCTGCTTCCTAAGCACGGCACACATACAATTGCTCTCTAGGACTCTTCCACATCAGAGACCTGACATATAGCACATTGTAAATCCATGGTACTGTTCTCCACACTTGTTATGTCCATTTCCTCTACACTATCTCTCTCACTTACATCAAAAGGTACCTGAACAGAGAGCTGGCTATTTTCTTTCTCTATTAGTTCATTTAACTTCTTAAGTAGAGCCTGCTTTTGCAGTAGCTCTTCTGTTAAGTGAGCTATTTGGTGCTTGGATAAACTGTCTCCCTTTATCCTGGGACTTTGTCTATAACTAGAATTAGCTTTCCCTTCTATAGCTAATTCTCGTGGGCATTTCCTGTCTAGGAATTGAGAAGGACACACTTGCCTTGATTCTGAGGTATTTAGAAACTCTCTCTGCTCTGCAAGCCAGTCATGCTGTCTCTCAGCTGCAGCACCTTCGTTTGCTTGCACCAGCCTCTCGTTCCTTGCTCCCTCAGCTGTGCTTGGCAATCTCTCATCAAGCTTCTCTCTTCGGCTTCCAGTGTTTCTTACACTCTGCCTTTCATGCTCTGCAAGCACTCTCTCACTTGCTCTCCACGCTCCTTGTCTTTCTCCTTGTCCTTCTCTTCCCTTGCTGCTTCTCCGTCTCAAGAGTGGCACCTTCTTACCACTTCTCATTCTTCTTCTATCTGTGTTACTGCATATCAGCTTTTTAAACTTTCCTTCCTCCTGAGCCACACCTTGCTCCCAGCACATGTGACTAGGGTCAAGCTTCTCCCTGACGTGCTGCTGTGGGCGGGGCTTAGGGATGACTATTCTCTGAGTCACAGACTCTTGGTTACTAGGGAAACCCTTGATACATTCTGCCTTAAAGTGACAGGACTCATTTTCCTGTGTATTTCTAGGTTCAGCAGTGGTTTCCTCACCACAGCGTACATTGCTCTCGTCGGTACTTTGATTCTTTCAGTTCCGATTCATCCGATGAGAAATCAGTCAATACTCGAGCGATTCAAAGTATACCGGAGGATCCTTCTCCCTCTCTGGAATGCCGCAAATCCCCTCCTGAGGACATGTCTTTTCAAGAATTTATTCGGGACCTGGCCAGGGGGTCTATCCATTAAAGTAACATCTGAAAAAGAACCTCCTGTTAAGTGCTGTCGAGTCGGTGTCGACTCATGGCGACCATCTGGATAGTTGTCCTAAATTGTGTTTGGTCTTCAGTCAGGCAGCTCATTGTTGACAGACTGGTACCCATAGCTGCCATTATTATATCAATCCTTCTCACTATTGGCCTTCCTCTTTTGCGTTGACCTTCTACCTTGCCAAGCATGATGTCTCTCTCTAATGATCTCTCTCTCTTCGCATGATGTATCCAAAGTATGAAAGTCGAAGTCTTGTTATCTGAGCTTCTAAAGAAAGCTTAGGTTCGATCTCCTCTAGTACTGACTGGTTTGTTCTTCGGGCAGTCCATGGTATACGTAGTATTCACCGCCAGCACCATAATTCAAAGGCATCAATTTTCTTCCTTTCTGTCTTTTTCACTGTCCAACTTTTGCATTCATATGATGTTATTGAAAATAGGGCTGAGGAATTAGAAATCCTCCAATACCCTACGGCTCCTAAAGAGGCTGCCACCCTTCCAGTTCACCGCATCCTCCAGGACCTCATGCTCTGGATGTGGGAGACGCCCTTTACCTTCTCGCCTCATACTCGATGACTCGATACTATATGTCGAGTACTGGAATCTCCTGGAATCAAAAAGACTCAGTTGCCTCATCACTCAATGGTGGTGGAATCGTCAATGCATCAAATTAAAAGTTAAAAGACTCATTCTTCAAACCCTCCTGGTAAAGAAGTGAGGACTCTTGATGCTTTCATACATACTCTATATGGGTATGTTCCTTAGGGAGGTTTCTGGAGATCTTGAGTCTATGGCTTCTCTTCTTCCTGATGATAAGAGAGCTGACTATCTCACATTGGTCAAACATGCCCAGAAAGTGTCAAAGTTTGTAAATAGGGCAACTTTTGACTGCTTTGAGTGTACCAGTAGGGCCACCTCAATCTGCATTGGAGCGCGCAGGATTGCTTGGCTTCAAGCGTCAGATCTTGAACAATGGGTTCAAGATAAACTGGGCAATATTCCTTGCACAGGCAAAAACCTTTTTGGCAAAGATTGGCAAAACAAGACTGGAGTCTGAAAATACTATCCTAAACAGGCTTTCTAGAACCATTGCCACTCCGGCTAAGAAGAAAGCAGCTGCAAAGAAGACTTTCTTCACTAAGAAGAAGTTTTACCCTTCTTACACCCCTGCTTCACAGTACTAACCTCAGGGTACTCAAAAGAGGCAACAGCTTCCCAAGTAGCAGAAGAAGCCACAGACTCCTAAAAGCCAGCCAACTCCATAGACTCAACCTGCACCTGTTTTTTTTAACTTTTCCCTAGAGAACATAGCCACTCCGCCTCTGGAGCACTCCCCTTCCCCCAACATTGCCAGCAGACTTTGTCACTATGCCCATGGCATCTAATCATTTCAGAGCACTGGACCCTGACCATAGTGGTAGAGGGGTACAGACATCACCTACAGACTCTGCCCCCCTCCACAATGGTGAGGGAATATCCTCCTCAGCCTCCTCTCACTGCTCTTTTGCTACAAGAGGTCACACCTCTGTTGTCAGGATGTGCCATAGAGGAGATCCTAACAAGGAGTGAGTTTCTACTTTCCGTACTTTCTCATACCAAAGAAAACCGGGGGGATACAGACCCATCCTGGACCTCAGAAACCTAAACAAGTTTCTTGTCCACGAGAAGTTCAAGGTGATCTCTCTAGGGCCCCTCCTACCCTGTCTCTAGAGTTAGGACTGGCTCTGTTTTCTAGATCTCAAGGAAGCGTACACACATATCCTGATTCATCCAGAACACAGGAAATATCTACGCTACATGTTTTAGCGAAAACATTATCTTTATCTTTATTTGTTTCTTTATATACCGCCCACACCATGGGCACCAGAGCGGTTTACAATAGGCAAAAGCAGAATCAGAGTCAAAATTGCTGCTGGAAAAAGAGGGATAGAGAAAACAGAACTCCATTAGTATGATAGGAAAGGGATAGAATCAGAGATAAAGAGAAAGCAAAAAGTAGGCTGAAAAGAAAGAAAGGGGCAGACAAACCGAGACAGACAAGACAGGACGGGGGGGGGGGGGGGCTTAAGGGGGGGCAGCGGGGATGGGGGGAGAGGGAGGTCGTAGGTGGAACAGAAAAGATAGGATTTTAATCCAGTTTTGAATTTGGTGAATGATGGTTCAAGCAGGGGGGGGGGGGGTGGAGCGAGTTTTGAGAGCCTGGGGCCAAGGAAGAAGAAAGTGGCAGAGCAGGTAGATTCAAGATGGGCAGAGGCAGGAACATACGGTTAGCATGGATAGTACGGAGAGAACGTTGGGGTGCATTAAGATGGACCAGGTCAGAGAGATAGTGGGGGACACCAGTGTGCAGGGCCCTGTGGACAAAAGTGAGGACTTTGAACTGAATTAGATAGGGAATGGGAAGCCAATGGAGACCGATAAGAAGGGGAGTGACATGGTCGAAGCGGGAAGCGTGTGTGATGAGCCGAGCCGTGGTGTTTTGAATGAGCTGTAATCTATGGACTTGATATTGGGGAAGTCCGGCAAAACAAACATTATAATAGTCTAAGCGGGAGAGAGTGCGGGAGAGGAGCAAAGTGATCAGTGAAGAGACAGGGAGGAAGGGACAGACGGCACATAACTAAGAGAGAAAAAGGAGCGTTGAACTACTGAGGAAATATGTTCATGAAAAGACAGAGCAGAATCCAGGACGACTCCAAGGTAGCGCAGAGAGGGGACGATAGGAATGAGAGAAGAAGAGAGTAAGGGGGAGATAGAGGGGATTGGACCACTGAGAGTGAACCAGATGGCCAGAGTTTTGGAGGAATTGATATGGAGGAAATTGGTGGACATCCAAGAGACAATAGAGGAAAGACAAGAGTTAAGTGAAGAGAGATCAGGTGAAGAAGGGTCGGTGTGGTGAAGGAGGAGAATATCGTCGGCATAGTAGTAAGCGGAGACACCAAATTGCTGTACCAGGAAGGTGAGGGGGGCTAAGAAGACATTAAACAGAAGAGGGGCCAGAACAGAACCCTGGGGGACCCCACAAGTGAGTGGGTGAGCAGAGGAGGAGGAGGAACCAGAGATAACAGAGAAGGATCTGTTAGACAGAAGGGAGTGAAACCAGAGGAGAACAGAGCCCGAGATCCCAGTATCGTGAAGACGAGAGAGTAAGGTGTGGTGGTCGACAAGATCAAAGGCAGAGGACCGGTCAAGGGAAACAGCAATGGAGATGGAACCATGGTCGTGTGTGGTGTGAAGTTCATTCATAACAGAGAGGAGGATAGATTCTGTGCTGTGCCCAGGATGGAAACTGGATTGACGGGGGTGGAAGGAAAGGGTGGCATCAAGGTGAGAAGAGAATTGAGAGAAAACCAGTTTTTCCAAGAGCTTGGAGAGAAACGGGAGGTTAGAAATGGGATGCCAGTTTGCAAGGACAGAGTGATCCAGGGTGGGTTTTTTGAGAATGGGTCTGATTAAAGCATGTTTCCAGAGGGATGGGAACGAATCAGTGAGAAGACTGGAATTGAACAAGGAGAGAATGAGGGGAACAAGGGCCAAAGAAGAATCTGAGAGCCAGATAGAAGGGATAGGATCGGAAGGGCAGGTTGTCTTACGGGTGGAGGCTAGGGTTTTGGTCAACTCTGGGAGAGTGATGGGACGGAAGGATGACCAGAGGTGGGAGAAAATAGGGCAAGTATAGTCTGAGGAAGGGGAAGCGGGCAAAGAGACAGGAGGGGTAGGGGAGAGAGGAGAGGGGCAGGAGGGGAAGGATGAGCGTAGGGTATGGACCTTATCAGTGAAGTACACAGAGCAAGAGGAGCCGGGTCGGGAGTAGGCTGGGAAGAAGCTGTGGAGGCGAAGGACTGGGGGTTGGAGAGGGAGCACAAAATAGAATAAAGCTGGCGGGAGGAACTTGAAGCGGAAGAAATGTGGTCAGAGAAGTAAGCTAATTTACTGGAATGCAGAAGGGAACGATAGTGACGGTGACAATCATGATAATGGGCCAGAGCACTGGGGGAGGGGTGCTTAAGCCAAAGACGCTCGGCCCGATGGAGGTGGGAATGGTGAAGGTGAAGGGTCCTGCCATGTGGACTCGCCTCTGCCCTGAGAGTCTTCACAAAGTGCTTGGTGGTCATGGCCACATTTCTAAGATCTCTAGGGATATTTGTCTTCCCTTACTTAGACGACTGACTCATAAGGGCAGAAACCTCCCAAGAGGTTCACTTGTCTCTCTCTCATACCATGCAGGTACTTCAACACTTGGGATTTGTTATAAATCTTCCAAACAGTAGAGTTCATAGGAGCTCTCTTAAATACTCAGCAGTCAAGGGTGTTTCTACCTCAGTCCTGGTGTTCTAGTCTCATTCAGTTGGCTTCTCAGACCCGTGTCAAAGATCATCTCACTGCCTGAGAGATACTACAGCTTCTAGGTCATATGGCCCTAATAGTACATGTAGTGCCACATGCACATCTGCATATGCACACAGCCCAATGGGCTCTGGCTTCCCAGTGGACACAGGCCTCAGACCGTGTCTCAGACAAAATATCAGTGTCTGCCCCTCTGACCACATCACTCCCATGGTAGTGTTGCCCAGAAATTCTCCTCGTCGGGTCAGCTTTTCAGATGCCTCCACATCAATGTGCCCTGACAATGGATGCCTCCAAAGAGGGGTGGGGGGCCCATCTAGGGTCCCTCTCCACTCAGGGCTTCTGGACAGAAGAGGAGTCCAAGCTCCAGATAAATCTGCTGGAACTCGGGGCAATATACAAAGCCCTCAAAATCTTTCAGGTACATCTAAGTTCTCAGAGGGTCCTGGTCCAAACGGATCATCAGGTAGCCATGTTCTTTGGTCCTTTGCCTTTACTTATCAGACACACCTCCTAGCGTTATATCTTCCAGGGGAGCATCCTTCATTTTTCGGACCTTGGAGACCCCAGATATAGACCGGTTTGCCACTCCACAGAATGCCAAACTTCCCCGCTTCTGCACCAGGACTCCTATGTCAGGTAACCAGGAGGTGGATGCTTTTCACCTTCATTGCAGTCGAGACTTCCTGTATGCTTTTCCTCCCATTCCCCTCATTCCAAAGATGCTTTTCAAGCTTCAGGCGGACAGGGGCCTCATGCTGCTCATAGCTCCACGTTGGCCACATCAACCGTGGTTTCCTCTCCTACTTCATCTGTTTCAGACTCAACCCCTAGATCTCGGATCTACTGCAGATATCCTCTCTGAAGAGGAGAGGACATTGCTACATCCAAATCCGCAGTCTCCTCCATCTCACGGCATGGCTGCTGAAAGCATAATGTTACAGGATCTTAACCTTTCTCAGGAAATAAAGGAGATCCTCTTAGCCTCTAAAAAGCCATCCACCAGATATTCTTACACTTTCAAGTGATGTAGATTTTCCATCTGGTGTTCCCCAGAAGGACCTTAATCCCTTCTCAGCTTCAGTGGAGGCGCTTCTCCAGTATCTCCTCCATCTATCCTCTTCCAGTCTCAAAACCAACTTGGTGAGAGTTCACTTGAGTACCATCGCAGCCTCTCACCATCTCCTGGATGGACAACCAATTTCCTCACAACCGCTTGTAGTGCGTTTCATGAGAGGTCTCTTGCTCACCAAACCTCCCATTAGACCACCACCAGTGGCCTGGGATCTCAGTGTCATTTTAGGGCAACTTCTCAAACCACCTTTTGAACCCTTAGCCACTATCTTGCTAAAGATTCTGACATGGAAGGTCATCTTCCTCATTGCACTCACTTTGGCTAGATGCATTAGTGAGCTACAGACTTTGGTGGCAGACCCACCTTATACTCAGTTCCATCATGACAAGGTTGTCCTAAGGACTCGCCCCCATTTCATGCCAGAGGTGGTGTCTCCTTTCCATTTGAATCAGTTAGTCTACCTTCCTGTCTTTTTTCCTAGACCACATTCATCTAGGGCAGAGGCAACCCTCCATACCCTTGACTGCAAACGTGCCTTTGGCATTCTATCTTCAAAGGATAGTTGAGCACCGTAAAGGCTCTCATTTATTCCTCTCCTTTGATCCTAGTCACTTGGGGTTGCCAGTATCCAAACATACTCTCCCTCTAAATGGATAGCAGATTGCATCTCATTTGCTTATGATAAAGCAGGACTATCCCTTGAAAGTCAAGTCACTGCCCATAATGTTCGTGCCATGGCTACCTCGATGGAACTTACGCTCTGTAGACATTGACGAAATCTGTAAAGTAGCAACTTGGTCTTCGGTCCATACCTTTGCTGCTCGTTACTGTTTAGACAAGGACTCCTGCCAGGATGCCATGTTTAGTCAAGCTCTTCTCCAGCATCTCTTTCAGACTTAAGGGCAACTCCTACCTTCTGTGCTGGAACGATACCAGACATCCATAGGGGAGGCAAATCTTCCAGTTCTGAGGTCATTTTCTGTGGCATCTGGGAGCTAGGGAGACCCATATATGAAGGCTACATTTCTGTTTGTTCCTGGAGATAGCGTAGTTAATCACCTGTAACAGATGATCTCCAGGAACAGCAGGAATGTAGTCTTCACAATGCACCCTCCTCCCCTAGGTTTCTTCTCTCCGTTTCTCTCAGCTACAAACTCAACTGAGGAGGGAGAGTTGGGAAGGCGGGAAGGCAGTGATGCGGGCACAATGGGATGCTCTCAAAAGCTTTCCTATTGGTCGCTGAGGAGCATTCCCGCATGGGCTCCGTTGGTACCGATGTCACCCATATGTGAAGACTAAATTCCTGCTGTTTTCCAGAGATCACCTATTACAGGTGAGTAAATACGCTTTATTTATTTATTTATTTAACAGTTTTTCTATACCGCACTATTCACCATCAGCGCGGTTTACATGGAACAAGAAACTTCAGATAAGTTACATATATCTGTTCATTACATATAACAGGGAAGTCAAACCTGGGTAACAGGGGCAACTATATACAGAGAACAGCAACAAGAGTAACTATATACATAGTGTGGAGTATTGTAGTGTAGTGTGCGGCTGAGGAAAGATTGAGTGGTTAGAAGGTAGTTATTGATATTTGGGTGTTACTATGTTTCTTCGTTCTCTGGGAAGTATTTGAGAAAAAAGGTAGTGCTTTAGTGCCTTCTTGAACTGGCTGAGATCAGAGATGGCCCTAATGTGTTGGAAGGATGTTCCAAAGTTTTGGAGCACATAAACTGAAGGCTCGATTTGCTGTTGTCGAGTTGTATCTTGTGATTTCCTTTGGTACAGTTAGCATGTTTATTTCTGTAGTTTATTGACTCTAGTTTTCAATTTACAGTACTGGGTCAATACATATGACCTCGACTTCAGAAGTACTAAAGATATGCAAGTTATAATGGGAAAGGATCTCAATTTAAACCATAAATTACTAAAATACATGCACATCTTCGACTGGATTTGTGATAAATCAATGTATTTGTTTGGACAGTACTTGCTTTTCAGGTAAAACAATGAATGATGTAATTTGAAGATATTACATCATTTATTTATTTAGCTGTATTTATATCCCGCTTTTCACCCGGTCAAAGCGGTCAATTGGGGGATACATTTAACACGAGGGGATATGAGACAAACACACTAATACATACAGGGCAATGGAGGGTTAAGTGGCTTGCCCAAGACCACAAGGAGTGCATACATGATATAAGTTGCATCATATTATTCCTTAAAGTCATAGATGATGTAATCCTAATTCAGCTTAATTGCATTACTCTGAAGAACAAATTGTGCAACATTTTATTTTAATGAACACAATGTGTCAGTAGTCTTTTTGGCTATAGACCAATCTTTTCAGTGTTTGATTTTTTTCCATTTAGCCAAAGTGAGAGATGCCTTGAAATTTTTGAACAATGCAGGTCACTTCTGCTACCTTTGTGGTGAAGTGACTCTTGCATCACAAAAACATAGTATAACTGCTTTGATTAAGAAAGCCTACCACTTTTACTTTGGCTGCAAAACTGGAGATCAAGACAAGAGCTGGGCCTCTCACTTGTGCTGCAACCCCTGTGCAACAAATCTTCGCCAGTGGTTGAATAGAAAAAGGAAATCTATGTCTTTTTCAGTGACAATGATTTGGAAAGAGCCGAAAGATCTTATCAGTAATTGTTACTTCTGCATGGTGCCTCCTGTTGAGAAAAGTTTGTCGAAGAAGAAAAAATGAACTGTGCAGTATCTAAACATTGCATCAGCTATATGTCCAGTACCCCACGGAGAAGGGCTGCCGGTTCCTGATGCTCCAGAATCATTCTCATTTGAGTCAGACAAGGAAGAGGAAGGGGATGAAACTTCTGGTCCTGAACCATCAATATTACATGACCCAGATTTTCTCCCATCCTCCTCCTCTGAACCACACCTCATAACACAAGGAGAATTGAATGACTTGGTCAGGGATTTGGAACTACTAAGAGTAAGGCAGAGCTGTTGGCTCCAGACTGTGGCACTGGAATCTCCTATCAGGTGATGTTAGGGCTTCCATGTTCCGTGAATATCAAAAGGATCTTGTTACATTCTTCTTCATGGAAAGTGATCTTGTAGCCTGCAACAACATCAGTGGTCTGATGACAGCCCTCAACATCATTCATTATCCAGATGTGGAAATTGTTTATCAGTTCATTGAAGATGAGTCTTAAAAAAGCTGTTTTGCTGCATAATGGCAATGTTTTGCCATTGATTCCAGTTGGTCACGCAGTCCATATGAAAAAAACCTATGGCAATATAAAACAGCTTTTGAGATGCATAAACTATGACCAACATCAGTGGCAGCTTTGTAGTGTTTTGAAAGTCGTTGCTCTGTTACTCGGTCTGCAGATTGGATACAAAAAGTACTGCTGTTGTTTTTTTGTGAAATGGATTGTCTTGTGAAAGATTCCCACTACATCAAGAGAGATTGGCCACTGACAGCCATTGGAGCCTGGAAAGAAAAGTGTGCAGCATTCACAACTTGTTGAATCAAGGAAGAGTTTGTTACCAACCTTACACATTAAGCTGGATCTAATGAAAAATTGTATCAAGGCCATGGACAAAACAAAACCAGCTTTCAAGTATCTCATTAGGAAATTTCCAAGACTAAGTGAAGCTAAGATAAATGAAGGTGTCTTGTTGGTCCTCAGATTCATGAACTTCTTCGAGATGATGCATTTAAGCATGCACTACGTTAAAAAGAAAGGACGGCATTGAAAGCCTTCCAGTTAGTGGCAACAAGTTTTCTCAGAAACAACAAGGCAGGCAACTGCAGGGAGTTGGTGGAAAAACTCCTCAGTGCAACTCGTACAAAAGTCTTGGCTGCAGCTTGTTACTAAAGATTAATTTTTCATTCTTAAATTGATTTTTTTCCACCAAACTGTGGAGCAGTGAGCGATGAGTGTGGCAAGCGATTTCATCAGGACATTGCAACGATAGAGACAGTAGAAATTGGTTGATATCTTAGTATAAGGTACAGGTAACTGCTATCGCATGATGTTCCTCTCTAGTAGAAACTGGCATGTTTTCCTCTCTTTAGTTTTCCGCTGTGCAGTTTTCTGAAAGTTACTGTTATTTTTTTCATTTCCACTTATTGAAAAACTGTGAAGTTTTCAAATATAATTAGATAAAGATAACAGCATTAGCTATAAATATTCACATAGAAGAAAAAGAATTAAATCCACTTAAACATGACGAAAATCCTAAAACGAATGCTCCTTTTGCCACATTTCACTTGGATGTCTATTCCAAGGATGAGGTGCAGTGGCACTTACAGCCAGAGAACAAGTCCCAGAGGGAAAACAAATCACACTTGACACCCTTTCTTTGACCCATCACGTGACCAATAGTGGTGTGTTTTGCCCCAGCTTATCGTACATGTTGGATTTGTCCTTCAGAGAAACTCTGCGATTCCAGCATGAAAGATAACATTAATGTCTCTTATCCTCCTGCATATGCATGAAGCTGTGTTATTTCTGAAAGAGCTGGTGAAAGGATGGGAAGGGAGGATTGCTATGTGAGGCTGAGCGCAACATCAAGTGATACAGATAATTCCTGAGATGCTGATGCTGATTGTAAGCTCTCTAGGGACAGCAATATACCTATTGTACCAGAATGTAGCTCACCTTCTGCTACTACTAAAAGGCATGAGCTAAATTTAAAAATCCCTGATGCTTACATCTTATAGCTTCTCAATAATCCAGGCTGATTTCTCCCTTATGCCAGATGTAAACCCTTTCAAAACAGCAGGACTGATCCCAGTCCCAGCTAGATATGTAAGTAAGTTAGCATGGTTCACTGTATGAAATATTGCTGAGTTTCACAAAATAACTAGCTGTAATAGGTCTGCAGCTTTTAAAGGAAATCTTATTTTTTCTTTAAACAGATTACTGGGTGGTGAAGGGCTCTTCTCCCACAAAGGCATAAGAACATAAAATATGCCATACTGGGTCAGACCAAGGTCCATCATGCCCAGTATCCTGTTTCCATCAGTATCCCGTGTCCCAAAAAACACAGGTTCCACAATGCTTGTATTGGGGCAAGCAGTAGATTTCATGGGTCCCCCTTTAATAATGGCCAGTCAGTCTCTTCAAATGGTGATTTACCTGCAGGAGTTATTGGGTTTTGTCATAAACTATCCAGTCACTCCTACAATCATTACAACAACTGCAGTATATTGGAGATGTAATAGATACCCAGGTGGGGACAGCTTTCCTTCCAGATGAGAAAGCAGGCATGCTGACAGGGATCATCAGGAATCTCATAAATAGTTGTTTCTGAGCTTGCTTATCTCATGGTGTTGCTTGACCATATGAAAGCCACAGTTCATAGGACTCCATATGCACAACTCTGTATGTGTCGTCTTCATTACAATCAGTTGGCATAACCATTATCTTGCCTGTTGAAAACTCATTGATAGCCTCTCTACAACTTTCTCAAGAAATGCAGTAGCCTGGTAATTTCTAGAGGGCAATCTGCTGGGAAATCATAAAATTTCAAGTGGAAAAGAATCTTTGCATATGGTGGGTAAACGTAAATGTGACCAATTTACCTGCTCTCCGTGGACTCTGCTTCAGTATTCTACATTTCTTATATCCCCTCTATAAAGATCCATCTTTGTAATAGCAGCGTATCATATGCACATTAATGGAAACCACCTAGTGTCCAAGTTCATGAAAAGGGCTTTATCATAAGAAACCCTTCATTAAAAAGCTGATGATTCCATAGTACCTTAATGTGGTGCTGTCTCAGCTTCTGAAATTTTGTTTTGAATATATGGTATCAGTAGAAAATGAAGTACCTAACTTGGAAGATGTTCTTCTTAGTGGCAGTAACCTCAATCCAAAGAGAAACTGATCGTAAAACACTTCTCTTCATAGCTGCAGTAGGGTAGTCCTTTGAAATCCTCTATGAGTTAACAAAAGTGTTATCAACTTATCTCTAGGAACAAGCAGGAATGTAGTCTTCACATATGGGTGATGCCGATACCTACAGAGCCCGTGTGGGAATGCTCCCCAGCGTCCCATAGGAAAGCTTTTGAGAGCACTCCAATGCGCCTGCATGGTTGCCTTCCCGCCTTCCCAACTCCCCTCTTCAGTTCTTTGTTTTCCATAGAGTCAGCAGGAAGCAAATCCTGTCACTGCAGAATATTCTCTTTTGTTTTTTGTGTTTAACATCTGCCTTCCCGTTGACACTGGCACTGTCTCGACACTGCTGGTTCCCTTATTCTTTCTTTATTCTTTCTTTTACTAAACCCCCCCCCCCCCAAAAAGCAAAACTTCGGATGCATCAACGCTATCTTAGATCTTAAGCCTACCATACTGTCCACTGATGGTATGGAGAAACCAACTAGTGGTTTAAAAAAATGTTCCAAGTGTGGCAGAACCATTTCGGCAACTGACAGACATGAATGGTGCTTGAAATACCTTGGATCTAACCACCAGCCAACAGAATGTTCCCTTTGTAAAAAGATGACAAAGAGAGGCCTGCAGAACCAGGCCTCTAAATTTGGAACTCTCTTGGCTTCGGACGTGGTATCTTTGGCATCGACGTCATCGAAAGCCTCATCCTCCTCTCATGGATCTCAGGTATCAATGTTGAAGCACAAGTCTTCATCAAAGACAGAATATTCCTCCAGAGATAGATCTCATTCCCAGCATCAAGATGTCTCGGGAGTTGCCCTGGAGGTGGATCAGCCTGCCAAAGAGCCCCGGCAGGAGGACCTGCCCTCCAAAGCCATCAAGGGGATCCAGGATGCTCCTGAGGCCTCAACCTCAGGAGAGTTATTGATGCCATGCTCTGGGACAGTAGTGCAAGTATCCATCACTGATACCCAAGCATTGGCAAACTTGATAGATCAGCATATACTGGCCATCAAGCGGAGCTTGGCAGCTCTGTTGGCAGCCTTGGTTCACATCAAACGTTTGTTCTCAGACACTGGGCCATCAATAACAGTACAGGTACCAGCACAGACGTCGGCACCGGTTCATGGTACATAGGGATACATGGCACTGTCATCACTGCCACCTATGCCTTCATTCAAGTCCATCATTGATACCGGGGCTCGACCCAAATGGGTCCCCAAGCCAGATACCAACACACATCAGCATTGGTGCCTAGCGGGGGGCGAACCCCATTCCCGCCGATACCTGTGTCCTCCAATTCAGACTCCCCTGTTTTGGATGATGAGTCAATCAATTCCCGGGAGTCCTGAGGCCTGCCTTCGGAGCTCTCCCTGCCTCCAGAACGCTGCATGTCACCTCCTGAGGACATGTCCTTCCAAGAATTCATTCGAGACCTAGCTAGGGGTCTCTCCATAACAGTGACAGCCGAGAAAGAGCTCGAGCAGAGGAATTGGAGATCCTCCAGTACCCAACAACTCCCATGGAAGCTGCCACCCTGCCAGTGCACTGCATCCTCCATGATATGATGCTCCAGATGTGGGAGACTCCCCTCATGATCTCGCCTCATACTCGATGCCTTGATACCATGTATCGAGTACCGGAGTGTCGGCTTCCAAAAGCCACAGCTTCCCACACCATTCAATGGTGGTAGAATCGGCGATGCGCTGAATCGAGCGTTCCAAAATTCATTCCTCTAACCCACTGGGTAGGGAATCGAGAACTCCTCAATGCCTTTGGGTGTCGATGTTTTCAGGCTTCTATGCTTTCAGCCAGTATTAACTCCTGTATACTCTATATGGGTATGTTCCTCAAGGAGGTTACTAGGGACCTAGAGGCCATGGCCCCTCTTCTCCCAGATAAGAGAGAAGACTATCTTGCTCTAGTCAAGCATACACAAAATGTATCAAAGTTTGTCAATAGGGCAGCCTTCGATGCATTTGAATGTACTAGCAGAACCACAGCAAATTTGCATTGGTGCACATAGGATTTCATGGCTTCAGGCCTCAGATCTTGAACAGTGGGTTCAAGATAAGCTGGCAACATACCTTGCACAGGGAAGCATCTCTTTGGCAAAGACAGGCAGGATAAGGCTTCTCAGTTAGAGTCAGAGAATACCATACTAAACAGGCTGTCCAGAACAACAGCCAACCCTGCTAGAAAAAAGACAACTGCAAAGAAGGCATTCTTCAATAAAAAGAATTTCTACTCTTCTTATTCTCCTTCTTCTCAGTACCAGGCTTAAGGCCCTCAGAAGAGGCAGCAGCTTCCTAAACAACAAAAGAAGGCACAGCTGGCTAAATCTCAACCAGTTCCGCAGCTACAGTCTGCTCCTGGTTTGACTTTTTTCTAGAAAACATTGCCTCCCTGCCTCTGGAGGACCTTCACCCCTTCCACATAGCAGGCAGATTGTATCACTACACCCACAGATGGCACCTTAGCACCTCAGAGCAGTGAACACTAACCATAGTTCGGGAGGGGTACAGACTTCACCTGCAAACTCTGCCTCCCTCGACTCTTGTAGGGGAATATCACACGCAACCCCCACTCACTTCACTCCTACAATAAGAGGTCTCTTCTCTTCTAACCCAGGGTGCCATAGAAGATGTCCCAAAATCCCAACAGGGAATGGGGTTTTACTCTCCGTACTTTCTCATATCAAAGAAGACCGGAGGGTACAGACCCATCCTGGACCTCAGAAATCTTAAGTTCTTAATCCATGAGAATTTCAAAATGATCTATCTAGGGACTCTGCTTCCTTACCTCCAGAGTCAGGACTGGCTCTGTTCTCTAGATCTAAAAGAAGCATACATGCATATCCTTATCCACCCAGGACACAGAAATGTCTATACTTCATGTTTCAGAGAAGACATCAGTACAAGGTCCTTCCTTTCGGATTCACTTCTGCCCCAAGAGTCTTCACAAAGTGCATGGCGGTTGTAGCCGCATATCTAAGATCTCTAGGGATATTTGTCTTCCTTTACTTAGATGACTGGCTCATAAGAGCTGACACATCCCAAGAAGTTCATTTTTTCTTGCATCGTACCATCACAGTAGTACAACACTTGGGATTTGTCATAAACTTTCCAAAATCCCACCTAGCTCCAACTCAAAGGCTAGAGTTCATCGGAGCTTTGCTCGACACACAGCAGTCCTGGGCATTTCTGTCCAAACTCCATTGTGCCCGTCTCATCAAGTTAGCGTCCCAAGCACTACTCCAGGACCATCTGACTGTCTGAGAAATGCTACAGCTTCTGGGGCACTTGGCCTCAATAGTACATGTCATCCCATATGCCCATCTCAGTACCAGTAAGTGAACTACCTGGGGATTTCTCCATTTTATTATCCCATCCCCTGATCTAGTGTGGCCATCATATTGGCAGTCCTTGGCCAGGAGCGATATACTGTGGCTCCTTTCAGAACCATGGTACACATGTATCCTGAGTCTTGCAGTTAGGTGTTAACTTTGCATGCATCACTCCACACTTGAGCTCTTTAAATACCATCTCTGCAGAATTCATAATCGTAGCTAGCTTGAACAGCAGAAGCTGGCATCAAGAATTAAAGTTTAGTATCCTGCATTGCAGTACCAATGAGCCATTGGTCTATTGAAGTCCATTTTGTAGAGCCAGATTTTTAAAACTACTTTAAATAGAAAATAACTTTAAAAAAAATCCACCTGTTGCACTCTGACTTTTCTTTGCAGATAATGTCTAAAGTTCAGATTTTTACACATTCCAGGACATTTGCTGGATATGTGTGTATATAATTTTAGTGTTGTGGGCTAATCTGTTAAGAGAAATCTGTAAAAACTTTGTGCCCTGTGATATTCTCATTAAAAAGAGATTTGTTTTTAATTTGTAAAGCTTTCATTTTACGTGTTGGTTATATCTCATGTTAATATATGGGAGACAGGCTCAGAGACGTGATCAGACTATACAGTGCAGCAAAAAGGAGTTGGTGTCGCTGAACATTAGAAAAATAAACAGCATGCTACTGAAGATTGAGGAGTCGGTTCAAGTATCATCTGACTCTTTGTTGTCAAAGAAAATTTGATTGTCTATCTATGTCTATCTTTGTTGCAGACATATAGCCAATAGGGAAGAGAGGAACAAGTAAATGGCATTCATAAAAGTTATTATAACTATGCTTTAGTTTAATTTTCCCCAAAATAACTTAAGTGTCCTTGGTAAAGTTGTTTTTATGATCAGTTTTGGGAGAATAGATTGGGTGTCATAGATGGACCTAAAATAGTGTTATAGTAAATTAGTTAGATGAGCCTAAGTTTGAAAGCTGTGAGCAGTTGTACCTGAGGCAGAGCATTTTTGTGGGATAGATAGATATGGTGCTTGAGAGCAGGCTTCCAGATGATAGTGACTACTGCCACCAAGGAGTTAAACACTTTGCGTTTCAAGGACTTTGC
Organism: Ichthyophis bannanicus; assembly: GCA_033557465.1. Classification (NCBI taxonomy): domain Eukaryota; kingdom Metazoa; phylum Chordata; class Amphibia; order Gymnophiona; family Ichthyophiidae; genus Ichthyophis; species Ichthyophis bannanicus. The sequence goes on along the minus strand of CM066031.1, from coordinate 1,246,730,257 downwards.
TTTCAGCCTCACTTTACTGAAGCATAGTGCTGTTCTGTTCTGCAGACATATGTCTAATTCTTATGCAAATCATTAGAGGCATTCTGAAATATACAGAGGTGGGAAAACAAATTGTACTGACCCATTCACCCCTGATAAAGCAAACGGATTTTTCTTTTTCATGTACAGCGGCAGTGCATTTTTCTATGCTGCTCCCATATAATGGAAATGATGACTTAGCTGAAAAATATTTTGATTAATAGAAAAGTGTTTCACCTAAGTGCTAGATTTGATGTAGTCACCATGGGGATCATTTTAAAAGCTTTCGACATCCAAAAATGTGCATGCCAACATCCAAATCACGGAGCGTCCCCAGAGCCGTTTTACACATGGCATTTTAGGATGTGTCTGGTGTGGGGACGTCCAAGTAGGCAGGGTGTGTGGCGGAGGCACATCTGGAGCAGTACAGTGGACTTAGACATACCCACTTGATTTCAGAAACATAGGGGAAGTCCATAACGCCATCCAAATTTTCACCTGCTCCAGGCATGTATAGGCTTTGGAGAAAGTGCTCGTTTTGGCTGTAAAACATCCAAAGGGTGTAGAGAAGATGGTACTCCACTATCCCCAGTACTCTGCACAATCACAATGATAGCAGCAGTGGGATTTGAACCCTGGCTTCCCTGATCCTAGCCCCACTACTCTAACCATTAGGCTATTCTTAGACATCCACAGTCTGGAATACTATTTCTAGGGATGTCTGTATAGATTTCCCCACAGATGTCCATATCCGGTATGTCCACATTTGTGAAATCATGCCTGAACTTGGTTATGCCGGGCTTTTTTTCAAATGTTCTGGCTTGGACATCCCAGATTGCACTGGGATGTCATTTGTAAAATGCCACATCATGTGTCTATATATCATAGTAAAATAGCTCATGAACCCCTTTGTGAAGGAAAATAAAGTTTGAGATTTCTGTATGAGGGCATTATAAGAACATAAGATATGCCATACTGGGTCAGACCAAGATCCATCAAGCCCAGTATCCTGTTTCCAACAGTGGCCAATCTAGGTCATACATACCTAGCAGTTTCCCCAAAAGACACAGGTTCCACAATGCTTGTACTGGGTCAAGCATTGATATCCTGGGTCCCTTCTTAATAATAGTTTATGGACCTTTCCTCCAGGAACTTGTCCAAACCTTTTTTAAACCCAGCTACACTAACAGCCTTTACTACATCCTCTGGTAACAAATTCCAGAGTTTGATTATACGTTGAGTAAAAAAATATTTTCTTTTATTAGTCTTAAATAGTTTACCCTGTAGCTTCATTGCATGTCCCCTAATCTTTCTATATTCTGATAATGTAAACAATCGATCTACGTTTACCCGTTCCACTCCGTTCATTAATTTATAGACTTCTATCATATCTCCCCTCAGCCGTCTCTTTTCCAGGTTAAAGAGCCCTAACCTTTTTAGCCTTTCTTCATAGGAGTATCCTTCCATCCCCTTTACCATTTTGGTGGCTCTTCTCTGAACCTTTTCTAATAATGCTATAGCCTTTTTAAGATACGGCGACCAGAATTGCACACAATATTCAAGGTGCGGTCTCACCATGGAACAATATAGAGGCATTATAATATCTTTTGTTTTATTTTCCATTCCTTTCCTTATGATACCTAGCATTCTATTTGCTCTCTTGGCTGCCGCTGCACACTGGGCCGAGGGCTTTAACATGTTATCCACAATGACGCCTAAATCTTTTTCCTGGGTGGTGGTTCCTAATGTGGAACCTTGCATTGTGTAACCATAGTTTGGGCTGTTCTTCCCTAGGTGCATAACTTTGCACTTGTCCACATTAAATTTCATCTGCCATTTTGATGCCCAGTCTTCCAATTTATCAAGATCCTCTTGCAATTTTCCACAATCCTCTTGGGTTTTAACAACTTTAAATAGTTTTGTGTCATGTGCAAATTTGATAACCTCACTCGTTATTCCACTTTCCAGGTCATTTATGAATATGTCAAAAAGCAGTGGACCTAGCACAGATCCCTGGGGTACACCACTAGTCACCTTTCTCCATTGGGAAAATTGGCCATTTAGCCCAACCCTCTGCTTTCTATCTTTTAACCAGTTTCTGATCCACAGTAGTACACTGCCTCCTATCCCATGACTCTTTAGTTTTGCCAAAAGTCTCTGATGAGGGACCTTGTCAAAGGCTTTCTGAAAGTCCAGATACACTATATCAACCGACTCATCTTTGTCCACTTGTTTATTCACACCTTCAAAAAAACATAACAGATTAGTAAGACAAGATCTTCCTTGTCTAAAGCATTCCTCCTAATAACATTTTTTGTGTGGTGTCATATCTACACCAGCTTTTCAGGACATGTCAGCGGGAACATGAGAACTTTTGACAGTGGTGAAACTGGATGTGAGGAAACTCGACATAGTAGTAAAGAAGAAAAACACCATAATGACATTGATAATAGAGGTATTGGTTCCAATTGATTATTCTGTGAATCACATGGAGAGGTAGAAGATCCTGAAGGATCAAGAAATGCAGTCAGAGACCAAGAAAATGTGGCAGAAAGCTACAGAAATATTTCCCATTGTATTGGGAGCCACAGGCTGTATAAAGACAAACTTCCAAGCACAACTTGACAAACTACCCATACTCGTACATACTCCAGAAGGAAGCTCCCTTTGGCAGGATGCAAGTACTACGCCCGAGCATTTGCAGTAAATTTGAGAGACTGAGATCATACTCCACAGATCCTGGCTTAGAAATGAGGTTCGTGCCTATCATGCTATGCGCAAAACTAACCCATTTGGAGACACTGCGCCGTGAAGTTTTTGGGGGAACATAAGGACTTTGACGTCATAAAATGTTTTCTGATCTATACATATACTTAGATTACAGACATCTTGGTGGATGTTGGGGGGGGGGGGGTTTCTGTATACTAAATCATCCTTTTTAGTTTTCCTAGGGTCCTGTTCACTAAAGCATGATAAGAATTTGCAGTGGCTGAGGGTTAACAGCCAAATTTAACATGCAGCAGCGGCAAACTGCATTAACCATTGGGGGCATCCTCTACATTTGTCATACAATTAACACTGAGGAAAGTTCTATCTCCAGGAACAAGCAGGAATGAGTCTTCAGATATGGGTACGTCGGTACCGACGGAGTCTGCACGGGAACGCTTCCCAGCGTCCAATCAAAGAGCTTTTGGAAGCATCCCACCACGCCTGTGTGCTGCCTTCCCGCCTTTCCCAACTGCCTCTCCTCAGTTTTCGTTTTTCCGCGGAGCCGGCAGGACGTCGTCCTGTCACCGCAGAAAATTCTTGTTTTTATTTTTTATTTTTCTTGTGGTCGCGGCTGTCTTCCCGACGCCACTGGTACCGCCGGTGTTTTTCTTTTCTTTTCTTGAAAAACATTTCCTTTTCCACGGGATATTTTTTCTTCATAGTGTCCCACGGTCTCCTAGGCCTTTTAGGCCTCTTCTTTTTCCTTCATGGAACCGCCAGGCACTTTCTCCAAGAAATGTTCACACTGTGGCGGTACAACTTTATTTTTAGACCCTCAAAGTTGGTGTCTAACCTGCTTGGGCCCTGACAACAGTTTGGTGAGAAGAGGTCTTCAACATCGAGGTTCCCTCGATACACGGTCCAACTTCGGGGCACCGTCCCCTTCTTCTTCCATACAGGATCAGGTAACTCGCAAACAGTCTGTTAAGACTAGCCAGTCCTTGAGTGGTAGGTCTCATGCACAGCATGAAGACGGCTCCGGCCTTGCCCTCGATTGCCCACTGGCTTCAAAACCCCGGCGGGAGTCTTCGGTCTCCAAAGCAGATAAGGGGTTTCAGGTTGTTCCTGAGGTTCACCCCTCACAGAACATACCTCAGCCGTGTCCGGTGCTGGCATCCGCTTCGAGCGGTACCAGTACCCCGGCATCGGCACTGGTGTTGGATGAAACACTCCTCACCAGCGATCGTCATCTGGCGTCCTCGGTACCTTCGGGACCGGTAGATACGCTCCAGACTGACTTTCCATTATCGCCGATACTACCACCGCCGTCGGTACCCTCCAGACGTGCATCAATAGACTCGCTTCCTTCGATGCCGAGTCTGGAATCGATCTCCGTGTCTGGAGGACTGGGTACCGACTCGCCTTGGTACCGGCTCTCGGCGGTACCGAAGGCTCGGTTCCAATGATTCGGATCCACAACTCTCGGTTTCTTCGAGGCCGATTGAGTTGCCACTAGTTTACCTTCCCTCACTGGTGTCAGACACGGTACCAAAATCGGTACCGACGACCTCATTACCTTTACGGTCGGTGCCTTCCATGCTTTGCTTATCAGGCTCTCTGCCCTCGATGCCGAGTTTGGAATCGATCTCTAGTCTAGAAGACTCGGTACCAATAGGTTTTGGTACCGACATCGATCGATACCGGTGCTTCAGTATCGAGGATACTGGCCGGAGGGTTTCGTCACCTCGGTACCGATTGTACTGTCACCGCTGACTACTCCGATGTCTTTGTCGGGCTCGACTCCGACATCGGTACCGGTATTGACATCGGTACCGGTATCCACAGTAGCATTGTGGCCAGCTCCTGCCATGCTTTTTTCAACAGAATCGCTTCATTCTATACAAAGCTTGGAGTCGATACCTGGCATGGCCAATGTGGTAAGGACGGTTGCTGCTCCTGATACCCAGTACCAGCATCCATCCCTTAAGCATTCCACACTGCACTGTGCAGGATCTTCTATTCCTATATATTTGGATACCTCTGTGGGTGCTCAGGCTAGTTCTTTAAATCTAACCTGTCCAAAAGAGATTCCTGTTAGGGATCCCTCTTTTCAGAGTTTCCTCCTGGATATAGCAAGATCCCTTGCCATTCCTATCCCAGGACATGATCCTGCACAAGGCTCTCTTTCTACCAAAGCAAAGAGGATCATAGTGCTTCCTTTGCATCATTCCTTGCAGGATCTCCTTCTAGAAATGTGGGAAACACCTTTCAGGGTACCCCCACCTCCCAGGGCAACTGATATGTTATATCAGGTGCCCCCCTCTCCAGGGTTTCAAAAGACTCAACTTCCTCATCATTCCATAGTAGTGGAATCAGCAATGAGACGGGTAAAGAGTAAGAAAAAGCACTCTTCCTATCCGCCAGGTCGTTAGTCTAAAACACTAGATGACTTTGGACGTCAAACCTTCCAGACATCTATGCTTTCTGCAAGAATTCTCTCATGTATTTTTTATATGAGTCTTTCTCTTGAGGAGGTCACAAAGCAATTGCATCTTTTGTCTCCTTTCCTTTCAGATTCCAGAAGTACAGACTATTCCTCACTGCTTAAGCATATCCAGAATATCTCTTGGTTTCTATCTCCAGGAACAAGCAGGAATGAGTCTTCACATATGGGTACGTCGGCGCCAACGGAGCCCGCACGGAAATGCTCCCCAGCATCCAAACAGAAAGCTTTTGGGAGCATCCCTCGCACCTGCGCCATGACTTCCCGCCTTTCCCACCGTCTCTCCCCAGTTTTCGTTTTTCCGCGGAGCCAACAGGACGTACCTCCTGTCACCGCAGAAACTTTTTTCTTTAAAATCCCTTTTTTCTTGTTTTCTTGTGGTCGCGGCTGTCTTTCCCGCCGATACCGGCACCGCCGGTGCTTTATTCTTTACTTTTCAAACTTAGAGAAATAACTTCTCCTCGGTTTTTTCTTTTATCTAATCGAGGCCTAACAGGCCTTTCCAACATGGAGCCTTCTTCCCCTAAGAAGTGCCTTCACTGCAGAAACTTAGTTTTCTTTTTAGACTCCAGTGCCTGGTGTCTATCCTGTTTGGGTCCTGACCCCTTTTCCATGGGTCCATCAGGCTTTAGTATCGGGAGAAGACCTTCTCTTTTTCGGGTATCCCTCGATGCCATTTTTCCTCCTGAGGTGAGGACACGGGTTTATTCTTCTCTCCAGGATCAGGTAACCCACAAAAAGTCTGTTAAGACTGGTCAATTCTTGATGGGTAGGTCTCATGCCCAGCATGATGACGTCTCCGGCCTTGCCCTCAAGACCCCATTGGCAGTAAGACCCCGGCGGGAGTCTTCGGGCTCCAAAGCATTTACGGGGTTTCAGGTTGTTCCTGGGGTTCACTCCTCACAGAACATACCTGAGCCATGCTCGGGGGTGGTATCCACTTCGAGCGGTACCGATCCCCCGGCATCGGCGCCGGTGTCGAGTGCTCCACTCTTCACCGAGGATCGTCAGCTGGTGTCCTCAGTACCTTCGGGGCCGATCGACTCGACCCAGACTGGCTTTCCTGCATCCCCGCCATGCGCGGGGTTGGCACCGGCTTCGAGCGGTGCCGCTCCCCCGGCATCGGCACCGGTGTCGAGTGCTCCACTCTTCACCAGGGGTCGTCGTCTGGTGTCCTCGGTACCTTTGGGATCGATTGACCCGACCCGGACTGGTTTTCCTGCTTCCCAGCCATGCGCGGGGTTGGTGCCGGCTTCGAGCGGTGCCGATCCCCCGGCATTGGCACCGGTGTCGAGTGCTCTGCTCTTCACCAAGGATCGTCGTCGGGAGTCCTCGGTGCCTTCGGGGCCGATCGATACGACCCAGTCTAGATTTCCTGTATCCCAGCCAACCGCGGGGTTGATACCGGCGTCGAGCGGTACCGATGCCCCGGCGTCGGCATCGGTGTCGAGTGTTCCACTCCTCACCGGGGATCGTCATCTGGTGCCCTGGGTACCTTCGGGGCCGACCGATGCACCCCGGATGGGCTTTCCTCTATCTACGCCAGGCTTGGGGGGGTACCGATACCCCGACATCGCACCGGTGTTGAGTGTTCCTCTCTTCACCGGGCGTCGTCCTCGGACGTCCTCGGTGCCTTCGGTACCGATCGATACGATTCCGATTAACCTTCAGGTAGCGGCATCGCCGATTCCACCACCGACGCTCGGTTCGATGCCCAGTCTGGAATCCATATCCAGTCTAGATGACTTGGTCCTGACGCGTTTCGGAGCCGATCCATGTCGCCTCCGAGTACGCAGTACCGGGGATGATCACCAAAGCTCTCTGGTTACCTCGGTACCGCTTCTGCAACCTCCGATACCTGCTACGATGGCATTACCGTCCCCGATGCTGGTACCGGTGTCGACGTCATTTCCTGCAGTTCCATCGGTGCCATCGATCCTTTCTATGCCTAGCTTGGAATCGATACCGGGAACCGACGACGCATTACTAACTGCCTCGAATCAGAACTGTCAGTATCGTTCTCCATCTAGCAGGATTCTTTTTATGCACCAGTCCAGTAGGTCTTCTGGTGTTCGCGCTGCTCATTCAACCTCAGCCTGCCCAGGAATAGTTCCTCTGGGAGATCCTTCTTTTCAGGCATTTCTCCTTGAAATGGTAGCCTTTCTTGCCATTCCTATTCCTGGTCCTACTCTTGACCAAGATCCTGCAGAAAAGGAAACCATAATGCTTCCTTTGCATCAGTCTTTGCAGGACCTTCTTCTGAGGATTTGGGAATCACCTTTAAAGGTTCCTGCGCCTTCTACAGCCATGAATGTTCTGTATCAGGTGCCTCCCTCTCCGGGGTTTCAGAAAAGCCAACTTCCGCACCATTCCATTGTAGTGGAATCAGCAATGAGGAAGGTCAGAAGCAAGAAGAAACATTCTTCTTTCCCACCAGGTCGTACATCTAAAACACTTGATGCCTTTGGACGTCAAACCTTCCAAACTTCTATGTTGGCTTCAAGAATTATTTCATATATTTGTTATATGAGTCTCACACTTCAGGAGGTCACAGAGAAGTTATCTCTTTTGTCTCCTTTTTTGTCAGAACCCAAGGTCTCTGACTATTCCTTGCTTCTTAATCATAGCAGGAATATCTCTTGGTTCCTTTCTCGCGCTTCTCTAGACTCTTTTGAGTCTGTTAGCAGATCTTCTGCTATTGCCATTGGAGCACGTCGTACAGCGTGGCTGCAGGCTTCAGACTTGAGCAGATGGGCGAAACATACACTGGGTAATTCTCCTTGTACTGGAGACAATCTTTTCAATAGAGAAGCTTTACGTCAGGTTGCTCATTGCTCCACTGACTTTCCTAGTTCTGGAAACCATCCTAAGCCCCCTTTTTCCCCAGGACGTGGGAAATGTCCTGCCAAATCTTCTTTCCCGAAGAAGAGAAAGTTTCATCCTTCTTCTGCCCATCCTCCCGGTGTACCCAAGCAAGGGACATCTCATCCTAGTCTGAAGTCTCCGGACTCTACCCAGTCTGCTCATAACCAGCAACCATAGGTTCCTGTGTATTGCAATCTACATTTAACTTCCCCTTAGCAGAAGTTTATTCTTCAAACTCTACACTGGTTTCTTTTCCAGTATGCTATGCCCTCGGATACTTTTGTCCATGGGTTGCAGAATTCTCCCATTCTTACTACCACGAAGGGAGGTCACAACTATCCCATGATAGTTTCTGTCCCCATATGGACATCTTTTCCTTCAGCTGCCTTACCCTAGGGTAAGTCACTTCACTTCCCCCCCCCCCCCTCTTCCAGGGTTTCCCCTGCTTGAGTTGGTGCCATACTGAAACGCTTTTTTTCTTCCAGTGTAGCCTGTTTGTTTTTCCTTCACTGCGTGCTCTGAACAACTCATCGGACAGGGACGGAGATGCTCTCTGCTGCCTTTGTCTGTTTTCTCTCTGTTTTCTACAGGAGAATTCCCTCTGTCGTTTTGTTCAGTTGCTGTATATGCGGGAGTTCCAGTGATTACTTTAATGCTCATTGCAAGCTGCTTGCAACTATCTTGCATAATATTATTCACTGCAGCTTATCTTCTTCTAGCCATATCCTTTCCTCGGATGTGGCAACACGCCTGACTTCTGTCAGTTTTATCTTATAATTCTCCTGCACAATGCTCTCGGCAACCTTCAGAGAAGCTTCTACTCTGGGCCCTTACCACAGAGCATTGACCTTTGTCTCTGAGGGTCTTTCATATACAGCAGACAAGCTTTTCTGCGTGAATGTCCACGGAGTTCCCAATCTGACTGGAATATACTCCTGTTCCTTACAGCTTGGCATTATGTTCTTCTACTCCACTGGACAATGCATACTCCTTTATCGTACATGATACCCCTGAACCCCTTGGGGGGTCACTCTGGTATCTTCGTCTATGCGTTCTTCTTGTCCTTTGGACGGATCAGAGTCCTAAAGTACTGCTGAGTACTCTTGCCAGACTACTGTTATCCTCTGTTTTTCACGCAACCATACTGGTTCTTCCACTGACCTACATTCCTGCTCCACAGAAATCGATTTTCTATATTTTTTCAGGTGGGTTCGCCCCCTATTATTGGGTGAATTTTTTCCCATCACATTCCCCATGTGAATGTTCTTTTTTCTGTGGCTCAGTTGCAGGCATGTATTCTGAAACATTATTTTTATGTATGGGGGCATACATGTTTTGTACCCTGGGTGGGCGTCAGCCATCCCACCTCTACCTATACATATGTCTATCTACATGTCTATATGTAGATATAGATATATATTAAAAAAAAAAAAAACTTTTTGTCTACATACATATATTCTCATAGGTATAGATATGTATGTCTTCCGGATATGCATATATATATATATGTATATAGGCATACACATATTGGGAGATGTCCATAGCACCCTATGTCTACCTATCTCCCTGACTGTCGGTGCTTAGGTTTTTATTTTCTTATGGGGTCCGGACAGTCAGCTTGCCTATTATCATACGGCTCAGTGACTGGGACGGGTTATACTAACCATTGCTGCTGTGACGTCAACAGCTTCTATTTTTGTTATACATCTCCCTATCTGTGCAGTCTCAAACTTCTATGTCTTCCTATCGCTTAACAGCTAGGAAGGACAAGTGTATACCTTCAGGGTTCCTGAGTACACTTCTGTTCTCCTTGGGAATAGGGGCTTTTTTACATACCCTCTCTTCCCTTCCGGACTGGGCTAATTTTCCAGATCGGTCAGTCTTCTTCTTTTAGTCCTCAATGTTTATGACTCTGTACCTAAATGAGTTCTCAGCTTTCCCATAAAGCTTTTCATTGGAGACCTGCTGATCTTCTCCTGCCCCGGTTGACACCTGGGTCACCTGCCCATTCCAGGTTGGAACTTCTTCCTCGCTGCTGTGGAGTCACCTTGAAGATTCCGCTACTGCATCTACAGTCTACTTCCTACAATCCAGTAGGTAAGCTCTATATTGTGCTAGTTCATTAAATATTTTGATGATACTTGACATACCTTCTAAAGACTTTTTTCCCTGTAGTCTTTAGATTCGCTGTTCCTCTACAGCTCTGCTCTATTCAACTCCTACCCTCCATCCCCCAGGGGATTCCGGAGATCCAGGTTTGGGAAATGCCGTCCTGTTTCAGGGATGCGCATTTTATGGGATCTCCCCTGGCACCCACAGCTAGGGAGTCCCCATATGTGAAGACTCATTCCTGCTTGTTCCTGGAGATAGCACAGTTACTTACCTGTAACAGGTGATCTCCGGAACAGCAGGAATTAGTCTTCACAACCCACCCACCTCCCCTAGGAGTTGTATCTATCTATTTCCTTTCCTCTTTCTCTCCTTCTGTCTCAGCTATGAAACTCAACTGGGGAGAGATGGTGGGAAAGGTGGGAAGTCACCGCGCAGGCGCGAGGGATGCTCCCAAAAGTTTTCTGTTTGGATGCTGGGGAGCATTTCCATGCGGGCTCCGTCGGCGCTGACGTACCCATATGTGAAGACTAATTCCTGCTGTTCCGGAGATCACCTGTTACAGGTAAGTAACTGTGCTTTCTCGTGCTTCCCTAGACTCTTTTGAGTCTGTTAGCAGGACTTCTGCTATAGCTATAGGGGCACGACGTAGAGCCTGGCTCCAAGCTTCAGACTTGGACAAATGGGCACAACAAAGGCTGGGACATACTCCTTGCACTGGAGAAAATCTTTTCAACAAGGAGTCTTTACGTCAGGTTACTCAGTTGTCCACTGATTTACCTGTTCCTAAGGGTTGTTTTACCCCTTCCTCTGTCTCAGTAGGTAGGAAATGTCCTACCAAACTTTCTTCCCACAGGAGAAGAAGGTTTTATTCATCATTTGCCCATCATACAGATGTTCCCCAACAGGAGAAGCATCGTCCTGGTCTGAAGAATCCAACCTCTCACCAGGCTCAGCAAACCCAGCACCTGCAGGGTTTCTGATCATTCATCATCAGATGCTTGTGACTCTTGGGGTTAGAATCTACAGTTGCTTCTTCTCAATAGAGGCAATCCACCGTTTTATTCTAACCCCTACAAATGGATCTTTTTCCAAAAGATATCCATTTTTTCTATATTTCTTTGAGCTGTCAGGATGTTCATGCCTATAAGTCACAGGTTTCTCCTCTTTTTCCTGCCAGGGAAAGAGGTCTAACCACTATCAAAGGATAGTTCCTGTGCCAGCATGTATTTTTCCTTTCTATAGACTTCCTACTTCGTAAGTCATCTTCAGCTCCATTCTCTTCACCCTCTTACCAAGTTTTTCCCCTGTAAGAGGGAATTACTTGCTGGGAGGCTTTTTCTTCAGCCTCTCTACCTTTCTCACTTTCTAGTGCGGAGTTTACCTCCTCTGCTCAATCTTGCTTTGGGGCAGCTCATCAGACATGTCCAGAGTTTCCTACTCCTGTTCTGTCCTTTCTGTTTTTGAACAGTAAGATTCTTTCTGCTGTTTTCCTAACAGCTGCCTATGCAGGAGCTTTAATGTTGGACCACTGGTTCTTGTCCACAAACAACCAGATTGTCCTCCACTAACATTCTGTCTAGTCTTAGTATGGCTCCAAGTCAGTGCTTCATCTCTCTTGGAGATCATCTCACTACAAGCTTTCTAGATGATCTTCTATTCTGCCATCTTCATTTTCCTGAGTTGGCAGTATAGTTGGCAGGGATACTGGCTCTCTAACAGCCAGTTCTATCTCCTCATTCTCCTGCATCATGCTCTCTGCAATCTACAGAGAAGCTTTCCACTATGGGCCCTTGCTAGAGAGCATTGGGGGGGGGGGGGGTTCTCCAACACCTATCCTAGCTGGTTAGAAAAGGCTTTTCAGTCATGTCTCCCATGACTAGAAGGTTCTCCCTTCTTTTACTATCTCCTTTTTTGATATAAAGGACATAGGCCTTCTCTTACGTGAAAACTCAAGGAGTTGCCAGTTCCCTGCTTTGGTCCATAGTATTCCCAATCGGGGATATGCTCGTCCTCATGGTAAGAACGCATGATATCTTTGCCCTTAAGCAGGTCAACATGGTATCTCATCTCTAGGCGTCTTCTGTCTACTTACCATGCTAGAGTCCTGGAAGACTCGGGACTTGCTGGCTGCACATTGACATTGTCCTTTGTTTTTTCAGGTAACAATCCTGGTTATTTTTCACTAACTAGCATTCTTGCAGATCATGACCAGGAGGAATAGATTCTCCATATGTCTTCTCAAGTAGGTTCCACCTCCTTGTTATTAAATGAATCTTTCCTCTCCACATATCCTATGTGATCACTATGCTGTAGGCATCTCTCTGTTTATTTGCAGACACCCATATGTAGGCCTACATATCCATATTTATTTTTTGTGTGTATTTTATGCCCTGTCATATCTCACTATAGATATATTCTTCTATGTCTGTTTATCTATCTATCTATCTATCTATCTGTCTATCTGTTGAGATATTTTATTATAGATAGATATGTATCCACATACTCATCTATCTCACTGTCTGTCATATAGCTATATGATTCTGACAGAGGGGCTTTACCCATACCTATGCTATCCAGCAGGTTTGGGGTTCTACACACACTACCACTCCTGTGGTAGTTAACAATTTTTATACCATAACCTAATGGTTTAGGTACCTCTGAAGCTCTCCGTGCCCAATATCTCTCCTAGCTTACCCCAGTTAGGAGAGACATTGTGGATCTTCAGTTCATTACAGGCTTTAACGCCTCAGGCATTTGTCCTCTCTTTTTGGGATACAAGGAGTTCCCACACCCTTTCTCCCCACAAGGACTGTGCCTGTTTGTCCAAATCGGTTAGCCTTCTCTTTTTACTCCTAAGAGTGACTCACTCTGCCTCCAAAAGAGCTAAGGTTTTTCTCATAAAGCCTTCCGCCGAAGGCCCACCGTTTTTTGGACTACCCCAGTTTCCCTACTGGGGTTACCTGTTACCTTTCACAATTCTGACCTCCACTGGTTTTCCTACAGGATTATTACCTCCACTTAAAGTGAGGTCCTCTTCAAGGTTCCTCTACTAGGTTTCCCAGTAGATCCATGAACCTCCATACTTCTGTGAAATCCTGTCAAGGGAGGTCCATATTGCAATATCCTTTGCAATATTATTGATGACCATCATCATCCACACATGGACTCCATCCCTGCAGTCCTATGCTAGGTTAGCTGTTCCACAGCATCCTTCTTTCTTCAACTCCTACCCTCCATCCTCAGGATGCCTGGTGTTCTGGGAGATAGCATGTTCCAGCCTATGACATGTAGGGACTCCAGGCATCTCAGCTTGGGAGTCCCCATATCTGAAGACTCATTCCTGCTTGTTCCTGGAGATAGCACAGTTACTTACCTGTAACAGGTGATCTCTGGGAACAGCAGGAATAAGTCTTCACAACCCACCCACCTCCCCAGGAGTTGTATCTCTATCTATCTTTCCTTTCCTCTCTCTCTCTCTCTCTTTGTCTCAGCTTTAAAACTTAACTGAGGAGAGGCAGTTGGGAAAGGCGGGAAGGCAGCACGCAGGCGTGGTGGGATGCTTCCAAAAGCTCTTTGATTGGATGCTGGGAAGCGTTCCCGCGCAGACTCCGTCGGTACCGACGTACCCATATGTCAAGACTTATTCCTGCTGTTCCCAGAGATCACCTGTTACAGGTAAGTAACTGTGCTTTACTGTGCATTAACTGAATAGCTCATAATACAATACAATTAGCTGTACCTACTCAGGTACTTTAACTGTGTCGTGCTATCTGCCGTTTTAACAGTGAATGTGTGGTAGTAACTGTGTTAACTGTAAGACTAATTCTCCGTCTATCTCCGCATTAGAATATCATGGAGAGTTGCATGTGCTTTTAGCGCAACCTAAGCACCTTAGTAAATGGGGACCCTTAATGTCTTTAAAGTCAGCCTTCAAATACGCTGGTTAGACTGCTTCTCATGTGATGGTACATAGTGCCAGTTTTTCCTTTAGATTTATTTGCATCCATGCTGAAGGAGAGAATAGAGGAGGCTTTCTTGGAGACATATTTGTTGTTGTGTTCCCATCATTGCAGTAGACTTAGAGGGATGGGCAGTTTAATAAGCAACTTGAGTGCAGATAAGTATTTAGTACACTAATAGGCTCATAAAAGTAGGCACTAGAAAAATGTTGCCGTTGATGTGATCAGTGCGTAAACATTCCCTGGGACAGGATCAGAGTTACTTTTGCATATATCTTACAAAATGCACACACACACACACACACAAAGTTACTCCTGCCTGTGAGCAAGAGCAAATTTGGTAGTTTTCTAGTAGACGGTTTTATAAAGGCACAGAAGCACACATGCTGTCTTTATAAAATGTCTTCCCTGTCTAATTACCTCACTGGGGGGAAATACTCATGGGCATTTACATGGTTTGCAGACCTGCAAACCATGTAAATGCCACTGGACGGGATATTCATTTAAACAGTTAAGTGTCGCTGGATATCTGCAGGTGCCGTCGCTACATGCCCCGATGCTAAGTGCTTAGCATTGGGGCGTATCGTGGGCATTACAGGGTGAAGCGGAGATGGTGCCTGTCGCTAACTGGGAGCGGCGATATTGAGCTACTGCCCAGTTAGCGAAAAGCAGGTAAAGTATGGTGCGGCAAAGGCTAATCAGGCAGCAGCTCGATATTTCCGCTGTCCGGTTAGCTTCTGAGTTCTAGAGCTACCCCGGATATTCAGTGCCAGTGGCTGGCTATGACTCCGGCATTGAATATCCGGGGCTAATTATTTTGAGGGAAGACTTTAATACATCCTTCTCACCTCTTGCACTGATCTACACTTATGTCAGAAGGGATAGCGAAATGCTTTCTAAGGAAATCAGTGGGTAGTTGAAACAAATTTTGATGTAAGTTATGAGTATTAATGGGTAGAAAATGACAAATCATGGAAGTAATCTTCTAGCTTACTTTCTGAAGCAAAGTAAGCTTATGAGATCTCCGTATCTGTCTCTCCCATTTGTAGTGGTTTAGCCATTACAAAATTTCAGTTCATGGTCAGGATCCAAGGAGAGATCCTAGCAGCGGTGTATATTTGATTTTCGATCCATGTATACATGTGAAAGTATACTTCATTAGTTTTAACATAGAACTTCTAGTTATAGTTCAGCGTTTTGCCCCATGGTGACTGCTCTCTCCTCCTTGAGCCTGGGCAGCATATCTCCTGACCTGTGCTATTTTGCTTTCTCCTCCTGGAGCCTGAGGAGGAGGTCCTTGTCTTTTGTGCACTTTGCAGTAGCCATTTTAACAGCATCTGCTGTAATATCCACTACACAAAGCTTAATTTGTCTTTATTAAGCCATATTTTTAAACACTGTCAGGGTCGTCCCATTGGGACGTCCATCCCCGCTCTTGAGCCCCTCTGCCGACCCCAATTAACTTCCCTGCACATTGCAGGTTAGACGGGGCAGGAAAGGGGCATTGCAGGAGCGGAATTAGGGCAGGCAGTGGGCATTTGGCGGCCCCGGACATAGAGGGTTGATTCCAATGTCGGCCCTGTACGTCCAGGGCTAGCGACCTGACCGGGGAACGTATTCCACCCCTGAAGTGGAATAAGTTCCCCTAGTTGGCGGGGGACAGCGGGCCCGGGGCACAGAAAAGGCAGGAAGGGACAGAGGAGATTCCCCGCAGCCTGACCCTGGCCTTGGGAGGCCAGATCGGGGGTCAGGCTGTGGGAAATGAAGATTGTAGTCCGGTGGCCGTGGATCGAGGCTTCTGAATGGAGCTGCACTGCCATGGCTCCATTCAGGAGCCCTGACTGAGTTAGTTAGACATGCCCTGCGGGATCAGAATCCCAACTCACTCTGTGCATCTGGTTCCGACCGGGCGCACAGAAGGCTGGCACATCCAGGACTGAATCTGGCCCTATTCATTTATGTATTTCTGCTTATAACCCTACTTTCCCAAATAATAATCTCAAAGAGACACAAAAATAGACAGGAAGTAGAAAACCTAAATATGAAGCAAAAACATTCAATAATGAAGAAAGAGGCATTCCGCTCTAACACTGCTGAGCAAACCAAGCAGCCCCTAGTTAAGGGAAAAGTTTTAACACAGTTTAATGGAAAAACATACCAGGTACAAAGACATAATATAGCCTAACAAATTTGCAGCAAACCTAAGCCAGGATAAGTTGGAAAACCCAGATCTTCATATATTTCCAGTCAAATTCTCTTTTAAAATCAAATAGCTTTTGGCAGAGTTCCAAAGGAGAGAACCTAAAATTTCTTTCAGTAAAACATTGACCTTGTGGGCAGTCCTCAGTGCTTTTTTTGATTTTTAAAGGTTAAGCTTCTCAGATATTCTGGGCCCAGGTTTTAAAGACACTAATTTCTATGTTAATTATTGTAAAGCACTTTGAGCGACTTGTTTCAACTCAGGAGGGTAGTCTAGAAGTATAATAAATAATACTTACTTGAAAGGGGCAGTTGAAAGATTTTTCCATGAGAAAACTCTGTATCTCCAGGAACAAGCAGGAATGTAGTCTTCACATATGGGTATCGTCGGCACTGACGGAGCCTGTGTGGGAACGCTCCCTAGCGTCCAATAGGAATGCTTTTGGGAGCATCTTTCAGCACATGCACGCTGCCTTCCCGCCTTTCCAACTGTCCCTCTTCAGTTATTCGTTTTCCGCAGAGCCGACAGGACACATACCCTCTCACCGCAGAAAATTTCTTCTTTAAACTTGTTTTCTTGTGGTCGCGCCTGCCTCAGCACGACACCTACCGGTACCGCCGGTTCTTTCTTATTTTCTAAAAAAAAATATATATATTTTTTTTTAACTGTTTCTCTTCAGAAACTTTTTCTTTGGTGCTAGGCTTGGGCATTAGGCCCCGTTTTTCCTAAAGATGGAAAAACCAGCTAGTGGTTTTAAAAAATGTACTAAGTGTGGCGGTACCATCAAGCCCAGTATCCTGTTTCCAACAGTGGCCAATCCAGGTCACAAATATCTGTCAGGTTCCCAAAAAGGTACAAAGATTACATGCTGTTATTCCAGGGGTAAGCAGTGGATTTCCCTGGTCCCCTTTAATAATGGTTTATGGAACTTCTTCAAACCATTTATAAACCCAGAAATGCTAACAGCTTTTACTACATCCTCCGTTAACAAATTCCAGTGTTTGATTATGCGTTGAGTGAAAAGATTTCTCCTATTAGTCTTAAATGGGCTATATTGTAGTTTCATTGCATGTCCCCTAATCTTTCTGCTTTCTGAAGCAGTAAACAACCGATCTACATTTACCTGTTACTCCATTCATTATTTTATAGGCCTCTATCATATCTCCCCTCAGCCATCTCTTTTCCAAGTTGAAGAGCCCTAACCTTTTAAGCCTTTCCTCATAGGGGTGTCCTTCTAACCCCTTTACCATTTTGGTTACTCTTCTCTGTACCTTTTCTAATTCTGCTATATCCTTTTTAAGATATGGCCACCAGAATTGCACACAGTATTCAAGGTGCAGTCGCACCATGGAACGATATAGGCATTATAATATCCTTAGTTTTGTTCTCCATTCCTTTCTTTATGATTCCTAACATTCTATTTGTTTTCTTGGCCGCCGATGCACGCTGGGTAGAGGGTTTCAACGTATTATCCATGATGGCGCCGAAATCCTTTACCTGGGTGGTAGTTCCTAATGTGGAACCTTGCATCGTGTAACCATAGTTTGGGTTGTTCTTCCCTAGGTGCATAATTTTGCACTTGTCCACATTAAATTCCATCTGTCATTAGGAAATCTAATTTATCAAGGCCCTCTTGCAATTTTTCACAATCCTCTTGTGTTTTAACAGCCTTGAATAATTTTGCCTCATCTGCAGATTTGAGCACCTCACTCATTATTCCCATTTCCAGGTCATTTAAGAATATGTTAAAAAGCAGCGGGCCCAGCACAGATCCTTGGGGTACTCCACTATTCACCTTTCTCCATTGAGAAAATTAGCCATTTAGCCCTACTTTCTGTCTTCTGTCTTTTAACCAGTTCCTGATCGACAATAGTATATTACCTCCTATCCCATTACTTTTTAATTTTGCCAAGAGTCTCTCATGAGGGACTTTGTCAAAGGCTTTCTGAAAAGTCTTACACTGGCCCTGGTGATAAAATTCCTAGGTGTGTTACATCTGGGGTCTGCAGCTGGCCCAATAGTTCAGTTGGGGTGCATGAGAATCCAAACAATGTGGTGGTTTCATGGGCATGATCCTCAGATGGTCAGAGTCAGGGCATGTGCTAGGAAGGTTATGAAGAGTCAGTCTACATATCCCCTGCCCAGAATGGTAACTACTTAGACCAACTTGGGAATGTTTGAGAGGGATTGAGAAATACAAATTTAAAAAATCAAGTTTAAAAGTGCAGACATATAGTGAGATAAAACACATTTCCCATTTTCTCCTTTCACAGCCTCAGGCATTTCTGTGTGGGATATTTGGTTGAAACAACTGTGGCATAGCGTGTTTCAACAGCACAGCAGCCCATGTGTGTCTATGTGAGCAGAGTGACTGATGGTGTAAAATGAGGTATGTATGTGTGAGTGAATCAATGGTATGATGTACATATTTCCACAGGGACGGTTGAACTTTTTATCTGTGAAGGTGGAATGTGTGGATGTGCGTTTGAGAGATAGAAGGGTGTTTATTTGGGGTTGGGGGTAGTAGTGGGTCTGAATGTTTGGCTATGTTTGTCATAGGGAGTCGAGGGGTCTGTGTGCATTCATCCGCGTGTGTTGGGGGCTCAGCTTGTGTGTGTCTGTGCATCAGTGCACTCGTGACTGTGACATGTAGGTTTCTCTCTCCCTGGCACTTTCTCTGGTTCTCTCCTTCTGCACCCAGTCTCTTTCCCTCCCACTCTTTCACTATTTCGCTGCCTTACCCTTCAGTACCTTATCTCCTGTATTCTCCCTCCTTCCATTCCATCAGGCCATGCACTCTTCATCAACCGCCCAACTTTGCTTTCTCTCTCCCTTCCCTGTCTTTCACATCTTCTCTTCTTCCCTGTTTTTCCTCCAATCCTACTTCTCTTCTTATGCTCCACACAGGGGCAGCCCAAGAGTGATGTGGGGCCATTTGCAAAGACTCACTGTGGGGCCTCATTTGCACAAATATTTGCATATCCACTATGCCTCTTTTACATAAATTTAATTTATTTTATGTTAAAATTTATTTATTGCCCATCTAAAATTTTAGACTATTTTCAAAAATCCCCTTCACATGACTCTTTTTTGTCCCAGCAATGACTTAAAGGGCAAAGAAATTAATGGATGCTGCGTTACTTAGTGCACATTAACATTTGTAAATAGGCATTAATTTTAGTAAGCATGCCTCTAAATACCATTTGAATGTACAGTGAGGATAAAGAAAGGCTACCATATTTCTACATTACTATTCTCTAGTGCCTACTGACAGATACATAATGAAGTACTACAAAACCCTGCTCATTTAGAACCTATAGCAAACCTGTGGTATCATTACAGCACTACCATGACTCACACAGTGCTAAACTCTATTTATCAAAAGGTATCAGTACAAGTATTAAACCAATACATCTCCTACTAGGAAAAGAGTAGTGGGGCTGCTACATAGAAACTACACAAACAGAATATCACAGTTCGGTCACAGATGCAGCACAGACCATCACCAAATAAAGAGCTAGAAATCATAATTTAGAAATATGAAGACAATAATTAAATTGAAAACCCCAAAAGCCAAACTTGGAATGTACAATAACATTGGAGAAATACAACTATAAATCAATTTCCTCTTGTACTGAACAAACCACAATGAGATCAGAATGCACATTCCCTAGGGCTGATATATTCCAATTAATAAATTCACAATATAATAGTGTTTTTCTACCTTTTGTTATATGAGTATTTTGTTTTTCAGTCACAGTTGCCCCAGTCACTTTCTTCTGCTGTTTTTGTGTATTTTGCTTCTGCTGTCCATTTGTCCTTTCTTCTTTCTTCTCCTGTTTTTTTTCCATTCCTCTCTAAATCTACCTCACATACTGATTTTTCCCCTTCTGCTCTTTCCTCCTCTTCTTTCTTTACTCCTTTTTCATCCACTCAAATTTCACCCCTCCACCCTCAATCCCCTTTTGACTTTTCACTTATCAACTTTCCATCTACTCCTCTAACCTCCAGCCCAGATCATCTCTCCAGTTCTCATTTCCCCTTCTCTGTTTATTTATTCTTATATACTTCATTTCCGAGGATTAGTGCAGTTTATAGGGAACAATGTTCAACATTACATGAAACAGGTGTACAAGGAATGGTTAACTCTTATAAAGGGAACAGGCAAATAACATTATTTATAATACAGAACTGTTAGTATATACAATTAGAAAATCGTTTATATCTGAGTGACTATGTACAGGTAGAAGGCTGCTTACATCTAAGGGTGTATTAGAGATAGCTAAAGAGATTATACTTTCCCATCAAAATGTTCCTTAAATAGCTGGGTTTTAAGCAATTTGCGGAAGGTTGCAAGGACATGGATGTTTCTGATTTGTGGTGGTAAAGCATTCCATAGGCATGGGGCATGCAGGGAGAATGCCCTGGAGCAAGTTGACTTGTTACACTTGGTTAGCACTGGAGGCAGGATTAGTAGGTTTGATGTGTTGCTTCTCCTTAGGCGGTATTCCGGTGTCCTTGTAATACAGTAATTGACTGTAAACATTTAGGGGATAGTTGATGGATTACTTTGAAGGTTGACATGAGAGTTTTATAATTAATGCGACTCAGGAGAGATAATCATTGCAACTCCTTTAGAATAGATGTGATGTGGTTGGCTGTAGGTGAACGTATCAGAATTCATGCAGCTGTATGTTGCACGAGTTGAAGTGGATGTTGGGAGCTTTTTGGGAGGCTTTGCAGAATGGCATTGCAGAAGTCAAAGTACGGTATTATTTCGTTATTTATTTGACATTTCTTATATACCGCCTTTCATGATATCAAGGCGGTTTACATTGAGCAAACTGAAATTACATTGAAGAGGGCATTATAACTTGGAGATAACTATTTTGCAGGGAACATGGGCAATGGAGGGGTAAGTAGCTTGCCCAAGACCACAAAGAGCAGCTGTGGGGCTAGAAACCCCAGTCCTTCCGGCCCAAGGTTGCTGTCTTCTAGTAGGATTTGAACCCCTGACCTTCCAGCCTGAAGTAACTTGCCCCAACCACTAGCCCACTCCTCCCTATCATTTCATTATCATATCATATCCCTATCATATCATTATCATTGCCTGGTAGTCTGTTCGGAAGTTGTGAAGCTCAAGTAGGGAATGTAATTGTTGGTGTGACCGCAGCTTGCTGTAGATGCACTGTGTTGCTTTGTTTATGTATGGTTGGAAAGTAAGATGTTGGTCGATGGTAACGCCCAGGTATCTTACCTCTGATACTTTCTCAGATACCTCAGATACATTCTCTAGCCTCTTATTCATAGAAACATAGAAAAATGACGACAGAAATAGACCACATGGCCTATCTAGTCTGTCCTTCCATATCAACAACTACAACAGTCCCCTTTTTTCCTTTAGAGATCCTCTCTGTTTGTCGCATGCTTTTTAAAATTCGGATACTGTCCTCATCTCTACCACCTCCACTGGGAGACTATTCCATGGATCCACCACTCTTTCTGTAAAGAAATATTTACGCATATTACTCCTGAGTCTATCCCCTGTCACCCTCATCCCATGTCCCCTCATAGCAGAACTTGCTTTCAATTGAAAGAGGTTCTCCCCCGGTGCATTTATGCCACAGAGGTATTTAAACATCTCAATCATATCACCTCTATCCCGCCTTTCCTCAAAGGTGTACATATTAAGATCCTTAAGTCTGTCTTCATATGCTTTATAATGAAGACCACTAACCATTTTAGTAGCTACCCTCTGTACTGACTCCATTGTGTTTATATCCTTTTGAAGGCGCGGACTTCAGAATTGCACACAATATCCAAATGAGGTAGCACCAAAGACTAATACAGAGGGCACTATCACCTCTTTTTTTCTGCTAACCATTCCTCTCCCTATGCACCCAAGCATCCTTCTAGCTTTTGCTGTCGCCTTTTCTACCTGTTTAGCTACTTTTAAGATCATCAGACACAACCACGCCTAGGTTCTTCTCTTCTTTAGTGGACAAAAGTACTTCACCCCCTATACTATATTGCTCCCTTGGATTGCTGCAGCCCAAATGCATGACCTTGCATTTTTTAACATTAAATCCCAGCTGCCAAATCCTAGACCATTCTTCAAGCTTAGCTAGATCCCTCCTCATGTTATCTACACCTTCCTGGGTGTCTACTCTACTGCAGATTTTGGTATTATCTGCAAAGAGGCAAACCTTACCCGACAGCCCTTCTGCTATATCACTAACAAACATGTTAAAAATAATCGGGCCAAGGACAGATCCCTGGGGCACACCACTGGTAACTTTCTTCTCTTCAGAGTGAGCTCCACTTACATGAACCCTTTGTCGCCTCTCACTCAACCAATTTCTAACCCAAGCAGTAACTTTAGGGTCCATCCCTAGGGTGCTCAGTTTTTTATAAGTCGCCTATAAGGAACAGTGTCAAAGGCTATCTCCAGGAACAAGCAGGAATGAGTCTTCACATATGGGTACGTCGGTACCGACGGAGCCTGCGCGGGAACGCTCCCCAGCTTCCCAAAAAGGAAAGTTTTTGGGAGCATCCCACAGCGCCTGCGCGCTGCTTTCCCGCCTTTCCTAACCGCCTCTCCCCAGTTCTTCTTTTCCGCGGAGCCAGCAGGTCGTGTTCCTGTCACCGCTGAAGAAGTTCTTTGTTTTATTTTATTTCTTTGGTCGCGCGTCTGCCTTCCCCGACGTTGGACCGGTACCGCCGGTCTTTCTTTCTTTTGTTATTAAAAAAAAAAAAAAAGAATATATTTTTCCCTCACTTAGTGTATTTTTCCTCTTTTGGGCCTTAGGCCTCACAAGAAATTTTCCTCATGGAAAAACCATCCTCTGGGTTTAAAAAATGCACTAAATGCAGCGGTACTATTTCTGTCACAGACACCCATGTATGGTGTCTTAAATGTTTGGGTCCTGACCACTCCATTTTGGATTGTTCGTCCTGCTCCTTGATGTCTAAACGAGGTTTACAGAACCGAGCAGCTAAGCTCCATGTGCTGTTTCCCTCTGATGCAGCTTCAGTGGCATCGACGTCTTCCAGGGCTTCTACTTCCTCCCATGGATCTCAGGTAACCTAACATAAATCCAGCCGGTCCTCGAAGGGTAGATCTCCTTCCAAGCATCGAGATGCCTCCGGGCTTGCCCTCGAGGATCCCGCACCGGCAAAACAACCCCGGCGGGAAGCTCCGGCTTCCAAAGCTCCACCTATGGGGTTACAGGTTGACATCGATGGCACGGCCTCGACCGATCACCTGTTAGAATGCTCTGGGGTACCGGCGCAACCTTCCGGTACCGAATTCCAGGCATTCATGGTGTCAATGGATCAGAATGTTCTATCCATGCAGCAGGCTATCATGGCCTTCATTTAAGCTTCTACGCTGCTGATACCACAACAAACTCCGTTGTCGGTATCAGCTCCGGTACCGGCACCAGTGTCGGTACCGGTACCGACTGCATCAACATCGACCAGGATGCCGACTGCAGCGGTTAATGTCCAGGGATGCCCATCGGTACCGAACCGGTACCGATGACGCCCGATGTCGATACCGCTCGATACGCGTATCGAGCTTTGGAAGAGCACCCTGACAGTTGATACTTTGATTCCTCCGAAGATTCTGATGCATCGGAGGAGTCTGCTGAAGTATCCATAGCCCTTCCTGAAGAGCCTTCTTCTGCAAAAAGAAGAATGTCTCCTCCAGAGGACTTGTCCTTTCAAGACTTCATAAGAGAAGTGGCTAAAGGGCTTTCTATTTCAGTAACCTCTGAATCAGAGCCTAGAGCTAAAAAATTGGATATTTTAGGTTATTCTAAGGCTCCTAAGGAGGCAGTCACCTTGCCAATTCATGAGATTCTTTATGATCACATGATTGACTTATGGGAGACTCCTCTCACTATCTCTCCTCATTCTCGTAGATTGGACACTATGTACTGTGTCCCTCCTTGTCCTGGGTTTCATAAAACACAGCTTCCTCACCATTCTATTGTGGTGGAGTCAGCTATGAAAAAGATAAAGAGTGCAAAAAGACACTCCTCTGCTCCTCCAGGAAGAGAATGCAGGACCTTGGATGCTTTTGGTAGGAAAATCTTCCAAGCCAGTATGCTCATTGCCAGAATCAACTCCTATAGTCTTTATATGGGTATGTTTCTGAAAGAAGTTGCAAATAAGCTGCACACTTTCCTCCCTTTTCTTCCAGAGGATAAAAGGGAAGAATTTCTTATTTGGATTAAGCATACTCAAGATATTTCAAAAGTTTTCCAACCATGCAGCTTTTGACTCCTTTGAGGGTGCCAGCAGGGCTTCGGCCATTGCCATAGCTGCACGCAGAATTGCTTGGCTCCAAGCTTCTGATCTAGAATTTTGGGTCCAGGATGGCTTGGGAAATCTTCCCTGTACAGGAGAAAACTTGTTCGGCAAAGATTGGCAAATAAAAGCCACTCAAATGGATGCAGGAAATTCTGCTTTGGATAGACTTTCAAAGTCAACCTCCATTCCTGACAAGAAAAAAACTTTCAAGAAGTCTTTTTTCAAGAAAGGCAGATTCCATCCTGCTTCTGGCCAACAATCAGGTCGTTTTGCTGCTAAGCGTCAGCAACCTAAACAGGCCAGGCCTAAGCCTACAGGGGCTGCTGCAACTCAGCAGACCCAGCCTCCTCAGGGTTTTTGACTTGATGCTAGAGAACGTAGCCTTTCTGGCTCTGAAACAGCCAGAGCCTCTCACCATTCCAGGAAGGTTAGCTCATTTTGCTCCCAGATTGGGAGCAAATTACAGCAGAGCAGTGGACCCTCTCCATCATAAGGGAGGGCTACAAGCTTCATTTCTCAAACCTTTCTCCTCACACCATGGTGAGACATTTCAATTCTCCAACATCTCTCCTCGACCTTCTAGGTCAGGAGGTGGCTGCCCTTCTTGCCCAAGGGGCAATAGAAGAAGTACCTCTTCTTCAACAAGGGTCAGGGTTTTACTCCCCCTACTTTCTGATCCCAAAGAAAACAGGGGGCTACAAACCCATATTAGATCTCAGAGAATTGAACAAATTTCTATGCAAGGAGAAATTCAAGATGCTTTCTCTGGGCACTCTCCTTCCATACCTTCAGAGTCAGGATTGGCTTTGTTCTCTAGATCTCAAGGATGCGTACACACATGTCCTCATCCATCCATCTCACAGAAGGTTCCTCCGTTTTCTTTTCCAAGGAAAGCATTACCAATACAGGGTGCTTCCTTTCGATCTGGCCTCTGCTCCAAGAGTGTTCACCAAATGCATGGCAGTAGTAGCTGCATTTCTACGCACTCTGGGAATATTTGTATTCCCATACCTGGACGACTGGCTCATCCGAGCTCCATCTCAGTCAGAGGCCCAGACTTCCCTGGACTGCACAAGGCGCATTCTGCAGTATCTGGGACTTGTGGTAAACCTCCCAAAGTCCCAGCTCACCCCTACTCAGTCCCTATTTTTTTTAGACAGTTTTTTTGTATACCGCCTTATCCTTCAATCAAAGCGGTCACAACACAATTGGGGGATACATTTAACACGCGGGAATATGAGACACATACACTAATACTTACAGGGAACATGGGCTATGGCGGGTTAAGTGGCTTGCCCAAGACCACAAGGAGCATCTGTGGGACTAGAGTTCATAGGGGCCTGGCTGGATACTACCACTGCAAGGGCCTATCTTCCTCAGGCCCGTTGCCTACGCCTAGTGCAGTTAGCCTCCCAGATTCAGTCAAAGAGCTATTTAACTGCCCGGGAGATGCTACAACTGCTAGGCCACATGGCATCCACAGTGCATGTGGTACCCTATGCTCGCCTTCACATGAGAGCAGCTCAATGGACTTTGTCCACCCAGTGGACTCAAGCATCAGGGGCTCTCTCAGACCAAATAGCAACCTCCAGGCGCCTCTTTTGGTCTCTCCAGTGGTGGATGTCCACCCAAAATCTGTTGCTGGGGTCCCCCTTCCAACAGTTGTTGCCCCAGGCAACCCTCACAACAGATGCCTCCCAAACAGGTTGGGGAGCTCATCTACAAGACCTCTCCACTCAGGGCACTTGGTCTCCACAGGAGACCTCTCTACATATCAATCACTTGGAGCTCCGAGCAGTTTTTCTAGCTCTCAAGGTCTTCCATACCCTGCTCAGCTACAAGACAGTCCTCATTCATACGGACAATCAGGTAGCCATGTTTTACATAAACAAGCAAGGAGGAACTGGCTCTCTTGTCGCTTTGCAACGAAGCTTTAAGATTGTGGGCCTTCACTAGAGAGCATCAAATCCATCTCCTGGCCATATACCTTCCAGGAATCCAAAACTCTTGGGCAGGCAGACAAACTCAGTCGAGTTCTGCTTCCACACGAATGGTCCCTGCACATGGACCAAGTACTCAGAATCTTTCAAGAGTGGGGAACCCCGGACATAGACCTCTTTGCAATTCCATGGAATGCCAAACTTCCCCGGTTATGTTCCAGAATTCCGTGTCAGGGAGTTCAGGCCAAGGATGCCTTCCTCCTTCACTGGGGTAAAGACTTCCTGTATGCTTTTCCACCCATTCCCTTAATTCCCAAGACTCTGTTCAAGCTCCAGAGGGATCAAGGATCCATGATCCTCATAGCTCCACGCTGGCCACGCCAAGTGTGGTACCCTCTACTTCTACATCTCTCTCAAGCTCCCTCCCTAGACTTGGGAGCTGCTCCAGACCTTCTGTCCCAGGAGGAGGGGACTTTGTGGCACCCAAACCCCAAGTCCCTTCACCTCAGAGCTTGGTTGCTGAAGGCCTAGACCTTCAAGGTTGGAATCTTTCTCAGCAGGTGAAGGATATCCTCCATGCTTCCAGAAAACCTTCTACTAGACATTCCTATGCTTTTAAATGGAAAAGGTTTTCCATTTGGTGTACTGAGAAGTGTCTTGACCCTCTAGCACTACCTTTGAATTCTCTATTGGAATATCTCCTGCATCTCTCCAATGCAGGCCTTAAGACGAATTCAGGAAGGGTCCATTTGAGTGCTATTGCAGCATCCCTTAAGCCTATCAATGGACAGCCTATCTCCTCTCATCCTCTTATTGCAAGATTCATGAAAGGCCTAACTTTAACTAAACCTCCCATTAGGCCTCCTCCGGTGGCATAGGACTTAAATTTGGTTCTTGGTCAGCTTATGAAGCCACCTTTTGAACCTTTAGCCACCACCTCCTTGAAATTTCTTTCCTGGAAGGTTATTTTCCTCATTGCAGTCACCTCAGCTCGCCGCATCAGTGATCTGCAGGCCTTAGTGACTAATCCACCTTATACAAGGTTTCATCATGATAAGGTAATCCTTAGGACCAATCCACACTTTATGCCTAAAGTGGTCTCACCTTTTCATCTAAATCAAGAGGTATATTTACCTGTCTTTTTTCCAGGTCCTCATGCATCAAGTGCAGAGAGGAATCTTCATACCCTGGATTGTAAGAGAGCTCTTGCCTTTTACTTACAAAGGACACAGCAACATAGAAAGTCTTCTCAACTCTTTGTTGCCTTTGATCCCTCTCATTTGGGACTTCCAGTCTCTAAGAGGACACTGTCCAATTGGATTGCTCAGTGTATTTCTTTCGCCTACCAGAGTAAGAACCTTTCTCTGGAGGGCCATGTCACAGCTCATAATGTGAGGGCCATGGCCACCTCTATGGCTCATTTAAATTTTGTGTCCATCGACCAGATCTGTAGAGCAGCCTCTTGGGCCTCGGTTCATACTTTCACAGCCCATTACTGTTTGGACAAGGACTCCCGCCGGGATGCCTTGTTTGGTCAGGCTGTTCTCAAACACCTGTTCCATGCTTAATCAACTCCTGCCCTCCTTCCCTGGATGGATGCCTGAGATCCATAGGAGGAGATAGAGCCCTTCCCAGGGTCTCATAACCTTGGGGATCTCCCAGGCATCTCTAGCTAGGGAGTCCCCATATGTGAAGACTCATTCCTGCTTGTTCCTGGAGATAGCACATTTACTTACCTGTAACAGGTGATCTCTGGGAACAGCAGGAATAAGTCTTCACAACCCACCCACCTCCCCTAGGAGTTGTATCTCTCTATCTATTTTTCCTTTCCTCTCTCTCTTTGTCTCAGCTTTAAAACTCGAACTGGGGAGAGGCGGGAAGGCAGTGCGCAGGTGCTGTGGGATGCTCCCAAAAGCTTTCCTTTTTGGGAAGCTGGGGAGCGTTCCCGCGCAGGCTCCGTCGGTACCGACGTACCCATATGTGAAGACTTATTCCTGCTGTTCCCAGAGATCACCTGTTACAGGTAAGTAACTGTGCTTTACTGAAATCTAAATACACCACATCTAGGGCTCTCCCTTGGTCCCACTCCTTGGTCACCCAGTCAAAGAAATCAGTTAGATTTGTCTGGCAAGACCTGCCTCTGGTGAATCCATGCTGCCTTAGATCCTGTAATCTGCTTGACTCCAGAAACCTCACTCTTTTCTCCTTCAGCAGTGTTACTAATAATTTACTCACCACCGAAGTTAAACTAACCAGCCTGTCGTTTTCAACCACATCCTCACGTCCGCTTTTGTGTAAAGGGACCACATAAGCCTCTCTCCAGTTCTTTGGCACCACTCCCGACTCCAACGAGGCATTGAAAAGGTCAGTCAGTGGAGCTGCTAGAACGTCCCCAAGTTCCCTCAGTATTCTAGGGCGTATCCCATCCAGTCCCATCGCCTTGTCTACTTTAAGTTTAGCTAGTTTCTCATGAACACAGTCTTCTGAAAATTCTTCAAGATGCCCCTTGCTTCTGTTCCTATTTGTGGGTGTTTTCTGAGGTCCTGTTCCTGATTCTTCATCTGTTGACACAGAACAGAAATATTTGTTAAGCAATTCCGCTTTATCCTCTTCAGGACATATTCCTCCCCTTCACCCTTGAGTCTGACAATACCACTTTTGCCCTTCCTTTTCTCACTAACATATCTGAAAAATGTCTTATCCCCCCCATTTTATTGCATTGGCTATTTTCTCCTCTTTTTGAATCTTTGCTTTCTTGACTACTATGCTAACTTCTCTAAGTTTTTCAAATTATAGATGCCTGTCTTCGTCTCTCTATGATCTCTTGTATTTCATGAAGGCCTCCCTCTTTTTCTTCACCTTTTCATCTACTTCTTTCGAAAACCATAGCGGTCTCCTTTTCCTTTTACCTTTATTTACCATTTTAACAAAAAGGTTGGTTGCCCTTAAAATATCCCCTTTCAGTTTTGCCCACTGTTTTTCTTCATCCCCAGCTGTTCCCATCACGCTAACGACTCCCTGAGGTATTGGCCCATCTTGGCAAAGTTAGTTTTCCTAAAGTCTAAGACCCTTGCTTTTGAATGGATTCTAAAACCCTAATCCTAATACTGAACCACACCATCTGGTGATCACTGGATGCAAGATGATCTCCCACTATAACATCAGAAAGACTTTCACCATTGGCAAGCACAAAGTCCAATATGGCCCCTTCATGTGTGGGGTCTGCTACCAATTGCCTGAATAGTTCTGCCTGTTAAAAATCCAGGATCTCCTTACTTCTAGATGATACTGCAGCAGGAATGTGCCAAGCAACATCTGGCATATTGAAAACCCCTATCAGTAGCACTTCCCCATTCCTAGCAATGCTGCGTATGTCTTCAATTAACTCTCCATCCACCTCTTCCTCTTGTGAGGGAGATCTGTATATCACGCCAAATGCAAATAGATTTCTCTTTCCCTCTTTCTAGTTTAACCCACAGTGCTTCCTCTTCTCTCCCTTTTAAGCTCTGTAATTCCAAAGCTTTAATATTATTTTTTACATATAGTGCCACTCCTCCTTCCCTTCTTCCTACCCTGTCCTTTCTGAATAAAGTATAGCCTGGTATAGTTACATCCCAGTCATGGTTTTCTGTGAACTTTGTTTCTGTAACTGCCACTAAATCCAAGTCAGTCACCCCCATTAAAGCTTCAACATCTGGGATCTTATTTCCCATGCTACGGGCATTTATTCATACCGTTTTCCATATGTTGCGTCTTTTACCCATTTCCATAAAGGTGTTTAATGTTTCACTTACCTGGGGGCTTTCTTCACCCATCCCCAACGAATCTAGTAGATTAGTCAGTCTGCTACTGAAGACACGTCAACCTTTCTTGGACAGATGGATGCCATCTGTGCTCTGCAACCCTTGGAACAGCATCCCATGATCCAGGAAACCAAAACGCTCTTGATGACACCATCCACGCAACCATGCATTCATCTCCAGGATGCGAGCTTCTCTCCCTTGGTCTTTACCCTCAACAGGGAGAGTTGAAGAGAACACCACCTGTGCCACCTATCTGCTTCACCCTCTCTCCCAGAGCCATGAAGTCACTTTTGATATGCTCAATAGGATACCTGGCAGTATCATTTGTGCCGACATGGATTAGCAACATTGGGTAATAGTCAGTGGGCTTGACGAGTCTCGGCAAACTCTCCATAACATCTCGGATTTTGGCACCTGGCAGACAGCATACCTCTCTGGACATCAAGTCTGGTCGGCAGATGTACGCCTCAGTACCCCTCAGAAGAGAGTCACCAACCACCACTACGCTTTGCTTCCTTGTGGTCAGTGATTCTGCAACTTTGGGGTACTTGAGCTCTGGTTCTTCCCTTTCCAGGGATGCTTTCACCTCTTGCACTTCCAGGGCTGCATAATGGTTCTATTCCTTCTGTCTTTCCCTCACTCACCATTACTACATATCCATGCTTGGTAATCACCATCCTCCTCTCACTCATCTCATTGCCAACTTCCCATGGCTTCTTTCACATAGTTACACCATGCCCACCATCTCCCTCTCTCTTTCACTACCCTATTTCAGTAGCCCCTAATCCCCTCACCCTTCCACTTTACCCCCAAAGTCCAACATCTTCCCCTTTATCTCCACCTCTCAAGCCCTTTTTTTCCTTTCTCCCAATCCATAGACTAACAGTTTTCCATCCCCTTTCCCTTCTTCATCTTCTCCTCCCTCTAATAGTCTGGAATCTCTCCTATCTCCTCTGCCAGCCCAGTATCTTCTCTCTCTCTTCCTGCCTGTAGCATTCACTTCCGGTGCACAGTTCAATGTCTCCGCTCACTGGAAGCGAATGCTACAGGCAGCACTGTCTGCTTCATGAAGACTCAGAGAAAGAAAGATGAAGCTGGGGATGGTGCTGCATGACCCCTTCTCAGTTTCTTTTGTGTATTGTTTGCACTTTATTTTATTAGATGACTTATTTTTGTATTTCATCTTTATTATTTTTTTTCCTTTTTCAGTGCATTTCTCTGTTTTCTGATATATTTTCCTTTTTTGTTCTCTTACCTATTCTGTTGTTCCCTTTCAACTCTTTTTTTATATCCTACTGCTACAATTTTTGTCGCTTATAATTTCTCATTTCCTTTTTTTTAGCTTTTGTTTCTCTATCCTTCTTCATAGTATTTACCATATTTTCCTTTCTTACTCCCCTTTTCTTGTCTGTTATGCATGTACCTCACCCTTCCTCTCTCACATTTATCTCCCTTCTCCTAAAACGCATGCATTCATCTATCAAACGCACACTGCTCTCTTTCAGCTATGCACATCCAGTTCATTTCTGTTCCTCTGACATATTCATCTCTTCTTTCCCTCTTCTTCCACAACAAATGCTTCCTCCTCCTATACGCCCATTTTTCTCCTTCTGTCTCAATTGCCCTATCTCCAGAACTGTGGAAGCCTCCTTTAAATTACCCTAGTAGAAGCTTTCTAGTACTACCTCTATTGCTTATCATTTGTATAGTTCTACAAGTTATACGCAGCGCTGTACATACAAACAGAAAGGGGATTGGAGGTGGTTTTGACATATATTGGTGATAAACAGAATAAAGTGTTATGATCCAAAAGTAGTCTCAAAGAGATGGGTTTTTAGCCTGGATTTGAATAGGACCAGAAATGGAGCTTGACACACTGTCTCAGGTAGTCTGTTCCAGACTTAAGGCTGCTGGTTCATCCTAACTGTAGTATTATGAGGGTTCTGACTGATGTGGTTCTACTTACAGTATCTGAGAGCAATGTGGGCATGAGACTTGCCTGTTGTTCTTCGTTGGCAGATGCTCCTTGCATTTTGTTCATAGTCCCTTCCTCTCTAGCTCTAGAGCTGCTGCCTAATCCAGAGCAGCTATCTGTGGGAGCTATTTAGAGACCCATGGGGTCAGCTAATATCTCTTACAGTAAAATCCAGGGGGAGAGAAATGGTGGTATATGTAGAGATAGGCAAGCCAGGAAAATTTAATAGGTAAGCTGAGCCAAGGATTTGGGCTTCGCTCAAAAAAAAAAAATTAAAACACAAAATTGAGCCAATTTAATAATATTCAGGGACCTAGTTAAACAACTCTGTTTCTTGAGACAAAATAATATCTTAAGTAGAAACATTATGACTAATTCAAAATCAATATATCAATATGTGAAATAGTAAGTGAACCTCTAGTTCCTATAGTACAACTAATTGGCTAAGCAGAATCTGGTGCTTAAGCAGTTGGGTAATAAGTAAAACAAACCTGCAGAATAAATCTGAGTTTGGGCATCCTGCCTTACATACGGGGCTTGTACAGCCATTAGGCAATCACTTAGGGCAGCAGTTTCCAAGGGGCAGTAAAGAGAGCAGCAACATCCAAGCCAAACTATAGATGCTGACAGCTACACAAACTCAAAGAGCCATCAGCGCATGGTCTTTAACTGCAGGGTGAGTGGTCACACTTGTATATAAAATTAAAGTCGTGTATTTAAAAGTATGGTGTCTATATATTTTTACAAGATTGTGGAAGGGTGGTGTTTCAGTGGTATGATTGTTGAGTTAAAGATCAAAATGGGGGAGGGGTCTGTAAGGCTGAAAGTTCACCTATGGTGCCCAATATCCTTGTACTGGCCCTGTTTATATAAAGGTCCAAAAGATTTTTGAGTTTGGTCTTCACCATAAAAATAAATGGAACAAGGATCACGTGATGTGGTGAGAGCGAGCGGACGTGGATCGCTTGTGCTCCGGGCCCCCAACCCTCGCGCCGGGAAATTGTGCCGTGAATTAGCCATCGGGTTGCCGGACAGAGAGCGGAGGAGTGTGGGACGGCATTGGAGAACAGCATTGTGGTGAGTGGAGTATGGCGGCTGCAGTTAAAGCAAGCAGGAGGGAAAAAGACAGGGCGGCTGAGCCGCACAAGATCGCGGCGTTGCCGCTGATACTGAGCCCTTCAATATCGCCGGCATTGGATGAAATATCAGCAGCGGTGGCTGGAGCACTGTCAGCCCAGTTTGAAGTGCTGAATGAAAAAATGGACACTTTGCAAAGCTCCTTGAGCACACTGGGCAGTTTGATGCAAGAAGCAGAGGCCCATATTGTGCGGCAGGAGGAGACTGTGGAAATTCTATCACAGGAGATAGGAAGAATGCGAGCGGTGATGGCAGCACAGGAAGCCAAAACGGATGATTTAGAAAAAAGCACCAGACTAAATAATTTGCGCTTTCTGGGGATATCGGAAGCTATCTTGGACAGTGATTTGAAAGCCCATGTGGAGACTCTGGTTTCTTCCCTGGTAGACGACGAAGAGGAGAGTGGCTGAATACTGCTAGAGCACGTGCACAGAGTGGGGCCCAAACATTCGAAGGATTGTAGGCCCCGTGTGGTCTTGGTTCAATTTTTACAGTTCCCGCAGAAAAAAGCAGTATTGAGAGCGGCCCAAAGGAAAGGGGTCATCGAAAGAGACAATATACGGCTGTGGGTGGTGCAGGACTATTCAGCTGCTTTGAGTCAACAGAGGAGGGCATATGCGCCCATTTGCCAGAAGCTAGTTGATGCCAATGTCAAATTCATGGTACAGTATCCGGCCAGGCTTCATGTCACCCATGAGGGATGGCACAGAGTTTTTGAATCGGTGGCAGAGGCATCCCAGTATGTGGAAGGATTGGTGAAGAGTGTGTCGGCAGCCACTGGGGAACCATCTGGAGTGCCTTGAGAAGAAGCCCAGGCCAGCTTTGCTGGATGCGGAGTTAAAAGTTGGTGGAGACTGGACTGAACAGTAACGGTATGAAAGAGTGGACTATGTGTGCTAGTTTTATCTGCCTGCAGTGGAGATGGAAGGGCTCTGAGGCAGAACAGTGTGATTAGCCCATCTTTTGGGAGTGCAAAATGGAAGAAAAATGCAGTGGGGTATGGCTTCCTGAGGTGGAGGGGGAGAGGCGGGCGGGGGGAGTTGGATTGTTTGAGAAATGTGTAATAATGTTATTTGTGAAAGCACTGGAGGTTTAAGTATGTTAAGTAGGGTGGAAGTGTATAGGAGGGCTGGGAGGGTAAGGTGGGAGGGAGTGAGGAAGGTTGGGAAAAGTAAAGGCTTAGGGCCAAGGTTGGTTGAGATGAACGGAAGTATGGAATGGTGGGGGTAAGTTTGGGTTATCATGAAGAGGGGGTGAAGGGTTAATATGGTAAGAGGCGTGGGGGAAGGGGGTACCCACACACATCTTTGGTGATCAGTTAGGAGAGGGAGGGGTGATTATAGTAATGGGGTGGAAGTGGAATCAGTGGGAGGGGAGGGGTGCAGGGAATAGTAGGGGGGTGGGGAGGGAGGGGTGCAGCCAGAAGTGATTATTAGGACTAATCCATGTAAAGAGAAGAGATGTTAGGGGGGGCCTCAGGCTGGGGGGGCCTTGCCTCAGGAGACTTTGAATACAGTGCGGGTTGAATTTCATTGGTACCCGCCAACCTGAAGGTTATCTCTTGGAATGTATGTGGGATAGGAAGCCTGATTAAGAGGCATAAACTATTGCGAGCATTAGCGAGGCAAAATTGTGATATTGCTATGTTACAGGAGACCCACCAGACTGCCGAGGAGCACCTTAAGTTGCAGAGAGACTGAGTGGGATGCGGATGGGGAGCCCCAACGAAGGGAAAAAAAAGGTGGAGTGGTCATTTTGATGCACAAGCGAGTTAGATTTGTTTTGGAGCGTGTATATGTGGACCCGGATGGAAGGTATATACTATTGCATGGAGCGTTAGAGAGATGTCCAATAGTATTGGGCAATCTATACAGCCCGAACGTGTTGGATAGGGCATCGTATGCCCACTTGGCCTCCTGAGTAGAGCAAATACCGGACGTCCCCCTGGTTCTGGCTGGAGATTTTAATGGTGTGTTCGAAATTGAGTTGGATATGACGAGGGGAGGGGGGGATAGAGCATGATCACAGACCACGAAAGCGTTGCAGGGTCTGCGGCGTAGATTGGGTGGTAGATCCATGGCGCTTACTACACCCGACGGAGAGAGAGATTTTACCCATCAATCGCGGGCGCACGGTTTGAGCGCGCAGATTGACTATATTTTGGTGTCAGAAAGGCTTTTCGCTGGGATAACAGATGCGCAAATTGGCCCCACTGAGATCTCTGATCATGCTCTCGTTTGGGCAGAGTTTGACTGGCATGATGTCACATCACAGGCTAGACTCTGGCGTTTTCCAGCACACTTACATAGAGATACTGAGTTTCACGTTTATCTTAAACAGAAGTGTCAAGAGTTTCTGGTACACAATGGGACCACATCAGGAAGAGCCAGAGTTATTTTGAGAGACCTCAAAGGTCGTCTTGCGCAGGGATGTTATTGGGTACACGGCCCGGAAAAGGAGAGTGCTTACAGAACAGATTGCTCGTTTGGAAAGATTAGTGGTGAAGGAACGGAGGAGGTGGGCAGGGCGACCAGGCACTGAAGGCAAGAGAAAACTGTGGGAGGCCCAGACAGCCTTGAATGAATTACTCCATCGAAGGGCCAAAAAATCTTATATGTATTACTGGTTTCAGTTATACCGTTTTAGAGATAAACCTGGGAAGCTTTTAGCAAGGTGCCTTAGGGGTAGTAGGGGTGCTCGCTCAGTGGCGGCATTGCAGGATGAACAAGGTGGGTTACACAAGGAAAACTGAGCGATCGCCCAAGTGTTTTGATCTTTTTATCAGAAGCTGTATTCCGTGGAAGAAGGGTTCTTACTTATCATGGAGAAGTACTTGCGAGAGTTGCAGATCCCCCTGTTGGAGGCTGATAAAAGGAAACAATTTGATGAGCCGATAATGCTAAGTGAGGTACAACATGTCATCCAGAAAGCTAATTGTTATAAGGCCCCCAGCTCTGATAGTTTTGGGGCAGAATTTTATAAGTTATTAGGAGACTTGGTATCCCCTTCTTTAGTGGTAGCATACCATAAAAGGACGGAGCAGGGCGCATTTACCTGGGGCGATAATCATGCGCACATTATACTAATATCTAAGCCAGGAAAAGATCCCACACAGGCAGCATCTTATAGGCCTATTTCATTGTTAAACTTTGACATCAAAGTGTTGTCCAAGATTTTGGTGGGTCGCCTGGCTGGGGTCTTGGGGGAATTGGTGCATGAGTCACAAGTGGGCTTTGTAAAAGGCCGATATGCAGTGCGTAATTTGCGGAAGATTCTTGCGTCATTGGAGTGGGTGCGGGAGCACGAGCTGAAATCGCTTTTGATTAGCTTTGACGCGGAGAAAGCTTTTGATTGGGTGAACTGGCAGTATTTAAAAGGCCTCTTACCATATTATGGTTTGGGCATTTCTTTTTGTAACATGGTGGAACTTCTTTATGCGAGGCCAACGGCGGGAGTGTTATGCAATGGTGTGCTATCAGACACCTTTCCTCTAGAGAGAGGCACACGTCAGGGCTGCCCGCTCTTCCCCTTGTTATTTGTGCTGTCATTAGATCCCCTGGTATGGAGGATAGAGCAGTCCAAGGAAATACGGGGGGGGGGGGGGGGGGTGTGTATTGGAAGCCATAGTTTTAAAATGGCAGCTTTTGCCGATGATATGTTGGTGCATTTGCTCTCTCCACAACAGTCTTTGTCTAGACTATTAGAAGAATTTGCTCTGTTTGGGAGTTTTGCAGTGCTTCGTATCAATATGGACAAATCGGAGGCACTGGACATGCCGGGTATAATTAGGGGAAAATGGGAAGGTACTTTCCCATTAAAATGGGCCAAGAACTCATTCGTGTATCTGGGTATTCTTTTGACCTGGGATCCGCAGGAGTTGTATAAGCAAAATTTTGAGAGGATCTTCCTGAAAGTTCGTACACAATTGCAGGCGTGGAACCCACTTCCGTTATCCCTACTGGGGAGGGTGGTGGCATTGAGTGATTCTGCCAAGAGTACTTTATTGGCTACAAACCCTACCCAAGTGGCTGTTACGATGAGACCTCAATCGTATGGATTCGGAGATTCAAGGGTTTTTATGGAAGGGGGCGAGGGCATGTATCCCGCTAATTCGATTAAGAGGAGGATGGAAGAAAGGGGGGATAGGAGTCCCGGATTTACGGCTTTATGCTCTGGCTTGTCAAGCACGACTCGTGGGGGACTGGCTAGGGAATACAGAAGTGTATACCCCCAGGACATTAGAAGAGGCCTTAGTGGCACAATGGACTTTGACGGCAGTTTTGCATCTGGAGAGTTCATGTATGCCGCGAAGAGTATCTGGAATTGTCGTGCTGGATTCATTACGTCGTACGTGGCGGCAATTGAACAGATACTGGGGTGGGTCTCCAGCGGTTTCCAGCTGGCTACCCCTGCAGGGCAATGTTAGGTTTACCCCTGGTTCTGATTCAACTGTATTTCATCAATGGGGAATCCAAGGGATCCGGAACCTAGGTCATGTAATGGAGCCAACAGGGAGGTGTAGGTCATTTGAGACTCTTTGCAGGGAGTATGAGCTGAGTAAACGGCACTGTTTTGCTTACGTTCAGCTAGCTCACTATGTCACTTCCCTTCCAGAGGAGGAATTAACCGTGGAAAGATCTGTGTGAATCCTAGATTTCTTTGCAATAGGGGCTGAGGCCCCACCTACAATTTCAGATCTGAAAAGACGCTTAGAGGGATATGTTACTTTGCCGGATTATTCAGCAGAGGAGGTTCACTGGGTGAGGGAACTGAATCGGGAGGTGGCCCCAGGCTCGATCCGAAGGGCTCTGGGTCAGATTGCGGTGCTGGTAGAAGGGGCTAGGTGGCGAGAGATACAGTTTAAGTGTATTATCCGGGCACAGTTTTTTTCCGAAAAGAGCCCTGCGGAGTCGCCTCACTTTGTTTGGGGGATGTCCTAAATGTTCTCGCTCTTTGGCTGATTTGGGGCATATGTGGTGGGGATGCCATAAAATTCGGAGGTACTGGATGCGGATCAGTGAGTTTGAGTAGTCTATTGCTACAGCAGATTAGTTGGACCAGGTCTTTTGTAGTTCTGGATCAACTTGGACCACTCCACCCAAAGGGGAGGTGGGAGTGAGTACTTGTGCAGAAGGCATGTCTGGTGGGTAAAGGTCCGGTACTTCATAGGTGGAGAGAGCCCCTCCCCCCGACCTTTTGGGAATGGCGTAATAGCTTTCATCAGTTAATGCTTTTTGAGAGGAGGGGAGCAAGGGGGAGTGTTTCCCGCCGGACCTCTTTTTTGCTGGTCTTGGGAGCCTTATATTCGAAGACTAAATCCACATGCTTGCAACGAAGTGTTGCAAATGGGATAGGGCTTGAAAGTGGTTGGGGGGGGCTAGGATTTTGATACGACACCGAGGAATGGATGGATTAATCCTTGGGTATGACACCCATGGGTATTTTTTAGGGCCGGAGGAAGGGGGAGGAGGCTGCAAGGAGGGAGGTGGGGAAGGAGTAGGGGGGGGGGGGAAGGAGGGGTGGGTGGGAGGGGAGGGAGGAGGGAGTGGATTAATAAATATTGTACTTTACCACAATGGTTTGTTGATTGGCCCCGGGACGGTGGACAAGAGTTAGCCCCGACTGGAGGCGTTGTGCATTTTTTTATGAACGGTTATATGTTGTGTTGAAGTAGATAATAAACAGAGCTTAAAAAAATAAAATAAAATAAATGGAACTCATCATGCCATAATCTTAAGAAATTTAGTAAGTTATAATTTTCTGTAATTTACATGTGTAAATTTAGGCCTTGCCTGTGCTCTGCCAAGCTCCGACCCTGTGCATACCCTAACAGAAAGTACATACCATGAGGACTTACGTGCATGCTTACAGAATAGCAACCACCTAGAGTGCATGGGTGTCCATGCATGTAAGTCCTTTAAAATAGAGACTTTTGCATGTAAATAGCACATAACGTTCCGCACATTCCTTATAGAATTACTTTCCATATGTGCAGTGGCACTTAATATACATTTTTTTAATATCACATCCAACGTTTGAAAAAATGCAGTGACCATTGGGTTTAAATATTAATCAGGTAATTTGTTGCCATATATTTCTATGGCTTTACCTTCTTTAGCAGCACTGCAACCCTTGAAACTGAAAAAATAATATTGGTGGCTGAGCAGGTTGAAAGATATGAGGGATGAGGAATGTATATGAACTGTGACAAGGCTACTCATCTTATGGTGAATAGACTGGATAGACTGCATGATCTTTGACCTTAAAGTCTGTGTGTCTGTGGTGGTGGTTTTTTTTGTTTTTTTTACTTATATTCAAAATCTTACTTTATTTCATGTTCTTCAAGCCACTCTATAAGTGAAATTATGTGGATTTTACTTCTGCTATAGCATTATGGAATGTAGTTTTGAAAGAGGATGCTTTGGATTTGAAGTAGCAATGTTTTGATTTGTAAGAAAGGATACACCCATCAAATTACAGGAGCCATCGTATGCTTTCTGAAATGGGCATTGGTATAGATTTTAAATTAGCATACGACTGAAAATTGTGAATAGTGTCAACGTTAACAAGGATTGAGCTGTATAGAAAAGCAACTCAGTGGGTAGAGAAATAGGTTGTAAACCAGGTTCAAATCCTGCTTCTCCCACTGATACTCTCTGTGGTCTTGGGAAAGTCACTTCACCTTCCATTGCCTCAGGTATGACTAGAGTAAGCCAATAAGTCGTGTACCTTAATATGCAACTCACCTTTCCTTAGCGTCCCTCCAGTCCAGTCCCTTTCCTCTGGGTTGTGCTCCCCTTCCAGCAGCTTGGCGACTGAGCTCATCATCAAATACCACTGGCACCACCCACCAGCTCCAGTAAGCTCAGTCTCCAAGCAGCTGGAGGGAGGCAGTAAACCAGGGAACAGGGCTTACTGGAGAGACACTTAGGAGCTGAGGGGTTTAGGTTTAGGGCTCCTGAGTTCCACGGTTGGTTAATTTATTCCTTTAATTTATTTTTATTCCTTATTACCTTTTATTTTGAATTTGCTTTCTTAGAAGCAGGCAAAGAGGAGATTGTAGAGAGCCCCCCCCCCCTCTCCCACCTTCTCAGGTTTCTTTCCCTCTCGGGTGCAGGGGACAGGAGGAGGCTTGCAGTGACCCACAGCGGGTCAGTGTGGAGAAGAGTGAGGCAGAGGAATTTTTCGTTCTGCGCGCAGCCGAGGAAGTACCAGCCGGCGCACAGGGGGCATCCTGCCTGTTCTTCCCACCTCGCACCAAAGCCCTTAAGGCGGCTGAGCGTAGGGGGCAGTGAATCGCCAATGGAGACAAGGCTCCCGGAAGATCAGAGGAGTGTATTCGGGCAGGCAAAAGCAGCAAAGGCATGCCGCGTGGTGTATTGGTGGCCACTCAGCCGCTGACCGCGTGGTTCAACGCAACCTTCTGCAGGAAGCAGGATGCACGGTACCTTGCATTTTCGCGCGCTTCACACACCGTCTAGGGGGCAATTTGGAGGGAACCTTTGGCTCGGGAGAGCTGTCCCAGGGGACCCCTTTGACAGGGTTTATTTGTTAAAAAAAAAAAAGAAGAAAAGAGAAAGAAGTATATTTAAGATACAGTTTTGTGTCTAGTTCATTAGCTCATAAGTTGCTCTTGGTGGTAGTTTATCATGCCGGGCAGACCGCAGTGGTTGGTCTGCGGCACCCGGCGAGGTGCGGTATCCGAAGCCGGGGTCTGCAGAGGCTGCGCGGCAGAGGCAGCCTCAGTTGAACAGGAGATACAGATGAGTGTATCCCAGGATTTGTTGACTTCCGACTCCCAGGGATCAAGGGATCCTCTGGAAGTGGGGTGTGTGCCAGTCCTTTCTCTGCCTTTGGTTTTAGAGCAGTTGGCCCCTCCACTATCTCAACCCACGCCCTCTACTTCCTTGGGGATACTAGAAGGAGGAGGATGGGGTGGTTTCTCCCCTGAATTTGTTTTACTTCTGCATAAGGCGTAGCGGCGGTGACAAAAAAGACGACTATACCAGTTGAGGGCAGTGCGGCCCTTTAGGATACCCAGGATAGGAAGCTGGATACATTGCTAAAACAGGCCTTTGATGTCAGTGCCCTGGCTCTCCAGGCTTCAGTTTCGGGGGCCTGGGTAGCCAGGGCTTGCCTACGGTGGTCGCAGCAGCTTCAAGTTGCTGGCGACCTTTCCGGAGATGTGCAGGGGAAGCGGCCAGGATTGAGTCGGGAGCGGCTTATCTGGCAGATAGTCAATACGATCTTATTAGAAGCTTAGCAAAGAATATGGCTTCTGTGGTGGCGGTCCGTCGTTACCTTTGGCTGCGCAGTTGGGCGGCGGATGCTTCTTCAAAAGCACGCCTCAGCAGACTTCCCTTTAAGGGAAAGTTGCTTTTTGGTGAGGATTTGGATAAATTGGTGAAGGAGCTCGACGAGACTAAGGGAGGCAGGCTCCCTGAGGATAGGCCGAAGCAGAACCAGACGCCCGCTCCCGCGCATAGTCAGCCATGGGAGTTTCAGAGGTTTCGGGTGGCCAGGTCGACGCCTTTTCAGAAGGGCCGTTTCCCCTCTAGGGGGCAAGGTTTCAGGGGATTTCGGGGAGCAGGAAGGGGTTTTGGGGCCTCTTCCTTGGCCTTGGGTCCTAGAAAGCCACAATGAAACAACGGGGGCCCGGGGAAGAGTTCTGCCAGTGGGAGGACATCTAAGGCAGTTTTTCTCTGCCTGGTCCCGGGTTATTTATTTATTTATTTATTTAACAGCTCTTATATACCGCGCTATTTGACATCAGTGTGGTTTACATTAAACAAAATACACTCAGATTTAGAGAACTTGTCCAAGTTACAGGTAACAGGGGAATAAAACAAGGATTAACTGGGGAATAGCATATAAATAAATAAAAGCAATTACATCAGACTAGAGATCTTGAGTGGGTATAGAGACATATATCCGATCAATGGGTTCTGGAGGTGGTCCGAGAAGAGTATGCCCTCGAGTTTGCAAGACCAGTTCTTCCTGCGTTCGTGCAGTCCCCTTACAGATCCTCGGCAAAAGCCGTGGCATTGGAGGACACGCTTGCACGACTGCTATTGTTGGGAGCGGTTGTACCGGTTCCTTTAGACCAGTACGGTTGCAGTCGATACTCCATTTAGTTTGTAGTGCCCAAAAAGGAAGGTTCATTTCGACCGATCCTCGACCTAAAACGGCTCAATCCGTTGTCTCAGTGTTCCACACTTTCGCATGGAAACTCTGAAATCCATGATTGTGGCCGTCCGGCAGGGAGAGTTTCTGACGTCTCTAGATCTCACAAAGGCGTTTTTGCATATTCCCATACACAGGTCACATCAGCAGTTCCTGAGGTTTGCTGTGCCAAGGGAACATTTTCAGTTTCAAGCTTTGCCATTCGGCCTGGCGACGGCCCTGCAGACCTTCACCAAGGTGATGGTCGTGGTGGCCGTGGCACTTCGCAAGGAAGGGATCTTGGTCCATCTGTACCTCGAAGTCCGAGGCAGAGAGTTTGAAGGCAATGGCCAGAGTGATTGGACTCCTGAAGGAGCTGGGGTAGGTTATCAATCTGACAAAGAGCAGGTCGGTGCCCATGCAGGAAATTGAGTATCTTGGGGCTAGGTTCGACACCGTCAGGGGCAGGGTGTTCTTGCCGGTGCAGAGAGCGAAGGACCTGAGGCGTCTGGTGCGGCAGTTTCTAACCATGCCGGCGCCTTCGGCCTGCCATTATTTACAGGTACTGAGGACCATGGCGGCAACGATCGAGTTGGTGCCGTGGGCCAGCGCTCACATGCGGCTGCTTCAGCGGGCCCTCCTCCGTCGATGGTCCCATCAGCGTCAGCCCTTGTCCATAGCGCTCCCCTTCCCTCCAGTGGCCAAGGGGGCCTTGCAGTGGTGGCTGCGCCTGGGAAATTTGGAGCGTGGAATGCCCCTCGAGTCTCCACAGTGACGGACGCCAGTCTGACGGGTTGGGGGGCTCACTGCGAGGGCCGTTTCGCCCAGGGTCTCTTTAATATGATGGAAGCCCAGTGGTCCATCAACAGATTGGAGATGCGGGTGGTGGCTTTGGCTCTCAAGGTGTTCAAGCATTTGGTCCACCAGAGGGCGGTCCGGGTGCTGTCCGACAACATCACCACAGTGGCCTACATCAACCGTCAAGGTGGTACGAGCAGTCCTCTATTGGAGGAGGAGGTGGAGGGCCTGTTGCAGTGGGCCGAGGCCCATCTAATAGCCTTGTCAGCGCAACATGTAGCCGGGGTAGAAAACATCACGGTGGATTACCTGAGCAGGTACAAAGTAGACCACAGCGAGTGGGAACTCGGTCAGGAAGTGTACGAACAGGTGGTAGGCTGTTGGGGGGTCCTGGTCATGGACCTCATGGCACAATGGGAGTCGGCCAAGGTGAGCTGGTTCTTCAGCCGGAGAAAGGAAAGGATGTCAAATGGCCTGGATGCTCTGGTTCAGAGATGGCCCATGGAAGGGCTCCTGTATGTTTTTCCGCCTTGGGCTCTCATAGGAAGGGTTCTTCAGTAGGTGGAGGCCCACCGAGGGTTTGTGATTCTCATAGCCCCGGACTGGCCATGGCGGCCATGATATGCCGATCTCATGAGGCTGCTGGCCGATCGGCCATGGTGCCTTCCATGCAGAGACGATCTCCTGGCTTAGGGACCTGTGCAGATGCCTCAGGTGGATCGGTTCTCACTTACGGCCTGGCTATTGAAAGGGCAAGGCTCCGTAAGTGGGGATATTCGGGAGCTGTGATCACGACCTTGTTGAATGCT
The DNA here is from genome assembly GCA_033557465.1 of Ichthyophis bannanicus. Classification (NCBI taxonomy): domain Eukaryota; kingdom Metazoa; phylum Chordata; class Amphibia; order Gymnophiona; family Ichthyophiidae; genus Ichthyophis; species Ichthyophis bannanicus. Next base: position 1,246,685,951 of record CM066031.1, on the reverse strand, counting down.
CGCAAGCGCTCGACCTGCCTCTCTTACGTGAGGATCTGGAGAATATTTGAGGGCTGGTGTGCAGTCCAGGGGAAGAGACCCCTTGCGGTTTCGGTGCCGGAGGTGTTAGAGGTTTTACAGGCAGTTTTCGAGAAGGGCCTTGCGGCCAGTTCCTTGCGGGTTCAGTTGGCGGCCATTTCCTGTTACAGGGGCAAGGTTCACGGAAAGGCTTTAGGAGAACATGCGGACATAGGTAGGTTCCTGTGGGCAGTGCGTCACCTGCGGCCTCAGCAGAGGTCGGCGGTCACTCCCTGGGATCTTAATTTGGTGCTAAATGCTTTGGCTGGGGAACCTTACGAGCCTGTGGGGAAGGCTTCTTTGAAGGACTTAACTCTCAAGGCAGTTTTTCTAGTGGCTATCTGTTCCGCTAGGCGTATTTCGGAGCTTCAGGTTCTGTCGTGCCATCCACCTTTCATTTCTTTCTTTAAGGAGAAGGTGGTCTTGTGAATGGTTCCTTCCTTTTTGCCCAAGGTGGTTTCACTTTTTCATGTGAATCAGTCTGTTTCTCTCCCTTCCTTTCCAAATGGGGGGCTGGAAGCGGATGATGCACATTTGCACAGTCTGGATGTGCGCAGGTTGCTGAAGCGTGCTACTTGAGTTGCACAGCGGCGTTTCGGAAGTCGGAACGGTTGTTTGTCTTGTTCGGTGGACCGTGTAAAGGTGAAGTGGCGGCCAAGGCGTCCATTTCTAAATGGATCAGGGAAGCCACTGCGTCGGCCTACATCCTGAAGGTTAAGCGGGTCCCGGAAGGGTTACGAGCGCATTTGACCCATGCCCAGGCGGCCTCGTGGGTGGAGTATAGTTTGGTTCTGCCACTGGACATTTGTAGAGCAGCTACGTGGTCATCTTTACATACTTTTGCCAAGCATTACCGGTTGGATGTTCAGGCAGCATCGGATGCTGGGTTTGGGAGAGCGGTGCTTCAGTCCGGTCTTGCAGACCCCTCCCAGACTTGAACTGCTCTGTTACATCCCAGAAGAAAGGGACTGGACTGGAGGGATGCTAAGGAAAGAGTAATTAGGCCTTACTTGCTAATTAGTGTTCCTGAAGGAACTCAGTCCAGTCCCTGATCCTGCCTTCAGTGTTAAGTTTCAGAAAACTGATCACCGGCCCGAAGCATTCGATAGGGGAGTGGAGAAGATGTCCGGAGGCTCCTCACTGAGGGTTTCAGTGGCGAGGTGGAGTGGACCAGCAGGGTGCCCTGCTGATTGGTTAGGTAGGGACAGGTGCAGTATCAGGTAAGCCGCCTCCTCCTCTTCCGGGGGGTGGGAAGTTACTTCCGGGGGAGGCGGGAGGGCATATTCTGGAGTTTTGGAGTTAATTTTTAAAGTTAGTGTTAATGTTACTTAATTGTCTCTCTGTTAAGTCTGCTTTTTCAGTAGAATACTGGAGCTGGTGGGTGGTGTCAGTGGTATTTATAGCAGGGGGTCATCAAATTGATGATGAGCTCAGTCTCCAAGCTGCTAGAAGGTGTCAGCAACACTTCCCTGGTGGCCAGTGGATGCCAGGGCAGGTGGGACACAAAAATATAAGGTTAAGATTGGAGAGTCTTCTAAAGGTCCTTGTAGTTGCTTTAGTTCCAATCTTCAGTGAAACAATCAAGCTGAGTGGTGGGAATTAATAAGGCTTTTATTTCCCTTTTCCACAGTGGTTCTAAATAGTGGGTTACAACTTTAAAGCAAATGTCCTTAATGCAGGTAGAAAACAAACTCAGGGTTCAAAGCAAAAACTGTTATACGTCACAGGAATGGAGGTGCTCAAACAAATAAAGAATGCTCTGCTGGCAATTCACCCAATCACAAGTCTGGCAGTGACTCTAAACTTTCAGAAATGCAAAGTGTACAGTCCATCTCTTGGTCAGATAAATCTCCTGCCAGTTCCACTTGCATTGGCACGGTATCAGAAAGCTCTGATTCTATATCCCTGGTTTCTTGTAAAACACATTCAGGGGGTTTTGTATATTTTCTGTAGCAGCTCCCAATGTCCTTGGCCTAGCCTAGGGCATCAGCCACTTGCTGTGTTAGGCTTTAAAGTATCCTCTTTCCTTAGAGGCTTTATAGCAGCTTTATCATAGCTTTTACCATTCACAGCTTTCTTATTAGGCATACATTTCTCATACCTTGTATGGCAGCAATCCTCGAGTAACCGGCTTTCTTCCACTGCCTGCCTTTCCCAGGCAGCAGCTTGGTGAAATCCTTTTCTATGATGATTAGGCTTACCCTGTAGCCTTTGACTTCCTTCTCCTGGTGAAGGCCTGCCTCTGTACAAGCCCAGCTTCTGGCTTTCTGACTCAGTGTGGCTTGGCTTCTCCAGCTGATTCTTGTTTGGCTTAAGGTTGCAGTTACAGCAGGGCTTTTGCCTCTGAGGGCAAACAGCTCTCGGTTTGGCTTGAGCTGACACCTCCTTAGGTCCTTCCTCAGCTCCTGGGAAATCACCTCTCCCTCCTGGAATCCTCTAGCACTAGAGTAGTCAGGTTTCCACTTCCACCTCTCTCTCTCAGTGCTGCCAGTGATTCTCCCCTTGCTTCTGCTTGGGCTGCTGCTTCTGCTGGTGCTTCTATCTCCGAGGCTACCGGTACTCCTTCTGCCTCTTTTCCTTCCTCTCTTCCAGTCTTCCACACTCCCCTTATGAAGCCCTCCTGCTCTTGAGGATTGGAAGCTGGTTGGCATTTCCTCGTGACCAGCTGGGCGTGGCTCTTCAGTCTCCCTGAAGACACTCTTGCTCCCTCTAGCTGGTTCCTGGGAATATTGCAAGTCTTTTCTCTGTGAAAACCACCTTCTTTTCTCTTAACTGGGCTCTCATCAGCCCTCGCTGCATGACAAAGGGGAGCACAACCCAGAGGAAAGGGACTGGACTGGAGTTCCTTCAGGAACACTAATTAGCAGGTAAGGCCTAATTACTCTTTAGTTCAAATTTGGGAAAAGGCAAGTAATCTAAATATCCAAATCTACACTAATTTTACTTACTTAAATCAGTTTGGTTAAGTAGTGTATCAGTGTCTAGCACTTACAAGACAAATGGTTGCAAGGAGTCTATCCTAAAAAGTTTATCATTTTGATTTTGAGCTCTGGATGCTTGAGACTTGTACAGGGTCACACATATACATTGTAGGTAGGGAGAATTAGTTTCGCTAGGTGCCAGATTTCCGATTCCTTTGCTGTAAACATAAAGTTGCATCACCAAGCCATCTTGCTTCCCAAACTGATGCAGTAATGGGAGCAGTTTGGTGACAAAACAAATCTTAATGATTGACCCAGTTTGGTGGAATAAACAGGCTCCTTTTGTTCTTGTGAATGACTGATTAGGAATGAATAAGTGAACTCTCCTATCTGGAGTTGTAGGATTCAAAGTCAAGTAAACTTCATATTCTTTGATAATGGCAATTGATTAGCCTACCATCCGACTACAGCATGCTTCCCATTGTGAATTGCTCTTCTGTTAAAAAAAAAGCCATAGACACCTTTGAATATACTTTGAGCATGCTCCTTTTGTACTTGGGTTTCAAAGGTTCTGTCTGAAAGCATTCTGAGATATCTCTTGTTTGTTTCTTTTTTGGATCACTTGTTTAGAGAAAGGTGATAACAAATGAGGACTGGTTCGAAATGTCTTTGTTAGTTTAGAGGCAGTCAAATGGCAGCTCTGAATGAGATGAAGAGCAGAAGAATTTTGAAAGGTCTGTGACCATCATGACTGGAACTAGGTATTTTAGCACCTAGAATAAGCAATATGAACCAGGTCCTCAAATGCAGGGGGGCGGCTGGGCCAGGCTGAAGTGGCAGTGGCAAAGGCAGCATTTTCTCCCATACTCCCTTCATTCTTTCTTGCACCTTGCCCTCTGAAATATGGTGGTTGGAGCAAAGCCCCACCATAGTTGCATCCTGGTGACTATAATAAAAATGTCATTCAAAAAAGTAGACCAATAGCAAAAAGTAAAATCTAAGGCAAGAAAGAAGATGCTGATGCAAGACTGGAAGTACAACTTTAAAAAAGTTTGTTTCCCGGTAATAATCTGGGCATGCAAAAATTCTTCCTTTTTCTACTAGATGGCAAGAAAGAGAGAGTCATCAGTTGAAAGGCTAACAGTGCTTGAGTTTCTCTTTGGCTAGTTGTTGGTTAGCAAGGCTGGCCATGGTCTCTGTCTTATTCTTTTTCATATTCTTATTTCTTTAGTTTTATCTGCCAATCAATTATTGTTCTCAGCGGTTGCAATAGTACATACACAGTTATAATATGCTTAAACAGGACACCATTTCAAGCTAAACCAGACAATACAATGATCTAGTCTTACCCCCCAAATATCTTCTGAAACAAGAACGGCTTTCAACGCCACCTAAAAAAAGGTAGATGTCTATGCTCTCAGATAATCAATGGCAACTGGTTCCACAAAGTTGGACCACAAATGGAAACTAACCATTTTCATGCCACTTCATTATGCCGTACCGTAAAAGGTGGAATTTGTAACAGCCCATGTAAAAGAGAACGTAATGTTTTACGAATCTGTTATATTTTTTTGAAGGTGGACAAAGGTGGGTCAGTCAACGTAGTGTATCTGGATTTTCAGAAAGCCTTTGACAACGTCCCTCATGAGAGACTCTTGGTGAAATTAAAAAGTCATGGGATAGGAGGCAGTGTACTATTGTGGGTCAGGAACTGCTTAAAAGATAGAAAGCAGATGGTAGGGCTAAATGTTAAATTTTCCCAATGGAGAGAGGTGAACAGTGGAGTCCCCCAGGGATCTGTACTTGGTTCTGCTTTTTAACATAGTCGTAAATGACCTGGAAATGGGAATAATGAGTGAGGTAATCAAATTTGCAAATGACACAAACTTTTCAAAGTTGTTAAAACCCAAGAGGATTGTGAAAGACTGCAAGAGGACCTTAATAAATTGGAAGGCCTGACGTTCAAATGACAGATGAAATTTAATGTGGACAAATGCAAAGTTATGCACCTAGGAAAAAACAACCCAAACTATGGTTACACGATGCAAGGTTCCACATTAGGAATCACCACCCAGGAAAAAGATAACATGTTGAACTCCTCAGCCCAGTGTGCAGTGGCAGCCAAGAAAGCAACTAGAATGCTAGGAATCATAAGGAAAGGAATGGAGAATAAAATAAAGGATATTATAATGCCTCTGTATCATTCTATGGTATGACCACCAAAGTATTGTGCGCAGTTTTGATCACCGTATCTTAAAAAGGATATAGCGGAATTAGAAAAGGTATAGAGCAGAGCCACCAAAATGGTAACGGGGATGGAAAGCCCCTATGAGGAGAGGCTAAAAAGGATAGGCCTCTTCAACCTGGAAAAGAGACAACTGAGGGGATATATGATAGAGGTCTATAAATTAATGAATGGAGTGGAATGGGTAAATGTAGATTGATTGTTTATGCCATCAATATGTAGAAAGACTAGGGGACATGCAGTGAAGCTACAGTGTAATCTATATAAGACTAATAAGAGAAAATATTTTTTTCATTCAACGCGTAATCAAACTCTGGAATTCATTACTGGAGGATGTAGTAAAAGCTGTTAGTGTAGCTGGGTTTAAAAAAGGTTTGGACAAGTTCCAGGAAGAAAAGCCCGTAAAACCTTATTAAAGGGGACCTGGGAAATTCACTGCTTGCCCCAGTACAAGCACTGTGGAACCTGTGCCTTCTGTGGAAACTGCTAGGTACTTGTGACCTAGATTGGCCTCTGTTTGAAACAGGATATTGGGCTTGATGGACCTTGGTCTGACCCAGTATGGCTTATCTTATGTCCTTATGGTCTAGCTGGCAGATAAAATGTCAGTAGGCCAGAATTTCGGTTCTGTTGCGGATGGCATCGTGATTTGCTCTGGGCCACTGCATTCTAAGACATTTTTATTGGAGAAATCAATGGGTCCTTCCCCCTTGAAAACATCTTGGGCGATGTGCAAAGCCCTAAGGATGAGAACAGAAAAGTCAATCCGCTATCTCTGTGCCAGAAATGTGAAAAAGACTTTCCCATTGAACAAAAGACCTGAGCAGATGGTGAAACACCTCCAAAGGCTGACGCGGCACCAGTTTCAGTAGACACTATGGCCATTTTACTCCAGGGTATCAGGTCCTCTAAAACTGAAATAATAGACATGGCTACCACTCAGTTTGCAGAGCGATTTGATAATCTGGTGACCCACCTGACCGCAATAGAAGAGTGTGTTGGGACACTGGAGGACAAAGATGTGGCAGTGAGAGAAGTTGTTGGTTGGCTACGGAAAACCTTCTGATGGTTGGAAAATAAGACAGAGGACCAGGAAAATAGAGACGGAAGGCAAAATATCTGTATTTTTGGAGTCTCCGAAGGGGTGGAATTGCCAGATGTTTGTGCCTTCATAAAGAAACTACTTGACTCTTGTTTCCTGGCACAACTGGCCACTCCATTTTATGAGCTTGATCGTACACACAGAAAAACAAGGCCCAAGCCAGGGCTTGGGAAATGTTCGCATGCAATTATAGTAAGACTGTTGTGGTTCCAGGAGAAGGAGCATGTTATCTTAGAAGCCCGGAAATCTAGAGCTGCGACCTATAAAAATGTGAAGATCTCAGTTTTTTGTGACCTGAGTGCTGAAACTGTAAGGAAGAGGAAGGCATTATTGCAATATAAAGATGCCCTGGTGAAGGCAGGCCTTTTGGCTAATATTTAGTTTCCCACTTGACTCACAGTATTATACCAAGGGGAACGCAAATTTCTTCGCTCCCCTGAAGTGGAATGCCTGCTGCAATGGTTTGGAGCGCCCTGAGACAGCTCACGAAGTCCACTAGGTGATACAGCAGCATGGCTCTCAGAGAGCCCTCACGTGGCTAAGGGATCTGGTGTGACTGTCGCAGATGCGGTCTTAGTTGGTAGAAAGTTACAAGTGTGGGAAATAGCGACATCTTGGCTCCAGCTTTGGTGGTCTTGGAAGCTCTGGCCGCAGGCAAGATGGATGAAGGCTGATTGGGAGTTGTTCAGCATTTGGTAGCAATGTGTCTGGGATGTGTCTCCACAGTGGACACTTAAGTTTACTGTATGTTCTTATTTGCTTGCTTGAACCGTGGCTTTGTGGTGTTGCAAGCTGAATATAATGTTGTTCTTATGACTGTGCTCCCCCCCCCCTTTTTTTCTATTGTTGGATTTCTTGGCCTTCTCCCCTCTGGGACCTGATCTTTTCATTTGGGCCACATAGGATTGCCAAAGAGTCGGGATCCCGAGCCCGTGATGGGTATGAGTCGGGTGAATGGGGTAATATGGGTGTTTGGGGGTGGGGGTGTGTGGGCATACTGGGAAGATCAGTCGAGAGATGGATCAAGTGTGCATAGTGGTGGTGTAGGGGATGGAGGAAGGGATCTTCGATCTTATGGGAGTGGAGTGTATATCTTTCCTTTTTTCTTGGGCTTCCCCATTTGATTGCTGCTAAGATCTGATCTTAGTCGTGTGGCCCGGAGCTTCATATGCAGAGAAACTCATGGTGGTATATGCATTACTTATAAAAGAGTATTTACATGTTTTTGTACTTATGTTTGTTTAGATGTGTTGGGGTTTGGTTGGGGGATAGGGGAGGCCTAGCAGGGGGTTGTGGGGGTGTTGGTAGAGGACAGTGGGAACAAGAATGTGTGTGAATGGGTCAGGCATGGGGTGGGATTGGGAAAGGGGAAGGGTGTTCTCCCTCTTAGTGCTTTTGCTTTTATCTTTTGGTGGGTTTCTTATGTTGAGGTAATGGCTCTTAAGATTGCAATGCTTAATGTGGGGGGACTCAACAACCCTGTTAAATGCAGAAGAGCGCTTTCTTACTCTGTAGAGGGAACAGATGGATATTGCTTTATTGCAAGAGGTGAAACTGCTTTCCCTGGAGATGGAAAAACTGTAATCGGGGCATTGGAGACAGGTATTTTACTCAGTCCAAGAAGCGGGGTGTGGCCATTTTGGTGAGTTCTTGGGTCCCCTTCACCCTCTATGAGTCTGGTAGGGATGATCAGGGGTGAGTGGTGGGGCAGGTAGACCATCAGGAACTCTCTCGTCTGTATGTTTGTTCCTAATGGCCCTAAGGGGAATTTCTTCAAGCATACTTTCTCCGCCTAAGATGAAGGGTTCTGTTTGGGTGGGCGGGGATATGAACCGTGCTCTGAAGTCCTTGGACCATTCCGGACCAGTAGAGGTGGTCAGACCCCTCCCTGGCAGGGCTGCATTGCACAGGGCACTGGAGAGCATTCGTTGGGTGGACATTTGGAGGTTGCTACACCCCAAGGAGCATGATTACACACATTGTTCCGTTAAGATGCAGGGCTGTTTTCGTCTGGATCTTATGTGTGGACGGGAACTTGATCTGCAGAAGGTTGAAGGGATTTCTCTAAACTGCACTTGTAAGTGACCATGCTATGGTATGCCTTCTGGTGGACTTGGGCAGGGGGCTGGCAATGGTGGGCAACGATGGAGGGCTAATGTCACATGCTTCAGGACAAAGAAGTTCAGAAAACCATGTGAGATTGGTGGGCTGACTGTATGACCCTTAATGACACATGTAAAGTATCAAATGGCATGTTGTAGGAAGTGGGGAAAACCTATATACAAGGGAGGCTCCTATAATTGGCTTCACAAAGGAAGAGACAGCAGGAGGCTGCCTTAGATAATCTCTGAATCAAAAAATCAGCACACCCAACCAGTGAAACAAATAAGAATCCAATAAAACAAGATTCACTGAAAAAAACCTTATCAGAACTTATCTTTTTGTCGGAGCAAGCCGGAGGAGGGACGGTATGGAGACCCGCCCCACGCCAGACGGCAGGCTTCTTTTTTTAGTTGTGGTTCCTCACCAACAGAACTTTTTCACACGTATTTTATCTATAGAATTTGTCCATAGTTTAACCTTAGCTGCGATGACGGCGTTTTTTTGATGTTGTTGCCTGTTGGTTCAGTGGAGTAAGAGCACTTGAGGCAGGGCGCTAGCCCGAAACGTGCATGTCGTGCAGTTTGTACTTTTGGGGAGCAACGTCTGCAATTACAGGATGAATGAAGACTATGGACAAATCCTATAGATAAAATACATGTGAAAAAGTTCTGTTGGTGAGGAACCACAACTAAAAAAAGAAGCCTGCTGTCTGGCGTGGGGCGGGTCTCCATACCGTCCCTCCTCCGGTTTGCTCCGACAAAAAGATAAGTTCTGATAAGGTTTTTTTCAGTGAATCTTGTTTTATTAGATAATCTCTGAGCAGAGTTGGAGCTGTTGCAGGAGGAGCATAAATGGATGGGCGCCAAGAAGGTGCATCTCCAATTGTTAGAAGAAAGACGGAAAATTGAAGCCATTGAGGTGAAATGGATTGAGTTCCTTTTGCATTTAACTAAGCGCAATTTTGTGGACTTTGTGGCGCGAGCAGGGAAATTGTTGGTGTGGCAGTTCCATAAAAAACAGGCCAGTCGGCTCATCAGTGAGATTTATGACCACCAAAGGGTCCTGCAGAAGGATAGTGTCTAGATCAGGGGTGAGGAACCTGTGGCCTTAAGGCCCCATGCGGCCTTTTGGAGCGTGATGTGAAGCCTTCTGCGGCCTTCTTAAACAAGTTTTCATATTGTTATATATATGACATTGATTAATATATGTGAACTAATTTTGGCAATATGGCGATTCTGCTAGGAGTTGATTCTCGGTAAAAGCCGTTATCTGGCCGCGATAAGGTGGTATCGCTTTTCTAATTGTAGTTCTTGAAGGCGATAAAGAGGTCGCCCGACATGTCTGTTGCTGGCGACGTTGGTACGGGAAACTGGCGATAGACACTACACCCGATAACAGATGTTGACAGATGCGGAACTGGCATGGTGTAACATCACGCCTTCGGATAAATATATCACGCTGAGATTCGGAGGAGAATGCGGAGGAAGAGTAAGGGTTGGATTTTGAACGAGAGAACGCATTAACGAATCAGTTTGGAGTTGGCAGTGAAGCTTAGTGGTCACACATGCGAGTTGAAGTGTGCCACGTAGAGGAGAGTGTGCCTCAGCCTTGGCGCGTGTAGGACATAAAACCACGGTATGAGGAGGTACCTGGTGTATGACTTTGAATAAATTCTCAACATTTTCGTTCAACTTTACAGTATATGTGAAGAAACAAATTCATGATTGCAACAAAAAAGAATTGGCGCTAGTTTTGAAACTGAAATTTCTTCTCCACCTTCTGACAACACTGTGGTGACAGTTACTAACTGGCTGGCATAGAGTGTGCAGCGTTTGTGGTTCCTTCATTCAGAGTGTGTTTGTCACTTGATTACATTTTTTTTTTGCTTTCCATCATGTCGAAAAAACCCAAAAAGGTCGCAGAGTGTTTAACGATGAGTGGAAATTACAATATTATGTTGTTTCTGAGAAGGATAAAATGAGTTGTTCTGAATATTTTTATTTCTCGCCACATATCATATATAGACTTGGTGTTACCTTGCAATGAAACATTCAAGTTATTTTGCTTTGTCATTATATCACACAGAAAAGCAACATTGCTATGAAACTCCTTGCATGATAATTCACAGTGTTCATTCCTTTTCTCAAAAATTGGATTATTTGTTCACGCAAATACAAAACTTTGACTAAAACCTGTCCTTGTGATAACCAGTGCACTTTCGAATGGTAGGGCAAATCAACACTAATTACCTCATTATTCATCATTAGCATCTCACGAAATTGTCGATGTCTCGTTGCATTTGCTCAAATATAGTTCACAATTCCTACAACTTTCTGCAAAATGTCATTTAAAACAGTGGATTTGGCACAGAGACTTTCTTGATGTAAAATGCAATGAAAAGAGATAAGATCATTTTGACTTGAAACCTCTTTCTTAAGTTGTGCGATAAAGCCTTTGTTCCCTGTCATAGAAGGTGCACCGTCTGTGCATACACTTACTAAATTAGCCAGATTCGAATTACAACATTTGTCTTTAAAATCGTTAAACACATTGATTCCTTGTGTTCTGCTCTTTAGAGTGCTCAGAGTGAGCAACTCTTCATAAACACGAAAATCCTTAGTTATGGCAGAAACAAAATACAATACCTGCGCTGAGTCAGTGCAATCAGTTGATTCATCCAGCGCTATTGAATAGTACACATTTTCTTTTTGGATTATTTCTTTCAGTTGGTCTACTACATTGAGTGCTAATTCACGCTGCCAATCAGCATTAGTTCTTCTTGAAAGAGGCAGTTGTTGGTATTTGTTAACCTTATCAGGATCTAAGCATCCTACAACCTCTACGATGCAATCTTTTATAATTTCCGCATCACTAAATGGCTTACCTTTTTTCCCAAGTATATACGCCACTTTATAAGTAGCTTTTGTAGTTGCGTTTCCGATACTGTGCACTGATTGGAATAACTGCCTCTTCTTTTGCTTCCCTTCTTTCAATTTTTGTAAAGCAATCTTTCGGGATTCATCTTCTAGCTTAATGTATTTATTGTCCTTATGAGTAGAGTAGCGTTGATGTGCATTGTATTTTTTTACTGTTGAAATCACAGAATCACAGAGCAAAATTAACATTTCCTAAATCACTTCTTGACCGAAATGAGCTTCCTGTAGAGCACTTCTCTCATCTAGTAAAAATGATTAATGAAGAAAAATATTCTTTTGAACGTTTCAAACAATATGAATCGATAATAGACTCGCTAATCAAGGAATTTTTATTTATTTATTTACATTCTCTTATATACCGCGCTATTCTGCATCAGTGCGGTTTACATTGAACAAACTGAAATTACATTGAACAGGGCATTATAACTTGGAGATGACTATTTTACAGGGAACATGGGCTATGGAGGGTTAAGTGGCTTGCCCAAGACCACAAGGAGCACCTGTGGGACTAGAAACCCCAGTCCTTCTGGCCCAAGGTTGCTGTCCTCTAGTGGGATTTGAACCCCTGACCTTCCGGCCTGAAGTACCTTGTCCCAACCACTAAGCCACTCCTCCACTCATACAATGAAAGGTTCAGAGATTTTGGGAAGTATGACATGATCCTCAAATTGGCTTTTCAACCTCACTTAGTTGATGTATCTGAGGCCCCAGAGAAGCTGCAGATGGAGTTAATTGAGCTCTCGAAAGATTATATTCTGAAGTCGCTGTTTGACAGCAAAAAAGATCCCATTCAAATATGGAAAAACGCCATTGAATATCCTCACCTCAGGGAACACGCATGGCGCTTGCTCTCCTGCTTCTCCACAACATATCGCTGCGAATCTACATTCTCCTACTTAACACAAATTAATACATCCTTAAGAACACAAATTACAGATGAACACCTAGAAGACCAGTTAAGACTACGTACATCCACATTGCAGCCTGATATATCACTGCTTTCTCGCAAAAAACAATCTCAGAAGAGTCACTGAAAGGTAAGCAGCTAGCTTAGTTGTTTAAAATAAGATATATATATATATATATATATATATACTCGTGTGTATATATATATATATATATATATCTTTTCTTTTTTTTTTTGTATTGAAACATTGTTAGTATGCACTCTGTCGTATGGCAGTATAAGATACTTGAAAGGGTTAATTCTGTATAAATGCTAAATTAGTATTAAATTATTTGCATTTTGCAGTAAATTTGTTGGGGTTTTTTTTGTTTGTTTGTTTTTTAGAATGTGGCCTTCTTGGAAGGATGTTAGCTCTCATGTGGCCTTCAAATGAGAAAAGGTTCCCCACCCCTGGTCTATATTGCTCATGCCTTTTGAGATTTATATTTGGGGTTATACTCTTAAGAAGTAACTACAACATCAGAGGAGCTCTCTGCTTTCTTGGATGGAGTGATAGCAGTGCAGCAGTGTGAATTGGATAGGGAGATTTCTTTGATAGAGATTATGACTGCTATTAATTCTGTCGTCTGTTAAGGTCTTGGTTACTGATGGTGTCCCCATTGAATGGTATAAGGGGATGAGGGAGTCAGTTGCACTAATTCTTCAGAGTATTCAGTGATGCACTGCTGAAAGGGACTCTTCTATTGGCGATGTATGAGGCTAAGATCTGTTTGATTCCGAAAGGAGGCCAGTCACCTGTGGAGTGTCATAACTATATAGGCCTATTTCCCTTTTGAACAGTGATGTTAAGATCTTTGCTGGGGTACTTGCTGGACAGTTACCCTGGTTCACCCGGATCAGACTGGTTTTATGCGGGTAGGCTGATCTCTCGTATGATATATGCAACGTTTCCTGAATATTATCTTGAATCTTAATAAGGAGGATGGGTCTGCCTGCTGTATCTCTTTAGATACTGAAAAGGTTTTTGACTGGGTAGAATGGAGATACCTGTTTGCTGTCATGACTCAGTTTGGTCTAGATGATGGTTTCATTGGTTGTGTGTGGACCCTGTATGCCATGCCCACAGCCCAAGTGTTGGTTAACGGTCAGTGGTCTGAGAGATTTCAGCTGTTGAGCAGCATTCATTGGGCCTGTCCTCTTTCCCCGCTATTCTTTGCACTGGCGATTGAACCTCTAATGTCCTCCTTTCGCTCTGTTTCAGAGGTCAAGTCCATTGTGGTTTGGGGTATCCCACATCAGGTGTCACTGTGTACTGATGATACTCTAATTTTCTTGGATGACCCGGTTAATTTGATTCCAGGAGTACTCCAGGTGTTGGCAGATTTTGTTAAGGTTTGAATTTTAACCTTAACAAATTTGAGGTCCTACCGCTGGGACAGCGACCAGTGCATCTATCGGGGACTGTCACTTTCAATTAGCTGATTCGTTCATTAAATACCTTGGTTTGAAGATATTCCCTAGGGTAGAAAATCTATTCAAATTGAATTATATCCCATTCACCACTCTAATTGGGGAGGTAGGGATACCTTACAATGGGTTGGATGGGTAGGTTGGCGGCTCTTAAAATGGTAGTAGTGCCCAAACTGTTCTATTTGTTCTCTCGGTTACCGATTGTGATTCCCCGGGCCTTTTTTAAGTAACTGGATGACAAGTTTAGTAAGTTTATCTGGGTGATGAACCATGCACGCATAGGATGAGAACCCAGTCCAGCAGTGGAGGAAGGTGGATTGAGTTGTCCCAAGCTTGTGCTGTATTATAAGGCCGCAGTCTTGCGGGAACTTCATTATCCCTATGTACAACCACCAGATGTGCACAGGGTTAAGATGGAGCGGGTTTGGGTGGCCCCCTTGTCTGTTTTTGAGGATATTGGGGGGGGGGGCATGAAGAGTGGGGGGCCATGCTTTCCTTGGTACCTTTGTGGAAGGTTTAATTTCCAGGTATGAAGATGTGGGGGTTGTCCGGGATTACTATTCCCCAACCCCTAGATTTCTGATTTTCATCCATTTGGGGAGGCTTCTTTTAATGAATTATACCAGGTCTGGGGCTCTAATGATATATCCCTTTTGAAAGACCTAATTGAGGAAGGTATATGGTTGAGTTTAGCACAACTGGAATGCAAGGATGGGATTCGGGTTCCCTTCTTTCAATGCTTCCAGTTGCGATATTTCATTTTAAGGGAGGAACACTGGTTGCATCTCACTAGAGAGGCATCTGCAGTGGAGATTTCTTTATTCGTCCATAAGGCTCAGTGGAAAGGGCTGCTTTCTAGGTTGTACAAAACCCTGGTAGAGTTATACTATCCTGGGTCTGATCCTCATATTGACCGATGGCATTGTTTCCTGAGTCGATCTTTTGCGTTTCAGGATTAGCGGCTTATCCACCGTAGGGGCTATAAATGTAGGTCCAGTACCAGTTGCAAACAAACGCAATTTAAGATTCTTATGCAAGCTTACTTGACTCTGGTGTGTGTGCGGCATTTGGGTTTATCAGAGAATGATGCATGTTGGTGAACCTGTGGGTGGATGGGTTCCTTTTACTGTCTTTGGTGGGAGTGTCCTCGCGTCCAGAATTTCTGGTTAAGAGTACTGACCTCGATAAATGAGATCATGGGTGGTTCCTTTACATTGGATCCGGCCCTCTGTTTGTTGGGCTACTTTGATCCACTAGTAGAGGTCCGGCATAATACTCTAAAATTGGTGGAATTAGTGCAATTAGTAGCCCGTATGGTGGTCGCCCAGATATGGAAAGATTTGTTGAACCTGCAAGTGCATATGAACGAATTTATTAATATGCATAAACTCTCCTATCTGTTGAAGGGTCAGAAGGGCATCTTTGAGGAGCTTTGGACTCAGGATAGCATATGGACCCAGACCCCTTGTGACACTGATTGAGTTGTGCTTCCTCTTTCTAATAGTTGTTGATGTTGGTGGTTACTTTGGTCTTTGATGGCCTACTTCACCCTCTCCTCCTCCCCTCTTCGCTTGCCATCCGTGTACATTTTAAGGCTGATACTCTTGATGTGAGCATCTGTCAGCCTCTGAAATTCTTTATTTGCTTTTCTTTCATTTGATATATCACCCTAGCCTCTCGCATTCTGCTCCCCCCCTTTAAGGGTTCTTGTTCCTTTTTCCATTTTTGATGGCTGATACCAGATATGCTTTCCTTTTGTTCTTCTTTCCCACTATCAGTGAACTTTCCCTTGTGTTGGGAATGGTGGTTTGTTAGCCTTCCCTGTTTCCCCCCCCCCTCTACCATTTGAAGAGGTGCAGCTCCTGGGTGTGAAGTTGCATCCTTACCTCTTTGGGGGTTATGGAGTTTGGAGGCAGGATGTTTTGGTAGTGATGGGAAAGATTTTTGTTGTATTAAGCTCTTATATTTCCCTCTTCTTTCTGTTCTCTTCTCTCATTGTATTACCTTCTTGTAAGTTTGTACCACTGCCTCATGATGTTATTGGGTTAATGCATCACAGTAGTGTCAGGTTAGGGAAAGCGTTTATTATTTTTGCATTATATTGAGAGGCTTTAATAGATCTGAGGGTGCATACTCAGAAAGGATAGGGATACTTAACTCTTTCTTCTTCTCTGTTTTTGTTCTAACATTTGGCTGAGTATTTTATTTTATTGGGAGATCTGCCCCTGTAATGTATCTTTGGTTTTGTACTTCTGAGATTGATTTGTCTGGCCTACTGACATTTTTTTTTGTTTTAACTGTTTATTTATGAAATATGAAGATAATACAAGTAATACTCCAAACAGTTTGTAGAGCTGATGTCCTCCCTCTCCAAGTTTGACTATAACACTCCCCCTAGAATGTTCTCTCAGTTCATTAAATTAATCCTAAGATTGTACCATTAAAGCTATCCTTAAAGCTAGCCTATGGGGAAGCCCTAGAAAAATAGTTCTCTCCTCTCACTATACTTTCCAACTTCAACAGGTCCTCCAATGGAAGGAGCATAGGAGAAGCTTCTTCTGCCTTTTGAAAATTACTTACAAAAAAAACAACAAAGTAGGCACACAGGGTGGCATGTGCTGCATTCTGCTGTGCAGAAGACCTTGATTTGATTCTTGGTTCTGATTCTTGCTCCCTAGGCTGGCCAGTGCTTGGATATTGTGGTGGTAATGTTCACATCCCTTGAGTGGAGCTATCAGTTAACAGCAAATCCTAGTGATCAGGCTTATTTATGGTACAGGTTGGGAAGGCTTTGAAAGGAACCAAAGTTTGTGACTCCTAGCTAATTGTCACCACAGTGGCTGTTCATAATTAGAAAAGATATAAAATGCGGAACTCCCAAGTAGTGAATGAAATCTTATGATGCTGTAGCCTGAAGCTGAGAAGGAACAGAACATATCTAAGTAAAAAAATATATATACATACATCCCCCAAATTAACTGAGTAGAGATGATAACTTTATAAGATTAGAACACGTTTAGTGATGCAGACTTTCATTTCTGTTAATGTTGCTCATTCATCTAGATATTATCATTCTTTGGCAATATCACTGTTATAACTAACTGTTAACATGCTTGTAGCCTTAAATGCTTTGGCAGGACCATTGAATTCATACCTACAGCAGGCCTTGGCAAATTAACATTTTCACTGTATTTAGGAGACAGTTCTAAAACTTACAGACCAGCAGCTGAGACCTTCCATTCACTATCCACTCCCTGTTGTTTCCACTGATGTTAGGGAGTATGGGGGAATCTTCTCTGAGGTGTACTGCAGGATTTGCACTTGTGTGTGTACTTAAATGCACACATGAATTGATTCTTTTTAGTACATACAGACCATAGCTAAGCAAGCTCAGCTAGCCAGCCCTTACTCCAGTCAGCTAGCTTCCCATCTCCTACCCTGGCTGAAAGCTCAAAATCCTGACCACTGCACCAGAACATGAACTGCCGCCTCTTTGCACTGCGTGACTCCATGCAAATCTGAGCCATGTTTTGCAAAATCTCTTGCATTGATCTCAGAGTTTCAAGTCTTGTGAGACAAACAAGAGGGTTTTTGCATCAGGCGGCTCAGACTTGCATAGAATTCATACTCAGTGGTAGTGTTTCCAGTAGTGGCAGCAGTGCCAGAAGGGTTCAGACATCCCCAGGCACCAGATGGAATATTCTTGTCACCATGGTGACCTGGTGCCTGGGATTTGTTGAGCCCTGGTTTACAGTATACTGTACTTATTTTATCTGTTGTGATATTTATAGTAGCCATTTGCTCGGTTTGTCTTTTTGGAGAGATTTGATCCCCATTTTTAGTGTTTTCTCACAATTGCTATTCTGACAAGGGTAAACTTAAGGACAAATTTTGTATCTAAGTTCCTAATATTTACCTTAGGATGTAGTGCTACCCTCCTGTTTTATCTAAAATCAAACATAGATTTCAGAATTTGGATGTATGTTTAAAGTTGAGAGGTAATTTTATAAGAGATTTGAGCCTATAAGAATGTTATATGCTCAAGTGGGCTCTTATAAAATTGCCTCTGGCTGTGTGCATGTAAAAGTAGACACACAATAACACAGCATCTACTTTTATGCCCTATATGAATCAATGGAGTAGGGGCAGGATTCACACTTGTGTGTGTATTTTATAAAGTATGCCCACATTTGCTTAATCTCCAGGAACAAGCAGGAATGTAGTCATCACATATGGGTATCGTTGGTACCGACGGAGCCTGCGTGGGAACGCTCCCCAGCATCCAATCAGAAAGCTTTTGGGAGCATCCCACAGCGCCTGCATGTTGCCTTCCCGCCTTTTCCAACTGCCTCTCTCCAGTTCTTCTTTTTCCACGGAGCCAGCAGGTCGTGTTCCTGTCACCGCAGAAGAATTTCTTTTTTCTTTCTTTCTTTTTGTGGTCGCATCTGCCTTCTTCGACGCTCTACCGGTACTGCCGGTCTTTCTTTTCTTATTTCTGTAAAAAAAAAAATATATATTTTTTTTCCTCTTCTTCAGGTGCATGTGCCTTTTTGGGCCTTAGGCCCCAAAATTTTTCCTTAACATGGAAAAACCTGCCTCAGGTTTTAAAAAGTGCACCAAGTGTGGCGGTACCATCTCCGTCACCAACACCCATGAATGGTGTTTAAAATGTTTAGGTCCTGACCACTCCATCACGGATTGTGTGTCCTGTGCCATGATGTCTAAAAGAGGTCGGCAGAACCGAGCTGCCAAGCTCAGTACCCTGTTTCCCTCTGATGCAGCTTTGGTGGCATCGACGTCTTCCAGGGCTGCTGCTTCCTCCCGTGGATCTCAGGTAACTAAACATAAATCCAGCCGGTCCTCGAAGGGTAGATCTCCTTCTAAGCATTGAGATGCCTCTGGCGTTGCCCTCGAGGATTCTGCACTGGCAAAATTACCCCGGCCGGTCCAAAACATTATCGGGGTTCCAGGATGTTCTCGATGGCTCGGCCTCGACAGATCTCCTGGTGCCATGCTCTGGGATACCAGCGGTCTCCTCCGGTACCGACATCCAGGCATTGGCAGCGTCAATAGATCAGAGAATTCTGGCTATGGAACGCAGTCTGGCGGCTCTCCTTGTGGCATCGATGCCCTTGGTACCGCAACAGACAACTCCACTGGTACTGGCACCGGCATCGGTATCGGTATCAGTACCGGTACCGATAGCATCGACATCGGCATCGCTGTCTGCTCTGCCGGTACCCTGTCCTCCGATGCCCTCCGGTACTGATTCTCCGGTACCGGTTATTCCCGGTACCGACCTTGGTCGTTACGGGTATCGGGCTCTGCAAGAGCATCCGGACAGATGATACTTCAAGTCCTCAGAAGAATCTGAGGATTCTGAAAGATCTCCAGGAACAAGCAGGAATGAGTCCTCACATATGGGTACGTCGGTACCAACGGAGCCTGCGCGGGAAAGCTCCCCAGCTTCCCAAAAGGAAAGCTTTTGGGGCTTCCCACAGGGCATGCGCGCTGCCTTCCCGCCTTCCTGACCAACTCTCCTCAGTTCTTCTTTTTCCGCGGAGCCAGCAGGTCGTGTTCCTGTCACCGCTGAAGAATTTCTTGTTTTTAAAAGTTGTTCTGACCGCGTATCTGCCTTCCCCGATTCCGAACCGGTACCGCCGGTCTTTACTTCTTTATTTCTTTAAAAAAAATATATATATTTTTCTTTTTCCACACTTGGTGTATTTCTTTTTGTAAGGCCTACCGGCCTTTACAAATTCTCCCTCATGGAGAAACCATCTTCTGGTTTTAAAAAATGCACCAAGTGCTCTGGTACTATTTCAGTCACAGACACCCATGAGTGGTGTCTTAAATGTTTGGGCCCTGACCATTCGGTTCCGGATTGTCCATCCTGCTCTCTGATGTCCAAACGGGGCTTACAGAACCGAGCAGCTAAATTTCATGTGCTGTTTTCTGCAGATAATCCAGCATCAGCATCATCCAGATCCTCATCTCCGGATGGATCTCAGGTAACCAAACATTCCTCGGGCAAGTCTTCAAGGGGCAAATCTCCCTCAAAGCAGAGAGAGGCCCTTGGGTTCGACCCTGAAGACCCTGCCCCAGCCAAACAACCCCGGCGGGAAGCTCCGGCTTCCAAAGCTCCTCCTATGGGGTTACAGGTTGACATCGATGGCACGGCCTCGACCGATCACCTGTTAGACTGCTCTGGGGTACCGGCTCAAACCAGTACCAACATCCAGGCAGTTGTGGTACTACGGTACAATCCATGCAGCAGGCCATAATGGCTTTTATTAATGCTGCGACGCCCTCGGTACCGCAACCGTCGGTTCCGACCCCGGTTCCGGTACCACAACCGATACTGGTACCCAGAGCATCTACTTCCAGTAGAAGGCCGGTACCGGTTTTTGCTTCCCGCGATATTCTCGGTACCGACCCGGCACCCAGTACGCCCGAGGTCGATACCGGTCGGTACCCGTATCAATCTCTGGAAGCAAGTAGGCGATACTTCGAGTCTTCTGAGGATGCCGATACCTCAGATGATTCTGATGAAGCATCCATTATTCTTCCTGAGGAGCCTTCTTCCCCAAAGAGAAGAATGTCTCCTCCAGAGGACTTGTCCTTTCAGGACTTCATCTTGGAAGTTGCCAAAGGACTTTCCATTACAGTATCCTCTGAAAAGGAACCTAGAGCTCAAAAATTAGACATTTTAGGATACTCTAAGGTTCCCAAAGAGGCAGTCACCTTACCCATTCATAATATTCTCCAAGAACATATGATGGATTTATGGGAGGCTCCTCTTACACTATCTCCACATTCTCGTCGGTTGGATACCATGTATCGGGTCCCTCCTTCTCCTGGTTTTCAAAAAACCCAGCTTCCTCACCATTCTATTGTGGTGAAGTCTGCTATGAAAAAGATTAAGAGTACCAAAAGGCACTCTTCTACCCCTCCAGGAAGAGAATGTAGAACTTTGGATGCTTTTGGCAGGAAAATCTTTCAAGCTACTATGCTTATTGCCAGAATCAACTCCTACAGCCTCTATATGGGCATGTTTCTAAAGGAGCTTGCTCTTAAAGTACAAGATTTTCTCCCCTTTATTCCAGAGGATTGAAAAGAGGAGTTCCTGCTTCTGTTAAAGCATATCCAAGATGTGTCAAAGTTCTCCAATAGGGCTGCCTTTGACTCTTTTGAGGGTGCTAGTAGAGCATCTGGCATAGCCATAGCTGCTCGTCGAATTGCTTGGCTCCAGGCCTCTGACCTGGAATCCTGGGTACAAGATGGCCTAGGCAATTTACCTTGTACAGGTGAAAATCTCTTTGGCAAAGAGTGGCAAGTCAAAGCCATTCAAATGGATGCAGAGAATGCTGCTTTGGATAGACTCTCTAAGTCTACTTCACTCCCTGCCAAAAAGAAGTCTTTTAAGAAGTCTTTCTACAAAAAGCCTAGATTTGGTTCCAATGCTGGCCAGTCATCTGCTCAAGCTCGCTTTGTTCCTAAGCGACAGCAGACTAAACAGGCCAGAACAAAGCCTGCAGCAGCTGCTACGCTTCAACAGTCCCAACCCCTCAGGGTTTTTGACTTACTTCTAGAGAACATTCCCTTTCTGGCTCTGCAGCAACCAGAGCCTCTCACCATTCCAGGAAGGCTAACTCATTTTGCTCCCAGATGGGAACAGATTACATCAGAGCAGTGGACCCTCTCTATCATCAGAGAGGGATACAAACTGCATTTTTCCAGCCTTCCTATCTATCCCAGGGTGAGACATTTCGTCTCTCCCCCATCTCTCCTACACCTGTTGGATCAGGAGGTGAATACCCTGCTTGCCCAAGGGGCCATAGAACAGGTTCCCCTCCTCCAACAGGGCTCAGGGTTCTACTCCCCCTATTTTCTGATACCAAAGAAAACAGGAGGACACAGACCCATCCTAGATCTGAGAGAATTAAACAAATTCCTGTACAAGGAAAAATTCAAAATGCTCTCTCTGGGTATTCTCCTTCCTTACCTTCAGAGTCAGGACTGGCTTTGTTCTCTAGACCTAAAGGATGCGTACACACATATACTCATCCATCCCTCCCACAGAAAATTCCTTCGATTTCTGTTCCAGGGAAAACATTTCCAGTACAGAGTACTCCCCTTCGGTCTAGCCTCTTCTCCAAGAGTGTTCACAAAATGCATGTCAGTAGTGGCTGCATTTCTATGCTCTCAGGGAATCTTTGTCTTCCCATACCTGGACGACTGGCTCATCTGAGCTCCATCTCAGTCTCAGGCTCAGACTTCCCTGGACCACACCATCTGCATTCTGCAGTATCTGGGACTTGTCATCAATCTGCCAAAGTCTCAACTCACCCCTACTCAATCCCTAGAATTCATAGGGGCCTGGTTAGATACCACCACAGCAAAGGCCTATCTTCCCCAGGCACGTTGCCACCGGCTAGTGCACCTGGCCTCTCAGATTCAGTCCAGAACTCACTTGACTGCCCGAGAGATGTTACAATTGCTAGGCCACATGGCCTCCACAGTTCATGTGGTGCCTTATGCTCGCCTGCATATGAGAGCAGCTCAATGGACTCTGTCCACTCAGTGGACCCAAGCATCAGGAGCTCTCTCAGACCAAATAGAAACCTCCAAACGTCTCTTTGGGTCTCTCCAGTGGTGGATATCCATTCAAAACCTGTTGCTGGGGTCCCCCTTCCAACCGCTACCACCCCAGGCAACCCTCACTACAGATGCCTCCCAGACAGGCTGGGGAGCTCATCTTCAAGACCTCTCCACTCAAGGCCTTTGGTCTCCACAGGAGACTGCCCTTCATATCAACCTTCTGGAGCTTCGAGCAATTTTTCTTGCGCTCAAGGTCTTTCATACCCTCCTTTACAACATGACAGTGCTTGTTCATACCGACAATCAAGTAGCCATGTTCTACATAAACAAACAAGGAGGGACTGGCTCTCTGTCACTTTGCAACGAAGCTCTCAGACTGTGGGCCTTCGCCAGAGAGCATCAAATCCATCTCCTGGCAGTATATCTCCCAGGAATTCAAAACTCTTGGGCAGACAGACTCAGCCGAGTTCTGCTTCCACACGAGTGGTCCCTGCACATGGATCAGGTACTCAGAATCTTTCAGAAATGGGGAACCCCGGACATAGACCTCTTTGCAAGTCCGTGGAATGCCAAACTTCCCCGGTTCTGTTCCAGAACTCCATGTCAGGGGGTTCAGGCCAGGGATGCCTTCCTCCTTCATTGGGGTCAGGGCCTCCTATATGCCTTTCCACCCATTCCTTTGATTCCCAAGACTCTGTTCAAACTGCAGAGGGATCACGGATCTATGATCCTCATAGCTCCATGCTGGCCACGCCAAGTGTGGTTCCCTCTACTTCTGCATCTCTCCCAGGGTCCCTCCCTAGACCTGGGAGCTGCTCCAGACCTTCTGTCTCAGGAGGAGGGGACTTTGTGGCACCCAAACCCCAAGTCCCTCCACCTCAGAGCATGATTACTGAAGGCCTAGACCTTCAAGACTTAAATGTCTCTCAACAAGTGAAAGATATCCTCCATGCTTCCAGAAAACCTTCCACAAGGCGTTCTTATGCTTTTAAATGGAAGAGATTTTCCATTTGGTGTGCTCAAAAGGATCTTGATCCTTTTGCTCTTCCTATCAATTCTCTATTGGAATATCTCCTGCATCTCTCCAATGCAGGCCTTAAAACGAATTCAGTAAGGGTCCATTTGAGTGCTATTGCAGCATCCCTCAAGCCTTTCAATGGACAACCTATTTCCTCTCATCCTCTTATTGCAAGATTCATGAGAGGCCTAACTTTAACTAAACCTCCCATTAGGCCTCCTCCGGTGGCATGGGACTTAAACTTGGTTCTTGGTCAGCTTATGAAGCCACCTTTTGAACCCTTAGCCACTACCTCCCTGAAATTTCTTTCCTGGAAGGTTATTTTCCTCATTGCAGTCACTTCAGCTCGTCGCATCAGTGAGCTGCAAGCCTTAGTGGCGAATCCACCCTATACAAGGTTCCATCATGATAAGGTAGTCCTTCGGACAAATCCACACTTTATGCCTAAAGTGGTTTCACCTTTTCATCTTAATCAAGAGGTATACCTACCTGTCTTCTTTCCAGCTCCTCATGCATCCAGTGCAGAGCGGAACCTTCATACTCTAGATTGTAAAAGAGCTCTTGCCTTTTACCTCCATAGGACTCAGCCACATCAAAAGTCTTCCCAACTTTTTGTTGCTTTCGATCCTTCTCATTTGGGACTTCCAGTCTCAAAACGAACACTTTCCAATTGGATTGCTCAGTGTATTTCGTTTGCTTACCAGAGTAAAAACATTTCTCTGGAGGGCCATGTCACAGCTCACAATGTGAGAGCCATGGCCACCTCTATGGCTCATCTTCACTCTGTATCCATAGATCAGATCTGTCGAGCAGCCACCTGGGCCTCGGTTCATACCTTCACTGCCCATTACTGCTTGGATAAGGACTCCCGCCGGGATGCCTTATTTGGTCAGGCTATCCTCAAACACCTGTTCCATTCTTAAACAACTCCTGCCCACCTTCCCTTAATGGATGCCTGAGATCCATCGGAAGATGACATACCTACGTAGGGGATCTCCCAGGCATCTCAGCTAGGGAGTCCCCATATGTGAGGACTCATTCCTGCTTGTTCCTGGAGATAGCACAGTTACTTACCTGTAACAGGTGATCTCTGGGAACAGCAGGAATAGTCCTCACAACCCACCCACCTCCCCTAGGAGTTGTATCTCTTTCTCTTCCTTTCCTCTCTCTATTGTCTCAGCTTTAAACTCGAACTGAGGAGAGTTGGTCAGGAAGGCAGGAAGGCAGCGCGCATGCGCTGTGGGAAGCCCCAAAAGCTTTCCTTTTGGGAAGCTGGGGAGCTTTCCCGCGCAGGCTCCGTCGGTACCGACGTACCCATATGTGAGGACTATCCCTGCTGTTCCCAGAGATCACCTGTTATAGGTAAGTAACTGTGCTTTCTGTCGATGCAGCGATGCTTTTTCCAGAGGAGTCCTCCTACCCTAAACGTAGGATGTCTCCTCCAGAGGATATGTCCTTCCAGGACTTCTTCAGGGAGGTGGCTCGGGGCCTGTCCATTACTGTGGCCCCTGAAACAGAGCCAAGGGCCAAGGAGTTGGAAATTCTACAATATCCCAAAACTCCTAAGGAGGCAGCTACCTTACCCATTCATGAGATTTTATATGATCTCATGTTGAGGATGTGGGAGACACCTCTTACCACCTCTCCTCATTCTCGTAGATTGGATACTATGTATCGAGTTCCTCCTTGTCCTGGATTCCATAAGTCTCGGCTTCCTCACCACTCTATTGTGGTGGAGTCAGCTATGAGAAGGATCAGAAGTGCAAAAAGGCATGCCTCTAATCCTCCAGGACATGAGTGCAGAACCCTGGATGCTTTTGGACGTACAGTCTTTCAAGCTTCCATGCTTTCTGCCAGGATCAGTTCCTATAGTCTCTACATGGGAATGTTCCTAAAGGAGATCACAGATAATTTACAGACTTTAAGTCCTTTCATTTCTGAGGATAAAAGAGAGGACTTTCTTACTTGGGTCAAACATGCCCAAGATGTTTCTAAATTTTCCAACCGTGCAGCCTTTGACTGCTTTGAGTTTATAAGCAGAACCTCGGCTATCGCCGTAGGTGCACGTAGAATTTGGCTCCAGGCATCTGATTTAGAGCTCTGGGTACAAGACAAATTGGGAAATATCCCTTGTACTGTTGAGAACCTGTTTGGTAAAGATTGGCAGGAAAAAGCCAATGAAATGAATGCTGAAAATTCCACCTTGGATAGACTATCCAAGTCCACTGCTGATCCTGTTAGAAAGAAATTGTTCAAGAAACCATCTTTTTCTTAAAAGAAAAGATTTTATCCTGCTTATGTTCAGCAGGCATCTTCTGCAGGTCAGTTTTCAAGGAAACGTCAGCAACCACCCAAACAGAAGAATGCAAAGGCTGCTAGGCCTCCATCGGCCCAGCAGCCTCAGCCTCCTCAGGGCCTTTGACTTTCAGCTAGAGAACTTAGCCTTTCTGGTTCTGGAGGGTCCAGAACCTTCCACCATTCCAGGAAGGTTATGTCATTTTGCCCCCAGATGGGGGCAAATAACAGCAGAGCATTGGACACTCTCCATCATAAAGGAGGGGTACAAGCTTCATTTTTCAAGCATGCCCCCTCACACAATAGTGAAGCAGTTCAATTCTCCGACCTCTCTCATCAACCTGTTAGGTCAAGAGGTGGCTATCCTTCTTGCCCAAGGGGCAATAGAAGAAGTACCTCTTCATCAACAGGGCACAGGGTTCTACTCCCCTTATTTTCTTATTCCAAAGAAAACGGGGGGTTACAGGCCTATTTTAGATCTCAGAGAATTGAACAAATTCCTTGTCAAGGAGAAATTCAAGATGATTTCTCTCGGAGCTCTACTACCATACCTTCAGAGTCAGGATTGGCTTTGTTCTCTAGATCTCAAGGATGCGTACACCCATGTCCTCATCCATCCAACCCACAGAAGGTTCCTTCGGTTCCTTTTTCAAGGAAAGCACTACCAATACAGGGTGCTTCCTTTTGGTCTGGCCTCGGCACCAAGGGTGTTCACAAAATGCATGGCTGTTGTAGCAGCATTTCTCCGCACTCTAGGGATATTTGTCTTCCCTTACTTGGACGACTGGCTCATTCGAGCTCCAACACAGTCAGAGGCCAGGACTTCTCTATCCTGCACAATGCGTATCCTTCAGTATTTAGGGCTGGTAATAAACATCCCAAAATCCAGTCTAACTCCCACTCAGTCTTTAGAGTTCATAGGAGCTTTCCTGGATACCACAAGGGCAAGGGCCTATCTCCCCCAGACCCGTTGCCTTTGTTTGGTGCAGTTAGCTTCGCAAGCAGTGCTAAAGCCTCATCTAACTGCTCGAGAAATGTTGCAACTACTAGGCCACATGGCATCCACCGTGCATGTGGTTCCATATGCTCGCCTCCACATGAGGGCAGCTCAGTGGACTTTATCCACCCAATGGACCCAGGCATCAGGGTGCCTGTCAGACAAAATAGCAAACACAAGTCGCCTCATTTTGTCCCTCCAGTGGTGGAAGTCCACTCAAAACCTGTTGCTGGGGTCCCCCTTTCAGCAACCCTTACCCCAAGCATCTCTCACAACAGATGCTTCTCCAATGGGTTGGGGAGCTCATCTGCAAGACCTCTCCACCCAGGGCACCTGGTCTCCACAAGAGAGTTGTCTACATATCAATCTCTTGGAACTCAGAGCAATCTTTCTTGCTCTGCGAGTGTTCCACTCCCTGCTCAGCTACAAGACAGTCCTCATTCATACGGACAATCAAGTAGCCATGTTCTATGTGAACAAGCAAGGGGGAACGGGTTATCTGTCGCTTTGCAACGAAGCTTTGCGACTATGGGCCCTCGCCAGAGAGCATCAGATTCATCTTCTGGCAGTGTATCTTCCAGGCATTCAAAACTCTTGGGCGGACAGACTCAGTAGAGTTCTGCTTCCACACGAGTGGTCTCTGCATGCAGACCAGGTGACCAGGATATTTCAACATTGGGGAACTCCGGACATATACCTCTTTGCAAGTCCGTGGAATGCCAAACTTCCCCGGTTCTGTTCCAGAACTCCGTCTCAGGGGGCTCAGGCCAGGGATGCTTTCCTCCTTTACTGGGGTCAAGACTTCCTGTATGCCTTTTCCACCCATTCCCCTAATTCCCAAAACCCTGTTCAAGCTTCAGAGAGACAGAGGCCATATGATTCTCATAGCACCACATTGGCCACGGCAAGTGTGGTACCCTCTGCTTCTACATGTCTCTCAAGCTCCCTCCCTGGAGTTAGGGTCTGCTTCAGATCTCCTATCTCAGGAGGACGGAATGTTATGGCATCCCAATCCCCAGTCTCTGCATCTCAGGGCTTGGTTGCTGAAGGCCTAGATCTCCAAGTTCTTAATCTTTCTCAGCAAGTGAAAGATGTTCTTTATGCTTCCAGAAAACCTTCCATTAGACGCTGTTATGCTTTCAAGTGGAAAAGAATTACCGTTTGGTGTTCAGAAAAGGGTCTTAACCCTCTTGCGATACCTCTGGAATCTTTGCTGGAGTATCTCCTTCATTTATCTAATGCAGGTCTTAAGACAAATTCAGTAAGAGTCCATTTGAGTGCTATTGCAGCTTCCCTTAAGCCTCTAAATTTACAGCCTATTTCCTCTCATCCTCTTATAGCAAGATTTATGAGAGGCCTTCTTCTAACTAAGCCTCCCATTAGGCCACCACCGGTGGCATGGGACCTAAACTTGGTTCTCGGGCAGCTCATGAAGCCACCTTTCGAACCTTTAACTACCACCTCCTTGAAATTCCTTTCTTGGAAGGTTATCTTTCTCATTGCAATCACATCAGCACGCCACACTAGTGAGTTGCAAGCGCTAGTAGCTAATCCACCTTATACAAGGTTCCATCATGACAAGGTAGTCCTTAGGACTCATCCACACTTTATGCCTAAGGTGGTGTTTCCTTTTCATCTGAAGCAAGCGGTCTACCTACCTGTGTTTTTTCCAGGGCCTCATGCATCAAATGCAGAGAGGAATCTTCATACCTTGGACTGTAAAAGAGCTCTAGCTTTTTACCTTACAAAGAACACAGCAACATAGAAAGTCCTCTCAACTCTTTGTTGCTTTTGATCCTTCTCATTTGGGACTTCCAGTCTTCAAGAGAACATTGTCTAACTGGATTGCTCAGTGTATTTCCTTCGCCTATTAAAGTAAGAACCTTTCTCTGGAGGGCCATGTCACAGCTCACAATGTGAGAGCTATGGCAGCCTCAATAGCTCATCTGCACTCTGTGTCTATTGACTGCAGTAAATTTGTCCTTTCTTATTTTTTGTGGTCATGTCTGCCTTCCCATTGACACTGGTACCGACCCCCATCGGTGCTTTTTCTTTCTTTCTATTTTAAAAAAAAAAATCTTCTGTGAGGGAAACAATTATTTCTTCCTTCAGGTGCATCGATGCCATCTTAGGCTTAGACCTCCCCTTTTGTCACAGACAAAATGGAAAAACCATCCATTGGTTTTAAGAAGGGTTCCAAATGTGGCAGTACCATTTCGGCCACAGACACCCATGACTGGTGTCTTAAATGCTTAGGACCGGATCATCAACTGACAGAATGTCCTCTGTGTAGGAAGATGACATAGAGACGCCTACAGAACCGAGCGCAAAGCTGGGCACCCTCTTTGCCTCCGATGCAGTATCTTTAGCATCAACGTCATTGAGAGCATCATCTTCCTCCCAAGGATTTCAGATATCGAAACCTAGGTCTTCATCGAAGACTGGCCGGCCCTCCAAGGGTAGATCTCCTAAGCATCGGCCAAACAATCCCGGCGGGAGGACCTTGCCTCCAAATCCTTAGTGGGTCCCAGGATGCTCCCGAGGCCTACACCTCTGGAGAGCTTCTGGTGCCATGCTCAGGGATCGTAGCCCGCAATTCTGGTACCGATACCCAAGCATCAGCAAGCTCCATTGATCAATGTATCCTGGCCATTGAGCAGAGCTTAGCCTTACTTGCGGCCTCCATCCCAGTAAAGCCTTTACCGTCGATCCCTCAGGCATTGGTACCGGCTCTGGTACGGACACAACTTGCATCGACTTTTTTGCCACTTACCACGTGACCGCCCATGCCGGTCCTCAAATCTGTTTCCATTACTGAGGTTCCAGCACCGCAAGCTTCAGCTACTGCTTTTGATCGGTATGGAGTATGTGCAGAGCAGGAACACCCTGCCTGTCAATACTTTGAGTCTTCGGACTCTGATTCGTCGGATGATGAATCGGCTGATACCCGGGATATGAGAACTCTCCCAGAAGACCCATCTCTGTCTCCACAACATCGCATGTCCCCTCCAGAGGACATGTCTTTCCAAGACTTTATTTGCAATGTTGCTTGGGGTCTGTCCATAATGGTGACATTGGAGAAAGAGCCTAAGGCTGAAGAACTTGAAATTCTTCAATACCCTATAGCCCCAAAGGAAGCTGCTACTCTCCCTATTCATTGTATACTTTGCAACCTTATGCTTCATATGTGAGAGACACCCCTTACCATATCTCCACATACCCGACGACTCGATAGCATTTACTGGGTACCGGAGTGTCCCGGTTTTCAAAAAACATAATTACCGAACCATTCCATGGTGGTGGAATCAGCAGTGCTTCGAATAAAGAGTGCTAAGACACATTTCTCGAACCCTCCAGGTAGGGAATCAAGAACCCTCGATGCCTTTGGTCGACATTGTTTTCAGGCCTCCATGTTAACGGCCAGGATCAGTTCCTAAATACTCTATAGGGGTATGTTGCTTAGAGAAGTGGCTAGGGATTTGAAGTTAATGACTCTTCTTCTCCCTGACAAGAGAGCAGATTATCTCACCCTTCTAAAACAAGCTTAAAATGTTTCAAAGTTTGTTAACAGGGCAACGTTTGACTGTTTTGAGTGCATCAGCAGAACTTCATCTATCTGCATCGGTGCACGCAGGATTGCTTGGCTCCAAGCATCAGATCTTGAACAATGGGTTCAAGATAAGCTGGGTAATATCCCTTGCACCAGTGAAAACCTTTTTGGCAACGATTGGCAGGATAAGGCCTCTCAGTTAGAATCCGAGAACACCACTCTTAATAGACTATCTAGAACTACTATCAACCCAACTAGGAAAAAAGCACTGAAGAAAGCTTTTTTCAATAATAATAAGTACTATCCTTCTTATACTCCTGCTGTACAGTGTCAACACCATGCCCCTCAGAAGGGGCAGCAGCCATCAAAACAGCAAAAGAAGGCTCAGACTCCTAAGTCACAGCCACCTCAGCAGACCCAGCCTCCTCAGGGTCTTTGACTCCTTTGGAGAACATAGCTGCTCTACCTCTGGAGATTCCAGATCCCATCCACATTCCCGGCAGACTTTGTCACTTTGCCCACAGTTGGCATCTTATCACATCAGAGCAGTGGACACTGTCCATAGTATGGGAGGGGGTACAAGCTTCATCTACTAAATCTCCCCCCCCCCCGGATTCCTCCAAGAGAGTTCCGCTCTCAGCCTCCTCTCACTGCTCTATTGTTGCAAGAGGTCACCTCCCTTCTATTTCAGGAAGCAATAGAGGAGGTTCCACCATCCCAGCAGGGAATGGGCTTTTATTCTCCATACTTTTTCATTCCAAAGAAAACAGGAGGGTACAGGCCCATTCTGGACCTCAGAGAACTGAACAAGTACGTACTGCGGGAGAAATTCAAAATTATTTCCCTAGGCACCCTTTTCCCCTATCTCCAGAGTCAGGATTGGCTCTGTTCCCTAGATCTAAAGGAGGCGTATACTCACTTACTTAATCACTCACAGCACAGAAAGTTCCTGCGCTTCATGTTTCAAGGGAGACATTATCAATACAGAGTCCTGCCTTTTGGCCTCGCCTCTGCCTCAAGAGTCTTCACAAAGTGCATGGCGGTAGTAGCCGCATTCCGAAGGACTCTTGGGATATTTGTCTTCCCTTAGACGACTGGCTTATTCAAGCAAACACCTCTCTAGAGACCAGTCTTTCCCTCTCCCGCACCATGCAAGTTCTGCAACACTTGGGATTTTTAGTAAATCTTCCAAAGCCTGAATTCGTTCCACCTCAAACCCTCGAGTTCATAGGGGCTGTCCTAGACACTCAACAATCAAAGGCATTTCTGCCCCAACCCCGCTGCGCTCGACTCAATCAGCATCTCAGGTTGCTCGAGAACTGCTACAACCTCTTGGTCATATGGCATCGACAGTGCATGTTGTTGCATATGCACATCTACATATTTGCGCAGCTCAATGAACACTGGCTTCCCAGTGGCTTCAGGCATCAGGTCACCTGGGAGACAAAATAATGGTCTCTACCTGCCTAATTTCGTCTCTCCAGTGGTGGCAATCCCCAGAAAACCTCCTGGTAGGGTCACCTTTTCAGATGCCAGTCATCAGTGTTCCCTGACGACGGATGTGTCCAAATTGAGCTGGGGAGCTCATCTGTACAATCTCTCCACTCGGGCTCTGGTCTCATCAGGAGTCAGAATTTCACATAGAGCCATTCACAATGCTCTCAAAGTGTTCCAGGACCGTCTTTGATTCCGCACAGTTCTAGTCCAGACAGACAATCAAGTAGCCATGTTCTACTTGAACAAGCAGGGCGGAATAGGCTCTTGGACCCTCTGCAGCGAAGCACTGCATTTGTGGTCTTTTGCCATACTACATCACATTCACCTACTAGCAGTGTATCTTCTGGGCAAACACAATGTCTTGGTTGACATACTGAGTCGAGTCCTTCTACCCCACGAGTGGTCTCTCCATGCAGACAGGGTCGCTCAGATTTTTCAGATCTGGGGAACCCCAGAGATAGACATCTTCGCAAGTCCTCAGAATGCCAAGCTTCATCACTTGTACTCCAGGACTCCTGCACTGGACAGCCAGCAGGTAGATGCTTTTTACTTCCACTGGGGTCAAAGCTTCCTATATGCCTTCCCTCCCATTCCCCTCATTCTCAAGACACTTTTCAAACTCCAGAGAGACAGGGGCTACATGATACATATAGTCCCACACTGGCCACAACAACCATGGTATCCTCTCCTTCTACGTCTGTCTCGGGCTCAACCTTTAGATCTGGGGTCTGCTCCAGATCTCCTCTCTCAGGAGGAGGGGATACTACTCCACCCCAATCTGCAATCCCTCCATCTTACAGCATGGCTGCCTAAGGCATATCCTTCCAGGACATTAACCTCTCTCAACAGGTTAAGGATATCCTTTTAGCTTCTAGGAAGCCTTCCATCAGGCGCTCCTATGCCTTCAAGTGACTTAGATTTTCTCTCTGGTGTTCGCAGAGGATGCTTAACCCCTTCTCAGATCCAGTAGGCACATTACTTGACTATCTTCTCCACCTGTCTTCTTCTGGACTCAAAACCAATTCGGTAAGAGTACACCTAAGTGCAATTGCGGCCTCTCACATACCCTTAGATGGTCAACCCATCTCTTCTCAGCCACTTGCATGCTTCATGAGGGGTCTTAATGTTGTTTTAGGACAGCTTCTCAAGCTGCCCTTTGAACCTCTAGCCACTACCTCACTGACGTTTCTCACGTGTAAGGTCACCTTCCTTATTGCCCTCACTTCAGCAAGATTCATTAGTGAGCTCCAGGCTTTGGTGGCTGACCCTCCTTATTCCCGATTCCACCATGATAAGTTATTCCTTAGGACTCATCCTCACTTTATACCGAAGGTCGTCCTCACACTTCCATTTAAACCAGTCAGTCTACCTTCCTGTATTTTTCCCTAGACCTCATTCCTCTAGGGCAGAGGCAACCCTTCACACTTTGGATTGCAAACGTGCCTTGGCTTTTTATCTCCAGAGAACTCGAGAGCACCGAAAAGCTTCCCAGCTTTTCATCATCTTTGACTCAAGTCACCTAGGATTGCCAATATCCAAGCGAACTCTCTCCAGGTGGATAGCAGATTGCATCTCCTTTGCTTATGAAAGTGCAGGACTCTCTCTCGAGGGTCACGTCACTGCCCATAATGTTCGGGCCATGGCTTCTGTATGGCAAATCACCACTCTGTAGCGATTGATGAGCTATGCAAAGCAACAACTTGGTCTTCTGTCCACACTTTTGCTGTTCTCTATTGCCTGGATAAGGACTCCCACCAGGATGCCTTGTTTGGCCAAGCTGTTCTCCAGCAACTCTTTCAGACTTAGATCAGCTCCTATCCTCCGTCCTGGGTTTCAATACCAGACATCCTTAGAGGACACATGGCCTACTTAGTTATACCTGTGATCCACAGCTCACTCTGAGGTCAGCTCTCTGGCATCTCTGAGCTAGGGAGTCCCATATGTGAAGACTACATTCCTCCTTGTTCTTGGAGATAGTGTAGTTACTCACTTGTAACAGGTGATCTCCAGGAACAGCAGGAATTTTGTATTCACAACCCACCCTCCTCCCCTAGGAGTTGTAGGTCATCGTCGTCTTCTTCTCCTTCACTCCTTTTATCTCAGCTACAAACTCAACTGAGGAGGGAGAGCTGGAAAGGCGGGAAGGCAGCTGTGCAGGTGCAGTGGGATGCTCCCAAAAACCTTTCTATTGGCTGCTGGGAAGTGTTCCCACCCGGGCTCCGTCGGTGCCGACGTTACCCATATGTGAAGACTAAATTCCTGATGCTCCTGGAGATCACCTGTTACAGGTGAGTAACTATGTTTTATTTATATATAGCATTTAGCTTACATCTTTCCTGGAGGAGATCAAGGTGAGTTACATTCAGGTACAGTATGCATTAGGAAATATCCAGTGACTTAGAGGCAAACAAGTCAGAATATTGCGTTCCTGGACAAGGTTTGGATTTCATGGACCAGACAGAGCTTAAGTTCTGTGGATGCGGCATTTGTGGCCTCTTGCAGTGAGTTGCAGCCATCGCTTCATGGTAATATCAGGTGCAGCGTTAGAGAGGAGAGAGCCCTGCTACATAACTCCCAGCAGAAGATTATGGCTTGTGCAGTTAAATGGGAGAGGGATGTAAATCAGGGGAAAACTCCTTAGCTATCTGTGAGTAAAGGCTGCTGGTGCCTTAACCCAGTGGAAGCTGATTCTGACTTACCTGGATGATCAAAAAGAGAAGCAGATAATATATCATCCTGCTAGACCAGTCCAGACAAGTGGGTTGTGTTCCCCTACCAGCAGATTAGTGGAGACAAAGAACCAATGAAAAGCTCAGGTTTCAGTGACATCACTTCTATGCCTCTGTTTGCCTCAGCCACCACTTTAGTATTTCTTTTTCCTCAGCAGATGGTGGATGGATTTTCTCCTCTGGAGAAAATCTGAAGATTGAGTTGAAAAGATTGATTAAATGCTCATGAATGACCACCTTGACTCTCTCACTTGAGCGCAATGTGGGAGGCTCCATTACACTGCAGTCTTTTTGGTAGCTGTAGGAGGAGGGAAAATTGGTTCAGTTCATGCACTTATCATGATAAGAGTTTGTTAAGCAGCCAGAAATTGGAAGGATTTGGAAGGATCACACAACCTAAGCGCCTCCTTCCTCCTCTGTTCCCCCCCCTCCCCCCCCCCCCCACTCCCACTGTCTCCCAAAAATTGCAGAAGGCTTTGCGGGATCTGCTTAACAGCCACCTTAAATTCAGTGCTGCAAACCAGTAACAAAGGTTCAGGGGAGTAGAGCTGAGCCCGGCACAGATTCTCTGCTTGGGGCTCTCAGGGGAGTTAGTACCAAGGCTAGTATTTTAATTGCTGGTTTTAGGGTTTTTGTTTTTTGTTTTTTTAATTTTATTTTGCAATAATAATTCCAAAGTACATAAGGAAAAGAACAGCAAGAAAACAAAGACTATAAGAAATAACTCTACAATTGTCAATAGTCCACATCAAGGAGGCGTCAAAGTACAAAAACAAACACAAAACCCCCAAATGTAATCTGTGATAAATTCCACTAACAGTCAAACGGCCAATATACAATTAAGAAATCAAATCCTTACCCTTCAAAAACTCTAACAATTGTTCAACTTCAACAAAAATGTATTTTTTCCCCTGAAATATTATGTGGCATTTGCAAGGAAACTTTAAATAAAACAGAGCTCCGAGAGCCAAAACACGCTGGCGGACTTCCAAAAAAGCCTTACGCCGCTGCTGAGTGGCTCTGGAGACATCCGGAAAAATTTGAATACACTGGCCACAGAACTTTTCAGATTTTCTCTTGAAATAAGCATGAAGAATTTTTCCTTTATCTGACTCAACTACCAAGGTAATTAACAAAGTTGCACGTGTAGAAATTTCATCACTGGATGATTCCAAAAACTCAGAAACATCCAGTGTAGAAGAAGCCAATTGATCAATTTGCATCCCTCCCCCCCCCTCTCCATCTTGAACCGTACGGCCTGGAACAAGATAGTAAATATTCGATAAAGCTACTAAGTGAGGATCAGTAAACAATAATATTTCCTTTAAATACTTCTGAAACAAAATCTCAGGTGAAAGAAAATGTGTGCGAGGAAAGTTCAGCAGGCGCTAATTTCGCGAACGCAGGGAATTCTCAAATACTTCGTCCTGACGACGAAGAGAGGAAACATCTTGAACAATTGTAGATAACACCCCTTGCTGTACTTGAGATTGGGCCCGCTGGACCTCCAATACTTTCTCAACAGACAACAGTCTAGATTCCTGATCGGATAGCTTTGCAACTGTCTCCTTAGAAAAATCAGATACTCTCTATAGGGAAGAGCCCAAAGTCAATTCAATGCGAGAAAGCACCGCCCAAATGTCCTTTAAAGACACCTCCGTAGAGGAAGCTTTCAATTCACCAACTTGGTCTTCTGGTTTGTTTTATCTTTTGTTATGGTACCTCTCATTTACTTATTTATCTTTATTTTTTATTTTTTGATATTAAGTTTTTATATGATGTTATTTACTTTTGGTTTTGCATATACCTTTTAAATATTTCTTGGAGACTAATGGATTAACAATTTATCTCCGTTTTAAACATGTAAAGGATGTTTGTGGCATCTCCTCGTAATTCTATATTTTAACAGAGTTTATTAAATCACGGGCTGCACCACCATTAGTGCCATTGCTTTTGATAGTGCCTCTTCTGTTCTTCAGTGACCCTCTGCTTTCTTTTATATGTTTTCTAGCCAATTATTTTATTATTTATTCATTATTTCTCCTCTCTCCTTTTTTAATGGGAATAGTGCCAGTTGATATTTATTTATTTATTTGATCAGCCTTCTCTTTATGATATTAGAGTGGCAGTAGCCAAATAATGACTGTTCTATATCACCACATGTTTTTATGGCGTGTTTTATTTTTATTTTTTTTTTATTAGGGTCTCGAGACATTGTTAATGAAATCTAGCTCTGTATAAAAACATTTTCAGCGTGTTCTATCGTTTTTATAATGTGGAGATTAATGGAATCCTAAAAGATATTTTCACATATAAATTTGGTGACATGATGACGATATTTGTGTTCATCATTAAAATTTAGTATTTAACAGTTTATATCGCGAATATCTGTAATTCTGACGGTGCCCCTTTCCATTTTTTGGCATTGTGCCGCTGCACATGAGGCTCGTGAGTAATACAGTGTCTTTTATTTTAAGTCCTCATACGTCTAATATCCAGGAACAAGCAGGAATGTAATCTTCACATATGGGTATCGTCGGTACCGACGGAGCCTACGCGGGAATGCTCCCCAGCGTCGAATAGGAAAGCTTTTGGGAGCATCGCTCAGCACATGCGCGCTGCCTTCCCGCCTTTCCAACTGTCCCTCTTCAGTTCTTCGTTTTCCGCGGAGCCGACAGGATCCATACCCTGTCACCACAGAAAATTCCGTCTTTAAAATTGTTTTCTTGTGGTCGCATTGCCTGCCGCACGACGCTTACCGGTACCGCCGGTTCTTTTCTTTTCTTTTCCAAAAAAAACCCTTATACTTTGAGCTGTTTCTCTTCAGAAACGTTTCTTTTTTGGTGTTAGGCGCCATTTTGGGCACTAGGCCCCATATTCCTAAAACATGGAAAAACCAACTAGTTGTTTAAAAAAATGTACTAAGTGTGGCGGTACTATTTCTGTCACTGACACCCTTGATTGGTGTCACTGACACCCTTGATTGGTGTCTTAAATGTTTAGTGCCTGAACATTCTCCATCTGAATGTCTCTCCTGTATGGGGATGACTAAAAGAGGAAGACAGAACCGGGCTGCAAAGCTCGGTACCCTCTTTTCTTCGGATGCCAGATCCATTGCATCGACATCTTCAAGGGCCTCCTCTTCCTCCCATAGATCTCAGGTAACTAAACATAAAAGCCGGTCCTCAAAGGATATCTCTCCTGCTAAGCATCGAGAGGCCATTGGCATTGCCCTTGAGGGAACCACACCGGCAAAGCAGCCCCGGCAGGAGGCATCGGCTTCCAAAGCATCAAGGGGGCTCCAGGATGTTCTCGAGGTCCCGACCTCGCAAGAACTACCTGTGCCATGCCCAGGGGTTCCAGCCGTTTTCACCGGTACTGATACCCAGGCATCGGCAGCGTCGATAGACCAGAGGTTCCTCGCTATCGAACGTAGCATCGCAGCTCTTCTCTCAGCTGCGGTACCGTTGGTCCAACCAGCACCGGTACCGACATCAACACCGATGCCAGTACCGACACCGGTACCGGCCCCGGTGGGAATTCTTCCCACGCCATCTTTGGCTGGAATCGACAGATTGGTACCGGATCAATTCGGTACCGACTTCGATCGATACCGGGACCGTGCTTTGCATGAGCATCGTGGTCAGGAATACTTCGAATCTTCCGATTCCAAAGACTCTGACAATTCTGCTGGTACTAGAGGGTTTCTCCCAGAGGATCCCTCTTCTCCCCAGCGCAGAATGTCACCTCCAGGGGACATGTCTTTTCAGGATTTTATTCAATCACGGTGGCTCCTGAATAGGAACCCAGAGCAAAGGAATTGGAAATTCTCCAATATCCTAAAGCTCCAAAGGAGGCAGCTACTCTGCCCATCCATGAAATTCTGCATAACTTGATGCTCAGAATGTGGGAGACACCTCTGACTACATCTCCTCACTCTAGGAGACTTGATACTATGTATCGAGTTCCGCCATGTCCTGGATTTCAAAAGACTCAGCTGCCACACCATTCGATGGTGGTGGAGTCAGCCATGCGTAGGATGAAAAGTGCAGAGGCATGCATCCAATCCTCCAGGTCATGAATGCAGGACTCTGGACGCTTTTGGGCACCAAACCTTTCAAGCTTCCATGCTTTCAGCTAGGATCAGTTCATATATACTGTATATGAGAATGTTCCTCAAGGAAGTTATAGGAGATTTGGAGCTTATGAGCCCTTTCTCCCAGATGACAAGAGACAAGACTTTCTTGCTCTAGTTAAGCATGCTCAAGATGTCTCCATTGGGACATGACGGATTGTCTGGCTTCAGGCATCAGTCTTGGAGACTTGGGTATAGGACAAGTTAGGCAACATTTCTTGCACGGGAGAGAATCTCTTCGGCAAGAACTGGCAGGAAAAGGCTAATGAGTTAGATGCTGACAATACTACTCTAGATAGATTGTCAAAATCTACAGCCACTCCAGCCAAAAAGAAGTCTTATAAAAAACTCTCTTTCAGCAAAAAGAGGAAATTTTATCCTTCCTATACCCAGCAGAGTCAATCTCAGGGTCAGGTTGCCCAAAAGGGACAAACTAGACAGCAAAAGAAGCCAAAAGGCCCCAGAGCCCAATCAGCTCTGCAGGTTCAGCCCCCTCAAGGGCTTTGACTCCTTCCTAGAGAGCTTAGCCTTCCTGCCTGTGAGGGGTCCCCAACCCCCCAATATCCCAAGCAGGTTATGCCACTTTGCCAACAGATGGCATCAGATAACAGCAGAAGATTGGACTTTGTCCATTGTAGGAGAAGGGGTACAAGCTTCATTTTCACAGCATGCCCCCTCCTACAATTCTAAAGCAATTCAATTCTCAAACCTCCACAAATGATCTGCTCGATCACGAGGTCTCAACACTTCTTGCCCAAGGGGCAATAGAGGAGGTGCCCATTCTTCAACGGGGTGCAGGATTCTACGCCCCCTATTTTCTTATTCCAAAGAAAACGGGGGGACACAGACCCATTTTAGACCTCAGAGAATTGAACAAATACCTGTTTCAAGAGAAGTTCAAAATGATTTCTATAGGAACTCTTCTGCCATATCTTCAAAGCCAGGATTGGTTTTGCTCTCTAGACTTAAAGGATGCATACACTCACATTCTGATCCATCCAGATCACAGGAAATTCTTACGATTCCTTTTCAGGGGAAAACATTTCCAGTACAGGGTTCTTCCCTTCGGTCTAGCTTCAGCACCAAGGGTATTCATGAAATGCATGGCAATACTAGCTGCATTTCTACGAACCCTGGGAATATTTGTCTTCCCTTACTTAGACTACTGGCTCATTCGAGCCCGTACATTTGCAGAGGCCAGCACTGCACTGTCTCGCACAATGCGAATCCTTCAATACTTGGGTTGGTAATAAACGTCCCAAAATCCCAACTTTTTCCTTCCCAATGCCTGGAATTCTTAGGGGCTAGTCTAGATACCAGACAGGCAAAGGCTTTCCTTCCACAGGCCCGGTGTCTTCGCATAATGCAACTAGCTTCTCAAGCAGCAGAGAAATCCTCCCTAACTGCTCGAGAGCTACTACAGTTGCTGGGACATATGGCATCCACAGTTCATGTAGTCCCATATGCTCGCCTTTAAATGCGAGCAGCTCAGTGGACCCTATCCACTCAGTGGACAAAGGCCACAGGTCATTTATCAGACAAAATAATAAACTCGTAACAACTAATTTTGTCCCTCCAATGGTGGCAATCCCTAGAAAATCTGACAATGGGGTCTCCTTTTCATCAACCGCTTTTTCAGGCCACCCTAGCAACAGATGCATCGCAGGTGGGTTGGGGAGCACACCTGAATCATTTCTTTACCCAGGGAACCTGGACTCCACAGAAGGCTGGTCTACACATAAACCTCCTGGAATTAAGAGCAATCTATTTAGCTCTAAGAGTATTCCATGCCCAGCTCAGCTACAAGACAGTCCTAGTCCAGATGGACAATCACATAGCCATGTTCTATGTGAACAAGCAGGGCGGGACAGGCTCTCTGTCATTATGCAGCAAAGCTTTACGACTGTGGGCCCTCGCCAGAGAGTATCAAATTCACCTTCTAGTGGTATATCTTCCAGGTATTCAAAACCTTTGGGCAGACAAACTCAGTCGAGTACTGCTGCCTCACGAGTGGTCTCTCCACCTAGACCAGCTGGCAAAGATATTTTATCTCTGGGGCACTCCAGACATAGACCTCTTTGCAAGTTCACTGAATGCAAAACTTCCCCGGTTCTTTTCCAGGATTCCGGCTCACAATTGTCAGGCAAGGGATGCCTTCCTCCTTCACTGGGGTCAGGACTTCCTTTATGCCTTCCCACCCGTTCTCCTCATCCCAAAAACACTCTTCAAGCTTCAGAGAGACAGGGGTCGCATGATTCTCATAGCGCCACAATGGCCACGCCAAGCGTGGTATCCCCTGCTTCTACATCTCTCTCAAGCTGCACCTCTGGAGTTAGGGCGTGCTCCAGATCTCCTTTCCCAAGAGAACAGGACGCTATGGCACCCGAATCCCCAGTCCCTGCATCTCATGGCCTGGTTGCTGAAGGCTTAGACCTCCAGGATTTCAACCTGTCCCAACAGGTAAAGGATATCCTTCAGGCTTCTAGGAAACTTTCCACAAGAAGATCTTATGCCTTCAAGTGGAAACGTTTTACCATTTGGTGCTCCAAGAAGGGATTAAATCCCCTTGGCATATCCTTAGAATCGATACTAGAGTATCTCCTTCACTTATCGAATGCTGGTCTAAAGACCAATTTGGTAAGAGTCCATCTTAGTGCAATTGCAGCTTCTTATAAGCCTCTGAATGGACAACCAATTTCCTCTCATCCACTCATCCACTCATATCCAGATTTATGAGAGATCTTCTATTAACAAAACCTCCCATCAAGCCACCACCGGTGGCATGGGACTTAAATATAGTTCTCGGGCAGCTCATGAAGCCGCCTTTAGCCACTACAACCCTTAGGTTTTTGACCTGGAAGGTCATCTTCCTAATTGCAATCACTTCTGCATGTCGCATTAGTGAATTGCAAGCTTTAGTGGCTAATCCTCCTTTTACTAGGTTTCACCATGATAGGGTTGTTCTTAGAACTCATCCACACTTTATGCCAAAGGTTGTTTTGCCTTTTCATTTAAATCAATCAATTTATCTTCCTGTATTTTTTCCGAGGCCTCACACCTCTAATGCAGAAAGAAACCTTCATACTTTGGATTGTAAAAGGGCCTTAGCCTTTTACCTACAGAGAACACAACATAGAAAGCCCTCGCAACTTTTTATAGCTTTTGACCCTAGTCATTTGGGACAACCGGTCTCCAAAAGAACCTTATCTAAATGGATTGCCCAATGCATATCCTTTACTTATGAGAGTAAGGGTCTTCCTCTTCAGGACCATGTCATAGCTCATAGCGTGAGAGCCATGGCAACTTCCATGGCTAATCTCCACTCTGTGTCTATTGATGACATTTGTCGAGCAGCCACCTGGGCTTCGGTACACACCTTCACAGC
This sequence comes from Ichthyophis bannanicus, assembly GCA_033557465.1. Lineage (NCBI taxonomy): Eukaryota > Metazoa > Chordata > Amphibia > Gymnophiona > Ichthyophiidae > Ichthyophis > Ichthyophis bannanicus. Next base: position 1,246,644,003 of record CM066031.1, on the reverse strand, counting down.
CCACTACTGCCTGGATAAAGCCTCCCGTCGGGATGCCTTCTTTGGCCAAGCTGTTCTTCAAAATCTCTTTCAGACCTAATTCAACTCCTACCCACCAACCCTGGTGGAATGCCAGAGATCCATGGGAGGAAGGATTCCCACCTTTCCAGGGTGGCACCTTCCTGGGGCTATCTCCCTGGCATCTTCAGCTAGGGAGTCCCCATATGTGAAGACTACATTCCTGCTTGTTTCTGGAGATAGTGTAGTTACTCACCTGTAACAGTTGATCTCCAGGAACATCAGGAATTGAGTCTTCACAACCCACCCACCTCCCCTTGGAGTTGTCTCTCTCTCTCTTTGTCTCTTTCCTCTCTCCCTCTATTCTTTTCACTCGGCTACAAACTTAACTGAAGAGGGGCAGTTGGAAAGGCGGGAAGGCAGGGCGCATGTGCTGAGGAATGCTCCCAAAAGCTTTCCTATTGGACGCTGGGGAGCATTCCCGTGCAGGCTCCATCAGTGCCGACGATACCCATATGTGAAGACTAAATTCCTGCTGTTCCCGGAGATCATCTGTTACAGGTGAGTAACTACGCTTTACCGCACAAGTGACCTTTTTGGCTGCCGCCTGATGTAATTAATCACTCTTATATAGAAGGATGTTATAACAGTATAATACCACTGATATAATCTTCAGGCTGCTAGCATGCTATTAGAAAGTGTTTAGCCAATCGGCGGTTTCCTTAGAGACAGTTGACCTCGGTTTCCCATGGTAATGAATAAAGTCTACAGCGCAAGTCCTTTAGATCTGGATACCTCTGGTGCACATGAAGAATTTCCTCTGAAGGCTGTTTTTTTAAACTTTTGCTTTGAGATATGGTTTTAAAATTGCATAGTTTATAATTTTGGTATAATCAGTTTGCTCGGCTTAAACTCATATCTGTTTGTCATTTTTCTTTTTCCTTCATTATGATTAGCACGAACATTTGCAGTGCTATAGAATCATCTAGCTACTGTAGTTGCACCATAAATATTTCCTTGGTTTATGGCATTCCATTTTAAGACAGTATAATTTTAAACTGATGAGGCTTTCATATAATAGTATGCACTCTCATGCTTTATTTTTAAAGCCCATTATAATATTAAATGTTAGTGTCCCTACCCTGATCACTTCTGCTTTTGTGACAACATTAATCCTTTCTCATCTCTTTTTTTTAGCTTACAAGCCTACTATATATGGGGTTATAAACAACAGAGGTATAAACATATGATTTCAGTTCACAGTATGTATTATGGTTATTTGTCACACCCTTATATGATTATTATTTTAATGTTATTTTATTTTTATGTTTCTATTATCATGATTTCATTTTTTATGACCGAATACTATTAGTTATTTATTTATTTATACATTTGTTTGGTTCTTTTATACTTATGGTTTATTAATTATTTATTGTGGGATTATATTATACTATATTTTTATTGCATGTTTTTATTTTGTGTTTTGTATTTGTGTTTATCTATGATTCTAGTATGCCAAGAACACCCCTGATGAAGGCATAACCGAAACACAGCCTGTGTCGGGTCCCCTTGGCTTAATATCCCCTATATATGTCTCAATAAAAGCTATGTCTTTCCTTTTGCCACGGTTTGGACTGGGTTCTTGCTTGCCTCAGGGCAGGAGGTAACTGATGGTGCTATGGGTAAGGATATCCAGCCGGCCGGATGGTCAGGCGTCCGTGCTTTGACTTACTCCTTGTCCTTGTCCTTTAGAAGGTCTGTGGCAGCTGTTCCCCCTGGTGTTGGGGGGTCATTTCTGAGAGGTGAGCTTCCAGACTCCGGTGATCCTCCAGACTCCGGTGATCCTCCCCGGAATTATTTTCTTTTTTGCAACAGGCCTGGTCCTTCTGGCATGGAAATTCGGGTGCTCCCATGTGCAGTCTCATGCGGGATAGGCTGAGTGCAGAAGCCCTGTTCAATTGCTTTTGGCTAAGCGTCCCTGGCAAGGGGCACTCCTTAGAGATGGGGAACATCTGGGAGCTTTCCAAGATTTTGACTATGACTTAGATTCAAATGGCTCAGTACTGGGCTCTGACGTGGATGAAAAAGTACTCTCACCTTCAGAAGATAGTGAAGAGGCCAGAGTGATCCACCTGGGCCTGGGCAAGACAAAACCTTACCACCTTCCAGAAGCTCATGCCCCTTTCCTGTCAGCCTCCACACATCCACCAAGGGCATGCTGGCCCGATCTCTAGGGGTCTTGGGACTTTTGTCATTACGAACCTGGAAAACCTTTCTTCCCCTCTGCTTCTGGGTTTCGTGCTCATTCTCAATCCTTTCATGGAATGCATGAGCCCAAGGACTCTGTTCTGTTCAGAGGAGGACCCGCATAATGATGGTTTTGAGGCCGTTTCTCTGGTTGGAGGCAGGCTTCACCTTTTCTTTCAAGAATGGACCCAAGTTACCAAGGATTGCTGGATTCTAGACACTATTTAGTTCAGCTATGTCCTGGAATGCAAAGAGTCAATTCCAGATGCCTTCATTATCTTCCCTTCTGGGTCTGCAATCAAAAGTGCCACTATGCTGACCACCTTGGACAAGTTGCTATGCTTTAAGGCGGTGGTGCCCGTCCCCCTGGGCGAAGAGGGCAAGGGGAGATAAGCCAGCTGTTTCGTGGTGCCAAAAAAGGACAATTCATTCTGGTCCTCAAAGGGGTCAACGAGCATTTGCACGTCCTACAATTCTGGATGGAAACCTTGCGCTCCGTGGCACCAGGGGGAGTTCTTGGGCTTCTCTTGATCTGGCCGAGGCGTATTTTAATATCCCGATCCAGGCAGATCAGCAAAAGTATCTGCATTTTGCCATGCTTGGCTCTCACTATCAATTCGCTGCCCCCCCCCCCTTTTGGGCTATCCACTGCTCCAAGGACATTCTCCAAGGTCATTGTGATGGTGGCTATGGCGCTACTGCCCTGAGGGATCTGTGTCCATGCATATCTGGATAATTGGCTCATCCAAGCCCGTTCCCTTTTAGAAGAGCCTCGGGTGGCATCTTGAGTGGTTCCTTTTTGGAAAGCCTTGACTGAGTGATCAATCTTGGAGAGAGCTAGCTGTTGCCTTCCCAGTCCCTGGAGTTTCTGGGAGCATGTTTCAACACTTGAGTGGGCAGAGTTTTCCTGCCAGAGGAGAAAGTCAAAAGACTGTTGGATTGCCTGGAGCTGTTCTGGCTCCCAGAGACTAAGATTATCTTTAGCTCCTCGGATTGATGGCGGCGACCATAGAGATGGTGCCATGGATGCGTGCTCACATGTGACCACTCCAGTGGTCCTTGCTGACTCAGTGCTCCCCCAGTTCTCAGGAGTTCTAGTGCAGGTTCCCACTCCCATTGATGGTGAAGCCCAACATGTGATGGTGGCAGCAGCCCTGTAATCTGAGGAAGGGCATGCCACTGGATGATTTCTCCTGGTTGATCCTAGCGGATGCCAGGGAAGCAGTGTGGTCCATCAATTGCCTCGTGGTGAGGGCCATCAGATTGCTCTTCTGTGTTTCTGGTCCCTGGTCGTGGACCAGGTGGTTTGAGTGTTTTCAGGTAATGCCACAGCAGTGGCTTATGTCAATCGGCAGGTGGCACAAGGTGTGCCAGGGTAGCTGTGGAGATGGCTCTCCTGTTTCCCTGGGTGGAAAAGAACCTCCTAGTCTTGTTGGCTCAGCACATTGCCAGGGTTGACAATGTAGAAGCAGACTTCCTCAGGCAGCACTCTGCATCCTGGAGAGAGATAGTTAAGTCAGGAGTCATTTCAGTTGATTCTGCGCCACTGGGGCCACCCCGAAAAGGATCTGATGGAGACCCACTCCAATGCCAAAGTTTGCCACTTCTTCAGTCACCACACAGACAGGGTTTCAATGTTGTCAGCAACTGCTATATATGTGTTTCCTCTGTGGCCCCTGGTAAGGTGTGTGATCTGGCATATAGAACACCACTCAGGCAGGATTGTCCTGGTGATGCCGAATTAGCCTTAGAGAGCGTGGTTCGGAGACCTGATGCAGCTCCTGAAGGCACATCCTCTTCAGTTGTCTCCGTCTCAAGTCCTATTGCGGCAGGGACCAATCGTCCTGGAGCATCCAGTTCCCTTCTCACTTACAGCTTGACTCTTGAAAGGAAATGGCTAGCACATAAGGGCTATTCTCCATTCTGCTCAGAGCCCAGAAGAGGTCTACCAAGCTAGTATACATGCAGATCTGGTGCCTCTTTGAATAATGGTGCTGCGCTCGGCAGTTGGCTCCTGAGGTGGCCAAGGTGCCATCTTTGTTGGCCTTTCTACAGGATGTCCTGGAGAAGGGCATTTCACTTAGCTCCATGAATGTTCAAGTGACAGCTTTGGCCTGTTATCAAGGTTCAGTGGCTGGTAAGTCTCTAATCTTGCACCCGAACATTACGTGCTTACTCCAGGGTGTTCAGCATGTGCGTCCTCCTCTCCCGTCTGTGTCTGGTGCTCAGGGCCTTGATGTTGGCACCCTTTGAGCCATTGAAGTGCGCTACTTTGAAGGCTCTGATGCTCAAGACTGAGTTCTTGGTCACGATTTGTTCCGCAAGGTGGATTTCCGAGCCGCAGGCTCTTCTTGCCAAGATCCTTATCTGTCTTTTTCAAAGGAGGCCATTTCCATTATATCTGTCTTCCTTTTTGCCTAAGGTGATTTCTCCCTTTCATGTGAACCAGGTTGTCTGCCTGCCCTTCTTCTCTAAGGAGCAGTGTTGGGGGAAGGATAAGGATCTTCACTTTGTGGATGTCTGGAGGGTGCTTCTCCAGTATTTGGTAGTTAAGAATTCTTTTTGTAAGTCTGGCCATCTTTTTGTGGTGTTTGCTAGTCTGCACAAGGGTGAAGTGGTGGCTAAGTCAAATTTGGGACACTGGATTAAGGAGGCCATTGCCGCAGTGTATCTGTTGCTGAACTGTCTGGTTCCTGAGGGTTTGTGTACCCATTCTACCTGAGCACAAACTTCCTCTAGGTGGATGTCAATCATTACCGTTTGGATATCCACGCGCGGGCAAACATGGCCTTTGGCTCGAGGACTTTGAAAGCTGCTGTATTTTCTTACTCCCCAGTGGAGTCATAGCTTTCATACGTCCCACTTATCTGGACTGGCTAGCAGGACTATATGGAAGGTGACATTTTTACTTACTAGTTAATGTCCTTTCCTTGAGTCCTGCTAGAGCAGTCCAGGGCCCTCTCCTCAAACCGCATTTGCTCATTTCTTCTTCTGCGTTACCCTGGGTCCACTATAATTTTTATAGTTGGCTCTGCACATTCATCATCTACTGACAATCTTCTGTTTATGCTTTCCTGTACATAGTTCTCTACTGTTGATTACTCATTGTTGCCCACAATTGAGGTGGTCTGAGGCTTGCCATGTTTCTCCCTTATGCTTTGGGACAAATACGGAAAACCTCTGGTGGTTGAGGCAAATAGCGGTATATGTCATTGAAACCTGGGCTTTTCATTGTTTCTTTGTCTCCACCAATCTGCTGGTAAGGGAACACAACCCACTTGTCTGGATTAGTCTAGCAGAACTCAAGAAAAGGACATTAAGTGGTAAGTAAAATGTCAGGTTTTAGAACAGGGATTGTTCAAATCTGGAGGTGATTACCACTTTACAAGGGGAAACAGCTTCTCTCGGAAAAGTGTAGACGCTGGCATTTATTACCACCTTGAGGCATGAATACCTGCATTCTGTTAGTGCTGAGATCGGCTCCTCTCACCATGATCATTTCCCCCACCCCCCGGACCTCCATTCCTCCTGATCCCCGCAGCAGACATCACATCCCCTGTTTGAGATCTCCTGCCTGCCCCTCCCCTCCATCATTTGATCCTCTTCCACCCACAACTAGCAATCTACTTCCAGTCGCATCTTGTCAAGAAAACCCAGGGGCTGGCGTCACCAGAAGTCAGCATTAATTCAGTGGTACACATTAGATTTTTGTCACCTGAATCCCTCCCCCTGGGACAAAGACCCCCACATACGAGCCCCAGGACCCCTCCTCTAATCCCTGGCCTTATTAGGGGTCCATGGTGTTTAGTGGGATCAGGAGCCTTTTGCGGTCATGGAGGGGGGTGGAAGGAATTTGGATGTTGAGGTTTTGAGTGGGGGTCAGGAAGGGAATGTGATACCTTCAGCAGGAATTTGGGAAATCAAAATTGATGGGGAGGGGATTGGTAGGTGGGATTGAGGAAGGGGGGCTGGCCAACCAGTGCTGCAGATTTAGGTGTCCATGTAGATAGGAAGGAGCAAGTTTAAAAAGTTGTTCTCCTGCAGGTGTGGGGGGTAAGTTCCATGGTTTTTTTTTCTTTATATGCAACTTTTAAAATTGTTGCTCTTGACTGGATGTGTAGAGACATAATATGGGAATTTTCTACATCCCAATCTGCTTGTGTGAATTCCTCTCTCCATGTACTATGTAAACTCCAAGTTTATGACAAATAATGAGTTTAAAGTCAGTGGTTTCCATCCTGCACAATTCCTTTCTTTCACTCTGTTAAATCAACAGAAACTTTGTTATTGCCATTTTATGCCTGCTCAGTGAGCTTGAGAGGTCAGTGTATTGTGTACTGGAAACAGTTGGCTGATAGTGTTGTATGTTTATGTAATAAAATATATTTGTTGGCGTTTAGCCAGACAACTTGGTGCATTTGTAGGCGGAGGTCCACAAAAGCATGTGGAAACTCGCTCCAGCAAGATTAATGCAGAAGTCAACATGATTCAAACTTGCCCTTGCAAACTACGCTGTGATTTTCTTTGTTTTATTTTCATTTGTTTCTAAAGCCCATCCACTAATATTTAATATGGTTATTTGTGAAAACATAAAAAGAAACCTATATGCTTAAATACAGAAAGTATCCTCTTCCCTACTTATGTTAAGATACCATAAAATAACATGAAATAAATTAGCATAAGAAGGGAAAGCATTTTTTTCTTTCTAGATGGAAAGAGACGTTTTTTTGTCTCCTAATTTCCAGACTGTTTGAACTGGAATTATTAAGTGCTTAAAGATACAAGTGATTAGTAAGTTGCTTTATTTAAGATATTCAGGTTATGACAGAGAAGTCCCTGCTCTGACTTATATCTTGTTTATATAGGTATAGGTATAACCACAGTCAAGAATGTTCAACGTTAAAGTATTAGGGTTTGTGAGTCAGTGGGTAGAGCAGTTGTTGGTAATTTCTCCTTTTCTGAAAGTGTGGATGCAGGTGTCCTTTCACTTCATAACAAAGTTCATTGTGATATTTCTACTGTCTTTGCTAGTGAAAGGAGGGCTATTAAAGTATAAAAAGTGTAATGAATTTGGACCTGAGCAAAAAATTTTTAAAAAAATTCTCTGACCTGTGCCACTTGTTTCAAAGGAAAATGAATAGTACTGCAACGTTTGGGGAAAGCAGCTGTTTCATTGTCTAAGGATTAATGTTCACTTGCCTTTTAAGACATCATCATGACAGCAGGTGCATATGAAGTACATGTTGGCACATAACAATGTGTACCGTTGTGTGTATGATTTAGCAGTGGTATTGAAGGCCTTAATAAAGATTTTACCATAGGCACAGAATGAAGAAAGGTCCTTTTTGAATAAGTCTTTTATCCTTTGCCTCTCACTTTAGGAGCAGACTGAGTCTTGAAAAGCCACATTTGAATATGGTTTTAGTATTAGGTCCATTGTAATTGTAGTCTGGTTTTGCAAACAAAGCAGAGCATCAAGTTCATACATAATTTCGCGTAAGCCCTATGGAATGGGATGTGAGCCTAGAGACCTGACTTTAGGTGCCTCTGTCACTCATAGTTTGAAAGCTTGTTTTTTAGAGCTGAGGGCCAAGGCCAAGGTGACCTGCCCCACACACCCACATCATTCTTTCTCAGTTTAGTTTATCCCATCCCTTTCTGAGATCTACCGATTACTCCCATATCTGTTTTGGTGCTAGTTACCTTACCCGAGTGAGACAGCAACTTGAAGGAAACCAAGAGTCACTCTCACAGATATTGGCAATAATGGACCTGAGAACAGGAACTGTATCTTTCATCAGTGTTACCGAGCAAACCTTTCCTACTGTTTCTTTCCCTGTTACTGGCATGTCTTATGAATGTGAGGCAGGACTTAGGGAATGGGTTACAGATTATTGTTACAGTTTCTTTATTTGATATACTGCCTATAGCCAAGGCATCTAGGTGGTTAACAAAGTAAAATCAATAATAAACGAAATAGACTAAAATACATTGAAATAAACAATAAGGAGGTAAACAACAAAAGAAAATGGGAAGACAAGGGGCAAGAAGAACGGAAGGAGGCCTAGGTTACAAATGAGGAGTGAATGTTGGGTAATAAAAGACACAAATAAATAAATAAATAAACAAAAGGGAGGGAAGAGATGAGGACATGCCATTGACCAGTGCTGCTTCTGAAGTGACCAGGTGAGGAGTAATCAAAACAGATCAGAGAAGAAACGAGGAGTCTGATAAACCGTGGAGGGAGAAGCAAGAACAAAGAAATGGGCCTTCAAATGGGACTTAAAACAGGAAAGAGAAAGTTGGCAGCAAAGAACAGAAGGAAAAAAAATACATAGGGTGGGGACAACCACCCAGAAGAGGGAAGAGTAAGCTGTAGAAGAGTGGGCAAGATGAAAGCCAGAGACCTTGAGAAGATGCTATGAAGGAGAATGGAGAGTGCGCGGAGGAGTGTATGGTATCAAGAACTGTGACAAGAATGCAGGGTTACTAGAATGAAGGGCATGATATGTTATAAGAACATAAGATATGCCATACTGGGTCAGATCAAGGTCCATCAAGCCCAGTATCCTCTTTCCAACAGTGGCCAATCTAGGTCATAAGTACCTAGCAATTTCCTCAAAAGACCACAGGTTCCTCAGTGCTTGTATTGGGTCAAGCAGTGATATCCTGGGTCCCTTCTAATAATGGTTTATGGGCCTTTCCTCCAGGAACTTGTCCAAACCTTTTTTAAACCCAGCTACACTAACAGCTTTTACTACATCCTCCGGTAACAAATTCCAGAGTTTGATTACATGGTGAGTGAAAAAATATTTTCTCTTATTAGTCTTAAATAGTTTACCCTGTAGCTTCATTGCATGTCCCCTAGTCTTTTTATATTCTGATGATGTAAACAATCGATCTACGTTTACCCATTCCACTCCATTCATTAATTTATAGACCTCTATCATATCTCCCATCAGCCGTCTGTTTTCCAGATTGAAGAGCCCTAACTTTTTTAGCCTCTCTTCAAAGGGGTATCCTGCCAACCCCTTTACCATTTTGGTGGCTCTTCTCTGTACCTTTTCTAATAACACTATATCCTTTTTAAGATACAGTGACCAGAATTACACACAATATTCAAGGTGCGGTCTCACCATGGAATGATACAGAGACATTATATAATATCCTTTGTTTTATTTTCCATTCCTTTCCTTATGATACCTAGCATTCTATTTTCTCTCTTGGCTGCTGCTGCACACTGGGCAGAGGGTTTTAACATGTTATCCACGATGATGCCTAAATCTTTTTCCTGGGTGGCAGTTCCCAATGTGGAACCATGCATCGTGTAACCATAGTTTGGGTTGTTCTTTCCTAGGTGCATAACTTTGCACTTGTCCACATTGAATTTAATCTGCCATTTGGATGCCCAGATCCCCGAATATTAACAGGGGAGAAGAGTCAAGGAGGTAGGGAGAAATGAAATAAAGAATCTGTAAAGTGACCAAAGACACGTGGGGAGGTAGGTAAACGAGTAGAATGATGAGGGGTTGTCCCAAAAGTACCTTGGAAGCGAGAATCTCGAGAGTGGGGGACACAAGGGATTCAAGGCAGGTGACTGTGTAAGTTGAAGGAAAAAATAGAGCAAGACTACCACCACATCGCTGGAGGCGATTCAGATGTGTATAATTATAGCTTGGAGGGCATGATTGGTGAAGGTAGGCAAGGTCGGAGTCCGTTAACCAGGTCTCTGTTAAGCATAGAAAATCCAGAGAGAAAGTACCAAGCAGGTCAGAGACAAGCTGAAATTTGCATTTGATAGAGCGAACATTGAGAAGGCCAATGGAAAGATTGCACTTAAAAGGAGTAGGAGCGTTGGAAGAGGAAGTAAGAGAAGTAGAAAAAGCAACAGGAAGCAATCCCCCTACTCTAGAGGAAACCTGTTGGGGAAAAAGACACTGGACGAAGCTCCCAGTGCACAGGGATGGGCAAAGGGTGCACCACAGTCATGTGAGGCAAGGAAAAGCAGCCAAATAGGGCAAAGTGGAAAACTGAAGCACAAAGAGGCAGCAGGATCAGAGAAGGCAGGAGACGAGAGGAAGGTCACACAAAAGAGTGCACAAAGGAGCATGACATGCTTGTTTGTTGCGTTCCTTTGGCATGCACAGTGGTTCGCGCTGCAGAAAGGTTAGTGCACTTATAAAGGAAAATAAAGATGGAGGACATCACTTCCTATTTGTGGCCGCGAATCAGAGCAGGGACCCAGGAGCAGCAGCAGTCAGTAGCAATACACTCTCTCAGTGGTGGCTGTGTTCTTTCATTTCTGCCCTCCTCTCAGGCTCCAATCGACAGCTGCACCTCTAGTCCTCTTCCCAACTTAGGAGCTTTAAATTGCAGAGCTCCACGAGGTGGGCCTCCCATGCCCTCAGCTTCCGAGCATTTTTACCACTCTTTCCACACTACATTGCTATCACTTCAACTTGATGCTCTTTAGTGAGCTGATCTCCCCGTCCAAGTATGTGCTTGCACACTGTGTTATGCAGCCTCGCAGTAAGAGGAGGTGGTACAGCAGATGAGGCCACAGATGGGAGAGTGTGAGCCAAGTACATGCTGGAGTCTGAAAGGGGCTGATGTTGCACTTCTAGTGTCACCTTGGAAGGTGCAGCCTCTCTAATGCGCATAGTTATTATTCAGAAATGGCTGGCCTGGCTCATGGTCAGATGTGTTGGCCATTGTTGATAGAAGCTAAAAGAAATATTCTGTACTCTGCCAATACTGACCTTCTGACAACCATTTAATCTAAAGCAAGAATTAATAAAAGACATGCTATTAACAAACTAAAAATAAAAAGAATAACACAAGCCCTTGCAAATATATCATGCTATAAACTCCTGCAACTCTTCATTCTTTTAAGGAACTCCAACTCCAATACCGTTCTCGTATCCATCAGGCCAAGCATGCATATTTTTCTAACATCATTTCTACTGCCTTCAACCCATCCCGCCAATTTTTGCGGTTCTCAGATCTCTCACTGCACTCCAGCCCAACATCCCTTCGGTTCCTGCTCAGCCAACCCCTAGCTCCTCTCAACTGGCTTTTTTTTTTTTTTTTTGCTACCAAAATCCTCGACCTTCATTCCTCTTTACCATCCTGTCCCCCTCTGCTATCTTCCCCTCCTCCTCCCTCTCCTCCTCCTTTCTCCCCGCTTTCCCATGTTTGGGCCGCATTTCATCCTCTTGCTGCCATGGAACTTATAAAATCCATCTCCACATCAAATAAGACAACCTGCTCCCTTTATCCGATACCCTCCTCATGGCTTCTTGAACCCTCTCTCGCCCTTGTCCCCTCCATTTTTGCCATGTTCAATGCTTGCCTTTCCTCTGGTACCTTCCCAAATCTCTGGAAACATGCTTTGATCAGTCCCCTCCTAAAAAAGACATCCCTTGATCCTCTCATTCCAGCACGTTATTGCCCAGTCTCGAATCTCCCCTTTCTCTCCAAAATCCTCAAAAACTGTCTTTGCCCAACTCTCATATCACCTTAACTCCACTCACTTGCTTCACCCTCACCAATCCTGTTTTCATCCTGGCCATAGTGTCGAAACAGTTCTATTTTCATTTTTCAATGAACTTCACATGATCGCAGTGATGTTTCTGTGGAGGTATCCTTGGACCTATTAGCGGTGTTTGATCTCGTGGATCACTCAATTCTCCTCTCTTGTCTACTTGATGCTGGACTTCAGGGCTCGGTCTTGTGGTGGTTCCACTCCTTCTTTTTCTCCAGGTCTTGCACGTTCATCTCATCCACCACCCCCTCCTCTTCTTCTGAACCGGTTCTTCTCCACTGTGGTGTCCCCCAGGGTTCAGTACTAGTGCCCCTTTTATTCAATGTTTTTCTTGCACCACTTGCTCTTCTCATTCAGCAGTCCGGTTTATCGGCCTATTATTATGCCGATGATATTGTAATACTCCATCACACCAACCCCTCGCAGCCAGGTCTCTCTCTAGTTGCTGATTGGTTAACCACGAATTGCCTCCACTTGAACTTGGCCAAAACATCAGCTATTTGGTTCACTCACGGAAGCTCCTGCCCCCCACTTACTCCAGTCCTCGCTGATTTTCCCATTACTCTAGTGTCCTCCTTTCATTATTTAGGGATCCTTCTTGACTCTGACCTGTCTTTCAAGGACCACAACTCCCAGCTTACAAGGAAATCCTACTATTCTCTTCGTCAAATTCGGTAAATCTGTCCATTCCTCCCCCCCCCCCCCCCCGGCACTAACCACTCTCCTCTTATCCCTGGTTATGTTTCACTTAGATGTCTGCAATTCCGTTCTTGCTGGTATCACTCACAACCAACTCCACCACCTCCAATTAATATAGAATACAGCAGCTTGGATCATCACGCACTCCACCCGTTGAGACCATATTACCCTCCTTCTAATTCAACTCCATTGGCTCCCCATGGATTTTTGCATCTGTTATAAAATTCTTATTATGGGCCACCAAACTATTTATACTCACACTCCTCAATATTTGGTGGATCTCCTCCAATTTCACATCCCTCTACGTAGCCTTCGCTCAGCACACATTAACTGCCATGTTCCCTCTCCATCCCGTGCTCACTTACAGTCCACCCGACAATCAGCCGCCTTCTTCCTCTGTCCCGCCCTATGGAATTCTCTCCCTACAAATCTCTGCTTAGAATAGAACTATACCAAATTTAAATGATTCCTCAAAACACACCTATTCTCCACTGCCTTCTACCTCCCAACACCTACTGTGTAACCTGGGTTATCTATGTTTTCTGTCTCTTCGTCTTGTCTGAACGATTGGGCTCTCCTTCTTTCCTGTCACACATTGCAGTTCTTTTTTCCTTTTCCGGCCCCTGGCCTTACTTTTATTCTTTTTGGATTGTACACCGCCTTGATGTAACAAAAGAGTGATATATCAAATGCAATATACATATACATAAACATAAACTGTGTCAGCACATATCACAGGACTGCAAAGTTACCCATATAGGAAAGACAATTAGCATAAGAGGATCCTACTCATGCTCCTCTTCTAATGTAGTATATTGTATATTATTCAATGCAAAAAATGTGAGGAAGGATACCATGTTTGTGAGAGTGGTCAGATGTTAGATACAGATCGATTCACATTCACCTAAGATAAGATGGTACAAAGCAAAATGACACCTCTGTGGGGAGCACTTTTCAGGACCAGAGTACTACATCAGTAAATGTATGGTCAGGATACTCGAAGGAAATTTTAATATAATCCAGGAATGTAAGACATTTAAAGTTAAAATGATCACATGCTTTGGAACTGATTAAAAAAAAAGATTTAAAATCTGGGCTCCTTAACACATTATGGGCCATAAAATTCTACTCCTGTCACTTTCTGATCACCCATTCTCCTCCTCCTCCTCTCTCCTCACACTTTTCCTCTTCATATTATCATTGTGATGTTTTTCATGATTGATTGCATTTTAGTATTACCATCTTTTGCACATTTTATCGACCTGAATTAGAGTTTTAGCTCCCAAAGGAGAGTCAAGAAATGTACTAAGGTAGTCAAAAAAAATCCCCGCCTCACCTTATATTTTTTATTTGTTTTTGTTTTTATTTATGAACCTTTATTTCTGTTGGGTTCATAAACTTACCTGCCAGCCTCAAAATATAGAGATTAATTTTATTAACTGAGTGAATTAAAGCAAAGTGATGTGCAAAGTAGAAAGAGTTGTGCTACAAAACATACTTCCTGACTGAGTAATTTTCTGGTGCTGTCTCACTTTTCTTTGGCTGCTTTAAATAGCAAGATTAAGATATCTTGACTTCAGCTGTTCATGACCTTAGGCAACTTGATCTTTTGTGTTTTACCTTTGTTCCCTGGAATTTCAGCACAAGATATCAAGTCAACTATCCCTTCTGCAACCCTTCTCTGAAAGTCCAACTAGCACTCTGCTGCAAAAAGGAAATAACGATTTCAATTTAATATATTCAATCACACTAGCACTAAGGGATATGTTTACTAAACTGCAGTAATTGGGAACATGGGGTTTAGTGCCGTGCTAATGCATATTTTGGTTGCACATTAGCTGGGAGTGTGAGGCCACAAAACCCGCTGTGCTACTCAAGCAGCGCATAAATAAGTGGGGTTTGGACAGAAGGCACAGAGTGGTGCCTCTGGGCCAGTAAGATGTCGCTAGCATTGGTGCCACTGCTGCCAGCCTCCTATCAGGCGGTAGTTGTTTCCACTGTGTCAGCACGCTTCCCACACAGAACAATGCCTTGGCACATCCCCAACATATCCCATGGGACAGGGACTATTTTGAGGACAACTGAGCAGTCACCTAGGGACTATGCCTCCAAAGGAGCACATACTACATCCTGGACAGCCACAGAAAAACAGAGAGCACTATTGCTCATACACAGCCCTGCAAGGAGAATGGGTACAAATATGCCTACAAAACTAAGGTCTGATCTCCACATATACTGTTAATATTTTCACTTGGTGTACTACTGCTCTGGGGAAGGGGACATAAGGCTAAAATCACCCCAGGGAGCTCAAGATCCCCTGCATTAAGCTATATACAACAGGGACTGTGCTGCACCTATGGTACCAGTCCCCATGCCATCATCTGTTGCAGTGGAGGTGACCTCGGAAGCCCGAGTGGCAAACAGATGGTAGGGAGCATGCAGAACAGCAGTAGTCACCGCTGATGAGATACTTAGCCTTCCTCCACCTCTCCACAAGTACTTTGGAGAGGAGGACATGTCATGACAGCCACAAATGGTTGGACAGCCAGCACTAGTGAAGGGTTAGAAGTTAAGTCTTGGGCACAGCTGGGCCACTTAGCTAGGGTTGGAGACAACTGAAGACAGTTGGGGGGTGGGGCATGCATAAGAGGTGATGCTAATAATGGTAAATTGAAGGACTGGCATATTGTCAACACAGTTTGACCACTCTTCCTGTGCATGGGGATTGTATAGTGGTGTGTAGTTGCACCTGGAGGGCTATGTCATAGTGATGGGCTTTGTTCTGGGTCCATGGCCCTCACTCTATCCATACGTTTACTACTATTACCACTACTACTGATCATTTGTATAACACTACAAGGCATACACAGCACTGTACAGATACATGTAATAGACACATCTCCAGGAACAAGCAGGAAGGCAGTCTTCACATATGGATGACATCAGCACCAACAGAAC
Organism: Ichthyophis bannanicus; assembly: GCA_033557465.1. Classification (NCBI taxonomy): domain Eukaryota; kingdom Metazoa; phylum Chordata; class Amphibia; order Gymnophiona; family Ichthyophiidae; genus Ichthyophis; species Ichthyophis bannanicus. Next base: position 1,246,628,558 of record CM066031.1, on the reverse strand, counting down.
CCACGTGGGAACGCTCCCCATCGTCCAATAGGAAAGCCTTTTGGAGCCCTGCACTGTGCCTGTGTGCCTGCCTTCCCAACACCTCTCCTCAGTTATTTGTTTTCTGCGGAGCCAGCAGGATGCACCTTTCCTTTCAAAGCAGAGAAACTTTTTTTTTTATATAGCAGCATGCTTCTGCCTTGCCATTGACACCAGTTAAGTCGTACCCGATACCAGTCCTGATATAATTTTCTTTTTTTTTTCTATTTCTTTCTTTTTATTTTTCTTTGTGGTTTTTACTGCCAGATTAGGCCTTAGGGCCTTCATAGCAGCCTTCTCTTTTCTTTTTGAAGGCATGGACAAACCAGTCACTGGTTTTAAGAAATGTACCAAGTGCTCCGGCGCTATTTCAGTCACTGATAAATATGACTGGTGTTTAAAATGTTTGGGCCCTGACCATCAGCCCAACTCCTGTTCTTTGTGAGCAAATGACAAAGAGAGGCCTCAAGAACAGAGCCAGCAAGTTGTAATCATCGTTCGCCTCAGACTCAGTTTCAGTGGACTCAACTTCGAGGGCATCTGCTTCCTTTCACGGATCTCTGATTTCTTCTAAGTCCAAACATAAGTGTAAATCACAATCTCTGGCTGTGCCCAAATCCTCGCCATTGACATTGAGAACTGATATCGAGGCCAGAGAACATAAGCATAGATGTGCTTCTGATGCAGACCCATCAGCCAAACAGCACCGGCGGGAGGTCCTCTCCCTCAAAGCACAAGTGGGGCTCTGGGACACTCCCGAGGCATCGACCTCCGGAGAGCTACCGGTGCTGTGTTCTGGGATTGTGGCGCACAATCCCATCGATGACTCCACCCAGACATCGGCAGTCTCCTTGGACCAGCCGCATGCTGGACCTTAAGAGGAGTTTGGCAGCACTCCTAGCAGCATCAATACTGATAACATTGAGAGCTTCAGTAGTGCAGGCTTTGATACTGGCCCTGCAACCAAGCCTACCGAGGCCGATGCCAGTCCTTGAGATGGCATCGTCGCTACTCTTGTTGGAGCCTATTGATATCCCCAGTGTCCAACAAGACACTCTATTCCAATATCTCTGAGTATCGGCACCAGTTGACATCGATGAAGCATCAAGGTCAAATCAAGGATCACCAATACTTTGATTTTTTACCCGATTTCAGATTCCAGTTCTTCCGAATCTGAAGGGGACTCACTCGATTCCTGAGACCTGCAAGGCATCTCTTCGGAACCTTCATCCTCTCAAGAGTGGTGTCGGTCCCTTCTGGAGGATAAATCCTTTAAGGACTTCATCCAGGATATGGCAGCAGCGCTCACCATTACAGTAGCCTCGGAAAAAGGGCAGAGGAATTGCAGATACTTCAGTACCCTCCAACACCCACAGAGGCTGCTACATTACCGGTGCATCTTATCCTTCATGATCTAATGCTCTGCATGTGGGCACCGCTCATGGTTCTGCCTGTCAGTAAGCGACTCGATACCAAGTACCGCAGTGCCCAGGTTTTGAAAAACCTCTACTCCCACATCACTCAATGGTGGTGGAATCGGTGATTAGCCAAATTAAGAGCTCTAAGAATCATTCTTTCATGCCACCGGGCAGAGATTGCAGAACACTCGATGCCTTTGGATGAAAATGCTTCCAGGCATGCATGTTAGTCTCCAGGATAAATTCTTACATTCTCCATTTACATGGATATGTTTCTGAAGGATGTTACAGGGATCTGGAAATGTTCTCTCCTTCCTGAAAATAACAGGAGTGCTTTTCAGATACTCATCAAACAAAGCCAGAACACTTCCAAGTTTCTCACCAGGGTGTCCTTTTATGCTTTTGAATCAACAGGCAGAACTTCCGCAGACTGCATTGGAGCTCGCAGGATGGCTTGGCTGCAAGTATCCAATCTTGAACAGTGGGTACAATACAAATTGGCCAATATTCCACGTACTGGCAAAAACCATTTTGGCAAAGAATGGAGGGAAAAGGCAGGGGAGATTGAGACAGATGATCTCTAACTAAAATGCCTTTCCAGGAAAACGACTGATCCCTCCAAAACAAAGTCTCATCCTAAGAGATCTTTCTATGCAAAAAAAAAAAAAAAAGATACTATCCTTCTTATGCACCATCTGCTGCGTACCAGCAACAACTTACACATCAGAAGCAGCAGGTTCCTCACCAACCCAGGAAACCAAAGACTCCTAAGCCTCAACCAGCTGCACAGCCACAGCCTGTGCCTGGTTTTTGACTTTTTCCTAGAGGGCATTACTAGTCCACCTCTGGAAGGGCCACAGCCCCTCCACATAGCATGCAGTCTTTGTCATTATGCCCACAGGTGGCACCTCATAACTTCAAAGCAGTTAACATGCCACATTGTCCAAGGGGGTTATCAGCTTCATTTCCAGACCTTACCCCCGCCAGCTTTGCAGGGGACCATCCCACACAACCCCTTCAAGCCACTCTTTTAAGAGAAGAGGTGACTACTCTCCATATTTTCTCATTCCAAAGGAGGCTTCAGGCTCATCTTAGATCTCGGAGACCTAAACAAGTTTCTGGTTCAAGAAAAATTCAAAATGAATTTCCCTAGGAACTCTTCAGCCATACCTCCAGACACATGATTGGCTATGTTCTCTAGACTTCAAAGAGGCATACATGAATATATTGATACATCCTTCCTACAGACAATATATATGCTTCATGTTTCATGGAAACCATTACCAATAAAGGGTTCTCCTCTTCGGTCTAGCCTCTGCCCCGAGGGTCTTCACAAAATTTCCTTTCCTTTCTCCTAGCCCTTGGCCATACTTTTAAACTTTTGTAATTGTACACCGCTCTGGGGGGGCAGGTGGGTTTAGGGGGAAAAATAAAGAGCTCAGTTTTGGCCATGTTCAATTTCAAATAATGGTGAGACATCCGTGCGGCAATGTCAGATAGGCAGGCAGAGATCTGGCCTGGATTGTAGGAGAGATTTCAGGTGTAGAAAGGTAGATCTGACCATTATCAGTGTAAAGATGGTACTGAAAACCACGGGAGGAGATGAATGCACCAAGGGATTGGGTATAGAGAGAGAGAGAAAAGGAGTGGGCCCGGGACAGGACTCCTGGGGTTCACCAACTGAGAGCGGGATAGTCGTAGAGGAGGATCCACCAGAACAAACACTGAAAGTGCAATGGGAGAGATAAGAGGAGAGCAGGATAGCACAAAGCCCTTGAAACTAAGCGAGGACAAGGTTTTGAGGAGAAGGGTGCTGGGCAGCAGTATCAAAAGCAGCACAAAGGTCAAGAAGGATGAAGATCAAGTAAAGGCCATTGGATTTTGCCATGAACAGATCACTGGAGACTTTGACAAGAGCCTTTAAAGTAGAATGTAAAGGACGAAAGACAGATCGCAATGGATGCAGAAGGGCTTGAGAGAAGAGAATGTCAAGACAATGGCGGTGAACCCGTACGTTCAAGTAGTTTAGAAATAAAGAGGAGGAGGGAGATGGGTTGATAATTAGAAGGACAGGTAGGGTCTAATGAGGGTTTCTTGAGGAGTGGTGTGGTAACAGCATGCTTGAAGGCTGCATGAACAGTTGCCGTGGAGAACGAGACGTTGAGAATATGAGAGATGGAAGTGATGGTAGTGGAAGAGATGGAGCTTCAGAAACCAGTGAGAATAGGATCAGAGGAGCAGGTAGTGAGTTTGGAGGGGTAAAGATGATATGTGATTTCCTCCTCAGAGATCTTAGAAAAGGAAGAAAGGGTGGCAGAGGTTGAGG